>CM035130.1:62673108-64077108 GCA_020205605.1 Panax ginseng | reverse complement strand
TTTCCACAATTATAGCATACCTTGAATCTGCTGGGCGCTTTGACCGATATGTCCTTCTTTCCGCATTTGTAGCATATATACGATCGGTGGTCGCCCTCCCTTGAACCATTCTTTGTCGCTAGCCACCGACGCCTTCACATGGTCGTTGTTGAACCTTCTCTTCTTGAAATGTCCACTTGAGTCACCTCTCCTATTATCATGGCCACGATTACCACCCGAGTGGTTACCGCCTTTGTCCGTATTCTTTCCTCCCCGCTGGTTATCATCGTTCTGATGACTACTGTCACCGATATGACCCTGGTTGTGGTCCCTCGGTTGAACATACTCGTTATCACGCTCTAATAATTGAGCCCTATTTACAACATCTGAATATAAAGAAAATTTATGAGAGATAAGATATTGTCGAATCTCGGGTTTTAGACCCTCGAAAACATACGCTACGCGTCATTCGCTTCCTCATTTTCCACCAAATAAGGTGCAAACCCTGACAACTCGCAAACTTCGCCTCGTCTTCGAGACACCGCCATGTTGTTCTCGCTCTCAGCCTAATAACTCTACTTCCTTCATATGACGAACACTTTCGGAAAGTATTTGTCATTAAATAGTTTCAAACGCTCCCAAGACATGCCGAGCACAAATGGATGGGTACGCTTCACGATTCCCACCAGAGTCTGCCGCCATTTTAACATAAAGGTGGCGAATGGAACCTTCTGTTCCTCCGTGCATCCCAAGACATCGAATATCTTGGTAATTTGCTTGACCCATGTTTCGCTTTGATCGGATCCGGCTTTGCATGGAAATCAGGTCCCAACTCCTTGAACCGCTGATCGCGATGCATCACAAGCGTTGCTTTATTTTTCACACAGATTATGGATGAGGAGTCGCCTTCGCCGTTGTTGCATGAATTGCTCCTTAAACCGCTTAGCGGTGACCGCCCAAGAGTTATCAATGTTTCTACCGCATTTTTGATGCGGAGTCATTCACTTTGTTGTTGCATGAATTGCATAAAGCCTCCGACCATCCCATCATTCACCATTTCATCGGTGTTATTATTTTCATGAGGATTATTGTCCTCCGTCAGCATATTATCCTCGATTATTGATCCGTGGAGACTCAACGGTCTCCCGTGCTCCATTGCTTATCTCAACATTTTCTATGCCATTTTCAAATCGCCACAAAACAAGGGTTAATCAAACAAATTAACATATCACATAATATCACTATATTATGACCGACTAACAAATAAGCTTAGGTAGGACACACTAGCGAAGGATTTACTCTCGCCTCCCTCCTAGTTCTATTCCCCGATCTCCGCCAGAGATCATATCCTAAGCTCGATACCAACCGTGACACCCCCAAAATAGGTATACATCACCCATTCTCGAAAGTTGTCAATACACGGTACAAAAAATAACTACAACTTTATTATTACAACAAAGAAATCGCGTGAGTTTAAATACGAGATATTGCCATCTAAACAATATCCACATACAAATAAATCCTCATCATAATTATTGATACATTATTTTACAAAATGGTGAGGACTACTAAACAACTCTCTAAAACCATCATTCCATACCCGACTTGTACTCGCTTACATTCTCGCCTCCCGAGAAGAAAATGGAACAAAAAGGAAAAGGGTGAGCTCAACTAGCCCAAGAAATAATATTATGACTAAGATAATATACAACAAATTATCGTTAGTCTTCAACAGGAAAAATTTAATAGAATACAATAGACAACAAGTTTTAAATCAATACTCGCAATGGAAAATATTAATTCATAGAAGAGTTACGTAGAAGATGAAATCTACTAATATCTATGAATTTAGCGATCCATCATCAATATTTTTATCCTCGTAACATCAATCAATATATATCCGAATCATATATTCATCCTTGCACTACTGTGCCAAGGACATTCACCATTAGGTCATGTTCATCTAAACACTGCTCATCTTTGTACTACGGCCAAAAGATATTCATCGAAATCATTCATCTTTGCACTATAGGCCAAAGATATTCATCGAAATCAATCATCTTTGCACTACAAAGCCAAAGTTTTTCAATAATATCATCATTTAAGACTGAGGATGATGAAAAATATTTTTTTTTTTTAAAGAAACGAATCCAGTGAAACAAAATGACAAGGATTAAGGATTAAGGATTCGTACTTTGTTTTATCCACGTCCAAAAATACCTCAAAAATAATCATAGTGGTGTAAAATTCAAGAATGATCAAAACATGGATACAATCAAAACTAGTATCCACAATAGATATTTTGGACGAAAAGGAAAATTTTCATTTTTCGATGAATAGTGCCGTATTCGTGAATAGTACCGTATACGTGAATAGTGCCGTATACGTAAATAGTAACTCCGACACCAAAAGTTCCAAATTTGATAAAAACTTCAGATCAATATTTCAGCATAATGATATTGAAGAAATAATATCATTACGAAAAAAAATAATATCCCTTACCTCGGAAAGACAAGATTTAACCGAATAATCGGATATAAAGCATAACTCGAACTTTCACCGATATAGCAATACTCAAAATATAATCAAAATACTCACAAGAATACGCTCGATAATATAGAGAGAGAAAACTTCAGTTTCTGGTGTGATTTTCAATTCTAACCTAAGCACCCTATTTATAGGAAATTGCTTAGAACACCAAAGCAGAAAATTTAATAAATTATATTATATTTTTTCTAAATATCTCTACGCACACTAAATGAGATTCAAATATCAGCTAGCCACCAATAGTCAACTACATCCAAAAAAAGTTTTTCATAATTATTTAATTTAAAACTCCAAAAATAATAATTAATTAATCCTAACTTCAATAATTCATAATAAATAGCTCTTTTGTCAGAAAAATTCAAAACTCGCGACTTTCCATAGGAAATTCCATTATCTACAACTTTACAGAAAGAAGTTTTATCCAAATTCCAAACATAAATTGACCGAAATCCACAAACCAAGCGATTTTACAAAGCTATAATCAAATTTCAAATCAAGAAATGGGGTCCAATTTACATGTTTAACATTTTTAAATATTTTTTGATAACAAAAATACTCCTCCTCCACATATACTCATATATCCCACATTCATCGTAAAAAATATATCATCATTATTATATTATTAAAATATAATAATATATATTTAAATGAATCATTTTATCGTAAAAAGATAAAATTTCAATTTTCAACAATTGTCACATTAAAAATTTTTCCATCTATATCCACATAAAATCAATATTTTCCTCATCATATGAAAAGAGGCGGCTCCTGTGAAAGAGGGGCTTTCCAATAAGAATTTCTCCTCATCTTGGCGCCAGCAATTAGGTGACCAAACCTCTCCTTAGATGTAACTTTCTAGACATTGCCAATAATGTTATCTAATAATATTATCCGGATAATATGAATTATTGCTTCGATAATGAAAAATAATGTGTAATGACAATTATTGAAACAACAAAGAATATAAAATATCAACGCAAAGATTATTGAATCAATAAAATAAAATATCGAATAATAATTATCGTAACCATTATTGAGTAGTGCCTTCTTACGTAAGAGTCAATAATTGGTGCAATACTGCAAAGCATCTTGTAACAACGCCAGTATATCGTGTTTTTAACCACTCGGGTATTCCAACAATTAAACCAGAATAACTACGCCGTTATTTTTAAACAACTTATATTTGTCGTTTTCTTCCTCCAATCACTCTCCGTTATGGGGCCCACACATGGCTACGTCAATCGCATTTAATATTCCCCGACAAAGATTTAATATTCCACGACCAAACGAATATTCCCTGAAAACAATGAATATTTTATAACCACTTGCTTATTTTGTAAAATTTGCGCATTTTACCCATAACTAACCACATTAATCAAATCAACCCTTACTATTTCAAAATAATAAATAAAGGAAATTCCATTTTATTTATAAAAAAATTCGGGGTCTTACAACCTGTTTGACCAGTTGCAAGGCGCAAAATTCTTTTCAAATATTAATCTTTGTTTCGGATATCATCAGTTAAAGATTAGAACCGATGACATTCCAAAGACGGCTTTCAGAACTCGGTATGGGCATTATGAATTCCTAGTCATGTCTTTTGGATTGACTAATGCTCCTGCTGCCTTCATGGATATGATGAACAGAGTATTCAAGGAATATTTGGATCACTTTGTGGTCGTCTTTATTGATGGCATCCTCATATATTCCAAAATTCGTGAAGATCATGAACAACACTTGAGGCTGATACTCCAAAAACTTTGTGAAAATAAGCTTCATGCCAAGTTGAAGAAATGCGATTTCTGGCTTGAGGAAGTGGCATTCCTTGGGCACGTGGTATCAAGTCATGAAATATCTGTTGACCCGGCAAAGATTGAAGCTATTCAAAGTTGGGAGAAACCTAAATTAGTAACCAAAGTACGTAGCTTTCTCGGCTAAGCTGGTTATTATCGAAGATTCGTAAAAGGGTTTTCTCGAATCGCTATTCCATTAACTCAGCTGACTAGAAAAGATACAAAATTCGGTTGGAGCGAGGAATGTGAGAAGAGTTTTCAAGAACTCAAGAGGAGACTCATTTCAGCACCTGTTCTGACAATACCATCTGGCTCGGAGGGATTTGTCATCTACAGTGATGCTTTGGGCAAAGGGTTAGGATATGTTCTCATACAACATGGGAAAGTCATAGCCTATGCCTCTCGAAAACTCAAAGAATATGAGAGGAATTATCCTACTCATGATCTAGAGTTGGCAGCTATTGTCTTCGCACTTAAAATTTGGAGGCATTACTTGTATGGGGAGAAAGTGGTGATCTTTACGGATCATAAAAGCCTCAAATATTTCTTCACCCAAAAGGAACTCAACATGCGACAACGATGTTGGCTAGAACTGTTGAAAGATTATGATCATACTATTCAATACCACCCTGGAAAAGCGAACGTAGTAGCTGACGCATTGAGTAGAAGATCATATGCGGGTACAAGTGCGATATTGTCAACACAAAGGCCCATTTTGTATGACTTGCAAAGGATGGAGATAGAGTTAAAGACTCCAAGGACCCATGTGATGATGGCGAATATACGAGTAGAACCGACTTTAATCGATAAAGTTAAAGCTGCTCAAGCTATAGACCTAGAGCTAATGCGTATGAGGAAGAAAGTGCAAGAAGGTGCTATGACAGAAGCAAGAATCGATGAAGAAGGAATACTTCGAGTCAACTCCAGACTTTGTGTTCCTAACGACCCTGATTTAAAGTACAAAATCATGATGGAGGCGCACAACACACCATTTGCAATCCATCCTGGGAGTACCAAAATGTATCATGATCTTCGACATACATTTTGGTGGAGCAATATGAAGAGAGAGATAGTGGAGTTTATCTCAAGGTGTTTAACTTGTCAACGAGTTAAGGCGGAGAATCAAGTGCCAAAAGGTCCATTGCAACCACTTGAAATTGCAGAATGGAAGTGGGAGCACATTACCATGGATTTCGTTACTGGTCTTCCTGTAATAACCCGTGATTTCGAATAATCCAAAATTTACGAATAAATTTTTTTTTATTTAATATTGACTGTTAATATTGTATTGTGTATCTGTGATGCAAGTCTTGAGAATTAGTCAATTTATGTATTGACTGATAAATTAGAGTATAGTTAATGTTAACAGCTTTAGAAACCCTAACCCTAATTTCTGGATAGGGATTCAGTATAAAATACAATTAAAATAATTGTATAGATGAGTACATCTTTATACTGTATCAAGATTTTAATCAATGATTGAACAGATAAGGTTTAAAATTTATAAATCCTAATAAGGGATTAGAAACCCTAATCTCATATTTAGAAAACCTAATGTACAGTTAAAAACCCTAATTGTACGCTGGGAAACCCTAATTTAAAATTCGGGATTTCCTAAACCCTAATTAGGCAACCCTAATCCTAGTTGGCAAGCCTAATGTGGTTGTTAAACTTAAATATGATTAGAAAACGCTAATTATATTTTAGTTATTTTAATTTCTATTTTATAAACCATAATTATAATTAAGAAATTTTATTTTTTTAACTAAAACCCTAATTAGAAAACAATTGTAGAAACTAAAGTTGTAGAACTCTAGGGTTAGAACCTTAGGGTTAAACCCTAAGGGTTTATACAAAAGACAAGTATGCCATTAAAATTCATGTACAATGACCAAAGTACCCTTTTTGATTAATTTAGTAAGTTAACTTGTAAAAATGGTCAATAACTTTAGAAGGTTACCTAACATATTGACTTGGTGACTTTTAAATCTCAACAAAACAGCCTCTAAGGGACAGCTAGCAGATCATTCAATGTATATAAGTGATTATATAAGATTGAGAGAGAGAAAGTGTACACATTTTGCTTATTTTTCTCTCCAAGCTCTTAGCAACTCTCTCTCACTCAAGACCTCGGAAATTTTATAGTAGATCAGTCACATTAACACCTCTTAGAAACCCAAGAACAGATTGGAGAGTATAGATCAAGAATTAGAAAGCTAGAAGGTATAAATATAATTTTAAATTTTGATCCATGTTGCTAAGAAGAAATATGTGTTTATGTGTTTAGATCTTTGCTAGATAATGTTTTATGATGATCTATGTTGATATAACATAGATCCATAGCATTATAGTGGGTAAAAGTTGAGTTTTTCAAAATCTGTTCTTGAGCATTTTTGTGGTTTGACAAGTAATGTCAGTGGCCACAGATCCTTGCTACTTTATGCTATTTGTTGTTTTAAAGTTGTTATTGGTGGGTTGTATGTTTTCTTCAATCTAGAAGTGGAATCACAGTGATTGAATGGCAAGATTTAATTTTATTAACGGTCAATACCCGTTGAATGACGTTGACCAGGCCAAATCTGGGTAACCCAGAAATGGTTTTTAGTGTCTGACAAGCTTTTGTAATGACAGGATTTATTAGTTTTGTATGAGTTTTGTTGTTGTTGTTGTAACCGGTTTATACCCTGTTATATGGTCTTTAAATGCATGCCTTTAGGCCCTTCAAAACATCAATAGATCGAAAGTAGTGATTGGTCAAACATGACCACTCGGTCACGGTTTGTATTTCTGGGAAAAACCAAGAAACCTTAAGAACATAGTTCTGACCTCCTTTGACCGGCTCATATCTTGTAATCTTGGTGTAGTTAGACTGATCTGATGTTGTGTATGTGTTCTATGACATGTAGACGATACACTGGAACTTTAAAAACACTTAAACGATAATCAGAACTGGGATAAAATCAATCGTCAAAGTAGTGGGGCCGAAGTCGTTCGGGGTTTCGGGTAACCCGAAAAGCCCGTAAAGCTTCTAATGACCACTTTGAAGCTTTGGATCTTGCAAAATTGTTGATGTATGATCGTGATAATGCTTGTTTGTTATAGTACTACATGTATACTACACGATCGGAGCTTTAGATTGGACAGAAACAAAATAGGCAGAAGATTAAACTTGGTCAAAGTAGTAGCCTTGAACACGGGTCTGACAGTGTTCTTGAGCTCAAGAACACCTAAGACAACAGAAATGTCGCTATAGGGCTATAGCGACGGTTTAATTATTTTTATTTTCTAATTTTTCGGAAAATACTTAAAAATAGAAAATAAATTATAAAAATTATTAAAAATTGTTTTAAAAATTATTTTAAATTATGAAAATAATTTTTGACAAATTGAATATTTTTCTTTAATATTTATAATTATTTAAATATTAAAGGTATTTAATTTATTTAATCAATGTATTAAATAAATTAGAGAAAAATCATTTTATTATATAAAAATCATTTTATTATATAAAAATCATTTTTATTATATAAAAATCATTTTAAATAAGAATAATGTATTTAAAAATATTTTGAGTTATAAAATGTAGCTTTTAATATTTTTAGAGAATTTTCATTAATAAATTAATATTAATAATATTAGATTTATTTAATTTTTAAATTAAATAAATAAGTTAAAAATTATTTTATTAAATTAAAATCATTTTAAATGATAATAAAGTGTTAGAAAAATATTTTGTATTATAAAATATAATTTTCATTATTTTGGAGAATTTTCATTAAGAAATTAATGTTAATGATAATGTTTTATTTAATTATTAAATTAAATAAATGATAGAAAAATGATTTTTATTAATTAAAAATGATTTTAAAATGAGAAAAATGATTTAAAAATATTTTAAGTTATAATTAATGATTTTTAATATTTGGATAATAATTTCTTTAATATTTAGATATTAATGGTGATGATTCAAAATGGTTTTCATTATTTTAAAAATTATTTAAGTAGAATATTGTTGATTTAAAATATTTTAAGTTATTAATAATAACTTTAATATTTTATCAAGTATGTCATTAATATTTTAATATTATTGTCATTAATATTAAAATATTAATGATGATAAGATTATTTGATAATTAAATCATTTAAAAATGATTCCGATATTTGAAAAATTATTATAAATTGTAATAATTGCTTATAAATTATTAAAAGCTTCCAAAAAATATTATAAATGATAATTGATTTATCTAAAATAATATTGAAGCTTAGAAACAGAATTTATTTGATAATAACTGTGTGAATTATCGGATAGGGTGACCAGAACATCGAGAATGGACCGAAGTCCAACCAGACCAAAATTGTTAGACTTGTTAAGTGTTTATATAAGTTATAAACACTGATGTGGCTATGTGGTAATGTGTCTAGGGAAAGTTTGACTGTAGAATATAGTGTTGTGTGTTATGAAATATTGTGCTAATTGTGAGACTAATATTATTGGTTATAGGTCTTACGAACGCAGATAAGTTTTTCGTGTAGCTGTAATCAGCGGAAGAGGCAAGTTCTCTAACTTAACCTTGAGTTAATATTATTTAATTATTATTGGTGATTAATTATTGGTAATTAGACGACGTCCTGGGATTTATTGTTGATTATTCGCAGTTAGTGCATGCTTAATAATTCAAATTGAATTACTAATTTGGAAAATATACATTCGTAGAATAACTGTTGTTGGATATTCATATCCGTAGAAGCTAGAATTGACAGTACTTATAATTCATGTTTATTGTCGAATTATGTTGTGAAATGTCTTAGCCAATTATTCTGGTTAGACGAACATTTGTTAGAACTTGATAGGTTCGAGAAGAGAAGTAAATTATTATTGATAGATCGATGCCAATTATTTCGGCTAGATCGAGAAGTAATTAGAAATTGAAATTATCGTATTTCGTTGTTAAATCAAAATCTTGATTCTGAGACTGAGAAAAACAACCTTTTATATAAAGGGAATATTTTATCTATCGTAGGTATTCTACTACCTTCATAAGTAGATTAAGTATTATGCATAATATAGGGTATAATACAGCTGATCACTTTATATACTTGCTTGCAGAGGGGTATGATTTAATCTTTATGGTTATCTGATACACCTGGGTATATCAAAGTATAACTTTGATAGTTACTCGAGAAGAGAAGTTCAAGATCCAATGGATTGCTCAGCATAAATCTGGAAAACATTCCACTTTGCTATCTCGTAGAATTAATTCTTGATTATTCATTTGAATATCGTAGAAAACCTTGAAAGTGTTGTACTCTTTCATTATCGAATTATTGTTGCGTAGAATGTGAGAAGGTTTGATATTGATTTCTATATCTTTATCGTATGTCTTAACTTGCGGGGCAAACTTGTTTCTCACCCTTGCTAAATAAAACTTTTCAGCTAGGGACGAAGTTGCAGAAGGTGCTGCGAAGAACAACATAAATAATTACAGTCATCATACAGCTTAAACACATTGTCACATAGTTCTAGCAGTCATTCTAACATAAATAATTACTTATCAGGTCAATATATATAAGTCTGGGTCAAACTTGGATTTATTTCGGTGTACCGACGACTTTATCGTATAATAATCGGGTTTATATTTACTTAAGCTCTATTCAGAATTTCAATATCAGTAGCGTATAATTTAAATATTAATTATATTATTTTTCAAGGTATTATAATAATTTTTAAATAATTATTATAATTTATCATGATTTTTCAAACACTAGAATCATTTTAAATGATTTAAATACGTATAATTTCATTATCATTAATAGTTAAATAATATTAAAATATTAATGAAATACTTTAGAAAATATCAAAGTTATATATAATAACTCAAACTATTTTTAAAATACTAATTTTCCCTTAAATGATTTTTAAAACATTTAAAATCTTTTTAAATAATTACCATTAATATTTAAATATCAATGTATTATTTATCAAAATATTAAAAGTCACTTATTATAACTTTAAATATTTTAAATTATTTATATAATTTTAAATCATTAAAACCATTTTTAAACTATTTATTTAATATAAATATTAAATAAACTTATTATCATTAATATTAAATTATTAATGAAAATTACCTTAAAATATTAAAAGTCATGATTTATAACTTAAAATATTTTTAAACATCTTATTATCATTTAAAATAATTTGGGGACGTTACAGGTTGGTATCAAAGCTGTAGGTTATAAACCTTAAGTGGGGTGGGGGAAAACCCTAGCATTATAACCATGAACGAGATAGAGAATATTCATTTAGAGTACTAAGGGAGAGATTGCAGAAGTGTATCGATAGTGAGATAAGTGAACACATAGTGTGAGGAGTTTGTACTGGTGAAGTACTAATCAAGTTGTTTAAATTGATTGTAGGATGTCGGGAGAAGATAAGATGAGTACAGAAGTGGTAATTACGTCGCTTTTGACCCGCAAGATGGCCAGGGGTGCCAAAGACAAAGTGAGTCAGTGGATGAAGTGGGGAAGGATGAACTTATGGTTAATCTTGGGAGTGATTTTGACGATTATCCCGAGATGTATCTAAGTGGTGATGAAGAAGCGAAGTCCGAAGAAGTTAAAGAGGAGAAAGGGAATAAGAACAAAGTAGGAGAACTAGATCAAGTATCTATAGAAGTCCAGGAACTCTGGAGTAAAGTATTTCTCTTGGAGTAGTTGTGGAAGACCGAGCGAGCATTACGCGAAATGACTGAAGAACGAAACGAGATGAAAGCACAAGTGGAAAGGATGAAGACAGAAGGTGGTGGATCATCTAAAGGAACAAGCAAGAAGGACAAAAAGAAGAGAAAGAGGGAAAGAGACAGTGATAACTCTAAAAATTCAAACCCGAAGAAGAGGCAAGCTTGCAGCAAGTGTGGGAAGACTCATGCGGGAGAATGCATGATGTGGAAAAACGTGTGTTTCAACTGTAAGCAGGAAGGACATATTTCTTTGCATTATCCTAAGCCGAATTTGAGGAAGTGTTTCTCATGTGGTAGAACGGGTCACAGATTTAACAAGTGTCCCAACAAGAAGAAGACTGGTGAAGGGAATGGTCGGTAGACAACTTAGATATATGTGATAGTATCTATTGGTAGAAGCTTTTGATATTAAGTGTTGTAATATCGAGAAATGTTGTATGAACATATGTAAATATAAATATGTTGAAATGAATGAAATCTTTATTTTCTATATGAATATAAGATTAAGATTAATTTGTGTGTTCCTAAAACTCATACTTATGGTAAATTCATGACTCATGATTATATGAAATATTTTGAACCCCTCAGCAAGACGCCATAGGTCTGACTAGGATAAGTTCATACACTCATATAATTGTGGCAAGTTTCTGAACTCATAAGTGTGGTAAGTTTAATGAACTGGAATTAGATGTGTGAATATGGTAAATGGCAACTTTTTGTAAAGTTGAGTATGTTAATCCTAAAATTATTTTAAAAAGGGATAGTAATATGTGTTAAGTAATATATGTACTATATGCTATTTGAATAAATATGCGATTACATGAGATCTATGTGTTGAATTCTTATTGTGTTAAGAATTTGTATAGAGAAAGGGAATTGATATAAGATTTTTATTTAAATTAGATCATGTCGCCTAGACGACAAAATTGAAATCAAAGAAAACAGCAGTCAGTGAATAACGAAGGAGGTCAAGCTGACCCAATGCAAAACTTTGCAAATATGATAGCCGAAGCTATGAAAAATAGAGCTCCAGCAAGAGGAAGAGCGAGGAATCAAACAGCTGACAGATTGGCTAATTTCAAAGACTTTAAAGCGGTAGGACTGCTTGAATTCAAGGGAACCACAGATCCAATTGAAGCCCAAACTTGGGTGAAGGAGATGGAGAAAGCATTCGTCATTGCGCGAGTGGCAGAAGAGTAGAAGACGGCTTTTGCTACATACTTGATGAAGGGAGAAGCTAATTACTAGTGAGAGACTAATCAGGCGAGAGCCGGTACAGCAGTGGTAGCGTGGACAAGATTCAAGGAGTTATTCTTTGAGAACTACTTCTCACCGAGTATATAAGCTCAGATGGAAGTTAAGTTCTTGGAACTGAAGAAGGAGAATATGTCTGTTTCTGAGTATGCGGCTAAATTCAACGAATTGGCAAGATTTGCACCTCATCAGGTGGACACAGAAGCAAGAAAAGCAAGAAGATTTGAGAATGGGCTGAAGCCGGGGATATTCAACATGGTGGCAGTATTGCAAATCAATACGTTTGCGGCTTTACTGGAGAAAGCATTAATTGCTGAAGGAGGGAGTGAGGCTGCATCTCGATTTCATCAGGATAAAAAGAAGAAGACAAGTGATGGAGGAAGTAGTGGTGGTAGTAACCCTAATAAGAGGAAGTGGAGTGAGAATACCCAATCGAGTAGCAAATCTGAAGAGAATAGGAAAGGGAGGGAGTCATGTGCGATTTTTGGGAAGAACCATACAGGTGTTTTTTTGAAAAAGAAAGGAGTCTGCTATAACTGCGGGCAAGAGGGGCACATGTCATCCAATTTCCCCAGCCCGAAGAAAATACAAGTGCCTGAGGATCGACTGATCATCTGGTTAGAAATTGTCCAAAGAGGAATGTTGAGAAGGAAAGTGTCAATAAGGGACCCGATGGTGGAACCTTGGCAATCCGAGAACCTGCACAGCCAGGAAGAGCAACCGCCAGTACATTCAACATGACGACGCAAGAGGCAAAGGGCTACTCGTGAGGTGGCAAAGCGAATTCATTTCATTTCGAATTTAAATTACACGAGTAATATGAGTCAGATATTTCTGTAAACTGATTTCTTTTATAGATTCAAGTCACAAGTTAGAATTTGAAACAAAAATTAATATTGTGTGGATAAAAATGAATTGATGATACAACTTTAAAAGATTATAGAGAATAAGAAAGCGGTGATTCCGAGGACGGAATCCTTTTAAGGAGGGGTGAATGTAATAACCTGTGATTTTGAATAATCCAAAATTTACGAATAAATTTTTTTTTTATTTAATATTGACTGTTAATATTGTACTGTGTATCTGTGATACGAGTCTCGAGAATTAGTCAATTTATGTATTGACTGAGAAATTAGAGTATACTTATGCTTAACAGCTTTAGAAACCCTAACCCTAATTTCTGGATAGGGATTTGGTAGAAAATGCAATTAAAATAATTGTATCGATGAGTACATGTTTGTACTGTATCAAGATTTTAATCAATGATTGAACACATAAGGTTTAAAATTTACAAACCCTAATAAGGGATTAGAAACTCTAATCTCAGATTTAGAAAACCTAATTAATGTACAGTTAAAAAGCCTAATTCTACGCCAGGAAACCCTAATTTAAAATCTGGGATTTCTTAAACCCTAATTAGGCAACCCTAATCCTAGTTGGCAAGCCTAATGTGGTTGTTAAACTTAAATATGATTAGAAAACCCTAATTATATTTTAGTTATTTTAATTTCTATTTTACAAACCCTAATTGTAATTAAGAAATTTTATTTTTCTAATTAAAACCCTAATTAGAAAACAATTGTTGAAACTAAAGTTGTAGAACTCTAGGGTTAGAACCTTAGGGTTAAACCCTAAGGGTTAAACCTTAAGGGTTTATGCAAAAGACAAGTATGCCATTAAAACTCATGTACAATGACCAAAGTAACCTTTTTGATTAATTTAGTAAGTTAACTTGTAAAAATGGTCAATAACTTTAGTAGGTTATTTAACATATTGACTTGGTGACTTTTAAATCTCAGCAAAACAGCCTCTAAGGGACAGCTAGCAGATCATTCAATGTATCTAAGTGATTATATAAGATTGAGAGAGAGAAAGTGTACACATTTTGCTTATTTTTCTCTCCAAGATCTTAACAACTCTCTCTCACTCAAGACCTCCGAAATTTTATAGTAGATCAGTCACATTAACACCTCCTAGAAAGCCAAGAATAAATTGGAGAGTATAGATCAAGAATTGGAAAGCTAGAAGGTATAAATATAATTTTAAATTTTGATCCTTGTTGCTAAGAAGAAATATGTGTTTATGTGTTTAGATCTTTGCTAGATAATGTTTTATGATGATCTATGTTGATATAACATAGATCCATAGCATCATAGTGGGTAAAAGTTGAGTTTTTCAAAATCTATTCTTGAGCATTTTTGTGGTCTGACAAGTAATGTCAGTGGCCACAGATCCTTGCTCGTTTATGCTATTTGTTGTTTTAAAGTTGTTATTGGTGGTTTGTTATGTTGTCTTCAATCTAGAAGTGGAATCACAGTGATTGAATGGCTAGATTTCATTTTATTAACGGTCAAAACCTGTTGACCGATGTTGATCGGGCCAAATCTGGGTAACCCAGAAATGGTTTTTAGTGTCTGACAAGCTTTTGTAATAACCGGATTTGTCAGTTTTGTATGAGTTTTGTTGTTGTTGTTGTAACCGGTTTATACCCTGTTATATGGTCTTCCACTCGGTCACGGTTTGTATTTCTGGGAAAAACTCAGAAACCTTAAGAATATAGTTATGACCTCCTTTGACCGGCTCATATCTTGTAATCTTGTTGTAGTTAGACTGATCTGATGTTGTGTATGTGTTCTATGACATGTAGACGATACACTGGAACTTTAAAAACACTTAAACGATAATCGAATCGATATAATCGATCATAAAGTGGGCGTCGAAGTCGCCCAGGTTTCGGGTAACCTAGAAAGCCCGTAAAGCTCTCGACGACCACTTTGAAGCTTTGGATCTTGCAGAATTGTTATTGTATGATGGTGATAATGCTTGTTTGTTATAGTACTACATGTATACTACACGATCGGAGCTTTAGATTGGATAGAAACAAAATAGGCAGAAGATTAAACTTGGTCAAAGTAGTAGCCTTGAACACGGGTCTGACAGTGTTCTTGAGCTCAAGAACACCTAAGACGACAGAAAGTGTCGCTATAGGGCTATAGCGACGGTTTAATTATTTTTATTTTCTGAATTTCTAGAAAATACTTAAAAATAGAAAATAAATTATAAAATCATTAAAAATGGTTTTAAAAATTATTTTAAATTATGAAAAATAATTTTTGACCAATTGGAATATTTTTCTTTAATATTTATAATTATTTAAATATCAAAGGTATTTAATTTATTTAATTAGTGTATTAAATAAATTAGAGAAAAATGATTTTTATTATATAAAAATCATTTTAAATAAGAATAATGTATTTAAAAATATTTTGAGTCATAAAATGTAACTTTTAATATTTTTAGAGAATTTTCATTAATAAATTAATATTAATAATATTAGATTTATTTAATTTTAATTAAATAAATAAGTTAAAAATGATTTTATTGAATTAAAAATTATTTTAATCGAGAATAAAGTGATAGAAAATTATTTTAAATTATAAAATATAATTTTCAATATTTTGAAGAATTTTCATTAATAAATTAATATTAATGATAATGTTATATTTCATTATTAAATTAAATAAATGATAGAAAAATGATTTTTTAATTAAAAATGATTTAAAAATGTGAAAAATGATTTAAAAATATTTTAAGTTATAATTAATGACTTTTAAATTTGATAATAATTTCATTAATATTTAGATATTAATGGTGATGATTCAAAAATGATTTTCATTATTTTAAAAATCATTTAAGTAGAATATTATTGATTTAAAAATATTTTAAGTTATTAATAATAACTTTAATATTTTCATAAATATGTCATTAATATTTTAATATTATTAAATATTAATGATGATAAGATTATTTGATAATTAAATCATTTAAAATGATTCCGATGTTTGTAAAATTATTATAAATTATAATAATTGCTTATAAATTATTAAAAGCTTCTGAAAAATATTATAAATGATAATTGACTTATCTAAAATAATATTGAAGCTTAGAAACCGAATTTATTTGACAGTAACTGTGTGAATTATCGGATAGGGTGACCAGAACATCGAGAATGGACCGAAGTCCAACCAGACCGAAATTGTTAGACTTGTTAAGTGTTTATATAAGTTATAAACACTGATGTGGCTATGTGGTAATGTGTCTAGGGAAAGTTTGACTTTAGAATACAGTGTTGTGTGTTATAAAATATTATACTAATTGTGAGACAGATATTATTGGTTATAGGTCTTACGAACGCAGATAAGTTTATTGTGTAGCTGTAATCAGCGGAAGAGGCAAGTTCTCTAACTCAACCTTGAGTTAATATTATTTAATTATTATTGGTGATTAATTATTGCTAATTAGACCACGTCCAGAGATTTATTGTTGATTATTCGCAGTTAATGCATGTTTAATAATTCAAATTGAATTACTAATTCAGAAAATATACATTCGTAGTATAACTGTTGTTGGATATTCATATCCGTAGAAGCTAGAATTGACAGTACAGATAATTCTTGTTTATTGTCGAATTATGTTGAGAAATGTCTTAGCCATTATTCTAGTTAGACGAACATTTATTAGAACTTGATAGGTTCGAGAAGAGAAGTAAATTATTATTGACAGATTGATGCCAACTATTTTTGCTAGATCAAGAAGTAATTAGAAATTGAAATCACCGTATTTCAATATTAAATCAAAATCTTGATTTTGAGACTGAGAAGAACAACCTTTTATATAAAGGGAATATTTTATCGGTCGTGTATTCGGCCTTTGCGTGCGATTAAGTATTATGCATAATATAGGGTATAATAAAGTTGATCACTTTATATACTTGTAGAGGGGTATGATTTAATCTTTATGGTTATCTGATACACCTGGGTATATCAAAGTATAACTTTGATAGTTACTCGAGAAGAGAAGTTCAAGATCCAATGGATCGCTCAGCATAAAACTGGAAAACATTCCACTTTGCTATCTTGTAGAATTAATTCTTGAATATTCATTTGAATATCGTAGAAAACCTTGAAAGCATTGTACTCTTTCATTATCAAATTATTGTTGCGTAGAATGTGAGAAGGTTTGATATTGATTTCTATATCTTTATCGTATGTCTTAACTTGCGGGGCAAACTTGTTGCTCACCCTTGCTAAATAAAACTTTTCAGCTAGGGACGAAGTTGCAGAAGGTGCTGCGAAGAAGAACAAAGGAAAAGGCATAGTTATAAATTAGTTATGATGAATAATATTTTTATTATGTTGTATTGTATTGTAAACCCTTTTTATTTATCTGAAGGGTAAGGTTGTAATGTTAAGGTTAGAAAACCTGGGACTTATGTATTAACAATATCTGTTAATGAGTTATGTATTCCTATTTATAAATGAATAGGTAGTTAGATGTTATATTTTTGTGGATCGTGAGCACCAAACTCGAGGGTCAGGTAACCCGGATTTGGGGGCATCACACTTCCCAAGGTTTCTCAAAGCATAGATGGAATTTGGGTCATTGTTGATAGATTGACCAAGTCTGCTCATTTCTTACCTATACGAGAAAATTATACACTTGAACGTCTTGCTCGTATGTACATAAACGAGGTTGTAAGATTGCATGGTATGCCAGTATCTATAGTTTCTGATCGAGACCTAAGATTCACTTCAAGATTTTGGGTTAGTTTGCAAAAAGCTATGGGCACGAATTTACGATTTAGTTCGGCATATCATCCTCAAACGGACGGGCAGTCGGAGAGGACTATTCAAACTCTTGAAGATTTATTAAGACTCTGTGTCCTTGACTTCAAGGGAAGTTGGGACAAGTTCTTACCATTGGTAGAGTTTTCCTACAACAATAGTTATCAAGCAAGTATTGGCATGGCTCCATTTTAGGCGTTGTATGGAAGAAAGTGTCGTTCTCCAGTATGCTGGGATGAGGTGGGTGAAGCAACGTTGTTGGGACCGGAGTTGGTACGTATGACTATGGAAAAGATTCAAATGATCTGACAACGTATAAAAACCTCACAAGATCGACAAAAGAGTTATGCTGATCTTCATCGAAAGGACGTGGAATTCGATATTGGAGATCATGTGTTGTTACGTGTTGCTCCATGGAAAGGAGTTACGAGATTTGAAAAGAGAGGAAAGCTCAATCCTCGATTCATTGGCCAATTTTTAATCCTCGATCGAGTAGGAACTGTGGCCTATAGACTCGCTTTACCACCAAGTATGTCTCGTGTTCATAACGTTTTTTACATATCAATGTTACGTAAATATGTGGAAGACCCGAACCACATTATTGAGTTAGAACCAGACAAAATAGCGGAAGATTTAATGTATGAAGAGGTACCTGTTCAAATCTTGGATAAAAAGGAACATATTTTACGCTCCATGGTTATACCTCAAGTCAAAGTTTTGTGAAGAAACCATGATGTTAAGGAAATGACATGGAATTAGAATATGAAATGAAATCAATGTATCTTTACCTCTTCGACATACCAGGTACGTACCCTAATTTTGAGGGCGAAATTTCATAAGAAGGGGAGGTTGTAAGACCCCAACTTTTATGAATAAAGATGAATTTTTTATAACTATCATTTTTGAATATTATGGAGTGAATTTGATATAATGTTATAGTTGTGGGTAATATTTATAAATTTTGCAAAGTATGTGACGCCCCCAAAATAGGTATATAACACCCATTTTGAGTTACCAAATACATGGTACAGAAAGAAAACTACAACTTCATTATTACAATTGTCGTGCAAAATATGACAACACATACTGTGAGTTTAAATACAATATTGTCTTCTAGACAATATCCACACCCAAATAAAGTCCTCATTACAATTATTGATGCACTATTCTATAAAATAGTGAGGACTACTAAAACAGCTATCTTGAATCATCACTCCATACCCCGGCTAGTCCTTGCTAAATTCTCACCTCCTGAGAAAAAAAATGGAACAAAAAGGAAAAGGGTGAGCTCAACTAGCCCAGTAAAGAATATTATGACTAAGATAATATACAAAAAATTATCCATAGTCTTCAACAGGGAAAAATCTGATAGAATACAATAGACAACAAGTTTTAGATCAACAACTGCAGCGGAAACAACAATTCATTAGAAGAGTTAAGTAGAGAATGAAATCTACTATCATCTATGAATTTAAAAGTCCATCATCAATATTTTATCCCTGTAACATCAATCAACATACATCTTGCATCAAATATTCATCTTTGCACTATGGGCCAAAGATATTCATTTGTATCACCAGTTGGTCATGTTCATCTCAACACCTGTTCATCTTTGCACTACGGGCCAAAGATATTCATCAGGTAATCATTCATCTTTGCACTAAAGGCCAAAGATATTCATCAAGTATCACCATTAAGTACTGAGGATGATGAAAAACATTTTAGAGAACGAATCCAGTGAGACAGAAGGACAAATATTAGGGATTCATATTTTGGTTTATCCAAATTCAATAATACTCCATAATAACCAAGTGTGAAGTAGAATTCAAAAAATAAAGATCAAAACATGGATACAATCAAAGATAGTAACCATAAAAGACATCTGGGACGAAAAAGAGAAAATTTCATTTTTAGTGAATAGTGTCGTATTTGTGAATAATGTCGTATACGTGAATAGTGTCGTATACGTGAATAGTAACCCCAACACAAAAAGGTAGAAATTCCACAATAAAATTCACAACAATATCTCAGCATAATGATATTGAAGAAAATAATATCATTTAAGAAGAAAATAACATCCCTTACCTCAAAATAACGGTACTTCTGATCGGAATATCGGATAGAAAGCCGAAGGAAACTTGTACCGAACAGCAACTCTCAAAGTATCAAAATACTCACAAAAATACGCTTGATAATATAGAGGGAGAAAGAGAGAAAGCTTATGTTTCTGGTGTGATTTTCAATTCTAACCTAAGCACCTATTTATAGGAAAATGCTAGCACGTCGAAGCAGACTTGACCTACTACCTGATAGCTTTACCTACTACTATTGCCACCCACCACATTTGAAATAAAATTCAGCACATTTCTTCACCAACCATAAGTGGGGCCCACTCAATTCTAGAATTTTCCACCAAAATCATTTATAAACCTAATTTTCGAATCAGTCACCTCTTAAAATTCATAACAAATCATACGTTCATTTTTATCGGTTCAAAATTTGTGGACATATACTCAACTTATATATGTATAACATATCCAAAAATCACAACGATCCAACGGTCTTAAAAATTATAACTCACGCAATATATCTCAAGAACAGTGATTTAATTTTTAATACTTCCATTCCGACAAAAACACCTCAACATTAATTCCTTCAATTATATCCACATAAAATAAATATATCCATCAATTATATCCACATAAAATAAATATTTCCTTATCATATAAATCAATAATTAATTATTCACAAATAATATTACGTAATCACAATTATGACAACCAGTAGCTCCTGAAAGAGGGGCTTTCGATAAGGATTTCTCCTTACTTAGAGCGCAATTAGGTGACCAAACCTCTCCTTAGATGTAACTTTCTAGACATTGCCAATAATGTTATCTAATAATATTACTCAAATAATATGAATTATTGATCCGATAATGGGAAATATCGTGCAAAGGACAATTATTGAAACAACAATAATATAAAATATCAACGCAGCAATTATTGAATCAATAAAATAAAATATTAAACATTAATTAATGTATCAATTATTGAGTAGTGCCTTCTTATGTAAGAATCAAGAATTCAAAAATCATGCAATAATACAGTAAAGCTATCTTTATGCAACCATGCGTATTACTATATTTTAACCACCGGGTATTCCAATAGTGTTAACGGTAACAACTACGCCGTTATTTATAAAAACTCAAACTTGTTGTTTTCTTCATCCGACAGTTATTCTGTTATGAAGTCCACGAATGGCTACGCCGTCGTACGAATATTCCCCGACAACAAGAATATTCCACGACCAAACGAATATTCCCCGACAAAAATGAATATTTTATAACCACTTGCTTATTTTGTAAAATTTGCACATTTCACCCATAACCAAAGTATTATATCAAATTAACTCCTTATTATTTCAAGATAATAAATAGAGAAAATTTAATTTTATTCATAATAAGTTTGAGGTCTTACAACCTCCCTCCTTATGAAATTTCGTCCTCGAAATTGACGTGTCGCACTGTGTTTCAAAAGGTGAGGGTACCTCGCTTTCATTTCCGATTCCAACTCCCAAGTCATTTCCTCAATAGCATGGTTCCTCTACAAAACCTTGACTTGTGGTATAACCTTTGTTCGTAGGATATGCTCTTTCCTATCCAATATCTTGACAGGTACCTCCTCGTACGTTAAATCTTCAGCTATCTCATCTGGTTCTAACGCAATAATGTGGTTTGGGTCTTTCACATATTTACGAAGCATAGATATGTGAAAAATATTATGAACACGAGACATACTTGGAGGTAATGCGAGTCTATAGGCCATATTTTCTATTCGGTCAAGAATCTCAAATGGACCAACAAATCGTGGATTGAGCTTTCCTCTCTTCCAAAATCTTGTAACTCCCTTCCATGGAGCAATACGTAACAATACATGATCTCCAATATTAAACTCCATGTCCTTTCGATGAAGATCAGTATAACTCTTTTGTCGATCTTGTGAGGTCTTTATATGTTGCTGGATCATTTGAATCTTTTCTTTAGTCATGCGTACTAATTCTGGTCCCAACAACGTTGTTTCTCCCACCTCGTCCCAACATGCTGGAGAATGACACTTTTGTCCATATAACGCCTCGAATGGAGCCATGCCTATACTTACTTGATAACTGTTGTTGTAAGAGAATTCCACCAATGGTAAGTACTTATCCCAACTTCCTTTGAAATCTAGGACACAGAGTCTTAATAAATCTTCAAGGGTTTGAATAGTCCTTTCCGATTGTCCGTCTGTTTGAGGATGGTATGCTGAACTGAATCGTAAATTCGTCCCCATAGCTTTTTACAAGCTAACCCAAAATCGTGAAGTGAATCTTGGGTCACGATCCAAAACTATGGATACTGGCATGCCATGCAATCTCACAATCTCATTTACGTACATACTAGCAAGACGTTCAAAGGAATAAGTCTCACGTATAGGCAAGAAATGAGCAGACTTGGTTAATCTATCAACAATAACCCAAATTGCATCTATGCCTTGAGAAACCTTGGGAAGACCTGTAACAAAATCCATGCTAATGTGTTCCCACTTCCACTTTGGAATCTCAAGTGGTTGCAATGGACCCTTTGGCACTTGATGCTCCGCCTTTACACGTTGACAAGTTAAATACCTCGAGATAAACTCTGCGATCTCTCTCTTCATATTGCTCCACCAAAATGTATGTCGAAGATCATGATATATTTTGGTACTCCCAGGATGGATTGCAAATGGTGTGTTGTGTGCCTCCATCATGATTCTATGCTTTAAGTCAGAATCGTTAGGAACGCAAAGTTTGGAGTTGACTCTAAGTATTCCTTCTCCATAAATTCTTGCCTCCGGAATAGCACCTTCTTGCACTTTCATCTTCATACGTATCATCTCTAGGTCTGTGGCTTGAACAACTTTAACTTTATCGATTAAAGTTGGTTCTACTCGTATATTTGCCATCATCATGTGGGTCCCTGGAGTCTTTAACTCTATCTCCATCCTTTGTAAGTCGTATAAAATGGGTCTTTGTGTTAACAACATCGCACTCGTACCCGCATAAGATCTTCTACTCAATGCATCAGCTACAACGTTTGCTTTTCCAAGATGATATTGAATGCTACGGTCATAATCTTTCAACAACTCGAGCCAACGTCGTTGCCGTATGTTGAGTTCCTTTTGGGTGAAGAAATATTTGAGGCTTTTATGATCCATATAAATCTCCACTTTCTCCCCATACAGGTAGTGTCTCCAGATTTTCAACGCAAAAATGACTGTTGCCAACTCCAGATCATGAGTAGGATAATTCCTCTCATATTCTTTGAGTTGTCGCGAGGCATAGGCTATGACTTTCCCATGTTATATGAGAACACACCCTAACCCTTTGCCTGAAGCATCGCTGTAGATAACAAATCCATCTGAACCAGATGGTATTATCAGAACAGGTGCCGAAATGAGTCTCCTCTTAAGTTCTTGGAAACACTTCTCACATTCCTCGCTCCATACGAATTTTGTATCTTTCCGAGTCAGCTGAGTTAATGAAGTAGCGATTTGAGAAAATCCTTCCATGAATCTCCGATAATAACCAGCTAAGCCCAGAAAGCTACGCACTTCGGTCACCAACTTCGGCTGCTCCCAACTTTGGATTGCTTCATTCTTTGCCGGGTCAACAGATACTCCATGTTTTGACACCACGTGCCCAAAGAATGCTACTTCCTTAAGCCAGAACTCGCATTTCTTCAGCTTAGCATAAAGCTTGTTTTCACGAAGCCTTTCAAGTATCAACTTCAAATGGTGCTCATGATCTTCACGGCTTTTGGAATAGATGAGGATGTCATCAATAAAGACAACAACGAACTGTTCCAAATATTCCTTGAATACTCGGTTCATCATATCCATGAAAGCAGCAGGAGTATTAGTCAATCCAAAAGACATGAATAAAAATTCATAATGCCCGTACAGAGTTCTAAAGGTAGTCTTTGGAATATCCTCAATTTTAATCTTTAGCTGATGATATCCAGAACGAAGATCGATCTTTGAAAAGAATTGTGCTCCTTGTAACTGGTCAAACAGGTCATCAATGCGAGGTAGTGGATACATATTCTTGATGGTGACATGGTTTAATTCTCGGTAGTTAATACAAAGTTGCATACTCCCGTCTTTCTTCTTCACAAATAAAACAGGAGCACCCCAAGGAGATGTACTAATGTGTATCCGGGAAGAGTTGTTTGGAAGCCTAGATCGGGGTACGGGGTTTTCTCGATGTCTAACAATTCCTGTAGTTGGACTTTTAACTCCTGAAGTTCAATAGGAGCCATTCGATATGGGGTTTTAGAAATGGGCTTTGTAATTCTTGCTTCAAGATCAATAAAGAATTCAACTTCACGTTACGGGGTAGACCGTAAGTTCTTCTGGAAATACGTCAGGAAATTCATTAACAACAGGAATATTATTCAAATCTGACATGTTTTTGTTCAAGTCCATAATATGGGCTAAGAAAGCTTGACATCCGTTTTTCAATAAACGAATAGCTTTATGGCTTGATATGATAGTGACTGATTTTAGTGGTTTATTTGCTTGAATTCGTATAACAGGTTGGTTAGGAATATGAAAACTAACAACCTTACGGAAACAATCAATTTTGGCATGATGAGTGGTTAACCAATCAATTCCTAAAATCACATCAAATGCAAGTATCTTTAAAGAGATAAGATCAACAGGTAATGTGATTGTGCCAACTTGGATCAAGCAAGATTTATAAATTGTAGATGTAATAAAGGTTTCACCCAATGGAGTTTCAATAGATAAGTTAAAGTCCAATTTCTCCGAAGTCAAGTTTAAACGTTGAGCACAAGTAGGAGAGATAAAAGAATGGGTAGAACCGATATCTAGTAAGGTATAAACTTCGCAAGAGTTCAAGATTAGCTTACCCGTGATCACCTCGTTTGGGTTTCTCGCGTTTGGCCAGTCACGACAAACGCCCTTCCTTGAACCACCGACTTTGTTTTGTCCGTAGTCGGCTTTGGTGCTGCCATCCCAGTTGGACTTAACTTCGCTACCGGACAAAATCGGGCTATGTGACTATCTTTTCCACAATTGAAACACACCTTGGAAGGTTGTGAATAGTTTGGACTTATGTGTCCCTCCTCTCCGCATCTGTAGCATCTAAGTGGCGGTCGTTCTCCTCCTCTAGAATTTGTTGTTGGTCTTTGGTGTTCACTTGATGTCTTCCGTCCATTGTTGAATCTCCTCTTTTTGAAATTTCCACTTGACTCACCTCTCCTATTATCATGGCCATGATTACCACCCGAGTGGTTACCGCTTTTGTCCGTATTCTTCCCTCCTCACTGGTTATCATCGCTTCGATGACTGCTGTCACCGGTATGACCCTAGTTGTGGTCCCTCGGTTGAACATACTCATTATCACGCTCTAATAATTGAGCCCTGTTTACAACATCTGAATATAAAGAAAATTTATGAGAGATAAGATATTTCCGAATCTCGGGTTTTAGACCTCTTAGAAACATCCTTGTCATACTTTCCTCATTTTCTACCAAATGAGGTGCAAACCTGGAGAACTCCGCGAACTTCGCCCCGTACTGAGACACCGTCATGTTGTTTTGTTCCAGTCTAATAAACTCTACCTCCTTCATATGACGAATACTTTCTGGAAAGTACTTGTCATTGAACAGTTTCTGAAATCTTTCCTAAGACATGTTAAGTGCGGTTGGCTGGGTATGCTTCACGGATTCCCACCAGTAATCTGCCTCTCCACGGAACATAAAGGTGGCAAATGGAACCTTCTGTTTCTCCGTGCATCCCAAGACATTGAATATCTTGGTAATTTGCTTGACCCACATTTTCGCCTTAATCGGATCAGGCTTTCCCCAGAAATCTGGTGGTCCCAACTCCTTGAACTGCTTGGCTGTGATAGACCACGTGTTGCCATCATTTCCACCCGTATTTTGTACACGAGTCTCCCTCGTCTAATTTTGCATGAATTGCAAAAAGCTTCTAAACATTGCATCATTCATCGTTTGCTCGGTAGTGTTGTTTACAGGAGGAATATTGTCTTCCTGTTGCACGTTCTTTTGGTTGGTAATCAAAGGTTGTTCCACAGTCTCATAGACTCCATTGTTAATGTTCTTAACTGTCATTCTTAAAAACTGCCATAAAACAGGGGTTAATTAAACAAATTAACATATCACATAATATCCCTATATTATGACCGACCAACAAATAAGCTTAGGTAGGACACACTAGCGAAGGATTTACTCGTCTCTCCCCTCCTAGTTCTATTCCCCGATCTCCGCCAGAGACCATATCCCTAAGCTCTGATACCAACTGTGATGCCACCAAAATAGGTATACAACACCCATTTTGAGTCGTCAAATACATGGTACAGAAAGAAAACTACAACTTCATTATTATAATTGTCTTGCAAAATACGACAACATATACTGTGAGTTTAAATACAATATTGTCTTCTAGACAATATCCACACCCAAATAAATTCCTCATTACAATTATTGATGCATTATTCTATAAAATAGTGAGGACTACTAAAACAGCTATCTTGAATCATCACTTCATACCCCGACTAGTCCCTGCTAAATTCTCACCTCTTGAGAAAAAAACATGGAACAAAAAGGAAAAAGGTGAGCTCAACTAGCCCAATAAAGAATATTATGACTAAGATAATATACAATAAATTATTCTTAATCTTCAACAGGAAAAAATCTGATAGAATACAATAGACAATAAGTTTTAGATCAACAACTGCAGCAGAAACAACAATTCATTAGAAGAGTTAAGTAGAGAATGAAATCTACTATCATCTATGAATTTAAAAGTCCATCATCAATATTTTATCCCTGTAACATCAATCAACATACATCTTGCATCAAATATTCATCTTTGCACTACGGGCCAAAGATATTTATTTGTATCACCAGTTGGTCATGTTCATCTCAACACCTGTTCATCTTTGCAGTACGGGCCAAAGATATTCATCAAGTAATAATTCATCTTTGCACTACAGGCCAAAGATATTCATCAAGTATCACCATTAAGGACTGAGGATGATGAAAAACATTTTAGAGAACGAATCCAGTGAGACAGAAGGAAAAATATTAGGGATTCGTATTTCAGTTTATCCAAATTCAATAATACTCCATAATAACCAAGTGTGAAGTAGAATTCAAAAAATAAAGATCAAAACATGGATACAATCAAAGATAGTAACCATAAAAGACATCTGGGACGAAAAAGAGAAAATTTTATTTTTTAGTGAATAGTGTCGTATACGTGAATAGTAACCCTGACACAAAAAGGTAGAAATTCCACAATAAAATTCATAATAATATCTCAGCATAATGATATTGAAGAAAATAATATCATTTAAGAAGAAAATAACATCTCTTACCTCAAAATAATGGTACTTCTGATCGGAATATCGGATAGAAAGCCGAAGGAAACTTGTACCGAACATCAACTCTCAAAGTATCAAAATACTCATAAAAATACGCTCGATAATATAGAGAGAGAAAGAGAGAAAGCTTATGTTTCTGGTGTGACTTTCAATTCTAACCTAAGCACCTATTTATAGGAAAATGCTAGCACGCCGAAGCAGACTTGACCTGCTACCTAATGGCTTTACCTACTACTATTGCCACCCACCACATATTTGAAATAAAATTCAGCACATTTCTTCACCAACCACAAGTGGAGCCCACTCAATTCTAGAATTTTCCACCAAAATCATTTATAAACCTAATTTTTGAATTAGTCACCTCTTAAAATTCATAACAAACCATACGTTCATTTTTAACAGTTCAAAATTTGTGGACATATACTCAACTTATATATGTATAACATATCCAAAAATCACAACGATCCAACGGTCAGATTAAAAATTATAACTCACGCAATATATCTCAAGAACAGTGATTTAATTTTTAATACCTCCATTCTGACAAAAACACATCAACATTAATTTCTTCAATTATATCCACATAAAATAAATATATCCATCAATTATATCCACATAAAATAAATATTTCCTTATCATATAAATCAATAATTAATTATTCATAAATAATATTACAGAATCACAATTATGACAATCAGGCCATTCCCAGGAAAGAGTGGGCTTTCCGATAAGGATTTCTCTTTATTGGCGCGGAATTAGGTGACCAAATCTCTCCTTAGACAGAACTTTCTAAACATTGCCAATAATGCTATCTAATAATATTACTCAAATAATATGAATTATTGATCTGATATTGGGAAATACTGTGCAGTAACAATTATTGAAACAATAATAATATAAAATATCAACGCAACAATTATTGAATTAATAAAATAAAATATTGAACAGTAATTACTGTAACAATTATTGAGTAGTGCCTTCTTACGTAAGAATCAATAATTCAAAAATATCAGGTAATAATCTGTAGTGTATTCTTGTGCAACCACGCGACATCAGATTTTAACCACTGTGTATTCCAACGATGTTAACTCTGTAACAACTACGCCGTTATTTATAAAAACTCAAACTTGTCATTTTCTTCATCGAATGCTTATTCTCATTATGAAGCCCACGAATGGTCATACCAATCGTGCATTTAATATTCCCCGACAACAAGAATATTCCACGACCAAACGAATATTCCCCGACAAAAATGAATATTTTATAACCACTTGCTTATTTTATAAAATTTGCACATTTCACCCATAACCAAAGAATTATATCAAATTAACTCCTTATTTTTTCAAGATAATAAATAGAGAAAATATAATTTTATTCCTAATAAGTTGGGGTCTTACAAAGTACGTAAGTTGTTATATAATATTCGATTGGTCAGGGAATATTCGTTTTAACAGGGAATATTCGTACAAGTGCACAATCATTAGTGGACCCCACAACGGAATTATTGTCGGATTGAGAAAATGACAAAAAATATTTTTATGAAAATAACGGCGGAAGTTTTACTGTTCTTTGATGAAACACCCGATGTTAAAGTACGATGTACGCTGTGGTTAGATAAGAAATACGCTGCAGATTGATTAATGATGCTTACGTGAGAAGTCACTCAGTTTTGTTCAATTATTGCTATAGTAATTGTTGCATAACATCTCAAGTTATTTGATTCAATTATTGTCGATATTTTATATATTATTAAATCAATAATTGAGATGACAGAGTTATTAATATTATTATTTGCAATATTGACAATGTCTAGAAGTTCTGTCAATGAGAGGTTTGGTCACTTAATTGCGCGCCAATAGGGAGAAATCCTTATTGGAAAGCCCCCTCTTCCCTGGGAACGACCTGGTTGTTAAATATTTCAAATTATAATAATGATGATAAATGTTGTTAAAAATATTGAGAGGATTTTTATGAAGTATTTGATGTAATTTTTGTGTATTATTTGGATCCCCACTTACCCATTTTTCAAAATAATCAGGAGAAAGTTATCTCAGTTTTTGTTTTATATATATATATATATATATATATATATATATATAGGAACCCATCCATGGCAACCGGTTGCCATGGGAACTGTGCAACAACCTCGGTTGCCATAGCTGAGATTAGATGTTAAATTGATAAGCCGGTACAGGTTGTTGTGCCTAAATATTTACTTGTACCGGCTTCTATTTTAATAAGAGAGGCCCACGTAAAATATTATTGTCAGTATAATTATACAATATGAATTTTTATTATTAAAATAATCCGACCGGAAGAGCTTGTACCGGCTTATCCTTTTTTTTGTCCATTTCTCCATTGTATGTCATAACTCAGCAAATATTTAATGTTAAAATGTTCCTAGGAAGAGCTTGTACTTAAACTTATCCATTTTTTTTCAAATGTTTAGTACTAAGATACGAATTGTCTTAAACATTTTTTTTTTTTTCTTTTTCTTTTCTCCATTATATGTCATGACTCAGCAAATTAAAATAAAATAAAATAATAAATTGAACCCCTACTACCAAGTCATCACTACTGGGAAATAAAAAATTTAACAAAGATCCAACTATTCGCTGTTAAACTGCTAAACAGATTGGAACTCGCGACCTCAAACACCAAACCCTCGTCATATGACCACCCGAGCACCACGGGCCTAGTTTTTCATTTCAACCAAGGAAATATCTTTATATTAAAACTTCACCATCCCCCAAAATCTATATATTATTATTATATTACGATTTATCTTTATATAAGGATTATTAATATAAAAAATAAACACAATAAATGATGTAATTGTTTAATAAAATATAAAGTGATCATTATAAATCTTGCATTATTATTATTAATAATTTTATTATTAAGCAATGATTTTATTATTAATAAAATTAGTTCAATTATTCTAATAAGTAATGATGATAATTTTTCAAGTAATTTCAGGAAATTAATTTACTTATCGAATTTATAAAAGTAGTGAAGTATTATAATAATAATAATAATGTGATTATCAATATTAGAAGTACAGATTATACCAATACCAGTACTGCATAACTTTAAGAGGAATAGTACATATTAAATGTTCATTTTTATAAAATACAACTGACGCCTATTTTTTTGGCTCAGGAATCCCTAGCACTCTATAGTGATTTTGCTTATCGTGGTCGGTTTTAAAGCCACAAATTGTACATTTTTGATGAGGCTTAGAAGGAATGATTTTCTCGAGTGCACTCTTGAATCTAGATTGTTTTTTGCGGCCCTTTGTTTGAGAAATAATAGGCGGCAAAAACTCTTCTTCTGCTTCCACCTTTGAATCTTTCTCGTCATTATCGTATCCCATATCATGATTTGGATCTCCAACTGTTCAATCAATGTCGTCATCTGCCAGTTTAGTAATATTCTCATCCGGATCATATTGGTCAACCAACTCTTTTCCTCGTGCATTCAGTTTAAGAACAGTTTTGTAACCTCATACTGAACAAGCCGCTTTGCTCGCTAACTCCTGGTAATCACTCATCAAATGATTATAGCGCATTGCTTGATCTTGTTCGAAGTCAGTAGATGTGGAGTTAAAGAGTAAATCCTCGATGCTTATATGTTGTTTCTACGAGACAGAGAGGAATACTACAGGTCACGGGGAATACAAAGGTGGGCCAAATTTGGTTTCGTGAATTCATTCTTCATGCATCTAAGGCAAAACTATGTGCCCCTAACTGAAGAGATTCATGCATGGAGTTTTTGTAATCCGTATGTGAACCAAGATGTTGGCCCACCTTTACACGAATGCCATTACATATTCGTGTCGATGTGTAGTATCCATCAAAGCCATTTTGTCTTATTCCTATTTGGAGTTGAAGATTGGATGGTTACGATAATTGACCCGTACTACAATGATACCAAACATATGAAGTTACAGGAAATGTACGCAGAATTCGTTAAAGTTGCGGTATGTGTAGTTTTAAAATATTTTACTTTTATAATGTCCTTTAATATTAAAAATTCATTAACCAACTACTTTGTACATGCAGGTACATTTGATACCATTTTGTTTGCGAAATGGTAATCGATCGTCGTGGCCCAATGGTAATCCTACATCGCAGGCATCGCAAATATTCGATAGAACTCGGTCGTGGCATTTTTGTATGCAAGTATGTTGACTCATTCGTTAGGGCCAATAGTGATATTTACCTAGAGAAGTGGTCCTTGGAAGATGTCACGGTGTTTCGTTACTGCATTGCATGGGAGCTCTACAAGAAATCCGCAAGATTACTTCCGACCACTGAGATATAAAACTTGTCCAGCGTTATCTAATGTACATATTAATTAATAAAAATATCTATTTGGTTGAACTGTATGGATATTATTATTCAGTCTAGTTATTAATAATTACATTATTTATATTAATATTAAAATTAATGTTTCATATTATTTACTCAAACTTAAATAATAATTAAAATAAATATAAAAATAAATATATGTGTAATAATAAAATAAATTACTATAATCTAAATCCATTTAAATTCCACTCAACCAATTTAATAATAAAATTATTAATAATAATAATGCAAGATTTATAATGATCACTTTATATTTTACTAAAGAATGATATTTATTTTATATTAATAATAGTATTTATTTTTTATATTAATAATCCTTTTATTGATATTATTACAATAATAAGAAAAAATATTAAAGATAAATTGTAATATAATAATAATATATAGATTTTGGGGATGGTGAAGTTTTAATATAAAGATATTTCCTTGGTTGAAATGAGCAATAGGCCCGTGGTGCTCTCAGGTGGTCATATATACGAGGGTTTGGTGCTTGAGGTCATGAGTTCGAATCATTTAGTAGCGAATAGTTGGATATCGTTAAAAAAATTTATTTCCCCAAGCGATGACTTTGTTTGGGTCGGGTTTAATTTATTATTTTATTTTATTTTAATTTCTTTGAGTCATTTATATAATGGATGAAAAAAAAAAAAAAAAAGGTGTTTAAGACAAGTCGCATGCAAACCGGAACATTTGGAAAAAAAAATGGATAAGCTTAAGACAAGCTCTTCCTACTTAACATTTTAACATTAAATATTTGCTGAGTCATAACATACAATGGAGAAATGAAAAAAAAAAGGATAAGCCGGTACAAGCTCTTCCGGCCGGATTATTTTAATAATAAAAATTCATATTGTATAACTATACTGATAATAATATTTTACGTGGGCCTCTCTTATTAAAATAGAAGCCGGTACAAGTAAATATTTGGGCACAACAACCTGTACCGGCTTATCAATTTAACATCTAATCTCAGTCTTCAAACCAATTTATCAACGGTACAAAAAAGGGGTTGTTGCACAGCTTCCTATGGAAACCCAGGTTACCATGGATGGGTTCCCTATATATATATATATATATATATATATATATATATATATATATATATATATATATATATATATATAAACACATGCTTTCAATTTATATATATCAATATTATATATACACCACTTGGTTTTATCCCCGTGACCAACATCAATCTCCCACCCCCAAAGTCACTTTCATCATATATATATATATATATATATATATATATATATATATATATATATATATATATTGATTGAAATTTAGCATCTGTGATTCTCAAAGTTTTCATCCGTGAGTTGCACATCTATTGCATCCGTGAATTTTTCTTGCACAGTGCTCTTCTATTCTCCTATAAATAGGATGCTTAGTTCGAATTGAAAATCACACCAGAATCAGAGAATTCTTCTTCTATAATATTGAGCGTAGTTCTTTAGAGTTTTAGAAAGCTTTGAGCGTTGAAAACAGTGAAAGTTTTCTTCAAGAATATCCCCGCTATACCAGTTGGAATATTCTTCTTTTCAAGGTAAGGGATGTTATTTTTGTTCAATATTCTCTTGAAATAATACATTCTTCCATAATTTGTAGTATGTAGGTAATATTATTTTGTTTCAGATTTTGAATTCTATACTCGTTTGGTTAAAGTTTTAGCTTCTATACTCCATGAAATTAGTAGAATATCCTTGATATTTGCGCTTCATCCAGTATTTTTTCATGGAAATATTATTCTGAGCATTCTTGATAAGTTTTAACTTTTTTATGGCGGAGTACTATTCACAGGGTTACTATTCCCAAATTACTATTCACGAGATACTATTCACTCGAGTACTATTCACCCAGGGTACTATTCATGATAAAAATTGATTCGTTATCAGTCCAAATTATTTTTGGTACAATATTATTCTTGAATTTTACTCCACAAAGCAAAGATCATGTTGACAATTTGATCGTTATTGAATTCGGATAAATTAAATTATAAATCTTTAAAATTTATCCTTGAACTTGTTTTACTGAATTCTTATATCATTGTCATCATCCTCATGCTTATATTATGTTGAAAGTCATATGTGGCCTGTAGTTGCATAGATGGACTTGATATGATTATGACCAGGATTATTCGGTATAATCATGACCGTAATGTTACAAATGATGTGGTAAAAGTCCTCATTGGCCCGTAGTGCATTGATGGACAGTTATTAGCATGATTATGACCATTGATGAAAACACAAATATCCTTGGCCCGTAGTGCATGGATAATTTGTGGTCTTGATACTAATGAATATCCTTGGCCGTAGTGCAGGGATTATGTGGATTATTTATTAAGCTGAGTCTCAGCGATAAAAGTGATGAAAAACCTTTTAAATCATAGAAGATAGTAGATTTTATTCTCTAATTGACTCTTTTAATGGATTATTTGTTCCGCTGCAGTTAAACTTGATGTTTGTTATATTTTATCAGTTTAACACTGTTGAAGGCTAACGATAATTTATTCTGCATTATCTTAGTCATAATATTTCTTACTGGTCTAGTTGAGCTCACCCTTTTGCTTTCATTGTTCTCTTCAGGAAATGAGAACGTAGTCGGGACTAGTCGGGGAACGGAGTGATGGTCCAGATAATAGCATTAGTAGTCCTCACTATTCTATGAAATAGTGTGATAATAAATGTATAGAGGACTTCATTTGAGTTTGAATACTGTCTAGAAGACAACATTCGTATTAAAACTCTCAGTTGATGTTTTGTCATTTGTCACACGACAGTTGTATTATTAAGTTGTATTTGAATTTTGTACCATGTTTTTGGCGACTCAAGATGGGTGATGTATACCTATTTTGGGGGTGTCACAAGAGTCGTCTAAGCTATTTGACCAGCTAGACACAGATTTAGAAATATCGTTGAATATGATAAAACCTTTTTGTATCCAATCAAATTGTTTTGGTTTGGATACCCGACTAAGTATGAACATCCCGAATATGGGAAAACTTTTATGCACCCAAGGCGGACAGAGTGAACGATAACATCGTTCATGCATGTAGTATTGATCAATACAGGGCATAACGGGCTGATCACCCTCCGTGCCCGTAAGTTATGACGGTTTGCGGATGAAGTTCTGCTAAACCTATTTGAAAATTGAGAACAATGTTCATAGTATGTCACCTTAACCCTATTTATAGTCAGTACGTAGTTTCAAAAATTTGATACAGAATTGTTATGATATTATTATCGGTTCAGATTACTTCATAACCATTGATTTGTTGTAGAAGGGTAGTACAAAGAAAACATTTAATCCTTTCAGCAAATATTTATAATTGTTATTACTTGCTGGGCACTCAAATGCTCATCCTTGCTTAAATTAAATGTTTTCAGTTAAGTATGACCAACCAGAGTGCTCTGCCAGGAACAAAGGGAAGGGAAAGCTTTCAGAATAAGTTGTATTATCTTATGTAATAACTAGACTTAAATAAGATGATGATATTTATTATCTATTATGTAATGAAATGTTTTAAGGTCGTGTACCTGGGATTTAGACAACTCTGATATGTAATTAAGTTTGATATTTATGACAAAATTATTATTATTCCGCTCAAAGAAATGGTATCATGAAGCACCGAGTTCGGGTTTCAAGTACCCAAATTTGGGGGCGTCACAGGTTGTGTATACCTATTTTGGGGGCATCATAGTTGGTATCAAAGCTTAGGGATATGATCCTTGGCTGAGACTAGAGGCTAGAACTAGGAGGGGAAAGATGGGTAAATCCTTTGTTAGTATGACCTACCTAACTTAATTGTTGTTTAATTGGTCGATCAGAATATAGGGATAATTTGTGGCATGTCAATTAACCCTTGTTTTGTGGTAGTGTTTGAAAATGGCATATGAAAATGTTGAGAAAAGCAATGCAGCACATAAGATCGTTGAGTCGCCGCCAATCAATACCCAGGATAATGTGCATCAGGAAGGCAATAATCCTCATATAAACAACAACACCGACCAAATGATGAATGATGGGATGTTCAAAAGCTTTCTACAATTCATGCAACATCAGGCGAGAGAGACTCGTGTTTAAAATGCAGGTGGAACACTGGCAACTCATGGATGGTCACCGCTAAACAACACAAATAGCTGGGACCACCAGAGTTTGTGGAAAGCCAAAACAACTTAAGGCAGAGACGTGGATTAAGCAGATCACCAAGATATTTGATGTCTTGGGATGCTCCAAGGAGGAAAAGGTTCCCTTTGCCACCTTCATGTTTCGAAGAGGCAAATCATTGGCGGGAATCTGTAAAACGTACTCAGCCTTCCGCACTAAAGATGTCTTAGGAGAAGTTCCAAGAATTGTTCAACAACAAGTACTTTCCTGAGAGTATTCATCACATGAAGGAGGTAGAATTTATCAAGCTGAAGCAAAACAATATGACCGTATCGCAGTACGAGGCTAAGTTTGTGGAGTTATCCCGATTTGTATCCCATTTGGTAGATAATGAGGAGCGTATGACACAGATGTTTCTAAGAGGTTTGAAACCCAAAATACGTCAATACCTCATTTCTCACAAACTTTGTTTGTATTCAGATTTTGTGAATAGGGCTCAGTTATTGGAGCACAATAATGAGTCAACCCAACCAAGATATAGCAGGCGACAAAATAATAATACCAATGGTAGCAGTCATCAAAGCGGTGACAACAAACGTGGAGGAAATTAACATGCCAGAAATGGTAACCACTTCGGTGGTAATCCTGGCCAAGATAATAGAAGTGGAAATTTCAAAAAGAGGAGATTCAACAATGATGGAAAGACAACAACACCAACACCAGCACCAGCACCCATTGTTAAGGAAGGAGAACGACCACCGATCATATGCTACACATGCGGAGGGGAAGGACACATTAGTCCAAACTGTACACAACTACCCAAAGCGTGTTTCAATTGCGAAAGAGAAGGTCACTCAGCCCAATTTTGTTGTGACGCCCCCAAAACAGGTATACATCACCCATCTTGAGTCGCCGGATACATGGTACATAACTCAACTACAAACTTAATTATACCACTATCGTGCCAAATACGATAAAACATAGCTGATAGTTTACATGAATATTGCCTCATAGATAGTATACAAACTCAAATTCAGTCCTCATTACACTTATTATCACACTAAGTAGTGAGGACTGCTATAGCCACCATATCGGACCATCACTCCGTTCCCCGACTCGTCCCAGCTATATTATCATTTCCTGAAGAGAACAGTGAAAGAAAAGGGTGAGCTCAACTAGCCTAGTAAGAAATATTATGACTAAGATAATGCAGAATAAATTATCCTTAGCCTTCAACAGTGTTAAACTGATAAAATACAATAAACATCAAGTTCAACTGCAGCGGAATAAGCAATTCATTAGAAGAGTCAAGTAGAACATAATGTCTACTATCTCCTCTAGATTAAAAGTCCATCGTTAATATTTCATTCCTGTAATACTCATCAACAATTCTTTGTTATACCCAAGACAAAAAGAACTATCATCACCTGTCTTCACCTAAACCACCAAAGATTGTAGTTAAATCCACAATTCATAATTATAATCATGTAAATCAACAGTTTCTTCTTGCCACAAAGGCTTAATAGAACGTTTAATCAATATCCTTACCCCAAAGACTAAAGATATTTAAATGTAATAACAATGATCATACCAATCAGTTTTCTACCTTTGCACTACGGGCCAAAGATATTCAACTATAAAACTAATGGTCATGATCATACCAATCAATTGTTTGTCAATGCACTACGACCAAAGACATTCAACTGTTAACGAATGGTCATGATCCTGTCAATCACATCATCCAATTATCCATGCACTACGGGCCAAGGATATTCGTTATTATCACTAGTGGTTTTGATCATGTCATACACATGTCCATCTTTGCACATAAGCCAAAGATATACAACTATAAAACCAATAATCAACAGTCCATCTTTGCACGTAAGCCAAAAATATACAACTGTAAAACTAATAATCAACAGTCCATCTATGCACGTAAGCCAAAGATGACTTTCATCACAATATAAGCATGAGGATGATGACAATGATATAATCATTAATTAAACGAAATCAAGGATAAATATTAAAGACTTTAAATTTATCCAGAGTTTAAAAATATTCAAATTGTCAACATGATACTGCTTTGTGGAGTAAAATTCAAGAATAATATTCATGTACCAAAAATAATTTGGACAGAAAAGAAATATATTTTTCGGGTAAATAGTACCCCGTGAATATTACTCGGGAATAGTAACTCATGAATAGTAACTCATAAATAGTACTCCATATTCGTATATAGTACAGTATACATAAATAATGTCATATACGCAAATAGTGTCATATACATAAATAGTGTCATATACGTGAAGAGTGTCGTATACGTGAATAGTAACCCCGACACAAAAAGATAAAGTTTCGCAATAAAACCCATATCAATATTTATAACACCTTAATCCAAATGTTATAAATCACTTAATAATCTCATAATCTAATATTATTAATATTACCATAATATTTTAATCATTTCTTAAACTTATAAATAATTTATTTTAATTATTTACATTTTACTAATTAATGCATTTAATCATCCTAAAATGCTAAACTCATAAGATTTCATCACCAATAACCAAAACTCTCATCAAAAATCTGCATATACCTTATATAGGATTCTCAAGCCATAAAATCATATTTTCTAATTTTCTTACTTCACATAACATATTTAATTCATTTACTCATAACTAGTACATTTTCATGAAAAATACCAAATTAGTACAAAAAAATTTTCGTTCCTGGGATTTAGCAGAATATAGTTTCATATTGAACATATATTTTTCTCAGAATTTTTAAAATTCATTTACTATTTTTCATATGACTAAAACTGCCGAATATTTAGACATTTATCAAAAATTGTACTTTTATCCAAAAATTCCAAAATTTATAGGGTATACTGTTGTTATATAGATGTACTCCCAATAAAACTTTTACCAATTTTGGAGTTAACCACAAGGAGTTATAAGGATTTACTTTTAAAATAGTCTTTTCCCATAAAATTCATAACTCCTAATCTATACATCCAAAAATCTCCATTTTTGGACACAATCTAGAAAACTCATCAAATTATCATTTCAAATTTTTCCAAAAAATTTGAGGGTCAGAAAAATTATGAAACTGCCCCTGGAAGAAAAATTTTACTTATAACGGTTGAACGAAAATAATATTCATTACGAATATTAAATGAATATAATGAATATTGAACGATAATAATATTCATACGAATACAAAAATTAATATCTCTTCAGAATATAAAAATAACAACTCTTACCTCAAAAGAAGACTGGATACTGGAGTAGTGAAGTAGCAGACTACTCTTCTTCTTTCTCTCTATAGCTTCTCTCTCTATAGCTTCTATCTCTATAATTGCTCTTGTGAGACTTAGTGAATTGGTGAGAAATGAAGGAATAATGAGCTTCTATTTATAGGAAAATATAGTTTCGATAATTGCACGTTTTGGGACTCGAAATATTACAGTAAATTACCTTCAACTTTTCTTTTATTTTTAATTTAGTCCTGTAAGTATTATTAAACTTGAACCACCTCCCCTAATAGTAAATCATGTGAATCAATAGTAAATCATGTGACTCAATAGTTCTAAACATGTGAAAAAATTAATTATAGTATAATACCTTCATCTATACCTTCATTTTTAATTTAGTCATGCAAGTATTATCAATCTTGCACTAACTCCCCTAATAGTAAATCATGTGAATCAATAGTACACACATGTGAACACATAGTTATAAGCATGTGAATTAATAGCAATTAATTGCTCATTTATTCTGTGAATTACCCGATTGATCAATATAACTTCCAGACATCAATTATCATCAAAATAAATGTCAATTTCCACTAACACTAATAATTCCAACACAATGGAACTATCAATTCATCTTTAATCAACACGAACTTATTCATCATTAATATTATAACGTACAATATTTAACAACCAGGTCGTTTCCAGGAAAGAGGGGGCTTTCTGATAAGGATTTCTCCCTATTGGCGCGCAATTAGATTATTTAACCTCTCCTTGATTGAACTTCTAGACATTGTCAATATTGTAATTAATAATATGAATAACTTTGTCGTCTCAATTATTGATTTAATAATATAAAATATTGTGACAATAATTGAATAAAACTGAGTGACTTCCCACGTAAGCATCAATAATTAAAGATACTCTACAATACCGTGTGCTATTATGCAACCACGCGTATTACTATTCTTTTACCACCGATTATTTTATGACAACTTGCTTACTTTGAAAAAATTTCACATATCACCCTTAACTTTAACCTTTTATCAATTTAACCATTTACTAAATAGAATAATTGTAAGAAAATTGAATACTTTAATTTCATAAAATTCGGGGTCTCACATTTGTCGTGTAGTGAAGTCAAGTCCAGCTGGGATGGAGACACCAAAGGCCATCTCATACAAGTCAAATTCGGTAGTTTATGGGTAAGCATTTGTCGTGACCTCCCAAAAAGCGAGGAATCCAAACGAAGATAACACGAGTAAGCTAATCATAAACTCTTGCGAAGTCTATACCTTATTTGATACCGGTTCTACCTATTCTTTTATTTCACCTACTTGCGCTCAACATTTAAATTCGACTCCAGAGAAATTAAACTTTGACTTATCTGTTGAAACTTCGTTGGGAGAAACCTTCATTACATCCACTGTCTATAAGTCTTGTTTGGTTTAAATCGGTATCCTCACATTACCTGTCGATTTTATTTCCTTAAAAATACTTGCATTTGATGCGATTTTAGGGATTGATTGGTTGACTACTCATAATGCTAAAATTGATTATTTTTGTAATGTTGTTAGCTTTCATATTCCTAACCAATCTATTACGCGAATTCAAGCAACCAAAATACTAAAGTCAATCACTATCATATCAAGCCATAAATCCATTCGTTTATTGAAAAATGGATGTCAAGCTTTCTTAGCCCATGTCACAGATTTAAACAAAAATATGTCAGATTTGAATGATATTTCTATTGTTAATAAATTTCATAACGTATTTCCTGAAGAACTTCCTGGCCTACCCCCAGAGCGTGAAATTGAGTTTTGTATTGACCTTGAACCCGGTACAAAACCCATTTCCAAAACCCCATATCGAACGACTCCTATTGAACTTTAGGAGTTAAAAACCCAACTGCAGGAATTGTTAGACATCAGTTTCATTCTTCCTAGTACGTCTCCTTGGGGTGCTCCTGTTCTATTCGTAAAGAAGAAAGGTGGGAGTATGCGACTTTGTACTTATTATCGGGAGTTGAATCATGTCACCATCAAAAATAGGTACCCGTTGCCTCGCATTGATGACCTGTTTGACCAGTTGCATCTTCGCTCTGGATATCATCAGTTAAAGATTAAAACTGATGATATTCCAAAGACTACTTTCAGAACTCGGTACGGGCATTATGAATTCCTAGTCATATCTTTTGGATTGACTAGTGCTCCTGCTGCCTTCATGGATATGATGAACCTAGTATTCAAGGAATATTTGGATCATATTGTGGTTGTCTTTATTGATGACATCCTCATTTACTCCAAAAGCCGTGAAGATCATGAGCAACACTTGAGGCTGATACTCCAAAAGCTTCGTGAAAATAAGATATATGCCAAGTTGAAGAAATGCGAGTTATGTCTTGAGGAAGTAGCATTCCTTGGGCACGTGATATCAAATCACAAAATATCTGTTAACCTAGCGAAGATTAAAGCAATACAAAGCTGAGAGCAACCTATGTTAGTGACCGAAGTACGTAGCTTTCTGGGCTTAGCTGGTTATTATTGGAGATTCATGGAAGGATTTTCTCGAATTGCTAATCCATTAACTCAGCTGAATCGAAAAGATACAAAATTCGGTTGGAGCGAGGAGTGTGAGAAGAGTTTTCAAGAACTCAAGAGGAAACTCATTTTAGCACCTTTTCTGACAATATAATCTGGTTCGGAGGAATTTATCATCTACAGCGATGCTTCAAGCAGAGGGTTAGGATGTGTTCTCTTGCGACATGAGAAAGTCATAGCCTATACCTCATGACAACTCAAAGAATATGAGAGGAATTATCCTACTCATGATCTAGAGTTGGCATCAATCGTTTTTGCACTAAAGATCTGGAGATATTACCTGTATGGGGAGTAAGACCCCAAATTTTATGAAATAAAAGTATTCAATTTTCTTATAATTATTATTCTATTTAGTAATTGGTTAAATTGATAAAAGGTTAAAGTTAAGAGTGATATTTGAAAATTTTACAAAGTAAGCAAGTTGATATAAAATATTCATTGTGTCGGAAAATATTCGTTTGGTCGGGGAATATTCTTTTTGTCGGAGAATATTCATACGACGACACAATTATTGGTGGACCCTACAACGGAATAACTGTCGGATATAGAAAGCTACAAAAATAACCTTTTTATAAAAATAACGGCAAAACTTTTATCGTTAACTGTTGAAATATCGGTAATAAAAGTACAGTAATATGTGTGGTTGCATAGTAGCACACTGTATTGCACAATATCTCTGATTATTGAAGCTTCCGTAAGAAGTCACTCAATTTTATTCAATTATTGCAACAGTAGTTGCTGCATAGTATCTCATATTATTGATTCAATTATTGTCACAGTATCATTTGAATAATATTTTATATTATTAAATCAAAAATTGAGACGACAAAGTTATTCATATTATTATTTACATTATTGCCAATGTCTAGAAAGTTCTGTCGAAGAAAGGTGTTTGGTCACCTAATTGCGCGCCAATAAGGAGAAGTCCTTATCGAAAAAGTCCCCTCTTTCCTGGGAATGATCTGGTTGTAAATATTGTGAGTTATAATATTAATAATGAATAGTTATTGAAATATTAAAAATGTAACGACCGAGAAATTTGGATCTATTGTAAAATAATTTTATTTAATTAAATAATAAATAAAATTATATTATTTGTTATTAATTATGTGTTAGTAAGATGAATATCGTTCTATAACCTAGAAACATCGGAATGTCATAGTATTTCGACTACGTGAAGGAATTAAAGTGTTTGAATTTCCAAGACGAAAATAAAAGTTTTTCGAATTTTTTTCTAAAAAACACTATTCACTAATTCCTGCTCGGGAATTATTTTTGAACTTTTGAGAAATATGTAACGATGGAATATCGAGGTGAGATGGATTATGTAATAATAATTCAAGTATGCATTATGTAATAATAATTCAAGTATGTAATAATAATTCAAGTATGGAAAACATTATACGAGGTAATGAATACGAGTATGATACGAAGTATTATACGAGTATGTATGAATGATGGTATGTCGTATATGTTGAATAAGTATACGAGTTAGAATACAAGATTAATACGTAGAGAATACGTTCTAAGGCTTTAAGCCATGTGTAATTGTACTTGTAGGATTGTGTAGGAATTGTAAAGTCTAAGTGGGATTATGATTAAACCCAATGCAAACCAATGTTAAAGCCCAAGTGTTTGTTAATGTAAAGTCCAAAGTCTATTAATGCAAGCCCAAAAGCATAAGTTAAGCTAATTGAATTAAAGCCCAAATTAAGGATCCATTGGGTGAAGAAGATCCATGGGGCAACCCATGTGGGCCCCATGATCACATGGTGATCTTGGTGGCCAAACAAATAATGTGATGAGCAAGCAAAAGATTTGATGACCAAGTTAACTTAATAGTTAAGTATTGAATAGTGAGGAGGTTTGTTTAAGGAGGTGTGATGTTTATTGACTAAACTACCCTAACCTAGTAATTCCTATAAATAGAGAGCCTTGGATTTCTTTTGTTGATTGTTCAAATACACCAACAACTTAAGTGCTTATCTGTTAGAGAGAATAAGTAAGAAAAAGCTAGACTTTCATTAGTAGAAAAGAAGAAGAGCAAAGCTTGATCATCAAGGGTAAGACTCCTATACCATTAATCTTCCAACTATTCAATACTCGTTTGATAGAGAAGTGTTGATTAGTGAAGTATGTATGCTAAGAAGTAAAGAGAATGGATAACCAAAGGACTTAAGTCTTAATAAGCTGTGAATAAGTAATTCGTTCATATATAAGTTATGAACTAAGGAAGAACTTGTAAGAACTTGTCATGTTTACAATAATGAAGTTTGTATGATAAGAAGAAGTAAGGATGGTGATTAGAAAACTAAAACCATGATAAGTCATGTGAAATGAAATAATAAGTAGTTTATACTTTTATAAGTTATAAACTCATGAAGAACGAGTAATAACTTATCATGTAAATAAGTTAATGAAATATGTATGTTAAGATGTTAGTATGATGGATAAAATCCATTTGAAATGATGAACAAAATCATAAGTAACGAAGTCATGGCGAAATTCACGAGTTCGGACGATAATCATCGAATTCATGAAATTCTCAAAATGGAAGTCGAATTTTGACGTTGAGCTCGGAAACGTTGGTTTTCGATGGGAACAAGTCTTCTTTGGCATTATAGAGTTGCAGACTCGAAAATAACCGAATTACGACTTAGAACGAAGAAACGAGCGTTGAACGTTCACGAACGTTTATCGTTTTCGTTAAAATGGACCAATAGGTGAATTTTGAGTTAACGAAGTCAAAAATATAAAATTCTTGCATGAACACGTAGACTATGTGATTTGTGAGCTAATGGCTTTTGAACGAGCTAATTCGGACTTAAAATGATCAAATTTGGAGTCCGGGAAGTTCGTTGTGTAAAATAAAACTGTCAAGAATCTGGTGCACAGAGTTGGCACCGCGACGCCAGACCAAGGCCAAAAAGTGGCGCTGTAGTGCCGTGACCATGCCCAGACCTACTGCAGAGTCGCGCGGCAGTTAGGACTATAACTCGCGCCGCAGTGCTTAGTCGGGACTTTAGCCACTGAAGAGTGGCTCCACAGCACGGCCAAATGAACAAGGACTCGGGCCGCAGCGTCGAGCCCAGACCCTCTGACCACTGTTAACTCGCGTCGCAGCGTGACACAAGGAAGAGAAGCTGGTGTCGGAACGCCAGTACTAGATCATGCATAGTAAGGAAAGTTTATAAGTAAAGAAAGAAAGTTAATTGATTAGTAATGAACTAAAACTTAATATAACATTGTTTAAGACATTGTTAAACCTAAAGTATGATAACTAAAGGTTGAAGATAATCAATCGAACGTGAACGTAAGAATAATGTAAATTATAACGGCAAGCCGGAACTAATAGTAACAAATATAATACATGATTAGATTGAGAAGAAGGGTAAGATTCATTAGGAATCGTGCATGTTTATTCATAGCCTAATGTGTTACGTTATGTGATCATATATTGTAGAGACCTTAAAGACTTAAAGGGAAAGTGTAATAACAGTAGCAGACGGTGAAGGTAAGTGTTCTAACCCTTGTCTATGTTCAATCTAGACAAGTTTTGTGATTCATGTATTCTTACGCATGAATTGATGTATGGTGAAGTCAAAGCCAATTCTTTTGGCTAGACTTACGATATGTTGGATTTCTTACAATCTATCAAAATATTGTCAATGTTTTACCAAACTATTTTGGTGTGGTTTTAAAATAAAGACTGAGTATGCTAAACAAATGTTTTGTCGTCAAACGACAGGCATGTGAAGTTGCCACAACTTAAACGTACATACATTTAAAGAATGTAGTGTTGATCAACATAGAGTATTATAGGCTGATCACCTAGACATGCTCGTAAGTAATGCCGGACTTACAAACTTAGTGTCGGGTTGTCCTTTTCAAAGAAAGTATGAAATGCTCAAGGTCTTAGACCGGAATTAATGTTTTACTGAATGTTGTTATTGTAAAACGTTTTAAAGAAAAGAGAAGTGCTATTTTGAATTATCGATAGTACTTCATAACTATTGTTCAGTTATTGAAGATATATGATTTGTATGTTTCAAGAATGTTGTTTAAATGGAATTGTTGTACTTGCTGAGCCAGTTATGCTCACTCTTGCTTGAACCATATGAATGCAGCTAAGACCGAATGGACCGAAGGATCCGATAAAGATAAAGGGAAGGCTAAGGCAGACTGTTGAACTGTCTATGTAATAGTATAGGTTTAATGTTGTAATGTATTTGATATTATGACAAAGAACCTATGTATTGGTTATAAAGAACCTGGGAAGGGAATATATATAAGATATATTCATTCTTTAGAGGCATTTCAATTGAATGTATGTGTGACCTGTAGTACCATGTAGCACCATATGTCGGGTTGGAAGATACCCAAATTTGAGGGCGTCATAGGTTGGTATCAAAGCATTAGGTTATAAAACTTAAGGGGGGAATTAAAACCTTAAGTCATAACCTTAAGAGAAGTTAAAGAAATAAAAGATGAAATTAACCTTAAAAATGCATTATATATATGATATGTGTTTTTATTCTACGGACGTATAATCAAACTAAATTGTTTTATTGTAGATGTCAGGAGAAAATAGAATGTATAGAGATGTTCAGGTAGAAAGTGAAGAATCGGTTAATCAAATAGAGATTATACCAAACCCTTTAGCCGATGAGCCAAGAGTGGTGCTAATTGAGTCTGGAGACTCAGAGAACCATGAATATCGGAAGCATATCGGAAGAAGAGGTGGAGGTAGGGTGTAAGACCCCAACTTTTATGAATAAAAATAAATTTTTCTATAAATATAATTTTTGAATATTAAGGTTTGAATTTTTTATAGTGTTATAGTTGTGGGTAATATTTATAAATTTTGCAAAGTAAGCTAGTTGTTATATAATATTCGATTGGTCGGGGAATATTCGTTTTAACAAGGAATATTAAATGCGACAAGACAATCATTAGTGGACCCCCAACAACGTAATTATTGTCGGAATGAGAAAACGACAGAAATATCTTTTTATAAAAATAACGGCGGAAGTTTTACCGTTAACTGTTAAAATACCCGGTGTTAAAAAGTACAGTAATATGCATGGTTGCATAGTAGCACACGGTATTGATTATTGATACTTACGTGAGAAGTTACTCAGTTTTATTTAATTATTGTTATAGTAATTGCTGCATAGTATCTCACATTATTTGATTCAATTATTGTCAATATTTTATATTATTAAATCAATAATTGAGATGACAAGTTATTCATATTATTATTTACATAATTAACAATGTCTAGAAAGTTCTGTCGAGGAAAGGGGTTTGGTCACCTAATTGCGCGCCAATAGGGAGAAATCCTTATCGGAAAGCCCCCTCTTTTCTGGGAACGATCTGGTTGTTAATATTGTGAGTTATAATAATATGAATAAATATTGTTAAAAATATTGAGAGAATTTTTATGAAGTATTTGTGTAAATTTTGATTATTATATGGACACTCACTTACTCATTTTTTTAAAATAATCGGTAGAAAATTATTTAATATAATAAAGGTGGGGGCCATATATGAGGCCCACGTGTGAATTATGGAATCTAAAAATGGGGGAGGGGGAGAGGTAACGTAAATGGAAGGTAATGTATTATTATTATATATATATACTATATATATATATATATACATATATATATATATACATGTGATGAAATGAAAATGGGGAGATTGAGATTGCCGGGAGAATGAAGGAGTTAGTATATTATTATTATTTTTATTATTATTATTATTATTATTATTATTATTATTATTATTATAATAATAATAATAAGTTTTATTTTTTATGAAAAATAGAATATATTATACTTTATTGAATATTATATTAATATTTTAAAATTTTGGACGACTGAGGAATTTTTTTTTATCGTCCATGATTCTTCAATTTGTTTTGTCCGAAGTTCCGTGCGTCCGTGATTAAATTTTTCAAATAGTATCATTTCCATTCTCCTATAAATAGGATGTTTAGTTAGAATTAAAAATCACACCAGAATCAGAGAATTCTTCTTCTATAATATTGAGCGTATTTCTTTCGAGTTTTAGAAAGCTTTGAGCGTAGAAAATAGTGAAAGTTTTTTTCAAGAATATCCCCGCTATACTAGTTGGAATACTCTTCTTTTCAAGGTAAGGGGTGTTATTTTTGTTCAATATTCGCTTGAAATAATATTTTCTTCTATACTCTGTAGTATGTAAGTAATATTATTTCATTTCAGATTTCGAATTCTATACTCATTTGGTTAAAGTTTTGGCTTATATACTCCATGAAATTAGTAGAATATCCTTAAATTTTGCGTTTCATCTAGTATCTTTTCATGGAAATATTATTCTGAACATTCTTGTTAAATTTTAACCTTTTCATGTCAGAGTACTATTCACGAGTTACTATTCACGTAGTACTATTCACGGGGTACTGTTGGGTAAAATTTAATTACGCACAACAAGCAAGTATACGTGGTCAACAAGTAATAAAGTGATAAGTTGAGTATCGTTTCCACAGAGAATTAGTTAATAAAAATCACCAAGTACTAACCCGTAACCAACTCAATCTTATTTAAACGAATGAATTTCAAATTATATAAATTAAACTACTATTAAATTCCACTAATTATATTAAGACTATGGAGATTTAAGATCACAACTTCACTTATTGCTTCATTTAAGTAAACACATTTCTCATCAATTATTTTCTATCCCGAATTGTTAATCAAGAAAACTAAAGTAGTATTAACCACCTCTCGATGCACTAATACCGTATTAACGTCAATCCACAATTAAGATAGAAATCCGTTAAACACCTTAATCAACTAACCCACTATATCTCTATGTGAATTACAATTGAAGAAGGTTTAAGAACAAGTTCTCTATCCGATTACATGCGGTGTCAAGCATATCTCTACCTTAACACTCATCAAGTTTAAGCTACTAACAAAATCCTGAACACATGCTATCATGATCAGATCTAAATCTATACTTCATATCTCGAGTTCATATAAATTATCACGATAATTGATGGCCAGTCAATTAAACAATTAAGTCTAAACCACAATAGACAATTATCACGATAGAACATAATAATTGATAGTGAAGCATATTAAAATAAACTACACAATAAGATCCATTGTAATCTCAAACAAAGAATTAGTTCATTGAATTAAAACTAAGAATCCACAATTAAATAAACATTTAAAGACAAAGATAGAAGAAGATGAAAAGATAGAATCTATTGTCTGTAGATTTGATGCTCCCTCCTTGCTCCTACTTTGAATCTTCAATGGTATCCAAGTTGCTTCAATCTCCAAAACTCTATAGAACTAGTGTTTTGATCTAATCTACTCTAATCTAATATAATGGAATCATATTTCTCCTCTAATCTCTCCAATCTCTCCTAATCCTTATTATTCTCCCCCTTTTATAAGCCTTTTTACATGTCTTTAAGTCCTCTTGGAAGTTCTTGAGTCAATTGGATCGAAACAATCCTTCTCGAACTCAAATTTGGCCAACAAACGCTTCTTTGCATTACGTACCCCCTACCGTGGAAGTCTAGGTTGTTGTCAAGGGCCCGCCCGTGCGGGCTATAATCTTGTTTTGAATTTGGTACCCCCTTTGGGCGGGTTTTACTAAGGAAAAGCCCACCCCGGCGGGCATCATTTTCTGTCACAGCATCCTCTGGTAAAACGGCCATAACATTTGATCCGGGTGGGGTTACATGGCCTGCCACCTATCAAATCGAAGATATCGATGAGCTCTACAACTTTCATTCTTTGAAGATTGAGAAATTCCGGCCGGATGAAGGTTGAAATTGGGTTGGAAGTGACTGCTATAAAAATGGCTAACCAAAACAGCGAAGTTCGACGTCCGTTGGTACAAAGATCATATTTCTTGCATCGAACTCCGATTAGAATGATTCAAGATGTTTTGAAAAGCTACGAAGACGCTCTACAATGTAAGCTAAGTTCCAAACCAAGAACATGAAGTAAACATGAAATCCCAAATGATGTCCGGATTGCTTTTCTTTGCATTTTCTTTGCTTTTCCTTACCAATAATCGCTCACACCGCTCCCAAACGTATAACCTACAAAATGAACACAAAATGCATGAAAAGTAACTAGGAAACATGAATATAAGCAACTAATTCAAGCAAAAGATACCGGATAAGTGTATATAAAATCCACTTATCAAATACCCCCAAACTTAAACCGTTGCTTGTCCCCAAGTAACATAACATAATGCAATGCAATGCAATGAAATGCAACTAATTTATATGCCTACGAATCCTGCAGTATCTGATAGAATCAAATCTATTCACTCGGCCTTAGAGCAATCAAGCAAACACGACAATGCTTCATATCAAAACCAATCAACAATTTCCTAGTCAATCATCAAGTCTTAAACTGTTATCACTGATATAGTGCGTGTGTGCTCCACAATAATGCTAACTGATATAAAATAAAATTTAACACATAACAAGTCTCTTTGAAGGCATCATACAGTGTAAACTCAAGAAATCCAAAAACAAGCTAGATCTAACTAAAAAATCAAACAATTACCAATATCGAGGGTCAACATGGGATACTTATGCTTTATTTTTCATCTACGGGGGCATTTTGCTCTTATTTCCCATTTTATTCTCTCTTTTTTGGTGTATATACACATAGCTATGCGATGTCTTATTCCCTTAGGCTTTTCGATGCTACCTTAACGAGCTTTCGACCAACGACTCCCAGACCATTTAGACCTTAGCGCGCTAGGTGTACAGACAATCCCCTCGGGCTTACTTACTCAAGTAACAAAGGCCACAAAACTAGACAAGCACGCCATGGTGTTTATTCACACTTTTTTTCTTTTTTTTCCTTTTTTTTATAAAGCTTATATACCCCAAATATTCCCCCAAACTTAGGTTCTTGTCTAACTTTAGCCATCACTACTTATTCTTGTCATTCTTTCATTTAAACTAGCATTATCCTTTAGAATCCCATTATGTATCAATTTAAACTCAATCAATTAACAAGTTGTTTTTACTGTGCTATCCTTGATTATACCAGTTTCAAACAGAAAAAGATTCAATTCATAACAAGAAATCACATCAAAGCTCTAATAGTCAGTACTCTACTTGTTTACTCAATTCCAATCTCATCATTGGCCAAAATAAACTGAACTATCTAACAACTGGAATCATGCAAGGTGAACATAGTAACTAACTATTATTTTTGAATTTTTGAATTTTTTTTTTAATAATGAACCTAAACTATATTAACAACATATGCAAAATAACATAACATAAACATGAAACTAAACATGCAATAAAGAACTAAACTAAACTCCCCCAAACTTAGCAATTACAATTTCCTCATTGTAGGAATATAGCGATAAGTAGAAGAGAACTTCCCTGTAATCAGCTAAGCGTGAGGTGATGGTGGTGATGGCGGCGACGATCATTTTCCTATCCATTGAACCTCCAATACCTACAATGAAGAGAGACAACATTGATTAGATTATAAGAGAACTTAATAAGAAAATTAATTCCTATCTACTAAATAAACTAGTAAAGCATATAAATATAAAAATTCCTGGGTTGCCTCCCAGTCAGCGCTTGATTTATAGTCTTTCAGCCTGACTTTGGCTGGTCAACGCTATCTAATTCCTCTTCGAAAGTTGAGGAACCCTCCATCCATCAAAAATAATATAGCTTTCGGCAGGTTCCCATTTGTGATAGCCATTGCATTAAAGTCACCTAGCATGCCTTGTTTTGGTATAATCTCCATGAAGAAGGGCAAATAACTAGGTGCTATCTCCATTGTGTTTGTGATCATATTTGGGCATGGAAGTGTGTCAAACACAATGGGCTCTTCGTCTATCTTCTCTTTCTCGTCCCACCACGGCTTCATTGTTGCACTAGCTCTTATGTCATAAAGAGCTTCACCGATTTACATGACTACTAGCGAGGCATGGTTTTGCAAATCTAACCGGATCCTTTAACTTTGGTGGAGAAGGAAATTGGGGCACTAATAACATCGGCTCATCCTTGTTAGTACTTATAGTTAGTTCTTCACCGACCTTGTTGTCATTATCCCCATTTGTCTCTTTTCCAACATCTTGTGGCTCATCCAGTTGTAGATTTGGCCCGGGCACTTCATCAATCTCGGAATCCTCATCATAACACCAATTGTTTCGAGGAAGGTTGCTTACGACTTTGGTCAATTCATCTATCTTATTTTGAATATTTTGAATTGCTATCTCTTGATTCTGAATTGACCGCCCTTGATTAATCATCCTCTCCTCAGTGGATGCTACAAACTTGAACCACAAATCCTCCAAACTTGAATTATCTGTCTCAGTTTTGGAATCCATGTATTGAGTTGAAGTGGTGATGAGTTGTTCCATCTGGTGCTAAAAATTGTGGCTCGATATTTCTTGACTCATAATCCTCTCCTCTTGGTTTGCTATAATCCTTAACATGGATTCCTTCAACTCTAAATTGTCTTCTTGTCGCATTGGAGGTGGATATGAGAATTCCGACGTGTATGTTGGATTTGGAGTAAAGTATTGGTCTTCATAAGTATAGCTCCATGAAGAATCCGGGTGATACCCCTAAACTTGATCATAATTATCATATGCATACTGATTGAGGTAGTTACCACCATCTTGTCTGAAGCCCAAGATTGATGGTGCATTGATTACTCGAGTGATTGCCGGACCTGATATAGCCACACGTTCGCCATCCTTAGACTTTATTGGGCTGCGATAACGTCCAACTTCCTCGAAAGTTCTTCAATCTCTGCTGACATTACAGAAAATGTATTAAGTCCATCAATCCCGTTTCCCTTCGTTGAGTCATGTTAGGTATGGCCATTGATACGCAAAAAGTCATCCATGGTACACGAAAAGAGAAAATATAGGAAGAGAATTAAAATAAAAATAAAAATGTTTAAATTAAGACTAATTTGATTGAAATTAATATTGGTAAAATATTAAACTAATTCCCCGGCAATGGTGCCAAAAACTTGTTGGGTAAAATCTAATTACGCACAACACGCAAGTATACGTGGTCAACAAGTAATAAAGTGATAAGTTGAGTATCGTTCCCACAGAGAATTAGTTAATAAAAATCACCAAGTACTAACCCGTAACCAAATCAATCTTATTTAAACTAATGAATTTCAAATTATATAAATTAAACTACTATTAAATTCCACTAATTAAATTAAGACTATGGAGATTTAAGATCACAACTTCACTTATTGATTTATTTAAGTTAACATACTTCTCATCAATTATTCTCTATCCCGAATTGTTAATCAAGAACACTAAAGTAGAATTAACCACCTCTCGATGCACTAATACCATATTAACGTCAATCCACAATTAAGATAGAAATCCGTTAAACACCTTAATCAACTAACCCACTATATCTCTATGTGAATTACAATTGAAGAAGGTTTAAGAACAAGTTCTCTATCCGATTACATGCGGTGTCAAGCATATCTCTACCTTAACACTCATCAAGTTTAAGCTACTAACAAAATCCTGAACACATGATATCATGATCAGATCTAAATCTATACTTCATATCTCGAGTTCATATAGATTATCACGGTAATTGATGGCCAGTCAATTAAACAATTAAGTCCAAACCACAATAGACAATTCTCACGATAGAACATAATAATTGATAGCGAAACATATTAAAATAAACTACACAATAAGATCCATTGTAATCTCAAACAAAGAATTAGTTCTTTGAATTAAAACTAAGAGTCCACAATTGAATAAACATTAAAAGACAAAGATAGAAGAAGATGAAAAGATAGAATCTATTGTCTGTAGATTTGATGCTCCCTCCTTGCTCCTACTTTGAATCTTCAATGGTATCCAAGTTGCTTCAATCTCCAAAACTCTATAGAACTAGTGTTTTGATCTAATATACTCTAATCTAATACAATGGACTCATATTTCTCCTCTAATCTCTCCAATCTCTCCTAATCCTTATTATTCTCCCCCTTTTATAAGCCTTTTTACATGTCTTTAAGTCCTCTTGGAAGTTCTTGAGTCAATTGGATCGAAACAATCCTTCCTGAACTCAAATTTGGCCAAAAAACGCTTCTTTTACTTGCATTACCCCATTACGGGGTCTAAACTTAATCAAGGGCCGCTTGGCGTGGCTATAATCTTATTTTTTGTACCTGTACCCCCACAGGCGGGTGTTTTACTAAGGAAAAGCCCGCCTCGGCGGGCATCATTTTCTGTCACAGCATCCTCTGGTAAAACGGCCATAACGTTTGATCCGGGAGAAGTTACAGCGCCTGCCACCTATCAAATCGAAGATATCAACGAGCTCTACAACTTTCATTCTTTGAGGATTGAGAAATTCCGGCCGGATGAAGGTTGAGACTGGGCTGGAAGTGACTGATATGAAAATGACTAACCAAAACAGCAAAGTTCGACGTCCGTTGGTACAAAGATCATATTTCTTGCATCCGAACTCCGATTAGAATGATTCAAGATGTTCCAGAAAGCTATGAAGATGCTCTACAATGTAAGATAAGTTCTAAACCAAGAACATGAAGTAAACATAAAAGCCCAAATGATGTCCGGATTGCTTTTCTTTGCATTTTCTTTGCTTTTCCTTACCAATAATCGCTCACACCGCTCCCAAACGTATAACCTACAAAATGAACACAAAATGCATGAAAATTAACTAACACACAAGAATATAAGCAACTAATTCAAGCAAAAGATACCGGATAAGTGTATATAAAATCCACTTATCAGGTACTATTCACTCGAGTGCTATTCACCCGGGGTACTATTCATGATAAAAGTTGATTCATTTTCGGTCTAAATTATTTTTGGTACAATATTATTCTTTAATTTTACACCACAAAGCAGTATCATGTTGACAATTTGGACGTTATTGATTTTTGGATAAATTAAATTATAAATCTTTAAAAATTTATCATTTACTTTCATTTAATTGAATTCTTATATCATTGTCATCATCCTCATCTTTATATTATGATGAAAGTCATCTGTGGCCGTAGTGCATAGATGGACTTGGTATGATTATGGCCAGGGATTATTCGGTATAATCATGACCGTAATGTTACAAAAGATGTGGTAAAAGTCTTTATTGGCTCATAGTGCATTGATGGACAGTTGTTGGCATGATCATGACCATTGATGAATACACGAATATCCTTGGCCCGTTGTGCATGGATAATTTGTGGTTGTGATACTAAAGAATATCCTTGGCCGTAGTGCAGGGGTGATTCGATGATGTGGATTATTTATTAAGCTGAGTCTCAACAATAAAAGTGATGAAAAACCTTTTAAATCATAGAAGATAGTTGATATCATGTTCAACTTGACTCTTCTAATGGATTGCTTGTTCCGCTGCAGTTAAAGTTGATGTTTGTTATATTTTATCAGTTTAACACTGTTGAAGGCTAACGATAAATTATTCTGCATTATCTTAGTCATAACATTTCTTATTGGACTAGTTGAGCTCACCCTTTTGCTTTCATTGTCTCTTCAGGAAATGAGAACGTAGCCGGGACTAGTCGGGGAACAGAGTGATGGTCCAGATGTTTGCATTAGTAGTCCTCACTATAGAGTGATAATAAATGTATTGAGGACTCCATTTGAGTTTGAATACTGTCTACAAGACAATATTCGTATTAAAACTCCCAGTTTATATTTTGTCGTATTTTCCTCAACTGTTGTATTATTAAGTTGTATTTGAATTTTATACCATGTATTTGGCGACTTAAAATGGGTGATGTATACCTATTTTGGGGGCATCACAGTTGGTATCAAAGCTTAGGGATATGATCCTTGGCTGAGATGTGAGACAAGAACTAGGAGGGGAGAGATGGAGAATTCCTTCGCTAGTATGACCTACCTAAGTTTATTTGGTATTTAATTGATCGGTCAGAATATAGGGATAATACGTTGCATGTCAATTAACCCTTATTTTGTGGCAGTATTTAAAAATGACATCCGAGAATGTTGAGAATAGCAATGTAGCACAGGAGACCGTTGAGTCTCCACATATCAATAATCAGGATAATGTGCATCAGGAAGAAAACAATCCTCATGTAAATAACAACACTTACCAAACGATGAAAGACGGAATGTTTAAGAGCTTTCTGCAATTCGTACAACATCAGGCAAGAGAGACTCATGTTCAAAATGAAGGTGGAAACACTGGCAACTCACAGATGGTCACTGCTAAGCAATTCAAGGAGCTGGGACCAATAGAGTTTTGGGGAAAGTCGGAACCACTTAAGGCGGAGACGTGGATAAAGTAGATTACCAAGATATTCGAAGTCTTGGGATGCTCCGAGGAGCAAAAGGTTCCCTTTGCCACCTTCATGTTGCGAGGAGAGGCAGATTACTGGTGGGAATTTGTAAAGCATACTCAAATCGGTACCCTCACATTACCTGTCGATCTTATTTCCTTAAAAATAATTGCATTTGATGTGATTTTAGGGATTGATTGGTTAACTACTCATCATGCAAAAATTGATTGTTTTTCGTAAAGTTGTTAGCTTTCATATTCCTAACCAACCTATTATGCGAATTCAAGTAACCAAACCATTAAAGTCAATCACTATCGTATCAAGCCATAAAGCTATTCGTTTATTGAAAAACGAATGTCAAGCTTTCTTAGCTTATGTCACAGATTTAAATAAAAATACGTCAGATTTGAATGATATTTCTATTGTTAATAAATTTCCTGACGTATTCCTTGAAGAACTTCTTGGCCTACCCCCAGAGCATGAAATTGAATTTTGTATTGACCTTGAATCCAGTACAAAACCCATTTCCAAAGCCTCATATTGAATGTCTCCTATTGAACTTCAGGAGTTAAAGACCCAACTGCAAGAATTGTTAGACATTGGCTTTATTCATCCTAGTACGTCTCCTTGGGGTGCTTCTATTCTATTCGTAAAGAAGAAAGATGGGAGTATGCGACTTTGTAATGATTATCGGGAGTTAAATCATGTCACCATCAAAAATAGGTACCCATTACCACGTATTGATGACCTGTTTGACCAGTTGCAAGGCGCCAAATTCTTTTCAAAGATCGATCTTCATTCTGGATATCATCAGTTAAAGATTAAAACCGATGACATTCCAAAGACGGCTTTTAGAACTCGGTATGGGCATTATGAATTCATAGTCATTTCCTTTGGATTGACTAATGCTCATGCTGCCTTCATGGACATGATGAACCGAGTATTCAAGGAATATTTGGATCATTTTGTGGTTGTCTTTATTGATGACATTCTCATATATTCCAAAAGCCGTGAAGATCATGAACAACATTTGAGGCTGATACTCCAAAAGCTTTGTGAAAACAAGCTTTATGTCAAGTTGAAGAAATGCGAGTTCTGGCTTGAGGAAGTTGCATTCCTTGGGCACGTGATATCAAATCACGAAATATCTGTTGACCCGGCAAAGATTGAAGCAATTCAAAGCTGGGAGCGACCTAAGTTAGTGACCGAAGTACGTAGCTTTCTCGGCTTAGCTGGTTATTATCAAAGATTCATGGAAGGATTTTCTTGAATCGCTACTCCATTAACTCAGCTAACTCAAAAAGATACAAAATTCGGTTGGAGCGAGGAATGTCAGAAGAGTTTTCAAGAACTCAAGAGGAGACTCATTTCAGCACCTTTTCTGACAATACCATCTGGTTCGAAGGGATTTGTCATCTACAGCAATGCTTCAGGCAGAGGGTTAGGATGTGTTCTCATACAACATGGGAAAGTCATAGCCTATGCCTCACGACAACTCAAAGAATATGGGAGGAATTATCCTACTCATGATCTAGAGTTGGCAGCAGTCGTTTTTGCAATAAAGATCTGGAGGCATTACCTGTATGGAGAGAAGGTGGAGATCTATACGGATCATAAAAGCCTCAAATATTTCTTCACTCAAAAGGAGCTCAACATGCGGCAATGACGTTGGCTTGAACTGTTGAAAGATTATGATCATACCATCCGATACCATCCTAGAAAAGCGAACGTAGTAGCTGACGCATTGAGTAGAAGATCACATGCAGGTATGAGTGCAATATTGTCAACGCAAAGACCCATTTTATATGACTTGGAAAGGATGGAAATAGATTTAAAGACACCAGGGACCCATGTGATGGTGGTGAATATACGAGTAGAATCGACTTTAATCGATAAAGTTAAAGCTGCTCAAGCTACAGACCTGGAACTGATGTGTGTGAGGAAGAAAGTGCAAGAAGGTGTTTTTTCGGAAGCAAGAATCGATGAAGAATGAATACTTTGAGTCAACTCCAGACTTTGTGTTCCTAACGATTCTAGCTTGAAGTACAAAATCATGATGGAGGCGCACAACACACCATTTCTAATCCATCCTGGGAGTACCAAAATGTATCATGATCTTCGACATACATTTTGGTGGAGCAATATGAAGAGAGAGAAAGCGAGGTTTATCTCAAGATGTCTAACTTGTCAAAGAGTCAAGACAGAGCATCAAGTGCCAAAAGGTCCATTGCAACCACTTCAAATTCTAGAATGGAAGTGGGAGCACATTACAATGGATTTTGTTACTGGTCTTCCCAAGGTTTCTCAAGGCATAGATGCGATTTGGGTCATTATTGATAGATTGACCAAGTCTGCTCATTTCTTACCAATACAAGAAACTTATACACTTGAACGTCTTGCTCGTATGTACATAAACGAGATTGTAAGATTTCATGGTATGCCAGTATCCATAGTTTCTAATCGAGAACCAAGATTCACTTCAAGATTTTGGGTTAGTTTGCAAAAAGCTATGGGCACGAATTTACGATTTAGTTCGGCATATCATCCTCAAACGGACGGGCAGTCAGAGAGGACTATTCAAACTCTTGAAGATATATTAAGACTCTGTGTCCTTGACTTCAAAGGAAGTTGGGACAAGTTCTTACCATTGGTGGAGTTTTCCTACAACAATAGTTATCAAGCAAGTATTGGCATGACTCCATTTGAGGCGTTGTATGGAAGAAAGTGTCGTTCTCCAGTATGCTGGGATGAGGTGGGTGAAGCAACGTTGTTGGGACAGGAGTTGGTACGTATGACTACGGAAAAGATTCAAATGATTCGACAACGTATAAAAACCACACAAGATCGACAAAAGAGTTATGCTGATTTTCATCAAAAGGACGTGAAATTCAATATTGGAGATCATGTGTTGTTACGTGTTGCTCCATGGAAAGGATTTACGAGATTTGGAAAGAGAGGAAAGCTCAATCCTCGATTCATTGGCCCATTTTTAATCCTCGATCGAGTAAGAACTGTGGCCTATAGACTCGCCTTACCGCCAAGTATGTCTCGCGTTCATAACGTTTTTCACATATCCGTGTTACGTAAATATGTGAAAGACCCAAACCACATTGAGTTAGAACCAGACGAAATAGCAGAAGATTTAACGTATGAAGAGGTACTTGTTAAAATCTTGGATAAGAAGGATCATATTTTATGCTCCAAGGTTATACCTCAAGTCAAAGTTTTGTGGAGAAACCACGATGTTGAGGAAATGATCTGGGAGTTAGAATCTGAAATGAAATCAAGGTATCCTTACCTCTTCGCCATACCAGGTATGTACCCTAATTTCGAGGGCAAAATTTTATAAGAATGGGAGATTGTAAGACCCCAACTTTTATGAATAAAAATGAATTTTTCAATAAATATCATTTTTGAATATTAAGGTTTGAATTTGTTATAATGTTATAGTTGTGGGTAATATTTATAAATTTTACAAAGTAAGCAAGTTGTTATATAATATTCGATTGGTCGGGGAATATTCATTTTAACATGGAATATTCGTACGACGACACAATTATTGGTGGACCTCATAACGTAATTATTGTCGGAATGAGAAAACGACAGAAATATCTTTTTATAAAATAACGGCGGAAGTTTTACCGTTAACTGTTGAAATACCCGGTGTTAAAAGTATAGTAATACGCGTGGTTGCATAGTAGCACACGGTATTGATTATTAATGCTTACATGAGAAGTTACTCAGTTTAATTCAATTATTGCTACAGTAATTGCTGTATAGTATCTCACGTTATTTGATTCAATTATTGTCAATATTTTATATTATTAAATCAATAATTGAGATAACAAGTTATTCATATCATTATTTGCATAATTAACAATGTTTAGAAAGTTCTGTCGAGGAAAGGGGTTTGGTCACCTAATTGCGCGCCAATAAAGAGAAATCCTTATCGGAAAGCCCTTTCTTTCCTGGGAACGATCTGGTTGTTAATATGAATAAATGTTGTTAAAAATATTGAGGGAATTTTTATGAAGTATTTGTGTAAATTTTTATTATTATATGGACCCTCACTTACTCATTTTTTTAAAATAATCGGTAGAAAATTATTTAATATAATAAAGGTGGGGGCCACATGTGGGGCCCATGTGTGAATTATAGAATCTGAAAATGGGGGAGGGGGAGAGGTAACGTAAATGGAAGGTAATGTATTATTATTATTATTATTATTATTATTATTATTATTATTATTATTATTATTATTATTATTATTATTATTATTATTATTATTATTATTATATATAAGTTTTGTTATATATATATAAGTTTTGTTATATATATATACATGTGATGAAATGAAAATGGGGATATTGAGATTGCCGGAAGAATGAGGGAGTTACTATATTATTATTATTATTATTATTATTATTATTATTATTATTATTATTATTATTATTATTATTATTATTATTATTATTATTATATTTTATATATTATAATAAGTTTTGTTTTTTATGAAAAATAGAATATATTATATTTTATTGAATATTATATTAATATTTTCAAATTTTGGACGACTGAGGAAATTTTTTTTGTCGTCTGTGATTCTTCAATTTGTTTCGTCCAAAGTTCTGTGCGTCCGTGATTAAAATTTTCAAATAGTATCCTTTCAATTCTCCTATAAATAGGATGATTAGTTAGAATTAAAAATCACACCAGAATCAGAGAATTATTCTTCTATAATATTGAGCGTATTTCTTTCGAGTTTTAGAAAGCTTTGAGCGTAGAAAACAGTGAAAGTTTTCTTCAATAATATCCCCGTTATACCAATTGAAATACTCTTCTTTTCAAGGTAAGGGATGTTATTTTTGTTCAATATTCGTTTGAAATAATATTTTCTTCCATACTCTGTAGTATGTAAGTAATATTATTTTGTTTCAGATTTCGAATTATATGCTCATTTGGTTAAAGTTTTGGCTTCTATACTCCATGAAATTAGTAGAATATCCTTAAATTTTGCGTTTCATCCAGTATCTTTTCATGGAAATATTATTCTGAGCATTCTTATTAAATTTTAACCTTTTCATGCCGGAGTACTATTCACGTAGTAATATTCACGGGGTACTATTCACTTGAATACTATTCACCTGGGGTACTATTCATGATAAAAGTTTGAAATTCATATATGACACACTTAGAAGGGGGGTTGAATAAGTGTGAGAACAAACTATGACCAACTTTTAACTTTAAACTAAACTATAGAAAATAGCCAACTATATTAATGAATGCAGCTTGCTGAATGAATATAGCTTATCGAATTGAATTTTAATTTAAGAAAATATTTTGATGAATTTATAAGTTAAAGTGAATACTTGGTGTTAACAAAATATCTTAAAATGAAAATATTTGAATTTTAATTATTAAGAATTTTAACTAACTTAAAAGATATTAAAGTAAAACAAGCAATAAAATAATACCAAGTTTTTTTTCGTGGTTCAACTATTACCCTCTATAATAATAGCCTAGTCCACGTCCAATACCAACTAGTATTGGAGACTCACTTTTATTTCTTTAAATGACCTTTGTTACAAAACAGATTCTATCAAATAGAATTACAATAATTCATTTGAGCACACTTGCTCCTCATGCACCAATGCACCCCTTAAGCACCTATGCTTCCCTAAACCTGTTTGTAAACAACCCTTAATCCACCTGGATTAAATTTCTTTAGACAACACTTAGTCTAAAAATTTAAGATTACAATTATAGAGGCCTAATGATCAAACCAAATAAACAATTTAACAATGCAAGGCTCAACTAATGAATGTAATGATCAAGTAGTAAAAGAGAGAGATATCACCATTATTAGGCTCACAAAAATAGTTGATAAATAATCTGGATATAATTGCACAACAGCTGGGATTTTTGCACCAAGAATAATAAAGTAACTTTTCAAGTATATGAATGCAATAATTAATTCTAGTGTTGTAAGTGTTGTATTTTCATCACTGTTCTTAGTTCCTTTTATAGCTCAGAAAATATATTACCGTTTCATTCAAAACAATTTTGTTGTAACAATATTTACGTTGCCAACAAAGTTTTAAAGAGATAAGAAATGCTCCAAATACTTTTTCCGTTGGAAAATAATCTTTAGATTAACAAATATAGACCATTTCAAAAATAACCCACTAAGATAGGAATTTCTGTGAAAATCTCATAATCTATAACAATTGCCGCCTCTTACAACAAGTGTTTAAGAGATATCATACTGCCTTTCAAAAGATAATGAAGTGTTAGTTTTGTAAATATAAGAAAGTGTAACATCACACAACTCTCCAGAATAATCATTATCTTATATTTCCAAGACTTAGGCATTTAATCCAACCAACAGATAATGATCACATTTTTACTGCCACAAGCTTTTGTTTTCCCAACAAATTACACACGTGTTATAGAATCAGAACTCTCTTATAACACATGCAATATAATTTAATTAATCCGGACAATAATTATCATATTAATTTTACACATGCATAATACATAAATATTAACCAACTAAAATAAATCATGTAATAACAGTTAGCATAAAATTCTTAGGCATGCACAAAATATAATCGTATTTTAATCCACAAATATCATGTCCTAGAGCCTTGTATTGAAAAATTAAGTATTTGCAATGACCTTACATATTTTTCTTAAGACTCAAATCTTCAAAGCCTTTTGACAATAATTCTTTCATCGATTTCCTGAAATTTCACAATAAACAAATTAGTCCATATAATCAAGTCATCATCAAAACAAAAAGGTTAGAATATTAACAAACCAACATTCTCCCCCTTTTTAATGATAACAACACCAAAAATTATAACTCCCCCTGAATTCATGCATATTAAAAATTTCAGAAGATTCAAACATAATCAAACTAATTTTCATAATGCCTTTTGTTTAGGCATCACTTATCCTGCAAATTTGTTAGCTGGAATCACCAAATATAACTCAAATATAGAAATCATATTATCTAATACTGGCTCCAGCCATATTGTTTTAAAAAATACCATCCAAACAAAAACTTAAACACTTGGTACCAACCAAATCATTTTAAACATAAAAACATAAAATCAAAAACATTCAAAAAATGTCAACCAAAGAACCTTCACACAACTTGCACAAAGAACCTTCCCACTTGTCTCCCCTTTGTCATCACCAAAAGATCGTCAGATATCAATATCATCGATGTGAATCACAGGTAGAGGATGATTAGTGAAATAAAAATGATGGAGAACACGATGAATCCTTTCTTCCATAGAGAAGGCATGAGCAAACCTAGGAGGACGAGGAATAAAGGTTTCATTGGGTAAAGGCAAGTCAAGGAAATCCCCAATGTATTCGACCATCCAATTACAACGAGGCCACTCAGGAATTGGAGAGTTCATTCTGTCAAAATGTAACCTTCTACCAACGTCATTCATACGATGAGCCATGAAATAAGCAAATTCGCCAACCTGATAACTTACAAATTTTAGTTCTTGACTAAGTTGACACGAATTTCTATTGATCTTGCAGTGTAAATATTAAACCATAGCCATAGTATGTAATTCGAAACCAGCTTGTAGATTGATGAATTCATCCTCAATTTGTGAAAAACATTTGGTCAAATCATTTGCCCGTATAGGCAGGTTCCCTTTTTCTAAAATCAAAATTCTTTGTTTAATGTCAACAATATCAGAACGCATAAGTTCTTGATTTTTCAGAATTTGATTCAACATATCAATTACTGCTGGAGATGAAACTGAAGAATTAGGATCATATGAAATAACACTTAGTGGAGTAGAAAGAGTTTTAGAAATAAGACGTACAAATGAACCATCAACAAAAGAAATAGGAGACTGTTTGAGATTAGCAGAATAAATAAATTCATTATGGGATACCACAATTTCATCATCGTGATAGAGTTTGAAATGCTGAAACATCTTTGTCAAAAACAAACCATAAGGCAAATGCTTTTTAGTTTGGCGAATACAACTCAACATATGAGACAACATCATAAGAGAAAAATTAAAACTGACTCCTTTAAAAATCATTGCAAGAACAACCAAATCTTGGTAAGTGAAATCTGCTCCACCACCTATTCGTGGAAACAGATTATACCGAAGGATTTTGTGCAAAACACATGCAAGTGGGCAGACATCAACAATTTTAGGAGTAAACAGAGTTGTTAAAGATGAATCATCCATCACTGTATAAAGTTGTTCAAGAGGAGGAAAGGGTATATTGGCAACGCCCTTAAGAGTAAATGGACAAGGACCGGACGAAGGAATATTAAAAATACTCCCAAAGTCTACCACTGTGAAAAACAATCCCCATTACACTCTAAATTTATGTAAAATTGTTGTATCAAACGGGGATAAGCCCTAGTTGGGGGAAAAAGCATAGCAGAAATACCACAAGATATGAAGAGTTTTTCCAAAGATGAGTTTTTAAAACAAAACAAATCCAAAATTTTCTCATAAACAAACTGTTTAGTAGCAATAGAAGTCTTAAAACGATCTTCGAAACCATGACCCCTAAAGAAATTTTTTGGCAAATCAGAAATAGTAGAGAAAGGGTTTACTAGATTTGTCGGTGAATCTGGTTGAGAAGGAGGAGGCTCCGAACCAGGAGATTGAGGGGATTTTTGTAAGAAAGAGAATCTTGAATCAGACCCATCGGAATCATCGGACGAGACATGAACAGATGACTGGCTAGATTGTCTTTTGGACTTCTTCGGTGATCGTGTGGTATAAGGAGATCGCGGATGATGTTCTTCTTTAAGCGTTATACCGGAGGAACGCTTGTTTGCCCGAATTTTCATTATCGTGTGGAGTTTTAGGAGAGAACAACGGAGAAATTTAGAATGCATGTGTGAACAAACTTCCTTGAGAAGAGAGAAACCGAGACTTCCTTGAGAATTAAACTCTTTTCACTCTGTTTTTTCAAATTTCAAAACCCATAATTATAGTTATCGTAAATTGTGCCAAAGCAGATATGTCTCCTTTAATCTTCGGTTACGTATAGATAATATTAAGCAACAGAACACATTTAAAATAATAAGATGCAAATAGACTGTAAATATGAGATATTTTATGCATGGAGTATTTTAGTACGTGACCATATTATACCATGCACATTCCAAGTTCCCTTCTTAACATGCAAAACCTTTCTTCACTTAATGGTTTCGTAAAAATGTCAGCCAATTGTTTTTCTGTAGGAATAAAAATAAATTTTATTAAACCTTTTGAAACATTATCCCTTAAAAATTGATGTCGAACCACTATGTGTTCTGTACGAGAATGCAAAATAGGATTTCTTGAAATGTCAATAGTGCTAGAATTATCACAGTAAATAGGTGCACTATCACATAAAATATCAAAATCACATAAAGTTTATTTTAACCATAAAATTTGAGAGCAACAACTCCCTACAGCTAGATATTTACCCTCAGTGGTTGATAAAGCCACTGAAGTCTGCTTTTTACTATGTCACGTAACAAGACTGTGACCTAAAAATGTGCAAGCACCACTGGTACTTTTTCAATCAATTTGACATCCTACATAGTCAGCATCTGAATAGCCCATTAGTTCAAAATGATTGCAGATTGGATAAAATAATCCCAAATTGATTGTACCACTTAAATATTTAAAAATTCGTTTAACAGCTTATAAATGAGATTCTTTAGGTTTTGCTAGAAAACATGCACATAAAAAAACACTATACATAATATCTGGTCTAGATGCAGTTAAATATAATAAGCATCCAATCATACCTCGATATTTAGTTACTTCCACATTTATACCTTTTTCGTCAGTCGTAAGCTTTATTGAAGTGCTCAATGGTGTATCTTTTTGATTTGATCCTTCAAAATCAAACCTTTTAAGAAGCTCTTTTGTATATTTGGTTTGATGGACATATATACCTTCCTTTGTTTGCTTGATTTGAAGTCCCAAAAAGTAGTTAAGTTCTCCCATTAGACTCATATCAAACTCCTTATGCATGCACTTAGAAAACCACTCACAAAGGAAATCATTAGTAGCACCAAAAATTATATCATCTACATATATTTGTACAATAATAATATCTTTATTTTCATGCTTTATAAATAATGTAGAATCAATTTTTCCTCTAGTAAAACCATTTGAAAGTAAATACTTACTCAACCTTTCGACCAAGCCCTTGGAGCCTGCTTTAATCCATAAAGAGATTTCCTGAGCTTGTAAACATGGTTTGGATACCTCTCATGTTCAAATTGAGGAGGTTGTTTTACATATACTTCTTCATTGATGTATCCGTTGAGAAAGACTCTCTTTACGTCCATTTGATAGAGTGTGAACTTCTTGTAACATGCAAATGCTAACAAGATGTAGATGAACTCTAGTCTAGCAACTGGAGCATAAGTCTCTTCATATTCTATCCCTTCTTATTGATTGTATCCCTGAGCTACTAGTCTTGCTTTATTACGAGTAATAGTGCCATGCTCATCGAGTTTATTCTTAAATACCCATTTTGTTCCAATGATAGAAACATCTTCAAGAGGGGGCATTAGTTCCCAGACTTGACATCGTTCAAATTGCTGGAGTTCTTCCTACATTGCCAATAGCCAGCTTTCATCGAGGATAGCTTCCTTCGCATTCTTTGGTTCAACTTGTGATAAAAATGCAAAAAAAGCACATTGATTTTGTAATCCTCTCCTTGTAGTGATTCCTTTGTTTATATCTCCAATGATGTTTTCAGGTGGATGGTTTTTGAGATATTTTGCAGTCTTTAGCATTTGCACATCATGCATCTCTTCTTGTTGAGAGATATCAATTTCAGACTCTTGTGTTGTTCTTTGTTCCACTTCTTGTGGGTTTTCCAATTCACCTTGCTGGATTTATCCATTTAATTGGCTGAATTGATTTTTTCGGTGTGCTGGATTCACTAAGATCTCCAAATTCCCTGCATCCTCATCTCTTTCTTTTGGAAGATCATTGTGAGTTTCATTAAAAGTTATATGAACAAATTCTTCAACACTCAACTTATTAATATTGAATACACGATATGCTTTATTATTATATGAATACCCAATGAAAAATCCTTCATAAGATTTAGCATCAAATTTTCCTAGGTTATTACTAGTATTTAGAATAAAACATTTACATCGAAAAACTTTAAAATAACTTATATTAGGAATCTTATTATTTACCAGTTCATAAGGTGTCTTCAAAATGATTGGACAAATAAGTACTCTATTTAAGACATAACAAGAAGTGTTTACAGCTTCGGCCCAAAACTTTTTAGGAAGTTTACTTTCTTGCAATAAGGTTCTAGCGGTTTCTTGTAATGTCCTGTTCTTTCTTTCTACAACTCCATTTTGTTGAGGTGTTCTAGGGGCTAAAATTCATTACTGATTCCCTTTTGATCACAAAATATTATAAAATCTTTTTGAAATTCAGTACCATGATCACTTCTTATTTTTATAAGTTTGAGATTATATTTTGTTTCTAAGTTTCTTATTAATTTTTCAAACTCCTTAAATGCTTCATCTTTAGTTCTAAAAAATAATACCCATGTGTATCTAGAAAAATCATCTACTATTACAAAGGCATAAAACTTACCATTTATACTAGGATGTCTTTCTGGTCCAAATAGATCAAGATGAAGTAGTTGTAAGGGAGAAGAAGTTGATACCATGTTCTTTGTCGTAAATTATGTTCTTACTTGTTTCCCGAGTTGACAAGGAACACAAATTCCCTTCTTTTCATACTTTATTTTCGGCAACCCTTTGACAAGATTCTTTGAGTATAATTTCTTGATTAAATCTATGTGAACATGCCCCATCCTCTTGTGCCACAAATTAGCTTCATCTTGTATAGATGCAAGACATAATTCTTCATCATGTTGCTCCAAATCAATAGTATATATATTTCCTTCTCTTTGTGCAACTAGAGTAACATTGTTAGTACCATGAGAAATAGTGCATTTTTCTTTATCAAAACTAACTTGGTGCCCATTATCCATTAATTGACAGATACTAATAAGATTAAATTCAAGTCCATTAACAAGGTATACATTATCAATATTTACCTTACCATTTCCTATTTTATCTTTTTCGATTATCTTGCAGGTTCGATTATCTCCAAATGTAACTGTACCATTTTTCTTCTTGATTTTTAGCTCCACGAACTTTGTCTTGTCACCAGTCATGCGACGTTAGCATCCACTATCAAGAATTCATTTTTGAGATAGAACTCTTGCCTTGAGACATACCTGTCAAGAAAAAATAATTCATCCTTTTGGTACCCACATCTTTTTGGGTCCTTTTATGTTAGCTGCAGGTAAATCATCCTTTTTAACCCACACCTTTTTAATCTTATTTTTCTTAAAGCAGTTTATGTCCAAATGACCTTTAATGCCACAATTTCTACACATTGTGAAGGGTGAACAATAATTTAATTTAAAACATGATTTTGATTTTAGCATTTTCATATTACCCTTTTTATGCATAGGATTATAACCAATTCCTTGTCTTTCAAAACTAGGTCTTTGTTTATCCAATATGACCTTCAAATTTTCTTCACCTTAAACGAATTTAGCAAGAGATGATTTTAGTGAATCTATTTCTTTTTGAAGTTCGTTATTAGGAAAGGTTTTAACATGTGATTTATCACTAAATGCGTCAATACACACATCTCTCATTTTTAGTTCATTAGTCAATTTTTGGATTTCATTATTCAAAGAGTTTAACTTATTGAAAAGTATTTTGTTATAATTTTCTAAATAATCAATTTTAGCTATCAAAACCTTTTCTTATTTACATGTAGATTCCTTTTCAATATCTTTCTTTTCATCTATTAAAGAGTCTACTTCACCCATTAATGTATTTACTAAGTCTTTCAAATATGCATTCTTTTCTTTTAGTTTATCATTTTCTTGTTTCAAAGAATTAAACTCAAAATTAGATACCTCGTTTAATTCACCTTCTATTCCCATGAAGCATACTTGAGCTATTTCATCCTTGGCGTCGACCTCAACTTCAGATTCTTCTTCATCACTCCAAGTCACCAGTGCCTTGTTTCTCTTATTAGCCTTATAGCCTATTTTTCCTTTATTCTTTAGTTGAAAACAGTCCTTCTTGAAGTGCCCTAGACTTCCACATTCAAAACATGTCTCCTCAGTTTGCTTTCCTTTTCCTTTATTTGAGTTAAAGATATTCTTCCGTTTATTCTTCCTTTGTAGAAGTCCTTTGAGTCTTCTTGACATTATGGCTATCTCTTCATCAGAATCATCATCAAACTCTTCTTCATTTCCTGCATTAAGAGCTAAAACCTTCCTTCGAGGAGTTTCGTCCTCATCGTCATACCTCTTTAACTGATGTTCATATTCCTCAAGTTCACCAAAAAGAGTTAGTGTATCCATAGTAGATATAGTAGAGGAATCTTGAAGAGTAATGATTTTAGAAGCAAACCACTTGGGCATAGCCCGAAGTAACTTACGGTTAATCTCACTTTGTAGAATAGATTTGTCCAGTAGCTTTAAGGAGTTCAGAAGAACAAGAAACCTTGCTTGAGCCATCTTTATAGTTGCATCTTTCTCGAGTTTGAACATTTCATAATCATGCATGAACATGCTTAGTTTAACTTCTCGAACTTTTGATGTTCCTTCATGGCTCAGCACTAGAGTGTCCCAAATTTCCTTATCTGTGTTGCATGAGGACACTTTATCAATCTCAGACTGTACCATGCCACTAAGTAGTGTGTTCATAGCCCTTGAGTCATAGGAAACCATGAAAGTTTTAGTTGAGTCCATCTCTAGCAAGGTCTTTGGAGTGCCGTCATCTTTTCTTGGAATAACTGGTCCGTTCTCCACAACCCACCATTCCCTAGGATCTCTTTTAAGGTAGATCCTCATTCGGAATTTCCAGAAGTTATAATTTTCTATTCCATACAGCAAAGGAGGTCTATTGGTTAATTGACCTTCTTGATTATTGTTCCCGAACTGTGCCATATCAGAATCTTTCCCTACAAGTCACCTTTAAGACCAAGTAAGTAGAGCCAAGCTCTGATACCAAATGAAATTCAGATATGACACACTTAGAAGGGGGGTTGAATAAGTGTGAGAACAAACTATGACCAATTTTTAACTTTAAACTAAACTATCGAAAATAGCCTACTATATTAATGAATGTAGCTTGCTGAATGAATATGGCCTATCGAAATGACTTTTAATTTAAGAAAATATTTTGATGAATTTATAAGTTAAAGTGAATACTTGGTGTTAACAAAATATCTTAAAATGAAAATATTTGAATTTTAATTATTAAGAATTTTAACTAACTTAAAAGATATTAAAGTAAAGCAAGCAATAAAATAACACCAAGATTTTTTACGTGGTTCAGCTATTACCCTCTATAATAATAGCCTAGTCCATGTCCAATACTAACTAGTATTGGAGACTCACTTTTATTTCTTTAAATGACCTTTGTTACAAAACAGATTCTATCAAATTGAATTACAATAATTCACTTGAGCACACTTTCTCCTCATGCACCAATGCACCCCTTAAGCACCTATGCTTCCCTGAACCTGTTTGTAAACAACCCTTAATCCACGTGGATTAAATTCCTTTGGACAACACTTAGTCTAAAAATATAAGATTACAATTATACAGGCCTAATGATCAAAGCAAATAAATAATTTAACAATGCAAGGCTCAACTAATGAATGCAATGATCAAGTAGTAAAAGAGAGAGATATCGCCAATATTAGGCTCACGAAAATAGCTGATAAATAATCTGGATATAATCGTACAACAGCTGGGATTTTTGCACCAAGAATAATAAAGTAACTTTTCAAGTATATGAATGCAATAATTAATTCTAGTGTTGTAAGTGGTGTATTTTCATCACTGTTCTTAGTTCCTTTTATAGCTCAGAAAATATATTACCATTTCATTCAACACAATTTTGTTGTAATAATATTTACGTTGCCAACAGAGTTTCAAAGAGATAAGAAACGCTCCAAATACTTTTTCCGTTGGAAAATAATCTTTAGATTAACAGATATAGACCATTTCAAAAATAACCCACTATGATAGGAATTTCCGTGAAAATCTCATAATCTATAACAATTGTCGCCTCTTACAACAAGTGTTTAAGAGATACCATACTACCTTTCAAAAGATAATTGAGTGTTATATAAGAAAGTGTAACATCACACAACTCTCCAGAATAATCATTATCATATATTTCCAAGACTTAGGCATTTAATCCAACCAACAGATAATGATCACATCTTTACCGCCACAAGCTTTTGTGTTCCCAACAAATAACACACGTGTTATAGAATTAGAACTCTCTTATAACACATGCAATATAATTTAATTAATCCGGCTAATAGTTATCATATTAATTTTACGCATGCATAATATATAAATACTAACCAACTAAAATAAATCATGTAATAACAGTTAGCATAAAATTCTTAGGCATGCACAAAATATTTAATCATATTGTAATGCACAAATATCATGTCCTAGAGCCTTGTATTGAAAAATTAAGTATTAGCAATGACCTTACATATTTTTCTTAAGACTCAAATCTTCAAAGCCATTTGACAATAATTCTTTCATCGATTCCCTAAAATTTCATAATAAACAAATTAGTCCATATAATCAAGTCATCATCAAAACAAAAAGGTTAGAATATTAATAAACCAACAAAGTTGATTCGTTTTCGGTCCAAATTATTTTTGGTACAATATTATTATTGAATTTTACTCTACAAAGCAGTATCATGTTGACAATTTGGACGTTATTGATTTCTGGATAAATTAAATTATCAATCTTTAAAAACTTATCCTTTGCTTTCATTTAATTGAATTCTTATATCATTGTCATCATCCTCATGTTTATATTATGATGAAAGTCATCTGTGGCCGTAGTGCATAGATGGACTTGGTAGGATTATGACCAGGGATTATTCGGTATAATCATGATCGTAATGTTACAAAAGATGTGGTAAAAGTCTTCATTGGCCCGTAGTGCATTGATGGACAGTTATTGGCATGATCATGACCATTAATGAATACACTAATATCCTTAGCCCGTAGTGCATGGATAATTTGTGGTCGTGATACTAAAGAATATCTTTGGTCGTAGTGCAGGGGTGATTCGATTATGTGGATTATTTATTAAGCTGAGTCTCAGCGATAAAAGTGATGAAAAACCTTTTAAATCATAGAAGATAGTAGATATCATGCTCTACTTGACTCTTCTAATGGATTGCTTGTTCATTGCAGATTAAACTTGATGTTTTTATATTTTATCGGTTTAAAAAATCATTAAAGGCTAACGATAAATTATTCTGCATTATCTTAGTCATAACATTTCTTATTGGGCTAGTTGAGCTCACCTTTTTGCTTTCATTGTTCTCTTTAGGAAATGAGAACATAGCCGGGACTAGTCGGGGAACGGAGTGATGGTCCATATGTTTGCATTAGTAATCCTCACTATTATATGAAATAGTGTAATAATAAATTTATTAAGGACTCCATTTGAGTTTGAATACTGTCTAGAAGACAATATTCGTATTAAAACTCTTAGTTTATGTTTTGTTGTATTTTACACGACAGTTGTATTATTAAGTTGTATTTAAATTTTGTACCATGTATTTGGCGACTCAAGATGGGTGATGTATACCTATTTTGGGGGCGTCACATAATGTCCTTTAACCCGGTAGCACTTGCGAAAGAGACACCCTGAAGTCGATGATGTCACTTATTTATGACGGTGTTGGGATGAAAACCTCCATTACCGTCGAGAGGTGAAAGATCTAAAAGAAGAGCTTCATGCTGTCTTGGAAGATAAGACAGATGTGGAGTCTATGTGGGAGCAGGAGCATGATAAAAGAGTTTTAGCCAAGGACAAGGTCCACGAGCTAAAACAGGAGGTCTTTGAGCTCAAGGAGGAGCTAAAGATCAAGAAACAGAAGATAGGGAGGATGTCCTATATTCATAGGAGTTCTCATAAGGATTTCCAGCAACAAGTAGCTGGGTATCTGATAGAGGAATGGCAGACTCGACATACTATTAGTCGTGATGTTATCGCCGGCCTTGCCACCATGGATTTTGATAATGCCTTACGGCAGATGTAATCTAGTATTAGCTAGAGTAGAGTAAATATGTAAATATTGTGTATCTAGTAGTGACATAAAACCCTCTTTTGTATAACAAAGGGTAGTCTTTTTGTAAATCCTAATTTTTGGAAAGCAATTGCGGGATAGTAATATAATCAGCTTAGGCTGTGTAATGTAAATGATGTAGTATATACTACAAGAAGCAAATCAGTATAAGCATTTTTATGGAACATATTGAGTAATGAATGTTGAAGTTATTGTTTAATCTTGAATAATAACTAAGTAATAAGAAAAGAGTAATAATGATGTGTTATTTATCTTAACAGCAAAATGCCGCCGAGAAGGAGACAACGTAATCAAGATGCTAATGTAAATCAACCGGAGGGAGGTCCGGTAAACCCAATGCAGGAATTTGTTAACTTGTTAACAGCAACGTTTAATAGAAATGGGGCTGATATCCCCGTAAATCCTGGAGTAGTACGAGCTACTACTTTCAAGGATTTTAAGAGTGTCAGTCCACTAGAGTTCAAAGGAACTGTGGACCCCATAGAAGCCCAAACATGGGTAAAAGAAATCGAGAAGGCATTTATCATTGTAAATGTTGATGAGGGTCAGAAGGTTGCTTTTGTAACCTATATAATGAAGGGAGAAGCCAACTTTTGGTGGGAGGCTAACCAAGCTAGGGCTGGTATTGAGAACTTAACGTGGGTAAGTTTCAAGGAGATTTTCTTCGAGAACTACTTTCCCATGAGTATGTAGGGGAGGATGGAAATGCGGTTTCTTGATTTGAAACAAGGGGAAATGACGGTTCCCCAATACGCTGCCAAGTTCAACGAACTGGCGAGGTTTGATCCAAACCAAGTGGACACTGAGGTTAGGAAAGCTAGAAGGTTCGAGAAGGGCTTGAAATCCTAGCTCTATAACCGAATATATGTGTTCCAAAGTACTTCGTTTGGGACCATATTAGAGAAGGCGATAATCACTGAAGGTGGGAATGAGGCTCTAAGCTAGTACCACAAGGACAAGAAGAATAAGGGAAAGATCGATGGGGGAGTAAAGATTGAAGGAGCCAGCAGGAGTGGAGAAGGACAGAAAAGGAAAGGGTTTAACTCTGGGAATACCGAAGTGAAAAAAGGAGATCCGAAGAGGAGAATGGAGGCATGCAAAACCTGTGGAAAGACTCACTTAGGAGTCTGTCTCAAGGGGAAGGTTGTATGCTACAACTGTGGACAGGAAGGGCATATTTCACCTAATAGTCCAAGTTCGAAGAAGAATCAAGGATGCTTTGTATGTGGGTCAACTGACCACATAGCAAAGAATTGCCCGAAGAAGGGGACGGACAGGAATAAGGGCGCTAATAGCGATAAGTTAGCTATTAGTGGTCCAGCACAGCCGGGTAGGCCGATGGCCCGCACCTTTAACATGACGGTCCAAGATGCAGTTGCATCAGGGGACGTAGTTGCAGGTATTATTCTGATCAACGACATAAATGCTTAAGTGATGTTTAATTCGGGGGCTACTTGTTCGTTTATAGCATGTGATTTTGCTAGACGATTAGGATTACTTCCTGAAAAATTGCCTGTACCTTTAAATATTAAGGTAGCAAATGAAAAGATAATTCCTGTTGAAGATATTCATAGGAGTTGTTGCGTAGACATACGAGGTTATAAATTATCGGTAGATTTGATACCAATAAAGTTGGGAGAATTCGATGTAATTCTTAGAATGGATTGGTTATTTAACTATGGGGCAATTATAGTTTGTCAGAAGAAATGTGCAAATATTAGAATATTGAGACAACCTCAGGTAGTATTTTACGGTAATAGATCGTCGGGGTGTTCGTGTTGTCTTACCATGACATAAACTAGGAAATTATTGAGGAAGGGATGTATAGGTTATCTGTGCCATGTTGTTGATACCTAGAGAGTGGGAGCGACCATGGAACAAATACCTATAGTTAAAAAATTCATGAATGTATTTCCAAGTGAATTCCCGGGTCTTCCACCGGATAGGGAGACCGAGTTCGTAATAAAAATTGTGCCAGAATGGCACACGCTTTCGAGGCAATCCGTATCGTATAAGCGCCGCCAAAGGAGATTAAGGAGTTGATGGTTTAGTTACAAGAACTGTTGGACAGAAAGTATGTAATAACCCAATATTTTCAATAAAAAATTTTGCGATTTAATTTTATATATATATATATAAAGGTGGGAATATGTGCAAAGTAAAGTGTATGTTTCTATGTGATAAATAAATTTATTTATTAGATGTAAATAACTTATTTTTAGACTCATTGATTATTATACATTATATTCTTATAATAAATCAATTTTGTAATAAAAATATTTATTATTTATTTTCCATGAAAATATGATTATGGTATATATGATATGATTATTAGGATTATTATGATATGTATTTTATTATATTGGTTAGGTTAATTATTTTAACTTAATTAATGATGGTACGTATGAAGGTTATGTCAGATATGAATTCAAAACCCTAAGTCTGGATTTTGAATAAGGGATGAGAATAATAATATAATATTATTTATATTTCAGAAATATAAACATGTCTGATATGTGTGTAATGTTAATTTATAGATCAGTTATAGTAACACAGTACAAACCTTAGCATTACTGATAAACTATGGTACAAAAGTCAGTTATGACTGTAAGATTTGTTAAGTTATGTGTTATGTAGTTAATGATCTTTGTTATGTTTACTGTTAATTAGGTAAACCCTAATTAATATCTAGAAACCCTAATTACTAAATTAGAACCCTAATTGCTAAGTTATAAACCCTAAGTATTAATTTAGCAAGGTTAATAGTAATTAATATAATATAATGGCTAATTTACACAACCTAGGTGATTAGGAAACCTAGTGTAATTAGGGAATCCTAATCAACATTTTAGAAACTAAGATTTCCATATTTTCCCTTAATACACTGTCGACGTGGGGATTTTTTGATGTCCCTTTTCGTTACTTGTTATTTAGTGTTCTCATGTTAATGTGAGATTTGTTTGAAAAAACAAGTGAAAAAGGTTCGACATGTATAATGTCGATGATTTGACTTTAAGAGTCGCCAGTTGGTGTATTTAACTAGTTGCACCAACGCAACCGAAAAGGTTTGCACATTGACCCAGTGATGTGACATTGCTAAACGGGTCTGTGAAACAAAGATTCATTTAGGGTCCGGGGGCTTGGTTATGCGGAGGGAAGGTGTTAGGCACCCCCCGACATCCGTGTTGCCACGGTAACCGCCACTTTTCAAAGAAACTGTTATATGAATGCGTGTGTGTGTGTGTGGATCAATGTGCAATTATTTGGAAGTAGTGATATGCCTCGTTGCACCTATATACATAGGGTTTGAATTTTGTTAAAAAATTCAGTTTTAAGCAAGATATAGCAATTAAGTTTTATAAAAAAAAAGGTTTTGTCAAACCATGTGCTCAATAGTAATTGAGGCCTTTGATACTTCCATTTTATTATCTGAATGTTCAGCTTGTTTGCTTTTATTTTCAAGATGCGAGGCATCTACGAGAAAATAATATACAGCAGTGGCGAACTCCTTATGGGCATAACAGCCATCCAAGGGAATTCGAACATCAGAAATAATATACAAGTCTTCACAATTGAAAAAAGTCCATCATGGGAATCAATCTAGATTCATGGATCAATCAGTGCTCATATGATTCCTAGGCTCACATGATACTGCAATTTGTATGGAAAACAATAAGCAATTATATATATATAAAAGCGGTAAATATATATATGTGTATGTGTGTGTGTGTGTGTGCATGATCAGCTACCACGAAGCAACTCCATGGGGGATCAGAAATGTAGATAAAGCAGTAAATGCTATCAACATACGAGTAACTCCAAAGGGACTTGAGTGTAAATAAAGCTATAAAAGCTATCAACTTCCACGAAGTAAACTCTAGGCAGGACAAAATGTAAATATATATATAAGCAATTAAACGCACCGAATGTAAAATCCAAATTTCATCGCATGTAGTCGACCATAGTTTATATATATATAAATATATATATATATATATATATATATATATATATATAAGCAATTAAACACTCCAGACCAAAGTCTAGGCTCAATCGAGGCATAACTCGATAATGTTAGTCCATATAAAAATATATACATATATATAAGTATATATATACAGACAGAAATGAAAACCACGGACCAAAGTTCGGGCAAACACACTCACACGACTCTCAATGTGTATAACAGTGTGTGCTATAATGAGAAGAAAAGCTTTATAAAATGTAAGAAGGCTTATAGTGGGCTGCCAAAGTAGACTTCTATGACTCTATGTGGATAAATACCCAGCTCCCGCCAGACAAAAGATAGCTATATGTGAGCTAACAGAAGAGGAAACACTCAATATAGGTGTGTACAGAGTAAATTGGACAGGGCTTCCTCGCTTTTTCTCTCTCTTCTCTCCCTCAAAATGGCTGACCCTCAGCCTATATTTATAAATTGATGGCCACAGGTGTACTGCACGTACACAGCTTACACCCGCACTGGTCGTGGTGGGGGCGGCCATGGGTCTCATCGTCTCAAGCGTGCACTCGTGCAGCAATCAGTAATGTCCGCTCGAACTTGCAGAACTTCAATCCGAGCATCCAAACGAGGTATATGTGACCTTCTTCGGACCTCTTGTGTCGAGAGTTATGCAATGACATGGATTAGAGGTTGTACGAAGTCAGGAAGAGGGGACCATGCCCATGGTCTTCAAGCTTCAAATTCTATCCGGTGTACTGCCACGCATAATAGTCACTCGGGATTGTAACTCCTCGGTTGTTATAGGACATTGTTGTATGTATATATGTATTGAAGTGTCGAGACGATGCGCAGGTGTTGAAGATGACGTTTGACTCTTCGATGGGGTTATCGCTGGTTTGAGTTGAAAGCAAATGTTGCTCAGGGTTACATCTGAGATTGGGCTGCTGCAAGTGTTTGAATGTCGCAAGGTCATCTTGTAAGTGCCTGTATGCCCGGTGTTATCTCTGGGTTTGAGAGATGAGTGCCTCGGTAGGAGGTCTGAGATTGAAGCTGATAGCATGTGTTTGAAATAAGCATTTCCGGAGTTATCACCGGAACTGCAACAACATTCCTTGGGGTTATCGCCAAGGACGAAACTCGGGGTTATCTCCGAGATTGGAAATGATCCTTCCGGTGTGTGTTCCAGGGTTGAGAATGAGATTCCCGGTGTGTGGTCTGGGTTGTGAACTGATGTTCCCGGTGTGTGGTCCGGGTTGTGAACTGATCCTCCGGTAGTATCCTGAATGGAGACCGAACTTAGGTGGTATCCTAATGGATGTGAGCTATCTTCCGTGGTTATCTCCGAAAGATGATTACGCTTCATAATGTTAGTAACAATTGTGCAGAAAAATTTTGAGTGTCTACAGATGCCCTTCTTTATCATATTCATGCAATGCAAGGCATGGATAGGATAAAGAATCCTAGACACTTGAAATGCAAGTGATATAAACATGATGCTATGTGCAGCAACATGATGCAAATGTATGATTCATGATTGTCATGTAATCCTGCTGGGATGACAATCAGTGATGGCTTGGACATGCGATCCAAGTCTTCAAGGATGTTGACGTTGGGGCTATCACCAAAGTCCTGAATCCTAGACACTGGCTTATACTCCATAGAGGTACCTCTTATGTGTAAGAGATCTGTGGGGATAAAGCTTTGTCTGCTTGAGGATGTGTATAACATATTCCCTCATCCTGTTGGAGTTACTACCAATAGCCTGTTGTTGTCAGGGTTGCCTGACCTTCATTAATGTGTGTATCACCGAATAGATCTCTGTTGGGTGCATTGTCAAGGTTGCTTGACCTTCATTGATGTATGTGTCAATGGTCTCACTGCGTTGTAACCCCCGCCGGGGATACGCGGATGAGTTGCTTCGATGGGTTTACCGGCCATCGGCTGAAATGACGTCAAGGCTGCTTGACCCTCATTGATGTGTGTATCAATGGTTGAATGCGCTGTAACCCCCACCAGGGATACACGGATGCTTGAAAGATGTGCGTTGTGACCCCCGTCGGGGATACGTATATAGGTTTGAACTTTGTAAATTCTACGTTGTAACCCCCGCCGGGGATACGTCAGGGTTGCCTGGCGTTCATTGACGGCATCAGACCTTTGTAAGGTATTGTCGAGCATGATTTGTGAAAGCTGAGGCCACTGGTATCGTATACCTTGTATGCAGGTGAATAACAATGTGGAACATGTGGAGCCAGAGTTTGACACATGAACACTAGGATTTCGGGCTATTCCGCTCAATCGCGTAGCGCTTTTATTCCTGATTTGGCCTTTTCAGCTTGCGAAACCTCCTTTACAACTTTAACTGGGGCGAGCTGGAGGTGTAGGACCCATATAGGAGTGTCGCAGATACACCTGCAGCAGCCGCAGGTAGACCCATGTAGGAGTGTCATTTTCAAGCTGCACGACGAAGGAAATCTGAGAGCTTCTCATCAGACTTGTTGAGTTCGGGCAACTTTCTACATATTCTGCTACCGTACAAGCGTTCTTCACTGTCCTAGTAATGTATGCATGTATTCTTTTCCAGTTTTTATCTGTTGGAAAATGACTTATCACATGAAATCCATTTAGACACATAGTAGTGAATATGCATGCTGATATGACTTGATAAAAATATTCAACATAGCAAATGTTAGTATTAAACCATCCTGAGCATAATGATGTGAAAAAATTTGACTTTTGAAACAGTCAAATTGGCACCTTTTACTGTCATTTCTTATCCTATCTGAGGACAAATGAGTAAAGGTAGACAAGCAAAATAATCCTGGTAATTAGACTACACTTACGGATTTTTTACTTCAATGTATTAAATGCATATTGGATGTATATGACTGTGTATATGTGTGCTACTGAATGGCCACCTAGTCATGCCTATGTGCATGTGGATAGTCCCATTTACAAAGGGGCTATGGAAAAATTTTCCCAAAACGTAGGAATGAGTAGTCATGCTCTACTGTAGATGTATGTTAAAACAATGCATGCATGCATGTTGAAAAATTCCAGGTAAGAATTTACCACACCCTTTCTGTGATGATTTGGACACTTGTTGTCCAGATATTATGGATCCGAATCAACCGAGTAGTTCCCGTAGGACCACTTTAGGTTTACGGAGGAGGGCTTCTAAAGAGCCTCAACACCATTCTGTCAGACAGCCTCGTCGTTTGGTGGAGGCGGTGATACGTCCTATCCGAGTTGAAGTGCCGGATGTTGAGGACGAGGAGGAGGATGTACCAGTCGAGGTTCCTACTCCTGTTGTACGTGTTCCCCGTAGGGAGTTGCCAGGAATTCAAGTGGCGAACCCAGATCTTCTAGGCGACTAGAGTCAGCATCCTTCAGTATACCTGCATGCAAACGAGGTATGAAGTTAGATCTTAATCTTCCTTATTTCCTATTGATGAGGAGTAAAGGATTCTGATGTTGATCTGCATTTAATGTAGGTTCCCGACTTCATACAGCCTCGAGGGAACTGGTTTAGCATCCACTCTATGTATCAGGCCTTGCATGATAACTACAGAGCAATTGTACATGGCTGGGGATTTGGAGCGTTCTTTTCCATTCTTCCCCGTCGTTGTCCCTGGGGTTACCTCAGGGCATTGTCTGAGCGGTGGTTTCACTAGACTCAATCACTTCATTTGCTGGACTGTGAGGTGATGATAACGCTGATGGATTAGCGGTTTATCACAGGTATGGAGTTTGGAGGGGATCAAGTGCCTTGTACGGCGGATATTACCCCTACTGCCGTCAGATCCTTGTTAGGAGTTTCGGCGAATGCGCTCAAGGGGAGGACTATTCGTACGGGTCCTTTGAGTGTAGTTGCTATGAGCGAGCTGTTGAGTGAGCCCATACTCGATGATGTGAGAGTTAGGGACCGCATTCTTCGGCGATTGTTCTTGATGATCATTAGGGGTTGCTTCATAGCAGATAATTCCTCTACGGTGTCCTTCGCTTTGATCAGATCCACTTAACACGTGGACCGTATAGGAGACTATGATTGGGGTTCCTACACCTCTGCCTACTTCCTTAGGGGAATGCGCATGCTATCGCAGGGCTTGATCAAGGCGTGGTTAGGATTCTACCCATTTTTGCTGGTGAGTGTTTCTCTTATCTTTTCCCGTGTACAGGTTAAGAGTGTTGACTGACAGCAGGTGTTTGCCTTTGTGTTGGCAGTTTTGGGCCTATGAGAGGCTTCCATGTCTGCATCCTATGAACGTGTTAGGTTTAGATACCTATCCACGAGGATGGCGATGGCATCATTCCATACTGGCGGAGGTCCCTGTTGCTGAGGGTTTCACTCATTGTCGCCTACAGCTGGAGTTATTGACAGCGGGTGTCATCACATGGGTTCCCTACTCTGGGGAGCATTTGGGAGTTGGATTTGAGTATGGGTACCCGACTGGAGTTGAGTACGTCATTTCCACCCGCAGGATTCCTCTCTTCACAGATGGAGGATGGGAGCTTTATTTAGGAGAGCGTGCTATTAGGAGCACTACAGGAGAGATCCGTATGCCGATCTTGCCTCTTGCCAGGCGTTATTGGCCTGTTTTGCAGTCACCTGTCATTGATATCCCATTGTTGGGGATTGACGGTTTTACTTTTTCAGAGGGCCCCTGCACTCAGGAGATGTTCCAGTATTGGTGGATCCCTCGTACCATTGGAGCTCAGACCCGCGCCACACAGTTTATGGGGGATATGGTTCCAGGATCCCTGATAATGACGGATTGGCTAGCCTGTGTTAGAGATCCGACTCATGTGACACAGATTGATAGATTAACCCAGCAGTTGGACCGGGCATATTTCTTCATCCGGCATTTGGGCAGAGATCCTTCAGAGGTAGATACTTTTGATCCTTCCAGCTCTGGCGCTGGCCCCTCAGGTGACCCATATGGCTTTGCCGGTGCAGATCCTCTCTTGTATAGGCCTGACATCCCTGTAGATAGAGATCTTGTGACTCAGGAGGAGTTACATCAGGTGGATAGTATCAATGATGTAGACATTGATACCATTGACTTTTTCTGATGTATTTATCTCTTTTGATAGGCCTCTGTTAGCTTTTGGGTAGCTTTGCCCCATTTCCGCTATATCTTTTGATAAGCCTCTGTTGAGTTGTTGGGTAGCTTCGCCCCATTTTCCTATATTTTAGATGTACAGAGATGTATTAGATGATGATATACTTAGGAATGTATGTACGTTTTCATTCCCTATATCATATTGCTATCTATTATATCATGCATGTTATTATGTTATACATATGTATGTATGTCCATAGATACTCAGCATTGACCCCTGGATGGTCTTATGACACTACCGTCATGGATGTCTTCTTGACGCTAGTCGTATTGATCATACCCCACCATTTTTGGTGGTAGCTGGTATGCACTCATGGTATGATAGTATATCACCATCAAACATGGTGATCGTAAATGATTTGCTACAGCATACTATGACCCTGTTGATGTTTCAGGTTCCCACAGGATTTGTAGAGGGTATGCTCGAGCACTGGGTATCGAAGAGGCAGGTTTTCCGATTTGGGACCCAGGAGTTGACTCCTACTTTGGAGGAGTATGCACGGTTGACGATGCTGCCGTTGGACAGACCTTGCGTGCATATGGCGATTGGAGACATGAGTAGACAGTTCATGACCCTCACCGGATTGAGACGTAGAGTGATATCCCATCATTTTCTGTTTGATAGATTTGGCTCTGAGGATAGTTATGCATGGCATTCTGGGGATTTCACCACACTGGAGGATCAGTGGCGTTCAGCCAGAGTGGATGTATTGCTGCTGTGCATATTGTCATACGTCTACATGCCACGATATATGGATGAGCTTGATATCGGCGTTATTATGGCAGTGAAAGCTCTCAGGGAGGGTCATACCATTATACCGATGATCATTGCAGAGACTCTGAGGTTAGCTACATACTGCTGCACTTATCCAGCAGGAGTGTTCACAGGTAGCTCGATCATGCTGTATGTGTGGTTTATATCACACTTGGGACCAATTGGTACACTTAGATGGCAGGGGTTTTGCTTCACCCATGATATATCCATGTCATACTCCTTTCAGCCTGTGGAGTGTACAGATGCTACATCGTGGTCAGCTTTCTTGGCAAGGATTAGAGACCCTTTTGCTATATTTTCGTGTTCAGGGCTTAGCTCACCCTATAGCTTCATTACTCATGCTCCGGGCATGGATAACCTCCCTCTGGCTGGATTGAAGGGCATGATTACTTACCACCCACTGGCCATGATGTGTCAGTTTAACCAATTTCAAGATTTTCATCCTTATGAGGGGCGGTAGTCACGGTAACCGCTTCACACCGCTTATCACGAGGACAGATCCGGGTTGTATGCTGTTGAGATCGGCCGAGAGTCGGTCAGTTTCTCGTTAGTCATCCAGTTGTTCTGCGAGTATTCCGCATGGATGGAGACAGAGAGATCGCATTGGTACGTGGTAGTATCCACAAAGTGGTGAGACCGATTCGATGATGAGGAGCACAGAGGAGGCCGATATTCCCATCGATGATTTAATCTATTTGGGCTACCAACATTTGTGATGGATTCTCCCACCCCAAGTGCCACTTTATTACTCGATTCTAAGACATCATCTAGAGCAGAGCTTACATCTGATGACCTATGAGAGAGATCAGGCTAGGGCCGCGATGTTGACAACTCTTAATGGGAGAGACGCCGCTCTGTTGGAGAGGGATGAGGCTAGATTAGCTAGGGATGCATTGATAGTGGAGTGGGATGCCGCCTTATCTGCTAGGGATGTGGCCATCGTAGACAGTACTTCAGTGAGATCCCAGATGACTGTCAGTCTTACCGACATGAGTGCTTACATTGATGAGCATTATGCCACTATGCAGTTAGACTCTGATATGCTAGCTCGTGTAGATACCCTTGGGCAGAAGCTTGCAGAGTTACCTCCGTCTTTAGAGAGGGATGTCATGTTAGATCTGATAGTCCGCATGTATACAGATCTGTAGATAGCTTTGTATTTTCCTGCACAGACTAGCTTAGCCATTTTGTCATGTATAGTACATATGTATATATCAAACAGTATTATGTATGGCAGGGAAATATATTTTGATTCACTTCCCTTTTAGTTATGCCTTGATACTTGCTTGATATTTGCCTGTTTCTTTAGGGCCTTGTAATCTTGATGCATTCTGAATTTATCCTTGATAGATGGACATTGAGACGTTGCAAGATCTCTCAGAATGGATTATTGATTTCTGTATATCCCTACCATCTTTGGTGTCTTGGGACTGGTATCTGTATGGAATGTGGAGAGGAGGATGGTTTCTTCCTCTTTGAGATTAACCACACCACAGATGGTCGCCAGTACTTTTATTTGTGAGAAGCCTAGTTAATTCCATCTCTTATGGGTTGGTATTGCTGATAAGTGGGTTTTACACCTACTTATTGATAGCAATTCACGCGAACTATGCCCATCTCAAGTACATTTTAGTGTGTTTTTAGTTGTATTTCATGATATTTTACATTGCATATACTTAAAACTCCTTTGGTGTAAAAGTGCAAGATATGGCATAATTTAGTGATGTTAGATGGCATGAGGCTGATGGATGCATGGCATGAGGATCAAGTGGAGATATGCAACTAAGAATGGATGAAGGAAGAGGGACATGACAAAGAAGAATGAGCAAAGATAATGTGAGCGATGATCGTGCAGAACCGTAATCCAGATTTGCAGGTTGCCATGGCTGCCATTACAGACTAACACACGCATACCACGCGACCACCCGGGTTGTACAGAAATTGTAGACCACACGCTACCAAGACGAGGATTAAATAGAAGAAGGCCATGGCCCACTGCCGATGATCGTTAGTCGCTAAGCTATTTTGTTTTAATTTTTATTTTTGAGAGTTGTAATTAATTAAAAACAATTCTGACTGGTGTCAAACGTATGATTTATTAGTTTTTACGTATTTTCATATTGGGAATGAGGGTTTACACTTTGAGAGAGATTCCAACGTAGAACTAAGCCTAAACTCCATCTTTTCTAATTCTTCTTGGGATTTTCAATCATTGTGGAAAACTATTGTTCGTTTGCTGGATTTTAATGCGCAATTGAACGTTATTATTGGATTATAATCAGCAATTGGGTTTGATCGTTTCTATCCCTTCTTTTTCAATTGTTTGCTTATTAGCCATGTTTAGCTTTGATCCCATGATGGCTTTTGGTTCAGTTATGAGCTAAACTCCATTATGGGATTCTAACGGATTTTAATATGTAGTTTAATTGCATACTTAACTACTGGATTGTTTTACATATCAATAAGGAATTTCTATCATGGTTGATTTGCATGCATGAATGCCTGATCACCATTTGATTTAAGTTTGTATGGAATTGAAAGATAACATGTGAGTATGGATTGTAATCATGATAACATGCGTATATGGGGCTGTTTTGGGTAGCTTTGTATTTCGTGAATCAGATAGACATATACTGTTTCACCGTATGAGTTAAAATAAGGGCTTGTGCTTAAATTCAATATAGTTGCAATTTCACATAGACATATAGTGATTTTGGTTATATTGATGATTACATGGTGTCTATTGCATGTGGATGTTATGTAAGTAGGTCATAATGCATTGAAAAATGGTTATGTCTACATTAGTGCTCTTGGCTACTTTCCTGTGATATGTGAACGTTCTTGCATGATGGTGGTAATTAGATGAACTATTAAATGAAGTTAGGATCCCATTATTTCCAGATTTGATTTATTACATTCTTATACTCATTTTAGTTATTATTAGCATTTAGAGTAATTCATAATTATAATCTTTAGTTTAAGCATATAAAAATAGTGATTTAGTTGATGCATAATAGTCTAAATTAGACAACTTTCTCTGTGGGACGATACTCTACTTACTCTGTATTACTTGTTGACACATGTATGCTTGCATGAGTTAGAGCTCTTTTGTTAGAACTTAAAAAGAGGCAACATGTTTTTGGCGTCGTTGTCGGGGAAAGGTGTTTAAATTTAAATAATTATCATCAATTTTAAGCTATATTGTATGACTTAGACATATCTATTCTTATCTCATTTCTATTTTTGTTTGTTTTGTGGTTGCAGGTACTTGTAGATTTTTATGCACACGCGTTCATCTAATTCTGAGTTAATACCAGCGCAGGATAATATTAACGAAAAAGGTTGGAAAGCAATGTGCGGAGAAATTTGCAAGCACAGTTAGAAGGAACTATATCTGACATGGTAGAAGAACAAAGAGTAGAGCAAAGAGAAGAGCACCCAGGCTCTCTAAGGACTATTCCATCTTAGAATATTAATGGACTACTGATCGAGCATAGTCGAATTCCAAGCAATAGCGAAGAATAATTTTGAGATTAAACCGGGCACTATTCAGATGGTGTAGAATTCGGTACAGTTTGGGGGTGCTGCTACGGATGATCTGAATGAACACCTGTTGAGTTTTATTGAGATTTGTGATACATTCAGATACAACGGTGTGTTGGAGGATGCTATCAGACTTAGGCTATTCCCATTCTCATTGAGGGATAAGGCGAGAAGTTGGCTGCATTCTTTATCGTCAGGGTCAATCACTACATGGGAGAATTTAGCACAGAAATTCTTAGCAAAATTTTTCCCAATGGCTAAGACTGCAAAGATGAGAACAGCTATATCTCAGTTTGAACAACAACAAGGTGAGTCCTTATATGAAGCATGGGAGAGATATAAAGAGATGCTACGGAAGTGTCCGCATCACGGTATGCCGAATTGGATGGTGATTAATACATTTTACAATGGATTGGGATGGCAGTCGAGACCTATTGTAGATGCAGCTGCAGGAGGGGCATTATGGGCAAAGAGCTATGAAGAGGCCTATAACCTTATCGAAACTATGGCAAAGAAATGACTTTCAAAAATCCTACATCTCTGGATGCCACAAACCCAAGGTTGCGTGTTTGTTGGAGGTGGATGCTATTACTCACTCGGTTGTTAAAGACGTATGGCGACTATATGAAGAAGATAGATACAATAACAGAGAGCAAAGTGAAAATAGTTGCCTTCATATGTGAGATTTGTGCGGGGTCACACTCGACAGATCAGTGTGCTATCAGCTCGAAGTCGGTACAGTATGTGAATAATTACAGGAAAGACCAAGGATAGTTTCAGAACACATACCACCCCAACAACCGAAATCATCCAAACTTCAGTTGGTCAAATAACCAAGGGAATCAGCAGAATCAGTTTCAGTTGAATCAACAATTTCAGGCACAACCATCTCAGCCACAGTTTACATCATAACCACCATTTCCGCCGGGATTTTCTCAACAACAACAACATCACACTCCAGCTGCACCTCAGCAAGAAAAGAAATCGAAAGTGGGGGAGATGATGTTGAAGTACATGGTGAACACGGAAGTTATGATCAAAAGCCAAGCAGTGGCTATTAAAAATTTGGAGACTCAGATGGGGCAAATGGCAACCATGCTTAACAACAGGCCCCAAGGTTCTTTGCCAAGTAATATAGAGATAAATCCAAGAAGAGACGGGAAGAATTAGTGTCAAGCGATCACCTTGAGGTCTGGGAAAAATATTACAGTGCTTCGATAGTCGTGCGCCTGCCGCTTTGGTTATCTTGAGGAGGCCACGCACTGGTGTGGCAGAGCAGCAATTGATCACGAGAAAGAAAATCTGGAAAATTCTGAGATACAACATGAAGAGAAAGATAAAGTAAGTTCAGAGGAAAAGCATAAGAGTACAGTACCACCAGTTCACACTCGAGTTCCGTATCCGCAGAGATTAAATAAGCAGAGGGAAGATAAGAAATTCAGCAAGTTTCTGGAGGTATTTAAAAAGCTGCAAATTAACATACCTTTCGCTGAGGCATTGGAACAAATGCCAAGCTATGCAAAGTTCATAAAAGGTATATTTTCAAGGAAGAGGAGATTATACGAGTTTGAGACGGTAGCCTTGACAGAGGAATGTAGTGCAATGCTTTAGCAGAAATTACCTCCAGAGCTGAAGGATCCAGGCAGTTTCATAATTTTGTGCACAATCGGGAAGATGAGTTTCAGTAAGTGTTTATGTGATCTTGGGACAAGTATCAATTTGATGCCCTTGTCAGTATTCAATCAATTGGGATTGCCGGCTCCAAGGTCGACAAACATTTCTTTGCAGATAGCTGACAGATCCATCACATATCCACGGGGAATTGTTAACGATGTGTTGGTAAAGGTGGACAAATTTATCTTTTTGACTGACTTCACCATCTTAGATTACGAGGAAGACAAAAGCATACCAATCATACTGGAGAGACCATTCTTAGATACAGGCAGGACTTCGATAGATGTGCAATAAGGGGAACTCATGATGCGTGTACATAATCAGGAGATTACCTTTAATGTCTTCAAGGCAATGAAGTTCCCAATAGATGAAGAAGAATGTTTCCGGGTTGATTTGGTGGATCGGGTCCTAAATGATGAGGTACAGAATTTGGTGAACTATGAACCGTTGAGGTGTGTAACTGGTAAAAATTCAGAGTTGAAGGTAGAGCCAGTGATGAAAGCTGAAGTCATTAAAGTGAGGGGTGAGGTGGACAGGCAGAAAGTCACCTCAATTCTTCCTTTAACGTGAGATTCAGAGACAGTCAAGCTAATTGACTATGACTTAGCGCTAGATGGGAGGCAACCCATTATTTCTATCTCTATTTTCTTTTTAATCATTCAGTTTAGGTTGCTTTGGTTAGTTCATCTTCATTTCATTTTTGATAGTTTGTCTGTTTTGCATAATTGAGTGGGTAGCAGGATTTGCATTGAGAATGTTTGAAATAGGTTAGAGTTTATTTGGTTATTAATTCATGCCTTAATAGTGTGCATTAATTTCTATGTAGGTATCTGCAATTGAAGTCATCACTGATATGCAGATTGGAATTAAACATTAGCAGTGCAGATATCAGGATCGCGCGGCCGCGCAAGAAATGCAGTACAAATGTGCGCACCCACGCGTCATGCCGATCAGAGCATAATTCACACTCACATGGCCAAGACGACGCAACCCATTGAACACTTTCATGGCGGTAGCCATGCGCGACAATTCGGATCATGACGCTTTTAAAAAGTTTTAAAAATGTGTTGGAGACTAGTTGGACTCTCATTTCAAATTATAACAAAAGCGCAATCACAGTGTTCTCTCCAAACCGCATGTCTCTTCATTTCATCTCTCATCCGTTACAAATTGAAGCCTTACATTTCAGTTTCACCACGATTCTCTCCACGTTCACCACTCTACCCACGACCATATTTTATAGTATAAACTAGGGTTTCAAGAGTGGGTGTGCAACATCTGTTTGGGAGTATTCTTCTGCTATCACTCCATCTCAAGCAAAGTTTCATCTTCTCTATCCACTACAAATGGGTCCTAAGCGAGCTCGCTCCATTTCATCTTCTTCTTCATCTTCCTCTGGCAGTCAAGGGGAGGATATTGTCTATCACAACAAATTTCTGTGTTAGGAAGCCCAACAGGAGTACTACCGAATTGTAGCTAAGACATTCGTGAAAGAAAAGGGATTCAAACCGGAAGGACAAGATGGGCAGTTATGTGACATAATCCGTGAAAGAGGCTGGGGTGGACTGACTACCACTCCCACGCCCATTCCGATGAGCATAGTCCGAGAGTTTTATGCCAATGCCAAAGTCACCATGAGCGGTATCTCTATGGTTCGCGGTTTAGAGATAGACTACAGACCCACCGCCATCAGAACCATTTTTAGACTCACTGATACACCGCCAACAGGGGCTGCTAACTGGGTCACCGGTGCACATATGGAAACAGACTTGGAATTGGTTATCGCTGAGTTATGCGTTCCTGGCATGAAATGGACGTATAAAGCCGGCACAAATTAGCCTCGCATATTCCTAGCCGCAACCCTGAACCGATATGCAAAGGCGTGGAATCTGTTCATCTGTGCTAAGCCAGTACCTTCGTCTCATCAGCATGAGATCACAGCGGAAAGGGTAATTATTCTGTGGGGTATAATCACCGGAAAATACATTGACGTTGGCCATCTCATCCATCAGAATATGCTGCGATATCTATGGGGAAGCACCACTGGGAGCATTCCACACGCGTCAGTGGTAGCTATGCTATGTGCTCATCAGGGATGCAACTTGGGCAATGAACAAATGTAAAACTCGAGCCAGGACATCACTCATGCCACCATTGCAAAATTTGAAGATTGGACAGGAGGCGTACTGCACCCACGAGGAAGAGGATTTATCCTCCAGCCCACTTTCCCAGAGCCATCACAGCAGCCCTCTCAGACAGATGAGGGAAGCCCGTCAACGCAAACGCATGCTGCCCATGGTGATCGCCAGCTCCGAAGGTTGGAGCGTAAGGTTGATGCCATGTACGATAATTTCAGAGCGTTTGCTACGGGACTCACGAGGGCCTTGGCCGAGGCTTTTGCACAGCAGGGGACGATGTTAGAGTGGCCTCAGTTCGGGACAACAGTGTCATATCCACCACCAGATTCACCACCCGAGAAGGGTGGTGCCACTGATCATTAGGGGAGTTTTCTTTACCCTTTACCTTCATTCACTGGGACATTGAATATTATAAGTTTGGGGGTATTGGGGTAGTAGGATAGTTGCATGTAGTTTTTGCATGATTAGGTTAGATTTTTGCATGTTTATTTGCATGTTTCATGTTTAGTTTGATAATTTATTTGTTTATGTGTTAGAATTTTTTTTAGTTTGAATGTCTCACAAAGTCTAGCTTTATGGAAATCTTGTCTAGCCAGTGATGATAGTGAATTGTGAAGGATTTTTGAGTATTTTGGATAACATGAACATAGTTAGAATGTTTTACACGGTGAAATTCATGTTGCTGTTTAAATGCTTTCGGTTTGCACGGATGTGTTCACAATCACTTGTAGGTATAAGAAGTATGTGTTGCATTGCTCGATAGAAAATGTAGTTTTAAAAAGAGAAATATGTGGAACATGGATGTAGACTTGCAAAACATTGACATTCAAACTTTGGGAAAATATGAGTATGCTATGTATACAAAAAAACGAATAGCAATAACGTGTCTAGTCTTATTTTGGGGCCCTGGCTACTTAAGTAAGAAATGCTTGGGGATTGTCTCTACACCTAAGCCTCCTAAGGTCTTTCATGGTGCGGGAGTCGTTGGTTGAAAGCTCGCTAAGGGGTAGCAGTGTTGCCTAATGGAATAAGGCATTGCACAGTCATGTGAAAAAAAAATGAAAAGAAAAAAAAATATAGCAGTAAACACCGTGGGAAAGAGAGAAAATTGCCCTCGTGAGTAGCAATAAAGCAATTAAACCCATTGTAGAACCTTAGTTTTTGTTTATATGTTGGAACAGTTTTTGTTGCATAAGTATACATGAGTCTTGATTTAGACTATAATTTTCTATTTTGAGCAATTTAGCATATGTATTCTTTGCTTAAATCAAGTTTTGGTGAACATAACACACACACATATGTATATATCAAACAGTATTATGTATGACAGGGAAATATATTTTGATTCACTTTCCTTTTAGTTATGCCTTGATACTTACTTGATATTTGCCTGTTTCTTCAAGGCCTTGTGATCTTGATGCATTCTGAACTTATCCTTGATAGATGGACATTGAGATGTCGCAAGATCTCTCAGAATGGATCATTGATTTCTGTATATCCCTACCATCTTTGGTGTCTTGGGACTGGTATCTGTATGGAATGTGGAGAGGAGGATGGTTTCTTACTCTCTGAGATTGACCGCACCACAGATGGTCGCAAGTACTTCTATTTGTGAGAAGCCTAGTTAATTCCATCTCTTGTGGGTTGGTATTGCTGATAAGTGGGTTTTACACCTACTTATTGATAGCAATTCACGCGAACGATGCCCATCTCAAGTACATTTTAGTGTGTTTTTAGTTGCATTTCATAATATTTTGCATTGCATATACTTAAAACTCCTTTGGTGTAAAAGTGCAGGATATGGCATAATTTGGTGATGTTAGATGGCATGAGGCTGATGGATGAATGGCATGAGGATCAAGTGGAGATATGCAACTGAGAATGGATGAAGGAAGAGTGACATGACAAAGAAAAATGAGCAGCATGACAGAAGCAGTAGCAGCAGCAGAACCAGAATCCAGACTGCAGAAGTCGCGCAACCATGCGGCTACACACCCAACACATGCGCCATACCGCGACCACCGAAAGTATCTGAAATTGCGCATGCAAGCCGCATGCCATGAGGATTACATGTGAAGACCGCTACCAAGACGCCGATGATATCGAAGTCATTGAGCTATTTTGTTTTAATTTTTATTTTTGAGAGTTGTAATTAATTAAAAACAATTCTGACTGGTGTCAGACGTATGATTTATTAGTTTTTATGTATTTTCATATTGGGAACGAGGGTGTACACTTTGATAGAGATTTCAACGTAAAACTAAGCCTAAACTCCATCTTTTCTAATTCTTCTTGGGATTTTCAATCATTGTGGAAAACTATTGTTCGTTTCCTGGATTTTAATGTGCAATTGAACGTTATTATTGGATTATAATCAGCAATTGGGTTTGATCGTTTCTATCCTTTTTTTTAATTATTTGCTTATTAGCCATGTTTAGCTTTGATCCCATGATGGCTTTTGGTTCAGTTATGAGCTAAACTCCATTATGGGATTCTAACGGATTTTAATATGTAGTTTAATTGCATACTTGACTGTTAGACTGTTTTACATATCAATAAGGAATTTCTATCATGGTTGATTTGCATGCATGAATGCCTGATTACCATTCGATTTAAGTACTTGTATGGAATTGAAAGATAACATGCGAGTATGGATTGTAATCATGATAGCATGCGATATATAAAATTTGTTTTGGGTAGCTTTGTATTTAAGTGAATTAGATAGACATATCTTTGTTTCACCGTATGATTAAAATAAGGGCTTGTTCTTAAATTTAATATAGTTGCAATTTCACATTAGACATATAGTGATTTTGGTTATATTGATGATTACATGGTGTCTATTGCATGTGGATGTTATGTAAGTAGTCATAATGCATTGAAAAATGGTTATGTCTACATTAGTGCTCTTGGCTACTTTCCTGTGATATGTGAACGTTCTTGCATGATGGTGGTAATTAGATGAACTATTAACTGAAGTTAGGATCCCATTATTTCCAGATTTGATTTATTACATTCTTATACTCATTTTAGTTATTATTTGCATTTAGAGTAATTCATAATTATAATCTTTAGTTTAAGCATATAAAAATAGTGATTTAGTTGATGCATAATAGTCTAAATTAGACAACTTTCTCTGTGGGACGATACTATACTTACTCTGTATTACTTGTTGACACATGTATGTTTGCATGAGTTAGGGCTCTTTTTTTAGAACTTAAAAAGAGGCAACAATTGCTCTTCAAGGCACGATCGCAGCTTAGATGGTCACCGAATCTTCTATTTGTGAGAAGAGGTTGGGTAATTCCATCCCTTCGATCTGAAACCGGTGCAATGTGGTGAATTGAAGGTTGATCCCAGTACCGTGTGACAAATATTTTTGTTCTGGTAGGGGTTAGACTGAACCATAAATGGCTACCTACGTACTCCTATTGAAGAGGAGATCAAGTCTGCGTAGTTCGAACCTGGTGTAAGAGGTTCAACGCTGAATGTGAAAGGCAGATAGTTGTAGAAATGTTTTTGTTGTTTTTATTTTTGTAGAGAAAGGGCAGAAATGTTTTTGTTGTTTTTTTTTGTTTATTGCGACCGGGCCATATAGAATATGGTTGACTACGTACTCCTATTGAACAGGAGATCAGGTCGACGTAGTTCACCCCCCCGGATGAATCGCAGCCAAAGAGAAGTGTGAATCCCATGTGCAGGCTATACTGCGGGGAGAATAAAGTTTGATCCCATAATGGGGATAAACTGCAGGTGTGAAAAAAGTTTGATCCCGTCTTCAGGATAAACTGCAAGCGTGGAAAAGTTTAATCCCGTCTTCAGGATAAACTGCAGGTGTGAAAGGTTCCCGTCTTCAGGATAACTGAAATGTATGAAAGATTTGAAATGAGGTGAAACCAGGCTGCTGGTTTGAAGTGTATGTTTCCCTAAGGGGCAGAAGAGTATGTAGAAAAGAAGGGTTCAAAACCGGAATGACTGGTGATTGGATTATCAAAACCAGGATGTTTTTTTTATGGTAACTTTGGACATAGTACCATTTCACGGTGTCCAAGTTGATAAGCTGTGGAAATTCATCGCCATATATTTTGTGCAATCTGAGAGCACCTCCTGTCAATACCTCCTTGACAACAAATGGGCCTTCCCAGTTAGGAGCGAATTTTCCCTTAGATTGATCTTGGTTGTCAATGATCTTCTTCAAAACCAAGTCATGTTGTTTGAACTGCCGTAGTCGGACTTTTTTGTTGTAGGATCGTGCGATCCTTTGTTGATGTAATTAACCATGGAAGATTTTCGCAGTTCTCCTTTCGTCTATTAGAGACAATTGGTGATACCTGTCTTGTACCCATTGGTCCTCATCCAACTGAGCATCCATCAATACTCTGAGGGATTCCATTTCCACCTCTATGGGGAGCACTGCTTCCATCCCATAGGCTAATGAGTTGGGGGTTGCCCTAGTGGAAGTACGCATAGAAGTTCTGTAGGCTAATAAAGTCAGAGGCAAGAGGTCAGAGGCAAGAGGTCAGGCCAACCTTTGTGATTGGCAGACATTTTCTGCATGATCTTCTTGATATTTTTATTAGCCGCCTGACAAAGACCATTCATCTTTGACTGGAGAGATGTGAGTTAAGGTGTTTTATGTGGAATTTACTGCATAACTCCTCCATCATTTTGTTGTTGAGGTTCTTAGCATTGTCTAACACAATGACCTCTAGTTGTCCATATCGACAGACTACATTGTTTCTGATGAAAGCAATGATGACTTCTTTAGTAACCCTGGGGAAGGAAGTTGCTTCTACCCATTTGGTGAAGTAGTCGATCATGGTGAATATGGATCGATGACCATTACTGGCTTTGGGCTCGATCACGTCCATTCCCAACATTGAGAAGGGCCAGGGCGAACTCATATTATGGAGATCCCTTGGAGGGGCGTGGATAACATTCCCATGGACCTGGCATTGATAGCACCTCTTGACGTGATCATCACAGTCAGCTTTGAGTGTAAGCCAATAATGTCCTGTTCGGAGAATTTTCTTGACAAGTAAGGGGCCACTCATGTGTGGGCCACATACTCCATCAAGGATCTCATCCATGAGCCTTTGAGCTTGGTCTTTGTCTAAACATCTGAAGAGACCTAGTCCTGCATCTCTTTTGTAGAGTGCATCTCTGCTCAGGTAGAATTTCATAGCAAGTCGATGGATCCGCCTCTTCTCAGTTAGGCTCGCCTCAGCGGGTGTAGATCTATCTCGCAGATACTCCTTGTATGTTGATACCAAGGGTGGTGGACGGGAGGTAGCTCATCCGATACTTCTCCAACGTAGTTCCCATAAGATGGGGCTTTTGGCATAGCAAATGTGATGCTTGGCATGTTTTACTTGTCAGGTATGTGAACCAAGGAGGCCAACGTTACTAATGCATCCACAAAATCATTCCTATTACAAGGAATGTGTAGAAAGGAGATTTCTTCGAACTCCAAAGCCATCTGTAGAACTTGCCGATGGTAAGGTAGCAAATGTAATTCTTTGGTTTGATAGATTCCCGTGGATTGTCTGATCACCAATTTGGAATCCCCAAAGATAGTTAACCGCCTAATGCCCATTGAACGGGCAAGTTTTAGCCCCATGATATAGCCTTCATACTCAACTGTGTTGTTGGTCTTTGATAAATCTGTAATTTGACTACGACGGATCTCGCTTCCCCATACCGCATATTAGAACTGCTCCAGCTCCAGATCCTTCTATGTTAACAGCTCCATCAAAATATATTTTCCATGAACGGCATGTATCGTACTGATGTTGTTGTTATACTATCATTACCCCTTCATCGAGGAAGTATGTTTCCAAGGGTTTGTAGTCCCCTGTAGGTGCGACGGCCAGTTGATCCGCAATTCCTTGACCTCTGACAGACTTTTGCGTCACGTAGACAATGTCAAATTGTTGTAGGATCAACTGCAATCTAGACAGTCGACAATTCAGTATGGGCTTACTGAACACATACTTGAGAGGATCCACGCGGGATATGAGATGAGTTGTGTGACCATGGAGATAATGTTGTAATCTCATGGAAGACCATGCTAAAGCACAACAAGTCTTCTCAATGAGAATGTACTTGTGTTCACTGGTGCTGAATCTTTTGCTGAGGTAATAGATAGCTCTTTCTTGGCCTCTATTGTATTTTTGCCCCAGTATGCAGCCCATGGCATTGTCATTAATGGATAGGTACATGAACAAGGGAACATCATCCCTGGGTGGTACAAAAATAGGAGCGTTAATCAGTTGCTCTTTAATTGTAAGGAAGGCTTTCTGGCCCTCATCGTTCCATTTCATGGAGGAGTTCTTCCTTAACAGCTTGAAGATGGGCTCACAAGTTGCTGTGAGTTGAGAAAAGAGCCATCATAGCTCGTTGGTAGGTTGCACCGGCGTTGATGAGGCCGAATGACAACCGTCTGTAGCAAAAGGTTCCCCAAGGCGTGATGAAAGTAGTTTTCTCACGGTCTTCCTCAGCGACCATAATTTGATGGTACCCCACAAAGTAATCAGCAAAGGAGTACATGCCGTATTGAGCAGTGTTGTCAATAAGAATGTGGATAAAAGGTACAGGAAAGCTATCTTTAAGGCAAGCTTTATTCAAATCCCGATAATCCACGCAAAGTCGCACCTTTCCTCTTGGTTTAGGCACGAGAATAATGTTGGATATCCACTCCGGATATGTAGACACCATGATAATGCCAGCTTGAAATTATTTCATAATTTCTTCTTTGACCTTTAAACTCCACTCATGTTTCAATCGCCTGAGTTTTTGTTTAACTGGCTTGAATCCTTCTTTAATAGGAAGACGATGAAGAACAATGTCAGTGGACAAACCCACCATGTCTTCATGAGACCATGCAAACACATCCTAGAATTGGGTTAATAGTGCAACCATGTCATTCCGTTGATTTGTGGTAAGGTTTGAACCAATTTGGATTAGCTTAGAGTTTTCTAAGGTTCCAAGATTGAAAGGAGTGGTTTGGTCAAGGTTGGGTTTAGGCTTAAATGCGACCCATTCCTTAATCTCCTGAGGTGTCTCAATGTCCTCTTGAATGTCCATCAAGTCTGAGTCCAACTTTGCATCAAAGTTACAACCCTTGTGGAGAGAAGGCACCTCATCAGCAAGTACAGGCACATCTAAATTCAGAGTCCTGAAACAAAGTATGCTTTCACTTAATATATGCAATTATTCGATCATACAAAAGTGTTAGAATGTACTTGATAAAATAACTGCTAGTACTGTAAATAAAAGTAAGCAATTAAAGTTATCTACAGGGCAGAGGGATTTTCTGCCCATTTTACCCTTATCGACCAATGCATGGAATGTTGTTCCAATTGTCGAGGGCAAAGTCCTGATGGACTGCAGTAATGGAGGGATCGTCATTGTCCTCCTTCTCCCGAATGATAACCATGACATCTGGGTAATCATCGTCTGGGGTGTATCTATTTGTATGTTCATCATGAACAATAACGCGTATGCCTGCCATCATCAAGCCAATATCGTGTTTACGTTTCCATTCCTTTTCTTCCACTTTAGGATCAGGAATCAGCACCTCTTTTGGTTTGAAGGGTATTGGCTTGGGAAACAGCATAGTCATAACATGTGTTGGCACCTTAACTGGAGACTGTATCAGCTCATGAGGTGCAGATTGAAAACATCGTCGTGTGGAAGCTTGAGGAATCAGCCGGTGTTTATGCGGATTCCTATGGCTTCGAATCGCGTAATAGTTTAAGCTTACCGTCCGCTTTGACTGGACATTTGAATAGGGTGCTTAATACCCTGCTTATCTTTACCAAGCCCTTGTCCAAGCTAATAACCCAATGATATCATTTCTTGAGTAGCCGACATAACCTCGGCAGAAATCTTGGGTACAGGAAGTGGGGCTCCAATAGGTTGATATTGAGTGTTACTCACTTCCAAGGTATGAAAATTGGTTGGCTCAACTTCAGAGTTGAAACTGATGATTGACAGATCTCTTTGTTCAAGATACTCCGGCTCAGCATTAACAGTGACTAGACTGTTGTTGATAATGTATTTGAGTTGTTGATGTAGTGTGGAGGGAACAGCTCCAGCCATGTGTATCCATGGTCTCCCCAATAGTAGGTTGTATCCTGAATCTATCTTTAGGACGTGGAAGGATACATTGAATGTATTTGGGCCAATCTCAATTGGCAATTCAATCTTTTCGACGGCATTTCGTCGGGATCTATCAAAAGCTTGGATAACCGTGTGGCTCCTTTGGATCCGCTTGAGATTGACATTCATCTTCACCAAGGTGGCATAAGGACAGATATTTAGAGATGAGCCTCCATCTATCAAAACTCCAGCTAGCATGTACTCGGAAGATAACACTGTGATGTGCAGTGGCTTGCAATGACCGGTCCCTTCGGGCGGTATGTCATCATCAGTGAAGGATATCACATTGTTATTGAAAATGTGATCAACTAGATGTTTAAATCTTTCCACATCCACTGATTTTGGTAGATAGGCTTCTTCCAAAACCTGTAATAAGATCTTCCGATGATCCTTGAAAGAGAAAACCAAATCCAGTATAGATATCTCGTGTGGAGCTTGTCGTAAGCTTAAAACCACATTGGCTTCATTGTGGCCCATAGTGCGAAGGAATTCTTTAATTTTCTCCATGGGAATCTTCCCCTTGGCTTTGCAAGTAGGCTTCCGTTGAGGAAGATACAGTGGATTATCCTTCGACACTGTACCAGTAGTATGAGACGTAGATCCTTCAGCTTCTCCATAATTCCATGGAACTTTGTGCAAGCTGACAACATGATGTTGTGGTCTGAAGGGTAAAGGAATTGGCTTAGGTGCGGCCACTTTCAAAGGATTGTCAGCTCCTTTGAGTTGAATTGGTTGTATAGGAAATACTTTGACAGTCTCATCATCTACTTCAGATATAACTGCTATTGATTCCTTCCATTTGGTAGGACATGCATTCCCACTCTTGAGTTGTACAGTGTAATCATCTGCGATTTGCAGGACACCGCTATCAATAAGATTCTGAATGAGATGGCGGAGTGCCCAACATTCTTCTGTGATGTGACCGTGAGAGTGTAAATGATATTGACACACTTCTTCAGAATTGAACCTTCCAGAGCGGGGATTGATTGGAGGTAGAAGGAAGGTAATTCTTCCTTTGTTGATCAACATTTGCAATATCTCCTCCATAGATTGGCCGAGATAGGTAAATTCCCTTTGATTGGCAAAATCTCGACGGGCTTTAGCATTTGCTCTCTTTGTAACCTTATCCTCCATAGCTTCGCTTTCTGAAGGTGATGGTGGAGCATTCATAACAAATGGAAGGAGATAGGCATGCTCTCGTCTCGATTAATTAGTAGCGTGACTTGATCTTTGATGGGTCACCAGTTCAGCTAATTGCTCAATTTGTTTGCAAAGAGCTTTCATCTTTCATTCCATAGTAAACTGGAACTTTGCATAATCCCATCTGTCAACACCGTCTTTGATGGTCTGAGATGGCTCGTCATTAAAATTGGAACTTTGCCCAGTGCTCCAACTGATCATGTTGACCTCTTCTTCTTTGTGTTGAGGAAGAGGGTTGTCTTGCACATGAGGTTGATCTGGTTTGGTGACTATGATCTCACCATTGTCTATTAAATCTTGGATCTTCTGTTTCAAGGCCTAACAATCTTGAGTATCATGTCCAGGTGCTCCGGCATGATAAGCACACTTCCAAGTAGCATTAAAACCCCGCCCATTAGGGTTAGCTGGTGGAAAAAGATGTGTAATTTTCTTCTGAGTAGTCAGAAGAGTAAGAATATTCTTGAGCGAGTCCCCTAAGGGTGTGAACGTCCGAGGTCGCTTTGCATCTCCACCTTTAGGCAATAGAGGGTTTGAAGATTGTGCTTGAAAAGGGCAATAGTTTCTCCTTTGTATAGGCATGCTTTGATTGCCTTTTTGTCCTTGTAGTATCAAGGAAAAATCCTCCTCTTTCTTTTTATGGACCCTCCGGGGGTTGTTTCCATAAGATCCGGACTGGATGTGTTCAGCAACAGCTTTAAGAGCGACTAGGTCTTGAATTTTTCTAGACTTCAATCCCATCTTAGCCATTTCTCCGTGCTTGATCATTTCAGAGAATGGTTTTCCAATACCAGCTAGAACTCTTTCATAGAAAGGAGCTTCCTGTATATCTATGAAAGTCATGACCATTTCTGATTCTGTCATGGAAGGAATAACTTGAGCAGCAAGGCGCCTCCACCTTTGTGCATACTCTCTAAATGACTCATTAGACTATTTCTTGACCTTGGTAATTTGGTACCGGTCAGGAGCCATCTGAGATTGAAAATTATATTGAGTGAGGAAGGCGTGAGCCAGCTCTTCCCAACTATGGATCTTTGAGTTGTCTAATCTGGTATACCATGAACGGGCTTCTCCAAATGGACTCTTCAAACAAATTTGCATTTTGAGCTTTTCATTTTCCGCTTAATATCCAAGTTCTCCAATGAATACCTTTAAATGGGTATAAGGATCCCCTAATCCGTCATACTTTTCAAAATTAGGGGTTTTGAATTTCTCTGGATAATGAACACCAGGAAATATGCAAAGGTCTGTATATGAAACACTGCCATGTGTTCCAATCCCTTTGAGAACACGGATAGTTTCCTCCATTTGAAGGACCTTCTTCCTGATATCACTGGTGTCTGGATCTCCTTTGAGATGAGTGTTTTCAGGGTGTTTGTTGGTCGTATCCAACTGAGGTTCTGGAATTATTTTTTCTAGACCTTGGGCTCCCCCTTGTGTAGAGGATTCTGTATATGTAGGTATCTTCGTACCCTGAGTGGACTGGTGCAATTCTTTCAGTAGAACAACCAAGTCTGTGATTTGTTTACTCAATCTTTCAAATTCTTCTCGGGAAATAGTATTAGACTGATCAGAAGAAGACATGATTGGTTGTAGGCTCGTGGCCTTTTTGGATTTTGAGCGGGTAACAAGCCCAATTGCTTCCCTACAAAAGACTTACGTAGTTTAGTCTTAGGGTAATATAAATGTTATCATAACCGTTTTAGGAATTTTTGTCCTGCAAAACTGGTTGTTAATTGATAACATGTCATGCATGCACAGATATTCTTCATATTTTCCATTACATATGGATGAACATGCAGTAAAATTACAAGTAAATGCTTTTACAAGTAATTGAAAATGGAAAGTATGAAGAGACTTTCCTCCGCGTTTGGTTTATCAGAGGTTGACCTATCTTAGGGTTACTCTCGCGGATTTTTGGCATGAAAGTTCCCAGATCATCGCAATTTACTCGATGGGAAGTTAATCCGGTCTTTCAACTGGAGCGAATCTGGGTGGTGCCTTTCCTGAGCCCCGTGGAATTAGTCATCCTACGAGTCCAGTAATCAAACACCGACAGGATAGCCTCCTGGTGGAGGAACCACACAACATACATTCACATACAACGTGTCTCACCGTTTATGCAAAATGATGACATGTGCGAACCACTAATATCACAGATAGATATTTAGCGGTGCAGTAATTAAGATGCATTCGTACACATTTATCATAAATATAAATGCAACATTCACACACAAGCATATAATAATTTTGAAAAGCTTGTAATAGCGACTTAAGCCCTCTTACTGGAGTCCCCAGCAGAGTTGCCACCTGTCGACGTCGGGATTTTTTGATGTCCCTTTTCGTTACTTGTTCTTTGGTGTTCTCATGTTAATGTGAGATTTGTTTGAAAAAACAAGTGAAAAAGGTCCGACATGTATAATGTCGACGATTTGACTTTATGAGTCGCCAGTTGGTGTATTTAACTGGTTGCACCAACGCAACCGAAAAGGTTTGCACATTGACCCAGTGATGTGACACTGCTAAACGGGTGTGTGAAACCGAGATACATTTAGGGTCCGGGGGCTTGGTTATGAGGAGGGAAGGTGTTAGGCACTTCAGACATCCGTGTTACTACGGTGGACGCCACTTTTCAAAGAAACTGTTATATGAATGTGTGTGTGTGTGGATCAATGTGCAATTATTTGGAAGTAGTGCTATGCCTCATTGCACCTATATACATAGGGTTTGAATTTTGTTGAAAATTCAGTTTAAGCAAGATATAGCAATGAAGTTTTATAAAAAAAGGTTTTTCAAACCCTGTGCTCAATAGTAATTGAGGCCTTTGATACTTCCATTTTATTATCTGAATATTCGGCTTGTTTGCTTTTATTTTCGAGATGCGAGGCATCTACGAGAAAAAAATATTATACAAAGAAGCGTTAAATTCCTTATGGGCATGACAGCCATCCAAGGGAATTCAGACACTATAAATAATGTACAAGCTTCTTACAGCTGGAAAAAGTCTATCATAGGAACCGAATCTAGATTCAGTAGACTGAATCTGTGATCACATTATTCCTAGGCTCACATGATACTGCAATTTGTATGAAAAGCAAGAAAAATTATATATATATATATGTGTGTATGTGTGTGTGTGTGTGCATGATCATCCACCACGAAGCAACTCTATGGGGGATCAGAAATGTAGATAAAGTAGTAAATGCTATCAACCGCCACGGAGTAAACTCCAGGTGGGACTTGAGTATAAATAAAGCTGTAAAAGCTATCAACTGTCACGAAGTAAACTCCAGGCAGGACGAAATGTAAATATATATATATATAAAAGTAGTAAATGCACCGGATATAAAATCCAGGCTCATCAGACAGAGTCTGACCACAGTTTATATATATAAATATATATATATATATATATATATATGAGCAATTAAACGCTCCAGACTGAAGTCTAGGCTCAATCGAGACATAACTCGATAATGTTAGTCCATATAAAAATATATACATATATATAAGTATATATATATATAGAAAAAATAAAAACCACTTAATCAAGTCCGGGCAAACACACTCACACGACTCTCAATGTGTATAACAAAGGTGTGCTATAATGAGAAGAAAAGCTTTATAAAATGTAAGAAGGCTTACAGGTACGCCAAAGTAGACTTCATGACTCTATGTGGATAAATACTCGGCTCATGGATAAAAGATAGCTATATGTGAGCTAATGTAAAAGGAAACACTCAATATGGGTGTGTACAGTAATAAATTGGGCGAGGCTTCCTCGCTTTTTCTCTCTTTCTCTCCTCAAAATGGTCAACCCTCACCTATATTTATAGATCGATGGTCATTGGGTGTACTGCAGCGCAATTACACTACACCTCGCGATCGGTCGTGGGCCCGCTTCGCAGTCCCGTAGTCTCAAGCACGTATATACTGCAGCCTCAGTAATGTCCGCTCGAACTTACAGAACTTCAATCCGAGCATCCGAACGAGGTATATGTGACCTTCTTCGGACCGCTTATGTCGAGAGTTACGTAATGACATGGATTAGTGGTTGTACGAAGTCAGGAAGAGGGGACCATGTCCATGGTCTTCAAGCTTCAAATTCTATCTAGTGTACTTCCACGCATAATAGTCACTCGGGATTGTAACTCCTCGATTCTTGCGGGACATTGTTGTATGTATGTATTGAAGTGTCGAGACGACGCACAGGTGTTGAAGATGACTTTTGACTCTTTGCCGGGGTTATCGCAGGTTTGAGTTGAAAGCAGACGTTGCTCAGGGTTACATCTAAGATTGGACTGCTGCAAGTGTTTGAATGTTGCAAGGTCATCTTGTAAGTGCCTGTATGCCCGGTGTTAGCTCCGGGTTTGAGAGATGAGTGCCTCGGTAGGAGGTCTGAGATTGAAGCTGATAGCATGTGTTTGAAATAAGCATTTCCGGAGTTATCACCGAAACTACAACAGCATTCCTTGGGGTTATCGCCAAGGACGAAACTCGTGGTTATCTCCGAGATTGGAAATGAGCCTTCTGATGTGTGTTCCGGGGTTGAGAATGAGATTCCCAGTGTGTGGTCTGGATTTTGAACTGATGTTCCCGGTGTGTCGTCCGGGTTGTGAACTGATCCTCCGGTAGTATCCGAAATGGAGACCGAACTTCCGGTGGTATCCGAAATGGATGTGAGCTGTCTTCCATGGTTATCCCCGAAAGACGATTCTGCCCTCCTATAATGTTAGTAACAGTTGTGCAAAAAAAAATTGAGTGTCTACATACACAATTCTAGATTTAGAGCTTATAAAACCCTAGGGTTAAACCCTAAGGGTCAAACCCTAAGGGTTAAAACCTAATAATTGTGAGAAGTTACCAAGTTGCCATTCACTTTATGAGTCAAATGACCAAACTACCCTTTTGATTACTTTAATAAGGTGGAGTGTGGATCTAGCCCTAGTAAGGAGTTGGTGACCAACTTTAGCTAGCCATGTGGTCTAGTAATAAGCTTTAATCATTCAAAATCTGATCAGCCATAGCATTACACCATATTATATATAGATTATGAGAGAGAGAATGTCACATTCAAGCCACATTTGATCACAACACTCAACCAAAACCCTCTCAACTCCAAACATCCAAAATTTTCTTGCTAGACCAGTCACTAATCAAGCCCCACTAACACTTGTAGCAGATCAGAAGCATTAGATCAAGATTTGGTTCATGAAAAGGTATAAAAACTCTAAACCTAGAAATCCTTATGATTCATGTTAATCTTTGTGTTTAGATGTTTAAAGTTGTGTAATAGGATGTTATTGAGTGATCTGGGTTGTTATAACTCAGATCCATAACACATAGATGCTTGAAATTGATTATTTTAGAAATCTGGAAAAAGTTTAAAACTGTGGTCTGACAATGAATGTCAGGGCCTCTAGATCTTTCTATGTTATGTGTTATGCGTGTTTTAAGTTATAGACTTGTAGTATGTAATGCTAGCTTTGATCTGGAATTGGAAGCAGGGTCATAGCATGTCTAGATCTAGAGTTATAGGTGGTCAAACCTAGTTGACCAACATTTAAACCGGAATTACGGGCAACCTGAATTTTTCGAAATTCGACAACGTTTTGCGAGCCCTGATCTTGCAGGTCTTAATTAGTTTGGCCAAGTTAGTGTTTGATTCGTGTATACTGACATGAGTACTACTTATCCATGCCTCTAGATTACCCAAATACGTAACAAAAACGAAGTTAATGATGGTCAAACTTAGTTGACCAAACTGCTCAAGAACATTTTTGGGAAACCCAGAAATGTTCAAGAACAGTTTTCTTGACTACTTTGACCGGACATTATATGCTTTATTTGTTGTTGTTATGAAGATGTTATGTAATAGTTCTGTTGTTCTACATGTTGGCTACACACTAAAGCTTATATATCACAAATACATTGCATGATCAGCATGTAGTGGGAGCCCAAATGTAGTACGTTGAATCGTTTTTCATTTCGGGCAACCCTAAAAATGAAGAATGACCTCCGAACAACTACTTTGGGTACCTGGATCTCTTTGGTTATGCATGATATGACTATGTTTGTTTGTTAAATGGTGTAGTCCTCGCACTATTACTTTAAAGATCGACCTCAAGAATGCCTCAATCATCACAGATTAAGTATAATAGTTGGTCAAAGTAATAACCATGATAATTTGCATAAGAGTTCGGGTTTGTTGAAGAACAAATCAAGAACCTACCTATAAATTTTAAATCATTTATAGGGCCCTTTTTAGCAATAATTTATTTATGAAATTATTATTTTTATTTAATAATTAGTATTAAATAGTTTTAAATTATTAAAAATACAAAATAAATTCCTAAAAATTATTATTTTAAAGTCTAAAAATAGGTTTTTAATTATTTTGAATATATTTCATTAATATTTATTATTTTGAAATATTAATGGTATTTAATTTATTTAATTATAATATTAAATAAATTACTTTAAAATGATTTTAATACTTGAAAAATCATTTCAAATTATATTATGTTGTAAGAAAATATTTTAAGTTATTTTTAATATTTTCTCGATGAATTTCATTAATAAAATAATATTAATGATATTTAAGTTATTTAATAAATGTATTAAATAAATTATGAAAAATAGAATTAATGATTTAAAAATTATATAATAATGATTTAAAGGTTATAAAAATATTTTAAGTTATAAAATATAACTTTTGATATTTTGTCATGAAAAATATTAATATTTTAATATTAATGATGTTAGATTTATTTAAATAATTATATTAAATAAATAGTTTAAAAATAGTTTTATTGATTTAAAAATCATTTAAAAAGGATATAAATGAATTAAAAATATTTTTAAGTTATACTTAATGACTTTTAATATTTTGAGGAATAATAGATTAATATTTTAATATTAATGGTAATTATTTAAAAATAATTTTAATTATTTTAAAAATCATTTAAGGATAATATTAATACGTTAAAAGTATTTTAAGTTATTATAAATGACTTTAATATTTTGGCAATGGTTTCATTAATAGTTTAATATTATTTAAATATTAATGATAATAGAATTATTTGATATTTAAATCATTTTATAATGATTTCGGTGTTTGAAAATTCATGATAAATTATAATAATTATTTGAAAATTATTATAAGGCTATGAAAATTAATATGACTGATACTTAGGTTGTCCAGAATAATATTAAGGGTATTGAATAGAGTTTTAAACTCTTAGTATTCGATATCTGTCAATAATAATTCCATATGTCTTTGAAATTGATACGGACTTAGATAGTTTGACTATATATATGTTTATTTGTGATTTAATGACTGTGAAACATATGTGCCAATGTGATTAGGTTATGTGTTGACTGCAATAAGCAATACTATGTGTTATGATATGTGATTCTAATCGATAGAATGATCTTATTAATGATAGGTTTTGGTATAAAAGATAAAACTAAGTTTTTGTAACAGTAAGCAGCAGACCAGGCAAGTATCCTACCTTTGCATTTTCTTTATGCAATGGACATGAGTAAGAAGTTTCAGAATTATATTATTATTATGCTAGATTATTAACCCTATTGTGATATATTCTATATATGATCATTGTTTATCAACATGTTAGTATATGGTAATTCAGATATATATATTCTGTTCGTTAATTTCTAAACATGGTTATACAAGTGTCCCCACTTGGATAGTCATTGTATTTAATCACATGTTGATATATATATATATATATATATATACACACACACCTAGTGATACCAGTATGTATGCATGAAGTAAGAGTCGTCTAAGCTATTCGACCAGCTAGACACAGATTTAGAAATATCGTTGAATACGATAAAACCTTTTTGTATCCAATCAAATTGTTTTGATTTGGATTCCAGACTAAGTATGAACATCCCGAATAAGGGAAAACTTTAATGCGCCTAAGGCGAAGAGAGTGAACGATAATATCGTTCTTGTATGTAGTATTGATCAATACAGGCACATCAAGCGAGATCACCCTCAGGTCTCAGTAAGTTATGACAGTTTCATGATGAAGTTCTGTTAAACCTTTTGAAAATTGAGAATAATGTTCATAGTATGTCACCTTAACCCTATTTATAGTCAGTACGTAGTTTCAAAAATTTGATAGAGAGTTGTTATGTTATTATTATCGGTTCAGATTACTTCACAACTTTTGATTTATTGTAGAAGAGTAGTACAAAGAAAACATTTAATCCTTTCAGCTAATATTTATAATTTTTATTACTTGATGGGCACTCAAATGCTCATCCTTTCTTAATTTAAATGTTTTCAGTTAATTATGATCGGCCAGAGGGCTCTTCCAAGAGCAAAAGGAAAGGAAAGCTGCCCAAATAAGTTTGTGTTATCTTATGTAATAGCTAGACTTAAATAAGATAGTTATATTTATTATCTATCATGTAATGAAATGTTTTAAGGTCGCGTACCTGGGATTTAGAAAACTCTGATATGTAAATTAAGTTAGATATTTATGATAATATTATTGTTTTTGCTCATAGAAATGGTATTGTAATGCACTGAATTCAGGTTTCAAGTATCTGAATTTGGGGGTGTTACAAAGTACATACAACCGAGTGTTTTGCCGTGGGGAGCACCGGTACTGTTTGTAAGGAAAAAGGACGGATCGTTAAGACTTTGTATCGACTATTAAGAGTTGAACAAGTTAATGATAAAGAATAAATACCCATTGCCCAGGATCGATGATCTTTTTGATCAGTTAAAAGAGGTAAAGTATTTTTCTAAAATAGATTTGAGAACGGGGTATCATCAGTTGAAGGTTAGGAAGGAGGATGTACCAAAGACGGCATTCAGGACTCGTTATGGTTATTACGAGTTTCTGGTGATGTCATTTGGGTTGACTAATGCACCAGCTACATTTATAGATATGATGAACAGAGTGTTCAAACAATATTTGGACAAGTTCGTCATGGTATTTATCGATGATATTCTAGTCTATTCTAAGACGCCAGAAGATCATGCTGAACACTTAAGAATAATGTTGGAGACACTAAGGAAGGAGAAGTTATATGCGAAGTTCACTAAGTGTGAATTTTGGCTAGAAAGGGTACAATTTTTAGGTCATGTCATTGACTATAAAGGGATTTCAGTAGATCCAGTGAAGGTGGAAGCTGTGATGAATTGGGAACAACTGAATACGCCGACTGAGGTGTGAAGTTTCCTAGGGTTAGCGGGATACTATCGGAGATTCATCCAGGATTTTTTGATGATAGCCACTCCATTGACTAACTTGACAAGGAAGACTGTGAAATAGGTATGGACTGAGAAATGCGAGGACATTTTTCAAGAACTGAAGAAGAGGTTAAGTAAAGCGCCTATTTTGTCATTACCCGATGACACAGGAAATTTTGTAGTTTATAGCGATGCTTCGCATAGAGGACTTGGCTGTGTGCTCATGCAGCATGGCAAGGTCATTGTGTATGCATCACGACAGTTGAAGGATTATGAGAAAGTTTATCCTACTCATGATCTAGAACTGGCCGCGATAGTTTTTGCCTTAAAGATATGGAGACATTATCTTTACGGAGAAAAATGTGAGATATACACGAACCATAAGAGTCTAAAATATATCTTCACACAAAAGGAGTTGAATATGAGACAAAGGAGATGGTTGGAGTTGATAAAGAATTATGACTGTGAAATCCTGTATCACCCTAGAAAAGCCAATGTAGTTGTCGATGCCTTAAGTAGGAAGGGTCGGGAAAAGTTGTCTATGTTAACGGCTCAAACTGAGTTAATAACATAGATGGCTAGGATGGAAATAGAGGTGAAGTTGCCAAGTAAATCGAGACAGAAACTGTTTGCGACAGAGATTCAATCTACTATCATAGAGATAGTCAAGGAGGTGCATCTCAAAACTAATGAGTGTGACCGGATGAAGGAGCGGTTAACCAATGAAAAAGATTTAAATTATAGCCTCGATAATAAGGGGTTATTGAGATTTGAAGGAAGAATTTGGGTTGCGAATGAGATGGAATTAAAGGAGCAAGTTTTACAAGAAGCTCATAATTTAAGGTACTCGATTCATCCTGGTAGTACTAAAATATATCAAGACCTTCGACAGAGTTTTTGGTGGCTGAACATGAAGAGAGAGATAGCCGAGTATGTGAGTAGGTGCTTGACTTGTCAAAAAGTTAAGGCCTAACATCAACGACCAAGTGGCTTGTTACAGTCATTGGAGATTCTGGAGTGAAAGTGGGAGCATATCACGATGGATTTTGTGGTGGGACTTCCGATTACTTAGAAGGGATATGATGCAATTTGGGTAATAGTAGACTGGTTGACGAAGTTGGCTCACTTTTTGCCAATAAGGGTTAAGTATAACTTAGACCAATTAGCTAAACTTTATGTTAAGGAAGTTATTTCCAGATATGGAGTACTAGTTTCGATTGTGTCAGATTGTGATCCACGATTCACATCGAACTTTTGGAGGAGTTTGCAAGAATAGTTGGGGACGCAGTTGAAGTTGAGTATGGCTTGTCATCCACAAACTGATGACTAGAGCGAGAGGACAATTCAGACGTTAGAAGATATGCTTAGATCTTGCGTTTTGGATTTTAAGGGTAGTTGGGATGATCATCTACCATTAGCAGAGTTTGCATATAACAATAATTATCATGTAAACATAGGTGTAACATCCTTAAATTCGGGTCCCAAATCACCACGGATTTGGTATACTATTTCTATAACTATTGCGAAAGATATAAAAATAAATTGTTTATACATTAAACATTACACATTAACCCCAAGGTCGAGTAACCTTCACATATACACAATTCATTATCCTATCTGATATACAATGTTGTTATTATACAATACTATTATAAATTAGCCGCAAATATAATCCCAAGCTGTACTTGTCTTTGACTTTTTCTGTATCCGACGTATTCATCCTAATCTGCAATGTTTATCATGATATAGCAAGGGTGATTAACAAATTTGCCCAGCAAGTTTAAGTTCAATAAATTAAGGATATATCATGATGGAAAGATTTTGAATAATAGCTAGCTAACATTCAACAATATAATTGTGAACTAGCATGGACAAATTTTCATAGTTGAACGAACATTGAACATGAACATATCAATTATATCTTGACTAAAAAGTAATGAAGGTGATCAGCCTTTCATACCTGATGAACACATGCAATATGCATAGAGTATGATTCAATAATTCTTAGACATGGAAATCGAAAATGATTAACCACAAGTTAAAAGAATAGTTCAAGAAAATCTTGTCTGATCCGTTGATTATCGTTACGCAACTAATTTAGCTTTAGCTGAAGACCTAATATTAATAATATTGATTTCCAAGTATTAGAATAATATCATCATAGTATAATATTATTATATATATAATCATAGAATAACCTAAACACATAACCCTATCAATCTATACAGCACATAAGACCTAGTATCAAGTCAGACTATTGCAGTCTGAGTTGAATTCGGCATAATTCTAACATCCCGACATCCTAGTCGGATAATTATCGAGTCTAATATTACTAAGACTCGGTCTAAATTGGTTCACAAATATCATAGATAATTAATTATCAGTCAAAATAATTTTCATAAGCTCGTAATAATTTTTAGATAATTATTACCATTTATCATGATTTTTCAATCATTAATATCGTATTTATATGATTTAAATACCACAATATTCTATTATCATTAATATTTATTTAATATTAAATATTAATAAAAATTATTACATAATATTACAATATATTTATAATATCTTAAAGTATTTTTAATACTTTAAAATCATATTTATATGATTTATAAACAATTAAATCCATTATCCAATAATTGCTATTAATATTAAAATATTAATATTTTCATGACAAAATATCAAAAGTTATATTTTATAACTTAAAATATTTTTATAACACTTCAATTATTTTTATATGATTTTTAAATCATTAATTCTATTTTTCCATAATTTATTTAATTAATTTATTAAATAAATTAATTACCATTATTATTGATTAATTAGTGAAATTCATCACATAATATTAAAAGTTATTGAAAATAACTTAAAATATTTTCTTATACCATAATATATTTCTAAATGAATTTTCAAGTAATAAAATCATTTTTAAGTAATTTATTTAATATTATAATTAAATAAATTAAATACCCTTAATATTCCAAAAATATTAAATATTAATGAAATATATTCAAAATGATTAAAACCCCATTTTTGGACTTTAAAATAATTTTTAGAAATTTATTTTGTATTTTTCATAATTAAAAACTATTTAATACTAATTATTTAATAAACGTAATTAATTTTGTAAATAATTGTAGCTAAAGGTGCTATAGGCGACAAAACCGTCGCTGAAAGTGTTCTTGGCCAAACCCAGAACCTTCAAGTCAGTTGTCAAGGTAGCTAGTTTGACCACTGATAATTCATGGATCCTTAAGTTTCTGGGTTTGTAATGGTATTAGAGTTGTAGTATTTATGTAATACTACAACTACAATTAAATTTCAGGGCCATACAACAACAGATCTGTGAGATATAGGCCTCACAATTTCATGTCAGAGTTGTTCTTCATTTCTGAGTTCTCCAAAAATGAAGAACAGTTCGAGAGGTTACTTTTCAGGTCTTGGATCTATGCGTTCCAGGTTTGGTTAGTGTGTTTTATTGGTTCAATCATGTAGTACGCATAACAAGGTACAATAACATATCACCAGATTAGTATAACAACAACACAAATAGTAGATCTAGGTCGATCAAAGTGGAGTCTACAAACTCTTCTTGAACATTTCTGAAAAACCTAGAAATGTTCATAGGCAGACGGTCAACCAAAGTTTGACCTTGATTATATTCGTTTCTGTTAATGATTTTGGTAATATAAAGGATTAGATGTAAAGCCTATATGTCAGTCTACAAGATCCAACCAACAACACAAACTAACTATCAAAAGTCAGCAAGATCAAAGGCCTGCAAAAACGTTATCAGAAATTCTGGAAAATATGGGAATTTTATGGGTTTTTCAGAAACAGATTTCGTGCTCAGTCAACCCACTTTGACCACTCATATCTTTCAATCTATACATGATCGGGGCTTAAATAAAGTTTCAGATCAAAGCCCTTACAACATAGAACAGATATATAACCTTAAATGTAAGACCCCAACTTTTATGAGTAAAGATTAATTTCTCTCGAAATATATTTTTGAATATTATGGTGTGGATATAATATAATATTATAGTTGTGGGTTATATTTACAAATTTTGCAAAGTAAGCAAGTGGTTATATAATATTCGATTGGTCGGGGAATATTCATTTTAACGGTGAATATTCGATGACGACAATGACAAATCATTAGTGGACCCCACAACGAAAAGTCTTCGTCGTAGTTAGAAAATGACATAATTATCTTTTTATAAAAATAACGGCGAAAAGTTTTACCGTTAAACCGTTGAACTACCTAGTAGTAAAAAGTACGATGAATATGTGTGGTTGCATAGTAGCACACGATATTGATTATTGATGCTTACGTGAGAATTCACTCGCTTATACTCAATTATTATTACGATGAATTATTGCATCATATCACTCATATTATTGATTGATTTATTGTCACAAAGATCATCCGTATAATATGATATATTATTAAATCAATAATTGAGACGACAAAGTTATTCATATTATTATTTGCAATATCGACAATGTCTGTAAGTTCTCATCAAGGAGAGGTTTGGTCATCTAATCAATTGCTGCCAATAGGGAGAAAATCCTTATTGAAAGCCCCTCTTCCCTGGGAACAACCTAATTGTTAAATATTGTGAATTATAATATTAATGATGAATAAGTTCATGTTGATTAAAGATGAAATTGATAGTTCCATTGTGTGGGAATTAATAGTGTTAGTGGAAATCGGCATTTATTTCGATAATAATTTATGTCTGGAAGTTATCGGGTAATTAATCGGATAAATGAGAAATTAATTGTTATTAATTCACATGCATATAACTATTTGTTCACATATGTGTAATATTGATTCACATTCATGTACTATTAGGGGAGTTGGTGCAAGATTGAAAATACTTGCATGACTAAATTAAATATGGAGGTATAGTTGAAGGTAATATACTGTAATTAGTTTTTTTCACATGATTATACTATTAAGTCACATGAATGAACTATTAATTCACATGATTTACTATTAGGGGAGGTGGTGCAAGTTTGATAATACTTGCGGGACTAAATTAAAAATGAAAGAAAAGTTGAAGGTAATGTACTGTAATATTTTGATCCCCAAAATGTGCAATTATCGAAACTATATTTTTCTATAAATAGAAGTTCATTCTTCTTTCATTTCTCACCAATTCACTAAAGCTTTAGAGCAATTATTATAGAGAGAAAGAGGAAGAGTAGTATGTTACCTCACTATTCCAATATCCAGTTTCTTCTAAGGTAAGGGGTATTATTCTTTCGTATTCATGAAGAGAGTTATTTTCTTTCAATACTCGTAAGGGTTGTTATTCCATTCTTTAATATTATGTTGAATAACTTTGTCTATGGCAATCACCGCATCTGTGGTGAAATTCTTCTGTTATTCCATTCTTTATTATTCTGTTGGAATAACCTGTTTGTGCGGTCTATCGCATGCCTGGTGAATTCTGTTGTTATTTTATTCTTTATTATTTTGTTGGAATATCATGTCTATGCGGATTACGAATGACCTGGTTCCATTCTTCATTATTCTATTGGAATATCCTGCCTGTGCGGATTACGCATGACCTGGTTCCATTCTTTATTATTCGGTTGGGACTAACCTGTCTGTGCGGTCTATCGCATGCCTGGTGAATTCTTCTCTTATTCCATTCTTTATTATTCTGTTGGAATAACCTGTCTATGTGGATTATCACATGCATGGTGAATGATCCTTCGTATTCATTCCTTATTAAATTGTGGAAATGATCTGTCTACGTGGATTACCCCATGGCGAGAGAAAATCCATTTGCAGTTTCATATATTCTATTATACTCAATTGGTTAAAGTTTTTACTTCTATACTCCATGAAATTAGTAGAATATCCTAGATATTTGCGCTTCATCCAGTATCTTTTTATAGAAATATTCTTCTGAGCATTCTTGAATTTTACTCCACAAAGCAGTATCATATTGACAATTTGGACGTTATTGATTTCAGGATAAATTAACTTATAAATCTTTAAAATTTATTCTTGAACTTATTTTATTGAATTATTATGTCATTGTCATCATCATCATGCTTATATTGTGATGAAAGTCATCTTTAACTTACGTGAATAGATGGACTCGGTATGATTATGACCAGGAATCATTCAGTATAATCATGACCTGTTATGTTATAAATGATGTGGTAAAAGTCCTCAGTGGCATGTAGTGCATTGATGGACAGTTTTTTGTATGATTATGACCAGGGATTATTCGGTATAGTCATGACCATTGATGATTAATGAATATCCTTGGCCCATAGTGCATGGATGATTCGATGATGTGGTTTAATTATTAAGCTGAATCTCAGCGATAAAACTTGATGAAAACATTTTAAATCATAGAAGATAGTAGATATCATGCTCTACTTGACTCTTCTAATGGATTGCTTATTCTGCTGCAGTTAAACTTGATGTCTATTGCATTTTATCAGTTTAACATTGTTGAAGACTAATGATGATCTATTCTGCATTATCTTAGTCATAATATTTCTTACTGGGCTAGTTAAGCTCACCCTTTTGCTTTCATTGTTCTCTTCAGGAAATGAGAACGTAGCCGGGACTAGTCGGGGAACGGAGTGATGGTCTGAGATGGCGTATTAGTAGTCCTCACTATTCTATAAAATAGTGTGACAATAAATGTAATGAGAACTTTATTTGAGAGTGGATATTGTCTAGAAGGCAATATTCCTATTTAAACTCTCAGCTATGTTTTGTCGTATATTACACGATGGTTGTATAATTAAGTTTGTATTTGTATTATGTACCATGTATTTGACGACTCAAGATGGGTGATGTATACCTATTTTGGGGGCGTCACATTAAACACAACAAATCATTAACACAGAGAGATCTATGAGCCTTGACATTCGGCTGTCAGACCAAAATTTAGGGTTCATAGATCAGTTTTGAAACTTGATTTTCATGCTTCTAAATGCTATGGATCTAGGATCTAACAACCCAGATCACTAAATGACATCCTATAACACAACTCTAACCAATTAACAACAACATCTAACATCATAAGATTTTGAAGATTTAGAGTTTATACCACTTTGATGCTTTGATCATGAATCTGATCTTTGATGATCTGATCTTAAGAGGCTAAAGCTTGAACATGGCTTATCTTTTCTCTCTCTCTCACTCTAAATTTCAGATTTTTAGAGAGGGAAGGAGGTTGGCAAAAATGAAAAGTAAAGTGAGCTTTCTCTCACTTTAATCCTATATATTTTGATCCATTGAACTTGTATGGCATAAATGACCAATGTTGGCTGATATAATGTGATATAAGTCACATGCTAGAGCTAGGGTTGTTTACCAACTACAACTAGGACATCATACTTTATCGAATATAATATTCCCGACAGAAAGAATATTCCCTAATAAAATGAATATTCCCCGACAAAATGAATATTCCCCTACAAAACGAATGTTTATCAACAACTGTTTATCTGATAATTTGCATATATTACCATTAACTATAACATTTATTAAATCAACATCTTACTATTTAAAATAATATATAAAAAAAATTAAATTTTATTCATAAAAAGATGGTGTCTTACATGTTGTGCATATGTTAGAAGTTTGAGTCATTATCGGAGATGCCTACCCTAAGGATAAGAGATTATCAATGATAATTCCATAAAAATAAAAGTTATTAACACTTCATTTAGATAAGAATAATGTTAAGGATTTTAGATTTTTTATCTTAAAAATTATCTTAATATGTCATTCTTCTTTCCAATCTTCGATACTATTTTATACTTCATCTGTCCGTTAATATAAGTCATTTTAGAGAAGTGTTTTTGTCCCTTAATATAAGTTGTTAGTTCCCAGTAGGCACAATATAGATCTAGAAGGGGGTTGAATAGATGCTTTTTCTTTTCAAATACTTTTCTCTTTTATTTTATATGGCTAAGGAATTAGCATATGACAAACATAAGAATCTTTTCAAGCACAGCGGAATAAGTAAAATATCCCCTTCATTAATATATTCATAATCATACATACATTGTTCTTAGAGTTAGTTCGGTTGTAAGCAGTTAAAACATACATAGCAGTTATAGCAGTTAATGTACATAAAGTAAATGACATAAAGTAAAAGACACAAGGGGTTTTAAGTGGTTCAGAGACTCAAGATCCTAATCCATTCTTCTGCTTTCAACTATCAGGATTTCCACTAAGGAAGGGCAGCACCCTGAATCACTAAGATTCCTTCAAGGCCAGCAGCCTTGGGACTTTAGTTCACTAAGAACTCTTCAAGGCCAGCAGCCTTAGAACTTCTCTAGTTCCCTAGGAACTCTTCAAGCCCAGCAGGCTTGGAACTTCATTTAGTCCCTTCGGACAGGGACCCCTCAGGCCCTGGCATCTTCTTGTTGTTGTTGTTGGTGGTGGTGTTGGTGGTGCTGAGCTGCTAAAATGTCATTAAGCTTGAACATCTTTTGTACTTAGCAGCTTGGTGTGGTCCTCTTTGCATTCTGCTTCCAGTCTAGACCACATCTTCTCTGGTGTAGCTGATCTTTACTCCTTTCTGCTCATCTTCAACTAATGTCAGATGTGCACCATCACCATCTGGATTTGCTAAGTCTCTGAGCTTTTGGTAGACTTCGTCTGGCACTTAGCAATCCCTGAACCCTTCTTGAATGTTTTGCAGACATGGTTCTGCACTTGTTCAGTTTCAGCGTTAAGTTCATGGTGATTCGTAGAGTGGCTCTCTGGATCTTCTTTGTGCTCTGCCACTCTTCTGAATGCTATCTTTTTGTCCTTCTCGGCTCTCAGCTTAACTGCCATTTTCAATAGCATTCTCATCTTTGTTGAGTGAAGCTTTAGTCTGTTTAAGTCCTTCTACAAAGCTACTTCACTTCCACCTATGTAGTCTCACTGTCACTGAGACTTGATCTGTTAATCTTTTCGTGGAACTCATAGAATCAACAATAGCATTCTACCAACTCAACTATTCTACAACATAGCAATCATCAACAAGCTCTTGATCGTTGAAGCTCTGGCTTATTTATACTCCTTCCCAATCTTCTCGTTGAGAAGTAGCCATTGAAAGCTCTTTGAAATGCTTCACAGATCTCGAGTTATTTGGTGTAGACTGCAGATATGACATGTCAACTTTTTCTGACTTTCTGACACTGCAGTCTACTGTTTCACCTACAACGTCAGAGATGTCACTCTGATGTCTCGGGCAGGTCGATGACTTTATTTCCTCCTTCTGATTTCTCGATCAGAGATTGTCCTTTTGCATCGATGCTCTCAATAAGCTCTTGTCCGAATACCAACCTTCAGATTGAACCGTTGTCAATGCTTCAATCTTCAGATGACCGAACTCTACGATTCTGATGCATTCATTTCTTGGACATGATCGTAGTATCTTGTCGACTGTTGCTCATATGACACGTAGAGACAACACTACGATCTTTGAAGGGTGTTCATTAGATCTTCAGAGTAGAACACATCTTCCTTCTATTTTGCATTGTTTCAACACTTCTGGTTGCTCGACTGTTCTCAGATATTGATGGTTTAACTCCTTGCTCTGGTCCCTTCTGAATAGCAAGACACTTCAGATTTGTGGCGTGTCCAGCTCGCTTTCTCCTTGTGATCTCCTGTTCACTTATCATCAATGGACTGACCCAATGCTTAATCACTTTAGCCTTGTTCTTCAGAGGCTGACCAGTATCTCTGTGTACACTCCATCAGTTCCTTGTTTGTGTGGCAAACACTATGATCCTGATTGCTTCCAAGATCGTCGTCTTCTGTCTACTTGACAGTTAATGCACTTGCTGACTTTCCTTAGTCAGTTACTGAAGTCTTCTTTTGATCAACTTGTGGAAGACTTCATCTCGAATGGCTTCACAACTCAATCTGGATGTTGATTGGGTTGGTGCTTAGATCTTTCGTTAGCTTACATGCCATTCGTTGAGTGCTCTCTGGTTTCCTTCAGGTGGGATGTATCTTTGCAGCTTAGACCAGAGGCTTCATTCCTTTAGATATTCTGGGAGTGCTCATTTGTTAAGAATCGTGTTTACTTTACGATTCTGCCTTGGCGTTGTGAGCACATCTGTTGAAGCCTTAGTTCTACATTCTATGATTCTGCCTTGGGTTGTGCAGACACTACGACTCCGAGATCAGATCTCGACACTCTACGATTTCTGTCTTTATGCTCGTTGTTTTCATCTGATCTTGTTCAACTACGATCTCTGCCTCTGATGTGATCAGTAGACTCTACGACTCCGAGTGTGGTCTACAATTCTTGGCCTTGCTTCGGCAGATGCTCGGTCGATTCTTAGAGAGGATGTCTCTAGAATTCTGAACATGACTTCCTCAACAGACTACGACTCTGAGGAAGTTCTCTTCAACACACTACGATCCTTCCTCGTCTCTCCTGGCAGTCTACGAACTCCGAGATCTATTATCTTGCAGACTATGATTCTACCTTAATAGCTCTTGAGTTTTCCTTGATTCTCCTAGCAGACTACGATTTCTGGTGCAATGCTCGACGATCAGACAAGCCTATCTATTACATTATAAGATCAACCTAACAAGCTTGATCTTTCTATATTTATAGTCCTTGTACATCATTTCTTTTTAAGGACTTTACAAAGCTGTTTTGCTTATGTAGGATCAACCTAACATATTTGATCAATCATTCTAAGTCCTTGTACATATGTTCCTATTATCTATCAGAGAACTTTACAACTTTTCTTAATGCAAGCATACTTGCATATTCATATATATATATATATATATATATATATATATATATATATATATATATATATATCATAATCAAATCATATATAAACAGGAATATCATTCACATACTTATTTCTAACATAAGTTGCTTGATAATTTCAAGTAAACATTAATTGTTTAATTTTTAATATTACCCCAAGTATTAAATACTCCATTTGTCCCTTAATATAAGTTGTTTTAGAGTTGTGCACACATATTAAGGAAATGATTGTATAGTATTAAATATAATATCAATTGTCTATATTGTCTTTGTATTGAAAAAAGAAAGTGTTATTTATTGGACAAAAAATAGTGAGAGAACCAAAGTTATACTCTCTCGTTCCTTAATTTAAGTCATTTTAGAGAAATATTTGTATTCCTAAATATAAGTCGTTTTAGAATTTCAAGTAAGCATTAATTGTTTAGTTTACAATATTACCCCAAGTAATAAATATAACTTTGGTTCTCTCATTATTTTTGTCCAATAAATAACACTTTTTTTCCAATACAAGGGCAATATAAACAATTGATAGTATATTTAATGCATTACAATCATTTTCTTAATACTTGTGCATAACTCTAAAGTGACCTATATTAAGGAATGGAGGGAGCATTTAATACTTGAGATAATATTGAAAACTAAGCAAATAATATTTACTTGAAATTTTTAAACGACAAATATTAAGAGATAAAAATATTTTTCTAAAACGACTTATATTAAGGAACGGAGTGAATATAACTTTGGTTCTCTCATTATTTTTTGCACAATAAATAGTATTTTATTTTTGAATATAAGAATAATATATATAGATAATTAATATTATATAATTATTTCTTTAATACTCATACACAATTCTAAAACGACTTATATTAAGTAACAGAGATATTAATACTAGAAGGGATCATTAACTACACAATTTTTTCTTGTTCCAACAATCTCTCGCCTTAAATTTAGTTTGTCATTTTTGAATAATGTCATAACCGTTGTTTTCACTTTGTATTTTTATGTTGATATAACTGCTCTTTTCAACTCTTACCATGTGGCCCTATTTATGACCGTTGATTTTTGATGAATCTGAAGTCATAGTTACCCCCGCTTATTGATCAAATTATGTGTTATAAGAGCATTCATAGCAGTTTCCCTAATTAATTCTATATTCCTAATTTTAGAGAATATATCAAAAAATTATTATCCAATAATTTTCTTATCCTTATTTAACTCTATGTTTTAATCCTATATATGATTTTACTCCCTAGTATAAGGGAGTCAAAATACGGTTCTCTATATATACAAAATGACCTTTCACACCCTCATTTAAGTGGATAACTCATTAATAATACGCATCTTGACATTGTTTTACTACTTCATTTTCAAATTATAAAATTAATATTGATTTATTTTTAAAAAATTATTTTCAAACATATTCAAATTAAAATTGATATAAATTTATTTAATTTATGTCAATATAATTATAAATATTATAAAAGTACTATTAATTATAAAATTTATTATTTTCAAAATTTAAATGAATCATATTAAATTTAAATTTAAAAGTATCACAAATTAACTTTTAAAAGTTAATATTGATCTTATATATATTTGTAGATACAATCCATTTAATACTCACTCCATAAATTATTTAAAATTTAAAATAAAATAAAAATTATTTTACAGTGAGATACAATTGATAAATTATACTCTCTTTTATAAATTATACGATTATTATTAATTTGATATTTTGACTGTTGGAATTTTTAAATTTTAACTTTTAAATTTCAAATTTTATTATTTAAATAATTAATATAAGGAACATGTTGGGTACATAATGAAAAATTTGGATCTCTATTTTGCAGAATGACCCAATAAATTGTAGAGTATGGATAGAGATAAAGAAACTGTTGTGAATGCTCTAACATTCTCTCTCTCTCTAAATAATAGACGTAGTTTTTTTTCCCTCTTACAAAACCTAAAACCCTTTTATTTTAAACCAAATTCAATTAGACTTTATTAAAATAATCTTTTTCAGTCTTTTTAAGAAAACATGAGTCAAGCTCAGCACCGTAATTAAATATAATTTAAAATTAATTCATATTATATTTTAAATAATAAAAAAAATACATTAAAAAGTAGGCATCTTACAGAACTTCATCACCAGTTTTGCACCCAATTTCTCCCCCTTTACTCGCCTAATTAGTCATCAACCTCAAACCTCGTCATCTTTGACAAATGACAGAGAATAGGATGATCACTTTTAGGTGTACTTGTATTGAATTCTTTTATATTATATTTGGATTAAAGTAATGAAGATGAGAATGTAATAATTCATTTCTATAGTATAAAAAAATTATGTTTAATTGCGATCAAAATGAAAAAATTTGTGTTCAGTTCCTTTGGGGACGAAGAGCAGATCGAATAATTTATTCCAATTAAAATAAAATAATTTATTTCATTCATTCGATCCAAAACTAACATTAATTCTATGGTCATTCACCCTACTAACTTTTGCAACTAAAATCAATAATGATGAAAAATATATAATCAATTTTATTCTAAACGTTAAATAATACAAATAAACACAATTTATGTTATCAAATCATAGATAAATTATGAGTTAACCTCACTTACTTTAGAAGATGTTTTTTATTTTTCATTTATATTACGTTATCCTTTATTTCTCAAATTCTAACATTTTAATTTGTGTAAAAATTGACCTTTAGACATCGTTTTATAGAGGGAGACAGCACACGGTGTGACGCCCTCAAAATAGGTATACATCATCCATCTTGAGTCGTCAAAAACATGATACAAAATTCAAATACAACTTAATAATACAACTGTCATGTGACAAACGACAAAACATCAACTGAGAGTTTTAATACGAATGTTGTCTTCTAGACAGTATTCAAACTCAAATGAAGTCCTCAATACATTTATTATCACACTATTTCATAGAATAGTCAGAACTATTAATGCTATCATCTGGACCATCACTCCGTTCCCCGACTAGTCCCGGCTACGTTCTCATTTTCTGAAGAGGACAATGAAAACAAAAGGGTGAGCTCAACTAGCCCAGTAAGAAATATTATGACTAAGATAATGCAGAATAAATTATCGTTAGCCTTCAACAGTGTTAAACTGATAAAATATAACAAACATCAAGTTTAACTGCAGCAGAACAAACAATCCATTAAAAGAGTCAATTAGAGAATAAAATCTACTATCTTCTATGATTTAAAAGATTTTCATCACTTTTATCGCTGAGACTCACCTTAATAAATAATCCACATCATCCCCGCACTACTACCAAGGATATTCATTAGTATCACGACCACAAATTATCCATGCACTACACGGGCCAAGGATATTCGTGTTTTCATCAATGGTCATGATCATGCCAACAATCGTCCCATCAATGCACTACGCGCCAATGAGGACTTTTACCACATCATTTATAACATTACTATTATGATTATACCAAATAATCTCGGTCATAATCACACCAAGTCCATCTATGCACTACAGGCCACAGATGACTTTCAACATAATATAAGCATGAGGATGATGACAATGATATAAGAATTCAATAAAACAAGTTCAAGGATAAATTTTAAAGATTTATAATTTAATTTATCCAGAATTCAATAACGTCCAAATTGTTAAAATGATACTGCTTTGTGGAGTAAAATTCAAAAATAAAATTGTACCAAAAATAATTTGGACCGATAACAAATCAATTTTTATCATGAATAGTACCTTGGGTGAATAGTACTCGAGTGACTAGTACCCCGTGAATAGTAATTCGGGAATAGTAATCCCGTGAATAGTACTCCGGCATAAAAAAGTTAGAACTTATCAAGTATGCTCAGAATAATATTTTCATGAAAAGATACTGGACGAAGCGCAAATATCAAGGATATTCTACTAATTTCATGGAGTATAGAAGCTAAAACTTTAACCAAATGAGTATAGAATTCGAAATTTGAAACGAAATAATATTACTTACATACTACAGAGTATGAAAGAAAATATTATTTCAAGCGAATATTGAACAAAAATAACATCCCTTACCTTGAAAAGAAGAGTATTCCAACTGGTATAATGGGGATATTCTTGAACAACAAAACTTTCAATTGCTTTTCTACGCCAAAGCTTTCTAAAACTCTAAAGAAATATGCTCAACATTATAGAAATATATATATATATATATATATATATATATATATATATATATAAAACAAAAACTAAGATAACTTTCTCCTGACTATTTTAAAAAATGGGTAAGTGGGGATCTAAATAATACGCAAAAATTACATTAAATACTTCATAAAAATCCTCTCAATATTTTTAACAATATTTATCATCATTATTATAATTCGCAATATTTAACAACCAGGTCGTTCCCAGGAAAGAGGGGGCTTTTCAATAAGGATTTCTCCCTATTGGCGTGCAATTAGGTGACCAAACCTCTCCTTGACAGAATTTCTAGACATTGTCAATATTGCAAATAATAATATTAATAACTTTGTCATCTCAATTATTGATTTAATAATATATAAAATATCGACAATAATTGAATCAAATAACGTGAGATACTATGCAATAATTACTGTAGCAATAATTGAACAAAACTGAGTGACTTCTCACGCAAGCATCAATAATTAATACTGTGTGCTACTATGCAACCAGGCGTATTACTGTACTTTTAACACCTGGTATTTCAATAGTTAACGGTAAAACTTTCCCCTTATTTCATAAAAATATTTTTTTCGTTTTCTCAATCCGTCAATAATTCTGTTGTGGGGTCCACCAATGATTGTGACGTTGTACGAATATTCCCTGTTAAAACGAATATTCCCAGACCAATCGAATATTATATAATAACTTGCATACTTTGCAAATTTTATAAATATTACTCACAACTATAACATTATATCAAATTCACTCCATAATATTTAAAAATGATATTTATAGAAAATTCATCTTTATTCATAAAAGTTTTGGTCTTACAACATCCCCTTCTTATGAAATTTTGCCCTCGAAATTAGGGTATGTATCTGGTATGTCAAAGAGGTAAGGATACCTTGATTTCATTTTAGATTCTAATTCCCATGTCATTTCCTCAACATCGTGGTTTCTCCACAAAACTTTGACTTGAGGTATAACCTTGGAGCGTAAAATATGTTCCTTCTTATCCAAGATTTGAACAGGTACCTCTTCATACGTTAAATCTTCCACTATTTTGTCCGGTTCTAACTAATAATGTCGTTCGGGTCTTCCACATATTTACGTAACATGGATATGTGAAAAACGTTATGAACACGAGACATACTTGGCAGCAAAAGCGAGTCTATAGCTACGCCCTACTCGATCGAGGATTAAAATGGGCCAATGAATTGAGGATTGAGCTTTCCTCTCTTTCCAAATCTCGTAACTCCTTTCCATGGAGCAACACGTAATAACACATGATCTCCAATATCGAATTTCACGTTCTTTCGATGAAGATCAGCATAACTCTTTTGTCGATCTTGTGAGGTTTTTATACGTTGTCGGATCGTTTGAATCTTTTCCGTAGTCATACGTACCAACTCTGGTCCCAACAATGTTGCTTCACCCACCTCATCCCAACATACTGGAGAACGACACTTTCTTCCATACAACGCCTTAAATGAAGCCATGCCAATACTTGCTTGATAACTGTTGTTGTAGGAAAACTCCACCAATGGTAAGAACTTGTCCCAACTTCCCTTGAAGTCAAGGACACAAAGTCTTAATAAATCTTCAAGAGTTTGAATAGTCCTCTCCGACTGCCCGTCCGTTTGAGGATGATATGCCAAACTAAATCGTAAATCTGTGCCCATAGATTTTTGCAAACTAACCCAAAATCTTGAAGTGAATCTTGGGTCTCGATCAGAAACTATAGATATTGGCATACCATGCAACCTTACAACCTCGTTTATGTATATACGAGCAAGACGTTCAAGTGTATAAGTTTCTTGTATAGGTAAGAAATTAGCAGACTTGGTTAATCTATCAATAATGACCCAAATTGCATCTATGCCTTGAGAAACCTTGGGAAGACCAGTAACGAAATCTATGGTAATGTGCTCCCACTTCTATTTTGGAATTTCAAGTGGTTGCAATGGACCTTTTGGCACTTGATGCTCCGCCTTGACTCGTTGACAAGTTAAACACCTTGAGATAAACTCCGCTATCTCTCTCTTCATATTACTTCACCAAAATGTATGTCGAAGATCATGATACATTTTGGTACTCCCAGGATGGATTGCAAACGGTGTGTTGTGTGCCTTCATCATTATTTTGTACTTTAAATCAGGGTCGTTAGAACACAAAGTCCGAGTTGACTCAAGTATTCCTTCTTCATCAATTTTGCTTCCAAAGATAGCACCTTCTTGCATTTTCTTCCTCATACGCATCGCCTCCGTGTCTATAGCTTGAGCAAATTTTAACTTTATCGATTAAAGCCGCTTCTACTCGTATATTCGCCATCATCACATGGGTCCCCGAGTCTTTAACTCTATCTCCATCCTTTGCAAGTCATACAAAATGGGCCTTTGCGTTGACAATATCGCACTTGTACCGCATATGATCTTCTACTCAATGCGCCCACATTACGCTTTTCCAGGGTGGTATTGAATAGTATGATCATAATCTTTCAACAGTTCGAGCAAACGTCGTTGTCGCATGTTGAGTTCCTTTTGGTTGAAGAAATATTTGAGGCTTTTATGATCCGTAAAGATCTCCACTTTCTCCCCATACAAGTAATGCCTCCAAATTTTAAGTGCGAGGATAACAACTGCCAACTCTAGATCATGAGTAAGATAATTCCTCTCATATTCTTTGAGTTGTCAAGAGGCATAGGCTATAACTTTCCCATGTTGCATGAGAACACATCCTAACCCTTTGCCCGAAGCATCACTGTAGATGACAAATCCCTCCAAGCCAGATGATATTGTCAAAACAGGTGCTGAAATGAGTCTCCTCTTGAGTTCTTGAAAACTCTTCTCACATTCCTCGCTCCAACCGAATTTTGTATCTTTTGAGTCAGCTGAGTTAATGGAGTAGAGATTCGAGAAAACCCTTCTACAAATCTTCGATAATAACCAGCTAAGCCGAGAAAGCTACGTACTTCGGTTATTGATTTAGGTTGTTCCCAGCTTTGAATAGCTTTAATAATTGTCGGGTCAACAGATATTCCATAACTTGATACCACGTGCCTAAGGAATACTACTTCCTCAAGCCAGAACTCGCATTTCTACAACTTGGCATAAATCTTGTTTTCACAAAGTTTTTGGAGTATCAGCCTCAAGTGTTGCTCATGATCTTCAAGGCTTTTGGAATATATGAGGATGTCATCAATAAAGATGACCACAAAGTGATCCAAATATTCCTTGAATACTCGGTTCATCATATCCATGAAGGCAGCAAGAGCATTAGTCAATCCAAAAGACTTGAGTAGGAATTCATAATGCCCGTACCGAGTTCTGGAAGCCGTCTTTGGAATGTCATCGGTTCTAATATTTAACTGATGATATCCGGAACGAAGAACAATCTTTGAAAAGAATTTGGCGCCTTGCAACTAGTCAAATAGGTCATCAGTGCGAGGCAACGGATATCTATTTTTGACAGTGACATGGTTTAACTCCCGATAATCAATACAAAGTCGCATACTCCCATCTTTCTTCTTCACGAATAGAACAGGAGCACCCCAAGGAGAAGTACTAGGACGAATGAAACCGATGTCTAACAATTTCTGCAGTTGGGTCTTTAACTCCTGAAGTTCAATAGGAGCCATTCGATGTGGGGCTTTGGAAATGGGTTTTGTATCGGGTTCAAGGTCGATACAAAATTCAATTTCACACTCTAGAGGTAGGCCAGGAAGTTCTTCAGGGAATATGTCAGGAAATTTATTAACAAATGAAATATCATTCAAAACTGACGTATTTTTGTTTAAATCCGTGACATGAGCTAAGAAAGCTTGACATCCATTTTTCAATAAACGAATAGCTTTATGGCTTGAGATGAAAGTGATTGATTTTAATGGTTTGGTTGCTTGAATTCGCATAATAGGTTGGTTAGGAATATGAAAGCTAACAACCTTATGAAAATAATCAATTTTTGCATGATGAGTAGTTAACCAATCAATCCCTAAAATTACGTCAAATGCAAGTATTTTCAATGAAATAAGGTCGACAGCTAATGTGAGAGTACCGATTTGAACCAAACAAGACTTATAAATAGTGGATGTAATTAAGGTTTCTCCCAACGGAGTTTCAACAGATAAGTCAAAGTCTAATTTCTCCGGAGTTAAATTTAAACGTTGAGCGCAAGTAGGAGAAATAAAAGAATGGGTAGAACCGGTATCAAATAAGGTATAGACTTCGTTAGAGTTTATGATAAGCTTACCCGTGATGATCTCGTTTGGGTTCCTTGCTTTTTGGGAGGTCACAACAAACGCTCTCCCTTGAACTACCGGCTTTGACTTTTCTGGGACGGCCTTTGGTGCCTCCATCCCAGCTGAACTTGGCTTTCCTGTACGACAAAATCGAGCTAAGTGACCTTCTCTTCCACAATTATAACACATTTTGGACTGCTGCACACAGTTTGGACCGATATGTCCCTCCCCTCCGCATTTGAAGCATATGATAGGTGGTCGTTCTCCTTCCTTAACAACGGGTGCTGGTGCTGACATCTTTCCATCATTGTTGAATTTCCTCTTCTTGAAATATCCACTCTTATTGTCTTGGCCATGATTACCACCGAAGTGGTTACCATTTATGGCCAGTTGATTCCCTTCATGCTTGTTGTCACCGCTTTGATAACTGCTACCACTGGTATTATCATTTTGTCGGTTGCGCTCTCTTTGTTGAGTTGACTCATTATCGCGCTCCAATAACTGAGCCTTATTCACAACATCTGAATACAAACACAATTTATGAGAGAGAAGGTATTGACGTATCTCAGGTTTCAAACCTCTTAGAAACATCCGCGTCATTCTCTCCTCATTATCAACTAAGTGGGACGCAAACCGGGACAACTCGGCAAACTTGGCTTCGTACTACGACACGGTCATGTTGTTTTGCTCCAGTTTAATGAACTCTACCTCTTTCATGTGACGAATACTTTCGGGAAAGTACTTGTCGTTGAACAATTCTTGAAACTTCTCCCAAGTCATCTTCAGTGCGGCAGGTTGAGTACGCTTTACAGATTCCCACCAGTAATCTGCCTCTGCTCGCAACATGAATGTGGCAAAGGGAACCTTTTGCTCCTCGGAGCATCCCAAGACATCAAATATCTTGCAGATCCACTTTATCCACGTCTCCGCCTTAAGTGGTTTTAGCTCTCCAAAAAACTTTGGTGGTCCCAGCTCCTTGAACTGTTTAGCGATGACAGTCCGAGAGTTGCCAGTGTTTCTAACTGCATTATGGACAGGAGCCGCTCTCGCCTGATGTTGCATGAATTGCATAAAGCCTCTGAACATTCCATCGTTCATCATTTGGTCAGTGTTGTTGTTTGCATGAGGATTGTCGCCTTCCTGATGCACATTATCCTGATTATTGATCTGTGGATACTTAACGGTCTCCTGTGCTCCATTGCTATTCTTAACATTCTCGGATGTCATTTTCAAATACTACCACAAAATAAGGGTTAATTGGCATGCCACATATTATCCCTATACTCTGACCGATCAATTAAATACTAAATAAACTTAGGTAGGTCATACTAGCGAAGGAATTCCCCGTCTCTCCCCTCCTAGTTCTTGTCGCACGTCTCAGCCAGGGATCATATCCCTAAGCTTTGATACCAACTGTGACGCCCCCAAAATAGGTATACATCACCCATCTTGAGTCGCCAAAAACATGGTACAAAATTTAAATACAACTTAATAATACAACTGTCGTGTGACAAATGACAAAACATCAACTGAGAGTTTTAATATGAATGTTGTCTTCTAGACAATATTCAAACTCAAATGAAGTCCTCAATATATTTATTATCACACTATTTCATAGAATAGTGAAGACTACTAATGCTATCATCTGAACCATCACTCTGTTCCCCAACTAGTCCCGGCTACGTTCTCATTTTCTGAAGAGAACAATGAAAGCAAAAGGGTGAGCTCAACTAGCCTAGTAAGAAATATTATGACTAATATAATGCAGAATAAATTATTGTTAGCCTTCAACAGTGTTAAACTGATAAAATATAACAAACATCAAGTTTAACTGCAGCGGAACAAACAATCCATTAGAAGAGTCAATTAGAGAATAAAATCTACTATCTTCTATGATTTAAAAGATTTTTCATCACTTTTATCGCTGAGACTCACCTTAATAAATAATCCACATCATCCCTGCACTACGGCCAAGGATATTCATTAGTATCACGACCACAAATTATCCATGCACTACGGGCCAAGGATATTTGTGTTTTCATCAATGGTCATGATCATGCCAACAACTGTCCATCAATGCACTACGGCCCAATGAGGACTTTTATCACATCATTTGTAACATTACGGTCATGATTATACCGAATAATCCCTGTTCATAATCATACCAAGTTCATCTATGCACTACAGGCCACAGATGACTTTCAACATAATATAAGCATGAGGATGATGACAATGATATAAGAAATCAATAAAACAAGTTCAATGATAAATTGTAAAGATTTATAATTTAATTTATCCAGAATTTAATAACGTCCAAACTGTCAACATGATACTACTTTGTGGAGTAAAATTCAAGAATAATATTGTACCAAAAATAATTTGGACCGATAACGAATCAATTTTTATCATGAATAGCACCTTGGGTGAATAATACTAGAGTGAATAGTACCCCGTGAATAGTAATTCGGGAATAGTAACCCCGTGAATAGTACTCCGGCATAAAAAAGTTAAAACTTAGCAAGAATGCTCAGAATAATATTTCCATGAAAAGATACTGGATGAAGCGCAAATATCAAGCATATTCTACTAATTTCATGGAGTATAGAAGCTAAAACTTTAACCAAATGAGTATAGAATTTGAAATCTGAAACAAAATAATATTACTTACATACTACAGAGTATGAAAGAAAATATTATTTCAAGTGAATATTGAACAAAAAGAACATCCCTTACCTTGAAAAGAAGAGTATTCCAACTGGTATAGCGGGGATATTCTTGAAGAAAACTTTCACTGTTTTCTATGCTCAAAGCTTTCTAAAACTCTAAAGAAATACGCTCAATATTATAGAAGAAGAATTCTCTGATTCTGGTGTGATTTTCAATTCTAACCAAGCATCCTATTTATAGGAGAATAGAAGAGCACTGTGCAAGAAAAATTCACAGATGCAATAGATGTGCAACTCACGGATGAAAACTTTGAGAATCACGGATGCTAAATTTCAATCAACCATCCAATAAAGAATATATATATATATATATATATATATATATATATATATATATATATATATATATATATATATTACCCTGCTCCACAATAAGTGTTTTTTTAGCTTAAATCACACATACCAATATACAAGCTAAAATGACAAAAATATCCTTAATATATTTTCTTTGGAAAGAGTTAATGAGTGTCATTAATTGTAGTGAATTTTTGTTTTGTGCTCAGCCCAAAAACATTACTACTGCAAGTCTTCACATAATCCTACATCAATATTGACATAATCCTGCAGCTTCTCTTTCTTCAACCTTTCTACTTCCCAATTTTTTCCCACCAACTCTTCAAGTCTTCACATAATCCCGCAGCTTCTCTTTCTTCAACCTTTCTACTTACCAATTTTTTTCCCGCCAACTCTTCAAGTCTTCACATAATCCTTCTCCCGCCATAACCTCTCTCTACATCTTTTGGTTTATTTGTTTCTCTTCTCTTTTAGGGAATTCCATTTGGTTGATTCTCAGTGACCCTAGTAGAGGCCATGGCTCCAAGGAAAAGAATTCGAACTCCATTGGCTGAAATAGATGTTAATGTGGATCTTGATATTGATTCTAATGTTGGCCAACAAGAAGAAGAACCATTTTATCTTCCAGATCTTAATATAATTGTAGAAGAATCAGTTGAAAGTGATTTTGGTCTTAATTCGGATCCGGTTGAGATATCATTATTTATGGAAGATGACACCCATCTTGAAGCAACACCTCTAGAAGATTACCCAAATTTACATTCTGGTAATTGTTCTCTTTTAGTGCATCACTGCAACTTTTTATCAGTTGAATGTGATTTTTATGTTCTTTGGTCACTTCAGTTTTAACTTCATAGCACTCTCTCATATTTATTGTGCGACATCTTGAAATTTCACATACGGAGTCACGAGAAAAAGAAATCAACAATGAGGAACGCTAATCAGATATGATCTCTCGTTACTAAAAAGTATCGATGGAAATTTGAAACGACGGACGACAAAAATGGTTGCATCATTATTTTCAGTGAATATATGTACGATTCAACGCATTTGGCGGCGAGCGAAAACAACCTCCCATTTGTTGACGTCTCAAGTAAAAATGCAAAAAATTGTGGTCGAAAAAGAGTTGAGGTTGATTTGGATCGACTTCGACAGATTCCTTTACATCAACGGACAATTCTTCGCTCGTTATCTAATTCTTCTAACATCTCCAAGTCAACTTTGCATAGACAGTTCCAAGCAGGAGACATACGGAGGCATTCAAGTGCTCTAAAGCCATTTCTAACAGAAGACAATAAAATATCCCGACTAAAATTTTGTTTATCAATGCTTGAAGAGAATAGCATACCACTCGAGCCATCTTTCAAGGAAATGTATAATATAGTTCACATTGATGAAAAGTGGTTCCATATGACAAAAAATACAGAGAATATCTACATGCTACCATATGAAGAAGATCATTATCGAGCCTGCAAGAGCAAAAACTTTATAGGAAAGGTCATGTTTTTGGTTGCATTGGCTCGTCCAAGGTTCGATGCAGAAGGAAATGAGCTCTTCTCAGGAAAAATTGGTGTTTTCCCTCTTGTCACACAAGAACCCACTAAAAGGAATAGTGTTAATAGAGGTGCTGGTACACTCATGACAAAACCAATAACTTCAGTAACAAGAGGAGTTTTGCGGTCCTATATGATTGAAAAAGTATTGTCTGCGATTAAGGAAAAATGGCCAAGGGAGGATTCAGGATTTCTGATTTTTATTCAGCAAGATAATGCAAGAACACACATTCAAAGAGACGAACAATTTTGTCGAGCAGCAAAAGAAGATGATTTTGATATTCGTTTGATGTGCCAACCTCCAAACTCACCGGATTTAAATGTATTGGATCTTGGATTTTTTTAGTGCTATTCAATCCTTACAACAGAAGGCAAATATGAGAAATGTTGATGAGTTAATAAGTGTCGTTGTGAAGTCATTTGAAGATTATCCTTATGAGAAGTCCAACCGAGTATTCTTGACCTTGTAGTCATGCATGATAGAGATGATGAAATTGAAAGGATCAAATAAATATAAAATTCCACATATGGAAAAGGAAGCATTAGAATGTGATGGTCGGCTTCCTACTCAGCTTAGATGTGACCCCGAATTGGTATGAGAAGTTAACAACCACATAAGGTATGTCAAGCTTTAATTATGCAACTCAATACTCCATGCAAGTAAATTTAATTGTGTCTTTACAAGTAAATTTAAGTGGGTGTGCATGTTTAATTTTGTGCAGGTGTTCTTAGAATTTTTGTCTACTGTCACAACATTGCTGGTTTTAGGTTTTGGATGTGGAGATGGAGTATCTGAGGTTTTATGAGCTTGTTGGACTTAAATTTCCTTAGTACCAAAGGAAATTTTAGTGCAATTTCTCTATATCTGGTTTATCTCTATGTAAATGGAGGTCACACTTAAAGGGGGAGTGTTACATTACTGGACTATTTTTTTGAAGTTATAATAAACCTTTAAAGCAATCTATAAGTTAACATTTAACAATTGATGATAGAATCTCTTTAGTAAATCACTTGTTATTATTGCTGTTTTATTTTAACACAACATTGAACCATCAGACCCTTTTCTTCCCTTTCCCCCCTTTTTTGTTTGTTTTGCATTTACCTCCTAGCATCTTAAAGTCATTTGAATAATGTATATATAGAATTATCCAAGGACCAAAAAGTTCATGATATATTTGTCTTATAGAGCTGGGAATGAATTTCCTTATTGCAGATGATATGAGTGCAATATATTTGAAGGAAAGGTGAGTACAATATGTTCAATGGAAATTATGAGGAGTACAAGGCTGTTGCATGAAAAGATGGAATTTTCATTTCTAAGGAATGCCTGAATGAGAATAAAAGGAGCATAAACTTTGTCAATTTAGAAGGTATTCAATTCTTCAAATAGTTAAGTAGTGGATTCATTCATATGTATATGTCTGTTAAGCAAACTAACTTCAGTTTGCACTTGACATAGCTACTGTATTATGCATATAATATTCAAGTGTATGAGACTAATTGTAGAACTTGGGTGTGGTTATGTTAGTATTTCCTACCATCCAGTTATATAGTTCTGAGTACAAGTAAATATTTGCCAAATTTTTGATGCTGCTGCAACATGAGGTAATGTAGTTCTGGGCGGAGAGTTCAAGGGAGCCAGTATGGGGATTTGGTCGCTATTGATAATTGTCGGTGACACTTCAAATCGTGAGGGAACGCAAGAAGAGGACATGCTTTAGGTCGATTGAGTTTTGCTTTTGTACATTATAAGATGTCCTTGTTTAAGTGAAAGCATTCAGAATGCCATCCATTTCGCAGTACAAGTAAATATTTGTCAAAAGCCGATTGGGGTCTGCTTTATCATAATTCATATCTCGTGTTCAAAGCCAACAGACATAATCCTCGAGTAATTCTTAGTTGGTCTAGCTTTGAAAAAGTCACGATTTACTATTTTATTCAAATTATGGCACAAACAGAAGAGAGAAATTTTAAGCATTCACACAAAGTATCTTTGGTACTCATCACACAAAGTATCTTTGGAAGTATATTTAACTTGAACTTCAAACTTTTATATTTTCGCCAACAATTATCTAAACAGTTCTTTTTGCATGTGAACTAGGCTGTTATAGTTCCTTGATAACAAGCTCTGAATTTCCCATCTAAAAATTACTCATTTCCACAACTTCGGGTGAAGATTTCAGTAACCACCACGATTAGATTGATAAAACAACCCCATGATTTCTCTCGTGTGAAAAAGATTTAACTGTCAGACAGCACTGCTCTGCCCATCATGAAGCCTCCAAACAAAACTACTTCTAGTATAGCTGTTCTCTACAAAAGATCAAGTTTAATCTGTGATTTAGTTAGGACAGAAAGATGGAAGAACATAAAAATAGATGGAAGAACATCTAACTTGTTAATAAAAAAACTTTCGAAGGTAAATCTTTAATAGGGTTCTCAACAATTCTGGGAATTCTACTCCCTCGTAAACTCCTCCTTCCTCTGGAAATTTGTTTAGATCAAACCCACAATCTCCATATTCATTTAAGTCAAAATTGAGTACAACTTTCTTCTTAAATTTTGCGTAAACTTCTAATTGCTCCATCTCAGCAATTTCTTTTAGGCTTCCGATTGCTCCATTTTCTAAAACAAGAGGAGACCTTTCTTCTTCAAGACCTTTTTCAGCAACAAGTAGAAATAGGTCAAAAAAAGAAGCAAAAAATTATGTTCAAAAATAGGTCAAAAAAAGAAGCAAAAAATTATGTAGAAAAGGAAGCTTCTACTTTTCAGGACCCAAATAAAAGAAGGAAAACCCAAATTACAACCCTCTCCTTTTCCCACATATAACAACAACAAAATTAACCCGGAAAACCATTTGGATCAAAAGAACGAAAAGCCCATGAAGCAATTAAAATTTTCTACAGCTATATTACCTCTTTCTGAAACATCTCGAATTCATTAGATCGAAGAGAACCATCGCAGTTTAAATGATACAATCGCGTCACTTCCTTTGCATCTTCCCCGGGAACGCCAATGTCTTTCATCACTTATGTAAGTTCCTCCGGTAATCCACCGCTTCTTGCCGAAGGAAAAATGAAGATTCCTTTTAGAAGCACTCTCTCAAGACGCGTTCGTAAGCATTCTTCTAGGTTTAAAACTAGGAGCAAGGGGAGGAAACGAAGAGTCAAGAGTAATAGTAGTTGGAAGAAGGAAAGCGTGTATCTAAGTAAAATTAGGATTGCAAGACGCAATAAATAACATTGGTTGCATAAGGGCATATATGGAAAAATATTGTAAAAATTGTATTGGAGTTCTAACACATCACTTATTTTGGAAAAAAATATTAAGGCTAAAAAAGTACTTATTGTGGGATGGAGGTAGTAATATATATATATATATATATATATATATATATATATATATATATATATATATATATAAAATAAACACATGCTTTCAATTTATATATATCAATATTATATATACACCACTTGGTTTTTATCCCTTCCGTGATCAACATCAATCCCCCACCCCCCAAAGTCACTTTCATCATCATCATCATCATCATCATCATCATATATATATATATATATAATAAAAACTGAGATAACTTTCTCTTTACTATTTTGAAAATAGGTAAGTGGGGATCCAAATAATACGCAAAAATTACATCAAATACTTCATAAAAATTCTCTCAATATTTTTAACAACATTTATCATCATTATTATAATTCATAATATTTAACAACCAAAGTCGTTCCTGTGAAAGAGGGGCTTTCCAATAAGGATTTCTCCTATCATGCGTGCGATTAGGTGACCAAACCTCTCCTTGACAGAACTTCTAGACATTGTCAATATTGTAAATAATAATATTAATAACTCTGTCATCTCAATTATTGATTTAATAATATATAAAATATCGACAATAATTGAATCAAATAAGGTGAGATACTATGCAACAATTACTGTAGCAATAATTGAGCAAAACTGAGTGACTTCTTACGTAAGCATCAATAATCAATACTGTGTGCTACTATGCAACCATGTGTATTACTGTACTTTTAACACCAGGTGTTTCAACAGTTAAAGGTAAAACTTCCGCCGTTATTTTCATAAAAATATTTTTGTCATTTTCTCAATCCGACAATAATTCCGTTGTGGGGTCCACCAATGATTGTGCCGTTGTACAAATATTTTCTGTTAAAACGAATATTCCCCGACCAATCGAATATTATATAACAACTTGCGTACTTTGCAAAATTTATAAATATTACCCACAACTATAACATTATATCAAATTCACTCCATAATATTCAAAAATGATATTTATAAAAAATTCATCTTTATTCATAAAAGTTGGAGTCTTACACACGGGACCATAAATCATCATATACTCCCTCCGTTCTTAATTATTTAACGTTTTAGAGGTGAGCACAATACTTAAGATAATGATTGAAAAACATTAAATATAGTACTCAATTGTTTATAATACCCTTAAATCTTTTGTTGGGATAATGATAGTTTTGTTGGAATAAGGAGAGAGAAAGAATTTAATGAGGGGTAATTTTGAAAAAATTGTCATTAATTCTCTTAGATTTAAACAAACGTCAAATAATTAGAGACAAATGAAAAACTCTAAAACGTCAAATAATTAGGGACGGAGGGAATACTTAATTTTATATCCTTGGAACGTCTAAAAACAAACTAGAATAAAGTTATCCTTGATTTCTCTAATTCTGCCCCCAAACACTATATCCCCCGATCTTTAATTTCGAACCCTAGCTCCCGAGCCCATATATAAACAGGTTGTATTATATTTTTCATTTACGTAGGGGTAGCCGCTAGGAGCTTTTTCTTCACACTCTCAGTTCCGAAAGCCTGAAATTCTTCTGTTAGATCTCATGGTATTTTCAGAATGTCATTTTATCTCCTGATTTGAAATTTTGTTTTATTTTTCTGTTCTAATTTACTTAATATATTTCTCTGATGTGATTAGGCGCCCAAGAAGGAGAAAGCTCCTCCACCATCGTCCAAGCCCGCTAAATCCGGGGGAGGAAAGCAGAAGAAGAAGGTAATATATATATATATATATAGTTATGAGTTTGTCACGATCTGGGCTCATGTCTGCCGAATCATCAAGGCAGCATGGAGCTTGGGACTCGGCCATGGAAGTATACCTATAACCATTCATGTAAGGATAATAATCAACATACTCATGAATTGACATTGAACAAGATGAGAGAGAATAAAGGAAAAGGATAAGGAAAAAGAGGGAAACAGGAAAATGGATATTTCATCGATTGCCCCTCTCCCGAATGTATATATAGGAAAATATCCTAACTACAATTCCTACTAAAACATTTTGGGTAATTTGCACCCACGCCATTTCTTAGCTATTGTTACATTCCCCATTCCTTAAAAAAGAAACCTTGTCCTCAAGGATTTCTTGAGATCCAGCCACGTTACTTAATTTTGATGTGAGCTTTCTTGTTCTGAAATAACACAGATGTCTTTCACAGGCTGCAAAAATCTGCAAAACTTCCATAATCCCCCCCCCCCCCATCAAACACCAAGGGTGTTGTACAATATCCAAGATCAAGTTCATCGTGCTTAAACAGCTTACTAAGAACAATAGCTCCACATATTCCAACATTAGAAATAATTGCATGCACACATGCCTTAAGAGCTTTCTGTATAATTTGAAAACCCATCTTTGATTAAAATTGAAAATTTGCAGCCTTTTAAACTCCTTTGAATCATAGAGAACAACTACATCACCTGGGACAATTCTTTTTCTAGCTGCCTTTGTAACACTCAAAGCAGCAATGACTCCATAGAAGCAATGAAAGAATAAAAGGATTTGCATAGGACCATGCCAACTTATCAACATAGGATATTCTTTGTTTCCAGATAGACTTCAATTAGAATTATTCTAAAGGTAACACAAAATCTAGTCAAACTATTACCTTGAGCTTCCAATTTCCAGCTATTTTTAAAGTCCGTGTAAATATGGTGTTCACCCCTTTTGAAATTGTTGCTACCTTCTTTTATCTTGACTTCACACTCTATAGGGGTCTTAAATTGGCTAACTAAGTTAGTTTACCACACTCGTTTGAAAGTTGAAACAAAATTTCCTTGGCCACTTTGGCAGATGAAGGAAGACAATTGGTAGTTCCACTTGAGCTATTTCCGTAACTAACACAAGTGTATCAACAATTGTAGTCGAGATTACCATCTTTTTACAATAGCCCTTCTGTAACTAATAGCCCTTAATCAGCCTCCAATTACCTTCTTTCTGCTTGATTCGATTATCCCTAGAAAGCCTCCGCACAAGAGCCAACCAACAAAAGTTTTCATTACAACCATATAACTTGGATGCATCTCGTCCTCAATGTCATAGTTGTATATGCTGAGCAATTGTATAAATGATTCTCAATGTAGCAAAGCAACAAGGCATGGTTGATCAACCTATATTGGGTCAAGAAATGAAGTTTGGATGGAAAAAGATCCATGCCAACACTTGTGTGCTCATTCCACCTAAAGTCTTCCTCAACCATACAATAAAATAACTTGATTACCTCCTTGTCATTCCCATTTTTGGCATACCTCAAAATTAAAGTATTCAAGTAAACTGCCTCATTTGACTCTAATTCGCTATGAAAAAAATATTGGGCCATCAACTCACCTTTAACTGCAACACGAAAGAAAACCTCAGCGAACACCATTTTTAAGGCCCACAGGTGAAATCTCCATCATTTTCTAGTTTGATATGTAGCTAGCCATGCTTAAACCCCTCAAAATATGTCTTCATGACCTCTCCATGTTAGATACTTGACTATATTTTCTACTCACAGCGTAATCATTAAAGGCATCAAATGTGAAGAGAACCTCATACCTTTTCTTGCTCAGCATATGAAGAAGGGAAGAGTTATCAATACCCTTCCGTCTTTCTCCAGCGATATAATAGATAACATTCTGTACATCTTTCATCCTTGTCATATGCTATCCCTACTCTTTGTGGAGTGTTATCTAAGCAATTCAACACTTTTTGCCTTGATTGATAAGTCACGTATACCAAGCTCGAGGTTCTCTGAGAAAATCCTATAGAACTTGTTGGAATCTTCCTTGTTCTTCATGTCAAATTTTGGAATAAAATGCTTCATCACTAAAATATCTAAGTTTTTACCGACGAAGTAGATGTCACATGTCATGAACTTCATATCCAATACACCATCTTCTATTGAAAAGAGAGACATTACAGGTGCCTCCACCCTTGTTCTTGGCCTCCATTGTATGTAGTTTCTCAACAATATCAAAATTGATTTTGAAAGGACAAATCTTAATGCCAATTTGTACAAGCGACAATAGAATATACTGCCTAATTACATCCTCCACATGAGAATCCATAGGGAAGAATGAATCACTAAGATTTCGAACTTTAGAATTAACTTCTTTCATAGTTTCCACTTTTAGTTCTCCAATTGGACTCTCAATGTCCAATGAAAATACTTTAACAACCTTGCATGTTGGAACTTCGATTTTTGATTCAGTTAAACCTTTTCTAGCTGCATTCAAATCTCCATTAGGCTTTACACTTCCAAATCCCCCACATTTTTACTATTGTCACATATTACACTTTCTACACCTATACCTTCTTTATCATCGTTCTCATATTTTGAAGTTTCATTCACTTCAACTTCTTGTACACCCAAAACAAAGTCCAATCCACTTTCAATGTCTTATCCACCATCCTTAACAGCTCTAGCTCCTCTACATACCTCAATCTTTAAATTTTACTTTCCAAGTACTAAGGTTCCACCAACATTAGACATAGCTATATTTTTTGTCTTAGTATCACGGTGACCGTGGAGGGCAATTTAAGCTCAGGTAATTGGTTTGCAAATGAAGTAGGAAATTGAGATGGTGAAATAAAGAATTGGAAGTGGTGATTTGGGATTTGAAATTATAAATTTGTGAAGGCAGGTGTGATGGATTGTTGTTGAGCAGAGGAGTCTTCAAAATACAAGCAATCTTTATCGTGGCTATAGCCCATGACTAGTACTTTCTAAGTTGAACTAATTCTTTCAGGCCTTTCATTGAACACATTAGGCTCGTTGTTTGTGTCCGATAGTTGGTATGATAAAATGGGGTTGGGGTTGTTGTATTGTTAGTGTAGCTGTGTTAAAGGTAGAAGATGGTAATTACGTTACATGTGATGCAGAAACAAATGGGTTTTAGGTGTATTGTTAGAAATTGAATTAGGAACAATTTGTTGAGATGAATTGAAGATATGAGGTGTAGTGTTTGGCTGATGTAATTAGGTATAGGCCATGTGTAATCAGGGATTGGAATTGGTGATGTCACCATATGAGCAAAAGTTGGTGGTAAATAAGTGGATAGAGAATAAGCATTTTGGATGTGGGAGTGTTGAATGGAAGATTGAGGTGTAGAAATTAGGACCATATTCCCTTTTCCATGGTTGGAAGTTGCCGAGGAACAACCGCTCTGATACCACTTTGTCACGATCTGGGCTCATGACTGTCGAATAATCGAAGTGAGATGGAGCTTGGGACTTAGCCATGGAAGTATACCTATAAATAAGGAAATGGGTTTGGATCATTCATATAACCGGTCATGCAAGATAATAATCAACATACTCATGATAAAGGAAAAGGATAAAGGAAAAATAAAAAAACAAAAAATTGATATTTCATTGATTGCACTCTCCTAAATACAAGTGAACATATAGGAAAATATCCTAACAACTACAATTCCTACTAAAATCAGATTAATCTCACATTTGCCATTTCTTAGCTATGGTTACAGAGTTTTACTGAACTTTTCTTTTCTTAAGATTTTTATGTTTTTCAAATGATAACTTTCTTATAAATTTGATTGGTAAGGTTTTGAAGAATGCATTTTTTTGAAGTTCTCATTTGTCAATTGTGTTTTTGCAAGTTTTTAAATTTTTTTATGGGTTTGCTCTATTACCCATAGAAGTCCTTTATATCCTTAGAATGCCCATGGAGGTTTTGTCATCATCGATTTTAAAGTCAGTATTTCAGTTTTTGGCTATCGGGTTGTTATGTGGTTTGTTTTTTGGGAACTTTTGGCGTTAGGCTCCTAATCACATAGGAGCCTGTTTGTGAGGAAGAGCATTCTCTTTCTATTGAGATTCTGTTTTTTTTCCCCTTTATATTGGCTTGGTGCAGCAGCATGACTTCTTTTTCAGAATTTGTTTGTTTTTTTTCAGTCCATAGGTGAAGTCTAAAGAAATTTGTTCTATTCAAAGCTAAAATTTAATGGTATTATCTTTTAGTATTATTTTGATCACTGATCTTTTTACTGAAGTTAATATATGGATTTTCTTGGTTCTCTTAAAGACATACTGGAAATCTACTTACGCAATAGACCCAATTACTGTGTCTTACTGCTTCATTAGCTACCTATTGAGAAATTTTCATTTTTTTGAATTAGTAAGACGGACAAATATTTATGGAGTGAGTTTAGATTTGTACATTTTTCAACTGATTAGGCGCTTATATATGCGATGCTTGTAAATGTTGCTCATTAATCTCATTTACCTTCAAATGAATCAATTCTAACCATATGTTGGAATTTGTAATGCAGAAATGGAGCAAGGGGAAGCAAAAGGAGAAGGTGAACAACATGGTGCTTTTTGACAAGGCAACATATGATAAGCTTCTTTCCGAAGCTCCAAAGTTCAAACTTATAACTCCTTCGATCTTGTCAGACAGATTGAGGGTAAAGTTTACAATTCCCAGCTTTGACAATATAGTGGTTTATCTTGTTAGGATGCATAACAATAATTGAACTCTGGATTATGAGTATGTAGTGTCAGATGAAAATTTGTTTCCAATTTGCACAGTGAACCTTTTAGTCTGAACCCTGGTATTAGTTTTTGCTGTTAAACTATGAACAGCCCGAGTAGTGGTCAGTATAGCCTTCTTGCCTAGAACACCAACTATGTCTTTGCATCTTACTGGCAGTAATATATTATTAAATGGCACCAAATTCTATAAGACAAAATTCTGTTGCCAGCCCCAGCGACAACTCCAATCTAATCCTATTAAAATGTTTAGAGTAGAAGAAGGTAAATCTTATTCACTTGTGAATGCAGAGTTGGAATATGCCTTATATTTTTTAACGGTGTACACATCTTTGTGTGTATAATAAGGATAAACCATTCAAAGTAATCTTTGGAAAGGGCAGTAGGTCATTATTTAATTGTCTATAAAACAAGAAGAAATTGGTGCTAGCTTTTGTTTAGCCAGTTTGCTTTCTGGTCCTTTTCGTTGATGTGAAATTAAATGCTTTCATTGTTTTTTTTGTATTCCCATTCAGATTAATGGATCCCTAGCACGCAAGGCAATCAAGGATTTGATGGCAAGAGGTTCGATTAGGATGATATCTTCTCATTCTAGTCAGCAAATCTATACTAGGGCTACTAATACTTAAGTAGAATGGGCATATTCTTTTTGTAGTATCTATGTAAGGGTGATACTATCTTCTTTTCCTTGGTGGAAGGTGTTTAATGATTTCATTTTATCAGCATTGGCTGAACCTGTTGAGATGGTTATATATATATCTTTTTAATTCCTGGCTTCATATATTTGTATTGAATATGGTATGATATTACTTTTGATTGTCAAAGGTTATTCTACCCCTTCCTACTTTACTTTCTACGACTTGTTCGTGGGTGTTTCTTTTTGCAGTTTTGCTTTAATAAAAGCATCCTTCGAAGAAAGTGTTTGTTGTGTTATGTATATATAGTCCCTTCACAAAGTAATCATTCTTTGATGTTGAATTGTGCTTATTAGTATAAATGTAGAATGTTATGTGGAGGCAGATGCAAAATAGCAATCCTTTGGAACTTGCAAAATGCCAAGGCAAAGAAAACCAACATTAAACTTAAAATTGGAGAATTATATTTCTAAATATTTTTTAATATCAAGAAAAATGCTAAAATGTAGTGTGATGGATGATCAAGAAAGTTCATTGTAGTGTGATGGATGATTAAGGAGTTCCAATGGATTTATAGATTTTATTTTTACTCAATTTCTAACTAAATTATGTGCCCTCTTTAACGTTTAATTGTGCTAGTATAAATGCTAGAATGTAGTGTAATTTACTGATTATGAATGATTATGAATCCTACTATTCATTTGGATTTATAACTTTGGCTTTCTTCCCTAGTTATGGGTCTGCTTTTGGAGGGTGGAGATTATTGCGGTGCTTCCATTTGTAGTGTTTGGGTGGGTTTGTGAATTTCTGGTCTTCCAAATGTTGTGGTATTTTCTCCTCTAAGCGGCTACTGTTACAGCTGTGTAGTGACTGGTCTTTCCTCCGCTTGGAGTGGGTAGCTGTAAATCTGATTATGTTTACTTTTAGATTTTGATCAAATCAAAGGTTTAATTTTTTGAATTTTGAGTACTTTTCCTTCTCATCTATTCTCATTTTTGTTTGAGTTTTAGTTTCTCCCCTGGATGTTTAAGTTTTCTATCATAGTTTATTAAGTTTTCAATATTTTCAGATTTGCTTTCTATTTTTCATAGTTTTCAAATGGTTTTGAAATTTTTATTTGTTTGGGTTGAAGAATCCACCTCCCTTGTAAAATTTTAATTCTATCTATTAAACAGGTTGAAGGTGTTTGGTTTGATTTAGAGTTCATACTTTCACCTTAAAATTATAGTTTTTGCTTCAATTTTAATTTTTTTGAGTTTCTAAATCTGGTGATTTAAGGAATCCATATCCTGACAATTTTCATATTTCGTTCTGTTGAATGGGTTGAAGATGACTCTTCCTTTGGATTTTTGTTGTTTGATCAAAAGTTCGTAACGCTTTTTTTGGATCTAGTCAGGCCAAAGTTATCGCATCGCATTTCATATATAATTTTTTACTGCATTTGTTATAGTTAATGTTCCATTTAAACTCTATTGTCATGTTTGTGGGGTCAACACAAATGTAACATTTGCCCTAATCAATGCAACAAAAAAAAGCTAGAGAACTTTATAGTGGTACGTGGTGTGATTTACCGGTATCATCTTTATTAGTTTGTTCATATTCTCATTTTCCCCAAGTCACTGTTTGGCTGTCTTCTAGATATGGTGTATTTGTTTTCCAGCAATGATATTTGGAGGTGCAGGAGATAGAGGTGACGGAGGTGATGGACAAGACAGAATTTTTAGGTACCGGAAAAGTTAACGGGTGAATGGGTTGCTGGTTTAATCAGTGGTCGGACCGTTATTAATTCAGTGACATTATTAATATGCAATAAATAATTAAATATTAAATATATTAATTATTATTATATATATAATATTTAGAAAATATGTAAAATTAATCAATTTATCTAAAATAAATTAAACCTATTTGTACAATGTTTATTTTATACAATTCAAATAAATATTAAATCTATATAAAAAGAAATATATTAAATCATGATCATAACTCAAAACTCAAGACTCAAGAGTGATAAAATTAAACACAAATAATAAACATCTCTGGGATGAATTCAATCAAATTTGGTAAAACAAAACAAAATCTATTTGTACAATGTTTACTTTATACAATTCAAATAAATACTAAATCTATATGAAAAGAAAGATATTAAATCATGATTTTAACTCAAAACACAATCAATGATGCATTCAATAAAATTCAATGGCTTGAATTAGCAAAAAAAAAAAAAGAAAGTAGGGAACTGGTAAAATCGGTGACCCAGTTACCGGGTCACCATTGGGTCGACCGGTTTAATCGCTGGGTTGACCGGATTTTGATCAAAAATAATTTTTTGGTTTAAACCGGACCAATAGTAGCCTGACGCATCTCAACTAGCTCTTTCAGCTCCTCAATCTTATCTTGTAATTCTATATTACGGTCATATAGCTCGTCATACATCTCAGCCGATATGGAGTTTGGTGGAAACTCCACATGATCCTCTTCCTCATCTTCCATCTCTATCTCTTCAGAGTCCTCCTCCTCAGGATCAGACACCGGCTCATTCTCCTGTCCTTTCTCAGCCACCAACAGAGAAGGCTCCCTCTGGATCAACTACTCCCAAACCATATGGACGTCTCAGGGCTCCTCATCTCTAGGTACCTGAGGTATCTCTTCCTTAGCTTGACCGGATCCTTCAACGTTAGACATCCTGACAACAAAATACTTTTAAATTTTATTTATTACGTGACACTCTTCGATACTCACGAGCACATAAGTTATTAACACATAGTAGATAAAGTATTTTATTGTTTATCTTTAATGAATTTCCTCAATTCATTCCTTAGAACTCGATAAGAGTTTAACACCTGTAACAACCGAGAAATTCGGATCCTTTGTAAAATAATTTTATTTAATAAAATAATGAATAAAATTATATTACTTGTTATTATTGCGTGTTAGTAAGATGAATGTTGTTCTACAACCTAGAAACGTCGGAACTTAGTAGTATTTTGACTACGTGAGAGAATTAAAGTGTTTGAATTTCCAAGACGAAAATAAAAGTTTTCCGAGAAATTTTTCAAAAAACACTATTCATTTCTGCTCGGGAATTATTTTTGAACTTCTGAAAAATACGTAACGATAGAATATCGAAGTAAGTTGGATTATGTAATAATAATTTAAGTATGGAAAATGTAATTTTTTGCATGCGGACGTAATTCGAGAATGTTAGTGAAAATGAAGTGTTAGAAGCAAATGTGATGATCGTATGATACGTATGTATTATGTGAGGTAAAGAATACGAGTATGATACGAAGTATTATACGAGTATGTATGAAGGATGAGATATTGTATATTATGATTTAGTATATGAGTTAGAATACAAGAATAATACGTAAACAATACATTATAAGGTTTTAAGCCAAATAAATTGGACTTGTAGGATTGTGTAATAATTGTAGAGTCCAATGGAATTGAATGTGCAAGCCCAAGTGTTTGTTAATGTGTAGTCCAATTAAGTTTGTTAATTCAAGCCCAAAGCTTAAGTTAAACAAATTAAACCTAAGCCCAAGCTATGATCCATTGGATTAAGGTGATCCATGGGGTAACCCATGATCATGTGGTTATTCTTGATGACTAAGATAATTAAGTGATGACCAAGATATTAGTGTGGTGAGCAAGTTTACTTATTTGATAGGTAATGAATAGTATGGAGGTTATTAAGGAGGTGGGATATGGCTTTTGGCCATAATGCCCTCATTTTAGTTTTCCTATAAATAGAAATCTAGGATTTCACTTGTTGATTGATCTTTTTCATCCAACACTTTTTTACTTATTGGTTAGAGAGATTAAGCAAGAATAAGTTAAACCTCCATTGTTAGAAAAGAAGAAGAAAAGCTAGTTCAACAAGGGTAAGCCTCTCATGTCATTAGTCTTCCATCTCTACCATTATAGGTTGATAAGAGAAGTGTGGATTAAGTGACATGTATGCTAAGAAATGATAAAAATGAATAAAATAAGGACTTAAGTCTTAAATAAGTCGAGAATAAGTACTTTGTACATGGATAATCTATGAACTAAGGAAGAACTTGTAAGTCTTGTAACATGTTTACACGATTGAAGTTATATGTTAATAAGATGTAAGAATGATGGTTAAAGGACTTAAACTATCATAAGTCATGAGAATTGAAACTATAAGTAGTTTATACTTTGATAAGTTATAAACTCATGAAGAATAAGCCCTAACTTATCATCAAAATAAGTTGATGTAATATGTAGGTTAAGATGTCTATATGATGAATAAAATCCATTTGAAATGATAATCAAATCATAAGTAACGAAGTTATGCCGGAATTCTCACGATTGGACGATAATCGTTGAATTCGTGAAATTCTCGGATTAGAGGTCGAATTTTGATTTTGAGATCAGAAACGTTGGTTTTCGATGGGATCAAGTCTTATTTGGAATTATAGAGTTGCGGACTCAAAAATGGCTGAATTCCGACTTAGAACGAAGAAACGAGCGTTGAACGTTCACGGACGTTTATCGTTTTCGTTAAAAATGAACCAATAGGTGAATTTTGAGTTAGCAAAGTCAAAAATATAAAATTCTTGCATGAACACGTAGAGTATGTGATTTGTGAGCTAATTACTTTTGAATGAGCCAATTCGAACTTAATATGATCAAATTTGGAGTCCGGAAAGTTCGTTGTGCAAATCAAAACTGTCAACTATCTGGTGCACAGAGCTGGCGCCACGACGTCAGCCCAAGGCCAATGTGTGGGCTATTTACAGTCACTGCGCATAGTGTCTTGACTCTCTTCGGAGAGTGGCGCCACAGCAGTGATGAGTCTCAAGATTGAGAGTGGAAATGCATGGCCAAGGCCAGATAAGAGGTACTGGAAACCCGTGCTGCAACGCGAGTTGAAGGGTAATGACTGGAGCCGCAGCGCTAGTGCTAGGGTTTGGTCAGTGAAGAAAGTTTGGATGTATAGAATGAATGGTAATTGTTTAACAAATGAAGTAAAGCTTATTTTTAGCATTGAAAAGCATTGTGAAACCTTAATTATGATACGTAAAGGTTGAAGATAAGTAATCGAACATGAACGTAAGAACAATGTGATCTATATTGGAAAGCTGGAACCTATAAGTACCAAGTCTAATATGTGATTAGATTGAGAAGAAGGGTACGATTCTTTAGGAACCATGTATGTTTTATTATGACCTAATGTGCTATGTGATATGATCATCTACTGTAGAGACCTTAAAGACTTAAAGTGAACGTATAATAACAGTAGCAGACGCTGGAGGCAAGTATTCTAACCATTGTCTATGTTCAATCTAGACATGTTTTGTGGTTCATGTATTCTTAAGCATGAATTGATGTATGATGAAGTTAAAGCCAATTGAATGCCCCAGAAATTTTGGATTTTTGAGAATTAAATTTTTATTTTTATTATGTGGATTAAATGAATTTAATTCATTATTTATGGGAGTAAGCTAATTGAAGGTCGTTCTATGACCTAAGCATATCGGAACGTCGTAGTATTTTTCCTACGTGGTAGAATTAAAGTGTTTGAATTTCCAAGACGAAAATAAAAGCTTTTCGAGAAATTTTTCGAAAAACACTATTCACGCATTTCTGCTCGGGAATTATTTTTGAACTTCCGAGAAATACGTAATGATAGAATATCGAGGTGAGATAGAATATCCGATAATATTTCAGTTATGGCAAACACAGTTTTTCGCCTGCGGACTTAAAACCTAACGATTAGGGAAAATGAATTCCGAGAAGGAATTTAAATGTGTATAATGAATTAAAGCAATGATTGTATAATATGTAAGTATTGTACGAGGTAATGAATATGAGTATAATACGAGGTGTTATACGAGTATGAATGAAGCATGGTATGTCGTAAATGAATAAGTATACGAGTTAGAATACGAAATTAATACGTAAATTATACGTTATAAGGCTTTAAGCCATATATATTGAATTTGTAGAATTGTGCAAGAAATTGTAAAGTCCAATAAGAATTGATAAGGCCCAAGTGTAGAAATGGGTAAGTCCAATAGGAATTAATGTGTAAGCCCAATGCAATCTAATGGTAAAGCCCAAACTATTGTAATGCAAGCCCAACAAGGAATAAGCTAGATTAATTAAGTAAGTCCAATATAATGATCCATTGGATAAGTAGGATCTATGGTGCAACCCATGGGTAGACTTGATGGGCAAGAACTTTGTGTGATGAGCAAGTAGATTTAAGTGATAAGCAAAGGATAAGTTAAGTAATTTAAAGGCTAAGTAAGGTACTTATGTGGGATAAGTAAGTAAAGTGCTTATGTGTGATTAGAAAGTATACTTAATGGTTAAGTGTTGTGATGGCCAAGCAAAGAGTGTGGAGGCCAAGTAACTTATTTGGTGAGCAAGTAAACTTAGGATTGAAGTAATGAATAGTATGGAGGTTTAGTAAGGAGGTGGAGTGGTATTATGACCATTATGCCCTAACCTAGCAATGCCTATAAATAGAGAGCTTGGATTTCATTTTTTGTGGTTGTTCATTTCACCCAACAAGTTGAGAGCTTATTGGTTAGAGAGAAAAAGCTACAAAAGCTAGAATAAGTTAGTTTTTGAGAAATCAAGAAGCAAGGAGGAAATTAAAGATTAACCAAGTGATCTTCATAGGTAAGAACTTAAAACCATAATTTTCTTTCTCTTCAATTGTTAGAGAAGGGGGTAGTGGTAGAACATGTATGTTAAGGAATGATAAGAATGATTAATCAATGGACTTAAGCCGTTTAAGTCATGAATAAGTAATTCAAACTTAATTAAGTTATGAGCTTATGAATAACTTAGATGAACTACTCATATGTTTACCTTAATAAGATGGTATGATAATAAGAAGCAAGGATGATGGTTAAAAGATTTAAGCTATGATAAGTCATGCAAAGTGAATTCATAATTAGTTCATACTTTTACAAGTTATAGACTAATGAATAGCAAGCAATAACTTATCATGTCAATAAGTTAATGAAGTATGTATGTCAAGATGTTAGTATGTTGGATATGATAGGAGAACATTGAGTAAAGGACTTAAATCAATAATAAGTCATAAGTAAATGAAATAATGAAAGTTATAAGTGATAAGCCATGAACTTATGAAGAATAATTCAAAACCTAATTTGAAAATAAGTTAATGTAATAAGTAGTTTGAAATGTTTATATGATGGTTAGAATCCATTTAGAACAATGATCAAATCGTTAGTAAAAAGAAGTTATCTTAGAATTCACATGATTGGACGTTAAGCGTCAATTCTGCTAAATTCTCGAAATGGAAGTCGATTTTGTGTTTGAGCTTGGAAACATTGGTTTTCAATGGAGACAAGTCTCATTTGGCATTATAGAGTTGTGGACTCGAAAATGACCGAATTCTGACTTAGAATGAAGAAACGAGCATTGAACGTTCACGAACGTTTATCGTTTTCATTAAAAATGGACTAATAGGTGAATTTTGAGCAAACGAAGTCAAATAGATAAAATTCTTGTATGAACGCATAGAGTATGTAATTTGTGAACCATAGGCTTTTGAACGAGCAAATTCGGATTTATAACGAAGAAGTTATGCGTCCAGGAGTTTCGTAAAAATTTCAAAATCTGCAAATTATCTAAGGCACGAGTCTGTCGGCACATGACGACTCACGACCATAAAGCCCGCACCGTAATGCGCGAGGTTGAACCGAGCACACCGCTAATCAAGCGCCAAGAACGTGGCCATAGCAAAGGAGACTCAAATGCAGCAATGCCACGAAGTCCCACCATACATTTGCTAAGTCACGTAGCGTGGCGTGACACAGAGAAGGAATGTTGCGTGACTGCAGCCAAAGACTAAGTGAAGCATAGAAAGGAATGTTTTTAAATATAAATGAAAGGAGAAGTGAATGAAGGTTGAAATAAATCCTTAATCAACTTAATGTAATATCATTGCTAAGGATATAAACTTTAGGTATAATACTAAAGGTTGAATATAAGTCAATTGAATGTGAACGTGAATGGTAAGCAATAAGTGTACGTAACCAATAACGATCGAGTTTCGATTAATAAACGTGATAACGTTAGTAAGCCGTGAAGAAGAATGATTAACCAGAAACGATTTGTATTAATAAAGTAAATACAAGTAAGAAATAGAAGAGAAAGAAGTTGGTAAGAATGATGTAAGTTATAAATCGCAGTGGCGGAACCAATAATAACAATCTAAGTCGGATTTAGATTGAGATGAAGGGTAAGATTAGTTAGGAACCATATATGTTCATTCATGACCTAATGTGGTATGTTATGTGGTTATGTATTGTAGAGACCAGAAAAGACCGAAAGGAAAAGTTATTTTACCAGCAGAGATTTGAAGGCAAGTTTTTCTTAAACGCTTGTCAAACCTTCGTGTTAGCCAAGTTTTCTGTGATTCATGTTATGAGATTCATGAACGGTTTTACTAAAGAGTCGATGCCAATTTTATCTCGGCTAGACTAATCTTGAAGAGTTGATTGATTTATTTACAAGTCTTTCAATATAGAATTGCTAACGCTATCCTACGCCAATTATTTGGTACGGATTCAAGGTAAGCTTGATTATGAATAAACAAATGTATTTTTCATCGATTATTTGATGGGCATGCGAGCTTGCCAAAACTTAAACGTATACACGTTTAATGGATGTAGTGTTGATCAACATAGAGTACTATGGGCTGATCAGCCAGAAGTGCTCGTAAGCTATGCCGGACTTACGAACTTAGTGCCGGGTTGTCCTTTTCAAAGAAAATATGAAACGCTCATGGTCTTGAGCCAGAATTGATGTTTTACTGAATATTGTAATTGTAAAATGTTTTGAAGGAAACAAGGTGCTATTTTGAGTTGTTGATAGTACTTCGTAACTATTATCCAGTTACTGAAGATATACGATTCCTATATTTCAAGCATGGTTTTTAAAAGAAATTATTGTACTTGCTGAGCTTGTTATGCTCACTCTTGCTTGAACCATATGAATGCAGCTAGGACCGAACGAACCGAGAGATTTGACAAGGATAGAGGCAAGACAAAGTTGAACGATTAGGTTACCTTGTAATAAACTAGTAAGTTGTATATATTATAGAACGATGAACAAAGAATGTAATGGCTTTAGAACCTGGGAACGTGATGTAATATTATTATTGTAATAAGAATGTCATTGATTTACACATTTTGATGTCGTTTCAATAGAATGGATGTACAGTTATGAGTACCATGTAGCACCATCTGTCGGGTTGGAAGAGACCCGGATTTGGGGGTGTCACAGGTTGGTATCAAAGCACTAGGTTATAAAACTTAAGGGGGGAAGAACCTTAGGCTAATAACCTCGTTAAGGAAGAAAAGTCCGAAGGAAGTAAGCTCAAGCTTTACTTCAGTCGAATGAGTTAATAAGGTATTGAGGAAACTTAGTACCGAAAGATTTAAAAGATGGAAAGTAACCCTAAATAAACTAAGTGTGATTTGTGCTTATACTATGGTGTGTTATGTATTAATCAACATGTTATGTGTTATTGAAGGATGTCGATTGATAGCTTCATATATAGAGATATACACGCTGTGAGCGAAGAAATTGTGAATGTAGTAGAAGTTCAATACCTATGCTTGGGTGGCGGAGGTACCATTAGTGATTCTAGAGGAGGAGATAATGGAGTACTTTTTCGAGGAGGACTACTCAGGGGAGATATGGATATAAATCCTATCTTAATATGATGGACTATGAGGAGGAGGAAATTGAGGTAACATTGGTTGATACACTGGTGGTACCTACATCGAGTCAATACCTCCGGATGCAATGAGAGCATTGTATCCGGCAATTGCTTGACAGAATGTGCAACCGAAATACAGTTGCAGTAATCGAGTGAAGAGATTAATTATCTCCATGAAGCTAAGGTGTCTGCAGAAGCAGATTTTGAGTTAGAACACGATAAACATGTGCTTATGACATAGCAGGCTAGGGACTATAAGAAGGAGGCCGATAAGCTTTGTAAGAAGCTAATTAAGAGAGACCGGAAGATAGCGCAGATGTCTTACATCCATGAGAGTGCTCATAGAGATTTCAAGTTTAAAGTTGCTTGTTATCCCATGGAGTCAGGACAAACTCGACATACTATTAGTCGGGATACTGTAGCGAAGATTGAGAATGAGAAACACGAGGACGCTGTTATGCATTATTAAAAGTCTAGAGTAAATAAATATATGTGTAGTGACGTAAAACCCTCTTTTGTATAAAAGGGTAGTATTTTTGTAAATCCCAACTTTTGAGAAGTTCAATTGCGGGATAAAAATGTACTAGCCATTGGCTATGGAAGTAAACTGTAAATAGCTTCAAACTATGGAGAAGCATATGAATATAATGAAGTTTTCATTTAATAAGCTTTGTTATGGTATGAGTTGTTATATGGCAAATAATAACGAAATAAGTAAATAGATAATATTGAAATTCTATTTAATCAAGAATGCTTGGTCGAGGAGAAGACAACGTAATCAGGAAGCGGAATCACGTAATAAAAAATCAAGGGGGTCAAAACAACCCTATGCAAGAGTTCGTTAATTCATTAACGGCTGCATTTAACTAAATCAGGGGTAGAGTACCTACGGAACCTAGGTTATCCAGAATGACTACCTTTAAAAGAATTTAAATGTGTAGGTCCATCGGAGTTCAAAGGAACAACGGACCTATTAGAAGCCCAGACATGGGTAATAGAAATAGAGAAGGCGTTTGTTATTACAAAACGTAGGTAAGGCGTAAAAGACTCCTTTTGCAACTTATATGACGAAAGTGGAAGCCAACGTTTTGTAGAAGGTTCACCAGGGTGGGCTAGAACAGATGCGGTAGCATGGGAAAAGTTCAAGAAGGTTTTTCTTCGAGAATTATTTCCCTACAAGCATGTAAGGGAGGATGAAGATTTAGTTCTTAGAACTTAAACTAGGGGACATGATGGTTCCCCAGTACACGGCCAGATTCAATGAATGGACAAGGTTTGCTCCACACCAAGTGGACACTGAGGAGAGGAAGGCTCGTAGGTTTGAGCAGGGCCTGAAACCCTGGCTCTATAGTAGGATTTCTGTGTTCCAGAGTATTTCCTGTGGGACCATTTTGGAAAAGGTGATTATAGCCGAGGGTGGTAGTGAGGCGTTGACTCAATATCACAAAGAGAGGGAGAATAAGAGCAAGAGGAAAGGGAGGAACCAAGGTAGAGAATGCCAGTGGCAATATGCCAAAAAGAAAGAATTTTTACTCCGGGAATACTAGAGTGGGACAAGGGAATCCTAAGCGTAAGGTCGAAGTGTGTAAGAAATGTGGAAAGACTCATCTAGGAGTCTGTCTGAAAGGGATTATAAATATCTTTAAACATTACGGTAAAGAATGGAGAAATAATTTTCGTTAATTATATTCGTGGAAATGGCTTCACGGATAAGGAATATAAGCAAGTATCGGTAGATAAGTACCGATAAAGTTGAGAAAATTTAAAGTAATTCTCGGTATGAATGAGTTGATTAACTATAAAACTTTAATAAACTGTTAGAATAAAAGTATGGATCTTTGGTTTTCTAAGTAACCCAAGGTAGTATTTTATGGTAATAAAATACCGCGACGCCCGTGTTGTCTAACGATGAAGCAAGTTAGGAGGATGTTAAGGAAGAGGATGAGTCGTTACGGTTGCATATCGACTATCGTAATAGGAGTAAGTTAGCGGTTAAGAATGAATACCCATGGCCCAGGATCGTTGATCTATTTGATCAAGTTGAAGAGGGCAAAGAATTTTTCTAAGATAGATTTGTGTACGGGGTATAGTCGGTTGAAAGTAAGGAAGAATGAGGAGGAACCTAAGACGACGTTTAGAACTCGTTATGGTTATTACGAGTCTCTGGTTATGTCGTTTGGGTTGACTAGTGTATGGAAATTTGACTTTTCGGAAGGGGAGCTGAGCAAGTTGGTGGCAAATTGATAGGTACCCTTGTGAGGTGCTATGTTTGAAAGTACCATTAGCGTCACAGGGTGTTCAAATAATATTTGGATGAGGGTGTAGTAATGATCATTGGTGATATTCTAGTCTAATTTGTGACGTCAGAAGATCACGCTGAACATTTGGAGATAGTGTGAGAGACACTACGGAGGGAGAAGTTGGATACGGAATTCACTACGTGTGAATTGTAGCTTAAAGAGATAGACAAAGTTGTTATTAAGAAGTATGTTGGGAATGAGAAGTGAGAAAATAGTTTTTAGGAACTAAAAGGGAAATTAAGTGAGGTACCTGTATTGTCTCTATCAGATAATACGAGGAATATTGTATTGTATCTCGATGTTTCGCATAGATGACGAGATTGCGTGCTCATGTAGCATGGCAAGGTCATTGTCTATGCATTATGCTAGTTAAAGGATTATAAGGAGGTTTATCCTATTTATGATCTAAAATTGGCAGCGGTAGTCTTAGAATTAAAAATCGGAAGATAGTAGTTATACGGGGAGAAGCGTGAGATATACACGGACTCTAGGAGTTTTAAATATATTTTTACACAAAAGGAGTTGAATATGAAGTAGAGAAGGTGATTAGAATGGATAAGAGATTTCGACGTTGATATGTTATATCAATCCGGGAAAGTTAACGTAGAAGCCAACGCGTTAAGTAGGAAGAGTAGGAAAAAACTATCAATGTTAGTGACTCAAAATGAGTTAATAATGGAAATGGAAAGAATGAAGTTAGAAGTTAAATTACGGAATGAAGAGGTAGAAAAGTAATTCATACCGTAAACTCAATCCACGATAATGGAACGAGTTAATTAAATACAACTAGAGAACGAGGAGTGCAAGCGAGTGAAGAAGAGGATGCAGGATAAAGAGAAGATAATGTATAATCTTGTTTTGAAGGAGGAATTTGAGTTTCAAATAATTTTGAAGTTAAATGAAGAATTAATCAGAGGAAGATAGCGTAATGTGTGAGTAAAGGTTTAGCTTTCAACTCAGAGTATTGATAGGAAGTGACAAGTCATGTGAATTAAGATAATACCTTCGGTGAAGGTGAAATGAAAGAACCTCAATGTTGTAGAAGCATTGTAGGAATTGGAAATTAAAATGATGGAAAATTTGTTTCCTCATTGGTGTATGTATTATTAGCGTGATTCTGGGGACAGAATCCTTATAAGGGGGGAAGAGTGTAACGCCCCAGAAATTTTGGATTTTTGAGAATTAAATTTTTATTTTTATTATGTGGATTAAATGAATTTAATTCATTATTTATGGGAGTAAGCTAATTGAAGGTCGTTCTATGACCTAGGCATATCGGAACGTCGTAGTATTTTGTCTACGTGGTAGAATTAAAGTGTTTGAATTTCCAAGATGAAAATAAAAACTTTTTGAGAAATTTTTTGAAAAACACTATTCACGCATTTCTGCTCGGGAATTATTTTTGAACTTCCGAGAAATACGTAATGATAGAATATCGAGGTGAGATAGAATATCCGATAATATTTCAGTTATGGCAAACACAGTTTTTCGCCTGCGGACTTAAAACCTAACGACTAGGGAAAATGAATTCCGAGAAGGAATTTAAATGCGTATAATGAATTAAAGCAATGATTGTATAATACGTAAGTATTGTACGAGGTAATGAATACGAGTATAATACGAGGTGTTATACGAGTATGAATGAAGCATGGTATGTCGTATATGAATAAGTATACGAGTTAGAATACGAAATTAATACGTAAATTATACGTTATAAGGCTTTAAGCCATATATATTGAATTTGTAGAATTGTGCAAGAAATTGTAAAGTCCAATAAGAATTGATAAGGCCCAAGTGTAGAAATGGGTAAGTCCAATAGGAATTAATGTGTAAGCCCAATGCAATCTAATGGTAAAGCCCAAACTATTGTAATGCAAGCCCAACAAGGAATAAGCTAGATTAATTAAGTAAGTCCAATATAATGATCCATTGGATAAGAAGGATCCATGGTGCAACCCATGGGTAGACTTGATGGGCAAGAACTTTGTGTGATGAACAAGTAGATTTAAGTGATAAGCAAAGGATAAGTTAAGTAATTTAAAGGCTAAGTAAAGTACTTATGTGGGATAAGTAAGTAAAGTGCTTATGTGTGATTAGCAAGTATTACTATAATCAAAATTATGTACTTCGCCTTAACATAACATAAGATGTTTGTATCATGTTTTCTCTAAATATTGGAACTAATCATAATAAAACGATTTACTCATTTTCTCAATATATTATTCCTAATATAATATATATGTATTATTAGAATATTTACATGCACGACACACGTACACACTATATATAGAAAATAAGTTTATTTTCTATCATGATAAATAGTTTCCATCAACTTATATAGCAAATATGTTTTAACATATTTACCTTATTACTTAATCACACACATTACCTCGTATAAAGCTATACAAGGTAATATCAAAATAATATTTCTCCTTTTATTAAAATAATCAAATGCTAGAATTTATTTTAATATCCTTTAGTAAAAAATATACTATAATTATTTCTCTTTCCTTTCTACAAATTGTCTCAACACAATTTCTTTAATCTATACATTTAACAAAATCCCAATATTAGTCAATAAATCTCTAACCAATATTTATCTAAAGATATATCGACTTTCTTCTCTCGTCCATAACATTCATATATACAAATCTAAACCTAGCACACACAGAGTCTATAATAGTATTCAATATAGTACACTGAGTGGTTTCCCACAAACAACCAACAAATTAGTTTTCGTCTCGTTTACACTGCTTTCACAATGAGTTAGATCGATTACTAATTCGTATATACCTCCGCTCTTTGAAGGAATAATTTATCCCAACTCCTATATATCCACTATTAAAGGGTACGGTTGCACTATCTTAGACTTGATACTTACTCATACAATACTCAAGAAATTGGTGGTTATCAAAGATATTTAATGTCACCAACTTACTATGATAAAATAATTTCACATAAATTATTTAATATCGATAGATAAATTTCTATCCATCTTCTTTACTTCAAATAACTCGCCTCCTCAATAAATAACAATTATATAATAATAATATATTCATTAAACACAGAAATCACGTATTGCATAGTTTATATTACCCCATGCAACACCATACCACATACCTTACATCACACACACACACACACACACACACATATATATATATATTCTTATGTGAACCCTTCACATAACTTAAGAATTTTATTTACTAAATTCTTATTTTAATATTTTCTTAAAATTTGGGTTCTTACATCCTCTCCCCCTTATAAGGATTCCGTCCTCGAAATCACCAAAACCTCCTCTACTCGGTGCTATTCCGAATATTACATATTCTTTTTGAATAATGTTATCCATTCTCTTTTCGAAAGTTTTATTAAAACTTGCTCACTTGCATTCTACCACATTCTCCTTTCTAAGGAACATTCTACTCACTACATTCATCACACAGAAGAATAAGAGTCTTCCATGATTTTTCAATAATTGGGAAGTAGTATGAATAACTCAGATTCTAAATTATGCTGAGGGGTCACAAGACCGTGAACTCTTTCTAAGTTTACAAATGCTTCAACACAATCCTTCACACTGCAAACCAAAGTGTTTATCAATCACAAAGACTAAAAATACCCTCCACACGTACACTAGGTGGCCAGCCTATTGTACCACTACATTGGGCCGCAACATAGTGTTTTGTAACGACTATATATGTTATGTTCAGAACCATTGTCCCCGAAAACATGTCCCCTTATAGGGTTGTTCACCTCAGCTTTTCAACATCTGAATTCGCACTAGAGCAATTTGGTTTGGAATAAATACTCAAGAACGCTTGAATTCCACAAATATTTTCCAACAGTCGTCTAGCTGAATCAAATAGCTTAGACTTTTATCAACAATTCAGATATCAATCCAAATAATTTGGCCAACTTAATTGACCTTCTTCATAATTTAAAAGAAAACCAAAAATTCTTTTATGACGTCATGATACCGTACTAGATTAATAGTATGTTTAGGATTCCGCCATTATGTGACTTTGTCATACTACATCGTACCAAAATTGGCTGACGATCTTTCGATCACAACCAACACTAGGTTCAACTGCATTGAAGACTCCATCGTTTACCATTTCTACACTATACCAAATGATGTAAATGGTCAGTAATACATTTTGAAAATTTTCAAATCATTCTTGTCTTAGCCGAAACAATTAGCAGAGACATAAGAATGACGATATTATTTTTAAACATCATTGGTTCAATCACATGATCCAATGTTTTTCAACAAAACAGAAGTGCAAACATCAGCACAAAGTCAATAAATTTTGAAAATCTAGCAGAGCTAGAATATTTTGAAACTCCATGTTTCTCCATCAACTTCAATCTTTACTCCATTTCTTCATTCTAAAAATCTTTAACACCATCGATGCTCACTATACCAAAATCTCTTAGCGTCATAACATACATATACCCGATATAGTTCATCAAACTTACCACACTTTGGAAATTCAGGAACTTGCCACAATTATATGAGTTTAAAAACTTACCCTAGTCAGACCATAGGCGTCCATTCACTGAGGGGTTCAAAAACATTTCATATAATTATGAGTCACGAACGTACCATAAGTATGAGTTTTAAGAACTCGCAACTTATCCTTATATTCTCTGAGTATCACCTATCTATGTGTTATACACATGAGAGAAGAATCACCTTCTCAACAGGTATATAGCAAATAGTGCGACATAGACATTTCAATGATTATCAGTGCCAGAAACTAAGTGGTTTTTACACCAAGTACAATTCCCCGCCCATAACAAGGAATAATACAACTCAGCTACTGACATGGGTCCTCAATTGAAATTTCACCTAACTCTATCTTAATCTTAACTTTCTCTTTGCTCAATACGAATTCTTTGTATATCATAATATATAACTCCTCATGAGTTCATATCGTACCATTTCATAGTACATTCTCTTATAGCATCAAGCTATACACACTTAGTCATTACAGACTATTTATCACTTCATAGCTCAATCTGATCATGTCGTGATCATCAATTTACCTTAGGGTTCTTTCCCTATTATCAACAAAACTCCACTCGAGTTCATTCTTCTTATCTTTTGTCATATAGACACCATCTTAGCATTTTTATAACCGGAGTTAGGAAACTCCTGAATTCTCATTCTCTAGACTTCTTTGAATCTTTACTTATATATAATTTAATCTTTATCTTTCTCTCTCTTAGGTTATAGCCTAAGGTACTCTTACCTAAAGTTTATAACCTACAGTTCTGATACCAACCTGTGACGTCCCCAAATCCGACTCCCTTCGAACCTCGAATTTGGTCCGTCATGATACTACTATCGTCAAACTATTTCCATCTTTTATTCATAACTTAATGAATATAGCTTTACTTATTACAATTTATAATATAAATTCTTTCCATTTCCAGGATTTGTATAATGACCCCAAACTTTTATAAGTTTCTAATCTTGGTCATTTACCATTCCTGTCTTATATCATATTCGATGTTATAAAAATATGCGGAATAATTTAAACTTTTTCAATCTCCTTTGAAAAGAAAATCTTTTATTGATTTCCTAACTTGAATCAATTACATATCCTTGAAGCAAATTATGTTATGATTCAGTCTATTCGAATTACTATATAAATATTTACATCTCGATTCGAATTTCTCTATGTATCACATAATACAACTTAACATATATTACACATCGTAAACTACTATCATGTATATCTGCTAGAACCTAAACATGGTTCAAGAGCATCTATTTAAATAATAAATTAATCTCCTTTGATTCTATTGAACTTTATCAATCCAGTAGCACGTAACATTTACCGTGAGTCCTTAACATGCAAAAGTGGTTATTTGCAAGGGTGAGCTCGAGAATCCAACAATTATAACAGTTTTCATGCAGCACATATCATATAATAGTATATTCAGTTCATGCATTCATAATCGATTAATATTTACTACGCATGTTACTTTTCACATAACAGGCATAGAGATTTACTTCACAAGCATATCATCAAAGATTAACTTTCAACTTTCATACATATCTAATATGCATTTCATATATATACATCAACATTCGCATAGCATATATAGTTCAACTAACAGTTATCAAATTCATATATCAAATAGGAACTGAAAGACTTGCCTGATTCGTAGTTTATCAACTACGACTTAACTGCGTAAATCTTATCTGTATTGCGTGTATTCCTACACAATTATATAATCATGGATTTATGTCCATTAGTAACATATTTCATGCACTTTTAATATAAGAACAATGTTACATTGTTTCCTAACTAGGTTTGTCAAACCTTTATTTCACTTTCTCATCATACTCTTAGAATAGCTAGGCATGTATAAGTATACCTTAACCATCCTTTCTTGACATCAACATTCATATATATTTATCACACACTTGACTCGCTATGTGTTTGACACATATTTTAAAGTTTATAGATACGTGATCTACGTCGTTCATATTCAAACTACTTAGTTCCATAATAATTTATTTCAATCAATAAAGCTTAACAACTTTCTTTAACAAGATTCGATGATATAAGATTTTAAACCATATATTAGTACTAATAAGCCTCTACTAGTATGCTTCACATAGACATAGCATAGTTCATTATTTGAAGACGTATTTTAAACCACACTTGGAAGGTCCAATTCATGCTTAGCTAGATGATGAACATATTCGTCATGTCTAGGGGCATAAGGCGTTCAATTTCACTTTTAAAAGTCATTCTAGGCCAAGTTAAAGCAACTAGGTACAACTTTTAATCTCATTTCATAGCTAACTAGGCCATGTATATATGTTATCATGTTTAGAACTTTAAGTCCACAAGTTACTTTAAGTTCTTCCCTCTTAGTTTCAAAACTTCAAAACTTTATTCTCAAAGTCAATGTCATACTAAACTAATCATGCAAGGCAACTTCAACTCACACGTCATACTTGTTTGTACATGTTTCTATGTACGTGTCCAAGGGAAAGATATAACCACTCCATGTTTATAAAACTTTGTTTACAAATGATATATGAGCTTACCTTTGAAATCAAAGTAATCTAACACACCTATGATACAACTTTGAATCTTACATCATGCGTACTTAGACCTCATATATATGTTATCAAGGTCAGAATTAGAGGTACACAAGTTCTCGTCAATGTTTGTTTTCAAAATCTTTATATATCTTCGAAAAATAACCATCTAGGAAACTCATAGTATACAAAGGTACTCAAAGCCATGTGTCATACCTATTTATATGCATGGCTAAACCATTTACATATGCTACAAATATCAGAATTCAAAAGACTCAAGGTTCGTCTAAACTTGTTTATATTATCTAAAGTTTCTTTAGAAACATACTCAATCATGCTAAGGCAATTCCTTATAAGTAAGGTAATCTTATATGTCATGTCTAATATCATGCATTTTCATGTTATATCACTTAAAATAACATATTCCATCGTCGAGAGCACTATACTTGCGTATGTGCTCATTCGACACCCTCCGATCGCCTATGAATATGTAATAGTCACAAAGATGACTATTTTGACCATTTCTAAATACCTCAAATTGAAACACTTAAACAAAAGTTGTAGGTCTATTCGTCCTCGTTTCGGATCATCTTAAATCACCTCAATCGGAGTTCGTATGAAAAAGTAATGGCTGTTTTAGTAAAACATATAAAATCAGTCATCATAGAACACATCCCTCATTTGAGGCGGGGTTTTGTTTAAAAAATGGCTGCGGGCGAGAACCTAAACCTAGCACTGCAAACCAAAATTTTGTTCCCTGTTATGAACCATAATGCCAAACTTCCCTTCTAACCTTCATAATTTGAGTTATACATGTCCAAATTAGTCCGTTTTTGATTCTATGGATTCGTAATTCATAGAACTACAACATACCAAATACCCATCAACTAACATAAACATTAACTAACCCAAATATGAATTTACAACTCATGTTCATACTAATTTTCATGTTTCGAAAAGTTTAGCGAATTCATTCACTACAAATTCGTTTCTCAACCAATTTAGTTCGTTTAACTTCCATTGTTTTCGCATTTAACTATATTAACAGTACTTAGCATCAATTCATGGATTATAACAATCCTTAAGCATAAATTTTGTGACTCAAAAGCTACTTTTTCATGTCATTTCTATGAAATTGTAAAATATAGGAATCCAGAACATATAAGTTAATGTTATTACCTCTGGATTGCTTGAAGTTGCTAATTCTAGCTCTTCAATCCTCCCATTGCTTTCAATACCACTGAACATCCAAGTTCTTAGAACACTTGTATGCTCTCAATCTCACACTTAGCAATTCTCAGCAATGGAAAATAGAAGGAGATGGGTTGCATTTATAGAGAAATAAAAACACAGATATTGTCATCTCCCACTAAATTAAACACATGGATTGAAGGATTGTATGAAGGTTAACAAGGAGTTGTTGGATGGTAGTTGATTCACATCATTATGCCCACTCCCCTTTTCATCATTTGGAAGCTATGGATTTTGGAGAAGAAGAAGCAAGCTAGCTAGCTAGGCTTTTTGTATTTCACGTGATGAAACAATGACTCTCAATTTGGGACATTATACCCATAAAACTCAGCATTCCATATTATTATTAGCATACTTAGGTTTATATGATATTTTTCCCCAAATGTGCATACATATACACCCACTCACATAGAATTATATAATCCATGTACATTGGTTTATTCCAATTAATATTTTAATTGGGCTAATTATAAAATAGTTGGATATTCTCAATCCATCATTTTCCATAAAAGTTATCATCTCAAATACACTCAACTATTATAATGATAATTAATATCAATTATTTATTAACTCACCATTTATTTTCTTTTAATACTTCCCATTAAATCTCCCTTTGTTTTAACTTCCCTACTTATGCCACACAAGACATAATTATGTGAACTTAGTAATTAATAGTGCACAAGCTTATAATAATATAATCTCACAAAATAACATTATTCTTAACTTTACATCTTATAATATGGTCATGGAAGTGGTCCATTGCACCATGTTACATTTTATTATCTCACTTGTACATAATGCTAACATACAAGCCTTTATACATATATATTCAAATACTTCCTATATTATATAGTTACCATTGAAGTGTTCTACTTCATTTCATATTATATAGATGTAGCTACTATATAATATAAAACCATTGCACATACAATGTAATTCCTTCAATTATTCATTCATTAAATTATTTAATGAATGCTTATTCCATCACTTTGCCACACTAGGCATATCACACAAGCTTACATTAAGCTTATTACTTATTCTCATTACTTATTCATTTCCCACCACATTACTATAATCAAAATTATGTACTTCGCCTTAACATAACATAAGATGTTTTTATCATGTTTTCTCTAAATATAGGAACTAATCATAATAAAACGATTTACTCACTTTCTCAAGATATTATTCCTAATATAATATATATGTATTATTAGAATATTTACATGCACGACACACGTACACACTATATATAGAAAATAAGTTTATTTTCTATCATGATAAATAGTTTCCATCAACTTATATATTACTTAATCACACACATTACCTCGTATAAAGCTATACAAGGTAATATCAAAATAATATTTCTCCTTTTATTAAAATAATCAAATGCTAGAATTTATTTTAATATCCTTTAGTAAAAAATATACTATAATTATTTCTCTTTCCTTTCTACAAATTGTCTCAACACAATTTCTTTAATCTATACATTTAACAAAATCCCAATATTAGTCAATAAATCTCTAACCAATATTTATCTAAAGATATATCGACTTTCTTCTCTCGTCCATAACATTCATATATACAAATCTAAACCTAGCACACACGGAGTCTATAATAGTATTCAATATAGTATACTGAGTGGTTTCCCACAAACAACCAACAAATTAGTTTCCGTCTCGTTTACACTGCTTTCACAATGAGTTAGATCGGTTACTAATTCGTATATACCTCCGCTCTTTGAAGGAATAATTTATCCCAACTCCTATACATCCACTATTAAAGGGTACGGTTGCACTACCTTAGACTTGATACTTACTCATACAATACTCAAGAAATTGGTGGTTATCAAAGATATTTAATGTCACCAACTTACTATGATAAAATAATTTCACATAAATTATTTAATATTGGTAGATAAATTTTTATCCATCTTCTTTACTTCAAATAACTCGCCTCCTCAATAAATAACAATTATATAATAATAATATATTCATTAAACACATAAATCACGTATTGCATAGTTTATATTACCCCATGCAACACCATACCACAAACCTTACATCACACACACACACACACACACACACACACACACACACATATATATATATATATATATTCTTATTTGAACCCTTCACATGACTTAAGAATTTTATTTACTAAATTCTTATTTTAATATTTTCTAAAAATTTGGGTTCTTATAAGAAGAATACGTAAATAATACGTTATAAGTATTAAGCAATTGTATTGGACTTGTAGGATTTGGTAGGAAGTTGTACAAGCCCAAGTGAATTAAGGTTAAGCCCAATGTTTATTAATGGAAGCCCAAAGATTACATTAAAGTTAGTTAAACTTAATGTAATACCTGATAATTTTCACGTATTATTAAATGAATATATTAATGGAAATGATATTTCTGTGAATATAAGTGTTATTATTTTATGAGTCGGTTAAATCAAGTGATTCGTATTTTATCGATGCGTATTAAGATGTGTGAAGTGGCAATGAGATTTGTGAAATGCCTTGTGTGGCATAATGCGAAACGAGGAAATCCATTAAGCAAATTAAAACGAGAATCTAGAAGATTAATCGTGTTGATAATGTGATTTCGTATGTGTAATCAATATGCTCGTAGACTTGTAGTAACACTTTTGTAGACATTAATTCATTTAGTAACATGGGCTGAAGCTAAACCAGGTCTTAGCATTTGTCGAGAACACCAATAGCAAGACAATGATCGAGATTACAAAATTGGCGCAGCCTACGCCAAAGAGAAGCGATTGAAGAAGAAAATTAATTTGTTTCACTTTGAAAATTAAATGGAACAATTATATGATATGTGTGACATTAATAAACCATAAAATAAATACGTTATGATTAACGAAGGAATTATTAAGTAAGCCAGTAATGGTTAATGGTTGTAGTAGAATATTGATTTCTTGGTAATTAACTAATAATATTTGATTTCTATTATTTGCAATATAATAAGAATTACATAGATAAATAATGATTATGGAAATCCATAAATACATTAATCAATGATGGTTAGATTAATTAATATTGGTGTTAATTAATCAAAGAAGTGAATAATTTATTTAGTAATATGATAATATTAGATTAACGGTTATGTGCATATATAACTATATTATATAGTGTGGTGTGACGTTTATGTGACTATATATTAAGTCTTATAAGACTATGTTGTATGAAGCAATGTGATTAAACATATTGGAACTATATGTTATAAATACACTATCTATGTGACAATATGTATGTGGGTATATAATAAAATAATGTACCATGAACATATTGTAAACTATTATTTTAATAAAGTGTACCAGTGTGATAAAATGTACATATGTTATATGTATGTTACATTTCCATATTACATCTACTACCTTGAAACATTAATTATTAAAACTATGACATAAGTTATCATGTGGTTATGTGAGTGGTAGAAATAATTATGGATCTACCCGGACGATAATACCTGACTGCGTTATTTTATTTCGTATATTTAATGTACATGGACTATATGATGTGAGTATATAGATAACCCTAAATTATCCTAATATAGTGACACTTGGACATTAAAACCATTTTTGGATAACAAAGTAACAGAGTATGCTTCTGCACTTGAATCTGGCATGGCGCAGCTGCGCCAGTCTCTGTTCCCAGTTGAAGCTTCTGTTATATAACCTGTTAATTGTTAGTCAATCATTTTGTCATATACTAGCATGCAAGCATGTGTAAGGGGTATATTTAGCTATATGAACCTAATGTGAGCATGTTAGACTAGCTTAGCATGATTAAAGAAAGTGTGTAGTTTAAGATGAATTTACGACTTTAGAAATGAACTTGACAAGTATGAATGACATATTTGTATACTAATTTTGCAAGAATGTTAGTATGACTTAGAAATGCATGAATAAACCTTTTGATTGTGTTTATGTGGTTAGTAAGGAAACATGAGCATGTTGAACCTACTAAGCTTTGAATGTGAATATTGTCAAGATATCTTGAGGGTTAGAATCTGATAATTTTGATCATGTTCGATGATACTCTTAGACTCACTCATGTAACATAAATGAGTATATACCATGCTTTTGTATCATATTTCAAGTAAAGCATGAGTGAAGCATATTTTCAACTAAAGCGGTGTTAGTTTCACATATGTGTTATGAATACTCATAAGCATGCCTAATATGAGTTTTGTAACTATCTTGTATGTTTAGAGAGCAAGCATGATAGCCTTTGTGGGTTTATGACCTTGAATGACCTTAACTTGTTGAAATGTTTAAATTAGAAATATATCGTAAAGAGGGAACCTAGATTGACTTGATAAGCATGAAAGGACCCTTAACATGACAAATATATCATATATGATTATTTTGGGCAAGCCGGACAGAGACCAAAAGGCAGCAACTGAGTCTTGGCATAGCCAGAGGACAGCGCAGCTGCGCCGATCCTTGGTTTAGCCATGGCGCAGCTGCGCTAGTCTGAAGTCAGGACTTGGTCATTTTTGAAATCTGAACTTTAGCAGTCAACTTGTATGGTACCTAAAATGCTAGAGGTGGTTTAAAACCTACTGATGTATATATATATGTGATGCTTAGATGATAAGTTGGTGTTTGCCTTGTAATGGAAAGTCCATGAGTAAGGAGGTCTTAAAGTTAAGCATTTTTAAATTGTTTATGAAGTAACTAAGGATTTGATGTTGTATGAACTGATTTTGTACCATATGTGCATACTTGAATTGTGTTAAGCTTGTTTATAAGACTGTGTTAGCTAATGAACATCTTAAACATATAATATGTTATAAATAGGATTCGAAAGTGTTGATTTCTTAAAGTGGATAAACTACGCTTAAGGAAAGTTTCCTAAACTACTCTAATTATTATTGAGCGAGTTTCCTTGAACTTCACTCTTGGTTGTGCAAGTATCCAAACCCTACTCTTATTGTGCAAGTATCTTTGCATTCTTTATTCGACGAATACCATAAGCTTACCTCTTTGAATACAAGTTATTTTACTTTCTCGTTCAAATGAGCTAGTACGTTTAAACCCTTGTGAAAAGTTATTATTCATGTTAAACTTAGTATTGTTCTTGAAAATTGTGAAAGAGTCGATGCCATTTGATTCGGCTAGACTAAATGCATGTTTATAAAAGCTGTCCAAACTAATTGATTGGTGCGGAAATCTTGAAAACTGAGTTGAACAACCCTTTTGGTAAGGGGAGTGTATGTCGTTGGAATCCCCAACACATGATTAAATATTATGGTGTTGTTATGCATAACGTAAAGTATTGTAGACTGATCATCTATAGTACTTGATATTTTTGGGTTATCAATTCAATATTGATAATTCTAGTGGAGGTTCAATAGTCCTTAGTGACTACTCATTATAAATTATTTATCCAGTTGGATAAATTGATAGTCGTTGAATTCATATATTTCTATTGATTTATATTGAATTACCGTTCTTATTTCAAGAATTATTGATATTCATTACTCATGATATTATTCTGAAACTCTAAACTATCTTAGAGACGATACTTCGATATTTCAAACTCGTGTTAAGAAACTCTTTACCCTAGTTGTATATTACTTTCTGGGCAATTTGTGCTCATCCTTGCTTATTTAAAACCTTTCAGTTAAGGAGGAACATGGAGGTGTTTCTGGAACAGACAAGGGCAAGGGCAAGGCTATCGACTAGCTTGTTGCTTTTATGTTTAAGACAATTATGATGTACTAAGACTATGTTTAAACTTAAGTAGGATTATGTAATTGGTCTTTATTCGATACTATTATGTAATCTATTAAGTACTGTAGGTTGCGAGACTTGGGGGACTAATTATAATAAATCATTGTATATTATTCTAAATTAAATTTTTCGTTGTGAATGTGTTATTTTAGTTATTATGGTAATACCATGAGAACGCGATGAACCGAATTTGAGTGACCAAGTGGAGGTCCGAATTTGGGGGCGTCACAGGTTGGTATCAGAGCCTTAGTTATAAACCTTATGAGCGAGTGTCCTTAGATTATAACTCGGGAGAACTTAGAAGTTAGGAAGGAGATAAAACTCATGTAGAGTTTTTCCTTTAGAGACTTAGTGTGTTATGGAATGTAAGTTCATTCTATACAATGAACTTATGTTTATTTAACATTCTGATGGAGTCGTTTTTTTTGTGGTCTTATGTTGGTGATTGTAGGATGACTGACATGGGAGGACCTAGCCGAGTGGTAGAGGAGGAGTCACGTGTTATCCACGTAGTCTATGAGACACCCTTGATAGTGGAGCCTATTTCAGTAGTGGCCCCGATGGATGATGATGATGAGGAAGAGGTGGAGTCTGATCCAGAGGAGGAGCCTGAGCCAATGGAGGACTCCGACGAGGATACTTTTGAGGATCGGATGTTAGGAGAGTATGAGGAGCAAATATTGGAGTTGGGATGTAGAGTAGAAGAGCTAGAGGCTGAGGCTAGGGAAAAGGAGTTTGCGTTCTAGAAGTTGAGGGATGAGGACCATCAGAGGCAACTAGTGATGCAGGAGATGGAGGTGGAAATTTCTCATCATAAGGGAGCAGGGATCCAGATGGGAGCTTTGTTTCACCGAGCGGTGGCGAGGAATGTTGAGGTGACAGGAAAACTGGAGGAATTAGAGCAGAAGGTTTTGAGTGAGAGGGAGGAGAAGAAGGCTCTCTGAATTCAGTTAGAGATGGAGGTGATGGATATGATTCACTTTGAGGAGAAGTGGGAGGAAGCCAATGATAGAGAAGATGATCTAGAAGATGAGGTACGATGCAAGAGGAGGAAGATGAACAAGATGGGCTATGCTCTACGCACAACCATGGAGAGATTGATCGATGGGGTAAATCACTACCCAGCTGAGCAAGGACAAACTCGACATACCATAAGCCAAGACATGGTGGTATACATCACACAAAAGGAATATTAGAGCGCCGTAGAGCATGGGATGTTAGATTGAGTTTAGAGGGAAAAGCTCAGTAGTGTAGTAGCTTATTTATGTGTTGTAATATGTTGTTGCAATCTCAATCTTTTGTGTAAGATGCGAGATGGTGGTAACCCCAACTGTTGAAAAGTGTTAGGAGAGGTAGTAAGTTAGTATGTCCCCGTCTTTTATGATATTAGGGGATATGTGTTATCATTTATAATAGTATGCTAGAAAAGAACATGTATAGTAACTATTTGGCATATGAATATAAATGATCTTATTTTGGAAATGTGTTATAAACCCGTAGTTCTTTTCTATTAAGAAATGTCTAAGTATTATAATTAGATAATAAAATGAAAAATTTTGTGATGCAGAAAATGCCGCCCAGACGTAGAATAACTGTCCCAGAAGAGTCAGTTAATGATGAGAGAGGTCCTGTAGATCCGATACAGAGACTGGTAAATTTATTGGGAGAGGCTCTGAGGTGAAGAAACGAACCCGTACCACCCGTTCCCCAATCTGTCCCAGTAATAACCTTCAAAGATTTTAAGAGTGTAGGACCGCCAGAGTTCACGGGAACCACCGACCCGCTAGTTGCGCAAACCTGGATCAAGGAGATCGAGAAGGCCTTCACTATAGCTCGCGTGGGTGAAGACTAGAAGACAGTATTTGCCACATACATGATTTGGGGAGAAGCGAACTATTGGTGGGAAACTAATCAACAGAGAGCGGGGGAAGGAACGATAACATGGGAGCGGTTTACGACACTATTTTTCGAGAATTATTTTTCGAAGAGTATGAAGAGTAGGATGGAAGTAAAATTCCTAGAGTTAAAACAAGGTGATATGACGGTGGCGCAATACGCAGCTAAGTTCAATGAACTAGCGCGATTTGCAGAGCACCAAGTTGTGGATGAGGAGAGAAAGGCAAGACGTTTTGAGCAAGGGTTGAATCCATGGTTGTATAATAAGGTATCGGTCTTCCATATTAATTCCTTTACAACATTGTTGGAGAAGGAAATTATTGCGGAAGGTGGCAGTGAGGCCTTAAGTCTATATCATAAGGAGAAGAAGAATAAGAACACTGGTAGTGAGTATCGTGGAGGGAGCAGCAGCGGAGGAAGTAACTCCGAAAAGAGGAAATGGGAAAAAAACAATAACAGAAACAATAACCAAGGTGGGAGTCACCAGGGAAACTTCAAAAAGAGGACCGAAGCTTGCAACAAATGTGGAAGAAGTCATTAGGGAGAATGCTGGAAGAGGAAAAGCACTTGCTATAATTTCATCGAAGAGGGGCATATATCGCCAAATTGCCCAAAGCCGACGAAGATCAGAGGAAGTTTTGCTTGTGGATTAACAGGGCACCAGATAAAGGATTGCCCGAAGAAAGGAAGCGGTGGAGTTGGCAGAAGCCAGGGAGGAAGAAGTGAGTTAATGATTGGTGGACCTGCGCAACCTAACCGATCGACCGCTCGAACCTTTAACATGACCATCTAGGACGCCGTAGCTGCGAAGGACATGGTGTCGGATATAATCCCAATCAATAATATAAATGCTTATGTATTATTTGATTCGGGTGTCACCTGTTCCTTTGTATCTGAAGAATTTGCTAGTAAACTTAGTACACCCAGAGAACGTCTAGAAGATCCTTTGAACATAGAAGTTGCAAATAAGGAAATAATCCCTGTAGAATATGTCTATCGAAATTGTCGCGCAAATATTAGAGAACATGAACTGAGCGTAGACTTGATTCCTATTAGATTAGGAGAATTTGACATAATACTAGGTATGGATTGGTTATATAACCATGCTGCAGTAATTGACTATCAGAACAAATGTGTGAACCTTCAGACTCTGAGTAAGTCTAAGGTAGTGTTTTATGGTAGCTCATCGCTTAAGCAATAGTGTTGCGTTACGATGATGCAGGCCAGGAAATTGTTAAAAATAGGATGTGTAGGTTATTTAGCTTACATCATGGATACTCAAAAAAAGGGAGTAGAGATTAAAGATATACCCGTAGTGAGTGAATTTTAGGATATATTTTCGGACGATCTGCCTGGCCTTCCACCAGACAGAGAAATTGAATTCGTAATAGACTTAGCACCGGGAACGACACCGATTTTGAAAGCTCCATATCGTATGGCGCCAGTAGAAATGAAGGAATTGATGATATAACTTCAAGAGTTATTGGATATGGGTTACATTCGATCGAGTGTGTCTCCTTGGGGAGCACCAGTGTTATTTGTGAAAAAAAGGACGGATCGATTAGGCTCTGTATCGATTATCGAGAATTGAACAGAGTAACGATCAAGAACAGATATCCACTACCAAGGATAGACGACTTATTTGATCAACTAAAGGGAGCGAAATGTTTCTCGAAAATCAACCTGCAGACGTGATATCATTAATTGAAAGTGCGAGATGAGGATATACCAAAGACTGCATTTAGAACCCGTTATGGACATTACGAGTTTTTGGTAATGTCATTTGGTTTAACTAATGCTCCGGCAACATTCATGGACTTGATGAAACGAGTTTTCAAGCCATATTGGGATAAATTCATAGTAGTTTTCATCGACAATATTTTAATCTACTCTAAGACAGAAGAAGAACACGCCGAACATCTGAAGATTCTTTTGGAGGTACTGCGAAAGGAGAAGATGTATGCAAAATTTTCTAAGTGCGAATTTTGGATGAAGAAGGTTCAATTCTTAGGCCACATGGTGGATAAGAATGGAATCCTAGTAGACCCCAAGAAGGTCGAAGCAGTAAGTAATTGGGAACAACCAAGAACACCGACGGAGGTAAGAAGTTTCTTAGGGTTAGCTGGGTACTATCGAAGATTTATCGAAGATTTTTCTAAGATAGCGACCCGTCAACTAATTTGACGAGGAAGACGGTAAAATTTGTATGGACCGATAAATACGAAGAAATTTTTCAAGAGTTGAAGATGAGATTAAGCGAGGCGCCTGTATTATCATTACCAGATGATACGAGAGGATTTGTGATGTATAGTGATACGTCACATAGAGGACTGGGCTGTGTCCTAATGCAACACGGAAAAGTCACTGCGTATGCGTCATAACAATTGAAGGATTACGAAAAACGATACCCTACTCATGACTTAGAGTTAGCGACAGTAGTTTTTACGTTAAATATATGGAGACATTATTTGTACGGAGAGAGATGTGAGATATACACGGACCACAAAAGTCTGAAATATATCTTCACACAGAAGGAGTTGAATATGCGTCAGAGAAGGTGGTTAGAATTGATCAAAGATTATGACTGTGACATTCTTTATCACCCGGGGAAGGCAAACATAGTTGCCGACGCTCTGAGCAGGAAAGGAAGGGAGAAATTGTTTCGACTAACAACTCAGGAAGAGTTAATAAGAGATATGGAGAAGTTGGAAATAGAGGTGAAGGGACCGAGAGGTCTAAAGAGAAGTTATTTGTAATGAAAGCTTGTCCAACATTGTTGGATAGAGTAAAGGAAGCCCAGTAGAAAGATGGAGAATGTGAGAAAATCAGGGTAAGGATCACGGAAAAAGAGGAAGAAAAATTTCGAATAGATAAAGACGGTATCTTAAGATTCGAAGGGAAATTGTGAGTACCGGCAGTGGACGAGTTAAGAGAGGAGATTTTGTATGAGGCTCATAATACAACATATTCCGTTCATCCAGGAGGCACAAAGATGTATCGGGACTTAAAGCAACATTTTTGGTGGCCAAATCTAAAATGAGAAATCGTAGAATACGTTAGTAGATGTCTTACGTGTCAACGCGTAAAAGTAGAGCATCAACGGCTGAGTGGTTTATTACAACAGTTGGAAATAATAGAGTGGAAATGAGAGCATATTACGATGGATTTCGTGGTAGGACTTCCAGTCACACAAAAAGGTTTGGATGCCATTTGGGTTATCGTGGATCGACTTACAAAAATAGCACATTTTCTACCTATCAAGATCCGCTACAGTTTAAATCAATTAGCGAGTCTGTACATAAAGGAAATTGTTTCACGACATGGAGTGTCGGTGTTGATTGTTTCTGACCGAGACCCGCATTTCACGTCGAAATTCTAGAAAAGCTTACAAGAGAGATTGGGAACACAGTTGAGGTTGAGTACCGCTTATCACCCTCAGATAAACGGACAAAGTGAGCGAACTATATAAACGCTAGAGGACATGCTTAGGACTTGCGTGATGGACTTCAAGAGAAATTGGGACGACCACCTACCCTTAGTCGAATTTGCGTATAATAATAGTTACCATGCGAGTATTGGCATGCCACCGTATGAAGCTCTTTACAGAAGGAAGTGCAGAACGCCAATATATTAGGACAAAGTCGGAGAACGATGAATACTCAGACCCGAGTTAGTTCAACAAACCGCAGACGTGGTGAAAGTGATAAGGGCCAGACTAGTAGCAGCTCAAGATCGCCAGAAGAAGTACGCAGACTTGCATCAACAAGACCGAGATTTTGAAGTCGGCAGTTTCGTATTCTTGAAAGTATCTTCATGGAAGGGAAAGATCTATTTCGGCAAGAAAGGAAATTTGAGTCCAAGATTCATATGACCGTTCGAGATACTAGAACGAGTGGGCGAATTAGCGTACACAGTTGCACTACCACTTGAGTTGGAGCACATCCATAACGTGTTTCATATATCTGTGTTGCGTCTGTACAAGCCTGACTATAAAAACATGATTTCTTATGAACCTATTCAAGTGGAGAAGAATTTAGCGTACGAAGAAATTCCTATCCAAATCCTTGATAGGAAAGAGCAAACCTTAAGGAATAAAGTTATTTCTTCTGTAAAAGTACTTTGGCGTAACCACGATGTCGAGGAGGCAACGTTGGAGTTAGAAGATAGGATGATGAGGGATTATGTAACAACCCGGAGAATCTGGATTGTTCAGAATTTAAGATTAAAGAATTAATTATTAATAAAATGAATTTTTATTAATATTATTATGTGCTATGTGTATATTAATCGTTCTATAACCTAGAATGATTATTAATCGGGAGGATTCTGGCTACGAGCTAGATTGAACGAGTATGAATTTTCAAGACGAAAATAAACATTTTCCGGGTACAAAAATATTTTTGGGAAAAAAGACGAAATATGCACTATTCACCTGACGAAACCTAAGGGTTAGGGTTTGAATAACCTAAGCCGTTCTGAGAGTTCGGTATGTTGAAATGATATTCTGTCAAAAGATTTGACGATAATATATCGTGAAAAGTTAAGTAAGCCGATAAAATTTTTTCTCGAAAAACGTGTAGAAATCGGATAAAATAAAAATGATGAAAAGTACTGTTATGTACTTTTTATTCATTTAGCTACGTTAGGGGAAAACGTGATGGAAAACGCTTGACACCAAAAAGTGTTTTTCAGTTTTTTCGGAATCTGAAGAATACGTAAAAGTTAATCGGTAAAGGAAAGACGAAATATCCAAAAATATTTGGATTCCGAGAATCGCAGTTTTTAAAACTATCGGATGAAACCCAAAAGACGGAACTACAAAACTTAAGGGCTAAGCAAACTTGAGGGCTAAGTTAACTTAGTCCTTAAGTAATGAATAGTAAGGAGGTTAGGGTGTGAAAAGACCAAAATGCCCCTAGCTTTGAAAATCTATAAATAGGAAGCTTAAACTTATTTATTTGGATTCTTGAAAATCCTATACTTGAGAGAGAAAGAGAGAGAGTTCAGATGGAAGATGAAAGGGAGAAGAAAGAGGAAAAGTTGGCTCGTGAGCAAACTTTATCCGACGGAAGGAATTTAAGGATGAACGGTAATCCGAATCCTAGTTTCTTCTAATTTTTCTTTAAGTTTAATATGTTCAATACATAACTTAATAAAGATAAGAAGTAGATAATGTTAATAATGAATTCATATGGATGAATTCATGAGAAAATGAAGAAATAAGAATTAGAAATTTAGTTTATAAATTTCTTAAGGAAATATAAGATTCGTAAGGATTTTTAGCGATCCGAACGAATCTTATGAATGAGTAGGTCAAATAAGTAAGGAATGGTGTTCTATAACATCAAATTCCAAGAAAAAGTGAAATCGTAATCCAAAATATGTATTAAAAATGAAGAACGAACGAAGAACACGAAGAACACGCGAAGAACACGAAGAACGTTGTTGATGGACAAATTTAAAACCATCATAGTATAATTGTTGTTGATGGACAAGTTTAAAACCATCGCGTATAAGTTAGATGCTTATTGTTTGGTTAGGAACAATAGAAACGTTCATGAAGAATGGATTAAAATGGAGCTATAACGAAGTTATGGCGAAAATTTTGTAAAAGACGAACGAGAATTAGAAAGTTCATAAATGAACCTGAACGTGTAGGGTTCATAAGAATGTAAGAGAACGTATAAAACGTGAGTCGTAGAATCAAGAATGAATGAGTTCCGAGTTCGGATGACCTAATTACGGACGAACGAACAAAGAACGTTAAAATGAACGAAGGGTGAAGATTAAGCTAATCAAAAGGCATGTTAATGGATTCAGCACAAAGTTCTGTCTGGGGGAAATCGAAGTACGTTAGATAAAAAAGAAAATGGCTTTGGAACGATCTCGTTCTGAGTTATAATGAAGAAGTTATGAGATTTCAAAGTACGTCTCAGAATGACCAAAGACTTAGAAAATTTTTTAGGAAGAAGGTCTTAGCGCCGCGGCGCCAGACATGCCTAGAATGGTGGTGCTGTAGCACCAGGCCGGAGGGTCACGTACTACTAACTCACGCCGTAATGCGAGTTTTAGTGCTGAGAGTGGCGCCGCGGCGCCGGTGCAGAGCAATGCCAGAAATGAGATTTTAACTGCTCAATTTCTGGGGGATGTGCAAGAAAAAAAAAGATATGAACATGTAGTTCAACTAATGTAACACTTAATCAAGTGTATTAAACCTTTGATGAAGGTCGAACGAAAAGATTAAATGAGATTAAAAGAATGTAATTACTGGTTACAGAACAGATAGCCAGGGACCGTAGTCGCAATGAATCGAACGTGAGGGATTGCTATGATGGTGATTCCTTAGACGTTGATGGACGATAGTAATGTATAACATTTCGATGTTATGACATGGTAATGAGAGATGAATGTAAAGCGTATAAACACTGTGAATGCAACGTTGTTGCGATGAACGATCGGTCTTAGCATACAATGATCGGTATGGCTTCGACATTAAGACAGAATAATGAACATGGGGTTCATGGGAATGATAACGATCGAAAAATGATTAAAGCCTTGAGTAAAGGTTGAATGAGAGATTAAGAGACAAGCAACGTGAACGTTGAATACGTAAACGATTCTCGTAAATCGTATTCGCGTTGGACGAACGTTCTAAGCATACCCTGGTTGTATGACTTAGACTTTGACAAAAGTAGTAAATAAGATATGATTTATCAAGAAAGCCGTAGTGAACAGTAGTAAGGTTAATGAAAGCCAAACATAAGTCGGATAAGAATGTTAGAATGAAATGTAAGCGTTGAACACTTTAACCGATGTGAAGGTTGAGTGTACGCGAATATTAAATGGGTAAAACCTACACTCCATGTATGTTTTGACCGTAGGATAATCAAGACCAATGATTAAACCTGTGAACGGTAAAGAAGCTGAATTAAGGACAAGTTCGTATAACGTAAAAGAAGCCGAGTTAATGTTTATAACTTGGATAACGTTCCTAGTCAAATGAATCGGACGTTGTAAGATAAGAATTAGGTAACATAAGATATTTAACGCTATAAATGCGTATAATGAAAATTGAATGATCGTTATGAGTAAACAAAAGACTGTATGACTTAGACGATAAAGAATAAATCCTGAGGTATGACATTTATTTGTCAGAAAGCCATAAGGAATAAGAAATTGACTTAACGAACATTATAGTTTAATAGTTCGGGTAAGTTAAGATGAATTTAGGTTCTAGTACAATCTTAACCTTTGATGGTTGACATATAGGAGCTGAGCTAAACAATTCCTTCAGAGAGCGAAGGTATATACAAAACTGGCAACCGATCTAACTCACTGTGATGACAGTGTAGATGAGACGGGAACTTGTTTGTTGGTTGTTTGTGGGAAACCCCTCAGAGTACCATATGGACTACTAGCAGAGAAGCGATGTGTGCCGAGTCCTAGAGAAGTTATAAGAGGAAGATAAGAATATAAATCATCAAAGATGAAGAATGTTTTGAGTAAGACATCTCCGTATGTCATGAAGCCGTAAATCGGTAATGAAAATTAGTCGCATAAAATTATATTGCAAGAACGCGAACCCTAAGAAGTAAAGTTAAGTAAACTAATGTGTAAGTCAAGTATATGACTAATTGGTGTATGTGTTATTTCCTTATGTGTTATAGGGATTGGAATGAGCAGTTTAGCATAAGCTGTAGCTGTGCGTAAGACAAGTTTCCTAACTTCATTCATATTTTAAATGAATGCTAGTTTCTTAAACTTCTCAGATGTTGAACTTGAGAAGTTCTGTCTATGTGCAAATGTGTGATATTTGTACAAGGTGGTAGAATGTATGAGGCCTTGTGCCACAATGTGAACACTTCGGTGTTTCTATGATATGAACTGTTTTGTGATTGAACTGTTCAATATTAGCATGTTCTGTTTATACATGAACCATTATTGTTAAGTCTGGGCTATTGATTCTAGCCAGACGGAATGTGTATGAAAGAGAGTAGAGAATGAAAGTATTTCAAAATGAATGTGACTAATGTTTTAAAGTGATAGGAATCGAGATTTTTCCTATTGTTCAAGCTGCTTCATAACCTTTGTTCGGTTATCGAAGCTCCAAAGGAATGTTAAAATCTTGAAGTTGTTTGTTCAACTGCTATGACTTGCTGAGCAATTGAATGCTCACACTTGCTTTAAATGAAAAACATTTTCAGCGAACGATGTTTAGACGAACTTATGGATCCCATAAAGATCAAGCTGATCGGTATCAGAAGGAGTATCATTCATTAGGTGAATGAGTGAGAAGATCAAGTGAAGACTTGTAATGTAGAAAGAAGAAAATTAAACTATAGACTAGTTTAATGAACTGTTATGTATCCTTGGTGGCGGATAAAAGTCACTCTTGTAAGATGAAAGGAATAATGTAATTATCATTATTTGTAATGAGAAAGGTTATAAGGTTTTAGAACCTGGGAATTTAGAATGTATGTTATTATATTTGAGTATATAATGATGTATGTTTAGATGAATGATGTGCTAGTGACGCACGGAATCCGGGTGGGAAGATAGACCGGATTTTGGGGCGTTACAGATTATCCCCATCTATATTGTGTAACATTGTAGCAATTCTGGGACGGAATTTTTATAAGGGGGGATGTAATACTTGAGAATTTCCACGTATTATTAAATGAATATATTAATGGAAATGATATTTCTGTGAATATAAGTGTTATTATTTTATGAGTCGGTTAAATCAAGTGATTCTTATTTGATCGATACGTATTAAGATGTGTGAAGTGGAAATGAGATTTGTGAAATGCCTTGTGTGGCATAATGCGAAACGAGGAAATCCATTAAGCAAATTAAAACGAGAATCTAGAAGATTAATCGTGTTGATAATGTGATTTCATATGTGTAATCAATACGTTCGTAGACTTGTAGTAACACTTTTGTAGACAAGTAATTCATGTCGTATAAAGCGATTTTAGCAATGAAAATTGACACGGGCTGAAGCTAAACCAATCTTGGCACTGCTGTATAACGACGCAGTTAAGCGCCATCCCAATAAAGATAAGTCAAGCTCGCGCCCAATGAGACAAATGGAGAAAATTAATTTGTTTCACTTTGAAAATTAAATGGAATAATTATATGATATGTGTGACATTGATAAACCATAAAATAAATATGTTATGTTTAAGGAAGGAATTATTAAGTAAGCCAGTAATGGTTAATGGTTGAAGTAGAATATTAATTTCTTGGTAATTAACTAATAATATGTGATTTCTATTATTTGCAATATAATAAGAATTACATAAATAAATAATGATTATGGAAATCCGTAAATACAATAATCAATGATGGTTGGATTAATTAATATTGGTGTTAATTAATCAAGGAAGTGAATAATTTATTTAGTAATATGATAATATTAGATTAACACTTATGTGCATATATAACTATATTATATAGTGTGGTGTGACGTTTATGTGACTATATATTAAGTCTTATAAGACTATGTTGTATGAAGCAATGTGATTAAACATATTGGAACTATATGTTATAAATACACTATCTATGTGACAATATGTATGTGGGTATATAATAAAATAATATACCATGAACATATTGTAAACTATTATTTTAATAAAGTGTACTAGTGTGATAAAATGCACATAGGTTATATGTATGTTACATTTCCATATTACATCTACTACCTTGAAACATTAATTATTAAAACTATGACATAAGTTATCATGTGGTTATGTGAGTGGTAGAAATAATTATAGATCTACCCGGACGATAATACCTGACTGCGTTATTTTATTTCGTATATTTAATGTACATGGACTATATGATGGAAGTATATAGATAACCCTAAATTATCCTAATATAGTGACACTTGGACATTAAAACCATTTTTGGATAACAAAGTAACTACATGTGTTGGAACTAAGTGTTGCTGAGAGTTTTATTTTGTCCCAAAATGAGTGGCACAAGTACATAAATAGTAACTCCAAGCTAAATCACGTATTTCTCCAAAAGGCTAAGACCTATTTCTGCTTCCAAGCTCCTAGCTAATGATCATGGGGGGAGGGGTGTTCATGATGCAAATCAACAACTAATTACCAACTCTTTCTTAATCTTCATGCAATCCTACAATCCATGGGTTTGATTCAATGGGGAAATGAAATGTCTAGTCCATGATTTTTCTATAAATGTAAGCTTGAGTTCAGATTTTTGTGTTGCTAAGAGAGTGATCTGAGAAGTCTAAGTAAAGGATTTAAGTGGCTGAGCAATTGTAGAAGCTTATTCAGTGTGTAGGAGGTCCAAGAAGGTATAATTTTTATCTATGTTCTTGAAATGGGTCTTGTTTGATTCTTGTAATTTCTTGAAATTCTATGTCAAGTGTTGGTTGGAAAATCGATCACTAAACACACACAAGTATACGCGGTCTAACAAGTAATACAGTGATAAGTAGAATGTCGTACCCACGAGGAACCATCACTAATATTTACCAAGTACCAACTTTGTATCGCTAAAGTCTTATTCGAATAACAATAAATGAAAGTGTGATTAATCTAAGCATAACTAATTATCAAAGAAAGTAAATGGATAATGAATGGTAATCGAAGGAATTACAAGATAAGTCAACTTCACCCCACTCAGGCATTCTGTTGAACACCTGGCGTGCTATGTTTCATCAAACTACCTACCCTTCTCTCTCTGGTCTTAATGGTCACGAAAATTTGTTGACCGAGAACGCACAAGTGCTCATGCACCTATGTCGAGGTATGCACAAACATATCCTTTCTAGATCAACTCGTTAGGGAATAGAACAGAAAAGAATGCCAGAGCTAGATACAATCCTACATATGTCTATGCAAATTGATCAGAACAAGGATTTAAGCATAAGTTCTCAAATAGGTCGCACGTGGCGCACATATATATATCTATTCTACGTACAACTTATGCAGTCGAAACCCACAATCATATGCCAATAAATTCAAGTGTAAACCTACAATCCTTCTGTCGATATCTTGTAAATTACCAAAATCATCACTAATGTCTTAGTGAGAATCATTAAGCATAAATATATCGAACCAAATCATATGGTGCCAACCAAAGAGATAAGACAATCAATTTAAATAACAAAGGGTTCCATTATAACCTTAGACCCAATGTTCAGTTCATAGCTATTGAACAAAATACAAGTAGCAATAAAGAAAACATTTATAGAATACAAAATTAGAGGAAATAAATGGATAAGAGGAAACTCTATCAAAGCCCTTCAATCTCCACGCATTCCGCTCAAATCAAGCTTTCCAATCCGTGTCGCTCACTGCTCTTGTCGCTCCAAGGATATGCCAGACTTCTCCCTAATCTACCTAATCTATATTTACAAACATCAACTAAGAGAAAAAGAAGAGAAATTACAGAAGAAAACTAATCTAAGCTAATTATTTGATCTCAGATCTCCTGAGTATATGTTCTGCAGAGCTTCTTTTTCCTTATATATGCGTCTCTGTCATTTGCTTGGTCAAACACAAGACCTCTTTGCCTGGGCACCAGAGGTGGCGCCGCGGCGCGGGACACTAAGCTATAGTTGGTGCTACAGCGCCACATTAGTATGAAGGACACGGAGCTCACGCTGCAGCGCGAGCCAAAGAAGCTTCAGTGGCGCCACGATGCGAAGGTGTCATCAGCAGGAACAAGGAGGTGGCACTGCGGCGTGAGCACAAAGCTTGGCTTTGGCGCGGGTATGTAAAATTTGACCGTTTTGCTCCTAAAAGCATGGAAAAGACCTTGAAATCCCTGTATTGCATTAGTTAAGCGCAATAACACTATAATCATACAAAAATTATATAAAAACTACGAATTCAGGCAATTATTTAAGTCATAAAGCATCCGATTCGCGGGTATAAATCCCACTCATCAAATACCCCCAAACTTAAGCTTTTGCTTGTCCTCGAGCAAACTATCTAACATAAAAAATAACAGTAGTAATTTAACATGCGAAAGGAATATAAAACTATATACTAGCATCGTGGCTACGAATCTCAATCAAAGCTACTACCAAAGAACAAGGCAAACTTAGGCATGAGTAAGGGTTCATTCTATTTCAAGCATAAGATTGTATTCGATCCATTCTATGTGTGTGTGTGTGAAGACCAACTGTCTTGACTAATCATAGCTTAAATAAGTTCGCACAGTCGATTGCTAATACCAATTAGCAAACTCCACAACTTAAACATTCAACAAGTATTAAGAATAAGACACAAGTGCAGTAAAGGATCAAAAGACTCTAGCATGAAGACAGTAAAATCTGACTCAGACAATTCTTAATTACTTTAGGCTAATCAGAACTACCCATTAATGAGCTTTTGATCAGTGACTCCCAAGCCAGACGAATTTAGGGCACTAGGTGTAGAACACCCCTAAGAATCTAGTAACTCGAGCAGCAAAGGCCACGTAATCAACATAAGCCAAATTAGACTTTACAAGAACCGAAGATTATTAGGCGAGTGCATTTTATGCTCCATCTCAATATTGATCCTACGTTTATGGGTGAGTGCGTTTTATTCTCCATCTCGACCCACCGCAAGACTTTCTATATTCAATCTTCATTATCAAGTTATTCTTCTTTATATATATATACATATATATATATATATATAAACATGCACGAATCCAAGATCCAAAACTGTATAAACGTCTAAGTCTTTTATTATCTTGTACAAATGAAAGTTTATAAGAGTGAACAAAACTCTCAAAGCAATAAACATGCGAACTAAATTCGAAAAATAACTAGTTAACACATTTGGTCGGTGCTTGCTAGAAGGACGGATCAATAACAGTCTTAACTTATCAACTGACAAACCCCTAGTACATATATGCTTGACACGACTCTATGAGAGACAAAAAAATTTGGTGCATGCTATAGCCACAATCAAAAATCAATAATGTATAACACCCTTGCTTAATAGCAGCTCAAAATAGGGTAAAAAGGCCATTAACATGGCACAAGCATCTAAATCTGTATAAGCCCAAAAAGATGGCTATAAACCACAATTATGCTAAAAATAATCAAAGCATTAATAAATAAAACCAAAAATAGTTCATGGCATCCATAATGATAAAAAAAAAATCCAAGCATTATCCCGCAGTTCAAAATGACTGCACCACAATACTGATAATAAAAACATAACAAAATACTAAAGTATGGCAACCTAACATGGAAGTACGAAAATAAACAGATAATAGCCAAAAACACCCCCAAACTTAAAGTGAGCAATGTCCTCATTGCTTAAACATAATCAATCGATACAAGAGGGCTTCCCTAAAGATCGCTTACTCCGCAGTGGCTTCATCCTCATCAACTTTGGTGGGCGGTGATGGTGGAGGGTATGGTGGGAAGACAGGAGGCTCTGGGAACTGGTATGGCCTGAACTCAGCATTCTCACCACAATAATTAGTGTAGATGCTCTGCATAGTGTTTACCAGCTGAGCCTGGTACTGCATCGCAATGTCCTACCTCTGTGCCACAACTACGATGTGCCTTTGCTGCCTACGAGCCTTAGCATCGTGTTTTTGATGCAGCAGGGTGAGAGACACCATGATATCAGCCAGTAGTCCCTGACCAGATGGGCCTGCGTCTGGAGCGGCGTCCGGAGGCTACGAAGGCTTGGCCTCTGCTGTAGGAGGTGGCACTTTTGGTGGCTCGTATCCCTCGCCTCTGACATGAGACTCTGCCCCATCCCACTCATAGTAGCATTTGATGGTCAGATGGTCAATGACTGTCATTGGTGGCGAGGCTATCTCTTTTGGCCCCCACTGAATGCCTGCTTGCTTGCATAACCAGGTGATCAGCGATGGATATGGAAGTCTTGCAGCGATGTTGCTCTTGATTTCCTTCTAAATTGAGTCATGAATGAGCACACCAATATCCACATGCAGACCCGTGACAATGGCGAATAGCAGAATCACCCTATCTTTCATCACGTCACTCAGATGCCGGGTCGGGATCATGTTGGCACATATAAAGCTGAACCACGCCTTCCCGTAGTGACTAAATGATGAAGCTAGGAAACTGGTCTTTTCCCCCATGTAATCATTTTTCTTCGACACAGTCCTAGGCTTGTAGAGCCGCTGAATGATATCCTCGAGATCATAGATGCATAGATAGTCCCTGCCCTGATAATTGGGTGTCTCAATCAGTTCATTGATGGCTTGGCTTCTAAAATCCACTAACTTCCCTCGAGCTTGGACAACAGCAGGACCATCGGGATTAGCGTTGGCATAAAACTCCCGAACCACTGGTACTATGGCTGACCCTGGTGGTTTGGTGAAGTGGATCCAATTGCGCTCCACTATCATAGTAGTTAGCTCACCATCCGTTTTGTCGGGCCTCAACCCTCGCTCAGGAATCAGATTTCGCACTCCAAATGAGCTTTTGTACTTTTTCCAGGCCTCCTCATAGATAAACTTGGCTCTGTCCTATGCCGTTGGTGGTGGTGCAGCGGACGAAGATCCTCCGACACTGAGTCTTTGTCTTTTGGGTGCTATGTTAGAATTTCAGTTGATGAGGTTCAAAAATAGTTCCTAAACAATGCTATACTCTGTAGAAACAACACTTGTATCAATGCACATCAATTCCCCAATGAAATCCCAATGATATTAAGCCTAAACAGTCCAACTTTTCTCTCGAGCAATTTATCAAACATGTTGTGAGCGCTCTGAAAACTTAACTTGGACAACCTTTGTTGAAAGTGCTCTAACCCGATTTCCATCAGTGGAAATCACCAACAACAGACAACAAGAATTGCAAAAATTCTAACAATCAAAACAAAATATGATTATGCTAGAATGGGATTTCCAAATACCTTGAGTTGAAAAGCCCGAGTTTGATTCGTATCTACTTTTCCTGCGTGATACTGGCTGGGGGTCTTGTGGGAAAGATAATTTGATCATGTGTGTAGTCTAATTTAGGGCTAGGGTTTTGTGGGAGTGAGGCGACTGGCTTGAGCGTTCTGCCTGTTGAAATTGCCGAGAGAAAAAAAAGAAAGGGTTTGAGCATTCGATTCTTTGAACCGCCGAGAAAACCGCTTTTAAAATCAAAACTTTGCCGCCAAGGCCATGACGCAAGACATCCTTCTTTGTTTGGCGCTGCGGCACAATTTAGCAATAGTTGAGGCTCGCTGGTGGTGCCGCGGCGCGGCCTACCCTTTATTGGTTGGCATCACTGGCCATGCGAATTAGCGATGGCAAGGCTCATTACGCCGTGCTGCAATGACTCCATCCTTTGTCTCTCTTTGCACATGCGCACAATTGGGAAAAAACCAAGATTTTGGACCAAGCTGCACAAGACGGGTTCTAGTACATCTGTTGGCGCCGCAACGCGAGGGATATTTTCTGTGTTTTTCCTGTCTGTTAACTGCACATGCCAAGATAAGAATAAAACTACACTACAAAGGTAAACATACATTATTAAAAACCTTAAAAACACTATTGTAATATATGATATATCATAATAAACATGCTGCCTGCAGATGATAGACACAAAACCATTAATGCATAATCTGACAGCTATGTTAACAACTAAAGCGAACAGACACAAAGTAAACTAGTTATAAGTAAAGAAAATAGATAAAATTTATACCGAGATGGTGGTGCCTCCCCACCAAGCGCTTGTTTTTAAAGTCGTCGGCTTGACTATACCGATGCCGCTCAATCCGGCTCATAAGCAAAATTGACCTTTTCATGCCGCCTATTCGTCAATTCGTTTAAATTTTTGGCCGATAAGGTTGATTTGCCATTCTTCTTTCCTTCGTCCATCCAATCATCATTTGGCACAAATAATCTTTCGCCACTGGAATTATCCCTTTATTCGCCTATTTCATTCAATTGAAAGCGTTCTTCAGTATTATATATTCTTTAACCCATTCATTTCCTTCTCTAAGGATCATTATTATAAGCACTCCGGATATTACATTCACCCATTCTTCTAAAAATTTCGTCCTCAAAATTTTATTTATTAATCTTCATTCAATCAATCTATCAAAATAGATTTTACGTTAATACTTTATTCATTCATTGGGTTCTACAATCAAATTCTTTCTCTAAGGATCTTTCTAAGATCATCATATTCCTCACCTCTTCCTCTTCTAAGAGTTTCACATTTCTCTTCTTTCTGGAATTTCAATTCTTTCTTGAAATTATTATGTTTTGCTTAATTTTCTCATCCTTTCCACTTTCACCTTTCAGAATAATAATAATCTTCCACAATTGCTCAATAACTGGGAAGCGATATGAATAACAGAAATTTAAAAGATTCCAAATCATGCTGAGGGTCATAAGACCTTGAACTACGTCCACAGTTATAAGTACTCTTTCAACTTAAACCTTAACAGTCATTAGACTATAGGGACTCCCGTACATAGGGTGCTAAGCCCTTTGTACGATGTATTGTGCACTCTACCCATGGTTATAAGTATTTTTTCAACTTAAACCTTAACTGTGACGCCCCCAAAATAGGTATACATCACTCATCTTGGGTCGCAAAATACATGGTACAGAATACAAATACAAACTTAATTATACAACATGAGCTGAGAGTTTTTACACGGATATTGTCATCTAGACAATATCCAAACTCAAATAGAGTCCTCATTACATTTATTGGCACACTATTTTATAGAATAGTGAGGACTACTCTAACACCATCTCGGGCCATCACTCCGTTCCCCGACTATTTCCGGCTACGTTCTCATTTCTTGAAGAGAACAATGGAAGTAAAAGGGTGAGCTGAACTAGCCCGGTACGAAATATTATGACTAAGATAATGCAGAATAAGTTATCATTAGCCTTCAACAATGTTAAACTGATAGAATATAATAGAAAACAAGTTTAACTGCAGCGGAACAAGCAATCCATTAGAAGAGTCAAGTAGAGCATGATATCTACTATCTTCTATGATTTAAAAAGTTTATCATTAACTTTATTGTTGGGACTCACTTTAATAAATAGATCACATCATCGAATCATCCACCTTTTACTACCAAGGATATTCATTAGTATCACGTCCACAAATTATTCTTGCACTACGGGCCAAGAATTATTCATGTAATAATCAATGGTCATGACTATACCGAATTATCCATGGTCATAATCATACCAATCAATAGTCCATCTATGCACGTAAGCCAAAGATGACTTTCATCACAATATAAGCATGGGGATGATGACAATGATATAAGAATTCAATTAAAAGAAAGTAAAGGATAAATTTTTAAAGATTTATAATTTAATTTATCCAGAATTCAATAATGTCCAAAATTTCAACATGATACTGCTTTGTAGAGTAAAATTAAAGAATAATATCCATGTATCAAAAATATTTTGGACAGAAAAGAAATAATTTTTTTGGTGAATAGTACCTCGTGAATAGTACCCTGTGAATAGTACTTCGGGAATAGTACCCTGTGAATAGTAACTTGATATGAAAAGTGCCCCAAATACCCGAGTGAACAATATATGAGTGAATAGTAATTGGGTGAATAGTAACTCGTGAATAGTACCCTGACATAAAAAGTGCCCTGAATACTTGAGTGAATAATATTATAGTGAATAGTAATCGGGTAAATAGTAACCCGTGAATAGTAACTCATGAATAGCACTTCGGTGAAAATATTGATATTTAATAAAAAAGTTCATATCAATATTCCAATAAAATGATACTGGATGAAGCGTAAAACTCACAGATATTCCACTAATTTCAAGGATTATAGAAGTAATATTTACCATAGTAAGTTTAGATTTAAGAATATGAAAAGAATTAACATACGAAAACTGCAAATGGATTTTCACCTGTCATACGTTACGTAATCCGCATAGACAGGTTATTCCGACATACTAAATGATGAATACGAAAAATAGTATTCCTTATGAATACGAAAGAAATAATACCCCTTACCTTAGTAAAAAGCTGGATGCTTCAAAAGTGAAGTAGCAGAATTCTCTTCTTCTTGCTCTCTATAGTTTCTCTCTCTATAGTGTCTCTTGTGAATCTTAGTGAATTGGTGAGAATGAAAGAAGAATTAAGCTTTTATTTATAGGAGAATGGACTAAATAGTAACTAATTCACGAACGGTTCAGATTAATTTACTATTAAAACGGACGGTCCAGATTGATTACTATTAAAAGCACAATCGACGGTCCAGATTGATTTACTTTTAAAACCAACACCGACGATCCAGGTTGATTACTTTTAAAACCACAACCGACGGTCCAGATTGATTACTTTTAAAACCACCACCGACGGTCCAGATTGATTTACTATTAAAACCACCACCGATGGTCCATATTGATTTACTATTAAAACCACCATCAATGGTCCAGATTGATTTAACTTATTAACACTTTAGTACCCCTAAAGTTTTCCAAGTTTGCATTATTCCCCTCTAACTTTTGTAATTCACATATCTTCAATAAACACATTCTTAATACTTCAACAATTATTCATCATAATATTATAACTCACAATATTTAACAGCCAGGTCTATCACAGGAAATAGGGGGCTTTCCGATAAGGATTTCTCCTTATTGGCGCGCAATTAGATGACCAAACCTCTCATTGACAGAACTTCTAGACATTGTAAATATTGCAAATAATAATATGAATAACTTTGACGTCTCAATTATTGATTTAATAATATAAAATATTATGCAGATGATAATGTAACAATAATTGAATCAAATAACATGAGATATTATACAACAATTACTATAGCAATAATTGAGTATAACTGAGTGACTTCTCATATAAGCATCAATAATCAATACCGTGTGCTACTACGCAACCACGTGTATTACTGTACTTTTACCACCGGGTAGTTCAACAGTTTAACGGTAAAACTTCCGCCGTTATTTTTATAAAATATATTTACGCTGCTTTTCTAACTACGACAATACTACTTCCGCCAGGGGTCCACCAATGATTATACCGTCGTATGAATATTCCCTGCTAAAACGAATATTTCCCGACCAATCGAATATTTACTGACACAACGAATATTTTATATCAACTTGCTTACTTTGCAAAATTTTTCAAATATTACCCACAACTATAACATTATATCATATCCACACCATAATATTCAAAAAATATATTTTGAGAAAAATTATTCTTTATTCAAAAAAAATTGGGGTCTTACAACCTCCCCTTCTTATGAAATTTCGTCCTCGAAATTAGGGTACATACCTGATATGTCGAAGAGGTGAGGATACCTCGTCAAATTCTAACTCTTTGAGGTATAACCTTTGAGCATAGAATATACTTCTTCTTATCCAAGATTTTAATAGGTACATCTTTATACGTTAAATCTTCTGCTATCTCGTCCGGTTCTAATTCAATAATTTGGTTCGGGTCTTTCACATATTTACGTAACATAGATATGTGAAAAATGTTATGAACACGAGAAATACTTGGCGGTAAATCAAGTCTATAGGCCACAGTTCCTACTCGGTCAAGGATTTAAAATAGATCAATAAAATCGAGGGTTGAGATTTCCTCTCTTCGTCGATTCTTGCTTTTAGAATAACACCATCTTAAACCTTCTTCTTCACATTCATCAGCTCTAAGTCTGTAGCTTGATTGACTTTAACTTTATCAATAAAGTCAGTTCTAATCATATATTCGTTATCTTATCGTAGGTTCTTGGAGTCTTTAACTCTATCTCCATCTTTTGTAAGTTGTACGAAATGAGTCTTTGTGTTAACAACGTCACACTCGTAACCGCATACGATCTTCTACTCAACTTGTCAGCTACCACGTTCGCTCTTCCACTATGATATTGAATTGTATGGTTGTAATTTTCAACAGCTTGAGCCAATGTATTTGGCGCATATTACGTTCGTTTTGGGTGAAAAAAATATTTAAGGGTTTTGTATCGGGTTCAAGGTGGATACAAACTTTGATTTCACACTCTGGGGGTAGGCCAGGAAGTTCTTCAGGGAATACATCAGGAAATTTATTAACAATAGAAATATATTTCAAATCTGATGTATTTTTTGTTTAAATCCGTGACATGAGCTAAGAAAGTTTGACATCCGTTTTGCAATAAACGAATAGCTTTATGGCTTGAGATGACAGTGATTGACTTTAGTGGTTTGGTTGCTTGAATTCGCATAATAGGTTGGTTAGGAATATAAAAACTAACAACCTAACAAAAATAATCAATTTTTGCATGATGAGTAGTTAACCAATCGATTCCTAAAATCACATCAAAGGCAAGTATTTTCAAAGAGATAAGATCGACAGGTAATGTGAAATTGTCGATTTGAATCAAACAAGATTTATAAATAGTGGAGGTAACGAAGGTTTCTCCTAACGGAGTTTCAACCAATAAGTCAAAGTCTAATTTCTCCGGAGTTAAATTTAAACGTTGAGCGCAAGTAGGAGAAATAAAAGAGTGGGTAGAACCGGTATCTAATAAGGTATAGACTTCGCAAGAATTTATAATTAACTAACTCGTGCCAACTTCGTTCAGGTTACTAACTTTTTGAGAAGTCACAAAAAATGCTCTTCCTGAAACTGCAGAATTTGTTTTGTCCGTATCCACCTTTGGTGCCTCCGTCCCAGTTGGACTTGACTTCACTACACGATAAAATCGAGCTAGGTGACCTTCTCTTCTGCAATTGTATCACGCTTTGGACTGGTGCGTACAGTTTGGACTGATGTGTCCCTCTCCTCCGCATTTGTAACATATGACCGATGGTCGTTCTCCTTTCTTAACAACAGGTGCTGGAACTGACGTCTTTCCATCATTATTGAATCTCCTCTTCTTAAAATTTCCACTTCTATTATCTTGGCCATGATTACCATTTCTTGCATGTTGATTCCCTCTACGTTTGTTGTCACCGCTTCGATAACTGCTACCACTGGGATTATCGACTTGCTGGATGCTCTCTCTTGGTTGGGTTGAATCATTATTGCGCTCCAATAAATGAGCCCTATTTACAACATCTGAATACAAACACAGTTTGTGAGAAATGAGGTATTAACGTATTTCAGGTCTCAAACCTCACAGAATCATTCGCGTCATTCTCTCCTCATTATCAACCGGGATGCGAACCGGGACAACTCGGTAAACTTAGCCTCGTACTGCGACATGGTCATATTATTTTGCTCCAATTTGATAAACTCCGCCTCCTTCATGTGACGAATACTTTCGGGAAAGTACTTGTCATTGAACAGCTCTTGGAATTTCTCCCAAGACAACTTGAGTACGGCAGGCTAGGTATGTTTTACTGATTCCCACCAGTAATTTGCTTCTCCTCTCAAGATGAAGGTGGCAAAGGGAACCTTTTTCTCCTCGGAGCATCCCAATACATCAAGTATCTTGGTGATCTACTTTATCCACGTCTCCGCCTTAAGTGGCTTTGGCTCTCCCAAAAACTCCGATGGTCCCAGCTCCTTGAATTGTTTAGCGGTGACCATCTGTGAGTTGCCAGTGTGTCTACCTGCATTTTGAACAGGAGCCGCTCTCGCCTGATGTTGCATGAATTGCATGAAGCCTCTAAACATCCCATCGTTCATCATTTGATCGGTGTTGTTATTTACCTAAGGATTATTGTCTTCCTGTTGCACATTATCCTGGGTATTGATTGTTGGTGACTCAACGGTCTCATGTGCTTCATTGCTTATCTCGACATTTTCAGATGCCATTTTCAAATACTGCCACAAAACAAGGGTTAATTGATATGCCACATATTATCCCTATACTCTGATCGACCAATTAAATACCAAATAAACTCAGGTAGGTCATACTAACGATGGAATTCCCCGTCTCTCCCCTCCTAGTTCTTATCTCATATCTCAGCCAGGGATCATATCCCTAAGCTTTGATACCAACTATGACGCCCCCAAAATAGGTATACATCACCCATCTTGGGTTGCCAAATACATGGTACAGAATACAAATACAAACTTAATTATACAACATGAGCTGAGAGTTTTTACACGAATATTGTCATGTAGACAATATCCAAACTCAAATAAAGTCCTCAATACATTTATTGGCACACTATTTTATAGAATAGTGAGGACTATTCTAACACCATCTCGGGCCATCACTCCGTTCCCCGACTAGTTCCTATTACGTTCTCATTTCCTGAAGAGAACAATTGAAGTAAAAGGGTGAGCTCAACTAGCCCAGTAAGAAATATTATGACTAAGATAATGCAGAATAAGTTATCATTAGCCTTCAACAATGTTAAACTGATAGAATATAATAGACAACAAGTTTAACTGCAGCGGAACAAGCATTCCATTAGAAGAGTCAAGTAGAGCATGATATCTACTATCTTCTATGATTTAAAAAGTTTATCATTAACTTTATTGTTGGGACTCAGCTTAATAAATAGATCACATCATCGAATCATCCCTGCACTATGGCCAAGGATATTCATTAGTATCACGTCCACAAATTATTCTTGCACTACGGGCCAAGAATTATTCGTGTAATCATCAATGGTCATGACTATATCGAATTATCCATGGTCATAATCATACCAATCAATAGTCCATCTATGCATGTAAGCCAAAGATGACTTTCATCACAATATAAGCATGAGGATGATGACAATGATATAAAAATTCAATTAAAAAAAGTAAAGGATAAATTTTTAAAGATTTATAATTTAATTTATCCAGAATTCAATAATGTCCAAATTTTCAACATGATACTGCTTTGTAGAGTAAAATTCAAGAATAATATCCATTTATCAAAAATAATTTGGACAGAAAAGAAATAAATTTTTTGGTGAATAGTACTTCGGGAATAGTACTCTGTGAATAGTAACCCGACATGAAAAGTGCCCCAAATACCCGAGTGAACAATATTTGAGTGAATAGTAATTGGGTGAATAGTAACCCGTAAATAGTAACTCATGAATAATACCCCGATATGAAATGTGCCCCAAATACTCGAGTGAATAATATTATAGTGAATAGTAACCAGGTGAATAGTAACCTGTGAATAGTAACTCGTGAATAGTACTTGGGTGAAAATATTGACATTTAATAAAAAAGTTCATATCAATATTCCAATAAAATGATACTGGATGAAGCGCAAAACTCACGGATATTCCACTAATTTCAAGGATTATAGAAGTAATACTTACCATAATAAGTTTAGATTTAAGAATATGAAAAGAATTAACATACGAAAACTGCAAATGGATTTTCACCTATCATACGGTACGTAATGTGATGCCCCCAAAAAAGGTATACATCACCCATTTTGAGTTGTCAATTACATGGTACAGAAACAACTACAACTTTATTAATACAACATATAAACTGTAAGTTTAAATACAAATATTATCATCTAGACAATATCCATACCCAACTAAGTCCTCATTACAATTATTGGTATATTATTTTACAAAAATGGTGAGGACTACTAAAACAACTTTCTAGAACCATCATTCCACACCCCGACTAGAACTCGCTACATTCTTGCCTCCTGAGAAGAAAAATAGAACAAAAAGGAAAAGGGTGAGCTCAACTAGCCCAGTAAAGAATATTATGACTAAGATAATATAGAACAAATTATCGTTAGTCTTCAACAGGGAAAAATCTGATAGAATATAATAAACAACAAGTTTTAGATCAATATTCGCAGCGAAAATAATAATTCATAGATGAGTTACGTAGAGAATGAAATTAAACTATGAATTTAAAAGTCCATCATCAATATTTTATCCCTGTAACATCAATCAATATTCATCTTGAATCAAATATTCATCTTTTCACACAGGCCAAAGATATTCATCACCGGTCATGTTCATCTCAACACTGTACATCTTTTTACTACGGGCAAAGATATTCATAAGAAAATCAACCATCTTTACACTACAGGGCAAAGATATTCAGTAATATCATCTTTTAGGACTGAGAATGATGAAAAATATTAAAGAAAACAAATCCAGTGAAACAAAAGAACAAATATTAAGGATTCGTACTTTAAATAATCCGAGTTCAAAAATACTTCATAAATAACTATAGTGAAGTAAAATTCAAGAATGATCAAAACATGGATACAATCAAAGCTAGTATCCCTAATAGATATTTTGGACAAAAAACTAAAATTTAATTTTTCCGTGAATAAGTCTCAGTATTCGTGAATAAAGGTAAGTATCGTGAATAGTGCTTGATATACGTGAATAAGTAACTCGACACTAAAAGACAAGAATTTCACAAGAAAAATCCTACCAATAATTCGGCATAATGATATTAGAAGAAATAATATCATTTAAAAAAAAATATAACATCCCTTACCTTGAAAAGATTGTACTTCTAGCTGGAATATCGGATATAGTGCTGAAGGGAACTTGCACCGTATAGCAACACTCAAAGTATCAAAATACTCACAAGTATACTCGATAATATAGAGAGAGAAAACTTCAGTTTCTGGTGTGATTTTCAATTCTAACCTAAGCACTCTATTTATAGGAAAATGCTTAGAACACCAAAGCAGAAAATTTAATAAAATATTAATATTATTTATTTTTATTCCTATGCCCACATTTAGAGATCTGAATTCAGCCATTTCAACAACCAATGGGGCATATCAAACATATCAAAAATGTTTTTCTTTTAAAACAAATTTAAAACTTTTGAAAAATAATTATTTCGGAATTTCAGAATTTCAATAATTCATAATAAATAGCCCTTTTATCAGAAAAATTTGAACCTCATGTCCTTTCCATAGGAAATTCCATTCTCTACAACTTTGAAGAAGAAAGGTTTTCTAAATTCCAAACAGAAATTGACCGAAATTCACAAACGGACGATTTTACAGGCTATAATCAAATTTCAGTCAAGAAATGAGGTCCACAAACATGAAAAACATGTTTTAAACATTTATTGAAACAAAAATACTCTTCTTCATTTATTCATATATCCCACATACATTGTAAAATATCACCATTATTATATTATTAAAATATAATAATATATTTAAATGAATTATTTTATCAGAAGAGATAAAATATCAATTTTCAACAATTGTCAAATTAAAAATTTTCTCCATCTATATCCACATAAAATAAATATTTCCTTTATCATATAAATTAATAATTAATTATTCATAAATAATATTACAGAATCACAATACTGACAACCAGGCAGTTCCCAGGAAAGAGGGGGCTTTCCAATAAGGATTTCTAAATTCTTTGCGCGCATTATTAGGTGACCAAACCTCTCCTTAGATAGAACTTTCTAGACATTGCCAATAATGTTATCTAATAATATTATTCAAATAATATGAATTATTGATTTGATAATGAAAATATTGTGTAGTGACAATTATTGAAATAACAATAATATAAAATATCAACGTAGCAATTATTGAATCAATAAAATATAATATTGAACAGTAATTACTGTAACAATTATTGAGTAGTGCCTTCTTACGTAAGAATCAATAATTGACGCAATACCGTGTGCTACTGTGTTTTAACCACCGGGTATTAACGGTAACAACTACGCCGTTATTTATAAACAACTTATACTTGTCATTTTTTTTCATCCAATCGCTTTCCGTTATGGGGCCCACACAAGGCTGCGCCGTCATACGAATATTCCCTGACAGTAAGAATATTCCACGACCAAACAAATATTCTCCGATAAAAATGAATATTTTATAACCACTTGCATATTTGAAATATTTGCGCTTTTTACCCATAACTAACCATATTAATCAAATCAACCCTTACTATTTCAAAATAATAAATAGAGGAAATTCAATTTCATTAATAATAAGTTGGGGTCTTACACGTAATCCGCGTAGACAGGTTATTCCGACATACTAAAGGATGAATACGAAAAATAATATTCCTTATGAATACGAAAGAAATAATACCCCTTACCTCAGTAAAAAGCTGGATACTGCAAAAGTGAAGTAACAAAATTCTCTTTTTCTTGCTCTCTATAGTTTCTCTCTCTATAGTGTCTCTTGTGAATCTCAGTGAATTGGTGAGAATGAAAGAAGAATTAAGCTTCTATTTATAGGAGAATAGACTAAATAGTAACTAAATTCACGAACGTTCCAGATTAATTTACTATTAAAACGGACGGTCCAGATTGATTACTATTAAAACCACAACCGACGGTCCAGATTGATTTATTTTTAAAATCACCACCGACGGTCCAGATTGATTACTTTTAAAACCACCACCGACGGTCCAGATTGATTACTTTTAAAACCACCACCGACGGTCCAGATTGATTACTTTTAAAACTACCATCGATGGTCCAGATTGATTTACTATTAAAACCACCATCGATGGTCCAGATTGATTTACTATTAAAACCACCATCAATGGTCCAGATTGATTTAACTTATTATTACACTTTAGTACCCCTAAAGTTTTCCAAGTTTGCATTATTCCCCTCTAACTTTTGTAATTCACATATCTTCAATAAACACATTCTTAATACTTCAACAATTATTCATCATAATATTATAACTCACAATATTTAACAACCAGGTCGATCACAGGAAAGAGGGGGCTTTCCGATAAGGATTTCTCCTTATTGGCGCGCAATTAAGTGACCAAACCTCTCCTTGACAGAACTTCTAGACATTGTAAATATTGAAAATAATAATATGAATAACTTTGACGTCTCAATTATTGATTTAACAATATAAAATATTATGCAAATGATAATGTGATAATAATTGAATCAAATAACGTGAGATACTATGCATCAATTACTGTAGCAATAATTGAGTATAACTGAGTGACTTCTCACGTAACCATCAATAATCAATACTGCTATTGCTACTTACTTGACCACGCGTACATCGTACTTTTTACCACCGTAGTTCAACAGCTTTAATTCAGTAAAACTTCAGCGCAGCTATTTTTTATAAAAAGATATTTTTGTTGTTCTCTAACTACGACAATACTTTCGTTGTAGGGTCCACCAATGATTGTGCCATCGTACGAATATTCCCTGCTAAAACAAATATTCCCCGACCAATCGAATATTTACTGACATAACGAATATTTTATATTAACTTGCTTACTTTGCCAAATTTTCCAAATATTACCCACAACTATAACATTATATCATATCCACACCATAATATTCAAAAAATATATTTCGAGAAAAATTATTCTTTATTCAAAAAAAATTGGGGTCTTACATTAACAGTCATTAGACTGTAGAGACTCTCGTACTTAGGGTGATCAACCCTTCGTACCATGAATTGTGCACAAACATCTAAATGCTTCCGTGTAATCCCCTATAAAAGGGTTGTTCATTTCAGGCTTTCAACATCTGAATCCGCACCAAAACAATTTGGTTTGTCATAACGTCTCAAGAAACGCTTGAATTTCATGAACATCTTTCAATATTCGTCTAGCTGAATCAAATAACATAGACTTCTACAACAATTCGAACATCAATAGAAATATACATATATATATATATATATTCTCATATCTTAAAGAAATCTCAAAAATCTTTTTTATGACGTCATGATACCGCACTGTATTTACAGTCCGTTTGAGGATTCCGCCATTTGGTAAATTTATCATACTACTCATACCATAGTGGGCTGATGATCCTTAGATCACATCCAACACTAAGTAATACTGCATTGATGACTCTATCGTTTTTATCATCTCTGCACCAGGTTCCATGATGCATTGATGATATAAAAATATATTTCTATATATTTCAAATCATTTTTGTCTAGCCAAAGCAATTAGCATAGACATACGAATAATGGTATTGTTTTAAAAACTTATTGGTTTCATCATTTGATCCAATATTTTTCAAGAAAATAGAAGTGCAAACATCAGCATGAAGTCAATAAATTTCGAAAGTCTAGCATAGCTAGTAGATTTAGAATATCTAATTTTCTCCATCAATTTCAATCTTTATACTAAATATTCTTGTATTTCAACTTACAGTCCTCCTATATCCCCAGTATAGTTCATCAAACTTACTGCACATTGGAAGTTCATGAACTTTCCACAATAATATGAGTTTAAGAACTTATCATAGTCATACCATATGCGTCCATTCGCTGAGGGGTTCAAAACATACCATATTATTATGAGTCATGAACTTACCATATGCTTTAATTTTAAGAACCACACCTAATCCTAATAATATCTGACTAATCTTAATAGTTTCTAACTATCAAATATACACATGAGAAAAGAATCACCTTTTCACCCCATATACATTGATAACGCGACACTGACATTCCAATGATTATCAATATGATAAACTGAGTGCAAGCACAAAACCCTTGCCCATACAAAGGTTTGTACAACTCAGTCATCACATGAGTCCTTAATTGAAATCCCACCTAACTCTATCTTGCTCATAACTTTTTCAATATGAATTCCTCGTATCACATTATTTATAACTCCTCGTGAGTTTATCTCGTACTATATCATAGTACATTAACTTCATAGCATCAAGCTATAATTATTCAAACATTACAGACCATCTTTCTTTTATAACTTAATCTGATCACATCGTGATCTTATTCTATAATCATCTCCCTTAAAATTCTTTTCTTAACTCGTGATTGTTTTGTTTTACAATCCTCTTTCTTTCCTTTTTCCTCATTTACGACATTATTCGTTATCTTGGCTATTGGAGTTAGGCAACTCCCATTTCTTATCTTTATATCTCTTCAAGATTCTTCTATGAATTTTCTTGTTTATATAGCAATTTTTCCTTTAAGAATTTCTAACTTCATTTACATTGCTCAACATTTCATTTGAGTTCCACATTTTCATCATACGTATCCATTTTTTATACTTGGTACGCATCGAGTCTCTAACAATTTCAATATGGTACACTGAGTGGTTTCCCACAAGGAACCAACAAACTAGGTTTCGAGTTACTAGTTCGTATATACCTCCGCTCTATGAAGGAATCGTTTAGCCCAGATACCATACATCAACTATTAAAGAGTACGATTGTACCATACTTAGATATAACTTTTTATTCTTTACTTCTTTATCATTCTCTTTTTATAGACATTGTTTATTTATTATCACCTTACATCCTTATTATTGGAGTTGGGTAACCCCACATTCATATTCCTTATAACTCTGCGAGATTATTCTTTGAATCCTCTCACACAAGATTTTAATCCCTTCATTATAAATTTCTTAAATTAATTCTTATTGTTCAAACTCTATTTGAGCTTATTCTTTCATTATCTTCACCTTCCTTCTCTAAGGTTATAGCCTAAGGTACTCCTACCTAAGGTTTATAACCTCACATACTTTGATACCAACCAGAATTTAATTCCAAAATTCATACAATTTAATTATTAACTTCGGTCGTTAATAACACATCTACCTTCTGATTTTACATCATCATTTGATGTTAAACTTGATATAATGAGGAATAATTTAAACTTTTATGTTTTTTTACTTTAATTTCCTGAATCAAAACCTTTATCATCTACATGTCTGTGAATCAATCTTATTTTATGATTCACTTTATCACCAAGTATTATATAAAATTTTTACATTTCAATCCGATAACCTTTACATATCAGATAACTCTAACATTAGCTTTACAACTCAACATAAAACTATACATCATAAAACATTTAGTACATCTCATGAATCTTAATCATGGTATAAAGAAATAACAACTTTAGCTAAAATATTAATCTTCATGTATTATTTCTGATCCACGTCATTCAAGTAGCACATAGTGTTACCTTCAATCCTTAACCTGCAAAAATGGTTATTTGCAAGGTTGAGCTCGACAACCCAACAAAATATAACAGTTTTCATGCATCACATAACACATAATAACATGCTTAACATATATCTCATAAACATTGGACTAACATAATATATATGTTATAGTTCATATAACAAGTATAAAGATTGAGTTCCTTACTCAATCAACATGCTTTACTCAATCAACGTAGTCATAAGTTGACTTTAACATTTCATACATTCAACATATATATAACACATCATGCTCTTTGCAATAAAGATTTAAAATAGTTAATCACCAAGTTCACATAGCAAATAGGAACTGAAAGACTTGCCTTGATCGTTGTTTACCAATAATAGTTTAACAGCTTACAGCTATCTGCACTTCATGTGCCCTACACAATTATATAATTATTCACATTAACTATTAGTCACATAGCAATGCATAGTAGTTGTAATGTAAACTTTACTTTACATCTCATAACCCTTCCTATTATCAATATACAATGTTCAATTTTATTGTGTTAACTTTCGACTTATATCTCACTATATTTCATATTCGAAGTTCATTCAAGTGTTTAAGTCTTGCTACGACTACTTATTGGTTTTTTATTAACCCTATTCAATATCTTATAATATTCATTTCATTTGATTTAAAACACTTTTTACGTTCATTATCACTTATCACGGCGTTTTGACATTTATTCTTCACACGCTCAATTTGTCTCTCTTGTGTGTGCTTAGTATGCGTATAAAACTTATCTAATATATCATTTATTAATTTTAAGCATCATTATACTTTATAATATTCATGTTCTATAACTTAGAACAACATCTTTTATCGTCAAGAGCACTACACTTGCATATGTGCATGCCCGGCGCCCTTTGATTGCCTTTGAAAACATAACAGTCCTAAAGATGACCATTTTGACACCTGTTTCTGACCTCAAATTTAACCACTTAAAGAATGAAAGTTGTAGGTCTATTCGTCCTCGTTCCAGATCATCTTGCATCACCTCAATCAGAGTTCGTATGAAAACGTTATGCCTATTTTACTAAAACAGGTCAAAACAGTCACACCTGACATACTTTGGGCATAGCTGCGTCCAATTAAGCCTTGGGAATAGCGCAGCTATGCCCCAAATGACTTAGGGCACAAATAGCAATTATACTTTTGAAGTAGAAAACAGGACGTGAAGCTACAGTTCTTCGCGATTTTTGACCCTTTTTCTCCTACTAATCTTCATAACTTAAGTTATACACATCCAAATTAGTCCGTTTTCGATTCTATGGATTCGTAATTCATAGAACTACAACACACTAGAATTCTAACAATTTATAAAAACATTAACCAACCTAAAATTTGACCCAAAACACATGTTCATACTCTATTTTCATGTTTTAACACATTTAGCGAATTCGATCGCCACAACTTCGTTTCTTAACCAATTAACACGATTTAAACTACGCCGTTTTCGTTTCTTAACATACTAATATAATCCAACGTCAATTTACAGATTATAACAAGTATTGAGCATGAAATTTTGTACTTTCTAAAGCCAATTTTTCATGTAAAAACACTGTTATAAACTTTTCTTCCTTAAAACCAAATTACATGAATTTTTATCATCAAACAACATTTACATGTGATAATTAACGGAGTATAAACCCTTCATACATATATATGTATCAATTCAACACAATTATCAATAGAAATTTCAAAAACAAGGGTTAACATTAGAGCAGGTTATACCTTGTTCCTTTGATTGTTTGCTAGCAAAGAGATGATGATTAGGTTTAGAAATTCTTCTTTAATCACAGTGATTTTTCTCTTGCTCTCTCTCCAAACTCTTTGTGTTTCACTGTGTTCCTCTCTTCTAAACTCTCTGACTATAGCCTTAGGAAGAAAAGAACGCGTAAAAATAAACTAAAGCTACCCACGAACTTCAGTTATAAAAATAATACGCATTCATCAGTTAAATTAGACCAAAGGCCACAAGGCCTTGTTTGGCCACACACCAATTCCCCCAAACTAGATTATTTTAATAATATTATATTATATAGTTTCATCTGTCACACCTTTAGTTAATTTATATAACACATAATACTAGTAATTAATAATAATTATAATCTCATTATAATTATACTTATAATTAATAAATAATTACATATATCTAATTTAATTAATAAATTAGATTTAAACATTACTTTATTTAATTTATTTATTCCCTTTAATATTAAACAATTCATTTAATTTAATTAATTCATTAAATTAAATCTTCAAAGAATAAAATTTATCTTTGCTTTAATTTAATTATCATACACACGTAACTAAATTATTATACCACAATTTCATAAATTATTTATTTTTCTCAATAAATAAATTATTTAAAATATTTATTTAATTCAATAAATATTTAAAATAATTATCAAATTCATTTAATTTCTTCAATAGTTGACTTAACTATTGAACCTCACTTTCCCAATATATGAATATATATTTCTCTTCACACTAGATCACATATTTAAAAATATATAGCATGTATATATACATACTCAAACTCAAAACATCTCATAATAAGAATTTTAATTATAAAATTCCTATTTTAATAACTTATAAAAATTCGGGTTGTCACAGTTTGGATTATAGGAGATCGGTTCAATGTCAGCTCAATCCTGACAGTAGGCATTCTGAGTGGACTGACACTCAAGATTGTCAGAAAACCTCAAGGCATTTGTAATTTGAACTTGCAATTTCTCGAGTCCTTCTTCCGAGCTTGGTTGCGTCGTCCCCTCATAATGCCATTGATAACATTGATCGTCCATAATCTGTAAACTTAAAAGCACAAAGAAAGGAAGATCAAACAGATAAAAGAAATATATATATATATATATATATACACGTTCAAAGTAAGACTAAATTGATTGAAATCAATTTTGGACAATATTAGAATAATAGTTCCCCGGCAACGGCGCCAAAAACTTGTTGGTCAGAAAACCGATCACTAAACACGCGCAAGTATACGCGGTCTAACAAGTAATATAGTGATAAGTAGAATATCGTACCCACGAGGAACTATCACTAATATTTACCAAGTACCGACTTTGTATCGCTAAAGTCTTATTCAAACAACAATAAATGAAAGAGTGATTAATCTAAGCATAACTAGTTATCAAAGCAAGTAAATGGATAATGAATGGTAATCAAAGGAATTACAAGTTAAGGTTACAACTTCACCCCACTCAGGCATTCTGTCGAACACCTGGCGTGCTATGTTTCATCAAACTACCTACCCTTCTCTCTGGTCTTAATGGTCACGACAATTTGTCGACCGAGAATGCACAAGTGCACATGCACCTCTGTTGAGGTATGCACAAACATATCCTTTCCAGATCCACCCGTCAGGGAATAGAATAGAAAAGAATGCCCGAGCTAGATGCAATCCTACATATGTCTATGCAAATTGATCAGAACAAGGATTTAAGCATAAGTTCTCAAATAGGCCGCACATGGCATACAAATATATATATCTATTCTACACACAACTTATGCAGTCGAAACCCACAATCACATGCCAATATATTCAGGTGTAAACCTACAATCCTTCTGTCGATATCATGTAAATTACCAAAATCATCAGTAATGTCTTAGTGAGAATCATTAAGCATAAATATATCTAACCAAATCATATGGTGCCAACCAAAGAGATAAGACAGTCAATTTAAATAACAAAGGGTTCCATTATAACCTTAGAGCCAATGTTCAGTTCATAGCTATTGAACAAAATACAAGTAGCAATAAAGAAAACATTTATAGAATACAAAATTAGAGGAAATAAATGGATAAGAGGAACCTTTGTCAAAGCCCTTCAATCTCCACGCATTCCACTCAAATCAAGCTTTCCAATCTGTGTCGCTCACTGCTCTTGTCGCTCCAAGGATATGCCAGACTTCTCCCTAATCTACCTAATCTATATTTACAAACATCAACTAAGAGAAAAAGAAGAGAAATTACAGAAGAAAACAAATCTAAGCTAATTATTTGATCTCAGATCTCCTGAGTATATGTTCTGCAGAGCTGCTCTTTCCTTATATATGCGTCTCTGTCATTTGCTAGGTCAAACACAAGACCTCTCTGCCTTGCTTTCGAGGTGGCACATGACGCCTTGAACCACTAAGTCAGAGTTAGTATTTGTATTTCCACATAAATATGAAGGACATGGAGCTCACATGGCTGCTGGCACATGAAAGCCAAAGAGGCTTCAGTTGGTCTTTGCGCCAGCAATGTGACATCAGCAGGAACAAGGAGGTGGCGCTGCGGCGTGAGCACAAAGCTTGGCTTTGGCGTGAGTATGTAGAATTTGACCGTTTTGCCCCTAAAAGCATAGAAAAGACCTAGAAAGCCTTGCATTGCATCAGTTAAGCGCAATACCACTATAATTATATAAAACTTATATAAAAACTACGAATTCAGGCAATTATTTAAGTCATAAAGCATCCGATTCACGGGTATAAATCCCACTCATCATCAAACATGATGAATGAACATGTTAAAATATGTTTAAGGAGTTTACTAGTATGTATGAACACTTTAATAATGGTTTGGAACATGTTTGATGTCAAGGAAATCAAGTTGGCTAAGACTCTGTAAAACAGAGTCTGTGATAACCCGGAATTTCGAATAATCAAAATTTTATGAATAATTTTTTTTTTATTAATAATATTATATTATTATCTATCGTATACGTGATACGAGTTTCGAGAATTAGTCAATTTGTGTATTGACTGAGAAAATAGAGTAGAGTTGTGCTTAACAACTTTAGAAACCCTAACCCTAATTTTCGGATAGGGATTCGGTAGAAAATATAATTAAAATAATTATATTGCTAAGAATGTGTTTGTCTGTATGTTGAAATGTTGATCAATAATTGATCGGATAAGGTTTAATATTATTAAAACCTAATATGGTGTAGAAAACCCTAATGTGTTGTAGAAAACCCTAGCGTACCTTAGAAAACCCTAATTGTACGCTGGGAACCCTGATTATTAAAAACTGAGAATTATAAACCCTAATTAGGCAACCCTAATTTTTATTAGCATGCCTAAAGTATTCATTAAACTTAAATATGGTTAGAAATCTCTAATTATATTTTTGTATGGTAACTTTCTATTTTAGAAACCCTAATTTGTGGGTTGAAAACCCTAATGACCATTTTGAACCCTAATTGTACAGTGGTGGATTTAATTGCTATAATTGCAATGTTAATTAGGAAATATAAATCCTAATTGTCAAGTTATTAGAAACCCTAATCTAATTGGGAAATCTAATTTCTAAAAATTGAAATATTATTTTTCTATTTAAAATCCTAATTTTTGGGTTATAATTTATAATGTACAAATTTGACCCTAAGTGCTAAATTAGCAATTTTAATTAGGATAAAATAGTCCTAATTAGCAAATAATGATTCATGATTGGGAAAGTACAAAATAATTAGGAAGCCCTAATTATAATTTAGAAATGAAAATTTTCTATTTTAAAATTTAATTAGAAAATTTTTGAAATCCAAGTTGCTAAATATTTGAGGGTTAAAAACCTAAATCCTAAATTTGTCCAAACCCTAAATTTTAGTATGCTCAAACCCTAAACCCTAAGGGTTTCATCTAATGTAAAAATCTAGAAATTTAAGGAAATGACCAAAATGCCCTTTATGGGATTTTTATAAGATTGCTTGCAAAATGGCCATGACTTTAGTTGTTGAGCTAACCTCGACTTTATTTAGCCTACAAACACAAAGACATCATCGGGCCTACCCGGCCACCAAGTGCCAAGATCCTAGGGGAGAGAAAATACAAAACATTTGCTCATTTTGCATTTTGCTCTCACCACCACTCCTCTCTCACCAAACCACGAAATTCCAATAATATTTCACCTCAATTCAAGCCCCACGTGTATCGTAAATGATCCAAGAGTCGAATTGAGAATTAAAGCATAAAAGGTATAAAATTCTAATTTTAGAAATCCTTCGATTCTTGGTTAAATGTTGTAATTGATTGTCCAAAGATGTGTAATAAGGTGTCAATTGATGTTCGGGTTGTTAAATCCATGACCCATAACATCAAAGTTCACGAATTTAGAGTTTTTCAAAATCGAAATTTGGAAAACTGTGTTTTTCAATCAAATGTCGATCTTATTAATCCGTGTGTTTAAGTGTTTTTGATGTTTAAAACTTGTAACATGTAGCATGTGTGTTCTTTAAGTTTCAAAAAGAATCGCACCCGGATCCATTATAGATCAAAAGTTATAGTACAATTAAAAACTTGGTTGACCAAAATCATCAAGAACACGAACCCGTAAAATTTGAGCCCAACTTCCGTGTTCAAGTTTGACCAATGTATTTAACTCCCTGCTTTTGATGTTTTAGTGTTATTATGCTTTATAGTTGTAGTATTACATTTTGTATACAAATTGGAGGTGATAGATCACGTAAATCATGGCAGCACCATAGATTAATTTAAGTTTGAAAGTGACCACTTGAATCTGCTTTGGCCCGTAATCCACTTGTCGAGAAAGTTTGGAGGCTTTGATCTCCTTGTTGTAATGTTGTTTAAACCAAAGTGTTGGTTGAATGTTGTAGTGTGACATATTGTCTACATGCTCAAAGTTTTAGATAGCCTAGAACATGCTCAGATTGAGAGATAAAGCCAGAATTGAACCATGACCCTCGCAAATTTAGGAAAATTTCGGGTTTGGCTCAAGAACACCTATAATGACAGTAAAGTGTCGCTTATATAAGGTTAATAATTACAGTTTATTTATTTTAAATTTGAAATTTCCTAATTAATTAAAAATTAGAAATAAATTCTAAAATTACCAAAAATGGTTTTAAAATTATTTTAAATTATGAAAAATAATTTCTAATTAATTGGAATATTTTTCTTTAATATTTATAATTATTTAAATATTAAAGGTATTTAATTTATTTAATTAGTGTATTAAATAAATTAGAGGAAAGTGATTTAATATTATGAAAAAATCATTTTAAATAAGAAAATGTATTTAAAAATATTTTGAGTTATAAAATGTAACTTTTAATATTTTTGGAGAATTTTCATTAATAATTTAATATTAATGATATTAGATTTATTTGATTATTAAATTAAATAAATAAGATAAAATGATTTAAAAATCATTGTTATTGAGAATAAAGTGTTAGAAAATATTTTAAATTATAAAATATAATTTTCAATATTTTTAGAGAATTTCATTAATAAATTAATATTAATGATATTTGATTTATTTAATTATGATATTAAATAAATGAATTAAAAATGATTTTATTGATTTAAAAATCATTTAACAATGAGAAAAATAGTTTAAAAATATTTTAAGTTATAATTAATGACTTTTAATATTTAAATGATAATTTCATTAATATTTATATATTAATGGTGGTGATTTAAAAATGATTTTAATTACTTTGAAAATCATTTAAGTGGAATATTGTTGATTTAAAAATATTTTAAGTTATTGATAATAACTTTAATATTTTGACAAGTATGTTATTAATATTTTAATATTATTAAATATTAATAATGATAAGATTATTTGATAATTAAATCATTTAAAAATGATTCCGATGTTTGAAAAATTATTATAAATTATAATAATTGCTTGATAATTATTAAAAGCTTCCGAAAAATATTATAATTGATAATTGACTTATCTAAATTAATATTGAAGCTTAGAGACCAAGTTTAATGGACAATCAATGTGTTAATTGTCGGATAGGGTGACCGTAACAATCGAGAATGGACCAAGTCCAACCAGCATCGATATAGTTAGACTTGTTATGTGTTTATATAGGCTATAAACACTGATGTGGCTATGTGATAATGTGCCTAGAAGAAGTTTGACTGTAAAATACAGTGTTATGTTTTATAAATGATTGTGCTAATTGTTAGACCGATATTATTGGTTATAGGTCTTTCAAACGCAGATAAGTATATTGTGTAGTAATGTCGGTACGGAAGAGGCAAGTTTCCTAACTCAACCTTGAGTTAAATTCATTCAATTATTATAGTGGTTAATTATTGCTAATTACACCACATCCGTGGAATTTATTGTTGATTATTCGCAGCTAGTGCATGCTTAATAATTCAAATTGAATTATTGATTCGTAAATATATATTTATAGAATAACTGTTGTTGAATATTCATATCTCAGAGAAGTTAGAATTGACAATACGATAATTCCTGCTTATTGTCAAATTATACTTTGAGAAATGTCTTAGCTAATTATTCGGCTGAGATTTAATATTAGTTAGAACTTGATAAGTTCGAGAAGAGAATTCAATTATTATTGATAGATCGATGCCAATTATTTCTGACTAAGATCGAGAAGTAAATAGAATTTGAAATCACAAAGATTTCGTTGTTAAATCACAATCTTGATTCTGAGACTGAGAAGAACAACCTTTTATAAAAAGGGAATATCATTAAATCGTATATTCGATCATTCTTGCTGACTTAAATATTATGCATAATATAGGGTATAATAAAGTTCATCACTTGTTATACTTGCAGAGGGGTATGATTTAATCTTTACGGTTATCTCGATACACTGGGTATATCAAAGTATAACTTTGATAGTTACTCGAGAAGAGAAGTTCAAGATCCAATGGATCGCTTCAAGATAAATCTGAAAAACATTCCACTTTGATATTTCAGAGAATTGATTCTTGATTATTCATTAGAATATCGTAGAAACTTTGAAAGTGTTGTACTCTTTCATCATTGAATTATTGTGTTGATTAGAAAACGAGAAGACTTGTTATTGAATAACAATTTGTTCAAATTATTTCAAAGTTCCCTAAACTTTGGTTTCATTCTATCAAAATAGATAGTCTGGTGATTTGAATACTTATACATTTATTGTATGTATTAACTTGCGGGGCAAATTTGTTGCTCACCCTTGCTAAATAAAACATTTCAGCTAGGGACGAAGTTGCAGGAGGTGCTGTGAAGCAGAACAAAGGCAAAGGCGTAGTTATAAATTAGTTATGTTAAACATATTTAATATGTTGTATTGTAAACCCTTTTTGTATATCTAAAGGGTATGTTTGTAATGTTAAGGTTAGAGAACCTGGGTAATGTATTATTAAACTCTGATAAAAACTTCTGTAAGTTACTATCTATATATTATGGGTAGTTAAATGTTATTTATATTTGGATCGTGAACACCAAACTCGGGGGGGTCAGTAACCTTGATTTAGAGGCGTCACAGTTGGTATCAGAGTCAGAGGTTATAAACCTTAAGTGGGGTGGGGAAAAACCCTAGGATTATAACCAAAAGCGAGATAGAGAATACTCAAATAGAGTACTAAGTGAGAGATTGCCAAAGTGCAACGATAGTGAGAAAAGTGGACACATAGTGTGAGAAGTTTGTACTGGTGAAGTACTAATCAAGTTGTTTAAACTGATTGTAGGATGTCTGGAAAAGACGAAATGGGTACGGAGATGCCAGCGGCTGTTGCACCAGTGCCAGTAGCCGAGGTGCCAGCACATAGCGAGTCTGTTGAAGAAGTGGGGAAAGATGAACCAATGATCAATCTTGGGAGTGATCATGACGATTATCCTGAGATGTATCTAAGTGGTGATGAGGAGGCGGAGTCTGAGCCAGTTAAGGTGGAACTGAAGAATAAGATCAAGGTTGGTGAACAAGATTAGCTATCTGTGGAAGTCCAGGAACTCCGAAGCAAGGTATTTCTCTTGGAGGAGTTGTGGAAGACTTGAGCGCATTACGTGAAATGATCAAGAACGGAATTAGGCAAGGCGCAGTGGAGAAGATGAAGAAGGTGAAGGTAGAGGATCGTCTGAAGGAACCAAAGAAGAAAGACAAGAAGAAAAGGAAGAGGAACAAAGACAAATGACAACTCGGGAAATTCAAACCCAAGAAGAAGCAAGCTTGTATCAAGTGTGGAAAGACTCACGCTGAGAATGCATGATGTGGAAGAATGTATGCTTCAACCGCAAGCGGAAGGACATATTTCTCTCGCATTGTCCTAAGCCAAATTTGAGGAAATGTTTTTCACCAAGGGCAAACGGGCACGGATTTAACAAGTGTCCCAAAGAAGAAGAAGACGGGAGAAGGCAAAGGGTCGATAGATAATTAAGATATAAGTGTAGTATCTTCCGGTAGAAGCTTTTGATATTAAGCGTTGTAATATCGAGAACAATGTGTAAACATATGTAAATATATGTTTATAATGAATAAAATCTTTATTTTCTATATGAATATAAGATTAAGATAAATTTGTGAGTTCTTAAAACTCATACTTATGATAAATTAATGACTCATAATTATATGAAATGTTTTGAACCCTCAAATGAATGGACGCCAAAGGTCCCGACTAGGATAAGTTCATACACTAATATAATTGTGGCAAGTTAATGAACTCATAAGTGTGGTAAGTTTGATGAACTGAAATGGTAATTTGAAAATGGAGAATGTCAACTTTTGTGTAAAGTTGAGAATTGCAACTTTGTAAAGTTGTGAACGTTAATCCTAAAATATTTTAACAGGATAGTAAATGTGTTAGGTACTATAAGTACTATGTGCTATTTGAATAAATATGCGATTAAATGAGAACTATGTGTTGAATTCTTATTGTGTTAGGAATTGGTATAGAAAAATATTAATATGAGATTTTCATTTAAATCGATCATCCGCCTAGACGGCGTAATCCAAACCAAAGAGAAGAGCAATCAGTAAATAATGAAGGAGGTTGTTAAACCCGATGCAAAATTTTGCAAATATGATAGCCAAGCTATGGAAATGTAACTCTCCTCGCAAGCAAGGGAAGAGTAAGGAATCACCAAATAAGGCCAGATTGGCTAATTTCAAAGATTTTAAAGCTGTGGGACCGCCAGAATTCAAGGGGACTACGGATCCGATTGAAGCCCAGACTTGGGTGAAGGAAATGGAGAAAGCGTTCATCATTGCGCGTGTGGCAGAAGAGCAAAAGACAGCGTTTGCAACATATCTAATGAAGGGAGAAGCCAATTATTGGTGGGAGACGAATCAAGCGAGAGCTGGTACAGCGGTAGTAGCATGGACCAGATTTAAGGAGTTGTTCTTTGAGAATTACTTCTCGCCGAGTATGCAAGCCCGGATGGAAGTTAAGTTCTTGGAACTTAAGCAGGAGAATTTGTCTGTTTCAGAGTATGCTGCTAAATTCAACGAATTGGCACGATTTGCACCTCATCGTGGATACTGTGAGCGAAAAGGCAAGAAGATTCGAGAACTGACCAAACCGTGAATATTCAACAAGGTAGCGGTATTGCAGATCAACACGTTTGCGGCTCTACTTCGGAGAAAGCGTTAATTGCTGAAGGAGGAAGCGAGGCTGCATCTCGTTTTTATCAGGAAAAGAAGAAGAAGACCAATGAGGGTGGAAGCGGTGGGCGATAATCCAAACAAGAGGAAGTGGAGCGAGAATACCCAAGCCGGGTAGTAAAACCAAGGAATAGGAAGGGGGAGAACCATGCTCGAATTGTGGAAAGAACCACGCCGGTGTTTGTCTCAAGAGGAAGGGGTTTGTTATAATCATGAACAAGAGGGCCACATGTCACCCAATTGTCCCAACCCAAAGAAGATACAAGGTTGTTTTGCACGTGGATCGATCGACCATCGTGAGGAACTGCCCAAAGAGAAATGCCGAGAAGGAAAGCGCCAATAAGGGACCTGGTGGAACCTTGGCAATCCAAGGACCTCGCACATCCAGAAGATCAACCGCCTGTACATTTAATATGACTATTTGAAGCGATGTGCTACTCCGAGGTAGCAAAAGAAAACGATTTTGCTTAATATTTAAATTACGCGATTAATATTGGATAAATATTATTGTGAATTGTTTTCTTTTATAGATTCAACTCACGGGTTAGAATGTAAGACACAAATGAATATTGTGTTGATAAAAATGAATTGATGATACAACTTTAAAAGATTGTAGAGAATAAGAAAGTGGTGATTCCGAGGACGGAATCCTTTTAAGGAGGGGTGAATGTGATAACCCGGAATTTCGAATAATCAAAATTTTATGAATAATTTTTTTTTTTAATATTAACTGTTAATATTGTACTGTGTATCTGTGATACGAGTTTCGAGAATTAGTCAATTTGTGTATTGACTGAGAAAATAGAGTAGAGTTGTGCTTAACAACTTTAGAAACCCTAACCCTAATTTTCGGATAGGGATTCGGTAGAAAATATAATTAAAATAATTATATTGCTAAGAATGTGTTTGTACTGTATGTTGAAATGTTGATCAATAATTGATCGGATAAGGTTTAATATTATTAAAACCTAATATGGTGTAGAAAACCCTAATGTGTTGTAGAAAACCCTAGCGTACCTTAGAAAACCCTAATTATAATACCGGAACCCCGATTATTAAAAAAATCGAGAATTATAAACCCTAATTAGGCAACCCTAATTTTTATTAGCATGCCTAAAGTATTCATTAAACTTAAATATGGTTAGAAATCTCTAATTATATTTTTGTATGGTAACTTTCTATTTTAGAAACCCTAATTTGTGGGTTGAAAACCCTAATGACCATTTTGAACCCTAATTGTACAGTGGTGAATTTAATTGCTATAATTGCAATGTTAATTAGGAAATATAAATCCTAATTGTCAAGTTATTAGAAACCCTAATCTAATTGGGAAATCTAATTTCTAAAAATTGAAATATTATTTTTCTATTTAAAATCCTAATTTTTGGGTTATAATTTATAATGTACAAATTTGACCCTAAGTGCTAAATTAGCAATTTTAATTAGGATAAAATAGTCCTAATTAGCAAATAATGATTCATGATTGGGAAAGTACAAAATAATTAGGAAGCCCTAATTATAATTTAGAAATGAAAATTTTCTATTTTAAAATTTAATTAGAAAATTTTGAAATCCAAGTTGCTAAATATTTGAGGGTTAAAACCTAAATCCTAAATTTGTCCAAACCCTAAATTTTAGTATGCTCAAACCCTAAACCCTAAGGGTTTCATCTAATGTAAAAATCTAGAAATTTAAGGAAATGACCAAAATGCCCTTTATGGGATTTTTATAAGATTGCTTGCAAAAATGGCCATGACTTTAGTTGTTGAGCTAACCTCGACTTTATTTAGCCTACAAAACACAAAGACATCGGTCTACCTAGCCACCAAATCATCAAATTCATTGCACTTGTGCAATATATAAGAGATTCAAGAGAGAAAAAATACAAAACATTTGCTCATTTTGCATTTTTCTCTCACCACTCCCTCTCTCTCCAAACCCACGAAATTCCAATAATATTTCGGTCTCAATTCAAGCCCCACGTGTATCGTAAATGCAGATCCAAGAGTCGAAATTGAGAATTAAAGCATAAAAGGTATAAAATTCTAATTTTAGAAATCCTTCGATTCTTGGTTAAATGTTGTAATTGATTGTCCAAAGATGTGTAATAAGGTGTCAATTGATGTTCGGGTTGTTAAATCCATGACCCATAACATCAAAGTTCACGAATTTAGAGTTTTTCAAAATCGGAAATTTGGAAAACCTGTGTTTTCATCAAATGTCGATCTTATTAATCCGTGTGTGTTAAGTGTTTTTGATGTTTAAAACTTGTAACATGTAGCTTTGATGTGTGTTCTTTAAGTTTCAAAAGAATCGCACCCGGATCCATTATAGATCAAAAGTTATAGGCCATTGGCCAAAAACTTGGTTGACCGAATCATCAAGAACACGAACCCGAAAATTTGAGCCCAACTTCCGTGTTCAAGTTTGGATCAATGTATTTAACTCTGCTTTGATGTTTTAGTGTTATTATGCTTTATAGTTGTAGTATTACATTTTGTATACAAATTGGTGATAGATCACGTAAATCATGGCGGCACCATAGATTAATTTAAGTTTGAAAGTGACCACTTGAATCTGCTTTTGGCCTGTAATCCGCTTGTCGAAAAGTTTGGAGGCTTTGATCTCCTTGTTGTAATGTTGTTTAAACCAAAGTGTTGGTTGAATGTTGTAGTGTGACATATTGTCTACATGCTCAAAGTTTTAGATAGCCTAGAACATGCTCAGATTGAGAGATAAAAGCCAATTGAAAACCATGACCCTCGCAATTGCTAGGAAAATTACAGGTTTGGCTCAAGAACACCTATAATGACGAAAAGTGTCGCTATAAAGCTATTAATGTGACAGTTTATTTATTTTAAATTTCGTAATTTCCTAAATTAATTAAAAATTAGAAATAAATTCTAAAATTACCAAAAATGGTTTTAAAAATTATTTTAAATTATGAAAAATAATTTCTAATTAATTGAATATTTTTCTTTAATATTTATAATTATTTAAATATTAAAAGGTATTTAATTTATTTAATTAGTGTATTAAATAAATTAGAGGAAAGTGATTTAATATTATGAAAAATCATTTTAAATAAGAAAATGTATTTAAAAATATTTTGAGTTATAAAATGTAACTTTTAATATTTTTGGAGAATTTTCATTAATAATTTAATATTAATGATATTAGATTTATTTGATTATTAAATTAAATAAATAAGATAAAAATGATTTAAAAATCATTGTTATTGAGAATAAAGTGTTAGAAAATATTTTAAATTATAAAATATAATTTTCAATATTTTTAGAGAATTTTCATTAATAAATTAATATTAATGATATTTGATTTATTTAATTATGATATTAAATAAATGAATTAAAAATGATTTTATTGATTTAAAAATCATTTAACAATGAGAAAAATAGTTTAAAAATATTTTAAGTTATAATTAATGACTTTTAATATTTAAATGATAATTTCATTAATATTTATATATTAATGGTGGTGATTTAAAAATGATTTTAATTACTTTGAAAATCATTTAAGTGGAATATTGTTGATTTAAAATATTTTAAGTTATTGATAATAACTTTAATATTTTGATAAGTATATTATTAATATTTTAATATTATTAAATATTAATAATGATAAGATTATTTGATAATTAAATCATTTAAAAATGATTCCGATGTTTGAAAAATTATTATAAATTATAATAATTGCTTGATAATTATTAAAAGCTTCCAAAAATATTATAATTGATAATTGACTTATCTAAATTAATATTGAAGCTTAGAGACCAAGTTTAATGGACAATCAATGTGTTAATTGTTTGATAGGGTGACCGTAACACCGAGAATGGACCAAAGTCCAACCAGCATGATATAGTTAGACTTGTTATGTGTTTTTATATAGGCTATAAACACCAGATGTGGCTATGTGATAATGTGCCTAGAAGAAGTTTGATCAGAAAATACAAAGTGTTATGTTTTATAAATGATTGTGCTAATTGTTAGACCGATATTATTGGTTATAGGTCTTTCAAACGCAGATAAGTATATTGTGTAGCTGTAATCAGCGGAAGAGGCAAGTTTCCTAACTCAACCTTGAGTTAAATTCATTCAATTATTATAGTGGTTAATTATTGCTAATTACACCACATCCAGGGAATTTATTGTTGATTATTCGCAGTTAGTGCATGCTTAATAATTCAAATTGAATTATTGATTCAGAAATATATATTTATAGAATAACTGTTGTTGAATATTCATATCTGTAGAAGTTAGAATTGACAATACAGATAATTCCTGTTTATTGTCAAATTATACTGAGAAATGTCTTAGCTAATTATTCTGGCTAGACGAATATTAGTTAGAACTTGATAAGTTCGAGAAGAGAATTCAATTATTATTGATAGATCGATGCCAATTATTTCGGCTAAGATCGAGAAGTAAATAAATTTGAAATCACATGATTTCGTTGTTAAATCACAATCTTGATTCTCGAGGTCGAGAAGAACAACCTTTTATAAAAAGGGAATATCATTAAATCGTATATTCGATCATTCATGTGACTTAAATATTATGCATAATATAGGGTATAATAAGTCGATCACTTGTTATACTTGCAGAGGGGTATGATTTAATCTTTCTACTTATATCTCGATACACTGGGTATATCAAAGTATAACTTTGATAGTTACTCGAGAAGAGAAGTTCAAGATCCAATGGATCGCTTTCAAGATATAAATCTGAAAAACATTCCACTTTGATATTTCAGTAGAATTGATTCTTGATTATTCATTAGAATATCGTAGAAACTTTGAAAGCGTTGTACTCTTTTCATCATTGAATTATTGTGTTGATTAGAAAACGAGAAGACTTGTTATTGAATAACAATTTGTTCAACTATTTCAAAGTTCCCTAACTTTGGTTTCATTCTATCAAAATAGATAGTCCGGTGATTTGAATACTTATACATTTATTGTATGTATTAACTTGCATGGGCAAATTTGTTGCTCACCCTTGCTAAATAAAACATTTCACTTTAGGGACGAAGTTGCGGAGGTCTTTGTGAAGCGGAAACAAAGGCAAAGGCGTAGTTATAAATTAGTTATGTTAAACATATTTAATATGTTGTATTGTAAACCCTTTTTGTATATCTAAAGGGTATGTTTGTAATGTTAAGGTTAGAGAACACGGTAATGTATTATTAAACTCGATAAAAACTTCATAAAGTTACTATCTATATATTATGGGTAGTTAAATGTTATTTATATTTGGATCGTGAACACCAAACTCGGGGTCGTAACCCTGGATTTGGGGCGTCACAGTTGGTATCGAGAGTCAGAGGTTATAAACCTTAAGTGGGGTGGGGAAAAACCCAGGATTATAACCAAAAGCGAGATAGAGAATACTCAAATAGAGTACTAAGTGAGAGATTGCCAAAGTGCAACGATAGTGAGAAAAGTGGACACATAGTGTGAGAAGTTTGTACTGGTGAAGTACTAATCAAGTTGTTTAAACTGATTGTAGGATGTCTGGAAAAGACGAAATGGGTACGGAGATGCCAGCGGCTGTTGCACCAGTGCCAGTAGCCGAGGTGCCAGCACATAGCGAGTCTGTTGAAGAAGTGGGGAAAGATGAACCAATGATCAATCTTGGGAGTGATCATGACGATTATCCTGAGATGTATCTAAGTGGTGATGAGGAGGCGGAGTCTGAGCCAGTTAAGGTGGAACTGAAGAATAAGATCAAGGTTGGTGAACAAGATCAGCTATCTGTGGAAGTCCAGGAACTCCGAAGCAAGGTATTTCTCTTGGAGGAGTTGTGGAAGACGGAGCGGGCATTACGTGAAATGACTGAAGAACGGAATGAGCTGAAGGCGCAGGTGGAGAAGATGAAGGCTGAAGGTAGAGGATCGTCTGAAGGAACCAGCAAGAAAGACAAGAAGAAAAGGAAGAGGAACAAAGACAGCGACAACTCTGGAAATTCAAACCCGAAGAAGAAGCAAGCTTGTATCAAGTGTGGAAAGACTCACGCTGGAGAATGCATGATGTGGAAGAATGTATGCTTCAACTGCAAGCAGGAAGGACATATTTCTCTGCATTGTCCTAAGCCAAATTTGAGGAAATGTTTTTCCTGTGGGCAAACGGGGCACGGATTTAACAAGTGTCCCAAAGAAGAAGAAGAAGACAGGAGAAAGCGTTGGTCGATAGATAATTAAGATATAAGTGTAGTATCTTCTGGTAGAAGCTTTTGATATTAAGCGTTGTAATATCGAGAACAATGTGTAAACATATGTAAATATATGTTTGTAATGAATAAAATCTTTATTTTCTATATGAATATAAGATTAAGATAAATTTGTGAGTTCTTAAAACTCATACTTATGATAAATTAATGACTCATAATTATATGAAATGTTTTGAACCCTCAAATGAATGGACGCCAAAATTTCCGACTAGGATAAGTTCATACACTAATATAATTGTGGCAAGTTAATGAACTCATAAGTGTGGTAAGTTTGATGAACTGGAAATGGTAATTTGAAAATGGAGAATGTCAACTTTTGTGTAAAGTTGGAGAATTGCAACTTTTGTAAAGTTGTGAGCGTTAATCCTAAAATATTTTAACGGGATAGTAAATGTGTTAGAGTACTATAAGTACTATGTGCTATTTGAATAAATATGCGATTAAATGAGAACTATGTGTTGAATTCTTATTGTGTTAGGAATTGGTATAGAGAAAGAATATTAATATGAGATTTTCATTTAAATCGGATCATGCCGCACTTGCACGCAGCGTAATCGGAACCAAAGAGAAGAGCAATCAGAAATAATGAAGGAGGTTAAAAAACGACCCGATGCAAAATTTTGCAAATATGATAATACCGAAGCTATGGAAAATGAACTCCTGCCGCAGGGGAAGAGTAAGGAATCGACCCGGTAAACCAGATGGCTAATTTCAAAGATTTTAAAGTCGTGGGACCGCTTGAATTCAAGGGGACTACGGATCCGATTGAAGCCCGGACTTGGGTGAAGGAAATGGAGAAAGCGTTCATCATTCAAGGCGTGTGGCGGAAGAACAAAAGACAGCGTTTGCAACATATCTAATGAAGGAGAAGCCAATTATTGGTGGGAGAATCGAATCAAGCGAGTCGCCGTACGGTGAGTAGTAGCATGGACCAGATTTAAGGAGTTGTTCTTTGAGAATTACTTCTCATGAGTATGCAAGTGACGGGATGGAAGTTAAGTTCTTGGAACTTAAGCGGAGAATTTGTCTGCATTTTGAGTATCTTTGCTAAATTCAACGAATTGGCACGATTTGCACCTCATCGTGGATCTGAAGCGAGAAAGCAAGAAGATTCGAGAACGCAATTTGAAACCGGGAATATTCAACAAGGTAAGCGGTATTGCGGATCAACACGTTTACGGCTCTCTTGGAGAAAGCGTTAATTCTTTGAAGGAGGAAGCGAGGCGCATCTCGCTTTTATCGGAAAAGAAGAAGAAGACCAATGAGGGTGGAAGCGGCGGTGGCGATAATCCAAACAAGAGGAAGTGGAGCGAGAATACCCAATGGGTAGTAAAAGCGAAGGGAATAGGAAGGGGGGAGAACCATGCTCGAATTGTGGAAAGAACCACGCTGGTGTTTGTCTGAAGAGGAAGGGGGTTTGTTATAACTGCGGACAAGAGGGCCACATGTCACCCAATTGTCCCAACCCAAAGAAGATACAAGGTTGTTTTGCCTGTGGATCGACTGACCATCAGGTAAGGAACTGTCCAAAGAGAAATGCTGAGAAGGAAAGCGCCAATAAGGGACCCGGTAGTGGAACCTTGGCAATCCAAGGACCTGCACATCCAGGAAGATCAACCGCCCGTACATTTAACATGACGGCGCTGGAAGCAGTGGCTACTCCGGAGGTAGCAGCAGGTAACGATTTTGCTTAATATTTAAATTACGCGATTAATATTGGATAAATATTATTGTGAATTGTTTTCTTTTATAGATTCAACTCACGGGTTAGAATGTAAGACACAAATGAATATTGTGTTGATAAAAATGAATTGATGATACAACTTTAAAAGATTGTAGAGAATAAGAAAGTGGTGATTCCGAGGACGGAATCCTTTTAAGGAGGGGTGAATGTGATAACCCGGAATTTCGAATAATCAAAATTTTATGAATAATTTTTTTTTTTAATATTAACTGTTAATATTGTCTTTGTGTATACGTGATCTGAAGTTTAGAGAATTAGTCAATTTGTGTATTGATTTGAGAAAATAGAGTAGAGTTGTGCTTAACAACTTTAGAAACCCTAACCCTAATTTTCTGATAGGGATTCTAGAAAAATATAATTAAAATAATTATATTGCTAAGAATGTGTTTTGTCTTGTATGTTGAAGTGTTGATCAATAATTGATCGGATAAGGTTTAATATTATTAAAACCTAATATGGTGTAGAAAACCCTAATGTGTTGTAGAAAACCCTAAAGTACATCTTAGAAAACCCTAATTATGCACGTTGGGAACCCCGATTATTAAAAAAGAGAATTATAAACCCTAATTAGGCAACCCTAATTTTATTAGCATGCCTAAAGTATTCATTAAACTTAAATATGGTTAGAAATCTCTAATTATATTTTTGTATGGTAACTTTCTATTTTAGAAACCCTAATTTGTGGGTTGAAAACCACAATGACCATTTTGAACCCTAATTTATGCAAAGGGTGGATTTAATTGCTATAATTGCAATGTTAATTAGGAAATATAAATCCTAATTGTCAAGTTATTAGAAACCCCTAATCTAATTGGGAAATCTAATTTCTAAAAATTGAAATATTATTTTTCTATTTAAAATCCTAATTTTTGGGTTATAATTTATAATGTACAAATTTGACCCTAAGTGCTAAATTAGCAATTTTAATTAGGATAAAATAGTCCTAATTAGCAAATAATGATTCATGATTGGGAAAGTACAAAATAATTAGGAAGCCCTAATTATAATTTAGAAATGAAAATTTTCTATTTTAAAATTTAATTAGAAATTTTTGAAATCCAAGTCTTTAAATATTTGAGGGTTAAAAACCTAAATCCTAAATTTGTCCAAACCCTAAATTTTAGTATGCTCAAACCCTAAACCCTAAGGGTTTCATCTAATGTAAAAATCTAGAAATTTAAGGAAATGACCAAAATGCCCTTTATGGGATTTTTATAAGATTGCTTGCAAAAATGGCCATGACTTTAGTTGTTGAGCTAACCCTTGACTTTATTTAGCCTACAAACACACATCGATCACAGGTCTACCTAGCCAGCCAAATCATCAAATTCATTGCACTTGTGCAATATATAAGAGATTCAAGAGAGAGAAAATACAAAACATTTGCTCATTTTGCATTTTTCTCTCACCAGCTCCCTCTCTCACCAAACCCACGAAATTCCAATAATATTTCAGTCTCAATTCAAGCCCCACGTGTATCAGAAACAGATCCAAGAGTCAGAATTGAGAATTAAAGCATAAAAGGTATAAAATTCTAATTTTTAGAAATCCTTCGATTCTTGGTTAAATGTTGTAATTGATTGTCCAAAGATGTGTAATAAGGTGTCAATTGATGTTCTGGGTTGTTAAATCCATGACCCATAACATCAAAGTTCACGAATTTAGAGTTTTTCAAAATCTGGAAATTTGGAAAACTGTGTTTTTCAGTCAAATGTCAGATCTTATTAATCCGTGTGTGTTAAGTGTTTTTGATGTTTAAAACTTGTAACATGTAGCCTGATGTGTGTTCTTTAAGTTTCAAAAAGAATCAGACCCAGATCCATTATAGATCAAAAGTTATAGGCAATTGAAACCTGGTTGATAGAAATCATCAAGAACACGAACCCAGAAAATTTGAGCCCAACTTCCGTGTTCAAGTTTGACCGAATGTATTTAACTCCTGTTTTGATGTTTTAGTGTTATTATGCTTTATAGTTGTAGTATTACATTTTGTATACAAATTGGAGGTGATAGATCACGTAAATCATGGCCAGACCATAGATTAATTTAAGTTTGAAAGTGACCACTTGAATCTGCTTTGGCCCGTAATCCGCTTGTCGTAAAGTTTGGAGGCTTTGATCTCCTTGTTGTAATGTTGTTTAAACCAAAGTGTTGGTTGAATGTTGTAGTGTGACATATTGTCTACATGCTCAAAGTTTTAGATAGCCTAGAACATGCTCAGATTGAGAGATAAAGCCATCCAAACCATGACCCTCGCAATCTTAGGAAAATTACGGGTTTGGCTCAAGAACACCTATAATGACGAGAAAAGTGTCGCTATAGGCTATTAGCTGACAGTTTATTTATTTTAAATTTCGAATTTCCAGTAATTAATTAAAAATTAGAAATAAATTCTAAAAATTACCAAAATGGTTTTAAAAATTATTTTAAATTATGAAAAATAATTTCGATTAATTGAATATTTTTCTTTAATATTTATAATTATTTAAATATTAAAAGGTATTTAATTTATTTAATTAGTGTATTAAATAAATTAGAGGAAAGTGATTTAATATTATGAAAAATCATTTTAAATAAGAAAATGTATTTAAAAATATTTTGAGTTATAAAATGTAACTTTTAATATTTTTGGAGAATTTTCATTAATAATTTAATATTAATGATATTAGATTTATTTGATTATTAAATTAAATAAATAAGATAAAAATGATTTAAAATCATTGTTATTGAGAATAAAGTGTTAGAAAATATTTTAAATTATAAAATATAATTTTCAATATTTTTAGAGAATTTTCATTAATAAATTAATATTAATGATATTTGATTTATTTAATTATGATATTAAATAAATGAATTAAAAATGATTTTATTGATTCAAAAATCATTTAACAATGAGAAAAATAGTTTAAAAATATTTTAAGTTATAATTAATGACTTTTAATATTTAAATGATAATTTCATTAATATTTATATATTAACGGTGGTGATTTAAAAATGATTTTAATTACTTTGAAAATCATTTAAGTGGAATATTGTTGATTTAAAATATTTTAAGTTATTGATAATAACTTTAATATTTTGACAAGTATGTTATTAATATTTTAATATTATTAAATATTAATAATGATAAGATTATTTGATAATTAAATCATTTAAAAATGATTCCGATGTTTGAAAAATTATTATAAATTATAATAATTGCTTGATAATTATTAAAAGCTTAGAAAAATATTATAATTGATAATTGACTTATCTAAATTAATATTGAAGCTTAGAGACCAAGTTTAATGGACAATCAATGTGTTAATTGCCGGATAGGGTGACCGTAACAGAATGGACCAAGTCCAACTGCATCGATATATAGTTAGACTTGTTATGTGTTTATATAGGCTATAAACAATTGATGTGGCTATGTGATAATGTGCCTAGAAGAAGTTTGACCATAAAATACAAAGTGTTATGTTTTATAAATGATTGTGCTAATTGTTGTAATCGATATTATTGGTTATAGGTCTTTCAAACGCAGATAAGTATATTGTGTAGTCATGTAATCGGTGGAAGAGGCAAGTTTCCTAACTCAACCTTGAGTTAAATTCATTCAATTATTATAGTGGTTAATTATTGCTAATTACACCACATCCGTGGAATTTATTGTTGATTATTCGCAGTTAGTGCATGCTTAATAATTCAAATTGAATTATTGATTCGAAATATATATTTATAGAATAACCTGTTGTTGAATATTCATATCATAGAAGTTAGAATTGACAATACGAGATAATTCTGCTTATTGTCAAATTATCTTTGAGAAATGTCTTAGCTAATTATTATTCGCTGATTTAATATTAGTTAGAACTTGATAAGTTCGAGAAGAGAATTCAATTATTATTGATAGATCGATGCCAATTATTTTGGCTAAGATCGAGAAGTAAATAAATTTGAAATCACGATATTTCGTTGTTAAATCACAATCTTGATTACGAGACTCGGAAAGAACAACCTTTTATAAAAGGGAATATCATTAAATCGTATATTCGATCATTCATTCTTGACTTAAATATTATTATGCATAATATAGGGTATAATAAAATTCGATCACTTGTTATACTTGCGGAGGGGTATGATTTAATCTTTACGGTTATCCGATACACACAGGGTATATCAAAGTATAACTTTGATAGTTACTCGAGAAGAGAAGTTCAAGATCCAATGGATCGCTTTCAAGATAAATCTGGAAAACATTCCACTTTGATATTTCAGAGAATTGATTCTTGATTATTCATTTGAATATCGTAGAAACTTTGAAAGCGTTGTACTCTTTCATCATTGAATTATTGTGTTGATTAGAAAACGAGAAGACTTGTTATTGAATAACAATTTGTTCACTATTTCAAAGTTCCCGAACTTTGGTTTCATTCTATCAAAATAGATAGTCCGGTGATTTGAATACTTATACATTTATTGTATGTATTAACTTCATGGGGCAAATTTGTTGCTCACCCTTGCTAAATAAAACATTTCAAATTTAGGGACGAAGTTGCGGGAGGTCTTGTGAAGCGAAGCGAAACAAAGGCAAAGGCGTAGTTATAAATTAGTTATGTTAAACATATTTAATATGTTGTATTGAAAACCCTTTTTGTATATCTAAAGGGTATGTTTGTAATGTTAAGGTTAGAGAACCCGGTAATGTATTATTAAACTCGATAAAAACTTACATGTAGTTACTATCTATATATTATGGGTAGTTAAATGTTATTTATATTTGGATCGTGAACACCAAACTCGGGGTCGAGTAACCCGGATTTGGGGCGTCACATCAGTCACTTTTTCGACTGATCCGGTAAGACGCTGCAAGCATGGTATAATTAGATTGGCGAGGCGCAGCAGTACAAGATCTCTATTCGATTGAAATTAGCTTCGCTTTATAACTTCTAATTGTTAGTCAATTATTTTGTCATATACTAGCATGCAAACATGTGTAAGGGGTATATATAGCTATATGAATCTAATGTGAGCATGTTAGACTAGCTTAGCATGATTAAAGAAAGTGTGTAGTTTAAGATGAATTTACGACTTTAGAAACGAACTTGACAAGTATGAATGACATATTTGTATACTGATTTTGCAAGCATGTTAGTATGACTTAGAAATGCATGAAGCAACCATTTGCTTATGTTTATGTTATGGGTCAGAATCTGATAATTTTGATCATGTTTGATGATACTCTTAGACTAACTCATGTAGCATAAATGAGTATATACCATGCTTGTGTATCATATTTCAAGTAAAGCATGAACGAAGCATATTTTCAACTAAAGCGGTGTTAGTTTCACATATGTGTTATGAATACTCACAAGCATGCCTACTATGAGTTTTGTAACTATCTTGTATGTTTAGAGAGCAAGCATGATAGACTTTGTGGGTTCATGACCTTGAATGGCCATAACTTGTTGAAATGTTTAAATTAGAAATATATCATAAAGAGGGAACCTAGATTGACTTGATAAGCATGAAAGGACCCTTAACATGATAAATATATCATGTATGACTATTTTGGGCAAGCCGGACAGAGACCACAAGGCAACAACCGAGTCTTGGCATAGCCATAGGATGGCGCAGCTGTGCCGGTCCTAGGTTTAGCCATGGCGCAGCTGCGCTAGTCTGACGTCAGGACTTGGTCAGTTTTGAAATTTGAACTTTAGTAGTCAACTTGTATGGTACCTAAAATGCTAGAGGTTGTTTAAAACCTACTGATGTATATATATATATATATATATATATATATATATATATATGTCATGCTTAGATGATAAGTTGGTGTTTGCCTTGTAATGGAAAGTCCATGAGTAAGGAGGTCTTAAACTTAAGCATTCTTAAATTGTTTATGAAGTAACTAGGGATTTGATGTCATATGAACTGATTTTATACCATATGTGCATACTTGAATTATGTTAAGCTTGTTTATAAGACTGTGTTAGCTAGTGAACATCTTGAACATATAATACGTTATAAATAGGATTCGAAAGTGTTGATTTCTTAAAGTGGATAAACTACACTTAAGTCAAGTTCCCTAAACTACTCTTGTGACGCCCCCAAAACAGGTATACATCACCCATCTTGGGTCGCCCGATACATGATACCGAAATCAACTATAAACTTAATTATACAACTGTCGTGCCAAATACGACAAAACATAGCTGAGAGTTTAAATAAGAATATTGTCATCTAGACAATATCCACACTCAGTGGTGTCCTCATTACAATTATTATCACACTATTTTACAGAATAGTGAGGACTACTAATACTATCATCTAGACCGTCAATCCGCTCCCCACTCGTCCCCACTATATTCTCATTTCACAAGAAGAGAACAAAGGAAAGAAAGGGTGAGCTCAACTAGCCCAATGAAATATTATGACTAAGATAATGCGGATAAATTATCATTAGCCTTCAATAATGTTAAACCGATAAAATACAATAGACATCAAGTTTAACTCATGGTGAATAAGAAATCCATTAGAAGAGTCAAGTAGAGCATGATATCTACTATCTTCAATGATTTAAAAATGTTTTCATCAATTTTTATCACGAGACTCAAACAACAAATAAACCACATCATCGAATCATCCACCACTACGGGCCAAGGATATTAATTAAATCATCAATGGTCATGACTATACCGAATAATCCCTAGTCATAATCATACCAATAAGCATCCCATCAATGCACTACGTGCCACTCGAGGACTTTTACCACATCATTTATAACATTACAGGTCATGATTATACCGAATAATCCCTGGTCATAATCATACCAAGTCCATCTATGCGCGTAAGCCAAAGATGACTTTCATCACAATATAAGCATGAGTATGATGACAATGACATAATAATTCAATAAAACAAGTTCAAGGATAAATTTTAAAGATCTATAAGTTAATTTATCCTGAAATCAATAACGTCCAAATTGTCAACATAATACTTCTTTGTAGAGTAAAATTCAAGAATAATATTCATGCACCAAAAATAATTTGGACAGAAAAGAATAAATTTTTCGTCGTTAATAGTACCCCGTGAATAGTACTTCGGGAATAGTACATCGTGAATAGTACCCCGACATGAAAAGTACTCCAAATACCCGAGTGAATAATATTTAGGTGAATAGTAATTTGGATGAATAGTAACTCGTGAATAGTATTCTGGCATAAAAAGTGCCCCAAATACCCGAGTGAATAATACTAGAGTGAATAGTAATTGGGTGAATAGTAACTCGTGAATAGTAACTCGTAACAGAAAATACCAAATAAAATGATATTTCATGACGAGTACAAAAGAAATGATATCTCGTACGAGTATAATAGAATATACGAAATTTTAAATGGATTTTCATCCGTCATGCGGTAATCCACGTAAACAGATCATTTCCACAATTTAATAAAGAATGAATACAAAGGATCATTCACCATGCATGTGGTAATCCACATAGACAAATTATTCCAACAGAACAATAAATAATAGAACTAGGACATGCATAAACGCACAGACAAGATATTCCAATAGAATAATAAATAATGGAACCAAGTCATGCGTAAACGCACAGATAGGATATTCCGACAGAATAATAAATAATGGAACCAGGTCATGCGTAAACGCACAGAGAGGATATTCCGACAGAGTAATAAAGAATAAAATAATAGAAGAATTTCACCATGTATGCGGTACTTCGCATAGACAGGTTATTCCAACATAATAATAAAGAATGGAATAATAGAAGAATTTCACCGTATATACGGTAGTCCGCGTATACAGGTTATTCCAACAAAATAATAAGGAATGGTATAACAATAGCTCTCTTCATGAATACGAAAGAAATAATACCCCTTACTATAATAATAATAATATCCCTTACCTTAGAAGAAAACTGGATACTAGAATAGTGAGGTAGCAGACTTCTCTTCTTCTTTCTCTTTATAATTTTTCTCTATAATAATTGCTCTATAGCTTTAGTGAATTGGTGAAAAAAATGAAGGAATGAGCTTCTATTTATAAGAAAATATAGTTTCAATAATTGCACGTTTTGGGGCTCGAAATATTACAGTATAATACCTTCCTCTTTTTCTTCATTTTTAATTTAGTCCTGCAAGTATTATCAAACTTGCACCACCTCCCCTAATAGTAAATCATGTGAATCAATAGTAAATCATGTGACTCAATAGTTCTAGACATGTAAAAATACGAATTACAGTATAGTACCTCCATCTATACCTCTATTTTTAACTTAGTCATGCAAGTATTATCAATCTTGCACCAACTCCCTTAATAGTACATGAATGTGATCAATAGTACACACATGTGAACAAATAGTTATATAAGCATGTGAATTAGTAGCAATTAATTGCTCATTTATCCGATTATTACCCGATTTATCAATATAACCCCCAGACATCAATTATCATCGGAATAGATGTCGATTTCCACTAACACTAATAATTCCAACACAATAGAACTATCAATTTCATCTTTAATTAACATGAACTTATTCATCATTAATATTATAACTCACAATAATTAACAACCAGGTCGTTCCCAGGAAAGAGGGGGCTTTTCGATAAGGATTTCTCCTATTGGCGCCATGATTAGATTATCTAACCTCTCCTCGATGTAACTTCTAGACATTGTCAATATTGCAAATCATAATATGAATAACTTTGTTGTCTCAATTATTGATTTAATAATATAACATATTATGCAGATGATACTGTGACAACAATTGAATCAATAATATGAGAGATATGATGCAGCAATTAATGTAGCAATAATTGAGTATAACTGAATGATTTCTCACGTAAGCATCAATAATTAATACTGTGTGCTACTATGGAACCACACGTATTACTGTACTTTTACTACCGGTTATTTTATGATAACTTCCTTACTTTTCACATATCACCCTTAACTTTAAACTTTTATCAATTTAACTATTTACCAAAATAGAAAAATTGAATACTTTTATTTCATAAAATTCGGGATCTCACAACTCTAATTATTATTGAGCGAGTTTCCTTAAACTTCACTCTTGGTTGTGCAAGTATCCGAACCCTACTCTTATTGTTCAAGTATCTTTGTATTCTTTATTCGACGAATACTGTAAACTTACCTCTTTGAATACAAGTTATATTACTTTATCGTTCAAATGAGCTAGTACATTTAAACCCTTGTGAAAAGTTATTATTCATGTTGAACTTAGTATTGTTCTTGAAAATTGTGAAAGAGTCGATGCCATTTGATTCGGCTAGACTATATGCATATTTATAAAAGCTGTCCAAACTAATTGATTGGTGCGGAAATCTTGAAAACTGAGTTGAACAATCCTTTTGGTAAGGGGAGTGTATGTCGTTGGAAACCCCAACAAATGATTAAATATTATGGTGGTGTTATGCATAACGTAAAGTATTGTAGACTGATCATCTATAGTACTTGATATTTTTGGGTTATCAATTCAATATTTGTAATTCTAGTGGAGGTTCAATAGTCCTTAGTGAATACTCAGTATAAATTGTTTATCCAGTTGGATACATTAATAGTCGTTGAATTCATATATTTTTGTTGATTTATATTGAATTACCGTTCTTATTTCAAGAATTATTGATGTTCATTACTCATGATATTATTCTGAAACTCTGAACTATCTTAGAGACGATATTTTGATATTTCAAACTCGAGTTAAGAAACTCTTTACCCTTGTTGTATATTACTTACTGGGTAATTTGTGCTCATCCTTGCTTATTTAAAACCTTTCAGTTAAGGAGGAACAGGGAGGTGTTTCTGGAACAGACAAGGGAAAGGGAAAGGCTACCGACTAGCTTGTTCCTTTTATGTTTAAGACTATTATGATGTACTCAGACTATGTTTAAACTTAAGTAGGATTATGTAATAGGTCTTTATTCAATACTATTATATAATCTATTAAGTACTGTAGGTTGCGAGACTTGGGGGAATAATTATAATAAATCATTGTATATTATTCTAAATTAGATTTTTCGTTGTGAATGTGTTATTTTAGTTATTATGGTAATACCATGAGAACGTGATGAACCAAATTCGAGTGACCAAGTGGAGGTCCGAATTTAGGGGCGTCACACTTAAAGCCGAAATTAAGAACTGGATCCGTGGATCGAACCGATAGGCAAGAATGACCCATGGGGCAACCCATGGATCACATGGAACCATCTTGGTGACCAAGTAAAGTGGTTTTACTTGGTGGCCAAGGATGGAATAGTAAGGAGGTGGAGTTGTGGAGGTGGGATGGCCTAAATGGCTATTATGCCCTCACTTTGCTTTTCCTATAAATAAGGGACTTGCTAGATTATTTAGTTTGTTCATTATTTCACCAACAACTTAGAGCTTATTCATTTGACAGAAAAAGTAAGAAAATCTAGTCTTTGATAATCCAAGAAGGAAGAAGAAGAAGAAGAAGAAGAAGAAGAAGAAGAAGAAGAAGAAGAACAAAGTTTGATCATCAAGGGTAAGAATCCTAGACCATTAATCTTCCATCTCTTTAATTATAGTTTGATAAAGAAGTGTTGATTAGTGGAGCATGTATGATAAGAAGTGATAAGTATGGCTAATTAATGGACCTAAACCTTAATAAGCCATATACAAGTAATTCATACTTAATTAAGTTATGAACTAATGAAGAACATGTAAGAATTTGTCATATGTATAATTTAAAAAAACTATGTTTGGTTAAGATGTTAGTATGATGAAATGAATCCATTTGTAACGATGTAAAAATCTCAAGTAACAAAGTTATGGTAGAATTTACAAGATTAGACGATAATTGTCAAAATCGTGAAATTCTCGGAATGGAAGTCAAAAGTTAGCATTAAACTCGGAAATGTTGATTTTTGATGGAGAATAGTCTAAGTTTGTATTTTAGAGTTGCGTATTCAAAAATGGTCAAATTCCAACTTAGAACAAAGAAACGAGATATGAACGTTCACGAATGTTTATCGTTCTTATGAAAATGGACTTAAATGATGAATTTTGTGTTAACAAATATGAAAATGTAAAATTCTTATATAAACACCTTGAGCATGTGATTTGTGAGCTAACGACTTTTGAAGGAGCCAATTCAGACTTAAAATGAATAAGTTATGAGCCCGGGAAGTTCACATAAGAAAATTGTCAGTCAAATTTTTTTTGAGACAGGGACGGCGCTGTAGCGCGGCCCAAGGAGGTGAAGCCGGTGCATCAACACCAGGCCAGACCCTCAGACACTGGAAAGTGGCGCCGAAATGCTAAGGCCGAGCAACATGCACTAGAAACCCGCACCACAGCACGAGTTGTATAAGGGTAACCTGCGCCGAAGCGCAAACACTAGGAAGAACACAGAGAAGAAGGCTTATGAACATAAAAATAAGGAAGTGAATGAAGGGTGAATTATATACTTAAATTGACCTAAAGTAACATCATTAAAGGATGTTTATAACCTTAAGTAATACAACTAAATGACAAAGGAAGATTACTTGAACATGAACGTAAACACAATGTAATATGGTAGACTGTAACCAATGTTAAACAATCTAAGGCATGATTAGATTGAGAAGAAGGGTAAGATATAGTAATAAACATACTTGATTATATATGACTTAATGTGGTATGTTATGTGATCATATATTGTAGAATTCTTAAAGACTCAAAGGGAAAGTATAATAACTATAGAAGATGCTAAAGGCAAGTGTTTTAACCTTTGTCTATGTTCATTCTGGACAAGCTTTTTGATTCATGTATCTTACGCATGAATTAATGTATGATGAAGTCGAAGCCATTTCCTTCAGCTAGACTTAAGATGTTTTTGGATTTCTTATAATCTATTGAACTGTTGTCAATGTTGTCAAGTTTTTCCAAACTATTTTGGTATGTTTTCAAAAGAAGACTGAGTATACTAAATAAATGTTTTGTCGTCAACGACAGGCAAGTGAGGTTGCCAAAACTTAAACGTATATACATTTAAAGAAAGTAATGTTGTACAACATAGAGTATTATAGGCTGATCACCTAGACGTGCTCGTAAGATATGCCGTACTTACGGACTTGGTGTCGGGTTGTCCTTTTCAAAGAAAGTATGAAAGGCTCAAGGTCTTGGACTGGGATTAATGTTTTACTGAATGTTATTCATTGTGAAACGTTTTAAGAAAAGAGAAGTGCTATTTTGAATTATTGATAATACTTCATAACCATTGTTCAGTTATTGAAGATATATAATTTGTATGTTTCAAGTATATTGTTTAAATGGAATTGTCATACTTGCTGAGCTAGTTATGCTCACTCTTGCTTGAACCATATGAATGCAGCTAAGACCGAACGGACCGAAGGATTCGATAAAGATAAAGGGAAGGCTAAGGCGAACCTATAGATTGCCTTTATAATAGTATAAGTTGAATGTTGTTATTATTTGATATTATGACAAGAACACATGTAATGGTTATAAAGAACCTGGGGAATGGTAATATTGTTTTGGAATATATAGAAGACATATTCGTTCTTTTGAGGCATTTCAATTGAATGTATGTGTGAACTAGTGTAGCACCATATGTCGGGTTAGAAGATACCCGAATTTTGGGGCGCCACAGGTTAGTATCAAAGCTATAAGCGCAATGCGTGAAGAACCCCGAGCCTTTTGCTGGTGACGTCCCTATAAGGGAATGCATCAAGGCTAGACTTTCCGTAGGGGACGCCGAGAAAGTCGGTGGTAAATTGATAGGTACCCTTGTGAGGTGCTATGGTTGAAAGTACCATTAGCGCCTCAGGTTGGTATCAAAGCAATAGGTTATAAAACTTAAGGGGGGAAATAGAACCTTAAGTCATAACCTTAAGAAGAGTTAAAGAAGTAAAAGATGAAATTAACCCTAAAAATGCATTAAATTTGATGTGTTTTTATGATTCTACTGACGTGTACTAATCAAACTAAATTTTTTTGTTATAGATGTTAGGAGAAAACGAAATGTATAGGGATATACATGAAGTAAGTGAAGAGTCGGTGAATCAAGTAGAAATTATACCGAACCCAGTAGCTGAAGAGCCAGAAGTGGTAGTTGTTGAGTCTGGAGACTCAAAAACCTAGACCTTATGTCTGTGTTAGATGGCATGTCTAAAGAGGAGGTGGAGGTAATGTCATTTAACACCATAGCACCTGTAGAAGAGATGGCTCTAGGGGAGTCAATGAGATCACTATTTATGACAGTATTGGATAGAAACATCCAGTATTGTAAGGAGGTAAAAGAACTGAAAGAGGAGCTTCATGGTGTCTTGGAAGATAAGAAGAGTATAGAGTCGATGTGGGAGGAGGAACATGACGAGAAGTTGTTAGCTAAGGACAAGGTCCATGAGCTTAAACACGAGGTCTTTGAGCTTAGGCAGGAGCTAAAGACCAAGAAGTAGAAGGTTAGCCAGATGTCCTATATACATAGGAGTTCGCACGGGGATTTTCAGCGGCAGGTGGCTGAGTATCCTGTGGAGGCGGGGCAAACTCGGTATACTATTAGCCGAGATGTGATAGCCGATCTATGAGAATGCCTTAAGGCAGATGTAATCTAGCTAGTAGTTAGAGTAGAATAGATATGTAAATATGTTGTATCTTTGTAGTGACGTAAAACCCTCTTTTGTATAACAAAAGGGTAGTCTTTTGTAAATCCCAATTTTTGGAAAGTAATGGTGGGAAAGTAATGTAATCAGCTTAGGTTGTGTAATGTGAACGATGTAGTATTTTACTACAAGAAGCAAATCAATATAAGTTTTCTTTTATGGAACATATTGTGCAATGACTATGAGTTATTGTTTAATAATGAATAATAACTAACTAACAAGAAGCGAATAATAACGAAATGTTATTTACTTTAACAGAAAGATGCAGCCAAGAAGAAGACAAAAAAATCAAGATGCTAATGTTAATCAACCGGAAGGAGATCCGGTTAACCCGATGCAAGAGTTCGTTAACTTGTTAACGGCCACTTTTAATAGAAATGGGGCTAATATACCCTTAAATCCTGCAGTAGTACGAGCTACTACTTTTAAGTATTTTAAGAGTGTCGATCCATCGGAGTTCAAAGGAACTATGGACCCAATAGAAGCCCAAACTTGGGTAAAAGAGATAGAAAAGACATTTGTTATTGCCAACATTGATGAGGGGTAAAAGGTTGCTTTTGCTACCTACATGATGAAGGGAAAGGCCAACTTTTGGTGGGAGGCAAACCAGGCCAGGGCTGGTATAAAGAACCTTACGTGGATGCGGTTCAAGGAGTTTTTCTTTGAGAACTACTTTCCCACGAGTATTCAGGGGAGGATGGAGATGCAGTTTCTGGAATTGAAACAAGGGGAGATGACTATTCCCCAATACGCTGCCAAGTTCAATGAACTGACAAGATTTTCTCCACACCAAGTGGACATTGAGGTGAGAAAGGCTAGGAGGTTTGAGCAGGGCTTAAAACCCTGGCTCTGTAGTCGGATATCAGTATTCCAAAGTACTTTATTTGGGACCATACTAGAAAAGGCAATAATTGCCGAAGGTGGGAATGAGGCTTTAAGTCAATACCACAAGGAGAAGAAGAACAAAAATAAGGTGGATGGGGGAGTAAAGACCGAGGGAGCCAGCAGGAGTGGCGAAGGTCAAAATAGGAAGGGATTTAACTTTGAGAATACCAGAGTGAAGCAAGGAGATCTTAAGAAGAGGATGGAGGCGTGCAAGAACTATGGGAAGACTCACTTAGGAGTCTGTCTCAAGGGGAAAGCAGTATGTTACAACTGTGGATAGGAGGGGCACATTTTTCCTAACTATCCAAGTCTGAAGAAAAACCATGGATGCTTTGTACGTGGATCAACTAACCATATAGCGAAGAACTGGCCAAAGAAGGGGACAGATGGGAATAAGGGCGCTAATAGTGGTAAGTTAGCTATTAATGGTCCAACACAGACGGGTAGGCTAATGGCCCACACCTTTAACATGAAGGTCCAAGATGCAGTTGCATCAGGGGATGTAGTTGCAAGTATTATCCTGATCAATGATATAAATGTTTATGTGTTGTTCGATTCGGGTGCTACTTGTTCTTTCATAGCATGTGATTTTTCTAGACGATTAGGATTACTTCTTGAAAGATTGCATGTACCTTTGAATATTAAGGTAGCAAATGAAGAGATAATTCCTGTTGAAAACATTCATAGGCGTTGTTGTGTAGATATACGAGGTTATAAATTATCGGTAGATTTGATACCGATAAAGTTGGGAGAATTCGATGTAATTCTCGGGATGGATTGGTTGTTTAACCATTGTGAAATTATAGATTTCCAAAAGAAATATGTAAACATTAAAACGTTGAGACAGCCTCCTGTAGTGTTTTACGTTAATAAATCGCCGGGACATTCGTGTTGTCTTACTATGACACAAACTAGGAAATTGTTAAGGAAGGGATGTGTAGGTTATTTGTGTCATGTTGTTGATACCTAGAGAGTGGGAGCAATAATGGAACAAATACCTATAGTGAAAGAATTCGTGGATGTATTTCTAAGTGAATTACCATATCTTCCACCTAATAGGGAGACCAAATTCGTAATAGACATTGTGCCAGGAGCGGCACCAGTTTCCAGGGCACTATACCGTGTGGCGCCAGTGGAGATAGAAGTGAAGTTGCTGAGTGAATCGGGACATAAACTGTTTATAATTGAGATTCAATCTACCATTGTAGAGAGAGTCAAGGAGGTATAACTAAGAAATGATGAGTGTGACCAAATGAAGAAGCGATTAGTAGATGAAAAAGATTTAAAGTATAGTCTTGATAATGAGAGATTATTAAGATTTGAAGGAAGAATTTGGGTTCCAAATGAGACGGAATTAAAGGAGCAAGTGTTATAAGAAACTCATAGTTCGAGGTACTCAATTTATCCTGGTAGTACTAATATGTATCAAGACCTTCGACAGAGTTTTTGGTGGTCGAAAATGAAGAGAGAGATAGCCGAGTATGTGAGTAGGTGCTTGACTTATGAAAAGGTTAAGGCCGAACATCAATGACCAAGTGGCTTGTTACAGTCATTGGAGATTTTGAAATGGAAGTGGGAGCATATCACGATGGACTTTGTGGTGGGACTTCCAATTACTCAAAAGGGGTATGACACGATTTGGGTAATAGTGGACCGTTTGACGAAGTCAGCTCCCTTTTTGCCAATACGAGTTAAGTATAACTTAGACCAATTAGCTAAACTTTATGTTAAGGAAGTTATTTCCAGACACGTAGTAACAGTTTTGATAGTGTCAGATCGTGATCCATGATTCACATCAAACTTTTGGAGGAGTCTGCAAGAACAGATGGGGACGCAGTTGAAGTTGAGTACGTCGTATCATCCATAAACTGTTGGGCAGAGCGAGAGAACAATTTAGACGTTAGAAGATATGCTTAGATTTTGCATCATGGATTTTTAGGGAAGTTGTGATGATCATCTACCATTAGTAGAGTTTGCGTATAACAATAGTTATCATGCAAGCATAGGCATGCCGCCTTAAGATAACGATAGGATAATATGGAAGGATTGAATACGTAATAATATTTCAGTTATGGATGACAAAGTTTTTCACCTGCATACTAAATTTGAGAACGTTAGGGAAAGTAAAGCGTTAATGAATAAACGATGATCGTATGATACGTAAGTATTGTACGAGGTAATGAATACGAGTATGATCCAAGGTATTATATAAGTATGTATGAATGATGGTATGTCATATATAATGGATGAGTATACGAGTTAGCATACGAGAAGAATACGTAAATAATATGTTATAAGTATTAAGCAATTGTATTGGACTTATAGGATTTGGTAGGAAGTTGTTTAAGCCCAAGTGAATTAAGGTTAAGCCCAATGTTTATTAATGGAAGCCCAAAGATTAAATTAAAGTTAGTTAAACTTAAAGCCCAAATTAAGAACTAGATTCGTGGATCGAACCGATGGGCAAGAATGTCCCATGGGGAAACCCATGTGGGCCCCATGGATCACATGTCACCATCTTGGTGACCAAGTAAAGTGGTTTTACTTGGTGACCAAGGATGAAATAGTAAGGAGGTGGAGTTGTGGAGGTGGGATGGCCTAAATGGCTATTATGACCTTACTTTGCTTTTCCTAGAAATAAGGGACTTGCTAGATTATTTAGTTTGTTCATTATTTCACAAAAAACTTAGAGCTTATTCATTTGAGAGAAAAAGTAAGAAAAGCTAGTCTTTGATAATCTAAGAAGGAAGAAGAAGAACAAAGTTTGATCATCAAGGGTAAAAATCCTAGACCATTAATCTTCCATCTCTTCAATTATAGTTTGATAGAGAAGTGTTGATTAGTGGAGCATGTATGATAAGAAGTGATAAGTATGGCTAATCAATGGACCTAAACCTTAATAAGCCATGCACAAGTAATTCATACTTAATTAAGTTATGAACTAATGAAGAACATGTAAGAATTTGTCATATGTATAATTTAATGAAATATGTTTGGTTAAGATGTTAGTATGAAGAAATTAATCCATTTGGAATGATGTAAAAATCTCAAGTAACAAAGTTATGGCAGAATTTATGAGATTAGACGATAATCGTCGAAATCGTGAAATTCTTGGAATGGAAGTCAAAATTTAGCATTGAACTTGGAAACGTTGGTTTTTGATAAAGAATAGTCCAAGTTTGCATTTTAGAGTTGCGTACTCGAAAATGGTCAAATTCTGACTTAGAACAAAGAAACGAGCTATGAACGTTCACGAACGTTTATCGTTCTCGTGAAAATGGATTTAAACAGTGAATTTTGTGTTAACTGATTTAAAAATGTAAAATTCTTATATGAACACCTAGAGCATGTGATTTGTGAGCTAACGGCTTTTGAACGAGCTAATTCGGACTTAAAATGAACAAGTTATGAGCCCGAGAAGTTCACATAAGAAAATTGTCTGTCAAAAATTTTTTGAGATAGTAGTACGGTACTGCAATGACGCCCAAGGAGTTAAGCCGTGCCGCACCCTCGAGACAATCGAAAAGTGGCGTCGTGGCCTTGACACATAGAGGAAAGGTTGAGTCTTGCATGCCAAGGCCGAAGCAACAACATGCACTGGAAACCCACGCCGCAACGCGAGTTGTATAAGGATAGCCGACACCGCAGCGCCAACACTAGGAAGAACACAGAGAAGAAGGCTTATGAACATAAAGAATAAGGAAGTGAGTGAAAGATGAATTATATACTTAAACTGACCTAAAGTAACATCCTTAAAGGATGTTTATAACCTTAAGTAATACAACTAAATGTCGAAGGAAGATTACTTGAACATGAACGTAAACACTATAACGATCAAGAAATTTTGTAATTAATTTAAATATTTATTGAGTTAAATAAATATTTGAAATAATTTATTTATTAAGAAAATAAATAATTGATGGAATGGTGGTGCAAGAATTTAGTAACTAAATTGATTAATGTTAATTAAATTGAACATTGGTAATTTTTATTTGAAGATTTAATTTAATGAAATAATTAAATTAAATGAATTGTTTAATATTTAAAAAAATAAGTAAATTAAATAAAGTAATGTTTAAGTCTAATTTATTAATTAAATTAGATATATAATTATTTATTAATCATAAGTATAATTATAATAAAAATTATAATTATTATAATTATAATTGTAAGTTATTTAAATTAGTTACATGTGTGACAAGTAAAACTATATGATATAAATATTATTTAAATAAATTAAGAAATGGGAATTTTTGGTAGCCAAACAAGGCCTTGTGGCTTTTGGTCTAATTTAACTGACGCAACCTGTTTGGGTTTTATAACCAAAGTACGTGTACGCGGGTAGCTTCAATTTATTCTACGCGTCTTATTTTTCTAAGATTAGATAACAGAGTATAGAGAGAGAGAGGGAGAGAGAGAGAGAGAGAGCTTGGTAAGAAGAGAGAATCACAGAGAGAGTTGAGGGTTTTGCTGTGAATTGGCCAAGAAGAAGGTTTCTAGAACTATGTTTACATCAAGAACTAAATGTATATTCTACTTCTAATGTTTATATTTTGAGTTTCCATGATAATTTTCTGTAAATTGCTAAATCACGTTGGATTGATACATATATGTATGTGGTTTATAATCTATCAATCATCATATATGAGTGCTATTTGATGATTAAATACATGAAATTGGGTTTGTAGTAGAAGATTTTAAAAACAGTGTTATATGTATGAAAAATGGCTTAAGAAAGTACACAATTTCATGTTCAATATGTTTTATAATCTGTAAATTGATGTTGGATTGTGTTAATAGGGCAAGAAATGAAAACAAAGTAGCTTGAATCATGTCAATTGGTTAAGAAACAAAGTCGTGGCGATCAAATTCGCTACAAGTGTAAAAAATGAATAAATTAGGAAATATTATGGTTTTGAATCTTCAAAATTGAGTATATGTAATGTTTGTGTAGTTATTATAATGTATATCATGTTTATAGATGTTATTACAAAGTTTTAGATGTTAAGTTTTATGAATTTTTGTAGAAATTGGGTTGATTTTGGTGGCTATTTCTTTATATGTAGAGTATTACAATTTTTATCTGTGTCTTCAAGAATCGCATTCCAAGATTACAAACAAAAATGGCAATGTTTGCGTTGCTTGGTCTTCGATTTTTGCACCGGTATACAATTTCTAAGGTTAAGGCCTAGGGCGCTAGCAGCAATTGCTTGCGCGTGCCCCAAGCCTAGTGTAAGACCCCAACTTATTATAAATAAAATTAAATTTCCTATATTCATTATCATGAAATAATAAGGAATTAATTTGATATAATGCTTTGTTATGGGTGAAATGTGCAAATTTTGTAAAATAAGCAAGTGGTTATAAAATATTCATTTTTATCGGGGAATATTCGTTTGGTCGTGGAATATTCTTGCTGTCGAGGAATATTCGTACGACGGCGCAGCCATGTGTGGGCGCCATAACAAAATAACTGTCGGATGAACAAAATGACAAGTTTGAGTTTTTATAAATAATGGCGTAGTTATTCACAGATTAACACTTTGTTGGATTAAAAATGCGATAATACACGTGGTTGCACAAAAGAGTACGATATTGCATGAGTATTTTTGAATTATTGATTCTTACGTAAAGGGCACTACTCGATAATTGTTACGATAATTATTGTTCAATATTTTATTTTATTGATTCAATAATTCTGCGTTGATATTTTATATTATTGTTGTTTCAATAATTGTCACGACATAGTATTTCCCATTATCAGATCAATAATTCATATTATTTGAATAATATTATTAGATAACATTATTGGCAATGTCTAGAAAGTTCTGTCAAGGAGAGGTTTGGTCACCTAATTGCATGCCAATGAGAGAAATCCTTATCTGAAAGCCCCTTTTCTGGAACCTGCTGGTTGTTATTATTGTGATTACATAATATTATTTGTGAATAATTAATTATTGATGTATATGATAAGGAAATATTTATTTGATGCGGATATAAATGATGGATTTATTTATGTGGTTATAAATGAAGGAATTAATGTTGAGGTGTTTTATCAGTATTTTGTCGGATTGGAGGTATTAAAAGATCAAATCGGTGTTCTTAAAGCTCTATTGCGTGAGTTATAATTTTTAATCCGACCGTTGGATCGTTGTGATTTTTGGATATATTATACATATATATGTTGAGTATATGTCCACAAATTTTGAATCGTTAGAAATGAACGTATGATTTGTTATGAATTTTAAGAGGTGACTGGTTTAGAAATTGTTGAAGTTTTTAAATTTATCATTTTGGTGGAAAATTCTAGAATTGGTGGGCCCCACCCATGGTTGGTGAAGAAATGTGTTGAAATTTTATTTCAAAAGTGGTGGCTGGGAATAGTAGCAGGTAAAGCCATCAGGTTATAGGTCAAGTCTGCTTTGGCGTTCTAACATTTTCCTATAAATAGAGTGCTAAGTTAGAATTGAAAATCACACAAGAAACAAGTTTTCTTTCTCTCTATATTATCGAGCGTATTTTGTGAGTATTTAGATACTTTGAGAGTTGCTATTCAGTGCAAGTTTCCTTCGGCTTTACATCCGATATTCCGATCAGAAGTACTGTTATTTTGAGATAAGGGATGTTATTTTCTTCGTAAATGATATTATTTTCTTCAATATCATTATGCTGAAAAATATTGATATAAATTTTATTGTGGAATTTCTACCTTTTTGTGTCGGGGTTACTATTCACGTATACGGCACTATTCACGAATACGACACTATTCATCAAAAAATATAATTTTCTCTTTTTCGTCCCATATGTCTTTTATGGTACTATCTTTGATTGTATCCATATTTTGATCTTTATTTTTGAATTTTACTTCACAATTGGTTGTTATGAAGTATTATTGAATTTGGATAAACCGCAATACGAATCCCTAATATTTGTTATTCTGTCTCACAAGATTCGTTCTCTAAAATGTTTTTCATCATCCTCGGTCCTTAATGGTGATACTTGATGAATATCTTTGGCCTGTAGTGCAAAGATGTATGATTACCTGATGAATATCTTTGGCGCGTAGTGCAAAGATGAACAGGTGTTGAGATGAACATGACCAACTGGTGATACAAATGAATATCTTTGGCCCGTAGTGCAAAGATGAATATTTGATGCAAGATATATATTGATTGATGTTATAGGGATAAAATATTGATGATGGACTTTTAAATTCGTAGATGATAGTAGATTTCATTCTCTACTTAACTCTTCTAATGAATTGTTGTTTTCGCTGCAGTTGTTGATCTAAAACTTGTTGTCTATTATATTCTATCAGATTTTTTCCTGTTAAATACTAAGGATAATTTGTTGTATATTATCTTAGTCATAATATTCTTTACTGGGCTAGTTGAGCTCACCCTTTTCCTTTTTGTTCCATTTTTCTTCTCAGGAAGCGAGAACATAGCGGGAAGTAGTCGGAGTGTGGAATGATGGTTCTAGATAGTTGTTTAGCAGTCCTCACTATTTTGTAAAATAGTGTGTCAATAATTGTAATGAGGACTTTATTTGAGTGTGGATATTGTGTAGAAGACAATATTTGTATTTAAACTCACAGTATGTGTTGTCGTATTTTGCACGACAATTGTAATAATAAAGTTGTAGTTGTTTTCTGTACCATGTATTTGACGACTTAGAATAGGTTGGGTGGATTGGACCTATTTTGGGGGCGTCACAGTTGGTATCAGAGCTTAGGGATATGGTCTCTGGAGGAGATCGGGGAATAGAACTAGGAGGGGAGAGACGAGTAAATCCTTCGCTAGGGTGTCCTACCTAAGCTTATTTGTTGGTCAGTCATAATATAGGGATATTATGTGATATGTTAATTTGTTTAATTAACCCTTGTTTTAAGCAGTTTTTTTAAGAATGGCAGCTGAGAACGTTAACAATGGAGTGAATGAGATCATGGAGACACCTCTAATCACCAACCAGGATAATTTAGAGATTAAATTCAAGTTCAAACTCTATTTCCCTTAATAGTTAGTTAACTATAAAGATCTCATATATATATATATATATAATTTCTTTCCACTAAATCACCTAATTCAAGATATATATATATATATATATATATATAACATATAAATACATTCCTTTAATCTTCACTTCTCGCCGTGTATCAAATTACTTAATAATTCTCTAACAATATGGTACGTTGAGCGGTTTCCCACAAACAACAAACAAACTAGGTTCTGAGTTGCTAGTTCGTATATACCTCCGCTTTATGAAGGAATTGTTTAGCCCAGATACCATACATCAACTATTAAAGAGTACAATTATACCATACTTAAATATAACTTTTATTCTTAACTTCTTTATCATTCTCTTCTTATAGACATTGTCTATTTATTATCACCTTACATTCTTATTATTGGAGTTGGGTAACCCCACTTTCATATTCCTTTAACTCTGTGAGATTCTTCTTTGAATCCTCTCACGCATGTTTTAATCCCTTCTTTATACATTTCTTAAATTACTTCTTATTGTCAAACTCAATTTGAGCTTATTCTTTCATTATCTTCACATTCCTTCTTTAAGGTTATAGCCTACGGTACTCCTACCTAAGGTTTATAACCTACAACTTTGATACCAACTGTAACGACCCAAAAATTCAAACAATTTAATTCTCAACTTCGGTCGTTAACAATACATTCAACCTCTAATTTTACATCATTAAATGATAATACAACCATTGAAATTTGCGGAATAATTAAAATTTTCTATTACAAACTATTCTCGTTCCTAAAACTTTCAACCTTTACATCTAAATATCTCAAAATCATTTTAATACTACAAGAGTTTGCATCGTAAAATGATATTACAATTCAACATTAATACATTGTTCGAAACCTTAAACATGGTTCAAATAATAATAACTCAGCCAAAGTATATAAATCTTCAAGTATCACATAACTTTACCTTAAATCTTTAACCTGCAAAAGTGGTTATTTACAAGGTTGAGCTCGACAGCCCAACAAAATCTAACAGTTTTCATGTATCACATAGCACATAATAACATGCTCGATATACATCTCATAAACATTGGACTAACATAACATATATGATGTAGTTCATATAACAAGTATAAAGATTGAGTTTCTTACTCAATCAACATTCATTACTCAATCAACGTAGTCATAAATTGATTTTAATATTTCATACTTTCAACATTAATATAACACACCATGCTATTTGCAATAAAGATTTTAAACAGTTCATCATCAAATTCACATAGCAAATAGGAACTGAAAGACTTTCCTTGATCGTGCTTTACCAATAATAGTTTAACAGCTTACAGCTATCTGCACTTCACGTGCCCTACCCAATTATATAATCATGCACATCAACTATTAGTCACATAGAAACGCATAGTAGTTGTAATATAAACTTTAATCTACATCCTATAACCCTTCCTATTAATCAATACACAATGTTCAATTTGATTGTGTTAACTTTAGACTTATATCTCACTGTCTTACTCCTTAGGTCATACTCAAAGTTCATTCAAGTGTTTAAGTCTTGCTAGGACTACTTATTGATTTTATATTAACTCCATTCCATATCATATAATATTCATTTCATTTGACTTAAAACACTTTTTACGTTCATTAACACTTATCACGACGTTTCAACGTTCATTCGTCACACACTCGATTTGTCTCTCTTGTGTGTGCATAGTATGCATATACAACTTATCTAATACATCATTTACTAATGTTAAGCTTCATTATATTTACTAATATTCATGTTTTTTAACCTAGGAAAACATCTTTTATCGTCAGAACCACTACATTTGCATACGTGCATGGCAGACGCCCTCCGATTGCTTCCTAATACATATCAGTCCCAAAAATGTCCATTTTGGCCCTTGTTCCCGACATCAAATTGAAAAACTTAAAGAACAAAAGTTTTAGGTTTACTCGTCCTCGTTCCGGAACATCTTGAATCGCATCAAGTGGAGTTCATATGAAAAGGTTATGCGCATTTTAGTAAAACATGTCCGGTAAGTTATTTTTCTTCACAATTTTGCAAAACAGACCACCCCGATCGGGGGGGGGGGTTTTACACTAGGGTAGCCACTTGTATGGGGTCCTTCTACGCTAGTTCGCGAATTATGATCCCGAACACTATAGAAAGCCAAATTAGGCCTACAAACTATTTTCTAACAGCCATACCACCCTACCCAAGGTGTAATATATTTACAGAAACATAAACTAATGTTTCTAACACATTTCTAATCGCATAAACAACATAAACATCAAGATTAAAACCTTTAAATTTCACTATTTCTCTTATATCCTCTTCTTTTGACATTCATAGCAAAATTCTTCACTGTGAATTCGTTTTACAACCAAAACATTTGGTTCTAATTACATTGCTTTCATTTCTTCACGTACTTTCACAATCAATAGCCAATTTATATATTATACAATGAATTGATTACCAATTTTGCTGTTAATTTAAACCATATTCAACATATATCAATGTAAACTCACTGTAATATGATTTCCTCCATAATAAAATATATTACATGAATCAATTTACTCTAAATCATCTATAAACCCTATGAACACAACTTATATAAACAATTATCATATAAAATCATATAATAAATAATTATCCATTCACACCAATTTTACATAAAACTTTTCAAGTATATAAAAACAGAAATTTAGAAGAAAATTAAAAATAATAAGAGTAGGGTTTTACCTTATTAGAAGATGATTACAACAACTTCTTCTTCTAAATTCTCAATTCACAAAGAATTTTCTCTTCTCCCTTCTCTCTTTTCTTTCTTTCTTTTCTCTTCTTTTTCTTCTTCACTGTTCTTTCTCCCTTCTCTAACTTACGTACTTAGAAACATTTAATGTATAATATAATAGATATAAATTATATAATATAAATATATATGTAACTGATATCAGTTACATTTTTTTTTGAAAATCAAAAGCAACAAGGCACTACAAAAAAATGGGCCTTTAGTAACGATTTTTCGGGCAACGACTTAGTCGTTGCTAAAAGTATATGTTTAGCAACGAAATTTGTCCTTCGTTGCAAATTGTGTCAGGCTTTCACTTTTTGCAATGAAATTCATAAGTCGTTGCAAAATTTCGTTGCTAATTCATTGGCGGGAAAAAATTTCGTTAGAAATTCGTTGCAAAATTTTTGGCCACTTAATTTCCCGTCATTGTGGGCAACAAAAGTTTTTTTGTTGCTAAAAATGGGGCTTTAACAACGATTTTTCAGGCAATGACTTTATAAGTCGTTGCTAAAAGTGTATGTTTAGCAACGAAACTTGTCCTTCGTTGAAGATTGAGTTAGGCTTTCACTTTTTGCAACGAAATTCATAAGCAGTTGCAAAATTTGAAAACAAAATTCGTTAGAAATTCGTAACCACTTGATTTCTCCTCATCGTGGGCAACAAAAGTTTTTTTGTTACTATATTTTGTTGCCTAATATGGACCACATTCATTGGCAACAATTTTTATTTTCATTGTATATTTTATACAACTTTTTGCAACGACTATTAACATGTTGCCTTAAATTAAGATAATAATAATAATAATAATAATAATAATAATAATAATAATAATAATAATAATAATAATAATAATAATAATAATAATAATAATAATAATAATAATAATAATAATAATAGTAGTACTAATAATAATAATAATAATAATAATAATAGTAGTAGTAGTAGTAGTAGTAGTAGTAGTAGTAGTAATAATAATAATAATAATAATAATAATAATAATAATAACAGTCATAATAATAATAATAATAATAATGTATTTCAGTATTTCTCTATTGTTTTGTTTAATGGAATGAAAATTTGAAACTGCAAGTCCATTACGGTTAGTAATTAAATACCTACTAGTTAACACCACTTTTTCAGTATGTTCGACCAAGCAGGTAGGATATCCACTTATTACTAGCACTTTTCACTTATTTTTTACATCTTAAAAATAGTTCAACCTCATTTTCCTAAGAATGAAAATGTGAAAGGGGGTTAACGGTGCATTTTATTAGTAAGTTAATGTACCTACTCACAGTTACAGTACTGTCTTTACAATCTTTACCACTCTATTATATTGCTTGATACATTCATTAATAATAGTAATGATTTTGATGGTTCGAATGGTTACCATGACTATCTTAATTCACTTTTGAAAAAAAAGAATACCTACAACAGAAGGTTCTAAAGGATGTAATTGACTAGCCTATACTTAGGAGAACTAAGTTGACAATATCCACTATTCTGATAATTAATTTTGATGGAGACGAAATTGGAACAAATTATAATTTTTACAGGCTGGGAACATATTAGTTGATTCTAATGGTGTTGTCAAGGTAGCCGACTTTGGAGTATCCGCAATCATGTTCAATGCTAGGGATAGACAACGTTCAAGAAATACTTTTGTTGGAACTCTTTACTGGTATGTTTTCCTCTCCAGGTCCTTGATGTTTACATATTAGAGATCCTAATATCTGTCATCATTTGTAACAAATGGATTTGGTTGTTGACTTGATGGTGTTGTTCGCTAATGTTATAATGTTTTTTCTCAAAGAAAAGAATTGGAGGAAATGTTGGCAAAACAAAGGCTAGAATTAGAAAGGATAAAGAATCATCATGATCGATGCATAAAAGAACTTCATATTGTTTGTTGAAGTTTACACAAGTTTGGAACATATTCACTTAAATTGCCAAATCATTGATTGTCCCTGTGGTAACTATGGCCAGAGTTGACCCTCAAGTTAGATTAATATATACCAACTTTTGAGGTACACAAGCAGTTGAGTTATTATTGGTGAACTAAACCATGTGAAGGTACCCATCCCTCTTCTTCCTTTAACATTTATAATGACATAAGCTTGCCACATAAGAAAGTTTTATATTTTGAAATTTATAAATCAATGCTAAAAGGATGGATTTATCTGTTATATATGAAAATTAGTCTCTATCTGTAAGTCAGTAAAAGGGATCTACCCTGTATTTAGTCTGATGATAAGGTTGGAAGTTTTAAAATCTATAATGAATTTATTTTGTCATATTTATATTCAGTTTTCTCTTGTATAGCAACAAATTCAACCTACTAATTTTTTTCCCATGTGCTATTCTCTTGTTTCTAAAGTATTATGAAATAAGAGTCAAGCCTTGACATTGTAGACTGTTTTACATGTGGATCTTCTTGTTAAGCTATTTTTGGTGACCTGCATTTGTTAGAGACAGATGCTCGATATATTTTCGTGGTGGAGTAGGTATGCTTGTTCATTTTTGTTTGTGATGGCTTTGCTACTGATGCTTCAATATAATTTTGGACAACTGTCTCTTGTAGCTTGTTCATGTTGAATTCTTGGTAAATAAATCTATGATGTCTGTGATTATAGCTAGTATCTTTGGGGCATATACTGTATGGAAATTTGTCGTCTCAAGAAAAGTTTTTTCACATTGACTAATAGCCTCAACTTTTCCATATTTTTTGTCCTTTCTATATAAAAATCAAACATTGTTATTTAAGATTGTGTGATGCTTGTGGTTGTTGAATGGGACTGAATTCTGACTTGAGGTCAACATATAATAATAATCTACAAGTCTTGTAACAAAAAATATGTTTACCACTATGCTTACTGAAATTAATTCATGATATGGCCGATTAAGATTCCAATTTTATCTTGTAACACAGCAATCATATAGTCGCACTGAATGTTCTTTTTTTATTTGGATTTTTAGCAAATGATATTGTGATTGTCTATTTTTCTTTTTCTACTTATGAGCAATACGGTGTACATTAGTACCACGTAACAACTCAATTGTATTTGCGTATTGATTTTGGCACTAAGTTCCTCTGGTGACCTATTTGCTTCATTTTCCTGACTTGCTATTATTTTTAAATATGTGCAGGAAGACTGCTTCTACGACCTGCCTTACAATACTGGGTATCAAATTTTCGTGCTACGTTTACGGAAGACAATGGACGAAATTATAAAGTGTACTCTCTCTATATATGTAGATATATACTTTGATTGAAAAACTGTGGTAGCTTTAGATAGTTAATTGTAAAGATAATGAATGATTATGTAGTGGATGCTTTTATTAAGTTAATAATATTTTAGTTTTTTGTATTTTTGCCATTATTTTCAATGGGGACATTGAGCCAGCCAAGTACACAAAAAGAATGTCAAATTTTAATTTGGCATTCTTATAATTCATTACCAAAGCATTGAACAAGTTTTAATATAGTAACAATTTTTTATACATTTAGCAACAAATTTTCATTGCTAATGGAATTAAAAACTTTATATTTGGCAACGAAAAATTAACCTAATAACAACGGAGAAGATATTGTTGCTAATACTAAAATAAAAGGCAACATTTTTTATCGTTGCAAATCATATCAACTTTCGTTACACATATAAAGAAACAACAACATATAATATCATTGCAAATCGGCGACTTTACGTTCTTATTGAAAATAACCAAAGAACAAACATTTTCGTTCTTTGATTCAAAGATAATGTCGTTGCCAAATAATATAATCAAGAACGAAAATTGTTGCTAAAAAGTTTACATTCATAAATCGAAAGCAAGCTTAGGCAATAATTTTTATAATTTACTGCAACGAAAAATGTCGTTGCAAAATGATGTCAATTGCAACGAAAATGCATGGTCGTTTCAAAAAAAAAAGAGTTCATTTTGTTGCCAATTAGCAGGCTTTTGCAACGAAATGGGCTTTTTAGCAACGAAATTTTAATTATTCTGCAACAATACATTTTGTTGCTAAAGGATCGATGTCTCTGTACAAAAGCCAAATTTTGTTGCCAAATGTATTACTTTTGGCAGCAACGAAAAAATACGTTCGTTCGCTTGAACAATTAGCAACGCAAGAACGAAAGACGACAGACAAAGAAAGTCGCTACAAAAACCCTTTTGCAACGAAATTTGACACCTTTAGCAACGAAAATCAGTTGTTGCTGAAGCCCCATTTTTTTGTAGTGAGGCTTGTTTGGCTAAACCATTTTAAATTAATAACTTACAACCCTTATGCCTTGTTTGGTAAAACCAATTCAAATTATAACTAATTTATGTTAAAGCCTTAGAATTTAATAAGCTCTAAGGCTTTGTTTGGTAAAACCAAATTTAAAATTCTTTTAATTTATGTTAATAACTAATTTATCATATAGTTTTATTGTGATAATTTATTTAACAAATTCTCACTCCTCTAATTTAATTATTTAATTAAATTAGAATATCACCATTATACTCGTGTAATAAAATACGTATAAATCCCACCTATTTTATCACACTTAAATAAATTATCCCATAACAATTTTCATCAAATATTTATTTAATACCATAAATATTTATTTTATTCCATAAAGTTTCAAACTAAAATAGTTAATGTACTTAATAAATATTTTACTCGCATTATACTAACATTTACATTTTCATGCAATATATTAGCTTCTCACTTTATTAAATCAATTATACTTGTATTAATTCACTATTTTAATTAAGTGAATTATTCACACTATTTATGAAACTTAACTCATAATAATTTCCATTGCCCATAAGGCATAACAATTAAAATTATATTATCTCATAATATAATTTCACTTAATTTAATTAACTAATAATTTAATTTCTTTAATAGTTTAATTAACTATTAAATCTCATTTTCTCCAACATATGAATATATATATATATATATATATATATATATATATATATATATATATATATATATCACACCAAATCATATAATTCAAAATATATACACCTCAATAAGAATTTTAATTATTAAATTCTTATTTTAATAACTTATGAAAATTAAGTTATCACAATTTACCGCTTAGACTTGATACTTACTTGTACATATACTCAAGAAATTGGTGATTATCAAAGATTTTTAATGTCACCAACTTACTATGATAAAATAGTTTCACATAAATTATTTAATATCAATAGATAAATTTCTATCCATCTTAATTACTTCAAATAACTCGCCATTTCAATAAATAACAAATACATAATAATGATAATAATAATAATAATAATAATAATAATAATAATAATAATAATAATAATAATAATAATAATAATAATAATATATTTATTAAACACAGAAATCACTTATTGCATAGATTATATTACCCCATACAACACCATACCCTTACAACACATATATATATATATTCTTATTCGAACCCTTCGCATGCCTTAAGAATTTTATTTACTAAATTTTTATTTTAATATTTTCTAAAAATTCAGGTTTTTACATCATCTCCCCCTTATAAGGATTCCGTCCTCGGAATCACCAAAACCTCCTCTACTCGGTGCTATTCCGAATATTACATATTCTTTTGAATAATTGTATCCATTCTGTTTTTCGAAAGTTTTTTAATATTATAACATTCTCAAATACATTCTACCACTTTTTCCTTTCTAAGGAACATTCTACTTATTACATTCATCAATCAAAAGAATAAGAATCTTCCACGATTTTTCAATAATCGGGAAGTAGTATGAATAACTCAGATTTCAAATTATGCTGAGTGGTCACAAGACCGTGAACTTTTTTTCAAGTTTACTAATTCTTCAACAAAATTCTTCACACTGCAAACCAGAGTGTTTATCTATTACAAAGACTGAAAACACCCTCCACGCGTACAGTAGTTGGCCGACCTATTGTACCACTACGTTGTGCCGCGACGTAGTGTGTTGTAATGACTATATGGGGATTATCAAAGATTTTTAATGTCACCAACTTACTATGATAAAATAGGTTCACATAAATTATTTAATATCGATAGATAAATTTTTATCCATCTTTTTTACTTCATATAACTTGCATCTTCAATAAATAACAAATATATAGTAATAATATATTTATTAAACACATAAATAACTTATTACATAGTTTATATTACCCCATGAAACACCATACCATATACCTTACAGCGCATATATATATATTCTTATTCGAAACCTTCTCATGCCTTAAAGAATTTTATTTACTAAATTCTTATTTTAATATTTTCTAAAAATTCAGATTTTTACAAGAACCATTGATGTTGCCATATCTACCCGAGTATCCCATTATCAGTTTGAAAAGAGTCTCATGGAACTATGGGGAAAGTACGGGATAAACATCAGACTATACCGCTGTCCTATCAAAGGATAATGTGATATACTTACCTTAGTGCGTGTTAAATCCCATTATCAAAACCCCGGGCAAAGTACCCAAGAAGAAGGTTGTAGACTTCCTTAACAAAATGGGGCATATTGAATCCGGAGTGGTGTAACAGTTAAAAGAAGCGCCCATTCAGATTTCCATCATGGATTTGATCTTATCTTCAAAGGATCATCTTAAAATTTTGCTGTAAATACTGGAAGAAGCGCATATACCCAGAACGGTGGACAATTAAAATTTTTAGTACCTAATAGATCGCATTCTTAACAGTAATGTGATATCCTTCACTAATGATGACATACCAAAAAAAGGAACAGGTCACTCTAAATCACTACATATAGTAGTGATATCATTAGCATATGTGATTGGGGGAATTGATAGATGGAGGATCATCCTTAAACATCTGCCTTTATGATACCTTAGAAAGGATGAAGATTAACCTAAATAGAATCTGGAACAGTCATGTCATTATGAAAGCCCCAAATCTTAGTCCCAAATCACCACGGATCTGGTACAATCATTCTATAACTATTGCGGAAGATATAAACATAAATTATTTATACATTAAACTTTACACACTATTCCTCAAGGTCGAGTAACGTTAACTTAATACACAGTTCATTATCCTATCTGACATACAAAGATATTATCATGCATTACTATTACCAATCTATCTGCATATGTAAACTAAAGCTGGAACTGACTTTAACCTTTCCTTGTATCCAACGCATTCGCCTTAATCTGCAATGTTTTGTCATGATATAGCAAGGGTGAGCATGAAGGTTGCCCAGCAAGTTTAAATTTTATTTAAGGATATATCATGATTGGAATAGTCTGAAAAATAAGCTGGCTATAATTCTTTAATATAGTTGAGAACTAGCACAAACAAACTTTTGACAGAACAAGTGTTAAACATGAACAAATATATCTGGACCGAACGATAATGAAGGTGATCAGCCTTTCATACCTGACTTATACATGCTATATGTATATAATACAATTCTATAATGGAAATCCGCAATGATTAACCATAAGCATATCTGAATGAAACAACTCTAAGTAGAGTTAAAAAAAACTTGCCTGAACCATTGATTATAGTTACACATTTTAATAAGCTTTATCCGAAGACCTAATATATAAATAATATCAACATACAAATTAGAATAATATCATTACAATATAATATTATTATATATATATATACATAGAATAATCTAAACACATAGCACATAACCCTATCAGTCTACAACACACATAAGACTCGGTATCAAGTCAAACTATTGCAATCTGAGTTGAACCCGACACAATTCTAACATCCCGACGGTCTAGTCGGACAAATATCGAGTTTAAGTTCAATTAAACTCTACCTTATCAGTCAAAATATTTTTCATAGGCTTGTAATAATTTTCAGATAATTATTACCATTTATCATAATTTTTCAATCATTTATATCGTATTTATATTATATAAATACCACAGTATTCTCTTATCATTAATATTTATTTAATATTAAATATTAATGAAAATCATGATATAATATTATAATATATTTATAATATCACCAAGTATTTTAATACTTTAAAATCATATTTATATATTTTTAAACCATTAAATTCATTAACTAATAATTGATATTAATATTAAAATATTAATATTTTCATGACAAAATATCAAAAGTTATATTTTATAACTTAAAATATTTTTATATCGATTAAATCATTTTTATATGATATTTAAAGCATTATTTCAAATTTTCCATAATTTATTTAATATATTCATTAAATAAATTAATCACCATTAATATTAATTTATTAATAAAATTCATCACAAAATATCAAAAGTCATTAAAAATAACTTTAAATATTTTCTAACACCATAATATATTTTTAAATGATTTTTAAGTATTAAAATCATTTTTAAATAATTTATTTAATATTATAATTAAATAAATTAAAAGCCATTTATATTCTAAAAATATTAAATATTTATGAAATATACTCTAAATAATTAAAAACTAATTTTCAGACTTTAAAATAATTTTTAGGAATTTATTTTGTATTTTTAATAATTAAAAACCATTTTTTTCTATTTATTAATGAAAATAATTAATTTTCTAATTTATCTGTCGCTAAAGGTACCTATAGTGACAAAACTGTCATTATCGGTGTTCTTCAGCAAACCCAGATATTCATAAACTGTTAACAGGTTGCCTAGTTTGACCTTAATTAAATCAGTGTTGTTGATGATTTCTGGGTTTGATTTTCCACTAATATTGTAGTATTACTGACACACTACAACCTTAATCAACATTCATGGCCAAAACATAACAAATCTGTGAGATCTAAGCTGCAGAAATCGTTGTCAGACATGTTCTTCATTTCTGGATTTTCCAGAAATGAAGAACAGTTGTAGGGTCTTACTTTAAGCCTTTAAATATATGATTTCCAGGTACACATGACAAGGTATAATTATCATGTATTATATTAATATAACAACATCACAAATAGCAGATTTAAGTCGGTCAAAGTATGCTAGAAAAACTGCTTTTGAAGATTTCTGGGTTGCCCAGAATCTTCATCCGGCATGATGGTCAACCATACTTTGACCACCACTAATTTCCATTTTGTGTATGACCTGAGGTTTCTAGAGGCATTTATAGACAGTTCATATACTAGTATACAAGATCTAACTAACAACAGGATCTAAACATTAACATACATCAAGATCCGAGGCTCAGAATATTTTGTCAGACGAGATCTGGGTTTCTGGGTTGCCCAGAAACTCAGTCTTTGTGAACGGTCAACGATGTTTTACTGATCATATCTTACGATCTAGACATGCTATGACCCTGATTCAAGTTGCAGAACAAAGACCACATAACATACAACAAGTACAAACCTTTAACACACTAAAAACATTAACAAAGACAGATCTAGGAGACCTGACATTTGACTGTTAGACACCATTTACAACTTTTTCTAGATTTTTGAAATATTTAAATTCGTGCATCTAGATGTTATAGATCCTTTATCTAACAACCCAGATCACTTATTAACATCCTAATACACAACTTAAAACAACAAATCAGAACATCTAACACCAGATCATAAAAATTTTAAGATTTAGGGTTTTTACCACATTGATGCTATGATCTTGAATCTGATCATCATGATCTGTTCTTAGCTTGCTTGTGATCATTCTAGGAACTAATATACTTCATATTTTCTTGGGTCTAGAGAGAGAAAGTGTAAGACACCGGATTTTATGAAATAAAAGTATTCAATTTTTCTTATAATTATTATTCAGTAAATGGTTAAATTGATAAAAGTTTAAAGTCAAGGGTGATATATGTAAAATTTTCAAAACACGCAAGTGGTTATAAAATACTCATTTCTGTCGGGGAATATTCGTTTGGTGGTGGAATATTCTTGTTGTCGGGGAATATTCGTACGACAGTGCAGTCATTTGTGGGCCCCATAACAGAATAACTGTCGGATGAAGAAAACGACAAGTTTGAATTTTTATAAATAACGGCGTAGTTGTTACGGTTAACACTGGTGGAATACCCGGTGGTTAAAATACAGTGGTTGCACATTAGCACACGGTATTGCACAGTATTTTTGAATTATTGATTCTTACGTAAGAACGCACTACTCAATAATTGTTACAGTAATTACTGTTCAATATTTTATTTTATTGATTCAATAATTGCTGCGTTGATATTTTATATTATTGTTGTTTCAATAATTGTCATGACACAGTATTTTCTATTATCAGATCAATAATTCATATTATTTGAATAATATTATTAGATAGAATTATTGGCAATGTCTAGAAAGTTCTGTCAAGGAGAGGTTTGGTCACCTAATTGCACGCTAGTAAGGAGAAATCCTTATCGGAAATCCCCCTCTTTCCTAGGAACGGCATGGTTGTCAAAATTGTGATTCTGTAATATTATTTGTGAATAATTAATTATTGATTTATATGATAAGAAAATATTTATTTGATGTGAATATAAATGATGGATTTATTTACATGGTTATAAATGAAGGAATTAATGTTGAGGTGTTTTATCAGTATCTTGTCAGATTGAATGTATTAAAAGATCAAATCGGTGTTCTTAAAGCTATATTGCGTGAGTTATAATTTTTAATCCGACCGTTGGATCATTGTGATTTTTTGATATGTTATACATATATAAGTTGAGTATATGTCCACAAATTGTGAACCGTTAAAAATGAATGTATGATTTGTTATGAATTTTAAGAGGTGACTGGTTCAGAAATTGTTAAAGTTTCTGAATTTATCATTTTGGTGAAAAATTCTAGAATGCGTAGGCCCCACCTATGGTTGGTGAAGAAATGTGCTGAAATTCTAATTCAAATGTGGTAGGTGGAAATAGTAGCAGGTAAATCCATCAGGTTGCATGTCAAGTCTGCTACGACGTGCTAACATTTTCCTATAAATAGAGGGCTAAGTTAGAATTGAAAATCACACCAGAAACATAAGCTTTCTCTCTTTCTCTCTCTATATTATCAAGCGTATTTTGTGAGTATTTAGATACTTTGAGAGTTGCTATTCAGTGCAAGGTTCCTTCGGCTTTACATTCTGGTCAGAAATACTGCTCTTTCGAGGTAAGGGATTGTAAGGGATTTTAAGGGTTGTTATGTTTTTCATGTTTCTTAATTTTTCTGACCTTCAAAAATTCTGGAAAAATTTGAAATGATAATTTGATGAGTTTTATTGATTGTGTCCAAAAATGGCGATTTTTGGATGTATAGATTAGGAGTTATGGATTTTATGAGAAAAAACTATTTTAAAAGTAAACGCTTATAACTCCTTGTGGTTAACTCCAAAATTGGTAAAATTTTTATTGGGAGTACATCTATATAACATCAGTATATTCTGTAAATTTCGGAATATTTGGACAAAAGTATAATTTATGATAAATGTCTAAATATTCAGCAGTTTTGGCCATGTGAAAAATAGTAAATGAATTTTAAAAATTCTGAGAAAAATATATGTTCAATATGGGACTATATTATGCTAAATCCCAGAAAATAAATATTTTTGGAACTGATTTGGTATTTTTCATGAAAATGGACTAGTTATGTATAAATAAATTAAATATGTTATGTGAAGTAACAAGAAATAGGATTTTATGGCTTGGAAATCCTATATAAGGTATATGCAGACTTTTGATGAGGGTTTTGGTTATTGGTGATGAAATCTTATGAGTTTGGCATTTTAGGATGATTAAATGCATTAATTAGTAAAGTGTAAACAATTAAAATAAATTGTTTATAAGTTTAAGAAATGATTAAGATATTGCGGTAATATTAATGATATTAGATTATGACATTATTAAGTGATTTATAACATTTGGATTAAGGTGTTATGAAATCATTGATTCATGAATATTACTCTTGAAATTAAATGCAGCTGTTGATCATATTGTTTTTATTATCATATATAATATTTTTATAATCCCGGTGATGAAATTTCTCTTTGACTTAAGTGTAAAGATGGGTAGATTATTGGTATGATCATGACTATGGGTTCTCTTTGGCCAGTAGTACAAAGATGAATGGTTGACTGGTATGATCATGACCATTGAATTTATAATTGGATATTTTTAGCTTAAGTGCAAAGGTGAATTGATCAACATGGTTATAATTATGCTTTATATAAATTCTGAAAAGAATGTATGTTTCTTTGAGATATGAATATCTTTGGCATGTAGTGCAAAGATCAATTATTGATGAATATCTTTGGCCCGTAGTGCAAAGATGACTTGTTGATTGAATATCTTTTGCCTGTAGTGCAAAGATGAACTGTTGTTGGATATCTTTGGCCCGTAGTGCAAAGATGACTTGTTGGTTGAATATCTTTGGCATGTAGTGCAAAGATGAACTGTTGATGAATATCTTTGGCCCGTAGTGCAAAGATGAACTTATTATTATGATTATGAACATGAACTGTGATTTGGTATAACCATGATCTTTGATGTTTCAGGTAAAGACATGTGATGAAAAATATCTTCGTCTTGGATGAGAAGAGAAAATTAGAACTACAATTATGATTATGAGTTATTCACATGACTGTGAACATGATCTGTTGATTAATGTTACAGGGTTAAAGCATTGTTGGTGGACTTTTAACATGGAGAAGATAATAGACTTTATGGTCTATTTGACTCTTCTAATGGATTGCTCGTTCCGCTGCAACTATGGTTGAAAAGTTTTATCATCTACCATATATTCTAAATCTCTGATTTATTACTGATGAAGGCTATTGATAATCTAATTATCTTTAGTCATAATATTCTTTACTGAGCTAGTTGTGTTCACCCTTTATCTTCACAATTTCTTTTAGGTAATAAAAGTGTAGCTGGGTCGAGCGGGGATAACAGGGGAATAGTTAGGTGGTCCGAGACTATCAAAGTTTCTCAACACATTATAAAATGACATGATATACAATATATAATTGTATTGAGGACCTGAGATGTGTGTGTCGTATATTATACGTTACTTAATAATTGATTTTGGTGAACAACAATAGGATGAGGTGAACCCAACTTCGGAAGGGTGTTTTGCCACTATCATACAAGATGTCTAATGACATACAATCTCGTGTTATCATAAGAAAGGGTTGTTCACATCCACTTGCTGAGTATATCTACGAGCACTACCTATATGATCTTGGAGTTTGGTTGAAACATGATTTTCAATCGCAGACGGTGGAGATAGTTATATGTCAAAAGAAGACTCACCATTGGAAGGAACATGATAGTAATCTTCTCTTTTTTCTTTGGGGTCTATTGGATCAACCAAGGATAATTCTCTGGACATATGATATCTATCATAACTTAGATTCATGGCCTCCTATGTACGAAGGTTTCCTTGAGCACTTCCCAAAGATTTTAATTTCTAAAACATTTCTAGATTGTACCTTTATGTAAGGTATCACTGTGAGGTGTTGTCCATAGTTGGGACATGAGTCACAGTTGGTATGAAAACTCACAGTATATGTGTTGTGGTATTTTGCACAACAATAGTAGTAATAAAGTTGTAGTTGTTTTCTATACCATGTATTTGGCGACTCAGAATAGGTTGGATGGATTGGACCTATTTTGGGGGTATCTCAGAAAGTGTGGGTTGAGAGTTTGCCACAAAATGAAGCTAGATAATGACTTTTCTCTCTGTTGAATTATTTATATTTTGATACAATGTATCTATATAATGCAAGGGGCTGAGATTGCTGAGATTTTTAGCATATGGCTGATCTAGGGTAGGTGACTTGCCAATATATGGCAAGATCTACAAGCAACATCCAATAATGTAACAAGGGAAATTTAGTCGTTAGACTTTTAGATTTAATGGCATCCATGTAATTAAATTGTTCAAACCCTTAGGGTTTAACCCTTTAGGTTTTAAAAATAAATTCTAGGATTTCCAAATTAGGTTTTCAAAATAAAAAATTAATGTTTCTAAATTATAATTAGGATTCTATAATTATATTAAAATTTCCTAATCATAATCCAAGCTTGCTAATTAGGATTATTATTTCCTAATTAAATTTGCTAATTTAGCAATTAAGTCCACAATTATACATTTGGGTTTATAACCAAAGAATTAGGATTTTAAATAGAAAAATAATCTTTCTAATTTTAGAAATTAGGTTTCCTAATTAGATTAGGGTTGTCTAATTACTTATAACTTGAAAATTAGGATTAATGTTTCCTAATTAACATTAAAATTATTAAACTAACAATCAGGTTTTCTCTAATTATACATTAGGGTTTCTAATCCAGAAATTAGGGTTTTCATAAATTAATTAAGGTTAACCCTAATTATAAATTATTAATAACGTTTAAACCTTATACTAGCATTTGCATTCCCAAATTAGGGTTTTAATATACCGAATTATGGTTTTAAATTCACGGAACTGAACTTAGGGTTTCAAGAATCGGTCTCTTATCAAGCATTAGGGTTTTCTAACAGAACATTGATATTCGACAATAAAATTAGTGTTTGACACTGTTAAAATTTATCTGGTCAACCCTTGACCCTTAACCACATTCTGTACACATATATAACCATATACACAAAACATATACACTCATATACTTAATCCTGAATAATTCACCATAAAAAATTTTAATTCACAAAATTCCTTCACAGAATTTTGAAATCCTCAAAATTCCTTCCCAAAAAATATGAAACGCATACACTTATTTTCTGTCTAGATTCTAATATTGAACCTTTAATCAATCAATTAAGATTTTAAAATTTTTCTAAATTCTCGGGTTGTCACATTCAACCCCTCTTTTAAGAATTTCGTCCCCGAAATTCACCTTACACCTTACACCATACTGCTTACACCATTCATACACATCATTACATGCTACCCAAAACACCACTCACAATAGTAAAAATTTTTAAATTGTGCTGAGGAGTCATAGAGACTATTTGTCTGTCATTTTTGCAAAGGTTTTATGGAAATTTATCCACAAACCGTCATAACTTATGTATATCGAGGATAATTAGCTCGGTATGCCTTGTACTGGCCAAGTACTGATTTTATCTGTTTCTCGTCACTTCCATAGGCACAAAATTTTTCCTCAGTCTTATTGAATTTCACACCAAAAAAACTTGGTTCGGGAAATTTCTTTCAATGAACACTTAGAGTTTTCATAAACATTATTCTAGCTGAATCGAATAGCATAGACTCAAATCAATAATTTAATTCAATCGAATTATTTAGGTGTAGCCAAACCCCGTTGGCAAATTAAAATTATTGAAAATATTTTTGAGAATAACGTCATGATGCCGTACTGTATTAACAGTCCGTTTGAGGATGTCGTCATTGTATGACTTTGTCATAACACATCATACAATAGTGGAATAATGATTTTTAGATCGAATTCACACTAAGTATTCTTGTATTTACAACTCCATCAACTTTTTATCATCTCTGCACCAGGTTACATGGTACATGAGTGATAAATAAAATATATTTTGATATTTCAAATCATTTGTGTCTAGCCGAAATAAGTAGCATAAACTATACTTTAAACCGTTCCAAAAATGATTACGAGTCTACATATTTTTTTTAAAAAGCACATAGTGCGTATTTAGCTTGATGTCAAAATTTCAAAATCTAGCATAGCTAGGAGTTTTGGAAAACTTATGTCTCCACTAATAATCATTTGGTTAATAATCTATCTGTTCCTATAATCCTCAATTCTCCATTCACACACAACTATACCCAATTCGTCAAACCACACTTATGAGTTCATAAACTTGCCACAATCATATGAGTTTAAGAACTTACCCAAGTCGAACCTTTCAAGCGTCCATTTCTTTGAGGGTTCATAAACATTTCATATAACTATGAGTCAAGAATGTCACATAAGTATGAGTTTTAAGAACTCGTACTTAACCCTATATTCTCTACCTATGACATATCTATCTGTTATACACATGAGAAAGGAATCACCCTCTTGACATGTATATAGCAAATAGCGCGACACAAACATTTCAATGATTATCAATGCTAGAAACTAAGTGGTTTTTACACCAAGTATAATTCAACTCCCATACGAAGAATCATACAACTCATCTGCTGACATGAGTCATCAATTGAAATCCCCACCTAATCTTAATTCCCTTCTCAATACAAATTTCATTTAATCTGTATTCATAATCTTTTCTTGAATCTGTACCAATTCATAGTACAACTGACACATAACAATCTTTGTTGTAGCTTTTCAATCATTAGATTGATTCTTCTCCATACTATAACCTTATTAGATCACAGGGTGTTCTCATCGTATATATTAGACTCATTTCTATATCTTGATCATTTAGTTTTACGATCTCCTATCCCTGCACTTTTAGTCTTTTAGACTCGATCTATTCATCACTAATGTTCACATTTATTATCAGAGTTAGGGAACTCAATATCTTTAGAACTCGCCGAGATTCGTCTTTGAATCTTACCAACCAACTAACTCTATGTGAGTTAGATCTTATCCTAATCACTACGGTTATTAGTCTCAGGTATTCCTACCCAAGGTTCATTACCAACAACTTTGATACCAACTGTAACATCCCCAAATCTTGGTCCCAAATCACCACAGATCTGGTACAATCATTCTACAACTATTGCGGAAGATATAAACATAAATTGTTTATACATTAAACTTTACACACAATTCCCCAAGGTCGAGTAACCTTAACTTAATACACATTTCATTATCCTATCTGACATACAAAGATATTATCATACAATACTATTACCAATCTATCTACACATGTAAACTAAATTTGGAACTGTCTTTAACCTTTCCTTGTATCCGACGCATTAGCCTTAATCTGCAATGTTTTATCATGATATAACAAGGGTGGGCATGAAGGTTGCCCAGCAAGTTTAAATTTTATGTAAGGATATATCATAATTGAAATAGTCTAAAAAATAAGCTGGCTATAATTCTTCAATATAGTTGAGAACTAGCACGAACAAACTTTTGACTGAACAAGTATTAAACATGAACAACTATATCTGGACCGAACGGTAATGAAGGTGATCAGCCTTTCATACCTGACTTATACATGCAATATATACAGAGTATAATTCTACAATGGCAATCAACAATGATTAACCATAAGCATATCTGAATGAAACAACTCTAAGTAGAGTTAAGAAAAACTTGTCTGAACCGTTGATTATAGTTACACATTTTAATAAGCTTTATCCGAAAACCTGTTATATAAATAATATCAACATACAAATTAGAATAATATCATCACAATATAATACTATTATATATATATATATAATAACCTAAACACATAGCACATAATCCTATTAGTCTACAACACACATAAGACTCGGTATCAAGTTAAACTATTGCAGTCTGAGTTGAACCCGACATAATTCTAACATCCCGATGGTCTATTCGGACAAATATCGAGTTTAAGTTCAATTAAACTCTGACTTAACTCTTAACCATTATCTTAGATAATTATATTATCAGTCATAATATTTCTCATAGGAATGTAATAATTTTCAGATAATTATTGTCATTTATCATAATTTTTCAATCATTTATATCGTATTTATATTATATAAATACCACATTATTCTCTTATCATTAATATTTATTTTATATTAAATATTATTGAAAATCATGATATAATATTATAATATATTTATAATATCACAAAGTATTTTTAATACTTTAAAATCATATTTATATAATTTTTAAATAATTAAATTCATTATCCAATAATTCATATTAATATTAAAATATTAATATTTTCATGACAAAATATCAAAAGTTATATTTTATAACTTAAAATATTTTTATAACACTTAAATCATTTTATATGATTTTTAAAGCATTATTTCAAATTTTCCATAATTTATTTAATATATTCATTAAATAAATTAATCACCATTAATATTAATTTATTAATGAAATTCATCACAAAATATTAAAAGTCCTTAAAATTAACTTTAAATATTTTTAAATAATTTATTTAATATTATAATTAAATAACATTTATTTTCTAAAAATATTAAATATTTATGAAATATACTCTAAATAATTAAAAACTAATTTCGGACTTCAAAATAATTTTTAGGAAATGAAGAACAGTTGTAGGTTCTTACTTTAAGCCTTTAAATATATGATTTCCAGGCTTGATTGAAGGGATCTTATGGTTTAATATTGTAGTACACATGACAAGGTATAATTATCATGTATTATATTAATATAACAACATCACAAATAACAGATTTAAGCCGGTCAAAGTATGCTAGAAAAACTACTTTTGAAGATTTCTGGGTTACCCAGAATCTTCATCTAGCATGATGGTCAACCATACTTTGACCACCACTAATTTCCATTTTGTTTATGACCTGGAACTTCTAGAGGCATTTATAGACAGTTCATATACCATTATACAAGATCTAACTAACAACAGGATCTAATCATTAACATACATCAAGATCCGAGGCTCAGAATATGTTGTCAGATGAGATCTGGGTTTCTGGGTTGCCCAGAAACTCAGCCTTTGTGAACGGTCAACGATGTTTGACTGATCATATCTTACATTCTATGTGAGACCCCAAATTTTATGAATAAAGATTTAATTTCTCAAAATATTTTTTTTTGAATATTATGGAGTAAATTTGATAATGTTATAAGTTGTGGGTAATATTTATAAATTTTGCAAAGTATGCAAGTTGTTGTATTATATTCGATTGGTCGGGGAATATTATTTTTGTCGGGGAATATTCGTACGACGGCACAATCATTGGTGGACCCCACAACAGAATTATTATCGGATTGAGAAAATGACAAAAATATTTTTATGAAAATAACGATGGAAGTTTACCGTTAATACTGTTGAACTACTCGGTAGTAAAAGTACAGTAATACGCGTGATTGCATAGTAGCGCACGGTATTGATTATTGATGCTTACGTGAGAAGTCACTTAGTTTTGTTCTATTATTGCTATAGTAGTTGCTGCATAGTATCTCACGTTATTATATTCAATTATTGTTGATTGTTATATATATATATATATATATATATAATTATTGTTTTATTAGTATTATTAATGTAATAAAATGAAAAGCTTTTATATAAAAAATGTAATACTTTTATAAAGTTATTCGCTTTTATTAGGCTAATAGTAAAGTCTTTTTTATATAAAAATGTAATACTTTTATAAAGTTATCTGCATTTTATTAGACAATAATTAGAATATATTATATTTTATTATGCATAGTATTTGTATATAAGGCTCGCATAGTATTTGCATAGTAAAATCTTTTTATATAAAAAATGTAATACTTTTATAAAGTTATTCGCTTTTATTAGATTATAAATAGAATATATTATATTTTATTGTAAACCAATCTGGACCATCCGTTTAAAAGTAAATCAATCTGGACCGTTCATGGATTGGTTACTATTCAGTCCATTCTTCTATAAATAGAAGCTCATTCCTTCATTATTTCTTACGAATTCACTGAAACTCTAGAGAGAGAAACTATAGAGAGAAAGAAGAAAAGTATTATGCTACTTCACTACTTCTATATCCAGTTTCTTCTATAAGGTAAGGGGTATTATTTCTTTTGTATTCATGAAGAGAACTTCTGTTATTCCATTCTTTATTATTACATTGGAATAACTCAGTGATCATGATGGCCTACCCTATACTTGGTGAAATTCTTACATTATTCCATTATTTATTATTCTATTGGAATAACTTTTGATATCTGTGATCACCCTATACTTGGTGAAATTCTTACATTATTCCATTCCTTATTATTCTCATTGGAATATCCTCGTTCATGCATGCGTTTTACGCGGGGACCAGTTCCGCTTTTATTATTATTCATTGGAATATCCTGTCTCGTATGCGTTTACTTTAACCTAGTTCCGATTATTTATTATTCTGTTGGAATAACTCGCCTACATCTGAAGTACCGCGCATGCATGGTGATTTCTGTTGTTATTCAATTCTTTATTATTCATTTGGAACATCCTGTCAATGCAATTTACTTTGACACAGTTCGTTATTTATTATTCGTTGGAATAACCTTTCTATGCGACGCATCATCTGCATGCATGGTGATTTCATTGTTGTTCCATTCTTTATTATTCTCATGGAACATCCTGCTTGGTCGCGAATTTTTCCCTGACTTCGGTTTTGTTATTTATTATTCTATTGGAATAACTCGCCTACATGCGACGTCATGCATGCATGGGGATTTCTGTTGTTGTTCCATTCTTTATTATTTTGTTGGAATATCCTGTCGGTGCGTATTATACTTTGACTGATTTCGTTATTTATTATTATGTTGAATAACCTATTTATCGCAATCCGCATTCATGGTGATTTCTTTTGTTATTCCATTCTTTATTATACTCAAATTGGTTAAAGTTTTGACTTCTATACTCCATGAAATTAGTGGAATATCCTTGATATTTGCGCTTCATCCAGTATCTTTTCATGGAAATATTCTTCTGAGCATTCTTGAATTTTACTCTACAAAGAAATATCATGTTGACAATTTGGACGTTATTAGTTACTGGATAATTTAATTCTTGAACTTGTTTTATTGAATTCTTATATCATTGTCATCATCCTCATGTTTATATTTTATTGAAAGTTATATGTGGCCTGTAGTGAATAGATGGACTTGGTATGATTATAACCAGGGATTATTCGGTATAATCATGACCATAATGTTACAAATGATGTCGAAAATGTCATCATTGGCCCGTAGTGCATTGATGGACAGTTTTTGGTATGATTATGGTTATGGATTCTCTTCGGCCAAGGGAGAAAAGATGAATTATTTTATGGCATGATCAGGACCGTTCATGAAAATACAATTATCTTTGGCCCGTAGTGCATGGATAATTTATGGTCGTGATACTAATGAATATCCTTGGCCGTAGTGCAAAGATGATGTGGATTATTTTTTTTAGCTGAGTCTTAGCGATAAAATTGATGAAAAACCTTTTTAAATCATAAAAGATAATAGATTTTATTCTCTACTTGACTCTTTTAATGGATTGCTTATTCCACTGCAGTTAAACTTGATGTCTATTGTATTTTATTAGTTTAATATTATTGAAGACTAATGATAATTTATTCTGCATTATCTTTGTCATAAAATTTCTTACTGGGCTAGTTGAGCTCACCCTTTCCTTCACTGTTCTCTTCAAGAAATGAGAATATAGCTGGGACTAGTCGGGGAACAGATTGATAGTCCAGATGATAACATTAGTAGTCCTCACTATTCTGTTAAATAGTGTGATAGTAATTGTGATGAGGACTTAATTGAGTGTGGATATTGTCTAGATGACAATATTTGTATTAAAACTCACAGCGTATGTTTTGTCGTATTTTATACGACTGTTGTATAATTAAGTTGTATTTGAATTTTATACCATGTATTTAGCGACTCAAGATGGGTGATGTATACCTATTTTTGGGGGCGTCACAGTTGGTATCAAAGCTTAGGGATATGATCCCCATTTGAGATGTGAGACAAGAACTAGGAGGGAGAGACGGGAATTTTCACTAGTATGACCTACCTAGGTTTATTTGGTATTTAATTGGTCGGTCAGAATATAGGGATAATATGTGATATGTTAATTAACCCTTGTTTTGTGGCAGTGTTTCAAAATGGTATCCGAGAATGTTGAGAACAACAACGGAGCATAGGAAACCGTTTAGTCTCCACATATCAATAATCAGGATAATGTGCACCAGGAAGGCGACAATCCTCAGGCAAACAACAACACTGACCAAATGATGAACGATGGAATGTTCAGAGGATTTATGCAATTCATGCAACAACAGGTAAGAGAGACTCCTGTTCAAAATATAGGTGAAAATAATGGCACCCCACGGTCGGTTATCGCAAAGCAGTTCAAGGAGCTGGGACCACCAGAGTTTTTGGGAAAGCCAGAAACACTTAAGGCGGAGACGTGGTTAAAGCAAATCACCAAGATATTTGATGTCTTGGGATGCTCAGAGGAGCAAAAGGTTCCATTTTCCACCTTTATGTTGTGTGAAGAGACAGATTACTGGTGGGAATCTGTAAAACGTACCCAGACTGACGCACTCAAGATGTCTTGGGAGAAGTTCCAAGAGCTATTCAACGACAAGTACTTTCCCGAAAGTATTCGTCACATGAAGGAGGTGGAGTTCATCAAGCTGGAGCAAAACAATATGACCGTGTCGCAATACGAGGCTAAGTTTGCCGAGTTATCTCGGTTTGCATCCCATTTGGTCGATAATGAGGAGCGAATGACGCGAATGTTTCTAAGAGGTTTGAAACCCAATATACGTTAATACCTCATTTCTCATAAACTTTGTTTATATTCAGATGTTGTGAATAGAGCTCAGTTATTGGAGCGCGATAATGAGTCAGCACAACCAAAAGGCAACGACCAACAACACGATAATAGTCGTACCGGTGGAAACGGTCATCGGAACAATGATAACCATCGTGGAGGAAATTATCATGCCAAGAATGGTAACCACTTCGGTGGTAATCATGGCCAAGATAATAGAAGTGGAAATTTCAAGAAGAGAAGGTCACCTAGATCGAATTTGTCGTATAATGAAGTCAAGTCCAGCTGGGATGGTGGCACCAAAGGCAGATACAGACAAGCCAAAGCTGGTAGTTTAAGAGAGAGCATTTTTTTCTCGTGATAAGGAACCTGAATAAAATTATCACGGGTGTGACGACCCCAAATCCAGGTACTTGAAACCCGAACTCGGTTCTCCACGATACCATTTCTTTAAGCTGAATAATACTAAATAATAATACATTCGAACTTAATTTACATACATCAAAGTTTACTTCCCCAGGTGCGTGACCTTCAAATACATTCCTTACAATACTTGAATAGATACCAATATAACTATAACCATTAACTCATAATACACACTTATTCGATCAACTTTCCTTTTTCCGTTGTTCGTGCCTGAGCCTTCAGGTTGCTCATACATAACTGAAAACATTTAATTTAAGCAAGGATGAGCATTTAGGTGCCCAACAAGTAATAGCAATTATATATAAGCTCAAAGAATATAAGTATTCTCTTTACATAACACTTCTACAACGAATTGAAAGTTGTGAAGTAATCTGTACTGATAAAAAATTCACATAACAACTCTCTTTCAAATTCTTTAAATTTGGCTCTGGCTCTACCCTTGAATAGGGTTTAAGAAACATACTATGAACATTCTTTTCATTTTCGAAAAGGTTTAGCGAATTTATCCTCAAACCATCATAACTTACGGACGCGGAGGGTGATCGGCCCGTTGTGTACCTGTGATTGATCAATACTACATAACTTGAACGAAATTCATCGCTCACTCTATCCGCCTTGCACAAAAATCTTCCCATATAGGGATGTTCATACATGCCTGGTTCCAAACCCGAAGGTTTTTAATCTTGCTCAACAATAATATGTAATTCAACATATATATACGGGTAATTAACAAAGGTGTATCAACATGTGAACAAATGCCATGATTATCCAAGTGGGGACACTTGTATAACCATTTATAGAAATCAATGAACAGAATATATATCTGAGCTAACATGTCGATAATCAAAGAGTACATAATCTATACAGGGATAGAATAATTCTGAAACTTCTTACTCATGTCCATTGCATAAAGGAAATGCAAAGGTAGGATACTTTTTGATTCAATTGATTACAAATCTCAACTTAGGTTTTATCTTTTTATCACAACCTATCAATAATCGGATCATTAGCTTCGATTAGAACAATATATCTTAACACATAATATCGCCTCTATTACAATTGAAGACATAGTCTAATCACATAATCACAAAGGATCATACTTTTAGTTCCTATTCTATACTTGAAATATTTTTATACATTTTTCAAATATCTCATTCATGCTCTTTCTGAGTCTTTTCTTTCTTTTATAAGGTCCGACATTTGTTTGTGCATCTTGAAAAGCGACTTTTATCGGCAAATACTAAGTCTAAGACTCTTATTCTATACCTCAACATCTCAGAAATATCGGACATCTTATTTTTAATCATTTTTGCAATTTCCGAGAAATTGAAAAATTTAAAATAATTCAAATCATGTACTAAAGGGCCTATAGTGATATAAGCATTACTATAGGTGTTCTTCTTCAAATTCGAACTTCATAATTGGTTCTCAAGTCACTTTGTTTGGCCATTTATAACTTTCAAATATCTAATCATAATTAAATGATTTAAACATTAAACAATTCCATTATCATTAATAGTTTAATTAATACTAAACTATTAATGAAACCATTACTAAAAATATAAAAGTTATTTATAATAACTCAAACTATTTTTAAAACGTTTATATTACCCAAATAATTACCATTAATATTTAAATATTAATGTACTATTTATCAAAATATTAAAAGTCATTAATTATAACTTAAAATATTTTTAAATCCTTAATATCCTCTTTAAATGGTTTTAAATAAGTAAAACCATTTTTAAACTATTTATTTAATATTAATCATTAAATAAACTAAATATCATTAATATTATCTTAATATCATTAATATTTAATTATTAATGAAATTATCATTTAAATATTAAAAGTTATATTTTATAACTTAAAATATTTTTAAATACCTTATTTTCATTTAAAATGATTTTTATAATATTAAAATCATTTTAAACTAAATTATTTAATATAATCATTAAATAACATTAATATCATTAAAAATTATTAATTAATGAAATTCATCACAAAATATTAAAAGTCATCACAAATAACTCATTTACATAATCAATTCCAAGCCAAAATAAACATAGTAAACTAACTAGTTTCTTAACAACACTAACTAAACTTCAAAAATTCAAACTTTAACTAACAATTAAAAATAATAACATTACAAAAATTAAATAAGAAACATACCCGGAAATACGAATTCCACAGACTGAATACGCACTTCCACGCCAAAATTTAACGAAGGAGATCTTTATAAAAAGTTCTCCCACAACAAAGCCTTTCTCAAAAATTGGAGGCCTTATTGTTGGTGAATGAAACAAAGGCCAAGCCCTTCTATTTATAGGTTTAGAAAATGGTGAAGTTCTCAATTTAGTCGATGTGAGACTTGGTTTATATTAATTTTTCAATAGCTCACTTTGCGATTTTCTAACGCATTGTTCATAACTCCGATTAATCTGATTTTTGGATATTTTATACATGGTATGTAAGACTATTTTTTAAAAATACGAATTACCCAATTCGGGTTCATTAGGTAGCCCAAACAAAGATTAAGTCGTCAAAAGTGGACGTTCATAATAGTTTTCAATCTCGTTTCAGCTTTTACCCTCTTTAAGCTAAAACAATCATAACTCTTTCATTTTAAAATATTTTGAGCGATTCTTGAGCCCACACGAAGCTAACTTCTGGGGCTACAACCTTTATTCTTTGACCATTTCCAAATTCCGAACACATCAGCCCGTAAATTCCGTTCAAATAGATCGCACCGCACTTGTTGGGAAGTTTTGACACTACTACTTTGAAATGTCATAATTCTCTCCTCCGATATCGGATTTAGTCCGTTTTTAGTCTATGGAAAGCTTATTCGGTGTACTATAACATACCAAAAGTCCAGAAGGTTTTGGAAACATTAACTGATCGAAACAATGTCCAAAATAGCACATCCATTCGACTTTTCGCTTTGAGAAATTTGACACATTTCCTTCCAATCACCGTAATTCCTCATCCGAGGTCTGAATGAGGTCATTCCAAAGCCTATGGCTTCCTAACTCAGTCACTACAACATATCAAAAGCCCAGACCTTTTAAAGCATAAAAAGTAGACGAGAATGCCCCCATTACAGGCCGCCTAAAAGCAGTTTATCATGATCGGTTAATCATGTTTGACCATCTATAACTTCTAATCTATACATGATATGGACTTGATTCTTTTTGCAGATTAAAGACCACATATCGGGCTACACATAACAACTTTTGAAGAACAAAACTCATGATCGAGCAAATAGTTATGGCCTCGACATTTGGTGAAAAATAAATGTAATTGCGGTTTTCCAACTTGCTTAAATCTTCAAATTCGTGCACTTTGATGTTATGGGTCTTTGATTTATTAACCCATATCATCAATTAACATTCTATTACGCAACTTTAAACAATCAATTGCATCAAATAACATCGAATCAAAGGATTTCTAGGTTTAGTGTTCTTATACCCTTTTTGCCAAAAATTCTTGATTCTTGCTTCTGATTTGTTATGGGTGATGGTTGGGCTTTGTTTAAGAGTGTATGGGCAATCTTGTACAAGGCAATTAAATGTAATATTTAATCACTAGATTTAATTCTTATAATTTTACCAATTAACTTCTATCCTTTGGTAAATTAAAACACTTATACAATAACATCAAAATTAAACCCGGTAATTAAAATTAGGGTTTCTCAACGTCATCAATTAGGGTTTCTAATTGACCATTAGTGGTTCTTTAATTATCTGTGTATGTTACTAACACAATTAAGTTACAGTTTCTAATTTCAACCATTAGGGTTATAATAATTAGGGTTTGTCCTAATTATCGACATACAACAGTAATTAGGGTTTCTTCTAATTACCGATATTCTTATTCACAGTAACTTCATATACACAGTCACTACTCAGAAATATCCCATAACCGAGGTTTAATAATTAGGGTTTCACAAGACGCGTAATATGCTATGACCTAATTGGCCGTCATTGCTCAATATTATCTGTCACACATATACCCAGAGACATAATTATGGTAATCGTAAAATCATTATATAAATAATATAATATTATTATTCTCATCTCTTGATCACAATCCCAATCCAGCATTTGGATCTCATGTCTGACTTATTCTCCGTACACAGCATCAATAATCAAGTTAAAATAATTAACTTAAATATTCTAAACAATTCATATAATAAAATATTTATTATCTAAATCTAATTATCACTTCATATATTATTTTCAATCATGTTTTCATGGAAAATAATTAATAAAAACATTTCGGCTTACAGAAATTTATTACCATATAATTTGTGGTAATTAATAATTCCAAAATTATTTCTAATTTTTCAAGTAATAAATGTATTCGCATTTATCGTTCACTTTACTTTACACTTAGTCTCGTCATTAAATAAAAAAAAATTTATACGCAAAATTTCTTATTTATTTTATATAGAAAATCTCGGGTTATTACAACGGGTAAGTTAATCATAAACGCTTACGAAGTCTATACCTTATTTGATACTGGTTCTACCCACTCTTGTATTTCACCTAGTTGTGTTCAATGTTTGAACTTGGCTATTGAGAAATTAGGCTTTGACTTATTTGTTAAAACTCTGTTAGGAGAAACCTTCGTTACATCCATTATTTATAAATCTTGTTTGATTCAAATCGACACTTTCACGTTACCTGTCGATCTTATCTCTTTGAAAATACTTGCCTTTAATGTGATTTTTGGAATCGATTGGTTAACTACTCATCATGATTTTCATAAGGTTGTTAGCTTTTATATTCCTAACCAACCTGTTATGAGAATTCAAGCAACCAAACCACTAAAGTCAATCACTGTTATATCAAGCCATAAGTAAAGAGCCCCGATCCTTTCGTTGTTGACTTCCTTGTGTGGAATGCACCGAAGCCAGACTATCCGTAGGGGACGTCGTGAATAACGGTGGAGAGTTGATAGGTATTAATGTGACGTGCTATCCAAGTCTTGGATGAGGGTCACAGTTTTGAATGATATTTCTATCGTTAATAAATTTCTTGACGTATTTCTGAAGACTTCTTGGCCTACCCTAGAGTGTGAAATCAAATTTTGTATTGACCCCAGTACAAAACCCCATTTCTAAAACCCTTAAATATTTTTTCAACTAAAATGAACATATAATGCGCCAAAGACGTTGGCTCGAGCTGTTGAAGATTACGATCGTACCATTCAATATCATTGTGGAAAAACGAACGTGGTAGCTGACACGTTGCGTATAAGATTGTATGCATTTACGAGTACGAATATACGAACCCACGGGAAGATAACGAATATACGAGTAGAATCGACTTTAATCGATAAAGTTAAAGGTCGCTCAAGCAACACACCCGGAGCTGATAAATACGAAGAAGAAGGTTCAAGAGGCTGTTATTCTAGAAGCAAGAATCGATGAAGAGAGGAAATCTCAACCCTTGATTTTAATTGGCCCATTTGAAATGCTCGATCGAGTAGGAACTGTGGCTTATAAACTCGTTTTACCGCCAATTATGTCGCGTGTTCATAACGTTTTTCACGTATCGATGTTACCTAAATATGTGGATGACCTGAACCACATTATTGAATTAGACCCGGACGAGATAGCGGATAATTTAAAGTATAAAGATGTACCTGTTAAAATCCTGGAATGTATTCAACACGCAAAGGTTATACCTCAAGAGTTAGAATCGGACGAAGTGTCCTCATCTATTCGGCATACCAGGTACGTACGTAAATTTCAAGGGCAAAATTTCATAAGGAGGGGAGATTGTGAGACCCCAAATTTTACGAATAAAGATTTTATTTTCTCGAAATATTTTATTTAATATTATGGTGTGGATTTGATATAATGTTATAGTTGTGGGTAATATTTATAAATTTTGCAAAGTATGCAAGTTGTTATAAAATATTCATTTGGTCGGAGAATATTCTTTTTATCGGGAATATCCGTACGACGGCACAATCATTGGTGAACCCACAACAAAAGTATTGTCGTAGTAATAAAACGACAGAATTATCTTTTTAAATAACGGCAGAAGTTTTACTGTTAAACTGTTCAACTAACCAGTAGTAAAAGTACAGTAATATGCGTGGTTGCATAGTAGCATACGATATTGATTATTGATGCTTACATGATAAGTCACTCAGTTATACTCAATTATTGCTGCATCATACCTCTCATATTATTGATTCGATTATTGTCACAGTATCATCTGCATTATATGTTATATTGTTAAATCAATAATTGAGACGACAAAGTTATTCATATTATTAAATTGCAATATTTACAATGTCTAGAAGTTCTGTCAAGGAGAGGTTTGGTCACCTAATTGCGCGCCAATAGGGAGAAATCCTTATTGGAAAGCCCCTCTTTCCCTGGGAACAACCTGGTTGTTAAATATTGTGAGTTATAATATTAATGATGAATAAGTTCGTGTTGATTAAAGATGAATTTGATAGTTTCATTGTGTTAAGATTATTTGTGTTAGTAGAAATCAACATCTATTCAGATGATAATTGATGTCTGGAGGTTATGTTGTTCAATCGAGTATTCGGGACACTTTTTGTATCGGAGTACTATTCATGAGTTACTATTCATGAGTTACTATTCACAAATTACTATTCATGAGTTACTATTCACGAATTACTATTCATGAGTTACTATTTACGAGTTACTATTCACCCGAACAATATATTTCTTTTCGGTCCAAATTATTTTTGGGTACAATATTATTCCATGAGGAGATGTGATTATTTTACAGACCGTTGGTTGAAGTTATGAATCAATATGGACCGCTGGTGGAAAGTTATAATAGTGAATCAATATGGATCGCTGGTTTAAAGTTTTAAATAGTAAATCAGTATGAACCATTGCTTTAAGTTTTAATAGTAAATCAATATGGACCATCCGTTTAAAAGTAAATCAATCTGGACCGTTCATGAATTAGTTGTTATTCAGTCCATTTTTTTATAAATAGAAGCTCATTCCTTCATTATTTCTTACGAATTCACTAAAACTCTAGAGAGAAAGCTATAGAGCAATACTTATAGAGAGAGAAATTACAGAGAGAAAGAAGAAAAGTATTCTGCTACTTCACTACTCCAGTATCCAACGTCTTTCTAAGGTAAGGGATATTATTTGTTGTACTCGTAAGGGGTATTATTTTTTTCATATTCATGAAGAGAACTTCTGTTATTCTATTCTTTAATATTCTGTTGGAATAACCTGTATACGTGGACTACCCTATACTTGGTGAAATTCTTCTGTTATTCCATTCCTTATTATTATGTTGAATAACCCTGTCTATGCGAAGTACTGCATACATGGTGAAATTCTTCTATTATTCCATTCCTTATTATTATGTTGGAATAACCTGTCTATGCGAAGTACTGCATACATGTTGAAATTCTTCTATTATTCCATTCTTTATTATTATATTAGAATAACCTGTCTATGCGAAGTACTGCATACATGGTGAAATTCTTCTATTATTCCATTCTTTATTATTCTGTTGGAATATCCTATCGGTGCGAATTTTGCCTGACCTGGTTCCGTTATTTATTATCCTGTCGGAATATCCTGTTTGTACGTTTACGCCAGACCAGGTTCCATTATTTATTATGTTGTTGGGAATAACCTGTTTGTGCGGTCTCTATCGTATGCATGGTGAATCCTTCTGTTATTCTATTCTTTATTTTTCTGTTGGAATAACCTATCTATGTGGATTACCACTTGCATGGTGAATGATCCTTTGTATGCAATCCTTATTAAATTATGGAAATGATCTGTATACGTAGATTACCGCATGGCGGGTGAAAATCCATTTGTAGTTTCATATATTCTATTATACTTAGTTGGTTGAAGTTTTGGCTTCTATACTCCATAAAATTAATGGAATATCCTTGATATTTGCGCTTCATCTAGTATTTGTTCATGGTTATATGTAGTATTAGCAAGTGTTATGATGAGTTATGTTGGTTATTATGTGAAAACATGAAATTTTCTTAGAAATCACAAAGTGTTGAAAATCAGATTTTGGTGAAAATAGATCATGAAATTCAATTGACCATATCTCCTATTATATTTTGAATTTTTGAGTGTGGTCAAGTTCTAGAGTTAGATCTATGAGTTATATAACTTATCCAAGTAGAATCATTGGAAAAGGTGTTGTAGATTTTCGTGTGGACTGATTTTAGCAAAGGAGTCAAAAACTGCCAATTTCAAAAAAGGCTACTGCCCATAAATTTGAAGGGGCTGTTTCGGCCACTTAATTTGTGAGAAAAATTATGGCCTTTTGGGACATGAAATTATATGGTATAAGGTACCTCCTGTCCAAAAATGAGCTCATTCCGACTTAAAATGAGCAAGTTATGACCATTTCAATATTTAGGTTTTTCCAACGAAAAACGCTATAACCGGAGTTCTATAACTCCGATGACCATGAAATTTAAACTGGAAGCTCACACTAACATGTGTAAGAATCTGCCAAGATTTGGGAATTTCTAGAGTTAACCATGAGGTAGCTAATTTCTTAAGAAATTAATTGGAAATTAATTTTTGAAAAATAGTAAATGAATTTTAAAAATTCTGAAAAAAATATATGTTCATTATGGGACTATATTATGCTAAATCCCAGGAAAGAAATATTTTTGGGACTGATTTGGTATTTTTCATGAAAATGGTTTAGTTACGAACATATGAGTTAAATATGTTATGTGAAGTAACAAAGTTGGAAAATAGGATTTTATGGCTTGGAAATCCTATATAAGGTATATCTGATTTTTTTTATAAGGATTTGATTATTGGTGATGAAATCTTATGAGTATGGCATTTTTGAATGATTAAATGCATTATTTGGTAAAATGTAAACAATTGAAATAAATTGTTTATAAGTTTAGAGGTGATTAAAATATTGTTATAATATTAATAATATTAGATTATGAGTTTATTAAGTGATTGATAATATTTGGATAAATTTAAAGTCTTTAATAGTTATCCTTGTTTTAGTTTGATTAATGCTTATATCATTGTCATCATCCTAATGCTTATATGGTGATGAAAGTTATCTTTGGCTTACGTGCGAAGATGGACTGTTGATTATTGAATTGTATATCTTTGGCTTATGTGCAAAGATGGATAGTTGATTATTGGTTTTATTGTTGTATATCTTTGGCTTACGTGCATAGATGGACTTGGTATGATTATGACCAGGGATTATTCGGTATAATCATGACCATTGATAATTTAATGAATGTCCTTGGCTCGTAGAGCAGGGATGATTCGATGATGTGGTTTATTTACTAAGCTGAGTCTCAGCGATAAAAATTGATGAAAATATTTTAAATCATAGAAGATAGTAGATTTTATTCTCTACTTGACTTTTCTAATGGATTGCTTATTCCGCTGCAGTTAAACTTGATGTCTATTATATTTATCAGTTTAACATTGTTGAAGACTAATGATAATTTATTCTGCATTATCTTAGTCATAATATTTCTTATTGGGCTAGTTGAGCTCACCCTTTCTTTCAATTATTCTCTTGAGAAATGAGTATATAGCTGGGACGAGTCTGGGAAAGGAGTGACGGTCCAGAAGATAGCATTAGTAGTCCTCACTATTCTGTTAAATAGTGTGACAATAAATATAATGAGGACTCCTTTGAGTGTGGATATTGTCTAGATGATAATATTCCTATTAGAACTCTCAGTTTATGTATTGTCGTATATTACACGACGGTTGTATAATTAAGTTTGTATTTGTATTCTGTACCATGTATTTGGCTACTCAGAATAGGTGATGTATACCTATTTTGGTGGCGTCACAGTTGGTATCAAATCTTAGGGATATAATCCCTGGCTGAGATGTGAGATAAGAACTAGGAGGGGAGAGATGGGGAATTCCTTCGCTAGTATGACCTACCTAAGTTTATTTGGTATTTAATTGGTCGGTCAGAGTATATGGATAATATGTGGCATGTCAATTAACCCTTGTTTTGTGATAGTGTTTGAGAATGGCATCTGAAATTGCTGAGATAAGCAATGAAGCACATGAGAGCGTTGATTCAGCTCAAGCAAAAGGTAATGACCAACAACACGATAATAATCATACCGGTGGCAATGGCCATCGGAACAATGATAACAATCGTGGGGGAAATTATCATGCCGAGAATGGTAACCACTTTGGTGGTAATCATGGCCAAGATAATAGAAGTGGAAATTTCAAGAAGAGAAGGTCATTTAGCTCGATTTTGTCGTGCACCAAAGTCAAGTCCAGCTGGGACGGTGGCACCAAAGGCGGATATGGACAAAAAAAAGTCGGTGGATTCAGGAAGAGAGTTTTTCGTGACTTCTCAAAAAACGAGTAACCCGAACGAAGTTATCACAGGTAAGTAAATCATAAACGCTTGCGAAGTTTATACCTTATTCGATACCGGTTCTACCTATTCTTTTATTTCTCTTGCTTGTGTTCAACGTTTAAATTTGACTCCGGAGAAGTTAGACTTTGACTTATTGGTTGAAACTCCGTTAGGAGAAACCTTCATTACATGTGCTATCCAAGTCTTGGATGAGAGTCACAGTTTTGAATGATATTTCAATTGTTAATAAATTTCTTGACGTATTTCTGAAGACTTCTTGGCCTACCTCGGAGCATGAAATCAAATTTTGTATTGACCTTAGTACAAAACCCATTTCTAAAACCCTTAAATATTTCTTCAACTAAAATGAACGTATAATGCGCCAAAGACGTTGGCTCGAGCTGTTGAAGATTACGATCGTACCATTCAATATCATTGTGGAAAAACGAACGTGGTAGCTGGCGCGTTGCGTATAAGATCGTATGCGTTTACGAGTGTGAATATACGAACCCACAGGAAGATAACGAATATACGAGTAGAATCGACTTTAATCGATAAAGTTAAAGGTCGCTCAAGCAACACACCCGGAGCTGATAAATACGAAGAAGAAGGTTCAAGAGGGCGTTATTCTAGAAGCAAGAATCGATGAAGAGAGGAAATCTCAACCCTTGATTTTAATTGGCCCATTTGAAATGCTCGATCGAGTAGGAACTGTGGCTTATAGACTCATTTTACCGCCAAGTATGTCGCGTGTTCATAACGTTTTTTACGTATCGATGTTACTTAAATATGTGGATGACCCGAACCACGTTATTGAATTAGACCCGGACGAGATACCGGATAATTTAACGTATGAAGATGTACCTGTTAAAATCCTGGAATGTATTCAACACTCAAAGGTTATACCTCAAGAGTTAGAATCGGACGAAGTGTCCTCATCTGTTCGGCATACCAGGTACGTACGTAAATTTCGAGGGCGAAATTTCATAAGGAGGGGAGATTGTGAGACCCCAAATTTTACGAATAGAGATTTCATTTTCTCGAAATATTTTTTTTTAATATTATGGTGTGGATTTGATATAATGTTATAGTTGTGGGTAATATTTATAAATTTTGCAAAGTATGCAAGTTGTTATAAAATATTCATTTGGTCGGGGAATATTCTTTTTATCGGGAATATCCGTACGACGGCACAATCATTGGTGAACCCACAACAAAAGTATTGTCGTCGTAATAAAACGACAGAATTATCTTTTTAAATAACGACGGAAGTTTTATCGTTAAACTATTGAACTAACCGGTAGTAAAAGTACAGTAATACGCGTGGTTGCATAGTAGCATACAGTATTGATTATTGATGCTTACGTGATAAGTCACTCAGTTATACTCAATTATTACTGCATCATATCTCTTATATTATTGATTCGATTATTGTCACAGTATCATCTGCATTATATGTTATATTGTTAAATCAATAATTGAGACGACAAAGTTATTCATATTATTAAATTGCAATATTTACAATGTCTAGAAGTTCTCATCGAGGAGAGGTTTGGTCACCTAATTGCTACGTGATAGGGAGAAATCCTTATTGAAAGCCCCTCTTTCCCCGGGAACAACTCGTTGTTAAATATTGTGAGTTATAATATTAATGATGAATAAGTTCGTGTTGATTAAAGATGAATTTGATAGTTTCATTGTGTTGAGATTATTTATGTTAGTAGAAATCAACATCTATTCAGATGATAATTGATGTCTGGAGGTTATGTTGTTCAATCGAGTATTCGGGACACTTTTTGTATCGGAGTACTATTCACGAGTTACTATTCATGAGTTACTATTCACAAGTTACTATTCATGAGTTACTATTCACGAGTTACTATTCACGAATTACTATTCATGAATTACTATTCATGAGTTACTATTTATGAGTTACTATTCACCCGAACAATATATTTCTTTTCGGTCCAAATTATTTTTGGGTACAATATTATTCCATGAGGAGATATGCTAATTTTACAGACCGTTGGTTGAAGTTATGAATCAATATGGACCGCTGGTGGAAAGTTATAATAGTGAATCAATATGGACCGCTAGTGGAAAGTTATAATAGTGAATCAATATGGATCGCTGGTTTAAAGTTTTAAATAGTAAATCAGTATGGACAGTTGCTTTAAGTTTTAATAGTAAATCAATATGGATAGTCCGTTTAAAATTAAATCAATCTGGACCGTTCATGAATTAGTTGTTATTCAGTCCATTCTTTTATAAATAGAAGCTCATTCCTTCATTATTTCTTACGAATTCACTAAAACTCTAGAGAGAAAGCTATAGAGCAATACTTATAGAGAGAGAAATTACAGAGAGAAAGAAGAAAAGTATTCTGCTACTTCACTACTCCAGTATCCAACGTCTTTCTAAGGTAAGGGATATTATTTGTTGTACTCGTAAGGGGTATTATTTTTTTCATATTCATGAAGAGAACTTCTGTTATTCCATTATTTAATATTCTGTTGGAATAACCTGTATACGTGGACTACCCTATACTTGGTGAAATTCTTCTGTTATTCCATTCCTTATTATTATGTTGGAATAACCTGTCTATGCGAAGTACTGCATACATGTTGAAATTCTTCTATTTTTCCATTCCTTATTATTATATTGGAATAACCTGTCTATGCGAAGTGCTGCATACATGGTGAAATTCTTCTATTATTCCATTCCTTATTATTATGTTGGAATAACCTATTTATGCGAAGTACCGCATACATGGTGAAATTCTTCTATTATTCCATTCTTTATTATTCTGTTGGAATATCCTGTCGGTCATGTAATTTCACCGCTTTGACACCTGCAGATTATTTATTGTTCACGTTTAATATCTTGTCTGTGCATTTACGCCAGACCTGGTTCCATTATTTATTATTCTGTTAGGAATAACCTGTCTGTGCGGTCTCTATCGCATGCATGGTGAATCCTTCTGTTATTTCATTCTTTATTATTTTGTTTGAATAACCTGTCTATGTGGATTACCACATGCATGGTGAATGATCCTTTGTATTCATTCCTTATTAAATTATGGAAATGATCTGTATACGTAGATTACCGCATGGCGGGTGAAAATTCATTTGTAGTTTCATATATTCTATTATACTTAGTTGGTTGAAGTTTTGGCTTCTATACTCTATGAAATTAATGGAATATCCTTGATATTTGCGCTTCATCCAGTATCTGTTTATGGGTATATGTAGTATTAGCAAGTGTTATGATGAGTTATGTTGGTTATTATGTGAAAACATGAAATTTTCTTAGAAATCACAAAGTGTTGAAAATCAGATTTTGGTGAAAATAGATCATGAAATTCAATTGACCATATCTCCTATTATATTTCGAATTTTTGAGTGTGGTCAAGTTCTAGAGTTAGATCTATGAGTTATATAACTTATCCAAGTGGAATCACTGGAAAAGGTGTTGTAGATTTTCGTGTGGACTGATTTTAACAAAGGAGTCAAAAACTGCCAATTTCAAAAAAGGCTACTGCCCATAAATTTGAAGGGGCTGTTTTGGCCACTTAATTTGTGAGGAAAATTATGGCCTTTTGGGACATGAAAGTATATGGTATAAGGTACCTCCTGTCCAAAAATGAGCTCATTCCGACTTAAAATGAGCAAGTTATGACCATTTCAATATTTAGGTTTTTCCAACGAAAAACGCTATAACCGGAGTTCTATAACTCCGATGACCATGAAATTTAAACTGGAAGCTCATACTAACATGTGTAAGAATCTGCCAAGATTTGGGAATTTCTGGAGTTAACCTTGAGGTAGCTAATTTCTTAAGGAATTAATTGGAAATTGATTTTTGAAAAATAGTAAATGAATTTTAAAAATTCCGAGAAAAATATATGTTTATTATGGGACTATATTCTGCTAAATTCCAGCAAAGAAATATTTTTGGGTCTGATTTGGTATTTTTTATGAAAATGGTTTAGTTACGAACATATGAGTTAAATATGTTATGTGAAGTAACAAAGTTGGAAAATAGGATTTTATGGCTTGGAAATCCTATATAAGGTATATGCAGATTTTTTTATAAGGGATTTGATTATTGGTGATGAAATCATATGAGTATGACATTTTTGAATGATTAAATGCATTATTTGGTAAAGTTAAACAATTGAAATAAATTGTTTATAAATTTAGAGGTGATTAAAATATTGTTATAATATTAATAATACTAGATTATGAGTTTATTAAGTGATTGATAATATTTGAATAAATTTAAAGTCTTTAATAGTTATCCTTGTTTTAGTTTGATTAATACTTATATCATTGTCATCATCCTCATGCTTATATGGTGATGAAAGTTATCTTTGGCTTACGTGCGAAGATGGACTGTTGATTATTGAATTGTATATCTTTGGCTTATGTGCAAAGATGGATAGTTGATTATTGGTTTTATTGTTGTATACCTTTGGCTTATATACAGAGATGGACTTGGTATGATTATGACCAGGGATTATTTGGTATAGTCATGACCATTGATAATTTAATGAATGTCCTTGGCCCATAGAGCAGGGATGATTCGATGATGTGGTTTATTTACTAAGCCGAGTCTCAACGATAAAAATTGATGAAAATATTTTAAATCATAGAAGATAGTAGATTTTATTCTCTACTTGACTTTTCTAATGGATTTTTTATTCCGCTGCAGTTAAACTTGATGTCAATTATATTTTATCAGTTTAACATTGTTGAAGACTAATGATAATTTATTATGCATTATCTTAGTCATAATATTTCTTACTGGGCTAGTAGAGCTCACCCTTTCTTTCACCGTTTCTCTTTGAAAATGAGAATATAAATTTGGACGAGTCGGGGAAAGGAGTGACGGTCCAGAAGATAGCATTAGTATTCCTCACTATTCTGTTAAATAGTGTGACAATAAATGTAATAAGGACTCCTTTGAGTGTGGATATTGTCTAGATGACAGTATTCCTATTAGAACTCTCAGTTTATGTATTGTCGTATATTACACGACGGTTGTATAATTAAAAATTGTATTTTTATTCTGTACCATGTATTTGGCAACTCAGAATAGGTGATGTATACCTATTTTGGGGGCATCACATTGACCCCTACCAGTAAGACTTGGTCTTTCTTGGTTGGAAAGTGACTCTCAACATTTTTTAACATGTTAAGCAAATCAACGAGGCTGATATCTAACTTGTTCATATGAAAAATTCTCAACAATTATGAGAAGGAGTCCGGGAGTGAATGCAATATCATATATTGGCTCATCTCTCCATCCATTATAAAACTTGTCATCCTAATTGTTCAATCAAATTGATCATGTTAAGAACTTTTGTCTGTACTGTAGTGTCATCAGTCATTGTATCAGAAAAGCTCTTTAAATATCTTATATCTATCAATCCTACTTTCCTCATCATCAACTGCTTGATGTGCAGGAGTATAGTAGGAGTATCCATAGTTTTATGCCAATGCTGAAACTCGTTACTCATGGATGTGAGCATGATGCATTAAGCCAACTATGCATCCTCTTGCCACTTTCTAAAAACAGCAATCTGCAACCATTGCAAGGATAGGCGTAATAATGACATAAGATAGCTTTTCAGCCATGAGAACTATTCTCAAATTTCTTAACAAATCCGTTTAATTTGGTTTAGTTAATTTAGAATCTAATATTCTATGAAGTGATAATAAATTTAGACATTGTAAAATTCTATAAATGAATTTGTAATTGACAACATTTTAGCATACATTCTTTTATTAATTACCAAAATAATTTAGGTCTTATTTTAAATTGCCATCTCCCACTATTTTCATCAATATATATAGTTCAAAAATATCCAATTAAAGATATGCTAGTGAAAATAAGCATCCCATTTCAAATGTATATAGCCTTGTGTGTGCACAAAAAAATATATATAAATAAATAGGTAGACAACTCTTGTCAATTACATCAACTATGCAACTCATTGTATTTTGCCTCTTAGATCATAATGGTCAAGTGTGTACACATCAGAACTAAAATGATCTAAGTTAAATCATACCTAGCACTCCATATATTCAAAAGAAAAACATTGTCCTTGTGTGTGCTTAACAAAATAGCATCATTTAGTCTATTTATAAGCATTAAATGTGATAAAACAACATCTTAAATATTTAATACTTGTCTTGTGTGTGAAAAACAAACTCATATTAAATATTTAAAACTCTATTGTTTTACCATGCTAGAAGGCGACGTTCGATATTCTAAATATCTTTGAACGTTGCAACTTAATATAATTTGTTTGAGGGGTTTGTTATTATTTTTTCTCATCTTGTTAAGCGGGCATACACACATATATATAAAATGGGTGTCATATTAATTAAGATGCAAAGCATGTTTCCATAATATATATATATATATATATATATATATATATATATATATATATATAAGCATGCACATAAAGAATACTATATTCTACCCGGATTGATTATGGACTTTATTCTTGTGACGCCCCAAAATTCGGCTATCTTCCAACCCGACAGATGGTGCTACACGGTACTACCATTCACACATGCATTCAATTGAAAAGCCTCAATAGAACGAATATGTCTTTTATATATTCAAAATAATATTAACATTTCTGCAGGTTCTTTATAACCATTACATTTTTTCTTGCCATAATATCAAATATATTGCAATCATTCACCCTTTACTATTACATAAGTATTCTACGGGTTCGTCTTCGCCTTGCCCTTATCCTTGCCGAAGCCTTCGGTCCATTCGATCTTAGCTGCGTTCATATGGTTCAAGCAAGAGTGAGCATGACTAGCTCAGCAAGTACAACAATTCTAATAAACAACATGCTTGAAACATATGAATCATATATCTTCAATAATTGAACAATAGTTATGAAGTACTATCGATAATTCAAAATAGCACTTCTTTTCATTCAAAACGTTTTACAACAACAATATTCAGTAAAACATCAATTCCGGTCCAAGACCTTGAGCATTTCATACTTTATTTGAAAAGGACATCTCGGTACTAAGTCCGTAAGTCCGACACTTCTTACGAGCACGTCTAGGTGATCAACCTATAGTACTCTATGTTGATCAACACTACATTCATTAAACGTATGTACATTTAAGTTGTGGCAACCTCATGTGCCTATCGTTTGACGACAAAACATTTTTTGCATACTCAGTCTTCGTTTGAAAACCACATCAATATAACTTGGTAAATATTGAACATGCTTTGATAGAAACATAATATAAGTCTGGCCGAAAGAGTAGGCTTTGACTTCATAGTACAATACTTCATGTGTAAGAATACATGAATTACAAAGCTTGTCCAGATTGAACTAAAACAAGGGTTAAAATACTTGCCTTCAGCGTCTGCTACAGTTATAACACGTTCACGTTTAAGTCTTTAAGTCTCTACAGTAAATGATAACATCACATAACACATTAGGTCATGAATGAACATACACGGTTCCTAATGAATCTTACCCTCTTCTCAATCTAATTACGACTTAGATTTGTTATTATTGGTTCTGGCTTTTCGTTACATCGTTCTTACATTCACATACAATTGACTTTACTTTAACCTTAATTGATAATACTTAAGGTTTAAACATGTCTTAATAATATTATAATCAAGCTTTAGTTCATTACTAATGAGTTACCATAAATTTCATACTGATAAACCTTCCTTACTATGCCTTCCTTATAAATTTGTCATTATGCGCTAATCATCCTTATACAACTCAAGGCATGCATGTGCAGAGTTCTAGTAGTGATGGTGAGTCCGGCCAGGCCGGCGCCACATTAAACTCTCTCTAGCTAGCGTGCGCGTGACTCTGATGTAGGTGATAACATCAGATATGGCGTCATAGGCCACCATTATACCTTTCGGTTGTAGCCACACGCTGACTCTATGCACCAGATAACTTTGATAGATTTCTAACTTTGTGAGATTTTCGGGCTCGTAACATCTTTGTTATAAGTCCGAATTGGCTCGTTCAAGAGCCTACGATTCACAAATTACATACTCTACATTATCATGCAAGAATTTTATCTATTTGACTTCGTGTACTCAAAATCTACTTATTGGTTCATTTTTAACTAAAACGGTAAACGTTCGTGAACGTTCAACGCTCATTTCTTTGTTCTAAGTCAGAATCCGGTCATTTTTGAGTCCGCAACTCTATAATGCGAAATATGACTTGTCTCCATTGAAAACCAATGTTTTCGAGTTGAAACACAAAATCCGACTTCTATTCTGAGAATTTCACGAATTCGACGATTATCGTCCAATCGTGTGAATTTCGGCAAAACTTCGTTACTTAGGTTTTGATCATCGTTCTAAATGGATTCTAACCATCGTATGAACATTTCAAATTACACATTACAATAACTTATTTTCAAGTTAGGTTATGGCTTATTCTCCATAAGTTAATGACTTAATAACCTATAATTTACAAGTTTTCATTCCTTATGACTTATTATAGATTTAAGTCCTTTAAGAAATATTCTTATATCTTATCAATCATACTAACCTCATAAGGTAAACATATGACAAGTCAATATATGTTCATCACAAGTTCAGAACTTATTTAGGTTTATCTTACTTATTCATAACTTATACGGCTTAAGTCCATTGATTATTCAATTCTTATATGTTCTTAACATACATGTTTATTAGACTACACTTCTCTTATCACCCTAAAATGATAGAGATGAAAGATATAAGATCATAAGATCATTTACCTTTGATGAGTAGCTTTCTCCTTCTTGTAAATCTAACAAAGAAAGTTTGACTTATTCTTGGCTTAATCTCTCTAAAACTTAAGTTGCTTTATATTGGAAGTTGTTGGTGTTTTGAACACGTAGCAAATGACTAGCAAGTTCCTTCTATTTATAGGAAACACAAGGTTAAGGTAGTTTAGTCCTTATGACATCCCACCTCCTTAAGTTACCTCTTTACTATTCATTACTTGCTAATCACAACACTTATCCTTTACTTGGTCATTACATAAAGTTCTTGGTCATCACACAAAGTTCTTGGTCACCACTTAAAGTTCTTGCTCACCAAGTTTAACTCACATCAAAATGGTTTGCTCAATGGATAATGCTTTACCCATTGGATCATTACATTGGGCTTAGGTCTAATTAACTTAACTTAACTTTGGGCTTGCATTAATAATCACTTGGGCTTGCACCTTAATTCCATTGGACTTTACAAATTGCTAACAATCCTACAAGTCCATTCATTTGGCTAAAAGCCTTATTACATTTTCTCTACGTATTATACTCGTATTCTTACTCGTATATTAATTCTCAATATATGATATACCATCCTTTTTATTTTCGTCTTGAAAATTCAAACACTTTAATTCCTTTACGTAGTTAAAATACTACGATGTTCCAAAGTTTGTAGGTTATAGAACAACATTCATCTTACTACCCATAATAATAACAAATAATATTATTTTATTCATTATAAAAGTATTTACAAAAGGTTCTATTTTTTTGGGGCGTTACACTCTCTCCCCCTTATAAGGATTTTGCCCCCAAAATCTCGCTATATAAAAAAAATTACACAAACAAGTGAGGGTAATTCTTTTTCATCTTCTCTTCTAGTTCCCACGTCGCTTCTTCAACATCGTGGTTTTTCCATAACACCTTCACGGAAGGTATGACTTTGTTCGGCAAAACTTGCTCTTTTCTATCGATAATTTGAATCAGCAACTCTTCATACGTCAAGTCCTTCTCGATGTGAATAGGCTCATATTCTATCACGTGTTTATAATCCGGCTAATAAGGACGTAACACGGATACATGAAACACATTATGTATTCGTTCTAAGTTCGGAGGTAATGCTATCATATAAGCTACCTCACCTACTCGTTTTAACACTTCAAAAGGTCCTATAAACCTTGTACTTAATTTTCCCTTCTTTCCAAAACGTATTTTTCTTTTCCAGGGAGATACTTTTAGAAATATATAAGAACCTACTTGAAACTCTCTATTTTCTCGATGCGAATCAGTAAATTTCTTCTGTCTGTCTTGAGCTGCTACTAAACGCATTTGTATCAACTTCACTATATCAGCTGTTTGCTGCACCAATTCTGGCCCTAGCATTCGGCGTTCTCCTACCCCATCCCAATAAAATGGTGTTTTGTATTTCCTTCCATACAAAGCTTCATAAGGCGGCATACCTATGCTTGCAAGATAACTATTGTTATACGCAAACTCTACTAACGGTAGATGATCATCCCAACTACCCTTGAAATCCATGACGCAAGATCTCAACATATCTTCTAACGTCTGAATTGTTCTTTTTCTCTGTCCATCAGTTTGTGGATGATACGCCGTACTCAGCTTCAATTTCATCCCCAACTGTTCCTGTAGACTCCTGCAAAAGTTTGATGTGAATCATGGATCACGATCTGACACAATCGATACTAGTACTCCATGTCTGGAAATTATTTCCTTAACATAAAGTCTAGCAAACTGGTCTAAGTTATACTTGACCCTAATTGGCAAAAAGTGAGCCGACTTCGTCAATTGATCAACTATTACCCAAATCGCATCATACCCTTTCGTTGTAGTCGGAAGTCCTACCACAAAATCCATCATGATATTCTCCCACTTCTACTCTGAAATTTCTAATGACTCTAACAAGCCACTTGGTCGTTGATGTTCGGCCTTAACTTTCTGACAAGTCAAGCACCTACTCACATACTCAGCTATTTCTTTCTTCATGTTCGGCCACTAAAAACTCTGTCGAAGGTCTTGATACATCTTAGTACTACCAGGATGAATCGAAAACTTCGAACTATGAGCCTCTTGTAATACCTGTTCCATTAATTTCGTCTCATTTGGAACCCAAATTCTTCCTTCAAATCTTAATAATCCCTCATTATCAAGACTGTACTTAGTATCTTTTTCATTGGTTAGCCGCTCCTTTATACGGTCACACTCATCAGTTTTGAGCTGCACCTCCTTGACTCTTTCTACAATGGTAGACTGAATTCTATTGCAAACAATATTTGTTCTGATTCACTCAGCAACTTCACTTCTATTTTCATCCTAGCCATCTCTGTTATTAACTTAGTTTGAGCCGTTAACATAGACAACTTCTCCCGACCCTTCCTACTTAAGGCATCGACAACTACATTAGCTTTTCCAGGGTGATACAGGATTTCACAGTCGTAATCCTTTATCAACTCCAGCCATCTTCTCTGTCTCATATTCAACTCCTTCTGCGCGAAGATATATTTTAGACTCTTATGGTCCATGTATATCTCACCTTTTTCTCTGTAAAGATAATGTCTCCATATCTTTAAGGCAAAAACTACTGCGACCAGTTCCAGATCATGAGTAGGGTAAACTTTCTCATATTCCTTCAACTGCCTTGATGCATACGCAATGACCTTGCCATACTGCATGAGCACACATCCAAGTCCTCTATGCGAAGCATCGCTATACACTACAAAATTTCTTGTGTCATCAGGTAATGACAAAACAGGTGCTTCACTCAACCTCTTCTTCAGTTCTTGAAAATTGTCCTCGCATTTATCCGTCCACACATATTTCACCGTCTTCCTTGTCAAATTAGTCAACGGGGTAGCTATCTTCGAAAAATCCTGGATGAATCTCCGATAGTAATCCGCTAACCCTAAGAAACTCCGCACCTCAATCGACGTTTTCGGTTGTTCCCAATTCATCACGGCTTCTACCTTCGCTGGATCTACTGAAATCCCCTCATGGTTAATGACATGACCTAAAAATTGTACCTTTTCCAACCAAAATTCACACTTAGTGAACTTCGCATACAACTTCTCCTTCCTTAGTGTCTCCAGCACTACTCTTAGGTGTTCAGCATGATCTTCTGGTGTCTTAGAATAGACTAGAATATTATCGATAAACACTACGACTAACTTATTAAAATATTGCTTGAACACTCTGTTCATCATATCCATAAATGCAACTGGTGTATTAGTCAACCCAAATGACATTACCAGAAACTCGTAATGACCATAACGAGTCCTGAATGCTGTCTTTGGTATATCCTCCTTCCTAACCTTCAATTGGTGATACCCTATTCTTAAATCTATTTTAGAAAAATACTTCGCCCCTTTTAACTGATCAAAAAGATCATCGATCCTGGGCAATGGTATTTATTCTTTATCGTCACCTTGTTCAACTCTCTGTAGTCGATACAAAGTCTCAACGATCCATCCTTCTTTTTGACAAACAGTACCGGTGATCCCCACGGTGAAACACTCGGCTATATGTACTTCCTGTCCAAGAATTCTTGTAACTGCACCATCAACTCCTTCATTTCCACTGACGTCATACAATATGGTTCCCTGGAAACTGGTGTCGCTCCTGGCACAATGTCTATTACAAATTTAGTCTCCCTATCCGACGGAAGACCCGACAATTCACTTGGAAATACATCTGCGAATTCTCTAACTATAGGTATTTGTTCCATGGTTGCTACCACTCGCTGGGTATCAACAACATGACACATGTAACCTACACATCCCTTCCTCAATAATTTCCTAGTTTGTGTCATAGTTAAACAACACGAACGCCCCGATGATTTATTCCCGTAAAATACTACCTGTTGTTGTTTTAACGTTCTAAGGTTCACACATTTCTTTTGACAATCTATAATTGCCCCATGGTTAACTAACCAATCCATTCTGAGAATTACATCGAATTCTCCCAACTTTATCGATATCAAATCTACCGATAATTTACAACCTCGTATATCTACGAAACAACTCCTATGAACATCTTCAACAAGAATTATTTCTTCATTTGCTACCTTAATATTTAAAGGTATAGGCAACTTTTCGGGAAGTAATCCTAATCGTCTAGCAAAATCACATGCTATAAACGAGCAAGTAGCACCCGAATCAAACAGCATGTAAGTATTGATGTCGTTGATCGGAATAATGCCTGCGATGACGTCCCCTATTGTAGCTGCATCTTGAACTATCATGTTAAAGGTACGGCCCATCGGCCTACCTGACTGCGCTGGACTACTAATAGCTAACTTACCGCTATTAGTGCCCCGATTCTCGTCCGTCCCCTTCTTTGGGTAGTTCCTTGCCATGTGGTCAGTTGACCCACACATAAAGCATCCGTGATTCTTCTTTGAACTTGGACAGTTAGGCGAGATGTGCCCTTTCTGTCCACAGTTATAGCATACGGCCTTCCCCTTGAGACAGACTCCTAGGTGAGTCTTCCCACAGGTCTTGCAGGCCTCCATCCTCCTCTTTGGGTCTCGTTGCTTCTCTCCAGTATTCCCAGAGTTAACCATCTTCTGTTTATACCCTACTCCACTTTCGCTGGCTCCCTCGACCTTCACTCCCCCATCCAATTTCCCTTTATTCTTCTTGTCTTTGTGGTACTGGCTCAATGCCTCGCTACCACCTTCGAAGATTATCGCCTTCTCTAAGATGGTCCCAAATGAAGTACTCAAGAACACAGAAATACGGTTATAGAGACAGGGTTTCAAGCCTTGCTGAACCGTTATGCCTTTCTAACCTCGGTATCCACTTGGTGTGGAGAAAACCTCGCCAGTTCATTAAACTTGGCGGTGTATTAGGGAACCGTCATGTCCCCTTATTTCAATTCAAGAAACCGCATCTCCATCCTTTCTTGCATGCTCGTGGGAAAGTAGTTCTCGAAGAATATCTCCTTAAACCTCACCCACGTCAAATTCTCTATCCCGGCCCTAGCCTGATTGGTCTCCCACCAAACGTTGGCCTCTCCCTTCATTATGTAGGTTGCAAAGGCAACCTTCTGAGCCTCGTCGACATTTACTATTACAAATTCCTTCTTGATTTCTTTTACCCATGTTTGGGCTTCAATAGGGTCCGTAGTTCCTTTGAACTCTGGCGGACCAACACTCTTAAAATCCTTGTAGGTAGTAGCTCATGCTACTCCCGTATTTACGGGGATATTAGCCCTAATTTTATTAAATGCGGCTGTTAAAAGATTAACAATTCCTACATAGGGTTAACCGGACCTCCCTCCGGTTTATTTACATTAGCTCCTTGATTATGTTGTACTCTTCTTGGTGGCATTTTGCTGTTACAATAAACAACATATTTTGTTATTATTCCTTTCTTATTAATTAGTTATTATTCGATATTAAACAATAACTTCAACATCCATTGCTCAATTGTTCCGTAAAAAGGCTTATATTCATTCATTCATTGTAGTATAATACTACATCGTTTACATTACATAGCCTAATCTGATTACATTACTATCCCGATATTGCTTTCCAAAAATTAGGATTTACAAAAGACTACCCTTTGTTTATACAAAAGAGGGCTTTACGTCACTACTAGGTACACAATATTTACATACCAACACTATTCTATCCACTAATAGATTACATTTTCCTTAAGGCATTATCAAAATCCGCCTTGGCAAGACCGACAATAATATCACGGCTGATAGTATGCCGCGTCTGCCCTGCCTCTATGGGATAACCAGCTACCTGCTACTGGAAGTCCACGTGAGAACTTTTATGAATATAGGACATTCTCCCCATCTTCTGCTTTTTGGTCTTTAGCTCCTCCTTGAGCTCAAAAACCTCCTGCTTTAGCTCATGGACCTTGTCCTTGGCCAAAATTCTTTCCTCGTGTTCTTGCTCCCACATGGACTCCACGTCCGTCTTATCCTCTATGACAGCCTTGAGCTCTGCTTTTAGCTCCTTAACCTCCTGACAGTAATGGATGTTTCTATCCAACACCGACATAAACAGTGACATCATTGACTCCCCCAGAGCCATCTCTAGTTCTATTGCTACTGGATTGAAGGACACTACCTCCACCTCCTCTTGTATCATGTCGTCGAATACTGACATGAGATTGGGGTCCTTTGAGTCTCCAGACTCAATGACAACTATCTTTGGTTCTTCTGCTATGGGATTCGGTATAACCTCTATTTGGTTAACCGATTCTTCACTAATATCCTGTCCATCTAAATATATTCCATTTACTCCTGACATCTACACAAAACAATTAAGTTGATTAGTACATGTTAGTAGAATAATAAAAACACAACATATTCATAATGCATTTTTATAAGGTTATTTTCTTCTTTTATTTCTTTGACTTCTCTTAAGGTTATGACTTAAGGTTTTAATTCCCCCCTTAAGTTTTATAACCTAATGCTTTGATACCAACCTGTGACGCTAATGGTACTTTCAACCATAGCACCTCACAAGGGTACCTATCAATTTACCACCGACTTGTTTGGCGCCCCCTACGAAAAGTCTGGCTGCGGTGCATTCCCATTTAGGGACATCACCAGCAAAGGCTCGGGGTTCTTCACGCATTGCGCTTATAGCTTTGATACCAACCTGTGACGCCCCCAAATCCGGGTATCTTCCAACCTGACAGATGGTGCTGCACGGTACTACCATTCACACATACATTCAATTGAAAAGTCTCAGTAGAACGAATATGTCTTCTATATATTCAAAATGATATTAACATTTTCCCAGGTTCTTTATAACCATTACATTTGTTCTTGTCATAATATCAAATATATTACAATTATTCACCCTATACTATTATATAAGTATTCTACGGGTTCGTCTTCGCCTTGCCCTTATCCTTGTTGGAGCCTTCGGTCCGTTCGATATTAGCTGCGTTCATATGGTTCAAGAAAGAGTGAGCATGACTAGCTCAGCAAGTACAACAATTCTAATAAACAACATGCTTGAAACATAGGAATCATATATCTTCAATAATTGAACAATAATTATGAAGTACTATCAATAATTCAAAATTGCACTTCTTTTCATTCAAAACATTTTACAACAACAATATTCAGTAAAACATCAATTCCGGTCCAAGACCTTGAGCATTTCATACATTATTTGAAAAGGACATCCTGACACTAAGTCCGTAAGTCCGATATTTCTTACGAGCATGTCTAGGTGATCAACCTATAGTACTCTATGTTTATCAATACTACATTCATTAAATGAATGTACGTTTAAGTTGTGGCAACCTCACGTGTCTGTCGTTTGAAGACAGAACATTTTTACCATACTCAGTCTTCGTTTGAAAACCACACCAATATAACTTGGTAAATATTAACCATGCTTTGATAGAAACATAATATAAGTTGGTAAATATTAACCATGCTTTGATGTGGTAAATATTAACCACATCAAAATGGTTTGCTCCATGGATCATGTTTTACCCATTGGATCATTACATTAGGCTTAGGTCTAATTAACTTAACTTAACTTTGGGCTTGCATTAATAATCACTTGGGCTTGCACCTTAATTCCATTGGACTTTACAAATTGCTAACAATCCTACAAGTCCAATTCATTTGGCTAAAGGCCTTATTACATTTTCTCTACGTATTATACTCGTATTCTTACTCGTATATTAATTCTCAATATACGATATATCATCCTTCATATGTATTCGTACAATACTTTATATTCAATACCTCGTACAATACATACGTATCATACGATTATAACATTATTTTCTTAACGCTTGATATTCCTAACGTTCTCGAACTAAGTCCACATGCGAAATATTGCATTTTCCATACTTAGATTATTATTACATAATCCATCTCACCTTGATATTATAACGTTATGTATTTTTCAGAAGTTCAAAAATAATTCTCGAGCAGAAATTGATGAATAGTGTTTTTCGGAAATTTCTCGAAAAACTTTTATTTTTGTCTTGGAAATTCAAACACTTTAATTCCTTCACGTAGTTAAAATACTACGATGTTCCGACGTTTCTAGGTTATAGAATGACATTCATCTTACTACCCATAATAATAACAAATAATATTATTTTATTCATTATAAAAATATTTACAAAAGGTTCGATTTTTCTGGGGTGTTACAATTCTAGTTTGATTCACTAGAACCACAAAGTGAACCAAAAGGTCAAACACAAGGTGCAAGAATTACATTTAAATATAACTATTACATTTAAACTCGGGTTCCATTACAAACGGGTCTTTAAGCGCTCCTTGCTCCCTGATCTCCAATTCTTCAAAATAATTCTAAATATTCCTATTACAAAACTATTTAAAATAAATAGAAACCTTGATCAGCAGTCAAGGGGAAGTACATAGGAGGGAGATAGAATTTAAATTAAAAAAAATTATGGAGGACAAGGTACGCTGAAACTTTTGAATAAACTCTTTTATTCAAACGGACGTGGAATCCAATTCCAAGTTAATATAAAACTTTTATTTTAATCATATTCCAATTTAAAATAAAAAAAATTATTTTAATTGAAATAAATATTAAAATTAAAAAATTTCAAAATCTGGTGTCGGGAGCAACTGTGCCCAGAATACACTAGGATACAGCGTAGCTGCACTACTAGCCCAGAAAACACTTTCAACGTTATGGCGCAGCTGCGCTCCAGAATGAACTAGAGACGGCGTAGCTACGCTGCTAACCCAAAAAACCCTTTTCACGTTATGGTGCAACTACGCTCCAGAATGAACATGAGACGATGACGCAGCTGCATCGCGTCGCAGACATAACAGAAAAAAATTGCCCAGAAAATTCGATCCGATTGCATACCATACATACATGGAATCATTAAGATTGATAATTAGCACAAAGTTAGACTATGATACCACTGTTATGATTATATATAGCGCGATCATGCAATCAAATTACATAAAAGGTGCGAAAGAGCGATAAAATAGGAATTTAATTTTTTTTTATACAAACCCATTACAAAGATCATACTTTGTGCATAATTATCAATCAACAGAAAAGAGATTGTGACGCCCCTAAATTCAAGTACTTGAAACCCGAACTCGGTGCTTCACGATACAATTTCTATGAGTAGAATAATACTAATAATAATAATAACAATAATATAAATATCAAACTTAATTTACATATGCATCAGAGTCTACTCCCAGGTACACGACCTTTAAACATTCATTACATGATACTTAATAGTTATCATTATCTTAATAAAGTCATACTATTACATAAAATACCACAAATCTTATTCTGTCTGCTTTCCTTTTCCTTTGTTTCTGCATGAGCCTTTTGGATGTTCACACTTAGCTAAAAACATTTAAATTAAGCAAGGATGAGTATTTGAGTGCCCAGCAAGTAATAACAATAATAAATATTATCTGAAAGAAGTAAATGTTTTCTTTGTACGACACTTCTACAACAAATCAACAGTTGTGAAGTAAGTTGAACCAATAATAACAATATATTAATTCTATATCAAAATTTTGAAATTATGTACTGACTATAACTGGAGATTAGTTGATAGACTATGAACATTGTTTTTTATTTTTGAAAAGGTTAAACAGAACTTCATCTACAAACTATCATAACTTAAGGGCACGGGGGTGATCAGCCTGTTATGCCCTGTATTGATTAATACTACATGCAAGAATGATATTATCGTTCATCTGATCTGCCTTTGGCACACAAAAGTTTTCCCATATATGAGATGTTTATAGTTAGTCGGGAATCCGAACCAAAACAATTTGTTCAGATAATAATAAAGTTCTATCTTGTTCAACAATATTTTTAAGTTTGTGTCTAGCTGGATCAAATAGCTTAGACATCTTTTAAGTCAGCGTATACATAATGGAAATTAATAAGTATGTATCAACATGTGATTAAATACAATGATTATCCAAGTGAGAACACTTGTATAACCATATTTAGAAATTAGCGAACAAAATAAATATATGTATTATACAATAATACTTTACTAATAAATAATGATCAGATACATAATCGATATCAATAGAGTTAATATCCTGGCATAATGATAATATAATTCTAAAACTTTCTTACTTATGTCCATTGCATAAAGTAAAAGTAAAATGCAAAGGTAGGATACGTGCCTGGTCTGTTGCTTACAATACGCAACTTAGTTTTATCTTTTATATAACAACCTATCATTAATAAGATCATTTATTCGATTAGAATAATATATCATATCACATAGTATTACTATTTGCAGTCGGTACATAACCTAATCACATTGGCACATATGTTTAGCAGTCATTGGATCGCAAACAAACACATATCTAGTCAAGTTATCTAAGTCCCAATCAATTTCTGAAACATATCGGGGTACCGACGGCTTTATCGGGTAATTAGCGAGTTTAAACCTTATTTTGTATCCTTAATATTATTCTGGATAATTTAAATATCAGTTATATTATTTTTCATAGCCTTATAGTAATTTTTAAATAATTATTATAATTTATCATGATTTTTCAAATACTGGAATCATTATTAAATGATTTAAATATTAAATATTTCTATTATCATTAATATTTAATTAATATTAAACTATTAATGAAACCATTGCCAAAATATTAAAGTTATTTATAATAACTTAAAATATTTTTAAAAGTATTAACATTACCTTTAAATAATTTGTAAAACACTTAAAATCATTTTTAAATAATTACCATTAATATTAAAGTATTAATGTATTATTTATAAAAATATTAAAAGTCATTAATTATAACTTAAAATTTTTTTAATTAATTTATATCCTTGTAAATGATTTTAAAATTAATAAAACCATTTTAAAACTATTTATTTAATATAATTATTAAATAAATCAAATATCATTTAATATTAAATTAATATCATTAATATTAAATTATTAATGAAATTATCCTTTAAATATTAAAAGTTATATTTTATAACTTAAAATATTTTTAAACACTTTATTTTCATTTTAAATGATTTTTATAATATTAAAATCATTTTTAATTAGTTAATTTAATATAATTATTAATTAACTCTAATATCATTAATAGTAAATAATTAATGAAATTTACCTTTAAATATTGAAAGTTATATTTTATAACTTAAAATATTTTTAAACCCTTTATTTTCATTTAAAATAATTTTCTAATATAAAAATCATTTTTAAATTAAGTTATTTAATATAATTATTAAATATATCTAATATCATTAATATTAAATAATTAATGAAATTTGCTTTAAAATATTAAAAGTTATATTTTATAACTTAAAATATTTTTAAATACCTTATTATCATTTAAAATGATTTTAATATAATAAAATCATGTTTAATTAATTTATTTAATGCATTTATTAAATAAATTAAATATTAAAAATATTCAAATAAATACTAATATTTATGAAAAATATGTCAAATTATTAAAAGTTAATTTTTATAACTTCAAATAATTTTTGAAATTTACAAAAATTAATTTCTATTTTTAAATGATTTTTGGAAATTAATTAATTAAAATTAACTAAGTGTGTCGCTAAAGATCTAGCCCCTCAAACTCGTCGTCAAAGCTTTCTGGGTTTTCTGGGTTACCCAGAAACCCAATCAGTTTCGAGGGTCCAGTTTGAGGCTTAAAGATCTTAGGATTCTGTTTGATGTTATGGTGGTCTAATGGGTCTAACTTGTAGTATACATGACAGAGTACATACAACAGTCATAAAATCAGTTAAACTACACCAGAATCATGAGATAGAACCCGGTCAAACCTTGTCAGACGACATGTTCTTGATTTTCTGGAAATTCCAGAAAACAAATTTCGTGAACTTTTATACAACTTTGGCCAGCCACTACCTTCACCCTGTTTGTTATTTAGGTGATATAAAAGCTTTAATTTGCAGTTCATATACCATATTACAACTGTATTACAACAATAAGAATAAAACAACAAAAACAAGCAAGATCTAAACGCATGAACATGTTGTCAGAGCGTTCCGGGCTGCCCAGATTTCGTATGGTTATGGCCAGTCAACGTGGTTTGACCATGAATATCTTACAATCTGTGCATGATCTGGTCCTGCTACAAGTCCCAAAACACAGATCTCACAGCATACTACATGTATCAACCTTTAAAACACAAAACCAAACACAAAAAGAGATCTACAAGACCTGACATTTGGTTGTCAGACAACAAATTTTTTTTTTCCAGAATTTTTAAATCTTCAAATTCGTGCACTTAGAAGATATGGACCTACAAGATACCAACCCATATCATCAATATATACTACATATAATATGTTTTAAAATAAAATTCTAACATCTAACACATCAATCAAGATCAGATTTCTAGGTTTAGTTTTTATACCTCACTTTGATCTATCTTGTATTTGGGCTTCTGATCTGTTAGTGGATTTTGTGGGACTTGGTTTTGGGACTGATACACTACAATATTTCATAGGTTTTGAGAGAGGGAGAGAATTGGTAAAGAGAAAGTTGAACAAATTGACTTGAAAATGATTTTTCTCTCTCTTGATCTATATATATGTTGGTGAAATGTATATAATGTAGATATATATTTAGGGCGATAATTTGGAGATTTTTGGTCACATAGCTGATCAAGAGTTGCTCAACAACTCTAATCTTAGCAAGATTTGTAAGCAATCTAATAAAAAATGTGACAAAGGGTATTTTGGTCATTAGGCTTGTGATTTTAATGGCTAATTTATCATTTGTCTAAGCCTTAGGGTTTAACCCTAAGGTTTTGTACAATAATTTCTAGCATTTTGCAATTAGGGATAAAATAAAAATTTAGTTTCTAAAAATGGAAAATTGGGGTTTTGCTAATTAGTTAAGTTTTCTAATTACATTAAGCTTGATATTAGATTAAGAATTTACTAATTATAATTAAGCTTGCTAATTTGGCAATTAGGGTTCCTATTTAGTCATTAGGGTTACTAATTCTAACAATTAGGGTTATAAATGTGTAGTTAAGGTTTTCTAAGTAATAATTAGAATTTTCCCTAATTAACATTAAGCTTAATAATTTATCAATTAAGGTTCTAGTTTAGTAATTAGGGTTTTTAATTACTAATTAGTGTTTCTATTTTTAGCACTTATGGTTCTAAGGGTTTCTAATTACTAAATTAGGGTTTTTAATCATTAGGGTTTACCTAATTAGCATTATAATTCTAACACTTGTTAAACAATCACTTTAACATAATAACTTGCCAAATCTTACAGTCGTAATTGACTCCTGTATTAGGTTTTATCATGATACACCGTAATTAATCAAACATTATCTATGTATACATACAGTACATATTTATAGCACTGAATTATAAATAATATTATATTATTATCCTCATTCCATATCTGATTTATCTTGTATAAATAACATTATTAATTAAGTTAAAATAATTAACTTAAGACTAAAAGACAAATTACACCCAAACTTTACACCACTGTTGATTTTTGCATCTCAAACTGAAAAAAGGTATCTAAGTAAACCCCAAACTTCATTATGCTTAACAAAAGATACACTTTCATCACTTAGCCGGTCAAAACTGACCGGCTAATGCACCCATCTAGATTTGAAGGGATATTTAAGTCATTTTCTTATCTTCTCCAACAAAAACTCTCCTACCGCCTCTGCTTTTAACGTCAGACCTATTATCTCCAAGCCGATGGAGAATTCTTGCCAAAAACTCAAAAAACCTTCCAATTCTTGCCTCCATCAAAACATAAAACCTTACCCCGAAGAGAAAATTGCACGAAAGTGATCCCCTCATCTAAATGACCTTCATGCTGCTTCATCTGATACTGATATTGAAATAGAGGAAGAAGTCTCGACCGATGAGGAGGGGGAAGAAGATCAGAAATAGGAATCAATGACCATGCACCACAAGTCCGATGAAGGAGAATCTGAAGAGCCTGAAGAAGGACTTGTTCAGAAAAAGCCCTTATCAACCCCAGAATTTGAATCAAGTGATTCCGATGAGACCCAAAACTCTCCTACCCTTATCAACCCCAGAATTCGAACAAGAGATAATTGAAGCAATGGCAGGTGCATACTTGTTACCCACCAATGGTTTGAATCCATAGGTGCATACTCCTAGATGAGTCTTTCCACATGTCTTACACACTTCGATCTTACTCTTAGAATCTCCTTGTTCCCCCTCCAGTATTCCCAGAGTTAAAAACTCTTTCTTTTTGGTATATTGCCAATGACATTCTCTACCTTGGTTCCTCCCTCTACCTTGCTATTATTCTTTCTCTCTTGGTGGTACTGAGTAAACGCCTCACTACCACCATCGGCTATAATCACCTTTTCGAAAATGGTCCCACAGGAAACACTATAGAACACAAAAATCCCCGGTTTAGTTAAATGCAGCCGTTAATAAATTAACGAACTCTTGTATAGGGTTGTTTTGACCCCCCCTTGATTTTCATTACGTGATTCCGCTTCCTGATTTACGTTGTCTTCGCCTTGGCAGCATTTTCCGATTAAATAAATAAAATTTCATTATTATCTATTTACTTGCTTGGTTACCCTTCCATACTAATACCTCATACCACATCAAAGCACATTAAATAAAAACTTCATTATATTAATATGTTTCTTCATAGTCAAAACTATGTACAATTTGCTTACATAGCCCAAGGCTATTACATTTCTATCCCACAATTGAACTTCTCAAATTTTGGGATTTGTAAAAAGACTACCCTTTTATTCAAAAGAGGGTTTTACGTCACTACACATATATTTATAACTCTAGATTTGTAATAATGCATAACAATGTCCTCGCGTTTCTCATTCGCAATCTTAACTACAGTATCCCGACTAATAGTATGTCGAGTTTGTCCTGACTCCATGGGATGACAAGCAACCTTCATCTTAAAATCCATATGAGCACTCTCATGGATGTAAGACATCCGTGCTATCTTTCGGTCTCTCTTAATCATCTTCTTACGAAGCTTATCGGCCTCTGCCTTATAGTCCCTAACCTGCTCTATCATAAGCACATGTCTATCGTGTTCTAACTCAAAATATGCTTCTGTAGACACCTTAGCTTCATGGAGATAATTAATCTCTTCACTCTGATTCTGCACAAGTGTACTCAGTTGCACATTCCTATCAAGCACTGCCAGATACAATGCTCTCATTGCATCTGGTAGTGCCTAACCTGCTCTGTCATAAGCACATGTCTATCGTGTTCTAACTCAAAATCTTCTTCTGTAGACACCTTAGCTTCATGGAGATAATTAATCTCTTCACTATGATTCTCATAACTGCATTTCGGTTGCACATTCCTATCAACCTTCGCCGGATACAATGCTCTCATTGCATCTGGAGGTATTGACTCTAGTGTAGGTACCACTGTATTAACCGATGTTACCTCCATTTCCTCCTCCTCATAGACCATCATATTAAGATATGACGCTATATCCATATCTCCCTCGGAGTAGTCCTCCTCAGAAAAGTACTCCACTGTCTCCGACTCCTCTAGAATCACTAATGGTACCTCCGCAACCGGCATAGGTACAGGCTCTATTTTGTTCACAACTTCTTCGCTCACCGCGTGTATATCTCTATACATAAAGCTATCGATCGACATCCTATAATAATACATAACATGTTGATTAGTACATAACACACTATTGTATAAGCACAAATCACATTTAATTTATTTAGGGTTACTTTCCATCTTTTAAATCTTTCTTTACTGAGTTTCCTCAATACCTTATTAACTCATTCAACTGAAATAAAGCTTGAGTTTACTTCCTTCGGACTTTTCTTCCTTAACGAAGTTATTAGCCTAAGGTTCTTCCCCCCTTAAGTTTTATAACCTAATGCTTTGATACCAACCTGTGACGCTAATGGTACTTTCAACCATAGCACCTCACAGGGGTACCTATCAATTTTCCACCGACTTGCTCGGCGCCCCTCTGGAAGTAGTCCGTCATGCATTGCATTCCCATTTAGGGACGTCACCAGCAAAAGGCTCGGGGTTCTTCACGCATTGTGCTTATAGCTTTGATACCAACCTGTGACGCCCCCAAATCCGGGTCTCTTCCAACTCGACAGATGGTGCTACACGGTACTTATAACTGTACATTCATTCTATTAAAACGACATCAAAATATGTGTATCAACGACATTTTTATTACATTAATAATATTACATCCCGTTCGCAGGTTCTAAAACCATTACATTCTTTGTTCATCATTCTATGATATATACAACTTACTAGTTTATTACAAGGTAAACTAATCATTCAGCTTCATCCTGCCTCTATCCTTGTTAGATCCCTGGGTTCATTCAGTCCTAGCTGCATTCATATGGTTCAAGCAAGAGTGAGCATAACAAGCTCAGCAAGTACAAAAATTTCTTTTAAACAACATGCTTGAAACATAGGAATCATATATCTTCAATAACTGGATAATAGTTATGAAGTACTATCAATAATTCAAAATAGCATTTCTTTTCCTTCAAAACGTTTTACAATAACAATATTCTGTAAAACATCAATTCTGGTTCAAGACCATGAGCATTTCATATTTTCTTTGAAAAGGACAACCCGGCACTAAGTTTGTAAGTCCGGCATATCTTACGAGCACTTCTGGGTGATCATCCCATAGTACTCTATGTTGATCAACACTTCATTCATTAAACATATTTACGTTTAAGTTTTGGCAACCTCGCGTGCCCATCGAATAATCGATGAAAATACATTTATTTATTCATACTCAGGCTTACCTTGAATCCGTACCAAACAATTGGCGTAGGATAACGTTAGCAATTCTATATTGAAAGACTTGTAAAGAAATCAATCAACTCTTCATGATTAGTCTAGCCGAGATAAAACTGGCATCGACCCTTTAGTAAAACAGTTCATGCATCTCATAGCATGAATCCCTGAAAACTTGGCTAACACGAAGGTTAGACAAGTATTTAAGAAAAACTTGCCTTTAGCGTCTGCTACAGTAAAAATAACTTTTCCTTTCAGTCTTTATGGTCTCTACAATACATAACCACATAACATACCACATTAGGTCATGAATGAACATACATGGTTCCTAATAAATCTTACCTTCTTCTCTCAATCTAATCATATATTAGATTTGTTACTATTGTTTCTAACTTGCCATTATATTTTTACATTATTCTTACCAACTTCTTTCGCTTCTATGTCTTACGTGAATTTACTTCATTAATAGAACTCGTTTCGAGTTAATCATCCTTCCTCACGGCTTACTAACATCCATACGTTAATCGAAACTCGATCGTCATTTGTTAAGTACAATTTATTGCATTCCATTTACGTTCACGTATTACTTAACAACTTTTAGTTGTAACTCTTAATGTTATAGGCCTTATCATTCTTGAATACTGTTCACGTTCTCTATACTTTACGTTTGTCGTTTAACTACTCATTAAACAACATTAAATTCCAAAAGTCATCACTATAACAGTGATTTAGGAAAGGTATTATCATGTTCAGTAAGTAATTACATAATCCATACTGGTATTGCAAACCATTGGATTCATAATCAACTTGGTCAACAAATTTCTACAGCCGACTTAGCACATTACGTTGTTCTCATTACGTTCATCTTTAATTGATTATTAACCTTTAATCATCATACATTAAGTGTTTAACAATGCCTTAACAATGATATATTAACACCTTATTTCATTACTAATGAGTTATCTTTCTTTCTATACTTATAAACATTCTTGTCTGTCAAAACTCTAGGACTAGCGTCGTGGTGCCACTCTTAGCTCTTTTATCTTCATGTGACGCCTTGCTTGAAAGTTAGCGATGAGTGATGACATCGTGCTTGGCTGCCAAGGCTACCACTATTTGGCCTTGGGTTGGCGCCGCGGTGCCAACTCTGTGCCTTAGAAAAATTTATAGCTTTTGAAATTTTATGAACTTCCCGGACGCATAACTTCTTCGTTATAAGTCCGAATTGGCTCGTTCAAAAGCCTACGGTTCAAAAATTACGTACTCTACACGTTTATGCAAGAATTTTATCTATTTGATTTCGTTTGCTAAACATTCACCTATTAGTTCTGTTTAACAAAAACGATAAACGTTCGTGAACGTTCAACGCTCGTTTCTTCTTTCTAAGTCGGAATTCGGTTATTTTCTAGTCTGCAACTCTATAATGCCAAATATGACTTGTCTCCATTGAAAACCAATGTTTCCAAGCTCAATATCAAAATTTAACTTCCATTCCGAGATTTTCACGAATTCGACGATTATCGTCCAAACTCGTGAATTCCGCCTTAACTTCATTTCTTATGATTTGTTCATTATTTCAAATGGATTCAATCCATTATATTAACATCTTGACATACATACTTCATTAACTTATAAACATGATAAGTTATTACTTGTTCCTTGTGAGTTTATAACTTATAAAAGTATAAACTACTTATGACTTCCTTCCTCATGACTTATTATAGATTAAGTCTTTTAACCACCATTCTTATTTCTTATTATCATACAATCTTATTAAAGTACACATATGAGTAGTTCATATAAACTCTTCATAAATTCATAACTTAATTAAGTTTGAATTACTTATTCATGACATATACGGCTTAAGACCATTGATTAATCATTCCTATCATTCCTTAGCATACATGTTCTACCACTACCCACCTCTCTAATAATGGAAGAGAAAGAGATTTATGGTTTAAGTTCTTACCCTTGATAATCACTTGATTAATCTTTAATCTCATTCTTACTTCTTGAATTCTCAAAGACTAACTTATTCTAGCTTTTGTAGATTTTTCTCTCTAACCAATAAGCTCTCAACTTATTGGATGAAATGAACAACCACCAAAATGAAATCCAAGCTTGCAATTTATAGGACTTCCTAAGTTAGGGCATAAGGGTCATTAATCCAACCCACCTCCATTACATTTGGCTTAAAGCCTTATAACGTATAATTTATGTATTAATCTCGTATTCTAACTCGTATACTTATTTAATATACGACATTCTATCATTCATACATGCTCGTATAATACCTCGTATTATACTTATATCCATTACCTCGTATAATACTTACATATTATACAATCATTGCTTTAATTCATTATACGCATTTAAATTCCTTCTCGAAATTCATTTTCCCTAATCGTTAGGTTTTAAGTCTGCAGGTGAAAAACTGTGTTTGCCATAACTGAAATATTATTAGATATTCCATCTCACCTCGATATTTTATCATTACTTATTTCTCGAAAGTTCAAAAATAATTCCCGAGCAGAAATGCGTGAATAGTGTTTTTCAGTAAATTTCTCGGAAAGTTTTTATTTTCGTCTTGGAAATTCAAACACTTTAATTCTATCACGTAACCAAAATACTACGACATTCCGATATGTCTAGGTCATAGAACGACCCTCGAATAGCTTACTCCCATAAATAATGGATTAAATTCATTTAATCCTCATAATAAAAACAAAAATTTAATTCTCAAAAATCCAAATTTTCTGGGGCGTTACAAATTGCATTTCTAAAACTTATGATTTATAGTTAAATTTTGAGAATATTTCAGTATTTGCTTAAAAAACATTAATTTGAGTAGCAATAATGCTGATTCTATTTTTCATTGTTTACTTCAATTTGAGATAGATGGGCTATTCATGTTGGCATCATAGCATTGATATTGGTGCTTTATTGGTTGTGTTATGGGAGGAGGAAACATAGTCCGCATTGGTTATTGCCTATGTACAACAGTCCCAAAGATCGACGGAGATCAGAATAGGCATATTCTTAACTTCTTCAGCGAGCTTTTATCTTTTATACACGAAGCACGCCGAGCAAATGGTTCTCAATATATCCCTTAGATTAGATCAGATCAGATCAGAGGACGATTGGTACCGCTGCAGTTAATTGTCTGTAACTATAGAAGTAATTCAAAATGTTTGTGTTATTAATTAATACCAGCATCATCTGTTAATTATGTGGAATATGTTTTAGTCAACTATTACTTTGATTCATTATTTGGCAGTTGGAAATCTGCATTCTTTTATACCCAATGGTGGAGGTTTGAAACGGCTTGTTGAGCAGCCAGTGGGAATTGGAGTTTCGGGTTATGGTGGAGTGGCCTAACAGGTTGTTTTAGAGACCTCGCGTTCAGCCGTGGCAGAGATGGCCAAGGTAATAACAAGATTTGCAGATGGCAACAGTGCTAGAAATTGTGGGAATATACGATTTACAGATGGAGGGAAAGGAGACCCCTTGAGAGAGAGAGAGAGAATGGGAGAGGGGTTACCAAAATAATGGTGACTGGAATTGAGTTGAAAAGGGAGAGACGATGAAGAAAGAGGAACAGAAAAAGTGCATCTAATGTAAAATACCAAAAGTACCCCTCTGTAATAAGCATTTACAAGCTTAGCCGATCATTTTTAACTTGTTCACTGAAAAAGTGTGCATTTTATTATATAAAACTGAAGTTTGGGGGTGTATTTAGACACCTTTTTTAGTTTGGGATGCAAAGTCAATAGTTGTGTAAAGTTTGGGGTGCAAATTATCTTTTAGTCTTAACTTAATAATTTGAACTAAAATTCATATAATAAAATAATTATTATAATAATTTTAATAATCATTCCATATATTATCAAATAATATATAAACATATTTTCATGGAAAATAAGTAATAAGAATATTTTTATTACCAATTTAATTTATTATAAGATTATAATTTATAATGATCACTAATTCTAAAATAAAATCATTTGTAATTATTCATGTAATAAATATATTTTATTTATCACATAAATACATATACTTTGCCTTGCACTTATTCTCACCTTTAAAATAATAATAATAATAAAATTATACACAAAATTCCTGATTTAATTATACAGAAAATATCGGGTTATTACATTCACCCTCCCTTATAAAGATTCTGTCCCCGAAATCACCGTTTTAAAACTTATACATACCAGGGTACATAGCATACACAATCATTGCAAGTAGATCTCGATCAAATTTGATCGAACTGATCTTTAACTATTCACATAAAGCTTGTATATCTGATTAAACGGAAAAATTAATTTTTAGTAGAACTCAAATTCCTCCTTCAAAATTTCTTTATAAAATAATTTACTATATATAGGAAAATTATGTATATGAAAATAAAAGTTATACGAATAATACCTGGAGTTCCAACACCAGCTATCATGGTATCTTGGACCGTCATGTTGAAGACCCTTACGGTTGATTTTGTTGGCTTGCTTGATGACGTTTCTCCCGTGATCGCCAGAGTCCTGCTGCCTATCCTCGTGTTCACGCTTCCTGCCTTCACTCTCCTTTTTGGATAGTCTTTCACCTTATGCTCCACTGACCCACACACGAAACACCCACTGTTTATCCTTGGATTGGGGCAGTTGGGAGAGATATTGCCCTCCTGCCCGCACTTGTAGCACATGAACTTTCCCTTGAGGCACTCACCCGAATGGTTCTTCCCATACTTTCTACACTGTATCACCTGCTTCTTCTTCACACCTTCTTACTTTACCTGAACATTCCCAAAATTTCTCCCCTTCCTCTTGACATTACCACTCCTACTTCCACTATTAATATCCACCTTCCAAGTTCCTTCGACCTTGCCTTTGTTCTTCTTCTCCTTGTTGTAAAGGTTCATGGCCTCAGTCCCTTCTTTAGCTATAATATCTTTCTCCATGAGTGCTGCAAAAGTGTTTTTTGCAACACTACCACCTTATTGTAGAGCCAGGGTTTTAATCCCAGCTCAAACCTTCTCACCTTCCTAGCCTCCGTATCAACTTGATGCGGAGCGAACCTAGCCAACTCATTAAACTTTGCGGCATACTCCGCAACAGTCATGTTCTCTTGCTTCAACTCCAAAAACTTCACCTCCATCCTAGCCTGCATACTAGATGAGAAATAATTCTCGAAAAAAAAGTTTTAAATCTAGCCCAAGCAATTACACCTTCTCCCGCCCTAGCTTAATTTGCTTCCCACCAAAAGTTCGCCTCCCCTTTCATCATATAGGTGGCAAAAGCGGTCTTTTGCCCCTCAGCTACACCAACTATTACAAATGCCTTTTCAATCTCCTTAACCCAAGTTTGGGCCTCTACAGGGTCAGTTGTACCTTTGAATTTTGGCGGTCCTACAACCTTAAAATCTTTGAAGTTTGCCAAGAGATTATCCGGCTGGTTCCCTGCAGCTGGCATTCCTTGTTGCATAGCCTGAGCTACCATGTTCTCAAAGTTTTGCATTAGGTCTTGTTGTTATCCCCCAGCATTGTTGACAGATTATTCTGCCCTTTGATTTTGAGTTTGACGTCTTGGCAGCATTATCTGATTAAATAAGACTATAAATTATTCTTTACATTCTAAACCTTATTATATAAGTTCCACTTATCAAACTTATTTCATTAATCAAACATAGATTCATATTCATTTAGCGAATACTTTACATAGCGTAGCACATACTGCTTTAAACATCAGATATCCCTTTGTGACCACAAAAGTCAGGATTTACAGCCTTGACTAATACAAAAGTTGGGAATATTATATTACACACGCACATTACCAAACATACATAATCAAATACTAATTCTGCTTATTTCCTACACCTTTTTCCTGATTTTGGACAACCTTTCGCCCAATGACCTTCCAACCCACAAATAAAACATGCACCTTGTTTAAAGTCGGGACAATGAGGAGATGTATGTCCCTCATGGCCGCAAATATAACATATCTTCTGACACCCCCAAAATAGGTATACATCACCCATCTTGGGTCACCAAATACATGGTACAGAATACAAATACAAACTTAATTATACAACATAAGCTGAGAGTTTTTACACGAATATTGTCATCTAGACAATATCCAAACTCAAATAGAATCCTCATTACATTTATTAGAACACTATTTTATAGAATAGTGAGGACTACTATAACACCATCTCGGGCCATCACTCCGTTCCCCGACTAGTTCCGGTTATGTTCTCATTTCCTGAAGAGAACAATGAGGGTGAGCTTAACTAGCCCAGTATGAAATATTATGACTAAGATAATGCAGAATAAGTTATCATTAGCCTTCAACAATGTTAAACTGATAGAATATAATAGACAACAAGTTTAACTGCAGTGGAACAAGCAATCCATTAGAAGAGTCAAGTAGAGCATGATATCTACTATCTTTTATGATTTAAAAAGTTTATCATTAACTTTATTACTGGGACTCAGCTTAATAAATAGATCACATCATCGAATCATCCCTGCACTACGGCCAAGGATATTCATTAGTATCACGTCCATAAATTATTCTTGCACTACAGGCCAAGAATTATTCGTGTAATCATCAATGGTCATGACTATTACCGAATTATTCTTGGTCATAATCATACCAATCAACAGTCCATCTATGCATGTAAGACAAAGATGACTTTCATCATAATATAAGCATGAGGATGATGACAATGATATAAGAATTCAATAAAAACAAGTTTAAGGATAAATTTTTAAAGATTTATAATTTAATTTATCCAGAAAGAAATAACGTCCATATTTTCAACATGATACTGCTTTGTAGAGTAAAATTTAAGAATAATATCCATGTATCAAAAATAATTTGGACAGAAAAGAAATAAATTTTTCGGTGAATAGTACCCCGTAAATAGTCTCCTATGAATAGTACTTTGGGAATAGTACCCGTGAATAGTACCCAGACATGAAAAGTGCCCCGAATACCCGAGTGAATAATATTATAGTGAATAGTAAAACTGGGTGAATAGTAACCTGTGAATAGTAACTCGTGAATAGTACCTTGGCATGAAAAGTGCCCCGAATACCCGAGTGAATAATATTATAGTGAATAGTAAAACTGGGTGAATAGTAACCCGTGAATAGTAACTCGTGAATAGTACTTCGGATGAAAATATTGATATTTAATAAGAAAGTTCTATCAATATTCCAATAAAATGATAATGGATGAAGCACAAAATTTACGGATATTCCACTAATTTCAAGGATTATAGAAGAAATACTTACCATAGTAAGTTTAGATTTAAGAATATGAAAAGAATTAACATACGAAGACTACAAATGGATTTTCACCTGTCATACGGTACGTAATCCGCGTAGACAGGTTATTCTGACATACTAAAGGATGAATACAAAAAATAGTATTCCTTATGAATACGAAAGAAATTATACCCCTTACGAAAAAAATGAATAATATCCCTTACGAATATAACAAATAATACCCCTTACCTTAGTAGAAAGTTGGATACTGCAAAACTGTAGTAGCAGAATACTCTTCTTCTTCTCTCTATAGTTTTTCTCTCTATAGTGTCTCTTGTGAATCTCAGTGAATTGGTGAGAATGAAAGAAGAATTAAGCTTCTATTTATAAGAGAATGGAATAAATAGTAACTAATTCACGAACGGTCCAGATTAATTTACTATTAAAACAGATGGTCCAGATTGATTACTATTAAAACCACAACCGACGGTCCAAATTGATTTACTTTTAAAACCACCACCGACGGTCCAGATTGATTACTTTTAAAACCATCACCGACGGTCCAGATTAATTACTTTTAAAACCACCACCGATGGTCCAAATTAATTTACTATTAAAACCACCACCGACGATCCAAATTGATTTACTATTAAAACCACCACCGACGGTCTAGATTGATTTACTATTAAAACCACCATCAATGGTTCAGATTGATTTACTATTAAAACCACCACCAATGGTCCAGATTGATTTAACTTATTACACTTTTGTACCCCTAAAGTTTTCCAAGTTTGCATTATTCCCCTCTAACTTTTGTAATTCACTTATCTTCAATAAACGCATTTTTAATACTTCAACAATTATTCATCATTAATATTATAACTCACAATATTTAACAACCAGGCCATTCCAAGGAAAGAGGGCGCTTTCCGATAAGGATTTCTCTTTATTGCAAATAATAATATAAAATATTATGCAGATGATAATGTGACAATAATATGATTAAACAAATCGAATCAAATATTGCAATTAGGTGACTAAACATCTCCTTGACAGAACTTTTAGACATTGTCAATATTGCAAATAATAATATGAATAACTTTGACATCTCAATTATTAATTTAACAATATAAAATATTATGCAGATGATAATGTGACAATAATCGAATCAAATAACGTGAGATACTATGCAATAATTACTATAGCAATAATTGAGTATAACTGAGTGACTTCTCACGTAAGCATCAATAATCAATACCATGTGCTACTATGCAACCACGCCAGACATCAGATTTTTTTACCACCGGGTAGTTCAACAGGTTTAACAATAAAACTTCCGTCGTTATTTTTATAAAAGATATTTCATCGTTTTCTAACTACGACAATACTTCCATTAATAGGTTCCACTAATGATTGTGCCATCGCATTTAATATTCCCCTCGTAAAACGAATATTCCCCGACCAATCGAATATTAACTGACACAATGAATATTTTATATCAACTTGCTTACTTTGCAAAATTTTCCAAATATTACCCATAATTATATCATAATATTCAAAAATATATTTCGAGAAAAATTATTCTTTATTCAAAAAAAAATTGGGGTCTTACAACCTCCCCTTCATATGAAATTTCGTCCTCGAAATTAGGGTACATACCTGATATGTCAAAGAGATGAAGATACCTCGTCAGATTCTAACTCTCGAGGTAAAACTTTTGAGCGTCGAATATGATCCTTCTTATCCAAGATTTTAACAGATACCTCTTCATACATTAAATCTTCCGCTATCTCGTCCGGTTCTAATTAAATAATGTGGTTCAAGTCTTCCACATATTTATGTAACATAGATACGTGAAAAACGTTATGAACACGCGATATACTTGACGGTAAAGCGAGTCTATAGGCCATACTTCCTACTCGATCGAGGATTTCAAATAGACCAATAAAAGCGAGGGTTGAGATTTCCTCTCTTCATCAATTCTTGCTTCTAGAATAACGCCTTCTTGAACCTTCTTCTTCACATTCATTAGCTCTGAGTCTGTAGCTTGATCGGCTTTAACTTTATTGATTAAAGTTGGTTTTAATCGTATATTTGCTATCTTCACGTAGGTTCTTGGAGTCTTTAACTCTATTTCCATCTTTTGTAAGTCGTACGAAATGTGTCTTTGTGTTAACAACGTCACACTCGTAACCGCATACGATCTTCTACTCAACTCGTCAGCTACCACATTAGTTCTTCCACGATGATATTAAATTGTATGGTCGTAATCTTCAATAGCTCGAGCCAACGTATTCAGCGCATGTTATGTTCGTTTTAGGAGAAGAAATATTTGAGGGTTTTGTATCGGGTTCAAGGTGGATACAAAATTTGATTTCACGCTCTGGGGGTAGGCCAGAAAGTTCTTCAGGGAATACGTCAGGAGATTTATTAACAATAGAAATATCATTCAAATCTGACGTATTTTTATTTAAATCCGTGACATGGCTAAGAAAGCTTGACATCCGTTTTTCAATAAATGAATAGCTTTATGGCTTGATACGATAGTGAATGACTTTAGTGGTGTGGTTACTTGAATTCACATAACAGGTTGGTTAGGAATATGAAAACTAACAACCTTACGAAAACGATTAATTTTAGCACGATGAGTAGTCAACTAATCAATTCCTAAAATCACATTGAATACAAGTATTTTCAAAGAGATAAGATCAACATGTAATGTGAAAGTGTCGATTTGAATCAAATAAGATTTATAAACAGTGGAGGTAACGAAGGTTTCTCCCATCGGAGTTTCAACGGATAAGTCGGAGTCTAATTTCTCCGGAGTTAAATTTAAACGTTGAGTGCAAGTAGGAGAAATAAAAGAGTGGGTAGAACCAGTATCTAATAAGGTATAGACTTCGCAAGAATTTATAATTAACTAACCCGTGCTAACTTCGTTCGGGTTACTCTCTTTTTGAAAAGTCACGAAAAACACTTTTCCTAAAACCGCCAACTTTGTTTTGTCTGTATCCACCTTTGGTGCCACCGTCCCAGCTGGATTTGACTTCACTACACGACAAAATTGAGCTAGGTGACCTTCTCTTCGGCAATTGTAACACGTTTTGGACTGCATCGTGCCGTTTGGACTGATGTGTCCCTCCCCTCTGCATTTGAAGCATACGATTGGTGGTCGTTCTTCTTCCTTAACAACAGGTGCTAGTGCTGACGTCTTTCCATCATGATTGAATCTCCTCTTCTTGAAATTCCCACTTCTATTATCTTGGCCATGATTACCACTGAAGTGCTTACCATTTTTGGCATGTTGATTCCCTCCACGTATGTTGTCACCGCTTCGAGGACTGCTACCATTGGTATTATCAACTTGCCAGCTGCTCTCTCTTGGTTGGGTTGACTCATTATCGCGCTCCAATAATTGTGTCGTACTTACAACATCTAAATACAAACACAATTTGTGAGAAATGAGGTATTGACGTATTTCGGGTCACAAACCTTGCAGAAACATTCGCGTCAGCCTCTCCTCATTATCAACCAAATGGGATGCGAATCAAAACAACTCGGCAAACTTAGCCTCGTATTGCGACACAGTCATATTGTTTTGCTCCAACTTGATAAAGTCCACCTCCTTCATGTGTCAAATACTTTCGGGAAAGTACATGTCATTGAACAGCTCTTGGAACTTCTCCTAAGACATCTTGAGTCTGGCGGTCAGGTACGCTTTCGATTCCCACCAAGAATCGCTTCTCCTCTCAACATGAAGGTGGCAAAGGGAGCCTTTTGCTCCTCGGAGCATCCCAAGACATCAAATATTTTGGTGATCTGCTTTATCCACGTCTCCACCTTAAGTGGTTCTAGCTCTCCCAAAAACTCCGGTGGTCCCAACTCCTTGAACTGATTAGCAGTGACCAACCGAGCGTTGCCAGTGTTTCCACCTGTATTTTGAATAGGAGTCGCTCTCACCTGATGTTGCATGAATTGCATAAAGCCTCTGAACATCCCATCGTTCATCATTTGAACGGTGTTATTATTTACTTGAGGATTATTGTCTTCCTGTTGAACATTATCCTGGATATTGATCGTTGGTGACTCAACGGTCTCATGTGCTTCATTGCTTATCTTGACATTTTCAGATGCCATTTTCAAATACTGCCACAATACAAGGGTTAATTGACATGCCACATATTATCCCTATACTCTGACCGACCAATTAAATACCAAATAAACTTAGGTAGGTCATACTAGCGAAGGAATTCCCCATCTCTCCCCTCCTAGTTCTTGTCTCACATCTCGATGGGATCATATCCTAAGCTTTGATATTAAATCGTGACGCCCCCAAAATAGGTATACATCACCCATCTTGGGTCGCCAAATACATGGTACAGAATACAAATACAAACTTAATTATACAACATGAGCTGAGAGTTTTTACACGAATATTGTTATCTAGACAATATCTAAACTCAAATAGAATCCTCATTACATTTATTGGCACACTATTTTATAGAATAGTGAGGACTACTATAACACCATCTCGGGCCATCACTCCATTCCCCGACTAGTTCCGGCTACATTCTCATTTCCTGAAGAGAACAATGGAAGTAAAAGGGTGAGCTCAACTAGCCCAGTAAAAAATATTATGACTAAGATAATGCAGAATAAGTGTAACGCCCCCAAAATAGGTATACATCACCCATCTTGAATCGCCAAATACATGGTTCAAAATTTAAATATAACTTAATTATACAACAGTCGTGTAAAATACGACAAAACATATGTTGTGAGTTTTAATACAAATATTGTCGTCTAGACAATATCCACACTCAATTGAGTCCTCATTACATTTATTATCACACTATTTAACAGAATAGTGAGGACTACTAATTCTATTATCTGGACCGTCACTCCATTCCCCGACTAGTCCCTGCTACGTTCTCATTTCCTGAAGAGAACAATGAAAGTAAAAGGGTGAGCTCAACTAGCCCGGTAAGAAATATTATGACTAAGATAATACAAAATAAATTATCGTTAGCTTTCAACAGTGTTAAACTGATACAATATAACAAACATCAAGTTTAACTGCAGCGGAACAAGCAATCCATTAAAAGAGTCAAGTAGAGAATAAAATCTACTATCTTTTATGATTTAAAAAGGTTTTTCATCACTTTTATCGCTAAGACTCATCTTAATAAATAATCCACATCATCCCTGCACTACAGCCAAGGATATTCATTAGTATCACATCCACAAATTATCCATGCACTACGGGCCAATGATATTCATGTATTCATCAATGGTCATGATCATGCCAACAACTGTCCATCAATGCACTACGGGCCAATGAAGACTTTTACCACATCATTTATAACATTACGGTAATGATTATACCGAAATAATCCCTGGTCATAATCATATCAAGTCCATCTATGCACTACGGGCCACAGATGACTTTCAACGTAATATAAACATGAGGATGATGACAATGATATAAGACTTCAATAAAACAGGTTCAAAAATTAATTTATCCAGGAACTAATAACGTCCAAATTGTCAACATGATACTTCTTTGTAGAGTAAAATTCAAGAATGTTCAGAAGAATATTTCCATGAAAAGATACTGGATGAAGTGCAAATATCAAGGATATTCCACTAATTTCATGGAGTATAGAAGTCAAAACTTTAACCAACTGAGTATAATAAAGAATGGAATAACAAAAGAAATCACCAGGCATGCGATAGACCGCATGCATACGGAGTTATTTAAATGTAATAATAAATAACGGAACCAAAGTCATGCGTAAATGCACGTATGGGATATTCTAACGTAATAATAAATAACGGAACCAGTCAAAGTAAATTCGCACCCCAGATATGATGTTCCAATAGAATAATAAATAACGAAACCAGTCATGCGTAAACGCGCACAAAACAGATGGTCCAATGTAATAATAAAGAATGGAATAACAAGAAGAATTTCACCATGTATGCGGTACTTCGCATAGACATGTTATTCCAACATAATAATAAAGAATGGAATAATAGAAGAATTTCACCATGTATGCGGTATTTATGCGATACATGTTATTCCAACATAATAATAAAGAATGGAATAATAGAAAAATTTCACCATGTATGCGGTACTTCGCATAGACAGGTTATTCCAACATAATAATAAAGAATGGAATAATAGAAGAATTTCACCATGTATAGGGTAGACCGCGTATACAGGTTATTCCAACAAAATAATAAAGAAAGGAATAACATAAGTTCTCTTTATGAATACGAAAGAAATAATACCCCTTACCTTAGAACAAACTGGATATAGGAGTAGTGAAGTAGCATAATACTTTTCTTCTTTCTCTCTATAGTTTCTCTCTCTAGAGTTTCAGTGAATTCGTAAGAAATAATGAAGGAATGAGCTTCTATTTATAGGAGAATGGACTGAATAATAACTAATTCCTGAACGGTCCAGATTGATTTACTTTTAAACGGACGGTCCAGATTGGTTTACTATAAAATATTCTAATAAAACAAAATCTTTTAAATAAAATATAATATATTCTATTTATAATTTAATAAAATGAATAACTTTATAAAAGTATTTTGTTTTATATAAAAAGATTTTTATTGTCAAAACACTATCTGCAGCACTTATGCAAACACTATGCATAATAAAATATAATATATTCTAATTATTGTCTAATAAAATAAATAACTTTATAAAAGTATTATGTTTTATATAAAAGATTTTACTATGCAAAATACTATGCATAATAGAATATAATATATTCTATTTATAGTCTAATAAAATGAATAACTTTATAAAAAGTATTTCTGCTTTTATTACATTAATAATACTAATAAAATGCAGAACTTCATCATCATTATTATAATTCACACTATTAATTGACCAGTGTCGCTCCTGTGAAAGAGGGGCTTTCCAATAAGGATTTTTCCTTATTAGCGCTGAATTAGGTGACCAAACCTCTCCTTGGCGTAACTTCTAGACATCGTTAATATTGCAAATAATAATATTAATAACTCTCATCATCTCAATTATTGATTTAATAATATATAAAATATTGACAATAATTGAATCAAATAACGTGAGATACTATGCAACAATTATTGAAGCAATATTTGAAAAAAACGAGTGACTTCTCACGTAAGCATCAATAATTAATACCGTTGTGCTACTATGCAAACAACGCAGTATTATCGTATTTTTACTACCAAGTAGTTCAACAGTATTAACGATAAAACTTCCGCCGTTATTTTCATAAAAATATTTTTGTCATTTTCTCAATCCGACAATAATCACGTTGTGGGGTCCACCAATGATTGTGCCATCGTACGAATATTCCCTGTTAAAACAAATATTCTCCAACCAATCGAATATTATATAACAACTTGCATACTTTACAAAATTTATAAATACTACCCACAATTATAACATTATCTCAAATTCACACCATAATATTCAAAAAAATATTTTGAGAAATTTAAATCTTTATTCATAAAATTTGGGATTTTACAATCTCCTCTCCTTATGAAATTTTGCCCTCGAAATTTACGTACGTCCCTGGTATGCCAAACAGATGAAGATACCTCGTTAGATTCTAACTCTTGAGGTATAACCTTTGAGTGTCGAATATGATCCTTCTTATCCAAGATTTTAACAGGTACATCTTCATATGTTAAATTATCCGCTATCTCGTCCGATTCTAAATCAATAATGTGGTTCGGGTCATCCACATATTTATGTAACATCGATACGTTAAAAACGTTATAAACACGCGACATACTTGGCGGTAAAACGAGTCTATAAGCCACAGTTCTTACTTAATCGAGGATTTCAAATGGACCAATTAAATCAAGGGTTGACATTTCCTCTCTTCATCAATTCTTGCTTCTAGAATAACGTCCTCTTGAACCTTCTTTTTCATATTCATCAGCTTCGGGTGTGTAGTTTGAGTGGCTTTAACTTTATCGATTAAAGTCGATTCTACTCGTATATTCTTTATCTTCATGTAGGTTCATATATTCACACTCATAAACGCATACGATCTTCTACTCAACGCGTCAACTACCACATTTGCTTTTCCACGATGGTATTGAATGGTACGATCGTAATCTTCAACAGCTCGAGTTAACGTCTTTGGCGCATGTTACGTTCGTTTTAGTTGAAGAAATATTTAAGGGTTTTAGAAATGGGGTTTTGTACTGGGGTCAGTACAAAATTGGATTTCACGCTCTGGGGTAGGCCAAGAAGTCTTCAAAAATACATCAGAAAATTTATTAACGATAGAAATATCATTCAAAACTGTGACCCTCATCTAAGACTTGGATAGCACGTCATATTGATACCTATCAACTTGCCACCGTTATTCACAATGTCCCCTACGGATAGTCTGGCTTCGGTGCATTCCACACAAGGAAGTCAATAATGAAAGGATCGAGGCTCTTTACTTATGGCTTGTTATAACAGTGATTGACTTTAGTGGTTTGGTTGCTTGAATTCGCATAACAGGTTGGTTAGGAATATAAAAGCTAACAACCTTACGAAAAGAATGATGAGTAGTTAACCAATCAATTCCAAAAATCACATCAAAGGCAAGTATTTTCAAAGAGATAAGATCGACAGGTAACGTGAAAGTGTCGATTTGAATCAAACAAGATTTATAAATAATGGATGTAACGAAGGTCTCTCCTAACAAAGTTTTAACAGATAAGTCAAAGTCTAATTTCTCAATAGCCAAGTTCAAACATTGAACACAACTAGGTGAAATACAAGAGTGGGTAGAACTGGTATCAAATAAGGTATAGACTTCGTAAGCGTTTATTATTAACTTACTCGTGACAACTTCGTTTGGGTTCCTCGACAAACACTCTCACTTAAACTACCGTCTTTGACTTGTCTGGGACATCCTTTGGCATCACCATCCCAGCTGGGCTTTTCTTCACTACATGACAAAATCGAGCTAGGTGACCTTCTCTTTCGCAATTTAAACACGCTTTGGATTGATGCGTGCAGTTTGGATGGATGTGTCCCTCATGTCCGCATTTGAAACATACGACCGGTGGTCGTTCTTCTTCCATTGAAATGGGTGCTGATGCTGCTGTCTTTCCATCATTATTGAATCTTCTCTTCTTTAAATTTCCACTTCTATTATCTTGGCTATGATTACCACTAAAGTGGTTACCATTCTTGGCATGATAATTTCCCCCACGATGGTTATCATTGTTCCGATGGTCATTGCCACCGGTACAATTATTATCGTGTTATTGGTTGTTGCCTTTTGGTTGTGCTGACACATTATCGCGCTCCAATAACTGAGCCCTATTCACAACATTTGAATATAAACAAAGTTTGTGAGAAATGAGGTATTGACGTATATCGGGTTTCAAACCTCATAGAAACATTTGCGTCATTCGCTCCTCATTATCGACCAAATGGGATTGAAACTGGGATAATTCCGTAAACTTAGCCTCGTACTATGACACGGTCATATTGTTTTGCTCTAGCTTGATAAATTCTACCTTCTTCATATGACGAATACTTTTAGGAAAGTACTTATCGTTGAACAATTCTTGAAATTTCTCCCAAGACATCTTGAGTGCGTCAGGCTGGGTACGTTTTACAGATTCGCACCAATGATCTTCTTCTTCACGCAACATAAAGGTGGCGAATGGAACTTTTTTCTCCTATAAGCATTCCAAGACATCAAATATCTTGGTGATCTGCTTAATCCACGTCTCTACCTTAAGTGGGTCTGGCTTTCCCAAAAACTCTGGTGGTCCCAGCTCCTTGAACTGCTTAGCGGTGACCAACCGTGGGTTGCCATTGTTTCTACCTGCATTATGAACAGGAGTCTCTCTCATTTGGTGTTGCATGAATTCTAAAAAGCTCCTAAACGTACTGTCATTCGTCATTTGATCAGTGTTTTTGTTTACAGGAGGATTATCGCCTTCCTATTGCATATTATTTTGGCTATTGATCAGAGGTGACTCAACGGTCTCATGTGCTCCATTGCTTACGTCAACATTTTCAGATGCCATTTTCAAATACTGCCACAAAACAAGGGTTAATTAACAAATCACATATTATTCCTATACTCTGACCGACCAATTAAATGCCAAATAAACTTAGGTAGGTCATACTAGCGAAGGAATTCCCCGTCTTTCCCCTCCTAGTTCTTGTCTCACATGTCAATTAGGGATAATATCCCTAAGCTTTAATACCAACTGTAACGCCCCCAAAATAGGTATACATCACCCATCTTGAGTCGCCAAATACATGGTTCAAAAATTAAAAGTACAACCATCGGCACGAAGTCAATAAATTTCGAAAATCTAGCAAAGCTAGAAGATTTGGAAAATCTATGTCTCCACTTTCTATGTTGATCCATTGTTTAATAATTCTATCTATTTCAATAATCCTCAATTCTTCATTCATAGATTATCTATACCCCAGTATAGTTTATCAAACTTTCTGCACATTGGAAGTTCAGGAACTTGCCACAATAATATGAGTTTAAGAACTTATCCTAGTGCACCATAAAGGCCCATTCATTTGAGGGGTTCAAAACATACCATATTATTATGAGTCACGAACTTACCATATGCATTAGTTTTAAGAACCGCACCTAATCCTAATAATATCCTCGACTAATCTTAATAGTTTCTAACTATCAAACATACACATGAGAAAAGAATCACCTTTTCGCCACATATACATCGATAGCGCGACACCAATATTCCAATGATTATCAATGTGATAAACTGAGTGCAAGCACAAAACCCTTGCCCATATAAGGATTTGTACAACTCAGCCATCACATGAGTCCTCAATTGAAATCCCACCTAACTCTATCTTACTCTTAACTTGCTCTTTGCTTGATACAAATTCCCCGTATCACATTATCTAAAACTCCTCGTGAGTTTATCTCGTACTATATCATAGTACATCATCTTCATAGCATCAAGCTATAATTATTCAAACATTACAGACCATCTTTCTTTTATAACTTAAACGGATCACGTCGTGATCTTATTCTATAACCATCTCGCTTAAAATTCTTTTCTTAACCCGTGATCATTTTGTTTTACGATCCTCTTTCTTTTCTTTTTCATCATTTACGATTTCATTTATGCTTTTAATCTCACAGGCTTTGTCTATTCATCATTATTCGTTATCTTGGCTATTGGAGTTAGGGTAACTCCCATTTCTTATCTTTATATCTCTTCAAGATTCTTCTTTGAATTTTTTTGTTTATATAACAATTCTTCCTTTAAGAATTTCTAACTTCATTTACATTGATCAACAATTCATTCGAGTTCTACATTTTCAACATACATATCCATTTTCTATACTTGGTACACATCGAGTCTCTAATAGTTTCAATATGGTACGCTGAGTGATTTCCCACAAACAACCAACAAACTAGGGTCCGAGTTGCTAATTCGTATATACCTCTGCTCTATGAAGGAATCGTTTAGCCCAGATACCATACACCAACTATTAATGAGTACAACTGTACCATACTTAAATATAACTTTTTAATTCTTAACTTCTTTATCATTCTCTTCTTATAGACATTGTCTATTTATTATCACCTTATATCCTTATTATTGGAGTTGGGTAACCCCACATTCATACTCCTTATAACTCAGCGAGATTCTTCTTTTAATCCTTTCACGCATGTTTTAATCCTTTCTTTATAAATTTTTTAAATTACTTTTTATTATTCAAACTCTACTTGGGCTTATTCTTTCATTATCTTCACCTTCATTCTCTAAGGTTATAGCCTACGGTACTCCTACCTAAGGTTTATAACCTCATGACTTTGATACCAACCATAATTTACCCCAAAATTCATACAATTTAATTATTAACTTCGGTTGTTAATAACACATCTACCTTCTGATTTTACATCATTATTCGATGATAAACTTTATATAATGCGGAATAATTTGAACTTTTATGTCTTCTTACTTTAATTCCCTGAATCAAAACCTTTATCATCTACATGTCTTTGAATCAATCTTATTTTATGATTCACTTTATCACTGTTATTATAAAATTTTACATTTCAATCTGATAACCTTTACATATTAGATAACTCTAACATTAGCTTTACAACTCAACATAAAACTATACATCATAAAATATTTAGTACATCTCATGAGTCTTAATCATGGTATAAAGAATTAACAACTTTAGCTAAAATATTAATCTTTGTGTATTATTTCTGATCCACGTCATTCAAGTAGCACATAGTGTTACCTTCAATCCTTAACCTGCAAAAATGGTTATTTGCAAGGTTGAGCTTGACAGCCCAGCAAAATCTAATAGTTTTTATGCATCACGTAGCACATAGTAACATGCTCAACATATATCTCATAAACATTGGACTAACATAACATACATGTTACAGTTCATATAATAAGTATAAAGATTAAGTCCCTTACTCAATCAACATGCTTTACTCAATCAACGTAGTCATAAGTTGACTTTAACATTTCATACATTCAAAATATATATAACACAACATGCTCTTTGTAATAAAGATTTAAAACGATTAATCACTAAGTTCACATAACAAATAGGAACTGAAATACTTGCCTTGATCGTTGTTTACCAATAACAGTTTAATCACCATACGCTTATCTCGCACTTCACGTGCCTTTACACAATTATATAATCATGCACATCAACTATTAGTCACATAGCAACGCATAGTAGTTGTAATGTAAACTTTAATTTATGTCTCATAACCCTTCCTATCATAAATACATAATGTTCAATTTGATTGTGTTAACTTTCAACTTATATCTCACTGTATTTCATATTTGAAGTTTATTCAAGTGTTTAAGTCTTTCTAGGAATAATTATTGGTCTTATATTAACACTATTCAATATCTTATTATTTTTATTTCATTTGATTTAAAACACTTGTTACGCTCATTATCACTTATCACGGCATTTCATCGTTTATTCGTCACACGCCCAATTTATATCTCTTGTGTGTGCTTAGTATGCGTATACAACTTATCTAATATATCATTTATTAATATTAAGCATCATTATACTTCATAATATTTACGTTCTATAACTTAGAACAACATCTATTATCGTCGACATCACTATACTTGTGTATGTGCATGTCTGACGCCCTCCGATTGCCTCTAAATACACATCAGTCACAAAGATGACCATTTTGACTTCTGTTCCCGACCTCAAATTGAAAAACTTAAAGAATAAAGTAGTAGGTCAATTCGTTCTCGTTCTGGATCATCTTGAATCACCTCAATCGGAGTTCGTATGAAAAAGTTATGCCTATTTTACTAAAACAGGTCAAAGTAGTCACACCTTTATACTTTGGTCATAGTGCACAGCATAATTAAACCTTAGGCACGCAGTAACAAGACTTAAAAGTGCAAATTACTTCCCAAATGACTTAAGGCATAAAGTGCGATTCGCTTAGCTAGCGAAACGGGACTCAAGCTACTGTTCTTCGCGATTTTTGACCCTTTTTCTCCTACTAATCTTCATAACTTGAGTTATACACATCCAAATTAGTCCATTTTCGATTCTATGGATTCGTAATTCATAGAACTGCAACATACTAGGATTCTAACAATTTACAGAAACATTAACCAACCAAAAATTTAACCCAAAATACATGTTCATACTCTATTTTCATGTTTTAACACATTTAGCGAATTTGATCGCCACGACTTCGTTACTTAACCGATTAACATGATTTAAACTACGCCGCTTTCATTTCTTAACATACTAACATAATCCAACATCAATTTATAGATTATCACACATATAAAACATGGAATTTTGTACTTTCTAAAGCAAATTTTATATAACATACACTGTTATTTACTTTTCTCCCTATAAACCCAAATTTCATGTATTTAACAAGCAAGTAACAATCATATATGATGATTAATAGATTTTGTAAGAATATACATACATAACAACAACCTCTTGTACAATAATTCAACAAAACCTAACTTTAGAGAATAGAAAATTACAAGACTGAGAATTAGAATTAGGGGTAAATTATACCTAAATCCTTTGATTGTATGATAGCAAAGTATAACAATCCTTTTCCAAAACCCTTCTTCTCCAACTCTCAATATCACGGTGTTTCTTCTCTTTTCTTCCAAGCTCTCTCTCTAATTCTATGTTATCTACTTAACCTTAGGCAAAGAAATAGAATGCGTAGAAAATAAAATGGCCTCCCTCACCCTCACGTACGTCAGGTCACAACCCCAAAGGTTTGCGTCAGTTAAATTAGACCAAAGGCCACAAGGCATTGTTTGGCCACGCACCAATTCCCCCAACTAGATTATTTTAATAATCTTTATATTATATAGTTTCATGTCACACCATTAAATTAATTTAATTAACTCATACTTACAATTAAAATAATTATAATTCCCATTGTAATATACTTAATAAATCTTTACATATCTAATTTAATTAATAAATTAGATCAAAACTGTGACGCCCCCAAAATAGGTATACAACACCCATTCTTAGTCCCCAAATACACGGTTCAGAAAGCAAACTACAACTTCAATAATACAATTGTCGTGCAAAATACGACAACACATACTGTGAGTTTAAATACAAATATTGTCTTCCAGAAAATATCAACACTCAAATAAGTTCTCATTATAATTATTCATACACTATTTTATAGAAATAGTGAGGACTGCTAAAACATCTTTCTAGAACCATTACTCCATACCCCGACTCGATCCTGTTATGTTCTCACCTCCTGAGAAGAAAAATGGAACAAAAAGGAAAAGGGTGAGTTCAACTAGCCCAGTAAAGAATATTATGACTAAGATAATATACAACAAATTATCATTAGTATTCAACAGGGAAAAATTTGATAGAATATAATAGACAACAAGTTTTAGATCAATATTCTGTAGCGGAAACAACAATCCATTAGAAGAGTCACATAGAGAATGAATTCTACTATCTTCTAAGATTTAAAAGTTCATCATCAATATTTTATCCCTGTAATAACAATCAATAAACATCATTAATCAAATAGTCATCTTTGCACTACAGTCCAAAGATATTCATTCGTATCACCAGTTGACCATGTTCATCTCAACACCTGTTCATCTTTGCACTACGGGCCAAAGATATTCAGTAGTTAATCATTCATCTTTGCACCACAGGCCAAAGATATTCAGTAATATCATCATTTAGGACTGAGGATGATGAAAAATATCTTAAAGAAAATGAATCCAGTGAGACAGAAGGACAAATATTGGGGATTCGTATTACAGGTTATCCAAGATCAATAATACTCCATAATAACCAAATTTTGAAGCAGAAATCAAAAATAACGATCAAAACATGGGTACAATCAAAGATAGTAACCATAATAGACATCTTGGACAAAAAGAAGAAATTTCATTTTTCGGTGAATAATGTTGTATTCGTGAATAGTGTCGTATACGTGAATAGTAACCCCGACACAAAAAGTACCAAATTTGATTAAAAAGTTCACCAATATTTTGGCATAATGATATTGAAGAAAATAACATCCCTTATCTCAAAATAACGATACTTCTGATCGGAATATCGGATAGAAAGCCGAAGGAAACTTGTACCGAACAACAACTCTCAAAGTATCTAAATACACACAAAAATACGCTCAATAATCTAGAGAGAAAGAAAACTTGTTTCTGGTGTGATTTTCAATTCTAACCTAAGCGCCTATTTATAGAAAAATGCTAGAACGCCATAGGAGACTAAAATATTAAAATATAATATAACCTTATATTTTTTCTACGCATGCTCTTTGAAAATCTCCAGCCCCTCAATTCTGAAAATTTCAACAGCCCACATGTTATTAACACCAACCAAACTGGGTCCCACCCTATTTTTAATAAAAATCATTTTATTTACCGAAACTTCAAAAATTCATAGAAAATAGCCCGCTTATCAGAAAAATACGAATTTTATGTCCATTCCACATGAAATCGAATTCTCTACAACTTTACAGAAGAAAGTTTTTCCAAATTCCAGACCAAAAATATTCGAAATTAACAAACGGATGATTTTAAACACTGTTTCAACACCTTTTAAAATTCATAACAAATCATGCGTTAATTTTCAACGGTTCAAAATTTGTGGACATATACTCAACTCATATATGTATAACATATCCAAAAATCACAACGATCCAATGGTCGGATTAAAATTATAACTCACACAATAAAGCTTTAAGAACACCGATTTGAGTTTTTAATACCTCAAATCCGACAAAATACTGATAAAACACCTCAATATTAATTCCTTCATTTATAACCACATAAATAAATCCATCATTTATATCCACATCAAATAAATATTTTCTTATCCTATAAATTAATAATTAATTATTCACAAATAATATTACAGAATCACAATTATGACAACCAGTAGTTCCTCAGAAAGAGGGGCTTTCCAATAAGGATTTTTCCTTCTTGGCGCAAGCAATTAGGTGACCAAACCTCTCCTTAGACAGAACTTTCTAGACATTGCCAATAATGTTATCTAATAATATTATTCAAATAATATGAATTATTGATCTGATAATGGGAAAAACTATGCTGTGACAATTATTGAAACAACAATAATATTAAATATCAACGCAGCAATTATTGAATCAATAAAATAAAATATTAAACAAGAATTCATCATAACAATTATTGAGTAGTGCCTTCTTACGCATTTAATCAATAATTCAATAATATCATGCAATTCCGCAATTGTCATCGCGCAACCACGCCAGACATCGTATTTTAATCACAAGGTATTCCAACAGTGTTAACGGTAACAACTATGCCGTTATTTATAAAAACTCATACTTTGTCGTTTTCTTCATCCAACAGTTATTCTAGTATGAGCCCCATGAATGGCTGCGCGGTCGTACGAATATTCCCCGACAAAAAGAATATTTCACGACCAAAAGAATATTCCACGACAAAAATAAATATTTTATAACCACTTGCTTATTTTGTAAAATTTACACATTTCACCCATAACCAAAGCATTATATCAAATTAACACCCTATTAATTTAGAATAATAAATAGAGAAAATTTAATTTTATTTATAATAAGTTGGGGTCTTACAACCTCCCCTCCTTATAAAATTTCGTCCTCAAAATTGACATATGTACCTGGTGTTTCGAACAGGTGAGGGTACCTCGCTTTCATTTCTGATTACAACTCCCAGGTCATTTCTTCAATAGCATGGTTCCTCCACAAAACCTTAACTTGTGGTATAACCTTGGTGCGTAGGACATGCTCTTTCCTATCTGTTGGGTAAAATCTATATACGCACACCACGTAAGTATACGTGGTCAACAAGTAATAAAGTGATAAGTTGAGTATCGTTCCCACAGAGAATTATTTAATAAAAATCACCAAGTACTAACCCATAACCAACTCAATCTTATTTAAACGAATGAATTTCAAATTATATAAATTAAACTACTATTAAATTCCACTAATTAAATTAAGATAACAGAGATTTAAGATCACAACTTCACTTATTGCTTCATTTAAGTTAACACACTTCTCATCAATTATTCTCTATCCCGAATTGTTAATCAAGAACACTAAAGTAGTATTAACCACCTCTCGATGCACTAATACCGTATTAACGTCAATCCACAATTAAGATAGAAATCTATTAAACACCTTAATCAACTAACCCACTATATCTCTATGTGAATTACAATTGAAGAAGATTTAAGAATAAGTTCTCTATCCGATTACATGCGATGTCAAGCATATCTCTACCTTAACACTCATCAAGTTTAAGCTATTCACAAAATCCTAAACACATGCTATCATGATTAGATCTAAATCAATACTTCATCTCTCGAGTTCATATAGATTATCACGGTAATTGATGGCCAATCAATTAAAAAATTAAGTCCAAATCACAATAGACAATCCTCACAATAGAACATAATAATTGATAACGAAGAATATTAAAATAAACTACACAATAAGATCCATTGTAATCTCAAACTAAGAATTAGTTCATGAATTAAAACTAAGAATCCACAATTGAATAATCATTAAATGACAAAGATAGAAGAAGATGAGAAGATATAATCTATTGTCATTAGATTTGACGCTCCCTTCTTGCTCCTACTTTGAATCTTCAATGGTCTCCAAGTTGTTTCAATCTCCAAAACTCATTAGAACTAGGGTTTTGATCTAATTTACTCTAATCTAATCTAATGGAATTCTCCCAAAAACCTCCTCTAATCCTTGTCAATCTCCTCCTTTTATAAGCCTCTTTATATGTCTTTAAGTTCTCTTGGAAATCCTTGAATGAAACAACTCAAAATAATACATTTTGACTCAAATTCGGACAAAAACTACTTATTCACAAGATAGGCAAGCCCCTATTGCTAGTGACTATTATTCCCCTTACCCCCAGAAATTTCCTACCGGATCCTAAGGCACAAAAGGTTCAAATTTCAAATTAGGGGTATTCTGCCAATCACTTTTCCTGCTAGAACCTCCTCTGCTAAAACTGCAATAACTTTTAAATCGGGATGAACTACGGGGCCCGCGACCTATCAAATCGAATCTGTCGACGAGATCTAAAACTTTCATTCTTTTAGTTTTGAGAAATAACGAACGGATGAAGGTCGAAATTGGACTGGAAGTGAATGCTATGCAAATGGCCACCCAAAACAATGAAGTTCAACGACGTCCATTGGTAGAAATGTCATAACTCTTTCATTCGAACTCCGATTGGAATGATTCAAGATGTTCCGAAAAGCTAAGGAGAAGCTCTTCAATATAGTCCAAGTTCCAAGCCAAGAACATGAAATGAACATGAAAGCACAAACAATATCCGGATTGCTTTTCTTTGTATTTTCCTTGCTTTTCCTTACCAATAGTCGCTCACACCGCTCCCAAACATATAACCTACAAAATAAACACAAAATGCATGAAAAGTAACTAAGAAACACGAGATTAAGTAAATAATTCTAGTAATAGATGCCGGATAAGTAGGTGTAAAACCGACTTATCAAATACCCCCAAACTTAAACCTTTGCTTGTCCTCAAGCAAAAACAAAACAAAAATGCAATGCAATGCAATGGAATGGAATGCAACTAATCTACATGCCTACGAATCCAGCAGTATTAATAAACACAAATCTATTCACTCGGCCTTGGAGTAATCAAGCAAACACGATAATACTTCATATCAAAACCAATCAACAATTTCCTAGTCAATCATCAAGTCTTAAATTGTTATTACTGGTATAGTGCGTGTGTGCTCCACAACAATGTTAACTGATATAAAATCAAATTTAACACATAAAAAGTCTCTTCGAAGGCATCATACAGTGTAAACTCAAGAAATCCAAAAATAAGCTAGATCCAACTAAAATCAAACAATTACCAATTTCGAGGGTTAACATGGGATACTTATGCTTTATTTTTTATCACGGGGGCTTTTTCCTCTTTTCCCGTTTCATTTTTTTTTCTTTTGTATTTTTTTATACACATAGCTATGCAATATCTTATTCCCTTAGGCTTTTCAATGCTACCTTAACGAGCTTTCGACCAACGACTCCGCACCATTAAGACCTTAGGTATTTGCTAGTAAAGATAATTCCCTCGGGCTTACTTACTCAAGTAACAAAGGCCACAAAACTAGAAAAGCACGCTACGGTGTTTATTTATACTTTTTTTTCTTATGCTTTTTTTTTACAATATAGCTTATATACCCCAAATATTCCCCCAAACTTAGGTTCTTGTCTAACTTTAGTCATCACTACTTATTCTTGTCATTCATTCATTCAAACTAGCATTATCCTTTAGAATCCCATTATGTATCAATTTAAACTCAATCAATCAACAAGTTGTTTTTACTATGTTATCCTCATTATACCAGTTTCAAACAGAAAAAGACTCAATTCCTAACAAGAAATCACATCAAAGCTCTAATAGTCAGTACCATACTTGCCTACTCAATCCCATTCTCATCATTGGCCAAAATAAACTGTAAATATCAAACAGCTGGACTCATGCAAGATGAACATAGTAACTAACTATTATTTTTAAATTTTTGAATTTTTGAATTTTTTATTTTTTTTATTTTTTTTAACAAAAAAAACTGAATATAATGCTATTCAAACTATACTATTATGCAACTACTTATGCAGTTGTACTACATGAATGCAAACATAATGAACCTAAACAAAATTAACAACATATGCAAAATAACATAACATAAACATGAAACTAAAATTCAATAAAGAACTAAACTAAACTCCCCAAAACTTAGCAATTACAATGTCCTCATTGTAAGAATATAGCGGTAAGTATAAGAGAACTTCCCTATAATCAGCTAAGCGTGAAGTGATGGTGGCGATGGCAGCGACGATCATTTTCTTATCCATTGAACCTCCAATACCTGCAATGAAGAGAGACAACATGGATTAGAATAGCACTTTGTGATATAGCGTGATTCATATCTATTAAATAAACTACGAAAGCATATAAATATAAAAATTCCTGGGTTGCCTCCTAGTCAGCGCTTGATTTATAGTCCTTCAGCCTGACTTTGTCTGGTCAATGCTATCCAATTCCTCTTCGAAAGTTGAGGAACCCTCCATCCATCGGAAATAATATAGCTTTTGGTAGGTTCCCATTTGTGATAGCCATTGTATTAAAGTCACCTAGCATGCTTTCTTTAGATAAGAATACATTCAAGAACGTCCAACATCTAGGTGTTTTCTCCATTGTGTATGTGATCACTTTGGGGCATTGAAGCTTGTCACACACAATGGGATCTTCACCTATCTTCTCTTTCTTGTCCCACCATAGATTCAAAATTGTATTCGCTCTTATGTCATAAAGAGCTTCGCCGATGACATGACTACCTAACGGACAATGTTTTGCAAATCTAACCGGATTCTTGAACTTTGGCGGAGAAGGCACTTGAGGCATTAATAACATTGGCTCATCCTTGTTAGTATTCATAGTTAGCTCTTCACCGACCATGTTGTCATTATCCCCACTTGTCTCCTCTTTTTCAACATCTCGAGGCTCATCCAGTTGTAGATTTGGTTCGCGTTCTCCGTCAATTTCGTCATCCATGTCATAAAGCCAAGTGTTTGGAGGAAGGTTGCTTACGGCTTTGGTCATTTAATCTATCTTATTCTGCAGATTTTGAATTGATATCTCTAGATTCTGAGTTGACCGCTTTAGATTCTTCATTCTCTCCTCAGTTGATGCTACGAACTTGGAAAATAATTCCTCCAACCTTGAATCTTCTATTTCAGTCTCGGAAGCCATGTATTGATGACCATTGGTTGAGGTTGTGACATGTTGTTCCATCCAATTATTAAAATTTTGGGTTGACAACTCTTGGCTAATACTCATCTCCTCTATGTTTGCTATGCACTTCAACCTTACATCCCTCAGATTTGGCTTTTCTTCTTGTGGTAATGGAGGTGGACATGAAAATTCTTGTGGCCAATCAATTAAACAATTAAGTCCAAATCACAATAGACAATCCTCACAATAGAACATAATAATTGATAACGAAGCATATTAAAATAAACTACACAATAAGATCCATTGTAATCTTAAATAAAGAATTAGTTCATGAATTAAAACTAAGAATCCACAATTGAATAATCATTAAACGACAGAGATAGAAGAAGATAAGAAGATATAATCTATTGTCAGTAGATTTGACGCTCCCTTCTTGCTCCTACTTTGAATCTTCAATGGTCTCCAACTTGCTTCAATCTCCAAAACTCATTAGAACTCGGGTTTTGATCTAATTTACTTTAATCTAATCTAATGGAATTCTCCCAAAAACTTCCTCTAATCCTTGTAAATCTCCTCCTTTTATAAGCCTCTTTATATGTCTTTAAGTCCTCTTGGAAGTCCTTGAATCAAACAACTCGAAACAATCCTTTTTGGACTCAAATTCGGACAAAAACTACTCATTCTGCACATAGGCAAGCCCTGGCTTGCCTTTTCCCATGTAAAAATCCAGTCCCGGCTTGCTAGTGGCCTGCTATTCCACCCAGACCCCCAGCCCCGGCTTAGGGGTATTATGCCAATCACTTTTCCTACTAGAACCTCCTCTGCTAAAACTGTAATAACTTTTAAATCGGGAGGAGTTACGGGGTCTGCGTCCTATCAAATCGAATCTATAGACGAGATCTACAACTTTCATTCTTTGAGTTTTGAGAAATAACAAACGGATGAAGGTCAAAATTGAACTAGAAGTGACTGCTACGCAAATGGCCACCCAAAACAATGAAGTTCAACGATGTCCGTTGGTAGAAATGTCATAACTCTTTCATCCGAACTCCGATTGGAATGATTCAAGATGTTCTGGAAAGCTAAGGAGAAGCTCTTAAATATAGTCCAAGTTCCAAGCCAAGAACATGAAATGAACATGAAAGCACAAACAATATCCGGATTGCTTTTGTTTGCATTTTCCTTGCTTTTCCTTACCAATAGTCGCTCACACCGCTCCCAAACATATAACCTACAAAATAAACACAAAATGCATGAAAAGTAACTAAGAAACGCGAGATTGAGCAAATAATTCAAGTAATAGATTCCGGATAAGTAGGTATAAAACCGACTTATCAAATACCCCCAAACATAAACCTTTGTTTGTCCTCAAGCAAAAACAAAACAAAAATGCAATGCAATGCAACTAATCTACATGCCTACGAATCCAGCAGTATTGATAAACACAAATCTATTCACTCGGCCTTAGAGCAATCAAGCAAACACGATAATACTTCATATCAAAACCAATCAACAATTTCCTAGTCAATCATCAAGTCTTAAATTGTTATTACTGGTATAGTGCGTGTGTGCTCCACAACAATGTTAACTGATATAAAATCAAATTTAACACATAATAAGTCTCTTCGAAGGCATCATACAATGTAAACTCAAGAAATCCAAAAACAAGCTAGATCCAACTAAAATCAAACAATTACCAATATCGAGGGTTAACATGGGATACTTATGCTTTATTTTTCATCACGGGGGCTTTTTGCTCTTTTCCCGTTTCATTTTTTTTCTTTTGTATTTTTTTTATACACATAGCTATGCAATATCTTATTCCCTTAGGCTTTTCAATGCTACCTTAATGAGCTTTCGACCAACGACTCCAAGACCATTAAGACCTTAGGGCGCTAGGTGTAAAGACAATCCCCGCAGGCTTACTTACTCAAGTAACAAAGGCCACAAAACTAGACAAGCACGCTACGGTGTTTATTCATAATTTTTTTTTTTGCTTTTTTTTTTAACAATATAGCTTATATACCCCAAATATTCCCTCAAACTTAGGTTCTTGTCTAACTTTAGTCATCACTACTTATTCTTGTCATTCTTTCATTCAAACTAGCATTATCCTTTAGAATCCCATTATGTATCAATTTAAACTCAATTAATCATCAAGTTGTTTTTACTGTGCTATCCTTATTATACCAGTTTCAAACAGAAAAAGACTCAATTCCTAACAAGAAATCACATCAAAGCTCTAATAGTCAGTACTATACTTGCCTACTCAATCCCATTCTCATCATTGGCCAAAACAAACTGTAAATATCAAACAGCTGGACTCATGCAAGATGAACATAGTAACTAACTATTATTTTTAAATTTTTGAATTTTTGAATTTTAATTTTTTTTAACAAAAAAAACTGAATATAATGCTATTCAAACTATACTATTATGCAACTACTTATGCAGTTGTACTACATGAATGCAAACATAATGAACCTAAACAAAATTAACAACATATGCAAAATAACATAACATAAACATGAAACTAAACATGCAATAAAGAACTAAACTAAACTCCCCCAAACTTAGCAATTACAATGTCCTCATTGTAAGAATATAGCGGTAAGTATAAGAGAACTTCCCTGTAATCAGCTAAGCATGAAGTGATGATGGCGATGGTGGCGACGATCATTTTCCTATCCATTGAACCTTCAATACCTGCAATGAAGATAGACAACATTGATTAGAATAGCACTTTGTGATATAGCGTGATTCATATCTATTAAATAAACTACGAAAGCATATAAATATAAAAATTCATGGGTTGCCTCCTAGTCAGCGCTTGATTTATAGTCCTTCAGCCTGACTTTGTCTGGCTTCGAAAGTTGAGGAATCCTCCATCCATCAAAAATAATATAGCTTTTGGTAGGTTCCCATTTGTGATAGCCATTGTATTAAAGTCACCTAGCATGCTTTCTTTAGATAAGAATACATTCAAGAACGTCCAACATCTAGGTGTTTTCTCCATTGTGTATGTGATCACTTTGGGGCATGGAAGCTTGTCACACTCAATGGGCTCTTCATCTATCTTCTCTTTCAAAATTGTATTCGCTCTTATGTCATAAAGAGCTTCGCCGACGACATGACTACCTAACGGATAATGTTTTTCAAATCTAACCGGATTTTTGAACTTTGGCGGAGAAGGCACTTGAGGCATTAATAACATCAGCTCATCTTTGTTAGTATTCATAGTTAGCTCTTCACCGACCATGTTGTCATTATCCCCACTTGTCTCCTCTTTTTCAACATCTCGAGGCTCATCCAGTTGTAGATTTAGTTCAGGTTTTCCGTCAATTTTGTCATCCATGTCATAAAGCCAAGTGTTTTGATGAAGGTTGCTTACGGCTTTGGTCATTTGATCTATCTTATTCTGCAGATTTTGAATTGATATCTCTTGATTCTGAGTTGACCGCTTTAGATTCTTCATTCTCTCCTCAGTTGATGCTACGAACTTGGAAAATAATTCCTCCAACCTTGAATCTTCTCTTTCAGTCTCAGAAGCCATGTATTGATGACCATTGGTTGAGGTTGTGACACGTTATTCCATCCAATTATTTAAATTTTGGGTTGACAACTCTTATCTAATACTCATCTCCTCTATGTTTGCTATGCAGTTCAACATTACATCCCTCAGATTTGGCTTTTCTTCTTGTGGTAATGGAGGTGGACATGAAAATTCTTGTGGCCAATCAATTAAACAATTAAGTCCAAATCACAATAGACAATCCTCACAATAGAACATAATAATTGATAACGAAGCATATTAAAATAAACTACACAATAAGATTCATTGTAATCTCAAACAAAGAATTAGTTCATGAATTAAAACTAAGAATCCACAATTGAATAATCATTAAACGACAAAGATAGAAGAGATGAGAAGATATAATCTATTGTCAGTAGATTTGACGGTCCCTTCTTGCTCCTACTTTGAATCTTCAATGGTCTCCAAGTTACTTCAATCTCCAAAACTCATTAGAACTAGGGTTTTGATCTAATTTACTCTAATCTAATCTAATGGAATTCTCCCAAAAACTTCCTTTAATCCTTGTCAATTTCCTCCTTTTATAAGCCTCTTTAAATGTCTTTAAGTCCTCTTGGAAGTCCTTGAATCAAATAACTCGAAACAATCCTTTTTGGACTCAAATTCGAACAAAAACTACTCATTTTGCGCATAGGCAAGCCCCGGCTTACCTTTTCCCTTGTAAAAATCAAGCCCTGGCTTGCTAGTGGCCTGCTATTCTGCCCAGACCCCCAGCCCCGGCTGGATCATAAGGCACAAAAGGTCCAGCCCCGGCTTGGGGGTATTCTGCCAATCACTTTTCTTGCTAGAACCTCCTCTGCTAAAACTGCCATAACTTTTAAACCGGGAGGAGTTACGGGGCTCGCGACCTATCAAATTGAATCTATCGACGAGATCTACAACTTTCATTCTTTGAGTTTTGAGAAATAACGAACGGATGAAGGTTGAAATTGGACTGGAAGTGACTGCTATGCAACTGGCCACCCAAAACAATGAAGTTCAACGACGTCCGTTGGTAGAAATGTCATAACTCTTTCATCCGAACTCCGATTGGAATGATTCAAAATGTTCCAGAAAGCTAAGAAGAAGCTCTTCAACATATTCTAAGTTCCAAGCCAAGAACATGAAATGAACATGAAAGCACAAATAATATCCGGATTGTTTTTCTTTGCATTTTCCTTGTTTTTCCTTACCAATAGTCACTCACACCGCTCCCAAACATATAACCTACAAAATAAACACAAAATGCATGAAAAGTAACTAAGAAACACAAGATTAAGAAAATTAATTCAAGTAATAGATGCCGAATAAGTAGGTATAAAATCGACTTATCATTATCCAAGATCTTAACAGGTTCCTCCTCATACGTTAAATCTTCAGCTATCTCGTCTGGTTCTAACTTAATAATGTGGGGTCTTTCACATATTTACGAAGCATAGATATGTGAAAAACATTATGAACACGAGACATGTTTGGAGGTAATGCGAGTCTATAGGGTACATTTCCTATTTGGTCAAGAATCTCAAATGAACCAACAAATCTTGGATTGAGCTTTCCTCTCTTTCCAAATCTTGTAACTCTCTTCCATGGAGCAACACGTAACAATACATGATCCCCAATATTAAATTCCACGTCCTTTCGATGAAGATCAGCATAACTCTTTTGTCGATCATGTGAGGTTTGAATACGTTGTCGAATCATTTGGATGTTTTCTGTAGTCATGCGTACCAATTTCGGTCCCAACAAAGTTGCTTCACCCACCTCATCCCAGCATACTGGAGAACGACACTTTCGTCCATACAACGCCTCAAATGGAGCCATGCCTATACTTGCTTGATAACTATTGTTGTAGGAGAATTCCACCAATGGCAACTACTTATCCCAACTCCCTTTGAAGTCTAGAACACAGAGTCTTAATAGATCTTTAAGAGTTTGAATAGTCCTCTCTGATTATCCGTCCATTTGAGGATGGTATGCCAAACTGAATCGTGAATCCGTGCCCATAGCTTTCTGCAAGCTAACCAAAAATTGTGAAGTGAATCTTGGGTCACAATCCAAAACTATGGATACTGGCATGCCATGCAATCTCATAATCTCATTCAAGTACATACGAGCAAGACGTTCAAGGGAATAAGTCTCACGTATCGGTAAGAAATGAGCAGACTTAGTTAATCTATCAACAATAACCCAAATCGCATCTATGCCTTGAGAAACTTTGGGAAGACCTGTAACGAAATCCATGGTAATGTGTTCCCACTTCCATTTCGGGATCTCAAGTGGTTGCAATGGTCCTTTTGGCACTTGATGCTCCGCCTTTACACGTTGACAAGTTAAACACCTCGAGATAAACTCCGCGATCTCTCTCTTCATATTGTTCCACCAAAATGTATGTCGAATATCATGATACATTTTCGTACTCCCAGGATGGATTGCAAACGGGGTGTTGTGTGCCTCCATCATGATTCTATGCTTTAAGTTAGAATCGTTAGGAATGCAAAGTCTAGAGTTGACTCAAAGTATTCCTTCTTCATCAATTCTTACTTCTGGAATAGCTCCTTCTTACACTTTCTTCTTCATACGCATCAGCCCCCAGTCCGTAGCTTGAGCAGCTTTAACTTTATCGATTAAAGTTGGTTCTACTCGTATATTTGCCATCAACATGTGGGTCCCTGGAGTCTTTAATTCTACCTCCATCCTTTGTAAGTCATACAAACTAGGCCTTTACGTTGACAATATCGCACTCGTACTTGCATATGATCTTCTACTCAATGCGTCAACTACTACATTCACTTTTCCAAGATGATATTGAATAGTGTGGTCGTAATCTTTCAACAGCTCAAGCCAATGTCGTTTTCGCATGTTGAGTTCTTTTTGGGTGAAGAAATATTTGAGGCTTTTATGGTCCGTATAAATCTCCACTTTCTCCCCATACAGGTAGTGTCTCCAAATTTTCAACGCGAATACGACTACTGCCAACTCCAGAGCATGAGTAGGATAATTCCTCTGATATTCTTTGAGTTGTCGCGAGGCATAGGCTATGACTTTCTCATGTTGCATGAAAACACATCCTAACCCTTTGCCTGAAGCATCGCTATAGATAACAAATCCATCCGAACCAGATGGTATTGCCAGAACTGGTGTCGAAATGAGTCTCCTCTTGAGCTCTTGGAAACTCTTCTCGCATTCCTCGCACCATACAAATTTTGTATCCTTTAGAGTCAACTGAGTTAACGGAGTAGCGATTCGAGAAAATCCTTCTACGAATCTCCGATAATAACCAGCTAAGCCTAGAAAGCTACGCACTTCGGTCACCGACTTTTTTTTCTCCCAACTTTGTATTGCTTCAATCTTCGTCGGGTCAACAGATACTCCATGTTTTGACACCACGTGCCCAAGGAATGCTACTTCCTCAATCCAGAACTCGCATTTCTTCAGCTTGGCATATAGCTTGTTTTCACGAAGCCTTTCAAGTATCAGCTTCAAATGGTACTCATTATCTTCACGGCATTTGGAATAGATGAGGATGTCATCAATAAAGACAACAACGAATCGATCCAAATATTCCTTGAATACTCGGTTCATCATATCCATGAAAGCGGCGGGAGCATTAGTCAATCCAAAAGACATGACTAAGAATTCATAATGCTCTTACCGAGTTCTGAAGGCAGTCTTTGGAATATCCTCAGTTTTAATCTTCAGCTGATGATATCCAGAATGAAGGTCGATCTTTGAAAAGAATTTTGCTTCTTGTAACTGGTCAAACAGGTCATCAATGCGAGGTAACGGATACCTATTCTTGATGGTGACATGGTTTAATTCTCATTAGTCAATATAAAGTCGCATACTCCCATCTTTCTTCTTTACAAATAAAATAGGAGCACCCCAAGGAGATGTACTAGGACGAATGAAACCGATGTCTAACAATTCCTGTAGTTGGACTTTCAACTCCTGAAGTTCAATAGGAGCCATTCAATATGGGGTTTTAGAAATGGGATTTGTACCCGGTTCAAGGTCAATAAAGAATTTAACATCACGTTCTGGGGGTAGACTGGGAAGTTCTTCAGGAAATACATCAGGAAATTCTCTAACAACAGAAATATTATCCAAATCTGACTTGTCTTTATTCAAATCCATAACATGGGCTAAGAAATCTTGGCATCCATTTTTAATAAATGAATAGCTTTGTGGCTTGATATGATAGTGACTGATTTTAATGGTTTAGTTGTTTGAATTCGTATGACAAGTTGGTTAGGAATATGAAAACTAACAACCTTACGAAAACAATCAATTTTGGCATGATGAGTGGTTAACCAATCAATTCCTAAAATCACATCAAAAGCAAGTATCTTTAAAGAGATAAGATCAACAGGTAATGTGATAGTGCCAACTTGGATCAAGCAAGATTTATAAACTGTAGATGTAACGAAGGTTTCACCCAATGGAGTTTCAACAGATAAGTTAAAGTCCAATTTCTCCGTAGTCAAGTTTAAACGTTGAGCACAAGCAGGAGAGATAAAAGAATGGGTAGAACCGGTATCTAGTAAGGTATAAACTTCGCAAGAGTTCAAGATTAGCTTATCTGTGGATCACCTCGCTCGTTTCCTCACATTTTGGCCGACCACAACAAACGCTATTCCAGGAACCGTTGACTTTGACTTATCCGGGACAGCTTTTGGAGTCACCATCCCCGCTGAACTTGGTTTTGCTATAGAACACTCTCAGGCTATATGACCCTCCTTTTCACAGTTATAACATACCTTGGATTGTTGTGGGTAGTTTGGGCTGATATGTCCCTCTTTCCCGCATTTGTAACATCTAACTGGCGGTCGTTCTCCTCCCCTAGAATTTGTTGTTGGTGCTATTGCTGCTGCTGATGTCTTCCCGTCATTGTTGAATCTCCTCTTTCTTAAATTTCCACTTGACTCACCTCTCCTATTATCATGGCCACGATTACCACCCGAGTGGTTACCGCCTTTGTCCGTATTTTCCTCCCTCCTCACCGGTTATCGCTGCTCGATGATCATCATCCACACCGGTATGACCACGTTGTGATCCCTCGGTTGAGTATACTCATTATCTCGCTCTAGTAATTGAGCCCTGTTGACAACATCTGAATACAGAGAACATTTATGAGAGATAAGGTATTGACGAATCTCGAGTTTTAGACCTCTCAGAAACATCCGCGTCATACGTTCCTCATTCTCCACTAAATGAGGTGCAAACCTGGATAACTCCGCGAACTTTTCCTCGTACTGAGACACCGTCATGTTGTTCTGTTCCAGTCAAATAAACTCTACCTTCTTCATATGACGAATACTTTCAGGAAAGTACTTGTTATTGAATAGTTTCTAAAATCTTTCCCAGGACATGTTAAGTGCAGCTGGCTGGGTACGCTTCACAGATTCCGACCAGCAATTTGCCTCACCACGGAACATAAAGGTGGCGAATGGAACCTTCTGTTCCACCGTGCATCCCAAGACATCGAATATCTTGGTAATTTACTTGACCCATGTTTCTGCCTTAATTGGATTGGGCTTTCCCCAGAAATCTGGTGGTCCCAACTCCTTGAACTGCTTGGCTATGATAGACCGCGCGTTGCCATCACTTCCACCCATATTTTGAACACGAGGTTCCCTCGTCTGATTTTGTATGAACTGCAAAAAGCTCCTAAACATTCCATCATTCACCATTTGCTCGGTAGCATTGTTTACAGGAGGAATATTGTCTTCCCATTGCACGTTCTCCTGGCTTATGACTAAAGGTTGTTCCACAGTCTCATACACTCCATTGTTAACGTTCTCAGTATCCATTCTTAAATACTGCCATAAAACAAGGGTTAATTAAACAAATTAACATATCACATAATATTCCTATATTATGACCGACCAACAAATAAGCTTAGATAGGACACACTAGCGAAGGATTTACTCATCTCTCCCCTCCTAGTTCTATTTCCCGATCTCCGCCAGAGACCATATCCCTAAGCTTTGATACCAACTGTGACACCCCTAAAATAGGTATACAACACCCATTCTGAGTCGCCAAATACATGGTACAGAAAGTAAACTACAACTTCAATAATACAATTGTCGTAAAAAAAATACAAACACATACTGTGAATTTAAATACAAATATTATCTTCTAGACAATATCAACACTCAAATAAGTCCTCATTACAAATATTCATACACTATTTTACAGAAATAGTGAGGACTGCTAAAACATCTTTCTAGAACCATTACCCCATACCCCGACTCGATCCTGTTATGTTCTCACCTCCTGAGAAGAAAAATGGAACAAAAAGGAAAAGGGTGAGCTCAACTAGCCCAGTAAAGAATATTATGACTAAGATAATATACAATAAATTATCATTAGTCTTCAATAGGGAAAAATCTGATAGAATATAATAGACAACAAGTTTTAGATCAATATTCTGCAGCGGAAATAACAATCCATTAGAAGAGTCACGTAGAGAATGAATTCTACTATCTTCTAAGATTTAAAAGTTCATCATCAATATTTTATCCCTGTAATAACAATCAATATACATCTTTAATCAAATAGTTATCTTTCCACTACAGGCCAAAGATATTCATTCGTATCACCAGTTGGTCATGTTCATCTCAACACCTATTCATCTTTGCACTACGGGCCAAAGATATTTAGCAGCTAATCATTCATCTTTGCACTACAGGCCAAAGATATTCAGTAATATCATCATTTAGGACTGAGGATGATGAAAAATATTTTAAAGAAAACGAATCCAGTGAGACAGAAGGACAAATATTAGGGATTCGTATTATAGTTTATCCAAGATCAATAATACTCCATAATAACCAAATTTTGAAGCAAAATTCAAAAATAACGATCAAAACATGGATACAATCAAAGATAGTAACCATAATAGACATCTTGGACAAAAAAAAGAAATTTCATTTTTCGGTGAATAGTGTCGTATCGTGAATAGTGTCGTATACGTGAATAGTAACCCCGACACATAAAGTTCCAAATTTGATTAAAAAGTTCACCAATATTTTGGCATAATGATATTGAAGAAAATAATATCATTTGAGAAGAAAATAACATCCCTTACCTCAAAATAACGGTACTTCTGATCGGAATATCGGATAGAAAGCCGAAGGAAACTTGTACCGAACAGAAACTCTCAAAGTATCTAAATACTCACAAAAATACGCTCAATAATCTAGAGAGAAAGAAAACTTGTTTCTGGTGTGATTTTCAATTCTAACCTAAGCGCCTATTTATAGAAAAATGCTAGAACGCCATAGGAGACTAAAATATTAAAATATAATATAACCTTATATTTTTTCTACGCATGTTCTTTGAAAATCTCCAGCCCCTCAATTCTAAAAATTTCAGCAGCCCACATGTTATTAACACCAACCAAACTGGGTCCCACCCTATTTTTAATAAAAATCATTTTATTTACCGAAACATCAAAAATTCATAGAAAATAGCCCGCTTATCAGAAAAATACGAATTTTATGTCCATTCCACACGAAATCGAATTCTCTACAACGTTAAAGAAGAAATTTTTTCCAAATTCCAGACCGAAAATATCAGAAATCCACAAACGGATGATTTTAAACACCGTTTCAACACCTTTTAAAATTCATAACAAATCATGCGTTAATTTTCAACGGTTCAAAATTTGTGGACATATACTCAACTCATATATGTATAACATATCCAAAAATCAAAACGATCCAATGGTCGGATTAAAATTATAACTCACATAATAAAGCTTTAAGAACACCGATTTGAGTTTTTAATACCTCAAATCCGACAAAATACTGATAAAACACCTCAATATTAATTCCTTCATTTATAGCCACATAAATAAATCCATCATTTATATCCACATCAAATAAATATTTTCTTATCCTATAAATCAATAATTAATTATTCACAAATAATATTACAGAATCACAATTATGACAACCAGGCCGTTCCCAGGAAAGAGGGGGCTTTCCAATAAGGATTTCTCCTTACTGGCGCGTAATTAGGTGACCAAACCTCTCCTTAGACAGAACTTTCTAGACATTGCCAATAATGTTATCTAATAATATTATTCAAATAATATGAATTATTGATCTGATAATGGGAAATACTGTGCAGTGACAATTATCGAAACAACAATAATATTAAATATCAACGTAGCAATTATTGAATCAATAAAATAAAATATTGAACAGTAAGAATTCATCGTAACAATTATGGAGTAGTGCCTTCTTACGCATCTAATCAATAATTCAATAATACTGCAAATTTCGTGCTACTCGCAAACCACGCCAGACATCGTGATTTTAACCACTAGGTATTCTAGTTGTGCTAACGGTAACAACTACGCCGTTATTTATAAAAACTCATACTTTGTCGTTTTCTTCATCCGATGTTATTCTGCTATACGAATATTCCCTAAACAAAAAGAATATTCCACGACCAAAAGAATATTCCCAAACAAAATGAATATTTTATAACCACTTGCTTATTTTGTAAAATTTGCACATTTCACCCATAACCAAAGCATTATATCAAATTAACAACTTATTAATTTAGAATAATGAATAGAGAAAATTCAATTTTATTTATATTAAGTTGGGGTCTTACAAAACAACATTTTATTTAATTTAATTATTTTCTTAAATATTAAGCAATTTATTTAATTTAATTATTTCCAGTAAATTAAATCCTTCAAATAAAATTAACATTATTCAATTTAATTTACATTAATCAATTTCGTTACTAAATTAATTGACCACAATTTTATCAACCATTTATTTATCTCAATAAATAAATAAATTTAAAATATTTATTTAATTCAATAAATATTTAAAATTAATTACTAAATTCATTTAATTTCTTTAATAGTTAACTCAACTATTAAACCTCACTTTCCTAATATATGAATATATATTTCTCTTCACACCGTATCATATATTTCAACATATATAACATGTACATATATATACTCAAACTCAAAACATCTCATAATAAGAATTTTAATTATTAAATTCTTACTTTAATAATTTATAAAAATTCGGGTTGTCACATCCTTCTCTCTCATAAGGATTCCGTCTCTAATCAATCAAACCCTACCTTACTAAGGTTTTCACAAAATCTCTTTCACAATTATCGTTGAATAACTTCAACACGTTAACTTAGCAAAAAGTTTTATATACATATATACTTCATTCATTTATTCAACAAATTTTAGGTTTTATTACATAACCTTCAATTAAACATAATCATATATCAAATATTATATATTCTTTAACACATTCATTTCCTTTCTAAGGATCGTTATCATAAACACTCGGGATATTACATTCACTCCTTCTATGAATTTCGTCCTTGAAATTTTATTTATTAATCTTTATTCATTCAATCTATCTGAATAGATTTTACGTTAATATCTATTTATTCATTTGGCTCTGCAACCAAATTCTTTCTCTAAGGATCTTTCTAAGATCATCATATTCCTCACCTCTTCCTCAGTTTCACATTTCTCTTCCTTCTGGAATTTCAATTTTTTTTTTCGAAATTATTATGTTTTGCTTAATTTTCTCATCTTTTCCACTTTCACCTTTAAGAATAATAAGAATCTTCCACAATTGCTCAATAATTTGGAAGCGATATGAATACCAAGAATTTAAAAGATTCCAAATCATGCTAAGGGGTCATAAGACCTTGAACTACGTCCCTAGGTTATCAAGTATCTCGACTTGAACCTTTAACAGTCATAAGACTATATAGACCTTGAACTTTTCTCCAGGTTTAACAGTGCATCACCACCATAAACCATCTTTAACAGAATGCTTAGCAATCACACAGACTGAAAATACTCCCTACAAGTACTCTAGGTGATCAACCTATGGTACCCCTACGTCATGCACAACGTATTACATCTTAACATCGTAACGACTATATGGGTTACTTTTGGAACCATTGTCTGCGATAACATGTCCCCTTTTACAGGGTTGTTCACCTCAGTTTTTCAACATCTGAATCCGTACCAAAACAATTTGGTTTGGCATAACTTCTCAAGAAACGCTTGAATTTCATGAACATCTTTCAATATTCGTCTAGCTGAATCAAATAGCATAGGCTTCTACAACAATTCGGACATCAATCAAAATATATATATATACGCATATATATATATATATATATATTCTCATATCTTAAAGAACTCTCAAAAATCCTTTTATGGCGTCATGATTATGACGTTGTCATACTACATCTCACCATAGTGGGCTGACGATCATATGATCACATCCAACACCAGGTTCCATTGCATTGATGACTCCATCGTTTATCATATCACCCAATATATATAATTAAAATATATTTTGAAAATTTAAAAATCATCTTTTTTTTAACCGAAACAAACAACATAGATACGCGAATAATAGCACTGTTTTAAAAATTCTTTGGTTCACTAGTGTGACCCAACATTTTTCAAAAATTAAAAGTACAACTATCGGCACGAAGTCAGTAAATTTCAAAAATCTAGCAAAGCTAGAAGATTTGGAAAACCTATATCTCCACTTTCTATACTGATCCATTGCTTAATAATTCTATCTATTTCCATAATCCTCAATTCTTCATTCATAGCTTATCTATACCCCAGTATAGTTCATCAAACTTACTGCACATTGGAAGTTCAGGAACTTGCCACAATAATATGAGTTTAAGAACTTATCCTAGTCAGACCATAGGTGTCCATTCGCTGAGGGGTTCAAAACATACCATATTATTATGAGTCACGAACTCACCATATGCATTAGTTTTAAGAATCACACCTAATCCTAATAATATCTGACTAATCTTAATAGTTTCTAACTATCAAACATACACATGAGAAAAGAATCACCTTTTCGCCACATATACATTGATAGTGCGACACCAATATTTCAATGATTATCAATGTGATAAACTGAGTGCAAGAAAAAAACCCTCTCCCATACAAGGATTTGTACAACTCAGCCATCACATGAGTCCTCAATTGAAATCCCACCTAACTCTATCTTACTCTTAACTTGCTCTTTGCTCGATACGAATTCCTCGTATCACATTATCTATAACTCCTCGTGAGTTTATCTTGTACTATATCATAGTACATCATCTTCATAGCATCAAGCTATAATTATTCAAACATTATAGACCATCTTTCTTTTATAACTTAAACTGATCACGTCGTGATCTTATTCTATAACCATCTCGCTTAAAATTCTTTTCTTAACCCGTGATCATTTTGTTTTACGATCCTCTTTCTTTCCTTTTCATCATTTACGATTTCATTTATGCTTTCAATCTTACAGGATTTGTCTATTCATCATTATTCGTTATCTTAGCTATTGGAGTTAGGGTAACTCCCATTTCTTATCTTTATATCTCTTCAAGATTCTTTTTTGAATTTTCTTATTTATATAACAATTCTTCCTTTAAGAATTTCTAACTTCATTTATATTGCTCAACAATTCATTCGAGTTCTACATTTTCAACATACGTATCCATTTTCTATACTTGGTACACATCGAGTCTCTAATAGTTTCAATATGGTACGTTGAGTGGTTTCCCACAAACAACCAACAAACTAGGTTCTGAGTTGCTAGTTCGTATATACCTCCGCTCTATGAAGCCCAGATACCATACATCCCCTATTAAAGAGTACAACTGTACCATACTTAAATATAACTTTTTGATTCGTAACTTCTTTATCATTCTCTTCTTATAGACATTGTCTATTTATTATCACCTTACATCCTTATTATTGGAGTTGGGTAACCCCACATTCATACTCCTTATAACTCAGCGAGATTCTTCTTTGAAACCTCTCACGCATGTTTTAATCCCTTCTTTATATTATTTTTAAATTACTTCTTATTAGTCAAACTCTACTTGAGCTTATTCTTTCATTATCTTCACCTTCCCTCTCTAAGGTTATAGCCTACGGTACTCTTACCTAAGGTTTATAACCTACAACTTTGATACCAACTGTAACGACCCCAAAATTCATACAATTTAATTATTAACTTCGGTCATTAATAACACATCTACCTTCTGATTTTACATCATTATTCGATGATAAACTTTATATAATGCGGAATAATTTAAACTTCTATATCTTCTTACTTTAATTCCCTGAATCAAAACCTTTATCATCTATATGTCTTTGAATCAATCTTATTTTATGATTCACTTTATCACTGTTATTATAAAATTTTACATTTCAATCTGATAACCTTTACATATAAGATAACTCTAACATTAGCTTTACAACTCAACATAAAACTATAGATCATAAAACATTTAGTACATCTCATGAGTCTTAATCATGGTATAAAGAATTAACAACTTTGGCTAAAATATTAATCTTCATGTATTATTTCTGATCCACGTCATTCAAGTAGCACATAGTGTTACCTTCAATCCTTAACCTACAAAAATGGTTATTTGCAAGGTTGAGCTCGACAGCCCAACAAAATCAAACATTTTTCATGCATCACGTAGCACATACTAACATGCTCAACATATATCTCATAAACATTGGACTAACATAACATACATGTTATAGTTCATATAACAAGTATAAAGATTGAGTCCCTTACTCAATCAACATGCTTTACTCAATCAACGTAGTCATAAGTTGAATTTAACATTTCATACATTCAACATATACATAACACAAAATGCTATTTGTAATAAAGATTTAAAACGGTTAATCACTAAGTTCACATAATAAATAGGAACTGAAAGACTTGCCTTGATCGTTGTTTACCAATAACAGTTTAATCAGCATACAGTTATCTGCACTTCACGTGCCCTACACTATTATATAATCATGCACATCAATTATTAGTCACATAGCAACGCATAGTAGTTGTAATGTAAACTTTAATTTATGTCTCTTAACCCTTCCTATCATAAATACACAATGTTCAATTTGATTGTGTTAACTTTTAACTTATATCTCACTTATTTCATATTTGAAGTTTATTCAAGTGTTTAAGTCTTGCTAGGAATCATTATTGGTCTTATATTAACACTATTCAATATCTTATTATTTTTATTTCATTTGATTTAAAACACTTTTTACGTTCATTATCACTTATCACGGCGTTTTGACGTTTATTCATCACACGCCCAATTTGTCTCTCTTGTGTGTGCTTAGTATGCATATACAACTTATCTAATATATCATTTATTAATGTTAACCATCATTATACTTCATAATATTCATGTTCTATAACTTAGAACAACATCTATTATCGTCGACATCACTATACTTGTGTATGTGCATGTCTGACGCCCTCCGATTGCCTCTGAATACGCATCAGTCATAAAGATGACAATTTTGACTACTGTTCCCGACCTCAAATTGAAAAACTTAAAGAATAAAGTTGTAGGTCAATTCGTTCTCGTTCCAGATAATCTTGAATCACCTCAATCGGAGTTCGTATGAAAATGTTATGCCTATTTTACTAAAACAGGTCAAAGTAGTCACACCTAACATACTTTGGTAGCAATTACGCCTAATTAAACCTTAGGCACAAAGACAACAAGGCCGTTAGTAGAAACGGACACAAAGCTACCGTTTTGATTTTGAACCTTTTTCTCCTACTAATCTTCATAACTTAAGTTATACACATCAAAATTAGTCCGTTTACGATTCTATGGATTCATAATTCATAGAACTACAACATACTAGGATTCTAACAATTTATAGAAACATTAACCAACCTAAAATTTGACCCAAAATACATGTTCATACTCTATTTTCATGTTTTAATACATTTAGCGAATTTGATCGCCACGGCTTCGTTACTTAACCGATTAACATAATTTAAACTACGCTGCTTTCGTTTCTTAACATACTAACATAATCCAACATCAATTTACAGATTATCACACATATTAAACTCGGAATTTTGTACTTTCTAAAGCCAATTTTATATAACATACACTGTTATTTACTTTTCTCCCTATAAAACCAAATTTCATGTATTTAACAAGCAAGTAACAATCATATATGATGACTAACAAATTTTGCAAGAGTATACATACATAACAACAACCTCTTGTACAATAATTCAACAAAATCCAACTTTAGAGAATATAAAATTACAAGACTGAGAATTAGAATATTAGGGGTAAATTATACCTAACTCCTTTGATTGTATGATAGCAAAGTATAGCAATCCTTTTCCAAAACCCTTCTTCTCCAACTCTCAATATCACTGTGTTTCTTCTCTTTTCTTCCAAGCTCTCTCTCTAATTCTCTGTTATCTACTTAGCCTTAGGCAAAGAAATATAATGCGTAGAAAATAAAATGGCCTCCCTCACCCCCACGTACGTCAGGTCACAACCCCAAAGGTTTGCATCAGTTAAATTAGACCAAAGGCCACAAGGCCTTGTTTGGCCACGCACCAATTCCCCCAACTAGAATATTTTAATAATCTTTTATATTATATAGTTTCATGTCACACCATTAAATTAATTTAATTAACTCGTACTTATAATTAAAATAATTATAATTCCCATTGTAATATACTTAATAAATCTTTACATATCTAATTTAATTAATAAATTAGATCAAAACAACATTTTATTTAATTTAATTATTTTCTTAAATATTAAGCAATTAATTTAATTTAATTATTTTCTTAAATTAAATCTTTCAAATAAAATTAACATTATCCAATTTAATTTACATTAATCAATTTAGTTATTAAATTAATTCACCACAATTTTATCAACCATTTATTTATCTCAATAAATAAATAAATTTAAAATATTTATTTAATTCAATAAATATTTAAAATTAATTACTAAATTCATTTAATTCCTTCAATAGTTAACTCAATTATTAAACCTCACTTTCCCAATATATGAATGTATATTTCTCTTCACACCAGATCATATATTTCAACATATATAACACGTACATATACATACTCAAACTCAAAATATCTCATAATAAGAATTTTAATTATTAAATTCTTACTTTAATAATTTATAAAAATTCGGGTTGTCACAAGAACAATGAAAGTAAAAGGGTGAGCTCAACTAGCTCAGTAAGAAATATTATGACTAAGATAATACAGAATAAATTATCGTTAGCTTTCAACAGTGTTAAACTGATACAATATAACAAACATCAAGTTTAACTGCAGCAGAACAAGCAATCCATTAAAAGAGTCAAGTAGAGAATAAAATCTACTATCTTTTATGATTTAAAATGGTTTTTCATCACTTTTATCGCTGAGACTCAGCTTAATAAATAATCCACATCATCCCTGCACTACGGTCAAGGATATTCATTAGTATCACGACCACAAATTATCCATGCACTACGGGCCAAAGATATTCGTGTATTCATCAATGGTCATGATCATGTCAACAACTTTTCATTAATGCACTACGGGCCAATGAGGACTTTTAACACATCATTTGTAACATTACGGTAATGATTATACCGAATAATCCCTGGTCATAATCATATCAAGTCCATCTATGTACTACAGGCCACAGATGACTTTCAACATAATATAAACATGAGGATGATGACAATGATATAAGAATTCAATAAAACAAGTTCAAGAATTAATTTATCCAGGAACTAATAACGTCCAAATTGTCAACATGATACTTCTTTGTAAAGTAAAATTCAAGAATGCTCGTAAGAATTTTTCCATGAAAAGATATCGGATGAAGCGCAAAAATATCAAGGATATTCCACTAATTTCATGGAGTATAGAAGTCAAAACTTTAACCAACCTAATATAATAAAGAATGGAATAACAAAAGAAATCACCGAACGCGATAGATCAAGACAGATAAAGTTATTCTAATGTAATAATAAATAACGGAACCAGGTCATGCGTAAACGCACAAACAGGATATTCCAATAGAATAATAAATAACGGAACTAGGTCACGCGAAATTCGCACCGACAGGATGTTCCAACAGAATAATAAATAACGGAACTAGGTCATGCGTAAACTCACGCATGTGGATGTTCCAATGTAATAATAAAGAATGGAATAATGTAAGAATTTCACTATGTATGCGGTACTTCAGATAGACAAAAGTTATTCCAACATAATAATAAAGAATGGAATAATAGAAGAATTTCACCATGTATACAAAGATTGCATGCATAAAAGTTATTCCAACATAATAATAAAGAATGCAATAATGTAAGAATTCACCATGTATGCGGTATTGCATGTATGCGAGTTCTTCCAACATAATAATAAAGAATGGAATAATAGAAGAATTTCACCATGTATAGGGTAGATCACAGATACAAAGTTATTCCAATGAATAATAAAGAATGGAATAATGTAAGTTCTCTTCATGAATACGAAAGAAATAATACCCTTATCTTAGAACAAATCGGATATAGGAGTAGTGAAGTAGCGAATACTTTTTTCTTTTTCTCTATAGTTTCTCTCTCTAGAGTTTCAAAGTGAATTCATAAGAAATAATGAAGGAATGAGCTTCTATTTATAGGAGAATGGACCTAATAGTAACTAATTCCTGAACGGTCCAGATTGATTTACTTTTAAACGGATGGTCCAGATTGGATTACTATAAAATATTCTAATAAAACAAAATCGTTTAAATAAAATATAATATATTTTATTTATAATCTAATAAAACGAATAACTTTATAAAAGTATTCTGTTTTATATAAAAAGATTTTACTATGCAGGCACTATACAAATACTCTGCATAATAAAATATAATATATTATAATTATTGTCTAATAAAATAAATAACTTTATAAAAGTATTCATTTTATATAAAAAGATTTTACTATGCAAAACACTATCCATAATAGAATATAATATATTCTATTTATAGTCTAATAAAACGAATAACTTTATAAAAGTATTCTATTTTATATGAAAAGCTTTTCTGTTTTATTACATTAATAATACTAATAAAAAAAACTTCATCATCATTATTATAATTCATACTATTAATCGACCAGGTCGTTCCCAGGAAAGAGGGGGCTTTCCAATAAGGATTCCTCCCTATTGGCGTGCAATTAGGTGACCAAACCTCTCCTTGGCAGAACTTCTAGACATCGTTAATATTGCAAATAATAATATTAATAACTTTGTCATCTCAATTATTGATTTAATAATATATAAAATATCGACAATAATTGAATCAAATAACGTGAGATACTATGCAACAATTATTTGAAGCAATAATTGAACAAAACCGGTGACTTCTCACGTAAGCATCAATAATCAATACCGTGCAAGCTATTATGCAACCACGCCAGACATCGTACTTTACTACCGAGTAGTTCAACAGTATTAACGGTAAAACTTCCGCCGTTATTTTCATAAAAATATTTTTGTCATTTTCTCAATCCGAGAATAATTCCGTTGTGGGGTCCACCAATGATTGTGCCATCGTACGAATATTCCATGTTAAAATGAATATTACCCGACCAATCGAATATTATATAACAACTTGCATACTTTGTAAAATTTATAAATACTACCGACAACTATAACATTATCTCAAATTCACACCATAATATTCAAAAAAATATTTTGAGAAATTTAAATCTTTATTCATAAAATTTGGGATTTTACAATAAGTTATCATTAGCCTTCAACAATGTTTAACTGATAGAATATAATAGACAATAACTTTAACTGCAGCGAAAAAAGCAATCCATTAGAAGAGTCAAGTAGAGCATGATATCTACTATTTTCTATGATTTAAAAAGTTTATCATTAACTTTATTGCTATGACTCAGCTTAATAAATAGATCACATCATCGAATCATCCATGCACTACGGCCAAGGATATTCATTAGTATCACGTCCACAAATTATTCTTGCACTACATGCTAAGAATTATTCGTGTAATCATCAATGGTCATGACTATACCGAATTATCACTGGTCATAATCATACCAATCAACAGTCCATCTATGCATGTAAGCCAAAGATGACTTTCATCATAATATAAGCATGAGGATGATGACAATGATATAAGAATTCAATAAAACAAGTTCAAGGATAAAATTTTAAAGATTTATAATTTAATTTATCCAAAAATCAATAACGTTCAAATTTTCAACATGATACTGCTTTGTAGAGTAAAATTCAAGAATAATATCCATGTATCAAAAATAATTTGGACAGAAAAGAAATAATTTTTTTTTGTGAATAGTACCCCGTGAATAGTATCCTATGAATAGTACTTCGGGAATAGTACCCCGTGAATAGTACCCCAACATGAAAAGTGCCCCGAATACCCGAGTGAATAATATTATAGTGAATAGTAAAACTAGGTGAATAGTAACCTGTGAATAGTAACTCATGAATAGTACCCTGGCATGAAAAGTGCCCGCAATACCCGAGTGAATAATATTATTATGAATAGTAAAACTGGGTGAATAGTAACCCGTGAATAGTACTTTGGGTGAAAATATTAATATTTAATAAAAAAATTCATATCAATATTCCAATAAAATGATACTGGATGAAGTGCAAAACTTACGGATATTCCACTAATTTCAAGGATTATAGAAGCAATACTTACCATAGTAAGTTTAGATTTAAGAATATAAAAAGAATTAATATACGAAGACTACAAATGGATTTTCACCTGTCATATGGTACGTAATTCGCGTAGACAGGTTATTCCAACATACTAAAGGATGAATACGAAAAATAGTATTCCTTATGAATACGAAAGAAATAATACCCCTTATGAATACAACAAATAATATCCCTTACGAATACAACAAATAATACCCCTAACCTTAGTAGAAAGCTGGATACTGCAAAACTGCAGTAGCAGAATACTCTTCTTCTTGCTCTCTATAGTTTCTCTCTCTATAGTGTATCTTGTGAATATCAGTGAATTGGTGAGAATGAAAGAAGAATTAAGCTTCTATTTATAGGAGAATGGACTAAATAGTAACTAATTCACGAACGGTCCAAATTGATTTACTATTAAAATGGACGGTCCAGATTGATTACTATTAAAACCACAACCGACGTTCCAGATTGATTTACTTTTAAAACCACCACCGATAGTCTAGATTGATTATTTTTAAAACCACCACCGATGGTCCAGATTGATTTACTATTAAAACCACCATAGACGGTCTAGATTGATTTACTATTAAAATCACCACCGACAGTCTAGATTGATTTACTATTAAAACCACCATCAATGATCCAGATTGATTTACTATTAAAACCACCACCAATGGTCCGAATTTATTTAACTTATTACACTGTAGTACCCCTAAAGTTTTCCAAGTTTTCATTATTCCCCTCTAACTTTTGTAATTCATTTATCTTCAATAAACACATTTTTAATACTTCAACAATTATTCATCATCAATATTATAACTCACAATATTTAACAACCAGGTCGTTCCCAGGAAAAAGGGGGCTTTCCGATAAGGATTTCTCCTTATTGGCGCGCAATTAGGTGACCAAACCTGTAAGACACCAACATTTATTTTTTTAATAAAGATGATTTTTCTATAAATATTATTTTTAAATATTATGGAATAAATTTGATATAATGTTATAGTTGTGGGTAATATTTATAAATTTTGCAATGTACGCAAGTTGTTATATAATATTCGATTGGTTGGGGAATATTCATTTTAACAGGGAATATTCGTACGACGACACAATCATTGGTGGACCCCACAACGGAATTATTGTCGGATTAAGAAAATGAAAAAAATATTTTATGAAAATAACGGCGAAAGTTTTACCGTTAACTGTTGAAACACCCAGTGTTAAAAGTACAGTAATACTCGTGGTTTCATAGTAGCACACGGTATTGATTATTGATGCTTACGTGAGAAGTCACTCAGTTTTGTTCAATTATTGCTACAGTAATTGTTGCATAGTATCTCATGTTATTTGATTCAATTATTGTCGATATTTTATATAGTATTAAATCAATAATTGAGATGACAAAGTTATTAATATTATTATTTGCAATATTAACGATGTCTAGAAGTTCTGTCAATGAGAGGTTTGGTCACCTAATTGCGCGCCAATAGGGAGAAATCCTTATTGAAAGCCCCTCTTCCTGGGAATGACCTGGTCGATTAATATTATGAATTATAATAATGATGATAAATGTTGTTAAAAATATTGAAAGGTTTTTTTATGAAGTATTGGATGTTATTATATGGACCCCCATTTACCCATTTTTTCAAAATTATCGGTTGTCGATTTGGGTGGGTGGGGGAGGATTTGGTTTGTCACATGAAGGAGTACTATTACATTATTATATTAGGTAGGTTTGAAAGTTTGCAAAAGAAAATAAAGGGAGTTTATGGGTTTTCCACCGCGATAGATTTTGTTTGCAGTGTGTTATATATATATATATATATATATATATATATATATATATATAAAAATATATTATATTATATTTAAAAGTTTTCGCTTTTATTAGAATATTTTATTGCATAGTGTCCTTTCCATTTTCATATAAATAGGATGCTTAGTCACGATTGAAATCACACTAAAGATTCAGAGAATTCTCTTCTATACATGGTGAAATTCTTCTATTATTCCATTCTTTATTATTCTGTTGGAACATCTTGTCTGTGCGTTTACGCATGACCTAGTTCCAATATTTATTATTCTGTTGGAACATCTTGTCGGTGCGAATTTTGCCTGACCCGGTTCCGTTATTTATTTTTCTGTTTGAATATCCTGTCTGTGCATTTACGCATGACCTGGTTCCGTTATTTATTATTCTGTTGGAATAACTTGTCTGTGCGGTCTATCGCATGCCTGGTGATTTCTTTTGTTATTCCATTCTTTATTATACTAAGTTGGTTAAAGTCTTGACTTTTATACTCCATGAAATTAGTGGAATATCCTTGATATTTGCACTTCATCCAATATCTTTTCATGAAAATATTCTTCTGAGCATTCTTAAATTTTACTCCACAAATCAATATCATGTTGACGATTTGGACGTTATTGGTTCCTGGATAATTAATTCTTGAACTTGTTTTATTGAATTCTTATATCATTGTCATCATCCTCATGTTTATATTATATTGAAAGTCATATGTGGCCTGTAGTGCATAGATGGACTTGGTATGATTATGACCAGGGATTATTCGGTATAATCATGATCGTAATGTTACAAATGATGTGGTAAAAGTCCTCATTGGCTCGTAGTGCATTGATGGACAGTTGTTGGCATGATCATAACCATTGATGAATACACGAATAACCTTGGCCCGTAGTGCATGGATAATTTATAGTCGTGATACTAATGAATATCCTTAGCCGTAGTGCAGGATGATGTGGATTATTTATTAAGCTGAGTCTCAGCGATAAAAGTGAAGAAAAACCTTTTTAAATCATAAAAGATAGTAGATTTTATTCTATACTTGACTCTTTTAATGGATTGATTGTTCTACTGCAGTTAAACTTGATGTTTGTTATATTTTATCAGTTTAACACTGTTGAAGGCTAACGATAATTTATTTTGCATTATCTTAGTTATAATATTTCTTACTGGGCTAGTTGAGCTCACCCTTTGGCTTTCATTGTTCTCTTCAGGAAATGAGAACGTAACAGGGACTAGTCGGGGAAAAGAGTGACGGTTCAGATGATAGCATTAGTAGTCCTCACTATTCTATGAAATAGTGTGATAATAAATGTATTGAGAACTTATTTTGAGTTTGAATACTGTCTAGAGATAATATTTGTATTAAAACTCACATCACATGTTGTATATTTAAGATTGTATTTGTATTCTGTACCATGTATTTTTGCGACTCAGAATAGGTGATGTATACCTATTTTAGGGGCGTCACAATTGGTATCAAAGCTTAGGGATATGATCCCTGGCTGAGATGTGAGACAAGAACTAGGAGGGGAGAGACGGGGAATTCCTTCGCTAGTATGACCTATCTAAGTTTATTTGGTATTTAATTGGTCGGTCAGAGTATATGGATAATATGTGATATGTTAATTAACCCTTGTTTTGTGGCAGTATTTGAAAATGGCATCCGAGAATGTTGAGAATAGCAGTGGAGCACAAGAGACCGTTAAGTCTCCACAGATCAATAATCAGGACAATGTGCATCAGGAAGGCAACAATCCTCATGCAAACAACAACACTGACCAAATAATGAACGATGGAATGTTCAGAGGCTTTCTGTAATTTATGCAACATCACGCAATAGAGACTCTTGTTCGAAATGCAGGTGGAAACACTGGTAACTCTCGGACGGTCACTGTTAAGCAGTTCAAGGAGCTGGGACCACCATAGTTTTTTGGAGAGCCAAAACCACTTAAGGCGGAGACATGGATAAAGCAGATCAACAAGATATTTGATGTCTTGTGATGCTCCGAGGAGCAAAAGGTTCCCTTTGCTACCTTCATGTTGCGGGCAGAGGCAGATTACTGGTGGGAATCTATAAAGCGTACTCAACCTGCCGCACTGAAGATGTCTTGGGAGAAGTTCCAAGAACTGTTCAATGACAAGTACTTTCCCAAAAGTATTCATCACATAAAAGAGGTAGAGTTCATTAAACTGGAACAAAACAACATGACCGTGTCGCAATACGAAGCAAAGTTTGTTGAGTTGTCCCGATTTGTGTCCCATTTGGTTGATAATGAGGAGAGAATGACGCAAATGTTTCTAAGAGGTTTGAAACCCGAGATACGTCAATACATTATCTCTTATAAACTGTGTTTGTATTCAGAAGTTGTGAATAGGGCTCAATTATTGGAGCGCGATAATGAATCAACCCAACCAAAAGAGAACAGCCAGCAAAATGATAATACCAGTGATAGCAGTCATCGAAGCGGTGACAACAAGCGTGGAGGAAATCAACAGTCCGGAAATGGTAACCACTTCGGTGGTAATCATGGCCAAAATAATAAGAGTGGACATTTTAAGAAGAGGAGATTCAACAATGATGGAAAGACGTCAGCATCAGCACTCGTCGTTAAGGAAGGAGAACAACCACCTATCATATGCTTCAAATGTGGAGGGGAGGGACACATCAGTCCAAACTGCGTGATGCCATCCAAAGCATGTTACAATTGTGGAAGAGAAGGTCACTTGGCCCGATCTTGTCGTGCACCGAAGACATGTCCAGCTGGGATGGAGGCATCAAAGGCCGTCTCAGACAAGATAAAATTGGTAGTTCAAGGGAGAGCGTTTGTCGTGACCTCTCAGAAAGTAAGGAACCCGAACGAGGTCATCACGGGTAAGCTTATCATAAACTCTAGCGAAGTATATACCTTATTTGATACCAGTTCTACCCATTCTTTTATTTCTCCTACTTGCGCTCAACATTTAAATTTGACTCCGGAGAAATTAGACTTTGACTTATCTGTTGAAACTTCGTTGGGAGAAACCTTCATTACATCCACTGTTTATAAGTCTTGTTTGGTTCAAATCGGTACCCTCACATTACCTGTCGATCTTATTTCATTGAAAATACTTGCATTTGACATAATTCTAGGGATTGATTGGTTAACTACTCATAATGTAAAAATTGATTATTTTCGTAGGGTTGTTAGCTTTCATATTCCTAACAAACCTATTATGCGAATTCAAGCAACCAAACCATTAAAATCAATCACTGTCATCTCAAGCCATAAAGCTATTCATTTATTGAAAAACAGATGTCAAGATTTTTTAGCTCATGTCACAGATCTAAACAAAAATACGTCAGTTTTGAATGATATTTCTATTGTTAAAAAATTTCCTGACGTATTCCCTGAAGAACTTTCTGGTCTACCCCCAGAGCGTGAAATTGAATTTTGTATCGACCTTGAACCTGATACAAAACCTATTTCCAAAGCCCCATATCGAATGGCTCCTATTGAACTTCAGGAGTTAAAGACCCAACTACGGGAATTGTTAGACATCGGTTTCATTTGTCCTAGTACTTCTCCTTGGGGTGCTCCTGTTCTATTCGTGAAGAAGAAAGATGGGAGTATGCAACTTTGTATTGATTATCGAGAGTTGAATCATGTCACCATTAAAAATAGGTACCCATTTCCACGTATTGATGACCTGTTTGACCAGTTACAAGGCGTCAAATTCTTTTCAAAGATTGATCTTCGTTTCGGATATCACCAATTGAAGATTAGAACCGATGACATTCCAAAGAAGGCTTTTAGAACTTGGTACGGGCATTATGAAATCCTAGTCATGTCTTTTGGATTGACTAATGCTCCTGCTGCCTTCATGGATATGATGAACCGAGTATTCAGGGAATATTTGGATCACTTTGTGGTCGTCTTTATTGATGACATCCTCATATATTCTAAAAGCCTTGAAGATCATGAGCAACACTTGAGGCTGATACTCCAAAAGCTTTGTGAAAACAAGCTTTATGCCAAGTTAAAGAAATGCGACTTCTGGCTTGAGGAAGTAGCATTCCTTGGGCATGTGGTATCAAGTCATGGAATATCTATTGACCCGGAAAAGATTGAACCTATTCAAAGCTGGGAACAACCTAAATCAGTGACCGAAGTACGTAGCTTTCTCGGCTTAGCTGGTTATTATCGGAGATTCGTTGAAGGGTTTTCTCGAATCGCTACTCCATTAACTCAGCTGACTCGGAAAGATACAAAATTTGGTTTGAGTGAGGGATGAGAGAAGAGTTTTCAAGAACTCAAGAGGAGACTCATTTCAGCACCTGTTCTGACAATACCATCTGGGTCGGAGGGATTTATCATCTACAGTGATGCTTCGGGCAAAGGGTTAGGATGTGTTCTCATGCAACATGGGAAAGTCATAACCTATGCCTCTCGGCAACTCATAGAATATGAGTGGAATTATCCTACTCATGATCTAGAGTTGGCAGCAGTCATTTTTCCACTAAAGATTTGGAGACATTACTTGTATGGGGAGAAAGTGGAGATCTTTACGGATCATAAAAGCCTCAAATATTTCTTCACTCAAAAGGAACTCAACATGCGATAGCGACGTTGGCTTGAACTATTGAAAGATTATGATCATACCATCTAATACCATCCTAGAAAAGCAAACATTGTAGGTGACGCATTGAGTAGAAGATCATATGCGGGTATGAGTGCGATATTGTCAACGCAAAGGCCTATTTTGTATGACCTGCAAAGGATGGAGATAGAGATAAAGACTCCAGGGACCTACGTGATGATGTCGAATATACGAGTAGAACCGACTTTAATCGATAAAGTTAAAGCTGCTCAAGCTACAGACCTGGAGCTGATGCGTATGAGGGAAAAAGTTCAAGAAGGTGCTATGCCGAAAGCAAGAATCGATGAAGAAGGAATACTTCGAGTCAACTCCAGACTTTGTGTTCCTAACGACCCTGAGTTAAAGTATAAAATCATGATGGAGGCAAACAACACACCGTTTGCAATCCATCTTGGGAGTACCAAAATGTATCATGATCTTCGACATACATTTTGGTGGGGCAATATGAAGAGAGAGATAGCGTTGTTAATCTCAAGGTGTTTAACTTGTCAACGAGTCAAGGCAGAGCATCAAGTACCAAAAGGTCCATTACAACCACTTAAAATTCCAAAATGGAAGTGAGAGCACATTACCATGGATTTGTTACTGGTCTTCCCAAGGTTTCTCAAGGCATAGATGCAATTTGGGTCATTGTTGATAGATTGACCAAGTATTCTCATTTCTTACCTATACGAGAAACTTATACACTTGAACGTCTTGCTCGTATGTACATAAACGCGGTTGTAAGATTGCATGGTATGCCAGTATCCATAGTTTCTGATCGAGACCCAAGATTCACTTCACGATTTTGGGTTAGTTTGCAAAAAGCTATGGGCACGAATTTACGATTTAGTTTGGCATATCATCCTCAGATGGACGGACAATCAAAGAGGACTATTCAAACTCTTAAAGATTTATTAAGACTCTATGTCCTTGACTTCAAGGGAAGTTGGGACAAGTTCTTACCATTGGTGGAGTTTTCCTAGAACAATAGTTATCAAGCAAGTATTGGCATGGATCCATTCGAAGCGTTGTATGGAAGAAAGTGTCGTTCTCTAGTATGCTGCGATGAGGTGGGTGAAGTAACGTTGTTGGGACCGGAGTTAATACGTATGACTACGAAAAAGATTCAAACGATCCGACAACGTATAAAAACCTCACAAAATCGGCAAAAGAGTTATGTTGATCTTTATCGAAAGGACGTGGAATTTGATATTGGAGATCATGTGTTGTTAATTGTTGCTCTATGGAAAGGAGTTACGAGATTTGGAAAGAGAGGAAAGCTCAATCCTCGATTCATTGGCCCATTGTTAATCCTCGATCGAGTAGAAACTATGGCGTATAGACTCGCTTTACCGCCAAGTATGTCTCGTGTTCATAACATTTTTCATATATCCATGTTATGTAAATATGTGGATGACCCGAACCACATTATTGAGTTAGAACCGGACGAAATAGCGGAAGATTTAATGTATGAAGAGATTCCTGTTCAAATCTTGGATAGGAAGGAACATATTCTACGCTCCAAGGTTATACCTCAAGTAAAAGTTTTGTGGAGAAACCACGATGTTAAAGAAATGACCTGGGAGTTAGAATCTGAAATGAAATCAAGGTATCCTTACCTCTTCGATATACCAGGTACGTACCCTAATTTCGAGGGTGAAATTTCATAAGAAGGGGAGGTTGTAAGACTCCAACTTTTTTTTGTTTAATAAAGATGATTTTTTTATAAATATCATTTTTAAATATTATGGAATGAATTTGATATAATGTTATAGTTGTGGGTAATATTTAAAAATTTTGCAAAGTACGCAAGTTGTTATATAATATTCGATTGGTCTGGGAATATTCATTTTAACAGGAATATTCGTATTTATTTACACAATCATTGTGGACCCTACAACGGAATTATTGGCTTTGATTGAGAAAATGACAAAAATATTTTATGAAAATAACTACGGAAGTTTTACTGTTAACTATTGAAACACCCTTGTTAAAAGTACAGATTATACGTGTGGTTGCATAGTAGCACACAAGATTGATTATTGATGCTTACGTGAGAAGTCACTCGCTTTGTTCAATTATTGCTACAAAGAATTGCTTGCGATAAGATCTCACATTATTTGATTCAATTATTGTCGATATTTTATATATTATTAAATCAATAATTGAGATGACAAAGTTATTAATATTCTTATTTGCAATATTAACAATGTCTAGAAATTTTGTCAAGGAGAGGTTTGGTCACCTAATTGCGCGCCAATAGGGAGAAATCCTTATTGGAAAGCCCCCTCTTTCTTGGGAATGACCTGGTCGATTAATATTGTGAATTATAATAATGATGATAAATGTTGTTAAAAATATTGAGAGGCTTTTTTATGAAGTATTGGATGTTATTATATGGACCCCATTTACCCATTTTTCAAAATTATCGGTGGAGAGTTATCTCAATTTATATATATATATATATATATATATATATATATATATATATATATGTATATAAGTATTATATATTTATATATAAATGTGTGGTCGATTGGGTGGGGGGGGGAGGGATTTGGTTTGTCACATGAATGAATACTATTACATTATTATATTAGGTAGGTTTGAAAGTTTGCAAAAGAAAATAAAGGGGAGTTCACGGGTTTTCCTCTTGTGATAGATTTTGTCAAGTTATATATATATATATATATATATATATATATATATATATATATATATATATATAATATTATATTATCTTTAAAAGTTTTCGCTTTTATTAGAATATTTTATTGCATAGTGTCCTTTCCATTTTCCTATGAATAGGATGCTTAGTTAGGATTGAAATCACACTAGAAATTCAGAGAATTCTCTTCTATAATCTTGAGCGTATTTCTTTAGAGTTTTAAGAAGCTTTGAGCGTAGTGCAAGTTTTCTTCAAGAATATCCTCGCCTTATCAGTCGGAATACTCTTCTTTTACGGTAAGGGGTATTATTTCTTTTGTATTCATGAAGAGAACTTATGTTATTACATTCTTTATTATTCTGTTGGAATAACCTGTATATGCGAAGTACCGCATACATGGTGAAATTCTTCTATTATTCCATTCTTTATTATTCTGTTGGAACATCCTGTCTGTGCGTTTACGCATGACCTGGTTCCGTTATTTATTATTCTGTTGGAACATCCTGTCGGTGCGAATTTCGCCTGACCTGGTTTCGTTATTTATTATTCTGTTGGAATATCCTGTCTGTGCGTTTACGCATGACCTGGTTCCGTTATTTATTATTCTGTTGGAATAACCTATCTGTGTAGTCTATCGCATGCCTGGTGATTTCTTTTGTTATTCCATTTTTATTATACTAAGTTGGTTAAAGTTTTGACTTTTATACTCCATGAAATTAGTGGAATATCCTTGATATTTGCGCTTCATCCAGTATCTTTTCATGGAAATATTCTTATGAGCATTCTTGAATGTTACTCCACAAAGCAATATCATGTTGACGATTTGGACTTTATTGGTTCCTGGATAATTAATTCTTGAACTTGTTTTATTGAATTCTTATATCATTGTCATCATCCTCATGTTTATATTATGTTGAAAGTTATTTGTGGCTTGTAGTGCATAGATGGACTTGGTATGATTATGACTAGGGATTATTCGGTATAATCATGACCGTAATGTTACAAATGATGTGGTAAAAGTCCTCATTGGCCCGTAGTGCATTGATTGACATTTGTTGGCATGATCATAACCATTGATGAATACATAAATATCCTTGGCCAATAGTGCATGGATAATTTGTGGTCGTGATACTAATGAATATCCTTAGCCGTAGTGCAGGGATGATGTGGATTATTTATTAAGCTGAGTTTCAACGATAAAAGTGAAGAAAATCCTTTTTAAATCATAAAAGATAGTAGATTTTATTCTCTGCTTGACTCTTTTAATGGATTGCTTGTTCCGTTGCAGTTAAACTTGATGTTTGTTATATTTTATCAGTTTAACACTATTGAAGGCTAACGATAATTTATTTTGCATTATCTTAGTCATAATATTTCTTACTGGGCTAGTTGAGCTCACCCTTTTGCTTTCATTGTTCTCTTCAGGAAATGAGAACGTAGTAGGGACTAGTCGGGGAAAAGAGTGACGGTCCAGATTATAGCATTAGTAGTCCTCACTATTCTATGAAATATTGTGATAACAAATGTATTGAGGACTTATTTTGAGTTTGAATACTGTCTAGAGATAATATTTGTATTAAAACTCACAGCACATGTTGTATATTTAAGATTGTATTTGTATTCTGTACCATGTATTTGGAGACTCAGAATAGGTGATGTATACCTATTTTGGGGGCGTCACAAAACCTCTCCTTGACGGAACTTCTAGACATTGTCAATATTGAAAATAATAATATGAATAACTTTGACATCTCAATTATTGATTTAACAATATAAAATATTATGCAGATCATAATGTGAAAATAATTGGATCAAATAACGTGAGATACTAATCAACAATTACTATAGCAATAATTGAGTATAACTAAGTGACTTCTCACGAAAGCATCAATAATCAATACCGTGTGCTACTACTTAACTGTGACCACGCCATTCATCGTACTTTTACCACCGGGGTAGTTCAACAGTTTTAATTAAAACTTTTGTCATTATTTTTATAAAAGATATTTCGTCATTTTCTAACTATGACAATACTTCCGTTGTGGGGTCCACCAATGATTGTGCCGTCGTATGAATATTCCCTGTTAAAACGAATATTCCCCGACCAATCGAATATTACCTGACACAACGAATATTTTATATTAACTTGCTTACTTTGCAAAATTTTCCAAATATTACCCACAATTATATCATAATATTCAAAAATATATTTCGAGATAAATTATTCTTTATTAAAAAAAAATTGGGGTGTTACATATCTTTTTCCCTTCATTCTTATCGGATTTTCCTAAGTCGTGGTCTTTTATCTTTCTTTTCCCCTTATTGCTCGGAGCTGCACATAATTTGTTATTTTTGGCTCCCATTTGATCAATTTGGATTTTAAGCTTATCTTGTTCTTCCTTTGTTTCTATTAACGCTTTTCGCAATTGACTATTTAATAGCTTTTCTATTTCCCATAACTTTTCCAAAGTGGAAACCTGATCCCGCAGATTCTGCACTTCAATTGATGCTTGATTAGCTCCAACATCGGTGTTTGAAACACTATCTATCAGTTCTATTGTTTCTGGATCTGGTACTATATTTTTGAGATTGAACACCTAATCAAGGTTACCTTCAACGTGAGCCTCTATTTCAGCTATTGGCTTTGATATTATCTCGGGTGTATGTATTTGATCCTTCTTCAAGTTATAAGCATATAATAAGTCTTTTCCTCCTGACATCTACACATATAAATTATCCTGATTAGCATATAGTATATACACACATCAAATAGTAGTTTTATATAAGTTATCTTTTATTTTGTTTGACGATGAATTCATTCGATTCATCTCTTTTTAAACTCTATATGAGTTATTTATAATTTCAACGCTTCCCACTATCCTAAGGTTATAGCCTAAGGTCTATCCCACCTTAGGTTTCTAACCCTAAAGCTCTGATACCAATCTGTGACGCCCCAAAATTTAGGTACTTGAAACCCAAACTCGGTGCTTCACGATACCATTTCTATGAGCGGAATAATACTAATAATAATAACAATAATATAAATATCAAACTTAATTTACATATGCATCAAAGTCTACTCCCAGGTACGTGACCTTTAAACATTCATTACATGATACTTAATAGTTATCATTATCCTAATAAAGTCATATTATTACATAGAATACCATAAATCTTATTATGTTTGCTTTCCTTTTCCTTTGTTTGTGCATGAGCCTTCTAGTTGTTCACACTTAGCTGAAAACATTTAAATTAAGCAAGAATGAGCATTTGAGTGCCCAGCAAGTAATAGCAATAATAAATATTAGCTGAAAGAAGTAAATATTTTCTTTATACGACACTTCTATAACGAATCAACAGTTATGAAGTAAGTTGAACCAATAATAACAATATATTATTTCTATATAAAATTTTTGAAATTACGTACTGACTATAACTGGAGATTAGTCGATAGACTATGAACATTGTTTTCTATTTCCGAAAAGGTTAAACAGAACTTCATCTGCAAACCGTCATAACTTACGGGCATGGGGGGTGATCAGCTCGTTATGCCATGTATTGATCAATACAACATGCAAGAACGATATTATAGTTCATCTGATCCGCCTTTGGCGCACAAAAGTTTTTCCATATACGGGATGTTCATACTTAGTCGGGAATCCGAACCAAAACAATTTGTTCGGATAATAATAAATTTCTATCTTGTTCAAAAATATTTTTAAGTTTGTGTCTAGCCGGATCAAATAGCTTAGACAACTTTTAAGTCAACGTATACATAATGGAAATTAATAAGTATGTATCAACATGTGATTAAATAAAATAATTATCCAAGTGAGGACACTTGTATAAGCATATTTAGAAATTAACAAACAAAATAAATATATGTATTATACAATAATATTGTACTGATAAATAATGATCAGATACATAATCGATAACAATAGAGTTAATATTCTGGCACAATGATAATATAATTCTGAAACTTTCTTACTTATGTCCATTGCATAAAGTAAAATGCAAAGGTAGGATACTTGCCTAGTCTGCTGCTTACAATATGCAACTTAGTTTTATCTTTTATATATCAACCGATCATTAATAAGATCATTTATTCGATTAGAATAATATATCATATCACATAGTATTGCTATTTGCAATCAATACATAACCTAATCACATTGTCACATATGTTTTAGCAGTCATTGGATCGCAAACAAACACATATCAAGTCAAGTTATCTAAGTCCAAATCAATTTTTGAAACATGTCGGGGTACCGACGGCTTTATCGGGTAATTATCGAGTTTAAAACTCTATTCTGTATCCTTAATATTATTCTGGATGATTTAAATATTAGTTATATTATTTTTCATAGCCTTATAATAATTTTTAAATAATTATAAAATTTATCACGATTTTTTCAAACACTAGAATCATTATTAAATGATTTAAATATTAAAATTTTCTATTATCATTAATATTTAATTAATATTAAACTATTAATGAAACCATTGCCAAAATATTAAAGTTATTTATAATAACTTAAAATATTTTTAAAAAGTATTAACATTACCTTTAAATGATTTGTAAAACACTTAAAATCATTTTTAAATAATTACCATTAATATTAAAGTATTAATGTATTATTTATCAAAATATTAAAATTCATTAATTATAACTTAAAATATTTTTAATTCATTTTCTCCTTTTAAATGATTTTTAAATTAATAAAACCATTTTAAAACTATTTATTTAATATAATTATTAAATAAATCAAATATCATTTAATATTAAATTAATATCATTAATATTAAATTATTAATTAAATTATCCTTTAAATATTAAAAGTTATATTTTATAACTTAAAATATTTTTAAAAACTTTATTTTCATTTTAAATGATTTTTATAATATTAAAATATTTTTTAATTAATTTATTTAATATAATTATTAATTAACTCTAATATCATTAATAGTAAATAATTAATGAATTTACCTTTAAATATTTAAAGTTATATTTTATAACTTTAAATATTTTTAAACCTTTATTTTCATTTAAAATGATTTTTCTAATATAAAATCATTTTTAAATTAATTTATTTAATATAATTATTAAATAAATCTAATATCGTTAATATTAAATAATTAATGAAATTTTCTTTAAAATATTAAAAGTTATATTTTATAACTTAAAATATTTTTAAATACCTTATTATCATTTAAAATGATTTTTAATATAATAAAATCACTTTTAATTAATTTTCAAATAAATACTAATATTAATGAAAAATAGGTCAAATTATTAAAAGTTAATTTCTATAACTTCAAATAATTTTTTAAATAATTTTTGAAATTTTTAGAAATTAATTTCTATTTTTAAATGATTTTTGGAAATTAATTAATTAAAATTAACTAAGTCTGTCGCTAAAGCCTTTGGGGAAAGAAAACGTCGCCTTAGGTGTTCAACACTGACATGCCAGTGTTTAAGGGGCTCCCTTTAACAAACTTTAATTCACAACCTAATCCTGTTCTAGGAAATTTTAAACATTGGTCATGTAGTAATTATGTAATACTACATGAATCAACTATCATGTATCATGAAGATCTAGCCCCTCAAATTCGTCGTCAAAGCTTTCTGGGTTTTCTGGGTTACCTAGAAACCTAGTCAACTTCGAGGGTCCAGTTTGAGGCTTAAAGATCTTAGGATTCTATTTGATGTTATGGTGGTCTAATGGGTCTAACTTGTAGTATACATGACAGAGTACATACAACAGTCATAAAATCAATTAAACTACACCAGAATCATGAGATAGAACCCGGTTAAACCATGTCAGACGACATGTTCTTGATTTTCTGAAAATTTCAGAAAATAGATTTCGTGAACTTTTATACAACTTTGACCAACCACTACCTTCACCCTGTTTGTTATTTAGGTGATATAAAAGCTTCAATTTGCAGTCCATATACCATATTAAAACTATATTACAACAACAAGAATAAAACAACAAAAACAAGCAAGATCTAAACGCATGAACATGTTGTCAGAGCATTCTGGGCAGCCCAGATTTCATATGGTCATGGCCAGTCAACGTGGTTTGACCACGAATATCTTACAATCTGTGCATGATCTGGTCCTGCTACAAGTCCCAGAACACAGAACTCACAACATACTATATGTATCAACCTTCAAAACACAAAAACCAAACACATAAAGAGATCTACAAGACCTGACATTTGGTTGTCAGACAACAAAAAAAAAAATTCCAAATTTTTTAAATCTTCAAATTCGTGCACTTAGAAGTTATGGATCTACAAGATACCAAACCAGATCAAAAATATATACTACATATAACATGTTTTAACATAAAAATCTAACATCTAACACATCAATCAAGATCAGATTTCTAGGGTTAGTTTTTATACCTCAATTTGATCTATCTTGTATTTGGGTCACATGGCTGATCAAGAGTTGCTCAACAACTCCAATCTTAGCAAGATTTGCAAGCAATCTAATAAAAAAAATGTGATAAAGGGTATTTTGGTCATTAGGCTTGTGATTTTAATGGCCAATTTGTCATTTGTCTAACCCTTAGGGTTTGACCCTTAGGGTTTAACCCTAAGATTTTGTATAATATTTTCTAGCATTTTGCAATTAGGGCTAAAATAAAAATTTAGTTTCTAAAAATGGAAAATTAGGGTTTTGCTAATTAGTTAAGTTTTCTAATTACATTAAGCTTGATATTAGATTAAGAATTTACTAATTATAATTAAGCTTGCTAATTTGGCAATTAGGGTTCCTATTTAACAATTAGGGTTACTAATTCTAACAATTAGGGTTATAAATTTGTAATTAGGGTTTTCTAAGTAATAATTAGAATTTTCCCTAATTAACATTAAGCTTAATAATTTATCAATTAAGGTTCTAGTTTAGTAATTAGGGTTTCTAATTACTAATTAATGTTTTTATTTTTAGCACTTAGGGTTCTAAGTTAGTAATTAGGGTTTCTAATTATTAAATTAGGATTTTTAATAAGTTAGTAATTAGTGATTGTTAAACAATCACTTTAACAAAATAACTTGGCAAATCTTACAATCGTAATTGACTTCTGTAACGCCCCAGAAAATCGAACCTTTGTAAATACTTTTAATAATGAATAAAATAATATTATTTATTATTATTACATGTAGATAAGATGAATGTTGTTCTATAACCTAGAAACGTCGGAACGTCGTAGTATTTTAACTACGTGAGAGAATTAAAGTGTTTGAATTTTTAAGACGAAAATAAAAGCTTTTTGAGAAATTTTCCAAAAAATACTATTCATCGATTTTTGCTCGAGAATTATTTTTGAACTTCCGAGAAATACTTAACGTTATAATATCGAGGTGGTATTGATTATGTAATAATAATCTAAGTATGGAAAACGTAATATTTCGCATGCGGACCTAATTTGGGAACGTTAGGTTTATTAAGTGTTAAGGAAAGAAAGTTGTAATCGTATGATGCGTATGCATTGTACGAGGTAATGAACGTAAGTATAATACTACGTATTATACTATTAATAATGAAGAATGGAATGACGTATATTACAATTTAATATACGAGCTAGCATACGAGAATTATACGTGGTGTATGTATGTTAAGTTGTTTAATTAAATGTAATGCACTTGCAGGATTATTAGCTTAATGGTAGAAGTCCAAATAGTAAGTGATAATCAAGCCCAAGTGTTTGATAAGTCATGAGTCCAAACTATTGTAACATAAGCCCAACAAGAAATTAGCTAGATTAATTAGCAAGCCCAATATGATAAGCCATGATCCATGGAGCAAACCATGTTAATGTGGGTAATCTTGATGGGCAAGCTTTTTGTGTGATGAGCAAGTGTTGTGCTAGCCAAGTTTACTTAGTTTTAAAGTGATGAATAGTAAGGAGGTGGAGTTAAGGAGGTTAGTTAAGGAGGTGGGATGTCCTAATGACCATTCTACCCTAACTTAGCCAAGCCTATAAACACCAAGCTTCACAATTCATTTGTTGCTTGTTTTATTTCATCCAACTCCTCTCAAGTTAAGTAACTTATTGGTTAGAGAGAATAAGCCACATAAGTCAAGAATAAGTCAAAAGTTCTTTGCTAGTTTCCAAAGAGAAGAGAAGTACAAGTGCTTCTAGGGTAAGACTCTTCTCTAATATATATTCATCTCTATCATTGTAGGGTGATAAGAGAAGTATGATTGTATGTTAAGAACATATAGAAGTCATTGATAATGAACTTAAACTGAATAAGTTGAATAAGCAACTTGAACTTAAATAAGTTGATTATCTTGTGAAGAACTTATCATATGTTTGTCATATGATGATAGTATGTTCAAATATGGTATGGGAACATTGATTGATGGACTTAAGTCCATAGTAAGTCATAAGCATGAGAATTTGTAGTTAATAAGTATATTAAGTCATTGAGTTATGAGAATAAGTCAAAACCTACTTTGAGAATAAGTTGGTGTAATAAGTAACTTGTAATATTCATATGAAGATTAAAATCCATTTAGAATGGTTAGTAATGAAGTTTTGCCGGAATTCACACGATTGGACGATAATCGTCGAATTCGTGAAACTCTCAGAATGGAAGTCGTATTTTGTGTTTGAAGTCAGAAACGTTAGTTTTTGATGGAGACAAGTCGTATTTGGCATTATAGAGTTGCGGAATCGAAAATGACAGAATTCCGACTTAGAACGAAGGAATGAGCATTGAACGTTCACGGACGTTTATCATTTTCGTTAAAAATGAACTAATAGGTGAAATTTTAGCAAACGAAGTCAAATAGATAAAATTCTTGCATGAACGCATAGTGTATGTAATTTGTGAATCGTAGGCATTTGAACAAGCCAATTCGTCCGGGAGTTTCGTAAAATTTTCAAATTTTGCAAACTGTCTGAGGCACAGAGTTGGCGCCATGGCGCCAAGCCAAGGCCAAATGGGTGGCGCAGTAGCGCCGGTACAGTGTCTGAGCACACTGCTAACTCGTGCCGCAGCGCGATATGAAGGTTAAGGACTCGCGCTATAGCACCGAGTTTAGTCTGTACCTATTGTTAACTCGCACCGCAGCGCGGCTTGAAGAGTAATGGGTGGCACCGAATCGCCAACCCTAGGAAGTTGAACAGTAATGAATGTTTATGAGTACAACTTGAACAGTAACTCAGTAGTAATAAACTAAGGAACTTATTAAAGTATGATAAGGTATTGATGAACCCTATTTATGTTGTCTAAAGGTTTAAGATATGTGCTTAATCATGAACGAATGAGAACGACGTAATGAAAAGCCGAAACCCATAATAACAGATCTAAGTCAGGATTTAGATTGAGATGAGGGGTAAGATATAATAGTATACATACTCGATTATATATGACCTAATGTGGTACGTTATATGATCATGTATTGTAGAGACTTAGAGACTTAAAGTGTACGTGTGATAATCAGTAAGTAGACGCTGAAGGCAAGTATTCTAACCCTTGTTCCAGTTTAGTCTGGACTAGCTGTGTAATTCATGTATTCTTTCGCATGAAGTTTTTAACAATGAAGTCTAAGCCAATTCTTTCGGCTAGACTTATATTATGATTCTGTCAAGCATGATTAATGTTTATCGAGTTATATTGGTGTGGTTTTCAATCGAAGACCGAGTATGATAAAAAATGTTTTTGTCGTTTAACGACAAGCACGTGAGGTTTCCACAACTTAAACGTATACACGTTTAATGAAAGTAGTGTTGATCAATATATAGTACTATAGACTGATCACCTAGACGTGCTCATAAGTAATGTCGGACTTACGGACTTAGTGTTGGGATGCCCTTTTCAAAAGAACTTATGAAATGCTCAAGGTCTTGGACCAGTATTGATGTTTTACTGAATATTGTTGTTGTAAAATGTTTTAAATGAAAAGAAGTGCTATTTTGAATTATTGATAGTACTTCGTAACTATTGTTCAGTTACTGAAGATATATGAATTCTATGTTTCAAGCATGTTGTTTATTAGAATTGTAGTACTTGCTGAGCTAGTCATTCTCACTCTTGCTTGAACCATATGAACACAGCCAAGATAGAGCGGACTGAAGGCTCCGGCAAGGATAAGGGCAAGGCGAAGATGAACCCTTAGTTTAATTGTAATTGTATAGGTGAATGTTTGTAATATACTGAATATTATGACAAGAACGAATGAATGGGTTATGAAGAACCTGGGAAATGTAATATTATTTTGAATATATAGAAGACATATTCGTCCTTTTGAGACTTTTCAATTGAATGAATGTGTGAATGGTAGTACCGTGTAGCACCAACTATCGAGTTGGAAGATACCCGAATTTAGGGGCATCACAGGTTGGTATCAGAGCATTAGGTTATAAAACTTAAGGGGGAATTAAAAACCTTAAGTCATAGCCTTAAGAGAAGTCAAAGAAGTACAAGTAGAAAATAACCTTATAAAAATGCATTATGATTATGTTATGTGTTTTATTATTCTAATAACGTGTACTAATCAACTTAATTATTTTGTGTAGATGTCAGGAGTAAATGGAATGTATGTAGATGGTTAGGCCATTAGTGAAGAATCGGTGAACCAAGAAGAGGTTTTACCGAACCCCATAGCAGTAGATACGGATGTAGTGATTATTGAGTTTGGAGACTCGGATGAAGATGACTACATGTTAGTATTCGATGGGATGATAGAGGAGGAAGTAGAGACAGTGTCCTTTAATACAGTAGCTATAGCAGCGAAGATAGCTCCTGGGGGGTCGATGATGTCTCTTTTTATGTCAGTATTGGATAAAAATATTCATTATTATCAGGAGGTCAAGGAGCTGAAGGCAGAGCTCCAAACTGTTATAGAGGACAAGACTGATGTCGAGTCCATGTGGGAGCAAGAACATGATGAGAGGATTTTGGCTAAGGACAAAGTCCACAAGTTAAAGCATGAGATCTTTGAGCTCAAGGAGGAGCTAAAGACCAAGATGCAGAAGATAGGGAGCATGTCCTATATCCATAGTAGTTCTCATACAGATTTCCAGCAACAGGTAGCAGGATATCCTGTAGAGGTGGGGCAGACACAGCATACTATTAGCCGTGATATCATTGCCAGTCTTGCCAAGGCCGATTTCAAGAATGCCTTAAGGTAGATGTAGACTAGTAGTAGCTAGAGTAGTATGTAAATATTTTGTAATTAGTAGTGACGTAAAGCCCTCTTTGTATAGTAAAGGGTAGTCTTTTGTAAATCCCAATTTTTGGAAAACAATAGTGGGAAAGTAATGTAATCCGCTTAGGCTGTGTAATGTAACTGATGTAGTATTATACTACCAAGAATGAATATAAGTCTTTTCGTGGAAAACAATGAGTAATGGATGTTGAAGTTATTGTTTAATATTAATGATAACTAATAAAGAAAGGAATAATAACTCAATGTGTTTATTGTATCAGCAAAATGCCACCAAGAAGAGTGCAACGTAATCAAGGTGCTAACGTGAATCAACCGGAGGGAGGTCCGGTTAACCCGATGCAAGAATTTGTTAATTTATTAACATCCGCCTTTAACAGAACAAGGGCTAATATCCCCATAAATCCAGGAGTAGCACGAGCTACTACCTTTAAGGATTTCAAGAGCGTGGGTCTGCTGGAGTTCAAAGGAACTACGGACCCTATTAAAGCCCAAACGTGGGTTAAGGAGATAGAGAAGGCATTTGTGATAGCAAATGTCGACGAAGCCCAAAAGGTTGCCTTTGCAACCTATATGATGAAGGGAGAGGCCAAATTTTAGTGGGAAGCCAACCAGGCTAGGGCCGGGATAGCAAATCTGATGTGGGAGAGGTTCAAGGAGATATTCTTCGAGAACTACTTTCCTATGAACATGCAGGGAAGGATGGAGATGCGGTTTATAGAGTTGAAACAAGGGGACATGACAGTTCCCCAATACGCCGCCAAGTTTAATGAACTGGCAAGGTTCGCTCCACATCAAGTGGATACTGAGGTGAGGAAGGCGCGACGGTTCGAGCAGGGCTTGAAACCCTGGCTCTATAACTGTATTTCGGTATTCAAAAGTACTTCTTTTGGAACCATTTAGAGAAAGCGATAATCGCCGAGGGTGGTAGTGAGGCTCTGAGTCAATACCACAAGGACAAGAAGAGCAAGGGGAAAGTAGATGGGGAGTAAAGATTGAGGGAGCCAGTGGTAGTGGTGAGGGTCAGAAGAGGAAGGTATTTAGCTCTGGAAATACCGGAGTGAAGCAAGGAGACCCGAAGAGGAGAATGAAGGTCTGCAAGACCTGTGGGATGACTCACTTAGGAGTCTGTCTCAAGGGGAAGGCCGTCTGTTACAATTGTGGACAAGAGGGGCACATTGCGCCTAACTGTCCGAGTTCGAAGAAGAATCACATATGATTTGTGTGTGGGTCAACTGACCACATGGCAAAGAACTGCCCGAAGAAGGGAACGAAAGAGAACCGGTGCGCTAATAGTGGTAAGTTAGCTATTAGTGGTCCAGCACAGCCGAGTAGGCCAATGGGTCATACCTTTAACATGATAGTCCATGATGTAGTTGCATCAGGGGACGTTATGGCAGGTATTATTCCGATCAACGACATAAATGCTTACCTGCTGTTTGATTCGGGTGCTACTTGTTCGTTTATAGCATGCGATTTTGCTAGACGATTAGGATTACTTCCCAAAAAGTTGCCTATACCTTTAAATATTAAGGTAGGAAACGAAGAAATAATTCCCGTTGAAGATGTTCATAGGAGTTGTTTATTATTTTTGTTAAAAATGAACTAATAGGTGAAATTTTAGCAAATGAAGTTAAATAGATAAAATTCTTTCATGAACGCATAGAGTATGTAATTTGTGAACCGTAGGATTTTGAATGAGCAAATTCGGACTTATAACGAAGAAGTTATGAGTTCGGGAGTTTCGTAAAATTTTTAAATTTTGCAAGCATCGTTCGAGGCACTGAGTTGGGACCCACTACGCCAACCCAAGGCAAATGGGTGGCAGCGCAGCCCAAGACGATGTCTCTGAGCACATTGTTAACTCTCATGGCAAGTCCGGGTGCATACCTCATCGTTAACTTTCGCGTCATGGCACGCAACGAAGAGTAATGGGTGAAATACAGGCACCAACACTAGGAAGTTGAATAGTAATGAATGTTTATGAGTACAACTTGAATAGTAACTCAGTAGTAATAAACTGAGGAACTTATTAAAGTATGATAAGGTATTGATGAAACCTATATATGTTGTCTAAAGGTTTAAGATATGTGCTTAATCATGAACGAATGAGAACAACGTAATGAGAAAACCGAAACCCATAATAACAAATCTAAGTCATGATTTAGATTGAGATGAAGGGTAAGATATAATAGTATACATACTTGATTATATATGACCTAATGTGGTACGTTATATGATCATGTATTGTAGAGACTTAGAGACTTAAAGTGTATGTGTGATAATCAGTAAGTAGACGCTGAAGGCAAGTATTCTAACCCTTGTTCCAGTTCAGTCTGGACAACCTGTGTAATTCATGTATTCTTTTGCATGAAGTTTTTAACGATGAAGTTTAAGCCAATTCTTTCGGCTAGACTTATATTATGATTCTGTCAAGCATGATTAATGTTTATTGAGTTATATTGGTGTGGTTTTCAATTGAAGACCGAGTATGCTAAAAATGTTTTTGTCGTTTAACGACAGGCACGTGAGGTTTCCACGACTTAAGCGTATACATGTTTAATGAAAGTAGTGTTGATCAACATATAGTACTATAGGCTGATCACCTAGACGTGCTCTTAAGTAATGTTGGACTTATGGACTTAGTGTCGTGATGTCCTTTTCAAAATAACTTATGAAATGATCAAGGTCTTGGACCGGTATTGATGTTTTACTGAATATTGTTGTTGTAAAATGTTTTGAATGAAAAGAAGTGCTATTTTGAATTATCGATAGTACTTCGTAACTATTGTTCACTTACTGAAGATATATGAGTTATATGTTTCAAGCATGTTGTTTATTAGAATTGTAGTACTTGCTGAGCTAGTCATGCTCACTCTTGCTTGAACCATATGAACACACCCAAGATCGAGCGGACTGAAGGCTCCGGCAAGGATAATGGCAAGGCGAAGATGAACCCTTAGTTTAATTGTAATAATATAGGTGAATGTTTGTAATATACTGAATATTATGACAAGAACAAATGAATGGGTTATAAAGAACCTGAGAAATGTAATATTATTTTGAATATATAGAAGACATATTCGTCCTTTTGAGATATTTCAATTGAATGAATCTGTGAATGGTAGTACCGTGTAGCACCATCTGTCGGGTTGGAAGATACCCGGATTTGGGGGCGTCACAACTTCTGTATTAGGTTTTTATCATGATACACTATAATTAATCAAACATTATCTATATATACATACAGTACATATTTATAGCACTGAATTATAAATAATATAATATTATTATCCTCATTCCTTGATTAAAATCCAAAATTAGGGTTTGGATTCCATATCCGATTTATCTTGCATAAATAACATTATTAATTAAGTTAAAATAATTAACTTAATAATCTGAACTAAAATTCATATAATAAAATAATTATTATAATAATTTTAATAATCATTCCATATATTATCAAATAATATATAAACATAATTTCATGGAAAATAAGTAATAAAAATATTTTTATTACCAATTTAATTTATTATAAGATTATAATTTATAATAATCATTAATTCTTAAATAAAATCATTTATAATTATTCATGTAATAAATATATTTTTATTTATCACATAAATACATATACTTTATCTTGCACTTATTCTCACCTTTAAAATAATAATAATAATAAATTATACGCAAAATTCCTGATTTAATTATATAGAAAATATCGGGTTATTACAGAGATCGATGGAGACTAGATTCATACCCTTAAAGATACTAGCTTCCTCAAGTACGAGTTCACCTCCAATTCCTTTTCACATTCAACTTGAATACACCGGGTTTGATTCCCGCCTTTGATCAACGTTAGCCACCTAAGTGTTTGGCCTCAAGAAGATGGGTATTTAGCAAAATCCTATTTTTTATCTCTGTAAAAAAAGAGTGTACTCTCCAACAATTTGAATCACGCCTGTTGTGAAAGCGTCAACAACCACCACCCATAATAAGACTTCTCTTATTTATAGATGTGGGCAACCCTCCTTAACAATTAAGGAATTGGGTTTTTATTTTCATTAATTAAACTCCTTTAATTAATTAGACTCCTAATCTTATTAGAAATATGTGAGAGAACTTTTATTAATTAATTCTCAAACGCCTTTAGGAATTAAATAATAATAATAAGACTCCTCATATTAATTTATATTTAATATTTCCAAAATATTAAATAATAAATTTTAAGCTATTTAATTTATTCTATCACCATAGATTGAATTAAATATACTTAACTTATTATTACAATTATGTCATTTGCTTCTTAAATAATTATTCTTCCTTTTATGGTGTGACCCTTTAGGTTCTCCATATTAAACCGATTGTGAACAAATCAAGTAGAATAATTCTAATCTTATTTAAATAAATAGAATAAACTATTAATTTATTTAAATAAATAATATTTATTCTACAATAGGGATAAGCCTCCCTAGTGATTAACGACTTTCTAAATAATATAGATCTCAACATTTATCATAAAAGAACCTTTGAGTAAATAGTTACCTTACAATTCAATCCTTCCACCATACAATGTCCCAATTAAATATAAAACATGAAATTACTGTTAAGTCTTATTTAATTTAATTATATGTATTTCGATTATCAAATGCATAACTTCAAATAATGCAAATTAGAAACTCTTTTCTAATTTCATTCTGCCTTGGGCAAGGACTCTTGAGTTGTCATTTATTGAATCGCATAGGACATTTCTTTTCTTTTACTAAAAGTGGTAGATTATTTATTGATCATACATTACCTCCATACACAACTTATTATACCCAAGCATACCCTTTGATATACCCTAAGGGTCTTAAGGAATAAGTCAAAGCATAACTCATCATACACAAGATACTATGACGATCTCAAGTCCAAGGATTACTTGTACTACTATCACTACAGAAATTCCTATTGACATGCAAGTAAAACTCTATTAGGTATTCCTTAGCGAGCCACATTCAGTGAACTTATTCTCCAATAAGCACATACATACTTGGTTTAGTGTTTCTGCACAAATGATCATAATATCAATCATCCTCATCCAATGAGCAAGTAACGTACGTACCAATCTATCCGGATTCACTAATCCCTTTTTATTAATCCGCCGATTGGGAACATTTTAGTTTTTAAGCTATCTAAGAATTTAGATCTCATTAACATGATCTCATCATGATTATAAAATCATTGCTTAAAACTATGGGTTTATCACATATTATTAGAACAACACCATGTAGATAAATTAAAGCCTTTAGTAAATGAATACTTTAATTAATAAACGAATAAGATTTGTCGACGTCGGGATTTTTAATTTGACCCTTTTCGTTACTTGTTCTTTTGTGTTCTCATGTTATTTGAGATTTGTTTGAAAAAACAAGTGAAAAAGGTCAGACATGTATAATGTCGACGATTTGACTGTAAGAGTCACCATTTGGTGTTTTTAACTAGTTTCACCAACACAACCGAAAAAGGTTTACACATTGACCCGGTGATATGACACTGCTAAACGGGTCTGTGAAACCGAAATTCATTTAGGTTCGGGGGCTTGATTATGCGGAGGGAAGGTGTTAGGCACCCCTGACATCCGTGTTGCCACGGTGACCACCACTTTTCAAGAAATTGTTATATGAATGTGTGTGTGTGTGTGGATCAATGTGCAATTATTTGAAAGTAGTTCGAGGCCTCGTTCGCACCTATATACAAAGGGTTTGAATTTATAGAAAAATTCAATTTTAAACAGAATATAGCAATGAAGTTTTGCAAAAGAAGTTTTTTCAAACCCTGTGCTCAATAGGAATTGAGACCTTTTCATACTTCCATTTTATTATTAAATGCTTGGCTTGATTACTTTTATTTTTGAGATGCGAGGCATCTTAGAGAAAATAATATACAATAGTGCCGGACTCCTCATGGGCATGAAAGCCATCTAAGAAAATTCAGACACCGTAAATAATGTACAAGTCGCCATACAATTTGAAAATGTCCATCATGGAACCGAATCTAGATTCAATGAGACCTAATCTGTGATCACATGATTCCTAGGCTCACCTGATACCACAGTTTATATGAAAAGTAGTAATCAGTTATATATATAAAAGCTGTAAATATATATATATAGACATGATCAACCACTACGAAGCAATTCCATGGAGGATCAGAAATGTAAATATATAAAAGCGGTAAATAAATATATATATATATATATATATATATATATATATATATGGACATGATCAACCACCACGAAGCAACCCCATGGGGGATCAGAAAAGTAAATAAAGCAATAAATGCGATCAACCGCCACGAAGTAAACTCCAGGCGGGACTTAAATGTAAAGAAAGCAGTAAAAGCGATCAACCGCCTTGAAGTAAACTTCAGACGGGACGAAATGTAAATAAACCAGTAAAAGGCCACGAAGTAAACTTCAGGCCTGACAGAAATGTAAATATATATATATATATATACATAAGCAGTAAACGCACCGGATATAAAATCAAGGCTCATCAGATATGTTCGACATCAATTATATATATATAAAAGCAATAAACGCTTCGGATGTAAAATCCAGGCTCATCAGATATGTCTGACAATAATTATATATATATAAGCAAATAAACGTTCCAGACATAAGTCTAGGCTTAATCGAGGCATAACTCGATAATGTTAGTCCATATATATAAATATATACATATATAAGTATATATATCTGAGAATGAAATGAAAACCACTTTAATCAAGTCCCATACATACGCACACAACATGACTTTCAATGTGTAGAATAGTGTGTGCAAAGATGAAGAGAAAAGGCTTTATAGAGTGTGAGAAGGCTTATAGTGGGCTGCCAATACAGACTTCTATGACTCTATATGGATAAACACTCAGCTCCCGCTGGTAAATGTATAACTATATTTGAGCTAACAAGTGTTTAGAAAGAGGAAGCTCTCAATATGGGGGTGTACAAGGCCAATTGGACAGGGTTCCTTCCCTATTTCTCTTGAAAATGAAGCCACCCCAAGCCCCATATATATAGAGGGGGGTACCGCAGGTACACCTGCGGCTGCCCGGGCTGCCCAAGGCACTGTGGGTCCCGCTGTGTTGCAGTACGTACACTTGGACAACGCATTGTTCGCTCGGTCGCTCATAACTTTCAATCCGGGAGTCCGATGGAAGCGTTCCATATCATTCCGAAAAGCTCTTTCCAAGAGCTACACAATGACATAGGATTTGACCTTTTTTAATTCCAAGAAGATGGGTCTGTGACCGAAATAACATTTCTGAGTTTCTGTCAGGCAATTCGGTGAGCCGTTTTGCGTAGTTTTCTCTCCGAAGTTAAGATATGGTTCTTGTGGTACTTCTTTTAAAACAATTTGAGTTGAAATGAGTGTATTTGTTTTGAAGTGAAGTTGAGTTGGAAAAATGACCATTTTGCCCTTCCTGGGGTTATCTCCGATTTTTGCTCAGTTGTAGCAGTCTTTTCTCAGGGTTATCTCTGAGGTTATCATGTTGTTGACTTTGAATGTCCTTAGTATGAGACCCCAAATTTTATGAATAAAGATTTAATTTTCTCAAAATATATTTTTTTAAAATTATGGTGTGGATTTGAGATAATGTTATAATTGTGGGTAATATTTATAAATTTTGCAAAGTATTCAAGTTGTTATATAATATTCGATTGGTCAGGGAATATTCTTTTTGTTGGGGAATATCCATATGATGGTTCAATCATTGGTGGACCCCACAATGGAATTATTGTCGGATTGAGAAAACGACAAAAATATTTTTATGTAAATAACGACGGAAGTTTTACCGTTAAAACTGTTGTACTACTCGGTAGTAAACGTACAGTAATACGCGTGGTTGCATAGTAGCACACGATATTGATTATTGATGCTTATGTGAGAAGTCACTCAGTTTTGTTCAATTATTGCTTCAGTAATTGTTGCATAGTATATCACGTTATTTGATTAAATTATTGTCGATATTTTATATATTATTAAATCAATAATTGAGATAACAAATTTATTAATGTTATTATTTGCAATATTAACTATGTCTAGAAGTTCTGCCAAGGAGAGGTTTGGTCACCTAATTGCGCGCCAATAGGGAGAAATCCTTATTGAAAAGCCCCTTTTTTCCTGGGAACGACCTAGTCGATTAATAGTGTGAATTATAATAATGATGATGAAGTTTTGTTTTATTAGTATTATTAATGTAATAAAACAGAAAATCTTTTTATATAAAAAAGAATACTTTTATAAAGTTGTTTATTTTATTAGACAATAATTAGAATATAATATATTTTATTATGCATAGTAAAATCATTTTATATAAAAAGAATACTTTTATAAAGTTATTTGTTTTATTAGACAATAATTAGAATATAATATATTTTATTATACATAGTGTTTTGCATAGTGCTGCATAGTGTTTACATAGTAAAATCTTTTTATACAAAATAGAATACTTTTATAAAGTTATTCGTTTTATTAGATTATAAATAGAATATATTATATTTTATTTAAAAGATTTTGTTTTATTAGAATATTTTATTGTAAACCAATACTGACCGTCTGCTTTAAAAGTAAATCAATCTGGATCGTTCATGAATTAATTACTTATTCACCCCATTCTCCTATAAATAAAAGCTCATTCCTTCATTATTTCTTACTTAATTCACCTGAAACTCTAGAGAGAGAAATTATAGAGAGAAGCTATAGAGAGAAAATCTATAGAGAGAAAGAAGAAGAGAAGTCTGCTACCTCACTATTCCAATATCCAGTTTTCTTCTAAGGTAAGGGGTATTATTCTTTTGTATTCATGAAGAGAACTTCTATTATTCCATTCTTTATTATTACATTGGAATAACTTTTGATACGCTGGCTACCCTATACTTGGTGAAATTCTTACATTATTCCATTCTTTATCATTATGTTGGAATAACTTTGTCATCGCAAGTACCACATATATGGTGAAATTCTTACATTATTCCATTCTATATCATTACATTGGAATATCGTATGCGGTGCGTATTACGCTTGACACAGTTCCATTAATTATTATGTTGGAATAACTTTTCTGCATGCGGATCGATCGCATGCTTGGTGATTTCATTGTTATTCCATTCTTTATTATTACATTGGAATATCCTGTTCTTGCAATTTACTTAAACCGGTTTCGTTCTTTATTATTACTGCCGAATATCACATGCAATGCGTTTATGTATGACCTAGTTCTATTCTTTATTATTCTGTTGGGAATAACTTGTCTGTGCTGTCTATCGCACGCATTGTGAATCCTTCTATTATTCCATTCTTTATTATTCTGTTAGAATAACATGTCTATGTGGATTACCACAGGCACAGTGAATGACCATTCGTATTCGTTTCTTATTAAATTGTGGAAATGATCTGTCTACGTGGATTACAGCATGGCGGGTGAAAATCCGTTGCAGTTTCATATATTCTATGATACTCATTTGGTTAAAATTTTGGCTTCTATACTCCATAAAATTAGTATAATATCCTTGATATTTGTGCTTCATCCAGTATCTTTTCATGGAAATATTCTTTTGAGCATTCTTGAATTTACTCCACAAAGCTCCCGGATCTAATTCCGGATATTCTTCCTAGTTCTAATCCCGGATCTCCACCAGAGATCATATTCCTAAGCTCTGATACCAACTGTGACACTCCCAAAATAGGTCCAATCCATCCAACCTATTCTGAGTCGCCAAATACATGGTACAGAAATTAACTACAACTTTACTACTACAATTGTCGTGCAAAATACAACAACACATATACTGTGAGTTCTAATACCAACTATGACTCATATCCCAACTATGGACATCACCTCACAGTGATACCTTACATAAAGGTACAATCTAGAACTGTTTTAGAAATTAAAATATTTGGGAAGTGCTCAAGGAAACCTTCGTACATAGGAGGCCATGAATCTAAGTTATGATAGATATCATATGTCCAGAGAATTATCCTTGGTTAATCCAATAGACCCCAAAGAAAAATGAGAAGATTACTATCATGTTCCTTCCAATGGTGAGTCTTTTCTTGACATATAAATATCTCCACCGTCTGCGATTGAACATTATGTTTCAACCTAACTCCAAGATCATATAGGTAGTGCTCGTAGATATACTCAGCAAGTGGATGTGTACAACCCTTTCTTATGATAACACGAGATTGTATGTCATTACACATCTTGTATGATAGTGGCAAAACACCCTTCCAAAGTTGGGTTCACCTCACCGTATTGTTGTTCACCAAAATCAATTATTAAGTGACGTATAATATACGACACACACACATCTTAGGTCCTCAATACAATTATATATTGCATGTCATGCCGTTTTATAATGTGTTGGGAAACTTTGATAGTCTCGGACCACCACACTATTCCCCTGTTATCCCCGCTCGACCCAGCTACACTTTTATTACCTTAAAGGAATTGTGAAGCAAAAGGGGTGAGCACAACTAGCCCAGTAAAGAATATCATAACTAAAGATAATTAAATTATCAATAGCCTTCATCAGTAATAAATCAGAGATTTAGAACATATGGTAGATGATAAAACTTTTCAACCATAGTTGCAGCGGAACGAGTAATCCATTAGAAGAGTCAAATAGACTATAAAGTCTATTATCTTCTCCATGTTAAAAGTCCACCAACAATGCTTTAACCTTATAACATTAATCAACAGATCCTGTTCACAGTCATGTGAATAACTCATAATCATAATTGTAGTTCTAATTTTCTCTTCAAATCCAAGACGAAGATATTTTTCATCACATGTCTTTACCTGAAACATTAAAGATCATGATTATACCAAATCACAGTTCCTGTTCATAATCATACTAATAAGTTCATATTTGCACTACGGGCCAAAGATATTCATTAACAGTTCATCTTTGCACTACATGCCAAAGATATTCAACAACATGTCATCTTTGCACTACGGGCCAAAGATGTTCATCAACAATTCATCTTTGCACTACAGGCCAAAGATATTCATATCTCAAAGAAATATATAATCATTTCAGAATTTATATAAACAATAATTATAACCATGTTGATCAATTCACCTTTGCACTTAAGCTAAAAATATTCAATTGTAAATTCAATGATCATGATCATACCAGTCAACAATTCATCTTTGCACTACTGGCCAAAGAGAACTCATAGTCACGATCATACCAATAATCTACCCATCTTTACACTTAAGTCAAAGAGAAATTTCATCACCGGGATTATAAAATTGTTATATATGATAATAACTATAATATGATCAACAGCTGCATTTAATTTCAAGAGTAAGATTCATAAATCAATGATTTCATAACACCTTAATCCAAATGTTATAAATCAATTAATAATCTCATAATCTAATATTATTAATACTACCACAATATTTTAATCATTTCTTAAACTTATAAACAATTTATTTTAATTGTTTACACTTTACTAATTAATGCATTTAATCATACTAAAATGCCAAACTCATAAGATTTCATCACCAATAACCAACAACCTCATCAAAAATCTGCATATACCATATATAGGATTCCCAAGCCATAAAATCCTATTTTCAATTTTGTTACTTCACATAACATATTTAATTTATTTATTCATAACTAGTCCATTTTCATGAAAAATACCAAATCAGTTCCAAAAATATTTCTTTTTTGGGATTTAGCATAATATAGTTCCATATTGAATATATATTTTTCTTGAAATTTTAAAAATTCATTTACTATTTTTCACATGGCCAAAACAACCGAATATTTAAACATTTATCATAAATTGTACTTTTATCCAAAAATTTCGAAATTTACAGGGTATACTGATATTATATAGAGGTACTCCCAATAAAAATTTCACCAATTTTGGAGTTATAAGGGTTTACTTTTAAAATAGTCTTTTCTCATAAAATCCATAACTCTTAATCTATACATCCAAAAATCACCATTTTTGGACACAATCAAGAAAACTCAACAAATTATTATTTCAACTTTTTCCAGAATTTTTGACGGTCGGAAAAATTACGAAACATGAAAAACATAACAACCCTTAAAATCCCTGACCTCAAAAGAGCAGTACTTCTTGCTGGAATGTCGGATATAACGCCGAAGGAAACTTGCACTGATTAACAACTCTCAAAGTATCAAAATACTCACAAAAATATGCTCGACAATATAGAGAGAGAAAACTTATGTTTCTGGTGTGATTTTCAATTCTAACATAAGCACCTATTTATAGGAAAATGCTAGAACGCCAAAGGAGACTAAATAATAAAATAATATTTATTTATTTATTTTTTTCACTTCATTCCACGCCCACCCATTATGAAAGCTGAGAAGCTAACTTGGAACAAGAATTTCAGCCCACAACTTTGAAAAAACAAAAGTGGGTCCCACTAAATATTTTAATAAAAAATATTTTATTTTCTGAAACTTCAACAATTCATAGAAAATAGCCCGTTTATCAGAAAAATACGAATTTTATGTCCATTCCACATGAAATCAAATTCTCTACAACTCTATAGCTTTGAGTTTTTCCAAATTACAGACAAAAAATATCCGAAATCTATAAACGGATGATTTTCAACATCGTTTCAACACCTTGTAAAATTCATAACAAATCATGCGTTAATTTTCAACGGTTCAAAATTTGTGGACATATACTTAACTTATATATGTATAACATATCAAAAAATCATAACGATCCAACGGTCAGATCAAAATTATAACTCACACAATAGAGCTTTAAGAACATCGATCTGATCTTTTAATACCTCCAATCCGACAAAATACCGATAAAACACCTCAACATTAAATCCTTCATTTATAACTACATAAATAAATTCATCATTTATATCCGCATCAAATAAATATTTCCTTATTATATAAATCAATAATTAATTATTCACAAATAATATTACAGAATCACAATTATGACAACCAGGTGGTTCCCAGGAAAAAAGGGGCTTTCCAATAAGGATTTCTCCTTACTGGCGCGCAATTAGGTGACCAAACCTCTCCTTAGATAGAACTTTCTAGACATTGCCAATAATGCTATCTAATAATATTATTCAAATAATATGAATTATTGATCTGATAATGGGAAATACTGTGTAGTGACAATTATTAAAACAACAATAATATAAAATATCAACGCAACAATTATTGAATCAATAAAATAGAATATTGAACAGTAATTACTGTAAAAATTATTGAGTAGTGCCTTCTTACGTAAGAATCAATAATTCAAAAATACTGTGCAATACCGTGTTCTACTGTGCAACCACGCGTATTACTATATTTTAACCACCAGGTATTTCAATAGTGTTAACGGTAACAACTACGCCGTTATTTATAAAAACTCAAACTTGTCATTTTCTTCATCCGACAGTTATTCTGTTATGGGGCCCACAAATGGCTGCGCCGTCGTACGAATATTCCCTGACAACAAGAATATTCCATGACCAAACAAATATTCCCCAATAGAAATGAGTATTTTATAACCACTTGCGTATTTTGAAAAAAATTTCATATATCACCCTTAACTTTACTTTTTATCAATTTAACCATTTACTGAATAGTAATTATAAGAAAAATTGAATAATTTTATTTCATAAAATTCGGGGTCTTACAATCTCCCCGCCTTATGAAATTTCGTCCCAAAATTTACGTACCTGGTATTTCAAGAGTTGAGAATACCTTGCTTTTATTTCAGATTCCATCTTTCCTGTCCTCGGGATTTCTCCATTGCTCATCTCTTGTATTTTAGATATCATTCTAGAATACAACTTCAAAACAAGGGTTAATTGAATAAATTAACATATCACATAATATCCCGATATTATGACTGACCAACAAATAAGTTTTGGTAGGACACACTAGCGAAGGATATTACTCGTCTCTCCCTTCCTAGTTCTAATCCCGGATCTCCGCTAGAGATCATGTCCCTAAGCTCTGATACCAACTGTGACACTCCCAAAATAGGTCCAATCCATCCAACCTATTCTGAGTCGCTAAATACATGGTACAGAAAATAACTATAACTTTACTACTACAATTGTCGTGCAAAATACAACAACACATATACTGTGAGTTCTAATACCAACTGTGACTCATATCCCAACTATGGACATCACCTCACAGTGATACCTTAAATAAAGGAACAGTCTAGAATTGTTTTAGAAATTAAAATCTTTGGGAAGTGCTCAAGGAAACCTTCGTATATAGGAGGCCATGAATCTAAGTTATGATAGATATCATATGTCTAGAGAATTATCCTTAGTTAATCCAATAGACCCCAAAGAAAAATGAGAAGATTACTATCATGTTCCTTCCAAATGGTGAGTCTTCTCTTGACATATAACTGTCTCCACCGTCTGCGATTGAACATTATGTTTCAACCCAACTCCAAGATCATATAGGTAGTGCTTGTAGATATACTCAGCAAGTGGATGTGAACAACCTTTTCTTATGATAACACGAGATTGTATGTCATTACACATCTTGTATGATAGTGGAAAAACACCCTTCCAAAGTTGGGTTCACCTCACCCTATTGTTGTTCACCAAAATCAATTATTAAGTGACGTATAATATACGACACACACATCTTAGGTCCTCAATAAAATTATATATTGTATGTTATGCCGTTTTATAATGTGTTGAGAAACTTTGATAGTCTCGGACCACCACATTATTCCCCTGTTATCCACGCTCGACCCAGCTACACTTGTATTACCTTAAAGGAATTGTGAAGCAAAAGGGGTGAGCACAACTAGCCCAGTAAAGAATATCATAACTAAAGATAATTAAATTATCAATAGCCTTCATCAGTAATAAATCAGAGATTTAGAACATATGGTAGATGATAAAACTTTTCAACCATAGTTGCAGCGGAACGAGTAATCCATTAGAAGAGTCAAATAGACCATAAAGTCTATTATCTTCTCCATGTTAAAAGTCCACCAACAATGCTTTAACCCCTGTAACATTAATCAACAGATCATGTTCACTGTCATTTGAATAACTCATAATCCTAATTGTAGTTCTAATTTTCTCTTCTCATCCAAGACGAAGATATTTTTCATCACATGTCTTTGCCTGAAACATCAAAGATCATGGTTATACCACATCACAGTTCCTGTTCATAATCATACTAATAAGTTCATCTTTGCACTACGGGCCAAATATATTCATTAACAGTACATCTTTGCACTACATGCCAAAGATATTCAACAACAGGTCATCTTTGCACTACGGGCCAAAGATGTTCATCAACAATTCATCTTTGCACTACAGGCCAAAGATATTCATATCTCAAAGAAATATATAATCATTTTAGAATTTATATAAACAATAATTATAACCATGTTGATCAATTCACCTTTGCACTTAAACTAAAAATATTCAATTGTAAATTCAATGGTTATGATCATACCAGTCAACAATTCATCTTTGCACTACTGGCCAAGAGAACCCATAGTCACGATCATACCAATAATCTACCCATCTTTACACTTAAGTCAAAGAGAAATTTCATCACCGGAATTATAAAAATGTTATATATGATAATAAAATAATATGATCAACAGCTGCATTTAATTTCAAGAGTAAGATTCATAAATCAATGATTTCATAATACCTTAATCCAAATGTTATAAATCACTTAATAATCTCATAATCAAATATTATTAATACTACCATAATATTTTAATCATTTCTTAAACTTATAAACAATTTATTTTAATTATTTACACTTTACTAATTAATGCATTTAATCATACTAATATGCCAAACTCATAAGATTTCATCACCAATAACCAACAACTTCGTCAAAAATCTGCATATACCATATATAGGATTCCCAAGCCATAAAATCCTATTTTTCAATTTTGTTACATCACATAACATATTTAATTTATTTATTCATAACTAGTCCATTTTCATGAAAAATAACAAATCAGTTCCAAAAATATTTCTTTTTTGGGATTTAGCATAATATAGTCCCATATTGAACATATATTTTTCTCGAAATTTTTAAAATTCATTTACTATTTTTCATATGGCCAAAACTGCCGAATATTTAGACATTTATCATAAATTGTACTTTTATCCAAAAATTTAAAAATTTACAGGATATTCTGATATTATATAGAGGTACTCCCAATAAAAATTTCACCAATTTTGGAGTTAACCACAAGGAGTGATAAGAGTTTATTTTTAAATAGTCTTTTCTCATAAAATCCATAACTCTTAATCTATACATCAAAAATCGCCATTTTTGGACACAATCAAGGAAACTCAACAAATTATAATTTTAAATTTTTCCAAAATTTTTGAAGGTCAGAAAAATTACGAAACATGAAAAACATACATAACAACCCTTAAAATCTCTTACCTCAAAAGAGCAGTACTTCTGACTGGAATGTTGGATATAACGCCGAAGGAAACTTGCACTGATTAACAACTCTCAAAGTATCAAAATACTCACAAAAATACGCTCAACAATATAGAGAGAGAAAACTTATGTTTCTGGTGTGATTTTCAATTCTAACATAAGCACCTATTTATAGGAAAATGCTAGAACGCCAAAGGAGACTAAATAATAAAATAATAATTTTTTTTCCTCTTCATTCCATGCCCACCCATTATGAAAGCTGAGAAGCCAAATTGGAACAAGAATTTCAGTCCACAACTTTGAAAAAACAAAAGTGAGTCCCACTAAATATTTTAATAAAAAATATTTTATTTTCCGAAACTTCAACAATTCATAGAAAATAGCCCGTTTATCAAAAAAATACGAATTTTATATCTATTCCACACGAAATCAAATTCTCTACAACTTTGTAGCTTTGAGTTTTTCCAAATTCCATACAGAAAATATCTGAAATCTACAAACGGATGATTTTCAACACCTTTTCAACACCTTGTAAAATTCATAACAAATCATGCGTTAATTTTCAACGGTTTAAAATTTGTGGACATATACTTAACTTATATATGTATAACATATCCAAAAATCATAACGATCCAATGGTCAGATCAAAATTATAACTCATGCAATAGAGCTTTAAGAACATCGATTTGATCTTTTAAAACCTCCAATCCGATAAAATACCGATAAAACACCTCAACATTAAATCCTTCATTTATAACCACATAAATAAATCCATCATATATATCCGCATCAAATAAAATTTCCTTATCATATAAATCAATAATTAATTATTCACAAATAATATTATATAATCACAATTATGACAACAAGGTGGTTCCCAGGAAAGAGGGGGCTTTCCAATAAGGATTTCTCCTTACTGGCGCGCAATTAGGTGACCAAAACTCTCCTTAGACAGAACTTTCTAGACATTGTCAATAATGCTATCTAATAATATTATTCAAATAATATGAATTATTGATTTGATAATGGGAAATACTGTGTAGTGACAATTATTGAAACAACAATAATATAAAATATCAACGCAACAAGTATTGAATCAATAAAATATAATATTGAACAGTAATTACTGTAAAATTATTGAATAGTGCCTTCTTACGTAAGAATCAATAATTCAAAAATATTGTGCAATCTGTGTGTTTACTTTATGCGACCACGCGTATTCATCATTTTTAACCACCAAGTATTCCAACGATTATTAATTGTAACAACTTCTGTAGTTATTTATAAAAACTCAAACTTTTCATTTTCTTCATCCGACAATTATTCTGTTTTGGGGCCCACAAATAGCTGCGCCGTCATATGAATATTCCCCGACAACAAGAATATTCCACGACCAAACGAATAATCCCCAATAGAAATGAGTATTTTATAACCACTTGCGTATTTTGAAAAAATATTCATATATCACCCTTAACTTTACTTTTTATCAATTTAACCATTTACTGAATAGTAATTATAAGAAAAATTGAATAATTTTATTTCATAAAATTCGGGGTCTTACACATAGTGTTTGCATAGCGCCTGTATAGTGTTTCCATAGTGAAATCTTTTTATATAAAATAGAATACTTTTATAAAGTTATTCGTTTTATTAGATTATAAATAGAATATATTATATTTTTTTAAAAGATTTTGTTTTATTAGAATATTTTATTGTAAACCAATCTGGACCGTCCGTTTAAAAGGAAATCAATCTGAACCGTTCATGAATAAGTTACTATTCAGTCCATTCTCCTATAAATAGAAGCTCATTCCTTCATTATTTCTTACGAATTCATTGAAACTCTAGAGAGAGAAATTATAGAGAAGCTATAGAGATAAAATCTATAGAGAGAAAGAAAAAGAGAAGTCTGCTACCTCACTATTCTAGTATCTAGTTTTCTTCAAAGGTAAGGGGTATTATTCTTTTATATTCGTGAAGAGAACTTCTGTTATTTCATTTTTTATTATTACATTGGAATAACTTTTGTATCTGTGCTGAGCTACCCTATACTTGGTGAAATTCTTCTGTTATTCTATTCTTTATCATTATGTTGGAATAACCTATCTATGCGAACTACCGCATACATGGTGAAATTCTTCTATTATTTCATTTTTATCATTACATTTGGAATATCATGTTTGGTGCATACGTATTATGCCCGACTTCGGTTCCATTAATTATTATTACATTGGAATAACATATCATGCGATCTATCGCATGAATGGTGATTTCTGTTGTTATTCCATTCTTTATTATTCTGTTAGAATATCTTGTTGGTGCGAATTTCTTCTAACCTGGTTCAGTTCTTTATTATTCTATCGGAATATCCTATCTGTGCGTTTACGCATGGCCTGGTTCCATTCTTTATTATTACATTGGGAATAACTCGTGCATGCGATCTATCGCATGCTGGTGAATCATTCATTATTCCATTCTTTATTATTCTATTGGAATAACCTGTCTATGTGGATTACAACATTCATGGTGAATGACCCTTCGTATTCGTTTCTTATTAAATTGTGGAAATGATCTGTCTATGTGGATTACCGCATGGCGGGTGAAAATCCATTGTAGTTTCATATATTTTATGATACTCATTTGGTTAAAATTTTGGCTTCTATACTTCATGAAATTAGTAGAATATCCTTGATATTTGCGCTTCATCCAGTATCTTTTCATGGAAATATTCTTCTGAGCATTCTTGAATTTTACTCCTCAAAAGCGAAGATCATCTTGACAATTTAGACATTATTGAGTTCAGGATAAATTAACTTATAAATCTTTAAAATTTATTCTTGAACTTGTTTTATTGAATTATTATGTCATTGTCATGATGAGTCATGTTGGTTATTATGTGAAAACATGAAAGTTTCTTAGAAATAACAAATGGTTGAAAATCAAATTTTGGTGAAAACGTAATATGAAATTCAATTGACCATATCTCCTATTATATTTCGAATTTTTGAGTGTTGTCAAGTTCTAGAGTTAGATCTGTGAGTTTTCTAACTTATCCAAGTGGAATCACTGAAAAAGGTGTTGTAGATTTTCGTGTGGACTGATATTAGCAAAGGAGTCAAAAACTGCAAATCAAAAAAAAGCTACTGCCCAAAAATTTAAAAGGGCATTTTCGGTATGATTATGACCTGTAATGTTATAAACGATGTGGTAAAAGTCCTCAGCGGCCTGTAGTGCATTGATGGATAGTTTTTTAGTATGATTATAACCAGAAATTATTCGTTATAATCATGACCATTAATGATTTGATGAATATCCTTTGCCCGTAGTGCAGGGATGACTTGATGATGTGGTTCGTTTATTAGGCTGAGTCTCAGCGATAAAAATTGATGAAAACATTTTTAAATCATAGAAGATAGTAGATATCATGCTCTACTTGATTTTTCTAATGGATTACTTATTCCGCTGCAGTTAAACTTGATGTCTATTGTATTTTATCAGTTTAACATTGTTGAAGACTATTGATAATTTATTCTACATTATCTTAGTCATAATATTTATTACTGGGCTAGTTGAGCTCACCCTTTCTTTTACTATTCTCTTCAGGAAATGAGAATATAGCTGGGACGAGTCAGGGAATGGAGTGACGTTCCAGATGATAGCATTAGTAGTCCTCATTATTCTGTTAAATATTGTGACAATAAATGTAATGAGGACTTCATTGAGTTTGTATACTGTCTAGATGACAATATACGTATTAAAACTCTTAGATTATTTTTTGTTGTATTTTACACGACTGATGTATAATTAAGTTGTATATGAATTTTGTACCATGTATCTGGCGACTCAAGATGGGTGATGTATACCTGTTTTGGGGGCGTCACACTCAGGGTTATCTCTGAGGTTGGATTGACCTCCCGGGGTTAACACTGGGTCAGGAAATTATGTTGTAGTTAATAACTGGAAAATAAAATTTCGAGTGTCTACAGATGCCCCTCTTTATCATGTTCATGCAATGCAATGGAATGGACATGATAAAGATTAGTAGACACTTGAAATATGACAAGGTATTTTTAATGATGCAAATCTCAATGTAGTGAATGTGATGATGAATGTTTAAAATGTTTTTGCAAATCGCAGTTCACAAATCGCACATCGTATTTCGCATTTCGCATTTTGCATTTGGCCAATCGCACTTCACAACTCGCACATCGCATTTCGCATATCGCATATCGCAAATCACAAATCATAAATCGTAATTTAATGAATGTTATGATGCATGTTTAAAATGTTTTCGCAATTTGCTTTACCTTTACCGAGGATTGTTGATGCCTATACTGGTGTTGACTACAACGGTTTGGCTTTTTGTCGGTGTCGCTAATGCCTGTTTGATGCAGAGAAATTGAGATGTCGCCAATGTATACGCTGGTAGTATATAATGGTGCCTACCCTGATGGTAGTTTGATAACAGATCCTACCCTGCTGGTAGTTGAATACGCTGACATCGCCCAATTATTTCGGTTCTCACTTGAACGGTGGTATACAAAGCTTTCACCGCTGAACTATCTTGATGTTGCGCTGAATTGATGCCAATGGTTTTGAATATCGGATCTCTCAATACCTTCGCTAAAGTAATATTCAAAGGTTTTCTTCGCTAGACTCTGCCTGATGTTATGCTGGATAGAGATGTATATTGATGTAGTGTCTCACCCTTTTTGAGGTGATTTATAGTTTCCTTTCGTTGTTGAGTGCTTGTGCCCCATTTCCTTGAACATTTGATTCATAACCCGGCTGAACTGATGACCTGAATGTCGCTGATATCCCTGGAGGGTGCAGCTCGCATATCAAGTTTCTTTTACGGTAAGGGGTATTATTTCTTTTGTATTCATGAAGAGAACTTCTATTATTCCATCTTTATTATTCTGTTGGAATAACCTATATACGCGAGCTACCCTATACTTGGTGAAATTCTTCTGTATTCCATTCTTTATTATTCTATTGGAATATCTTGTCTGTGCTTTACGCCGGACCTGGTTCCGTATTTATTATTTTGTTGGAATATCTTGTATCATGCTTTACTACTAGGACTGGTTCTGTCTTTATTATTACATTTGGAACATCCTGTTGGTGTGAATTTCACCTGACCTAGTTCCGTCATTTAGTATTCTGTTGAATAACTTTTGTGCATCTGAAATCTGCATGCATGGTGATTTCTTTTGTTATTCCATTCTTTATTATACTCAGTTGGTTAAAGTTTTGACTTCTACACTCCATGAAATTAGTGGAATATTCTTGATATTTCCGCTTCATCCAGTATCTTTTCATGGAAATATTCTTCTGAGCATTCTTGAATTTTACTTTACGAAGAAGTATCATGTTGACAATTTGTACGTTATTAGTTCCTGAATAAATTAATTCTTCAACTTGTTTTATTGAATTCTTATATCATTGTCATCATCCTCATGTTTATATTATTTTTGAAAGTCATCATGCATGTAGTGCATAGATGGACTTGGTATGATAATGACCGAGGATTATTGATTGTAATCATGGTAGTAATGTTACAAATGATGTGGTAAAAGTCCTCATTGGCCCAAAGTACATTGATGGGCGAGTTGTTGTACGATCATCATGACCATTGATGAATACACAAATATCCTTGGCCCATAGTGCATGGATAATTTGTGGTCGTTGACCCTAATGAATATCCTTGGCCGTAGTACGGGGGATGATGTGGATTATTTATTAATGCGGAGTCTCAAATGATAAAAGTGTGAAAAACCTTTTAAATCATAAAAGATAGTAGATTTTATTCTCTACTTGACTCTTTTAATGGATTGCATGTTCATTGCTATGATTAAACTTGATGTCTATTGTATTTTATCGGTTTAACAATCGTTGAGGACTAATGATAATTTATTACGCATTATCTTAGTCATAATATTTCTTCTTCGGGCTAGTTGAGCTCACCCTTTCTTTCACTGTTCTCTTCAGGAAATGAGAACGTAGCCGGGACTAGTCGGGGAATGGAGTGATGGTCTGAGATGGTGTCTTAGTAGTCCTCATTATTCTGTTAAATAGTGTGATAATAAATGTAATGAGGACTAAATTGAGTGTGAATATTGTCTAGATGACAATATTTGTATTAAAACTCACAGCATGTATTTTGTCGTATTTTACACGACTGTTGTATAATCATGTTGTATTTGAATTTAGTACCATGTATTTGGCGACTCAAGATGGGTGATGTATACCTATTTTGGGGGCATCACATCTTCGAGAAAATAATATACAGTAGTGCCAAACTCCTCATGGACATGAAAGCCATCTAAGGAAATTCAGACACCGTAAATAATGTACAAGCTACTTAGAGCTGAAAATGTCCATCACAGGAACCGAATCTAGATTCAGTAGACTGAATCTGTGATCACATGATTCCTAGGCTCACCTGATACCGCAGTTTATATGAAAAGCAGCAATCAATTATATATATGAAAGTCAGTAAATATATATATATATATATATATATATATATATATATATATATATATATATATATATATATACAGACATGATCAACCACCACGAAGCAACTCAATGGGGGATCGGAAATGTAAATATATAAAAGCGGTAAATATATATATATGGACATGATCAACCACCACGAAGCAACTCCCTGGGGGATTAGAAAAGTAAATAAAGCAACAAATACGATCAACCACCACGAAGAAAACTCCAGGCGGGACTTGAATGTAAAGAAAGCTGTAAAAGTGATCAACCGCCACGAAGTAAACTCTAGGCGGGACGAAATGTAAATAAAACAGTAAAAGGCCACGAAGTAAACTCCAGGCCTGACAGGAATGTATATATGTATGTATATATATATATATATATATATATATATATATAAGCAGTAAATGCACTGGATATAAAATCCAGGCTCATCGGATATGTTTGACAACAATTATATATATAAGTATATATATAAAAGCAATAAACGCTCCGAATGTAAATTCCAGGTTCATCAAATATGTCCGACAACAATAATATATATATATATATATATATATATATATATATATATATATATATATATAACAAGTAAACGCTCCTATATAAAATCCGGGCTCATTAGGCAGAGTCGACAACGATTATATATATATATATATATATATATATATATATATATATAAGCAAATAAACGCTCCGGACATAAGTCTAGCTCAATCGAGGCATAACTTCGATAATGTTAGTCCATATATATATATATATATATATATATATATATATATATATATATATATATATATACGAATAAAATGAAAACCACGGGCGAAGTCCGGCATATACATACAACGCAACTCTCAATGTGTAGAATAGTGTATGCAAAGATGAAGAGAAAGGGCTTTATAGAGTGTGAGAAGGCTTACAGTGGGCTGCCAATGCAGACTTCTATGACTCTATATGGATAAACACTCAGCTCCCGCTGGTAAATGTATAACTATGTGTGAGCTAACAGGTGTTTAGAAAGAGCAAGCACTCAATATGGGGGTGTACAAAGCTAATTGGGCAGGGTTCCCTCCCTATTTCTCTTGAAAATGAAGCCACCCCAAGCCCCATATATATAGAGGGGGGTGTCATAGGTACACCTATGGCTGCCCGGGCTGCCCAGGGCACTGTGGGTCCCGCCGTGTTATAGTACGTACACTCGGACAACGCACTGATCCCTTGGTCGCTCATAACTTTCAATCCAGGAGTCCGATGGAAGCGTGCCATACCATTCCGGAAAGCTCTTTCCAAGAGTTACACAATGACATAGGATTTGACCTAATTCCGAGAAGATGGGTCCGTGACATAAATAGCAATTCTTGGTTTCTATCAGGCAATCCGGTGAGCCATTTTGCGTAGTTTTTGCTCCAAAGTTAAGATATGGTTCTTATGGTACTTCTTTTGAAGCAATTTGAGTTGAAATGAGTGTATTTGATTTGAAGTAAAGTTGAGTTGGAAAAATGACCATTTTGCCCTTCCCGGGGTTATCTCTGATTTTTGCTCAGTTGTAGCAGTCTTTTCTCAGGGTTATCTCTGAGGTTATCATGCTGTTGACTTTGAATGTCCACAGGGTTGTCTTGACCTCCCGGGGTTAACTCTGGGGTCGGGAATGATGTTGTGTTCCTCCAGGGTTACCTCTGGAGTGTGAAAAAGACGCTTTTGCCCTCCTGCATAGTTAGTAATAGAAAAAAAAATTCTAGTGTCTACAAGATTGTTATAAAGTATATGCTTTATCATCTACATGATTGGCTTGTGTGCATACTACCTTCACCAATTAAGGAGGTAATTATTAGTTTTATCAAAAATAATATGATTTGTCGATATGAACAACCGGAGGTTATTGTATTAGAAAATGCCAATAATCTAAAGAATCAAATGATGATGAAATGATGCAGCAAATTCCACATTAAACATCTCAATTTCGTCATCTATCATCCCAAGATGAAAGGAGCTATTGAATCAGCCAACAAAAACATCAAAAAGATCATACAGAAGATGTCTACCAATCACAAAAGAAGCCCGGACTTATTGGCTTTAACTCTGTTAGCATACAGAACATCAATGCACACTTCTACTGGGGCCAACCCTTATTCATTGGTTTATGGCATGAAAGCAGTACTCCCTATAGAAGTAGAAATTGAATCATTAAGAGTGTTAATAGATGCTCAGATGGAAGAAGACCATTGGTTACAAGACTGATACAACCAATTCTCTCTGATTGATGAGAAAAGGGATACCGCCATATTCCATGGTCATTTATATCAACATAGGATTTCTCAGTTCTACAACAAGAAGGTCTATCTTCAACAGTTTAAAGAAAATGACCTGGTGCTAAAAATTATCATCTCTAATCAAGATGCAGCCAAAGGAAAATTCTCCCCAAACTGGGAAGGCCCTTTCATTGTCAAGGAAGTGTTGTCAGGAGGAGCCCTCAGATTGCAAGAAATGGACGGTGATGAAATTCCACAGCTTATCAATTCAGACTCTTTCAAAATATACTATATCTGAACTCTAGCAGTCAACATCCTACTCAGAAAAATCAATTAAATAAAATCAGGTCTTAACATACAAGTGTGAACAACGTAGAGTTGATTTCCTCACATAGGAGTATGTAGGCAGCCATCAATAGTGCAATCTATCGCCTATAAAAACCATAAAACCCCTATAATGGGTCAACGATCACTATATATAACCTTTTAAAACTCACCAAGCCTAAACTACGTAAGACCTTATCTCCCCATATACGACAATACGTAAGCAAACATCCATGGTGTGGTCTAACCCTAAAAAGAAACATCTAAATCCAAAATCTAGCTCAAAATAAACCCAACTAAAAACTTTTTAAACCCTTCAGGCCAAGCTTGAACTACGTAAGACCTGATCTTCCCCATACACAAGAGTACGTAGGCAACGATCTGTGGTGCGGTCTAACCTTCAAAAGAAATACCAAACACTTTACCTCAACTAAAACATCATGTCAAATACTAGTCCTAAAAAACAAAAATTATACTTCAAAACCTATACACCAGAAAAACCTGAAGATCAAAAACTCATTCCGAGAGACCATGTGACACCTCAATGTCAGTCCATCAAGAAAGAGTTAGCAATGCATCATGACAACATTCATAGATAAAAGTGGCAACCATCAAACAAAGTCAAAACATATCCAAAAGGGAAGTAAATTAAAATATATTTCCTTTTTTAAATGTTACTGTTCGGTATATAAAATGTGTCCTATACATAACAAAAGTGACTAAGCTATTCTATGCAGGAAATAAAAGCTACTCTATAAACCCACAACTAGACGGGCCAATAAATCTAGAAGACTATCCCTATCTACAAACACATGGTCATCTCTAAACTCCTACCATATTGTCTCAATACGAGTTAAAAGCTCTATTACGGTATGCATGATGCTATCTTGATAACCCAAGAGCTCATTTGTCTGCACGACGATGTCTTTTGTGAAAGATCTGAGAGCAGCACTCTCAGTAATAACGGCATCCCTGGCAGCCCACGCCTCATCCCTCTCCCCAAGAGTAGCATCCTAGCTAGATAAAGTTGTCAACATTAATGCCTGAGCCCGTTCTCACTCAAAAGATAAAATTTATACCCTCCACTCTAAAGCCAATCTGGGAAGTGGGGGGCATCAGCTGAATAGCTAGGAGCGGCGCTAATCAAAGTTGTTGTCAAGTCAGTAAATAGATCATCCTCTATAGGGCAGGATGGAGCCTCCATAAGCTCCTCATCATCAGAATTAGAACTCAGTGGTGAATGAGCAGCAAGATTCGCTATTATATCGGCCTCTAACCATGCAATATACTCATCAGAACAACCAGGGTGACTATCTGAGAAATCAGCTCTCTCCCGATGAGTCTAGAAATCATATACTCTAGCCAGATTATCCTCAAATAAGGACAAAGTAGAGGATCTATGACCTGAAGCTCCCTCAAATGAATGAACATCCTGAAATTGATCAAATTGCCTCATGACAACTAAGGGATGATAAGTGGTCACCCCTCTTAAACTGGTTAATGGCAAGAAGTCCATACCCATAGCATAAATGGCAAAGCTAGAAGGGGAACTAAATCCAGAATAAAGTAAGATGGAGAAGGGCTCCTTAATAACTATCAAAAGGACAAACCAGGATGTTGTATCTGTGTAGTTAACTGGGTGAAAAGAGTAAGACATCACTATTTCCCACCCAAAGTAGTAGCCAAGGCATCTGCGAGTGCCTATCTGACTCAAATAAATCATAAACCAGACATGAAACAATACAACATTACCTTGAAAATACTCATCAGTACGAGCATGGTAATGAGAAAGTGAAAATGAGGATCTCTGCTAAAATCATTGGAATAATGGTATAGCCCTCCCGCAAAGCACTGACTACTGTCACCAGTCTGATGTCTATGTGATCCGTGTACACGGGCATATATAAGTACCCTAGGATGCACATCACCAAGGTCTTAACTCTGGAAATCCTCTACTAATCCTCTGAGTCAGCAAAATCCTCGGAATGCAATAAAAAACTATCACCTGCCCCAAAGCGGTCAATCAAAAAATTTATAGAAATGACATGACCAGAGGTGATCTCATCTAAAACCAATGTCCCCCTCAACCCCATCATAGTCATAAACTATCTGCGCATATGACCAACAGCCACCCTGGCACAGAGTCTATGTAAGACTCCAACTTTTATGAATAAAGATTATTTTTTCTCAAAATATATTTTTGAATATTATGGTGTTGATTTAATATAATGTTATAGTTGTGCATAATATTTATAAATTTTGCAAAGTAAGCAAGTTGTTATAAAATATTCGATTGGTCAGGAAATATTCGTTTTAATAGAGAATATTCGTACGACGACACAATCATTGGTGGACCCCACAACGGAAGTATTATTGGAGTTAGAAAATGACATAAATATCTTTTTATAAAAGTAACAACGAAATTTTTACCGTTAGACTGTTGAAATACTTGGTGGTAAAAGTACAATAATACGCGTGGTTGCATAGTAGAACACGGTATTGTACAATATCTTTAATTATTGATGCTTACGTGAGAAGTCACTAAGTTTTATTCAATTATTACCATAGTAATTACTACATATTATATCTCATATTATTGATTCGATTATTGTCATTGTATAATCTGCACAATATTTTATATTATTAAATCAATAATTGGGACGACAAAGTTATTCATATTATTATTTGCAATATTAACGATGTCTAGAATGTTTTGTCGAGGAGAGGAGTTTAGTCACCTAATTGCGCGCCAAAAGGGAGAAATCCTTATCGGAAAGCCCCCTTTCCTGGGAATGATCTTGTTGTTAATATTGTAAGTTATAATATTAATGATGAATAAGTTTGTGTTGATTAAAGATAAGAATAATATTGATGAGTGAAAGATGTTGTTCATATAGTTTTCTTTAATACTTTCGTGACCCAATTACCCTCAGATGAGGTAATTCTGTGATTGGTTGGTTTTGTTATAATTGACCAAACGGGAAATTAATCGGATAAATGAGCAATTAATTGCTATTGGTTCACATGCAAATTACTATTGGTTCACATGTATGGAACTATTGATTCACATGCATATACTATTAGGGGAGGTGGTACAATATTGATAATACTTCAAGGACTAAATTAAAAATAGAGGTACAGATGAGGGTACTATACTATAATAATTTGAGCCCCTAAACGTTCAGTTATCGAAACTATGTTTTCCTATAAATAGAAGCTCATTTCTTCTTTCATTCTCACCAATTCACTAAGACTCACAAGAGTAATTATAGAGAGAAACTATAGAGAGAAAGAAGAAGAGTATTCTGCTACTTCACTATTGTAGTATCCAGCTTTCTACTAAGGTAAGGGATATTATTTTTGTTCAATATTCGTACGAAATAATATTTTCTTCCATACTATGTAGTATATCAGTAATATTATTTTGTTTCATATTCTTACTTCTACACTCATTATGTTAAAGTATTGCTTCTATACTCCGTGAAATTAATAGAATATCCTTGAAATTGTGCTTCATCTAGTATCGTTTCACAATGATATTTTTCTAAACATTCTTGATAATTTTTAATCTTTTCATGCGAGAGTACTATTCACGGGGTACTATTCAGAAAGTACAATTCACAGGGTACTATTCACAAAGTACTATTTATGAGGTACTATTCATGAATTACTTACTATTCATATAGTACTATTCCTGAAGTACTATTCATGAAGTACTATTCATGGGATACTATTCACTCTGGTACTATTCACCTGGGGTATTATTCATGACAAAAATTAATTTCTTTCGGTCCAAATTATTTTTTGATACAATATTATTCTTGAATTTTACTCCACAAAGTAGTATCATGTTGACAATTTGGACATTATTGAATAATGGATAAATTAAATTATAAATCTTTAAAAATTTATCCTTTGCTTTCTTTTAATTGAATTCTTATATCATTGTCATCATCCTCATGCTTATATTATGATGAAAGTCATCTTTGGTCGAAGTGCATAGATGGACTGTTGATTGGTATGATTATGACCATGGATTATTGGGTATAATAAAGACCCGTAATGTTAAAAATGATGTGGTAAAAGTCCTCATTGGCCCATAGTGCATTGATGGATAGTTGTTGGCATGATAATAACCATTGGTGCTTACACGGATATCTTTGGCCCGTAGTGCATGGTTAATTCATGGACGTGATACTAATAAATATCCTTGGCCCGTAGTGCATGGATAATTCAGTGATGTGGATTATTTATTGAGTTGAGTCTCAGCGATAAAATTGATGATAAACTTTTTAAATCATAGAAGATTGTAGATATCATGCTCTACTTGACTCTTCTAATGGGATTGCTTGTTCCGCTGCAGTTAAACTTCTTGGTTATTATCATTTTAACACTATTAAAAGCTAACGATAATTTATTCTGCATTATCTTAGTCATAATATTTCTTACTGGGCTAGTTGAGCTCACCCTTTTGCTTTCATTGTTTTCTTCAAGAAATGACAACGTAGCCGGGACTAGTCGGGGAACAGAGTGATGGTCTAGTCTTATTTTAAGACATGGAATTACTATCAAGACATGGAATTACTATCAATGTCTCAATTAATTATAAGACATGGAATTACTATCAAGTCTTATTTTATTTAATAATATGTATTTTGATTCTCAAATGTACAACTCCAAATAATGTAAATTAGAAACTCCTTTATAAAGCCCTCGGGGACCTAAAACGTCAAGATTGGCATGGAAAGTCCCAACATGCTACCTGCAAATGAGCGATCTAACTCGAGTAGACTATCAAACCATAACCGTAAGCTAGAAGCAATGCAATTATGAGGAAAGTGATCAATACATACTACTGATCATGAAGACATCTGTAAAATCGTATCATGCGACCATACATGGGTCAATTCTAACTCATAAAAATGAAAATGTAAATCCATGACATATAATGCATGCATCATGATAAATGATAATTCAATAGGCGCAGTAAATGAAAAACATTATACATACATCTCTAAGAAATAAAAAACTGAATGCATCATTAAATTAAATACATCATCTCTTTCGTACAAATAAAAATAAAAAGTACCAGGAAATGGGGCACAACCACCAAATATTTAACAAAAGCCTATTTAAAGAAATCATGAATGTCTATATCCCTAAGTCGATCGACATGATCCAACTCTTCCTGAGTCATACATCTCTGAGAAATATAAAACTGAATGCATCATTAAATTAAATACATCATCTCTTTCGTACAAATAAAAATAAAAAAGCTATCATCATCATAAGCATTCTATAACTATTTGAAATAATAAACATACATTGTTCATTATAATAAAGAAGTCTCATAATATGGTCCCTCGACCTCGAGTCTCCCATAACCTTAACTTTAAATACACCATTTATAATACAAATAGTTTACTTAAAAATTCCATTAGATAATAACTAATTTAACATTCATTCTAAAATTACTCACGGATCTTGCCCTTGCCCTTGTCCTTCACGTTAGATCCTTGAGCTTAGGCGAAAATAGAGGTCATGATATAACAAGAGTAAGCAACTAATTTGCTTCACAAGTTTATAAAGACAAAGGATATATATCATGACTTAGAAAAAATATTGCCTTGATGTTCAACAATAATATAAGATTGTGGAGGAACATGAATTAATAATCAACAATTGAATATTCGATAATTGAATAACATGAGGCCGAGTGGTTTTGAATAACCATGAACATTTGCCAAGGTGCTCGATGATTTAAAAGCTGGACCTTTTAATAAGTTTTGGTATTCAAGGGATCGACCTTTCATACCGTGATTTATGCATAAACACTTAATAATCAAACATTGATATCATGCCTTAATCAAATTTGTCCATTTCTCGATCGAGAGTTCTTACCATATCAATTAATAAAACGATTATTTAAAACCATTTGATTTAACAAATTTAGACATGCTTGATCTAGGCGATACAATTAGCATAGATCTATCCATAAGCAGTTCATAAATGAAGAACTTTAATTTAATTCACGATTCGATGGCGGTAGAGCGAAATTCGATTGCACAAAGTCACAATTTCAATAATCAATAAAAGCGTGAATAATCATCAATAATTATTCACTAACATGCTTTGAAAATAATAACTCAAGTTGAGTTAGGAAACTTGCCTCGATCGTGAGTTACTGACTCTGAAATTAATTTCTATCCTTTATGCGTTAAATTATCTTCCTTTGAGAGACCTATAATTAGTCTTTCAATTAGTCGATGCATAACATCAGTTATGTAACCACATAGATATTATACATTACAATAAGTTCTTATAAACATTATCATGCCTAGATAGTGTTATTATTAATTAACGACTACCTTTAATTCACATAATATTATTAACTTAGATAATATTAATTCACCTTCTAGTATTATTGGTTCACTAATAATACTTTAAATCATTACTAACATTTTATTCACTTACTAATATTATTAATCATTTAATAATATTTTTATCCCTTACTAATATTATTAATCATTTAATAATATTTTATTTAATCTCGAATATTATTATTTAATAATAATACTCTAATCTAATATTTTTATTTACATAACAACATCATATTATAATATTATTAATATTATAATAATATTCCAATGATTTATTAAATTAACAAACAATTTATTCTAATTGTTCATCCTTTATTAACCTCTTATTTAATATCCATAAAAGGTCATAAATAATATTTATTATTATAAATTACCAAAATGCCCTAAGATAGTCATGATATAATATATTATGAGCATTCAAGCATAAAAATCATATTTTTCTCATTAAAGACATCATTTAACTATTTATTTCCTTTTATTCACAACCTAATCATTTTTAGGAAAAATAGCAAACTGATTCCAAAATTCTCAAACTTCTGGATTTTAACAGAATATGAACCAACAATGATCCTCTAATTTTTCTAGAATTTTAGAAAATGATTTACTATTTTAAAGTGTCCAAAACACTCGGATCTTGCTCTATTTTTCATAAATTGAGTTTTACTCAGAAAAATCTGAAATTTTCAGGGTATGCTCTCTTAACATATATGAAGCTACTGTAAAAATTTTGGAATTTTCCGGTGTATACACATGAGATATTAAGTAGGATAATATTTATGGAGTCCTTTACGGAAATAGTCATTACGCACAATATATAACTTTCGAAGCGTGTCCGTTCTTTTTCCTCTGGCGTAGATAACTTCATAAGGTACCTCTGTAGTATTTTTCCAGATTTTTACAAGATAAGGAACTGGCCAAAACAGCCTCATGAAAAACAAATCGATAGGCTGATTTAGAGTTTCAAAGCTTTAGCATATAAAGTGGATTTGTTTTGGGAAAAATAATCTTAAAGGTTCCAAAACATGCTAGATTTGTGTCCTATCACTTGGGTTTACTAGGTAACTCATGTATCTAGCACCCCCCTTGACGGATCACAATTCCAAGTTGTACAACTTGAGTTACACAAGATTTAGTGGAAGAAAAACAAGAGTTTTCACCCTTGGAGAACATATGCTCATTTTCTTCCTCTAAGTCTTTGATCTAACACTCAAGATACTTAATTTCATGCATGATGATATGTAGAACTAGTGTATCTTGAGTAGTTGTACACAACCCCATCAAAACTCAAGCTAGCAAAACAAAGTAAAAGAAGAAGATGAAGGTACATTATACCTTGACTTGAGTTCTTACCCTTCTTGATTTTCCAAAGTAACTAATAAACTTAGGGGCATAAACAACTAGCACTCCTATATTTTTTTTTTTCCTATGGCGAATCCTCTCACTCTTTTCTCTCTTTGAAGTTAGCTAGCTTGGGAGCAAAAGATAGAAGAAAAAGATGAAGAGAGAATGAGATGTTGGAAGAATGAAAACAAAATGAAGTGGGTGATTCACTAATAACCCTCCCACAATTATTTTGTTGCCCATTAGGTAAAAACTTTGTATTATTACTTCCATTAGGTTAAACATGATTAAATGTGCATAATGGAGTGGCAACCAATGGAAGCTTGACAACATTGTCCTTGTGTTTAATAATGTCTACTAATGGACAAGTTAGCTTAATTATTCCACTTAGGATCCTCATAATATCCTCCATTTAGCTTTTATTTTAAATGCCCAATTTTGATTAATCAAATGTCTAGAATACCCCTAATCAAGTGGGCTAAGTATTGGATTGTATTTTATTTCCTTTGGGCTTTTCTTTTAATTGATTTGGGCTAGATAATAAACATAGTCTAGCAATTTCAATAATGTTACCCAATTTGATAATTTAGGGCTTTCATTTCTAATCATATGAAGTTTAATTACTTACACATATGATTTTATCTCATAACCTAATTAGATTTACAAAATTAGGTTTAAAATTATTAGTCACTTGAAATACTAAGTTTACCCACTTAAGTTAGTATACATATAAAATACTAACTTTTAATTATTACCATAACCCTTAGGTTATTTAATAGTCTTACCTAATATATAATTAGGTCACAAGGCTTTCATTTTTTAATGAAATCTATAAATGTATGTATCCATAACTATAATATATATGTTAATTGACCCATGCACCACTTCACATGTGTTGTCACATATTAAATCCTTATGTAACACAAGGTTAAAAAAAAAAATCCATAATGTACATACATATATAGTGACTTAAATTTCACGGTTATTACATCCTCCCCCCCTTATAAGAATTTCGTCCCCGGAATTACATATAAGGTTACTCAAAAAGGTGCGGATAATTTTCTCTTATCTTTTCTTCAAGTTCCCACGTAGCTTCTTGACATTGTGGTTCCTCGAAAGAACTTTTACGAATGTATAACCTTATTTATGCAATTTACATTCCTTTCTATCTAAAACTTGACCAAAATTTCCTCGTCGACAAATCTTTTTTTCGACTGAATTGGCTCAAATGCGATATCACATGCTTGTATCGAGGCTTATATGGTGTGTAGCTTGCGACACATGAAATACATTATGAATATGTTCCGATTCGGAGGTAGAGCTACCTCGTCGCCACTTCGCTATCTTCTTGAGGATCTCAAAAGGTCCAATAAATCTCGGACTCGGTTTACCTTTCTTTCCAAACCTTATCTTCCCTTTCCAGAGATACTTTCAAAAATGCATAGCTTCCCACCTCAAAATCTAAGCTTACAGCGATGTAAGTCTGCATACTTCTTACAGCGATCTTGGTTGCTACGATCGGGCTCTAATCACCTTAATGGTCTCTATGATTTACTGCTTTGCACGATTACGGTCCCAACGATCGGCGTTCACCCACTTCATCCCGGCGTAAGGGCGTTCTACATTTCCTTCCATACGATTGCTTAAATCGGCGGCATTAAATCTTTGGCGTGGTAGCTATTGTTGTATCTGAACTCTACCAATGGAAGATGATCCTCCCAACTACCCTTGAAGTCCATCACCTGACTCTGAGCATGTCTTCAAGTGTTTGAATCGTTCTCTCGCTTTGCCCATCGATTCTGCGGATGATCTGCGGTGCTCATCAAGTAGGCTGCGTCCCCATTCTTTCTTGAAGACTCTTCCGGAAGTTTGGCGTGAATCGCGGATCCTATCCGACCACAATAGATATTGATGCGCCATGTCTCGAGATAATTTCTTTGATATATAATTTGGCTAGTGGTCCGGACTATACACGATCTTGATCGGCAAAAAGTGAGCCGACTTAAGTAAAGCGATCTCGATCACCCATATGGCGTCGTGTCCCTTTTGCGTTGTTGGAAGTCCCACCACAAAATCCATCGTGATGTGCTCCCATTTCCTCTCTGGAATCTCTAAAAGTTTGTAATAATCCACTCGATCGTTGATGCTGCGCTTGACTCTCGACAAGTTAGACATCTGTGACACATTCTGCAACCTCTCTCTTCATGTTTGGCCACCAAAAGTGTTGGCGTAAGTCTTGATACATCTTTGTGCTTCACAGGTGTATCGAGTACCTCGTGTTGTGTGCTTCTTGCGAGAATCTCTTCTCTTAGTTACGGTATTAGCAATTTTAAATTAAGCCCTTCAAATCTTAGCGATCAGGGTGCCATCAATCTTGTATTTCAATTCATCCCCTTGATTTAACTTAGCTTCTTGATCTTTGTCATGATCTTAAATCCTTCTCTTGAGCCTCTTTAACCTTATCTAATAAAGTAGGGCTCATTTGCCCGCGATAAATAATTTCTCATTGATCTCCATCGGATACTTAACCTCTAAGTCAAGTCGTTCGAAATCCTTCACCAATTCCTCTTGAATGGTTAACTTCAATAACTTCTCTCTTGCCTTTTACGCTTTCGGGGCATCGGGCCACTACATTTGCTTTGCACGGATGGTACAGAATCTCACAATCATAATCCTTGATCAATTCTAGCCATCGGTATTTGCCTCATCATTTAGCTCCTTACTGCGTGAAGATATACTTTAGACTCTTATGATCCATATATATCTCACTTCTCTCCATACAAATAGTGCCTCCAAATTTTCAAGGCAAAAACTCTGCTTTGCTAACTCCGGTCATGAGTGGGATAACCCTTCTCATAGTCCTTTAGGCGGCGTGAAGCGTCTGTGATGACCTTGCCATCTTTGCATCGATTACACGACCAAGACCCTTGTGTGACGCATCATCATATACACTACTGATCCTCCGTGTTGTCCGGTAAAGCCAACCACAGGTGCTTGGTGAGCCTCTTCTTCAATTCCATGAAACTCTGTTCACATTTTTTCGTCCAAACGAACTTCACTTTGTCTTTCTAGTAAGGTTGGTCGATGGCGATGCTACCTTTGAAAAATCTTGGATGAATCTTGATAGTATCCTGCTAATCCCAAAAACTCCTAATTTACATGTCGGTGTCTTTTTGGTTTTCCCGATTGATAACAGCTTCTACTTTTCTTTGGATCTCTGAAAACACCATCTTTATCGATAACGTGACCCAAAAGCGCACTCTCATGACCAAAATTCACACTTGGAGAACTTTGCATACAACTTCTCCCTCCTTAACGTCTCCAACACTTTCCTTAGATGTTGGTATTGATCTTCCTCTGTCTCTGAATATACGAATGTGTCGTCGATGAACACGACAACAAACTTATCCAAATCTTTGCTTAAACACTCTCTGTTCATCAAATCCATGAATCTTTGTTTGTGCATTAGTTAACCCAAAAGACATTACGAAAACTCAAAGTGTCCATCTGGGGAGTTACGAATGCCGTCTTTGGAACATCCTCATGTCTCACCTTGATTGGTGATAACCGGTCCTCAAGTCGATTTTTGAAAAGTATTTTGCCCCTTCATTGATCAAACAAATCGTCGATCTGGGCAGCGGGTACTTGTTCTTAATGGTGACCTTGTTCAACTCCGGTAGTCGATCTGAAAGCCTTAATGACCCATCCTTCTTCTTCTGAATAAGGTTGGTGCTCCCCATGGTGATCGCTTGGTGAATGTATCCACTTATCTAACAACTCTTGTAGTTGAACCATCAGTTCCTTCATTTCTCTAGGAGCCATACGATCGGCGCTTTGGATCTGGTGATGTCCTGGCGCCAATCGATAACAAACTCTATCTCTCTCTATCTGGTGGCAATCCGGAATCTCATCACGGGAAAAGCGTCAACGAATTCCCTTACAATAGGTATTTGACCCGATTCACCCTCGATTCTGCGGGTATCCTGGCGTGAGCCAAATAACCTATACAACCCTTCTAAGCAACTTCCTTGCTTGCATCATCGTCGAACAACAAGATTGTCTTGGCGATTTACTTGCGTGAAATACCACCTTTGACTTATTGGAGTCTTTAGGTATCGCGCACTTTTCTTCGATCGATGGCCAGCGCTCCATGACTTGATAACCAATCCATCCCAAGGATTACATCAAACTCTCGAAGGCGAATCGGTATCAAATCCACGTTAAGCTTAAACCCTCTTACATTAGCTTTACAGCGGTTCCTATAGATGTAGTCTACGGGGATAATTTCTTTGTTTGCTACTTCTACATTCATTGGGTGTTCTAATAGTTCATGAGGTAAACTTAATCTTTGAGCAAATTCATCGATCTGAAAAGAACATGAAGCTCCCGAATCGAATAACACATAGGCATTTATATCATTGATCGAATTATACGACACCACCTCCTCCTGGATGCCACGGCATCTTGCCGTCATATTGAATGTCCGTCTTTGTCGACTTTTTGGTTGGTTTGGTCCTCCACTTGTTGTCTTAGTGTTATTGCCCTGTTGCCATTTCCGCCATCCGTGCTTTTTCTTCTTGGGCAATCCTTGATCCGATGTCCCTTCACCACAATTAAAGCAACCTCCTTTCTTCACCTTAGTACAATTGGGTGAGGTATGCCCTTCTTGCCCACATGTATAACATATCGTTTTTCCTTTCAAGCACTCCCAGGTGACCCTTTCCACAGATTCCACACACAGCTTCTTTTGTTGCACACTTCCTTGCTGCATCTCGATTACTACCCCCCTGCTCTCCATTTCCGCTTCTTATTGTTCTACTCTACTTCTTGACATTTTGATTCCACCTTCCTTTCTTCTTATTCTTCTCCGATTGTATCTTGAGGCCGCTTGGCTTCCTCCTTCCAGCTATAAGAGCTTTTTCCAGCGAGTTGAGAATGATGTGATTTGTAAAACGCTACCTTACTATAAATCCACGGCTTTAGTCCATTTTCAAACCTTCTCGCTTTCCTCACCTCTGTGTCCACGATGTGGGCGAATCAGCGATTCATTGAATTTATGACATACTACGTCTTGACATATTCTCTGTTTGATTCAAGAACTTGATCTCCATTCTTGCTTGAACACTCTCGGGAAGTAGTTCTCGAAGAACAACTTCTTGAATGCTTCCCAATCACGATTCGATTCGGCTTTGTTACGGTTGGCATCCACCAATAGTTAGCCTCACCCTTCATTAAGTAGGTAGCAAAAATTGTCTTACGCTCTTACGCTACTCTAGCAATAACGAAGGCCTTCTCAATCTCCTTTACCCACATTTGGGCTTCTATCGGATCTGCTTGTTCCTCTGAACTCGGCGGTCTCTTGCCTTGAAGTCTTTAAAGTTGACTAATTGGGTGCTGCTGATTTCCTGCGAGTTGAGCTTGATTCCTCATGGCTTGACCATCATGTTGATAAAATCTTGCATTGGGTTTTGTTGAGATCCATTGCATTATTAAGCGACTCTTGATATCTTGGTTCCTCGGTCCGCGTCTGCGCGCCATTATCTAGTAAAACAAAATTCTAACACGTTACTCGGATTTATTATCATATGATTACTTAGCATGTAACACCTTATTTATTTAAACAATCGGATGATCATTATGTGAGAGTTTTAAGTTACCTGAGATTTGGAAGTCTTTCTCCTGCTTTAGTGGGTTAAGTTTGTTTTTTAAGAACATTTTCCAAATCGATCTCTTTGGATTCACATAACATTAAATAGAAAATTTACTATTTAAAATTTTCCAACACATATCATAATAATCTTGCATTTATATTCATACACCAATCTTGATGACTTACATGATTAATACGGTATATTTTATAAATGCTACTTATCCCATTTTAACACAAAGATGGGATTAACTCATAATGATACCTCCTACAAACCTGATTAGGAAAGTACCTAACCATTTACTACCTCACACCTTTGAGGTTTACATCAACATAAAACCTTATTACACAACAAGAAAGGTACTAATGCATCTATTTACAATTTGGGCCATCACATCATCACCACTTTGGTGGCCTGCCGGGTCACACTGCCTGCGGCTCTGAGGGAAGCAACTCTTTGCGGGACTCTCGTCGTCGAGCGGATCGACTAGGCTCTCTATCTCATAGTGTGCCCTCCTAGCCCCCTTGCTTTGGCCCTCATCTGTTGCATCAAGGGCAGATCCTAAAGTTTCTACTCGACCTTTATGGCTGCGATTCGATCTTTAATTGGCCCACCACTCATCCAAGCTCATGGAGTGCCTCTTCCACCGCATCTTATCGGCAATTTCTACATCAAACTCATTTTGCATCTCCAAATGGTTTATGCTCGACTCTCCAAACTTTGCCTTTTCATTCTCTAGGCTGTACCCTCGGCATCTCAACTTGAAGGGACTCATCCAATTTTCCCTTACATTAGACTTTCTCCATCTGGGCTTGATGAGCCTCATCCTTGTATTGTTCTTGATGGGGTTGGAGGTGTGGTTTTCTACTTCTAATTCCTCCACTCTGCCTTCTAATTGGTGATTCTCCTCAACAAGTCCCCTCTTGGAGGACCATGAGGGACATCTTGGGCGACCTCATGCTCAATGGGTTCTGATCAGCCCCAGTAACTAACTACCTTGGCGCTCGTTAGACATCCTACAAACACCATAAATAAAATCAACATCGATTACCACAATAAAATATATTCATTGATGAAATGAAATAATATTTTATTAAGTACAACCTAAACTTGATGAATTTCCATAATCCATCTCTAACATACTCTATAAGAGTTTTCTACTAAGGTTATAACCTAGGTTTTGCATTCTAATGTTTATAACCTCTGACTTTGATACCAACTTGTGGCGCCCCCAAATCCGGGTTCTCTAACCTCGAGTTAGATGCTCACGATCCTATCATCATCATAAGCATTCTATAACTATTTTGAAATAATAAACATACATTGTTCATTATAATAAGGTCTCATAATATGGTCCCAAGGTCTCCATAACCTTAACTTTAAATACACCATTTATAATACAAATAGTTTACTTAAGAAATTCCATTAGATAATAACTAATTTAACATTCATTCTAAAATTACTCTGGATCTTGCCCTTGCCCTTGTCCTTCACGTTAGATCCTTGAGCTTAGGCGAAAATAGAGGTCATGATATAACAAGAGTAAGCAACTAATTTGCTTCACAAGTTTATAAAGACAAAGATATATATCATGACTTAGAAAGAAATATTGCCTTGATGTTCAACAATAATATAAGATTGTGGAGGAACATGAATTAATAATCAACAATTGAATATTCGATAATTGAATAACATGGGCGAGTGGTTTTGAATAACCATGAACATTTGCCAGGTGCTCGATGATTTTAAATGGACCTTTTAATAAGTTTTGGTATTCAAGGGATCGACCTTTTCATACCCGTGATTTATGCATAAACACTTAATAATCAAACATTGATATCATGCCTTAATCAAATTTGTCCATTTCTCGATCGAGAGTTCTTACCATATCAATTAATAAAACGATTATTTAAAATCCATTTGATTTAACAAATTTAGACATGCTTGATCTAGTACGATACAATTAGCATAGATCTATCCATAAACAGTTCATAAATGAAGAACTTTAATTTAATTCACGATTCGATGGCGGTAGAAGCGAATTTGATTGCCTGAAAGTCACAATTTCAATAATCAATAAAGGCGTGAATAATCATCAATAATTATTCACTAACATGCTTTGAAAATAATAACTTTCAAGTTGAGTTAGGAAACTTGCCTCGATCGTGAGTTCTGACTCTGAAATTAATTTCTATCCACTATCTTGATTAAATTATCTTCCTTTGAGAGACCTATAATTAGTCTTTCAATTAGTCGATACATAACATCAGTTATGTAACCACATAGATATTATACATTACAATAAGTTCTTATAAACATTATCATGCCTAGATAGTGTTATTATTAATTAACGACTACCTTTAATTCACATAATATTATTAACTTAGATAATATTAATTCACCTTCTAGTATTATTGGTTCACTAATAATACTTTAAATCATTACTAACATTTTATTCACTTACTAATATTATTAATCATTTAATAATATTTTATCCCTTCTTAATATTATTAATCATTTAATAATATTTTATTTAATCTCGAATATTATTATTTAATAATAATACTCTAATCTAATATTTTTATTTACATAACAACATCATATTATAATATTATTAATATTATAATAATATTCAAATGATTTATTAAATTAACAAACAATTTATTCTAATTGTTCATCCTTTATTAACCTCTTATTTAATATCCATAAAAGGTCATAAATAATATTTATTATTATAAATTACCAAAATGCCCTAAGATAGTCATGATATATATATTATGAGCATTCAAGCATAAAAATCATATTTTTCTCATTAAAGACATCATTTAACTATTTATTTCCTTTTATTCACAACCTAATCATTTTTAGGAAAAATAGCAAACTGATTCCAAAATTCTCTAGACTTCTGGATTTTAACAGAATATGAACCAACAATGATCCTCTAATTTTTCTAGAATTTTAGAAAATGATTTACTATTTTAAAAGTGTCCAAAACACTCGGATCTTGCTCTATTTTTTTCATAAATTGAGTTTTACTCAGAAAAATCTGAAATTTTCAGGGTATGCTCTCTTAACATATATGAAGCTACTGTAAAAATTTTGGAATTTTCCAGTGTATACACAGTGAGATATTAATAGGATAATATTTATGGAGTCCTTTACGGAAATAGTCATTCGCACAATATATAACTTTCGAAAAGCGTGTCCGTTCTTTTTCCTACTGTAGATAACTTCATAAGGTACCTCTGTAGTATTTTTCCAGATTTTTACAAGATAAGGAACTGGCCAAAACAGCCTCATGAAAAACAAATCGATAGCTGATTTAGAGTTTCAAAGCTTTAGCATATAAAATGGGTTTGTTTTGGGAAAAATAATCTTAAAGGTTCCAAAACATGCTAGATTTGTGTCCTATCACTTGGGTTTACTAGGTAACTCATGTATCTAGCACCCCCCCCCTTGACGGATCACAATTCCAAGTTGTACAACTTGAGTTACACAAGATTTAGTGGAAGAAAAACAAGAGTTTTCACCCTTGGAGAACATATGCTCATTTTCTTCCTCTAAGTCTTTGATCTAACACTCAAGATACTTAATTTCATGCATGATGATATGTAGAACTAGTGTATCTTGAGTAGTTGTACACAACCCCATCAAAACTCAAGCTAGCAAAACAAAGTAAAAAAGAAGATGAAGGTACATTATACCTTGACTTAGTTCTTACCCTTCTTGATTTTCCAAAGTAACTAATAAACTTAGGGGGCATAAACAACTAGCACTCCTATATTTTTTTTTCTTCTATGGCGAAATCCTCTCACTCTTTTCTCTCTTTGAAGTTAGCTAGCTTGGGAGCAAAAGATAGAAGAAAAAGATGAAGAGAGAATGAGATGTTGGAAGAATGAAAACAAAATGAAGTGGGTGATTCACTAATAACCCTCCCACAATTATTTTGTTGCCCATTAGGTAAAAACTTTGTATTATTACTTCCATTAGGTTAAACATGATTAAATGTGCATAATGGAGTGGCAACCAATGGAAGCTTGACAACATTGTCCTTGTGTTTAATAATGTCTACTAATGGACAAGTTAAGCTTAATTATTCCACTTAGGATCCTCATAATATCCTCCATTTAGCTTTTATTTTAAATGCCCAATTTTGATTAATCAAATGTCTAGAATACCCCTAATCAAGTGGGCTAAGTATTGGATTGTATTTTATTTCCTTTGGGCTTTTCTTTTAATTGATTTGGGCTGAATAATAAACATAGTCTAGCAATTTCAATAATGTTACCCAATTTGATAATTTAGGGCTTTCATTTCTAATCATATGAAGTTTAATTACTTACACATATGATTTTATCTCATAACCTAATTAGATTTACAAAATTAGGTTTAAAATTATTAGTCACTTAAAATACTAAGTTTTTCCACTTAAGTTAGTATACATATAAAATACTAACTTTTTAGTATTAAATCCTTATACCCTTAGGTTATTTAATAGTCTTACCTAATATATAATTAGGTCACAAGGCTTTCATTTTTAATGAAATCTATAAATGTATGTATCCATAACTATAATATATATATTAATTGACCCATGCCCGACCACACTTCACATGTGTTGTCACATATTAAATCCTTATGTAACCTGAAGGTTAAAAAAAAATCCATAATGTACATACATATATAGTGACTTAAATTTCACGGTTATTAGAATGAGGAATCCTCAATAGGGATCAAACAACAGCAAGGGAAATATCTGCAACTAAGGGTACCCTCTAACATTTAAACTCCAAGCCCGTGATGAATCGCCAATCCATTAGCATCATCATCACCTCACAGTCGAGCAGATGGAGCGACTGGCTCTGATGAAACCATCTCTCAGATAATGCTCTCAAATATTCCCACAGACAACACCGTGGTGTAATGGAAAAGAAAGCCTCGAAGCCCCAAGAATGCATAATAGCCTGGTAGTCGGGATGAAGGCTCCTATACAAGGAGTAGTAGCTAAACCATTTCCCCCTAAAAGTAGTATGCACACAAGCCAATCATATTTGATGATAAAGCATATACTTTGTAAAAATTTAATTTATTTATTAATAAAAAGTATTAATTTATTAAACGATTTTAAATATCTACATGATGTTGCTTTATAATATGTGATAAACCTATAGTTTTAAGCAATGCTTTTAGAATAATAATGATGATCATTCTAATGAGATCTAAATTCTTAAAAAGCTTAAAACTAAAATAGTTCCCAATCGTTGGATTACTAAATTGGGAATTAGTGAATCTGGATAGATTGGTACATATGTTGCTTGTTCATTGGATGAGGATGATTAATCTCATTATCATTTGTGTGGAGACACTAAAGCAAGTATGTGTGTGCTTATTAGAGAATAAGTTCACTGAACGTGGCTCGCTAAGAAATACCTAATGGAGTTTTACTTGCCTGTCAATAGGAATTCATGTAGTGATAGTAATAAAAGTGATTATTGGACTTGAGATCGTCATAGTATCTTGTGTATAATAAGTTATACTTTGACTTATTCCTTAAGACCCTTAGGGTATATCAAAGGATATGATTGGGTATAATAAGTTGTACATAGAGATAATGTATGATCAATAAAGAATCTACCGCTTCTAGTAAAAGAATAGAAATGTCATATGTGATTTGATAGATGACAACCCAGCAGTCCTTGGCCAATGCAGAAAAAAATTATAAAGGAGTTTCTAATTTACATTATTTGGAGTTGTGCATTTCAGAATCGAAATACATATAATTAAATAAAATAAAACTTGATAGTAATTCCATGTCTTATATTTAATTGAGACATTGATAGTAATTCCATGTCTTGATAGTAATTCCATGTCTTAAAATAAGACTGGATCGTCACTCCGTTCCCCGACTAGTCCCTGCTACGTTCTCATTTCCTAAAGAGAACAATGAAAGCAAAAGGGTGAGCTCAACTAGCCCAGCAAGAAATATTATGACTAAGATAATGCAGAATAAATTATCGTTAGCCTTCAACAGTGTTAAACTGATAAAATATAACAAACATCAAGTTTAATTGCAGTGAAACAAGCAATCCAATAAAAGAGTCAAGTAGAGAATAAAATCTACTATCTTTTATGATTTAAAAAGGTTTTTCATCACTTTTATCGCTGAGACTCAACTTAATAAATAATCCACATCATCCCTGAACTACAACCAAGGATATTCATTAGTATCACGACCACAAATTATCCATGCACTACGGGCCAAGGATATTTGTGTATTCATCAATGGTCATGATCATGCCAACAACTGTCCATCAATGCACTACGGGCCAATGAGGACTTTTACCACATCATTTGTAATATTACGGTCATGATTATACCGATTAATCCCTGGTCATAATCATACCAAGTCCATCTATGCACTACAGGCCACAGATGACTTTCAATATAATATAAACATGAGGATGATGACAATGATATAAGAATTCAATAAAACAAGTTCAAGAATTAATTTATCCTGGAACCAATAACGTCCAAGTTGTCAACATGATCTTCGCTTTGTGGGTAAAACTCAAGAATGCTCGGAAGAATATTTCCATGAAAAGATCTTCGGATGAATCGCAAATATCAAGGATATTCCACTAATTTCATGGAGTATAGAAGTCAAAACTTTAAACAATCGAGTATAATAAATAATGGAATAACAAAAGAAATCACCAAGCATGCGATAGACCAGCCGCGAGATGTGTTATTCCAATGAATAATAAATAACGGAACCAGTCATATGTAAAGAAGGCAGACGTGATATTCCAATGAATAATTAATAACGGAATCAGGGTCATGTGTAAACGCATACGAAGACGATGGATGTTCCAATGTAATAATAAAGAAAGGAATAATAGAAGAATTTCACCATGTATGCGGTACTTCGCATAGATAGGTTATTCCAACATAATGATAAAGAATGGAATAACAGAAGAATTTCACCATGTATGCGGTACTTCGCATAGACAGCTTATTCCAACATAATGATAAAGAATGAAATAACAGAAGAATTTCACCAAGTATAGGGTAGCCCGCGTATACAGGGTATTCCAACAGAATAATAAAGAATGGAATAACATAAGTTCTCTTCATGAATACAAAAGAAATAATACCCCTTATGAGTATTGAAAGAAAACAATTCTCTTCATGAATACAAATGAAATAATACCCCTTACGAGTACAACAAATAATATCCCTTACCTTAGAAGAAACTGAATATAGGAGTAGTGAAGTAGCAGAATACTTATCTTATTTCTCTCTGTAGTTTCTCTCTCTAGAGTTTCAGTGAATTCGTAAGAAATAATGAAGGAATGAGCTTCTATTTATAGGAGAATGGACTGAATAGTAACTAATTCATGAACGATCCAGATTGATTTACTTTTAAACGGACGGTCTATATTGATTTACTATGCAATATTAATAAAATATTCTAATAAAACAAAATCTTTTAAATAGAATATAATATATTCTATTTATAATCTAATAAAATGAATAACTTTACAAAAATATTCTATTTTATATAAAAAGATTTTACTATGTAAATACTATCAGCACTATGCAAACACTATGCATAATAAAGTATAATATATTCTATATATAGTCTAATAAAATAAATAACTTTATAAAAGTATTACATTTTCTATAAAAAACTTTTTTATTTTATTACATTAATAATACTAATAAAACAGAATTTATATATATATATATATATATATATATATATATATATAAAACCTCGTGACTTCATAAAAATACACCTCAATATAGTTAACAACATTTATCATCATTATTATAATTCACAATATTATTCGACCAGGTCGTTCCCAAGAAAAAGGGGGCCTTCCAATAAGGATTTCTCCCTATTGGCGCACAATTAGGTGATAAAACCTCTCCTTGACAGAACTTCTAAACATCGTTAATATTGCAAATAATAATATTAATAACTTCGTCGTCTCAATTATTGATTTAATAATATATAAAATATTGACAATAATTGAATCAAATAATGTGAGATACTATGTCAGAATTCTTGTGTAGCAATAATTGAACAAAACCGAGTGACTTCTCACGTAAGCATCAATAATCAATACCGGTGTAGCTACTATGCAACCACGCCAGTATTCTTTATACTTTTACTATCGAGTAGTTCAACAGCTTTAAAAGGTAAAACTTCCGTCGTTATTTTCATAAAAAATATTTTTATCGTTTTTGAATCCGACAATAATTCCGTTAGGGGTCCACTAATGATTATCTTGGTCGTCATTGGATATTCCTCGATAAAAAGAATATTCCCGACCAATCGAATATTCTACAACAACTTGCATACTTTACAAAATTTATAAATACTATCCACAATTATAACATTATCTCAAATCTGCACCATAATTTTAAAAAATATTTCGAGAAAATTAAATCTTTATTCGTAAAATTTGGGGTTTTACAATCTCCCCTCCTTATGAAATTTTGCCCTCGAAATTTACGTACGTACTTGGTATGTCGAACAGATGAGGATACCTCGTCAGATTCTAACTCTTGAGGTATAACCTTTGAGTGTTGAATACGATCCTTCTTATCCAAGATTTTAACACGTATATCCTCATACATTAAATCTTCTGCTATCTCGTCTAGTTCTAATTTAATAATGTGTTTCAGGTCATCCACATAATTACGTAACATCGATACGTGAAAAATTTTATGAACACAAGACATTCTTAGAGATAGGGCGAGTCCATAGGCCACAGTTCCTACTCGATCGAGGATTTTAAATGGGCCAATAAAATCGAGGGTTGAGATTTCCTTTCTTCGTCGATTCTTGCTTCTAGAATAACGCCTTCTTGAACCTTTTCCTTCATATTGATCAGCTCCGGGTGTGTAGCTTGAGCGGCTTTAACATTATCAACTAAAGTCGGTTCTAATCATATATTCGTTATCTTCACGTAGGTTCGTATATTTTCACTCTTAAACGCATACGATCTTCTACTCAACGCGTCAGCTACCACGATCGTTTTTCCACGATGGTATTGAATGGTACGATCGCAATCTTTAATAGCTCGAGCCAACGTCTTTGGCGCATGTTACATTCATTTTTGTTGAAGAAATATTGAAGGGTTTTAGAAATGGGTTTTGTACTGAGGTTAGTACAAAATTCGATTTCAAGATCTGGGGTACGCCAAGAAGTCTTCAAGAATACGCAAGGAAATTTATTAATAATAGAAATATCATTCAAAACTGTGACTCTCATCCAAGACTTGGATAGTATGTCACACTGATACCTATCAACTTGCCATCGTCATTCACGACATCGCCTACAAAAAGTCTGGTTTCGGTGCATTCCACACAAGGAAGTCAATAACGAAAGGCTCGAGGCTCTTTACTTATGGCTTGATATGGCAGTGATTGACTTTAGTGGTTTGGTTGCTTGAATTCACACAACAGGTTGGTTAGGAATATGAAAGCTAACAACCTTACAAAAAGCATAATGAGTAGTTAACCAATCGATTCCTAAAATCGCATCAAATGCAAGTATTTTCAAAGAGATAAGATCGACAGGTAACGTGAAAGTGTCAATTTGAATCAAATAAGATTTATAAATAGTGGAGGTAACGAAGGTTTCTCCTAACCGAGTTTCAACCGATAAGTCAAAGTCTAATTTCTCCAGAGTCAAATTTAAACGTTGAGCGCAAGCAAGAGAGATTAAAGAATGGGTAGAACCGGTATCTAATAAGGTATAGACTTCGCAAAAATTTATCATTAACTAACCCGTGCTAACTTCGTTCAGGTCACTCGCTTTTTGAGAAGTCACGAAAAACGCTCTTCCTAAAACCACCGACTTTGTTTTGTCCGTATCCGCCTTTGGTGCCACCGTCCCAGCTGGACTTGACTTTGGTGCAAGACAAAATCGGGCTAGGTGACCTTCTCTTCCACAATTATAACATGCTTTGGACGGCATCGCGCAGTTTGGACTAATGTATCCCTCCCCTCCGCATTTGAAGCATATGATAGGTGGTCGTTCTCCTTCCTTAACAACGGGTGCTGGTGCTGACGTCTTGCCATCATTAAACCTTCTCTTCTTGAAATTTCCACTTCTATTATCTTGGCCATGATTACCACCGAAGTGGTTACCATTCTTGGCATGATAATTTCCCCCATGATGGTTATCATTATTTCGATGGCCGTTACACACCATGATTTATTATTATCGTGTTGTTGGTCTTTGCCTTTTGGTTGTGCTGACTCATTATCGCGCTCCAATAACTGAGCCCTATTCACAAAATCTGAATATAAACAAAGTTTGTGAGAAATGAGGTATTGACGTATATCGGGTTTCAAACCTCTTAGAAACATTCACGTCATTCGCTCCTTATTATCGACCAAATGGGATGCAAACCGGGTTAACTCCGCAAATTTAGCTTCGTATTGTGACACGATCATATTGTTTTGCTCCAACTTGATAAACTCCAGCTCCTTCATGTGACAAATACTTTTGGGAAAGTACTTGTCGTTGAATAGCTCTTGGAACTTCTCCCAAGACATCTTGATCGGGCGGTCAAAGTGGAATGCGTTTATAGATTCCCACCAATAATCTGCCTCTTCACGCAACATAAAGGTGGCAAAGGGAGCCTTTTGCTCCTCGGATCATCCCAAGATATCAAATATCTTGGTGATCTGCTTTAACCACGTCTCCGCCTTAAGTGGTTCTGGCTTTCCCAAAAACTCCGATGGTCCCAGCTCCTTGAACTTCTTAGCGGTGACCAACCGTGGGTTGCCATTGTTTCCACCTATATTTTGAACAAGAGTCTCTTACCTGATGTTGCATGAATTTCATAAAGCCTCTGAATATCCCATCGTTCATCATTTTATCGGGGTTGTTGTTTACCTAAGGATTATTATCTTCCTGTTGCACATTATCCTGGGTATTGATCGTTGGTGATTCAACGGTCTCATGTGCTTCATTGCTGATCTCAAAATTTTCAGATGCCATTTTCAAACACGGTCACAAAACAAGGGTTAATTAACATATCACATATTATCCCTATACTCTGATCAACCAATTAAATACCAAATAAATTTAGGTAGGTCATACTAGTGAAGGAATTCCTTGTCTCTCCCCTCCTAGTTCTTATCTCACATCTCAGCCAGGGATCGTATTCCTAAGCTTTGATACCAACTGTGACGCCCCCAAAATAGGTATACATCACCTATTCTGAGTTGCCAAATACATGGTACATAATACAAATACAATCTTAAATATACAACATGAGTTGTGAGTTTTAATACAAATATTGTCTTTTAGACAATATCCACTCTCAGAATAAGTTAATACATTTATTATCACACTATTTCATAGAATAGTGAGGACTATTAATGCTATCAACTGGACTGTCACTCCATTCCCCGACTAGTCCCTGCTACGTTCTCATTTCCTGAATAGAACAATGAAATCAAAAGGGTGAGTTCAACTAGCCTAGTAAGAAATATTATGACTAAGATAATGCAGAATAAATTATCGTTAGCCTTCAATAGTGTTAAACTGATAAAATATAACAAACATCAAGTTTAACTGCAGCGAAACAAGCAATCCATTAAAAGAGTCAAGTAGAGAATAAAATCTACTATCTTTTATGATTTAAAAAGGTTTTTTTATCACTTTTATCACTGAGACTCAGCTTAATAAATAATCCACATCATACCTGCACTATGACCAAGGATATTCATTAGTATCATGACCACAAATTATCCATGCACTACGGGCCAATGATATTTATGTATTCATCAATGGTCATGATCATGCTAACAACTATTCATCAATGCACTACAGGCTAATGAGGACTTTTACCACATCATTTGTAATATTACGATCATGATTATACCGTTTAATCCCTGGTCATAATCATACAAAGTCCATCTATGCACTACAGGCCACAGATTACTTTCAACATAATATAAACATGAGGATGATGACAATGATATAAGAATTCAATATAACAAGTTCAAGAATTAATTTATCCAGGAACCAATAACGTCCAAGTTGTCAACATGATACTGCTTTGTGGGGTAAAACTCAAGAATGCTCAGAAGAATATTTCCATGAAAAGATACTGGATGAAGCGAAAATATCAAGGATATTCCACTAACTTCATGGTGTATAGAAGTTAAAACTTTAACCAACTGAGTATAATAAATAATGGAATAACAAAAGAAACACCAGGCATGCGATAGACCGTACAAATAGGTTATTCCAATAGGATAATAAATAATGGAACTAGGTCATGTGTAAAGGCACAGACAGGATATTCCATCAGAATAATAAATAACGGAAACAAGTCATGCTAAATTGCATGCAAGCGGATGTTCCAATGTAATAATAAATAATCTGAATTCAGTCATGCGTAAAACGCACGACATGATGTTCCAACGAGAATGATAAAGAATGGAATAATGTAAGAATTTCACCATGTATGCGGTATCAGAGCGATGTATAAAAGTTATTCCAACATAATGATAAAGAATGGAATAACAGAAGAATTTCACCATGTATGCGGTACTTCGCATAGACAGGTTATTCCAACATAATGATAAAGAATGGAATAACAGAAGAATTTCACCAAGTATAGGGTAGCCCGCGTATACAGGTTATTCCAACAGAATAATAAAGAATGGAATAACAGAAGTTCTCTTCATGAATACGAAAGAAATAATACCCCTTACGAGTATTGAAAGAAAATAATTCTCTTCATGAATACAAATGAAATAATACCCCTTACGAGTACAACAAATAATATTCCTTACCTTAGAAGAAACTGGATATAGGAGTAGTGAAGTAGTAGAATACTTTTCTTCTTTCTCTCTATAGTTTCTCTCTCTAGAGTTTCAGTGAATTCGTAAGAAATAATGAAGGAATGAGCTTCTATTTATAGGAGAATGGACTGAATAGTAACTAATTCATTAACGATCCAGATTGATTTACTTTTAAACGGACGGTCCATATTGATTTACTATGCAGTATTAATAAAATATTATAATAAAACAAAATCTTTTAAATAAAATATAATATATTCTATTTATAATCTAATAAAACGAATAACTTTATAAAAGTATTACATTTTTATATAAAAAAAGATTTTACTATGCAAACACTATGCAGCACTTATGCATAATAAAATATATTATATTCTAATTATTGTCTAATAAAACAAATAACTTTATAAAAGTATTCTGCTTTTATATAAAAAGATTTTACTATACAAAATAATATGCATAATAGAATATAATATATTCTATTTATAGTCTAATAAAATAAATAACTTTATAAAAGTATTCATTTTTTATATAAAAACTTTTCTAATTTATTATATTAATAATACTAATAAAATAGAATTTATATATAATATATATATATATATATATATATATATAAACTCTCGTGACTTCATAAAAAGACACCTCAATATATTTAATAACATTTATCATCACTATTATAATTCACAATATTAATCGACCAAGTCGTTCCCATGAAAGAGGGGGCCCTCTAGACATCGTTAATATTGCAAATAATAATATTAATAACTTCGTCGTCTGAATTATTGATTTAATAATATATAAAATATTGATAATAATTGAAATAACGTGAGATAGTATGCAGCAATTACTGTAGTAATAATTGAATAAAATTGAGTGACTTCTCGCGTAAGCATCAATAATTAATACCGTGTGCTGCTATGCAACCACGTGTATTACTGTACTTTTACTACCTAGTAGTTCAACAGTTTTAACGGTAAAACTTACGCCGTTATTTTCATTAAAATATTTTTGTCGTTTTCTCAATCCGACAATTATTTTGTTGTGGGGTCCACCAATGATTGTACCGTCGTACGGATATTCCACGATAAAAAGAATATTCGTCGACCAATCAAATATTATACAACAACTTGCATACTTTGTAAAATTTATAAATACTACCCACAATTATAACATTATCTCAAATCCACACCATAATTTTAAAAAATATTTCGAGAAAATTAAATATTTATTCGTAAAATTTTGGGTTTTACACATATCACAATGGATTTTGTGGTAGGTCTTCCAACAACTCAGAAATGATACGATGTGATTTGGGTGATAGTGGATAGATTAACAAAAACAGCACACTTTTTGCCAATAAAGATTAGATTTAATCTCGATCAGCTGGCAAAACTATACGTCAAAGAGATCGTGTCAAGACATGGAGTTCCAGTGTCAATAGTATCAGATAGAGATCCGAGGTTCACCTCAAATTTTTGGAAGAGACTACAGGAATGCATGGGAACGCAACTGAAGATGAGTACAACATATCATCCGCAAACCGATGGACAAAGCGAACGAACAATCCAGACGTTAGAGGATATGCTTAGAGCGTGCATCATGGATTTCAAAGGAAATTGGGATGATTATCTACCGTTGGTGGAATTTGCATACAATAACAGTTACCACACAAGCATTAGCATGCCACCATACGAGGCATTATATGACAGGAAATGCCGAACTCCACTATACTGGGATGAAGTTGGTGAACATCAACTGTTAGGACCAGAATTGGTACAGCAGACCGCTAAAGTTATCAAACTTATCAGAACAAGACTGGTAGCTGCTCAAGATAAACAGAAGAAGTATGCTGATCAACACAGGTAGAATCGCGAATTTGAAATAGGAAATTTCGTTTTCCTGAAAGTTTCTCCTCGGAAGGGGAAAATTCATTTTAGCAAGAAAGAAAAGCTAAGCCCAAGGTTTATTGGACCTTTTGAGATACTACGAAGAGTGGGAGAAGTAGCTTATGAGGTAGCTTTACCTCCAAAATTAGAACATGTTCACAACTTTTTTCATGTTTCGGTGTTGCGATAGTATAAACCCGATTACAAACATGTGATCGAGTATGAACCGTTACAATTCAATAAAGATTTGTCTTATGAAGAGGTTCCTATCCAGATAGTCGACAGGAAAGAACAAGTGCTCAGGAATAAGGTGATACCTTCGGCGAAGGTGATATGGAGGAACCATAATGTCGAAGAGGCTACGTGGGAACTCGAAGCTGAAATGATGAAGAATTACCCTGAGTTATTTGTTTAGTCTGTGACTTCGATTCTGGGGACAGAATCCTTGTAAGGAGGGAATGATGTAACATTCCAAGATTTTATTATTTGTAATTTAAATATTTATTAAATAAAATAAATATTTTATTGATGTGATTGTTGTTAGTAAATATTTATTTGATGTGATTGTTGTTAATAAATATTTATGAATTAACAAAATTCTAAATTACTTTAATTTATAATTAGAGAGTTGTAAGATAACATGAAATGTTATATTGTTGTTTTGATTTAATAATTTAAGATGGTAAGTTAAATTATTAAATAAAATTATAATGATATTATAATTTTGTGATAGTTGTTTAAGTGGAATATTTATTTAAAATATAGCATGTGTAATTAATTTATTTGATTAATGTTGGATATAAAATCTAAATAAATAATTTGTGATTATAAATTATAAATTGAATTGTTTATTAAAATAAATTAAAGGAGTTTAATTTAGTTTTAACCAAACAAGGCTTAAAATATTAAGTCTTTAATTTTTAAAGAGTTTTTGCAAAACAAAGCCTTATGGCTTTTGGATTTTGAATTTTTAGATAATATAAATAAAATAATAAATTAATAAAATATATTTATAACCTAAGCGTTATATTTGTAACTGATATTCTAATAACTAGACGTATTATGGTTTATCAGTTTTTATCTTTACGCTTAAGTGTGTATTAGTTTTACGTGAATTGTCATTTGGCCTAAGAAGAAAAGCTGCAGAGAACTTGAGAAAGGATAGAGAGAGAGAGATTGAGAGAAAATCTAAGAATTTCACAACAAATTAATGTGTTAGCAAGAATTGTTTGACCAATTGAAGGTATTTTTTTTAACCTTAAAATTATATATATATATATATATATATATGAGTTTTACGGCATAATTTATATGTTCTGTAAATTTAATTTGTTGAATTGTTGCTATACAACTAAATTGTGGTGATTATACGTGTTGGTTATGTTTGAGTTTGTATGTATACAAGGAATTGTATGCTAATTTTGTTTAAAAAGTAGTAAAAGTAATTATAGTATATATATTTTTCATATGGCTTGTGAAAGTACCAATTTTGGTGGTCAAATTTTCTATTAATCTGTAAATTGAGTTTTGATTATGCTAGTCCATTAAGAAACGAAGAGAACGTAGTTTGAATGAAGTGATTTGACCAAGAATTGTGGTCACAGTGATGATTTCTATGAAGAATGTCAAAAAATGGAGTTTTGTGTAAAAACATGAAATTTAAGGAATTAAATTAGTTAAAGTGGTTGTTAAATTGTTCTATGTGGTTGTTAAATTGTTCTGAGTGGTTGAATATGTTAGCAATCATGTTTGTGATAGTTCTATACCAATTATATTTGTTAATTTCACTGTTTTGTGGGTGAAATTCGTGTTAGTTGGGATAAAAACTGCTATTGTTGTTTGCTTTACGGTTTTACGTACATGCAAATAAGCAATTGCTACTGGTGCTAAGGCGAAATGAAATGGCATTGCTTCTTGGCCCCAGTGCTTAGGTATGGCGCAGCTGTGCCATACCCTGTACTGAGACAGTGGTTTCTGCTGCTGCTGCAGATCTTGAATACCATTATAATTTAGTTCAATGATGTTTTAATGTGTCAAACATGTAATGTGGAGGTTTAAACAACATATTGTCATGTGGTTAGTAATTCTAAAGTTATAAGAAGTTAGTAAACTATGAAAATGACATGTTGTGATTTATTGAACACGAGGATTTGTAAATAAGTGTTGTGAAGATAAACACTTGGAATTTTTGATATTTATGTAGTAGCATAAGACTTGTACTAAATTAACAAGTATAGCTAGAAATGGGTGTTATTTTGGAAGTGGATGTTAACATGTCTAATAGATATTGTGGTTCCACTAAAATGTGTAGGTGAATGTGAGTTGTAATTTATAGCTTACGCGCGAGGCAAGTTTCTAAACCTTACCTCTTTACATTGAGCAAGTTTCTTACTCTAAACTTTGATTAAGTAAATTCTTTTATTCTTAATCTTTATTCGAGCAAGCTCTAATTCTAACGTTATCCAAGCATGTTTAGTATTCTAATTATGATTGATTTATCCTAACTTGTTTATAGTTAAGCAAGTTTCTTAAGTTTTATTTCCTTATAATGGATGTAACTTCTTGAACTCTCGTCTCTAGTATTGAGTTGTTTTGTTTTAAATTACTATGCACAAGTTATTATAATGTTGAGAAAGTTTTTAGTTTTCAGCTTTCTATCAGTTAATATATGTTCAATAATTTCATTTCTAATTTTATAAGATCATAGCCTTAGCTTATTATTGTTCAAGCAAGGTTTGTTGTTTCATTCAATACTTATGTTTTATTTATTTCTAACCATAAGTTTAATAAATAGTTAGTTCATCAACGATTATTCATTGTTTCATACTATGTTGTTGGTGATCAACTGTAGTGTTATCAAATTTTGTTGATACAACTAATCCTTTAGTTGATGATCGTCAAACTCTAAATTACCCTTGAAGCTTATCCAAACCAAATTTTCTTTGGTGCTGACTTGTACTCTAAAACTGAGAAGAACAACCCTATTATAGGGGATCGCAATGCGTTTAGATGTTTGTGCACAATACATGGTACGAAGGGCTAATCCCCCTAAGTACGTGAAGTCCCTAAAGTATAACTGTTAAGGTTAAAGTTGAAAGATTACTTGTAACCGTGGACATAGTTCGTTGTCTTATGACCCTTAGATATAATTCATATTTTGATTTTAGTTTTTGGTTATTATTGATAGAATACCATTCAGTTTTGATGAGCAGTTATTATTCTCTTGTTGATTCATTGCTATATCTAGTGAGCATTTGTTTTGCTCACTCTTGCATATATATACACTCATTGCAGCTAAAGTTGAGAAGGTCGATGAACCTATAACTACCAAAGGAATGGGAAAAATGTGCAAGTGATGAAGACTTGTAATTTCATTTATTGTCATGATGTTGGACTTTATATTTAATGATATGATGTAATTCTTTTATTTCCGCACTTGATTAATGTTTAAGGTTAGACAACCTGGGAAGACTTTTTGATTAATGATGTAACCCCTTTAAAGGGAGGATTTTTGATTTGATTATATTTAGGTAGATAGATATGAATGAATGGAAAGTGAACACCATGTCTTGTGGGAATGAAGTACCTAGATTTGGGGGTGTCACAAGTATCATTCTTTAAAAGCAAAACAAGTCTTTTCAATCAGAGTGTACTTATGTTCACTACTGCTGAATCTTTTGTTGAGGTAATAGATTGCTCGTTCTTGGCCTCTATCGTCTTTTTGTCCAAGCATGCAGCCTATAGCATTGTCATTAATGGACAGGTACATGAATAGGGGAACACCATCCCTGGGAGGTACCAAAAAAGAAGCGTTAACCAGCTGCTCTTTGATTGTAAGGATGGCTTTCTGACACTCAACATTCCATTTCATGGAGGAGTTCTTCCTTAACAATTTGAAGATGGGCTCACATGTTGCTGTGAGTTGAGAGATAAACCTGCTAATGAAGTTGATTCTTCCCAAAAATCCCCGTATTTCCTTCTCTGCCTGAGGAATGGGCATTTTCTTGATGGTCTAGATTTTTGTGGGGTCCAGCTCAATCCCTTTGTGGCTGACTAGGAAACCTAGCAACTTGCCTCATTTAACGCGAAAGGCGCACTTGGCTGGATTCAACTTTAAGTTATACTTATGCAACCTGTTGAAGGATTTTTTGAGATGGTCTAAGTGATCTTCCTCCCTTCGGGATTTGACAATGATGTCATCCATGTAGATCTCTATCTCCTTATGCATTAAGTCATGGAAAAGAGCCATTATAGCTCCTTGATAGGTTACCCCATCATTAATGAGGCCGAATGACAACTGTTTGTTGTAGAAGGTTCCCCAAGGCGTGATGAAAGTAGTTTTCTCAATATCCTCCTCAGCAACCTTAATTTGATGATACCCCGCGAAATAATCCGCAAATGAGTACATGTCGTATTGAGCAGTATTCTCAATAAGAATATGGATAAAGGGTATGGGAAAGCTATCCTTAAGGCAAGCTTTGTTCAGATCCCGGTAATCCACGCAAACCCGAACCATTCCTCTTGGTTTAGGCACGGGGACTATGTTGGATATCCATTCCGAATATGTAGACACCATGATAATTTTAGCTTAAAATTGTTTCACAAGTTCTTCTTTCACTTTTAAACTCCACTCAGGTTTCAATCGCCTGAGCTTCTACCTGAATGGCTTAAATCCCTCTTTAATGGGAAGGCGATGAAGGACAATGTCAGTGGACAAACCCACCATGTCTTCATGAAACCATGCAAACACATCCTGGAATTGAGTTAGTAGCGCAACCATGTCATTCCGTTGGTTTGGGGTGAGGTCTGAACCAATCTGGATTAACTTAGGGTTTTCTAAGGTTCTGAGATTGAAAGAAGTGGTTTGATCAAGATTAGGTTTAGGTTTGTCTTCAACCCATTCCTTAATCTCCTAAGGTATCTCAAATTCCTCTTGGATTTGCATCAAATCTGAGTCCAACTTTTCATCAAAGTTACAGTCCTTGTGGAGAAAAGGCACCTCATCAGCAAGTACAGGCACATCTAAATTCAGAGTCCTGAAACAAAATATGATTTCACTTAATATATGAAACTGTTTAATCATACAAAAGTGTTAGAATGTACTTATAAAATAACTTCTAATACTGTACAGAAAAGTAAGTAATTAAAGTTATCTACAAGGTAGATGGAATTTTCTGCCCATTTTACCCTCGTCGACCAATGCATGGAGTGTTATTCCAATTGTCGAGGGTAAAGTCCTGATGGACTACAGTGATGGAGGGGCTGTCATCGTCCTCCTTTTCCCGAATAATGACCATAACATTTGGACAATCATCGTCTGGGGTGTATCTGTTTGTATGTTCATCATGGACAATGATGTGTGTGAGACCCCAAATTTTATGAATAAAGATTTAAATTTCTCGAAATATTTTTTTGAATATTATGGTGTGGATTTGATATAATGTTCTAGTTGTGGGTAATATTTATAACTTTTGCAAAGTAAGCAAGTTGTTATATAATATTCGATTGGTCAGGGAAAATTCTTTTTGTCGGGGAATATTTGTACGACGGAATAATCATTGGTGGACCCCACAACGAAAGTATTGTCGTAGTTAGAAAACAACAGAATTATCATTTTATAAAATAACGGCGAAAGTGTTACCGTTAAAACTGTTGAACTACCCGATAGTAAAAGTACAATGAATACGCTGGCGGGTTTCATAAGTAGCACACCTGTATTGATTATTGATGCTTACGTAAGAAGTCACTCGCTTATACTCAATTATTGCTACAAAGAATTGTTTTGATCATATCTATCATATTATTGATTCAATTATTATCACAAAGATCATCTGATAATTTGTTATATTATTAAATCAATAATTGAGACGACAAAGTTATTCATATTATTATTTGCAATATTGACAATGTCTAGAAGTTCTGTCAATGAGAGGTTTGGTCACCTAATTGTGCGCCAATAAGGAGAAATCCTTATCGGAAATCCCCCTCTTTCCTGGGAACGACCTGGTTGTTAAATATTGTGAATTATAATATTAATGATGAATAAGTTCGTGTTGATTAAAGATGAAATTGATAGTTCCATTGTTTTTGAATTATTAGTGTTAGTGAAAATTGACATTTATTTCGATAATAATTGATGTCTAGAGGTTATATTGATCAATCGGGTAATTAATCGGATAAATGAGCAATTAATTGCTATTGATTCACATGATTATAACTGTTTGTTCACATGTGTGTACTATTGATTCACATTCATTTACTATTAGGGGAGTTGGTTCAAGATTGATAATACTTGCATGACTAAGTTAAAAATGGAGGTATAGATGGAGGTACTATACTATAATTCGTATTTTCACATGTCTGGAACTATTGATTCACATGATTTACTATTAGGGGAGATGGTGCAAGTTTGATAATACATGCAGGACTAAATTAAAAATGAAGGAAAAGAGGAAGGTATTATACTGTAATATTTTGAGCCCCAAAATGTGCAATTATCGAAACTATATTTTCCTATAAATAGAAGCTCATTCCTTTATTATTTTTCATCAATTCACTAAAGCTATAGAGCAATTATTATAGAGAGAAATTATAGAGAGAAAGAAGAAGAGAAGTCTGCTACCTCACTATTCCAGTATCCAGTCTTCTTTTGAGGTAAGGGGTATTATTCTTTCGTATTCATGAAGAGAATTATTTTCTTTCAATACACGTAAGGGTTGTTATTCCATTCTTTATTATTATGTTGGAATAACTTGTCTATGTGAAGTACCGCATATATGGTGAAATTCTTCTGTTATTCCATTCTTTATTATTCTGTTGGAATAACCTATCTGTGCGGTCTATCGCATGCCTGGTGAATTCTATTGTTATTTCATTCTTTATTATTATGTTGGAATAACCTATCTATGCGAAGTACCGCATACATGGTGAAATTCTTCTATTATTCCATTCTTTATTATTCTGTTGGAATAACCTGTCTATGTTGTCTATCACATGCCTGGTGAATTTTGTTGGTATTCCATTCTTTATTATTTTGTTGGAATATCCTCTATGTACGGATTACGCATGACCTGGTTCCGTTCTTTATTATTCTGTTGGAATATCCTGTCTGTGCGGATTACGCATGACCTGGTTCCATTCTTTATTATTTTATTGGAATAACCTATCTGTGTGGTCTATCGCATGCCTGGTGAATTTTGCTGTTATTCCATTCTTTATTATTCTGTTGGAATAACATGTCTACATGGACTACCGTATGCATGGTGAATTCTTCTATTATTCCATTCTTTATTATTTTGTTGGAATAACCTGTCTATGTGGATTACCGTATGCATGGTGAATGATCCTTCGTATTCATTCTTTATTAAATTATGGAAATGATTTATCTACGTGGATTACCGCATGGCGGGTGAAAATCCATTTGCAGTTTTGTATATTCTATTATACTCGTCTGAGATATCATTTCTTTTGTACTCGTCATGAAATATCATTTTCTTTGGTATTTTTCTTTTACGAGTTACTATTCAGGGGTTACTATTCACCAGGTTACTATTTACTCGGGTATTCGGGGCAGTTCTTATGTCAGAGTACTATTCACGAGTTACTATTCATGGGTTACTATTCACCCAATTACTATTCACCCGAATATTATTTACTCCGATATTTGGAGTACTTTTCATGTCGGGGTACTATTCACGAGGTACTATTCCCGAAGTACTATTCATAGGTTACTATTCGCGGGGTACTATTTACCTGAAAAATATATTCTTTTCAGTCCAAATTATTTTTGGTACATGAATATTATTCTTGAATTTTACTTTACAAAGCAGTATCATGTTGACAATTTGGATATCTTTAAACTCTGGATAAATTTAAAGTCTTTAATATTTATCCTTGATTTTGTTTGATTTGATTTCGGTTGATTATTGCTTATATCATTGTCATAATCCTCATGCTTATATTGTGATGAAAGTCATCTTTGGCTTACGTGCATAGATGGACTTGGTATGATTATGACCAGGGATTATTCGGTATAATCATGACCGTAATGTGACGAATGATGTGGTAAAAGTCCTCATTGGCCTATAGTTCATTGATGGACAGTTGTTGTATAATTATGACCAGAAATTATTCGGTATAATCATGACCATTGATGATTACATGAATATCCTTGGCCGTGGTGCAGGGATGATTCGATTTTACTTATTAAGCCGAGTTTTAGCGATAAAGTTGATGAAAAACTTTTTAAATCATAGAAGATAGTAGATAGTGTTTGGAAGCCCAGCAGGAGTATTACAGAATTGTAGCTAAAACATTTGTGAAAGAAAGGGGATTCAAACCGGAGGGGCAAGATGGTCAGTTATGTGATATGATCCGCGAAAGAGGCTGGGGTGGATTGACTGCCACTCCTACGCCTATTCCGATGAGTATAGTCCGAGAGTTCTACGCCAATGCCAGAGTCACCATAAGCGGTATATCTATGGTTCACGGTTTTGAAACCGATTACAGACCCCCCGCCATCAGAGCCATTTTCAGACTTACTAATACACCGCCAACATGGTCTACTAATTGGATCACCAGCGCACATATGGAAATGGACTTGGAATTGGTTATTGCTGAATTGTGCGTGCCAGGCACGAAGGGGACCTACAAAGCCGGCATAAACCAGCCTCGCATATTCCCCGCCGCAGCTTTGAATCGATATGCAAAGGCGTGGAATTTGTTCATATGCGCCAAGCTAGTGCCTTCGTCTCATCAGCATGAGATTACAGCGGAAAGGGCGATCATTCTATGGGGCATAATCACCGGAAAATATATTGATGTGGGCCATCTCATCCATCAAAATATGCTGCAATATTTGCGGGGAAGCACTACTGGGAGCATTCCACACGCGTCAGTGGTAGCTATGTTATGTGCTCATCAGGGATGCCATTGGGACAATGAAAAGATGCAGAACCCGAGTAAAGATATCACACATGCTACCATCACAAAATTCAAGGATTGGGCAGGAGGCGTACCGCACCCACGAGGAAGAGGATTTATCATCCATCCCACATTCCTAGAGCCATCACAGCAGCCCTCTCAGACAGATGAGGTAGGCCCGTTAACGCAAGCACCTGCTGTCCCTGGGGATCTCTAGCTCCGAAGGTTGGAGCGTAAGGTTGATGCCATGTACGATAACTTCGCAGCGTTTTCTATGGGTCTCACGAGGTCGTTGGCTAAGGCTTTTGCACAGCAGGGGACGATGCTTGAGTGGCCTCAGTTCGGGACAGCTGTGCCATATCCACCACCAGATTCACCACCCGAGGAAGGTGGTGCCACTGATCATTAGTGGAGTTTTCTTTAACCCTTTACCTTCATTCCCTGGGACATTGAATATTATAAGTTTGGGGGTATTGGGGCAGTAGTATAGTCGCATATAGTATCTGCATGTTTAGTTTAAAGTTTCATGTTTAGTTTAAAAGTTCACATATTTATGTGTTAGATAAAATTTGTTGAATGTTTTTTTTAGTTTTTAGTCATTATTACTTGTGTTAGTATATTTTTAGTTTGCATGTCTCACAGTTCTAGCTTTATGGAAATTTTGTCTAGCCGATGATGATAGTGAATTTTGAAGGATTGTTGAGTATTTTGGATAACATGAACCTAGTTATAATGTTTTACACGATGAAATTCATGTTACTGTTTAGATGCTTTCGGTTTGCACGGACATGTTCATAATTTCTTGTAGGCTTAAGAATGATGTGTTGCATTGCTTAATAGGAAATGTGGTTTTAAAAAGAGAAATTTGTAGAAAATGGATTTAGACTGTACAAAACATGATAATCAAACTGTGGGAACACATGGGTATGCTATGTATATATATATAAAAAAAAGCAAAAGCTATCTTGAAACCATCTTGAGCTAAATGATTAACTCTTTGGAAGGAGCGAGATGGAGCGTAAAACGACTTTCATTGAAAAAAAAGAAATAAATAAACATCATGGAAAGAGCGAGAATCGCCCTCGTGAGTAGCAATAAAGCAGTTATGTAGAACCTCAGTTTGTTTTGATATGTTAGAACGGTCTTCGTGCATAAGTATATATTAGTCTTGATTTAGACTATAATTTCTTGTTTTGAGCAGTTTAACATGTGTATTCTTTGCTTCAAACAAGTTTTGGTGAACGCAACACACACACAGCATCTCTATAGCATTTATGAATTATCTGAGTGTAGGATATTATGCCTATAGTCTGGTTTGAATTTGTATTCTTGAATCTGGATAATTCGCTGAGGCATTTTGGACTGAAATTCTGTAAGAGTTGGAACAATGTGAGACTAGTTTGCATAATAAGTTAGTTACATAGTAGTGTAGTTTCATTTTCATTGTTTATTAGTATGCATTGCTTGAAGGCAAGCAACAGTTCAAGTTTGGGGGTATTTGATAAGTGGGTTTTATACCTACTTATTGGATATCAATTTGCGCGAACTATGCCCATATCAAATACATTTTAGTGTGTTTTTAGTTGCATTTCATGTTATTTTGCATTGCATATACTTAAAACTCCTTTGGTGTAAAAGTGCAGGATGTGGTATAATTTGGTGATGTTGGATGGCATGTGATCAATGAAGGCACAACATGAGGATCAAGTGGAGCAAGGAACTGAGAATGGATGAAGGAAGAGTGACATGACAAAGAAAGAATGGCAGCAGGACAAAGAAGCGTGAGGCGTAACTGAATCTAGATCGCAGCCGTTGCCATGATATAAAGGCACAAACTCGCGTGCCCGCACGATCACTAGGTTTTGACAGATTTTGAAGACGCGCGCTCGCGCGATGAATACAAAGGGAAAGCGCGATACCTAAAGCTGTTGATCTATTTTATTTTAATTTTTAATTTGAAAGAGTTGTAATGGTTTTAAACAATCCTGGTTGGTACCAGGCGTATCATTGAGTAGTTTTTATGTGTTTTTTATATTGGAACTAGGGTTTTACACTTTGAGAGATTTCCAACGTAGAACTAAGCCTAAACTTCATCTTTTCTAATTCTTCTTTGGATTTTCAATCACTGTGGATAAACAACTGTTTCTTTGCTGGATTTTAATGTGGAATTAAACTTTATTATTGGATTGTAATCAACAATTGGGTTTGATCGATCCTACCCTTTCTCTTTCAATTGTTTATTTATTATCCATGTTTTGCTTTGATCCCATGATGGCTTTTGGTTCAGTCATGAACTAAACTCCATTATGGGATTCTAACGGATTTTAATATGTAGTTTAATTGCATGCTTGACTGCTGGACTGTTTTACATATCATAAGGAATTTCTATCATGGTTGATTTGCATGCTTGAATGATTGATCACCATTCGTTTTAGTTACTTGTATGGAATTGAAAAATAACATGCGGGTATGGATTGTAATCATGATAGCATGCATATATGGGGCTATGTTGTATAGCTTTGTATTTCGTGAATCAGATAGACATATACTGTTTCACCGTATGAGTTAAATAAGGGCTTGAGCTTAAATTCAATATGGTTTCAATTTCACATAGACATATAGTGATTTTGGTTATATTGATGATTACATGGTGTCTATTGCATGTGGATGCTGTTTAAGTAGGTCATAATGCATTGAAAGATGGTTATGTCTACATTAGTGCTCTTGGCTACTTTCTTGTGATATGTGAACAATTTTTCATGATGGTGGTAATGAGATGAATTCTTAAATGAAGTTAGGATCCCATTATTTCTAGATTTGATTTATTTCATTATTATTCTTATTTTAGTTGTTATTTGATTTTTAAAGTAATTTTCAATCATAGTCATATTTATTAGTTTAAGCATATAAAAATAGTGATAGAATTTATGCATAATAATTTGATTTAGCAACTTTCTCCATGGATCGATACTCGACTTACTTTGTACACATGTATACTTGCATGAGTTAGAGCTCTATTGTTAAAACTAAAAAAGAGGCAACAGAGTCACAGTTACTAAGTGGCGCTTAGCTATTCATGGCCATGTGAGACGCAACGTGTTAACGATCAAGGCAGTCAGCAGTCAGGACGTCAAGGTCATGGCAGACACTGGCACTTTGGCGCGATAATTACACTCACCGAAAGCTGCATGCAAGACTAACTACGCACCTCTACGACCAACCTCGACAACAACATGAACAAAAGCCAATTTTGGCCTACAAGCTACTTTCTAACAACCTAATTAACATGTAATTCATATAGAGACTTCATATAAACATGATTCAAAGGCTCTTAACATGATTCTACCCATAAAACAACATAAACATCGAATTTAAAACATCCAATTTCACTATTTTTGATAAAACTTCACTTTTTGACGTTTTTAGTGAAAATCAACACTGTGATTTTGTTTTTCAACCAAAACAATTAATTCAAAGTACCTTGTTTATGTTTATTCATCCTCTTTCAAATTCAATAGTCAATTTATAAATTAAATAACTAATTAAACCTTAATTTTACTTTAAACTAATCCATATTCATATATATTCATATAAACTCATTGTAATATGGTTTTCTTCACAAATTACATACATAACATGAATTCATTGACTATACTCATATATAAACTTATGAAAACAGTTTCACAACAACTAATTTATCATATAAAACTATATATCACAAATAATTCAACTTCTACAAAGATTTTACAGAGAATTTTGGCAGAGAAAAAAAAAACTAAAACTTTAAAGAAACTTAAAAAGGGTAAGATGATACCTTGTTTTCTAAAAGATGATAACTTCTCTTTGATTCTTAAGCTTCTTTTCTCCAACTTCTCTCTCAAATTCTCTAGCCTTTCTTCTTCTCTTCTTTTTCTTCTTCTGAGTCTTTCTTCCTAACTCTAACTAACGTACTAACAAAATATAACGTATATGATATAATATGTATTAATTATATAATATAATTATATGCATAACTGATATCAGTCATAATATTTTTTAAAATCAAAAGCCATAAAGCTTGTTTGGCTACCCACTTAAAATATAATCATTTAATCATTATGCCTCGTTTTGTAAAACACATTTAAAATAAAGACTTAATATGCATTAAGCCTTGTTTGGCAAAACTGAATTAAACTCCTTTAATTTATTTTAATAACTCCTTTATAGTAAGGTTATATGTCACACTTTTATTTAATTAAATTTTCAATAATCAATTTAATTAATTCTAATAACAATTTATTAAATTACTTTAACACATAAATCAATACCACATAATTGTAATTTTCTTTATATTTATAACTTTATTTAATCAACTAACACATCATTTTAATTACAAATTCAAATTAAAATATAATAATTCATTTAATCATTATAAACTCTCTAAGTTAATTATTAAATTAAATTAGTATATTATCTCATAGTAATTAATTTTCTTAATTCCTTAATTATTTACTTAATAAATAATTAACCAATTAAGTCAAATCAAATTAAATATGTATTCAACACTAACCACATCCATTAAATACTAATATAATTCAATAAATATTTAAAATTATAATTAAAATTCTGGATTGTTACAACTACCACGAAGGACCTCCATGGGGAATCGGAAATGTAAATATATAAAAGCGATATATATATATATAGACATGATCAACTACCACAAAGCACCTCCATGGGGGATCAGAAATGTAAATAAATAAATTAAAGTGATCAACCGCCATGAAGTAACTCCAGGCGGGATGAAATGTAAATAAAGTACTAAAAGGCCACGAAGTAAACTCCAGGCCTGACAGAAATGTGTGTGTGTGTATATATATATATATATATATATATATATATATATATATATATATATATAAGAAGTAAATGCTCCAGATATAAAATCCAGGCTCATCAGATATGATCCGACAACAGTTCAAATATATAATTATATATATATAAAAGCAAATAAACACTCGAGACATAAGTCTAGGCTCAATAGAGGCAAAACTCGATAATGTTAGTCCATATATATAAATATATACATATATAAGTATATATATAGACAAAAATGAAAACCATGGACCGAAGTTCGGGCATACACATACAACACGACTCTCAATATGAAGAATAGTGTGTGCAAAGATGAAGAGAAAGGCTTTATAAAGTGTAAGAAGGCTTACAGTGGGCTACCAAAGTAGACTTCTGTGACTATAAATGAATGAACACTCAGCGCCCGCCGGTAAAAATATAGCTATATGTAAGCTAACAGGTGTTTAAAATGAGAAAGCACTCAGTATGGGGTGTGTACAGAGCAAATTGGACAGGGCTTCCTCGACTTTTCCTCTTGAAATATTGCTACCCCAAGCTCTATATTTATAGAGTTATTGACCGCAAGTGTACCTGCAGCAGCCGCAGATGCACCTGCAGCTGTCCGGGGTGCCCCGGGCTCCGTGAGTCCCGCCATCTCGATGTACGTGCACTTGTGCACTGTGATGTCCACTCGAACTTGCAGAACATCAATCTGAGCATCCGAATGAGGTGTACAAGACCTTCTCCGGACTGCTTTTGTCGAGAGTTACACAATGACATGGGATTAGAGGTTGTACGAAGTCAGGAAGACCGGACCATGCCCATGGTCTTCAAGCTTCAAATTCTATCTGGTGTGCTGCCATGCGTAATAGTAACTCGGGATTGTAATTCCTTGGCTCTTGTGGGACATTGCTGTGTAGAAATGTTTGTATGAAATGCTGAGACAACGCGATATGGGGTTGATGTAGCAAGATGATAATTTTTCCCCTCACCGGGGTTATCTCTAAGATTAAACTGCTTGAAGTGTTTGAATTCCTCAAGGTCATCTTTAAGTGTGCCTGTCTCCCAATGTTATCTCCGGGTCTTTAGAATGAGTGCCTCAGCGGGAGTTCCGAGGTTGAAGCTGATTGCATGCATTTGAAAGAACCATTTCCGGGGTGATCGCCGGAACTGCAACAACATTCCTTGGGGTTATCTCCAAGGACGAAACTCGGGGTTGTCTCTGAGCTTGGAACTGATACTCTCGGTGTGTGTTTCAGGGTTGAGACTGAACTTTCGGTGGTATCCGGAATGGATGTGAGTTGTCTTCCAGGGTTATCTCCGAAAGATGAATCTTCCCTCCTGCAATGTTAGTAATAGGTGTGCAGAAAATTTTGAGTGTCTACAAGCATCAAAGTGCCTTAAAATGAAAATTTTCAAAACTGTCTATGAACCCTAAAAAGTAGCCTGACAAGTATATGTCAGTGGCCTTAGATCCTTATCTGTTTTTGCTTTGTGTTATTTTAAGTTTTAGATTTGTAGTATGACATGAGGACTGTGATCTGGAAGTGGAATCATGACTATTCAATGTCCAAAATACAAGTTAATCTTGGTCAAACTCAGTTGACCAAGCATGACCAAGAGTTTATGGGCAACCCAAAAACTCAATATCAGTGTTTAACAAGATCTTCAAAGGGCAAGATCTGTCAAATGTTAGCAGATATGTTGGTATTGTTGTAATCAAGTTGTAGCCTGCTATATGGACTATAGATCCATGCCTCTAGACCTCTTAAACAACAAACATGTTGGATGTAGTGGATGGTCAAAGTAGGCCATCCGGTTATGATTTCTGTTTTCTGGAAATTCCAGAAAACATAAGAACTAGCCCTCTGACATGGTTTGACCGATATAAATCTAGGAATGTGATGTACTCGGACTAAGATCATGATATGTAGTTGTTCCTTAACATAAGGAATACAGGTTTGGACCAAGAACATACCTATTTAATGACCAGAACACCAAATTAATCGAACTGGAAAGTACTTACTCGAACTGTTTGGGATTGTGACAACCGAGATTTTGTAATTTAATTTTAATATTTATTGGATTGAATAAATATTTTGAATGAATTAATTATTAGATTAAATAATTAATTGATGAAGTTGTGGTTGATTAATTTAATTATATATGTTATATTTATTAAATTAATGAGGAGAATTTTTATTAATCAAAGTATACATTTATGTGAGCTTATTGAATTAAAAGAAATATTTAATACGCCTAATATTATTTTAATTAATTTAATAATTAATTAGAGATTTAATAATTTGACATATTTAATAAATGAGAAATTTAATTATGTGACTATGTAAATTAATGAGAAATTATTATATGTTATTTAAAATAAGTTAAATAGGACATGTGATTTATTGAACAATTGGACGTGACACGATTTAAACTATATTATAAAAGTTTTATTAAATTAAATGGTTTTGAACCCTATTATTGCCAGCCAAACAAGGCCCTAAGGGAAGTTGTTAGCAGTTACCCATGATTGAATAACTGACCTCAACGCGTCAGTTCCTTTCCTTTATTATATACGTCTTCTTCTTCTTCATTTTTTTTCTAAGTCTGGAAAAGCAGAGAGAGAGAGAGAGTTTGAGAATTCAGAGAGAAATTTGATAATTCTTGAGGAGATTGTGAGTGTGTGATTGAAGAAGAGTTGAGAAGGAATTCATCTCCTACTAATCTACGCTTTGGGTAATTCTTCAACCCAGTTTAATTACGTTGTTTAAGTTTTTGTAAAATAAATATGGCTTTCAAGTTTTCTATAAAGTCTGTAAATTGGAAAGAGTAAAGATTATGCACATATATGTGTTAAGATGTTGTTTTAATGTGTTTTCCTGTGTATTAGATGGTTCCATATTATCAATTTCATAATATTATAACGTATGTTGTTGTTTCAAAAATTACAGAGTATAGAATATGGCCATATGGCCCTTATACGTAAAATTAATATGTCAAACATAAATTGTTTTGTAAAATTCACACTTGTATATGATTATGCATGCTAAACACAAAGAAAACAAAACTTGAATGGATGGATTTGGTGTTATAATGAATTCGTAGTGTTAATTTTCATGTTTTATGTTCAAAACCTTCAAGAACATCAAGAACAATGAAATTTGCATGTTTTAATTCTGTAATTGTGTGTTTTAACTTGTTAAAATCATGCTTGAAGGGTTGAGTATTAGTTTTTAGTGTATTACAATGTTTGGGTATGTCTAAATTCATGTAAAAATAAGTTAATTGGAGTTTTTTTTGCCATGTTCTGCAATTTTCACGAATTGCAGAACTGAAACTGGAGTCTCACGCCGTGGCGCCAACTCTATACCTTAAGACTTGCGCTGCAGCGCCATCGCACCGCAACGCCAAAGACCACGCCACAGTACCATCACGCCACAAAGACCAAGAATAACGTTTAATAAAGCTTGCCAGCAAATACCACTTAGCAGAATGGTCCAGAAATGAGTTTTTAAAATGTTTAAGTCTAGCAATGTGTTGGTAACTTAACCTAATGAACATGAAAACATGTTAGACATATAATGAGGTGTTAAATAAATTCTTAACATGTCAATAACACATTTATGTGTGAATTGAATGATTAAATGCCTAGTTAGCTTATTGTTCATGATGTGTTAATTGTGACAATGAATGTAGTAATTTGACTAAGTATAGTCATGAACTCGAGTTAGACAAAAAGAACGAAATTGTGATGATTAGTACGTTATAATTGACTGGTATTGTGAACGTAAATGATAGGTAGGATTTAAATCAAGGAACGAGTATAATTAACGTGTAATATACGCACGAGGCAAGTTTCCTAACCCTACTCGTTATCTTTATATGAGCTTATAAGTTATTTCTTTACGTCGAACAAATTCTCGTTATTATTGATCAAGTCCATTTTATTATATTAAAATGTATTAATCTTTCAAAGTATGATTCTGTTATACAATAATTATTCTATTGTATACCTTTTGAGCAATTTTTAAACTATCAATTACTGTTGAACTTTGTTAGAATAATGAACCCTTAATGATTCGACTAGTCCATAGTTGATGAGCGTTCTAAATTTCAGAACCCTTGATGTATTATCCAAACCAAACTTCCTTTGGTGCGGACTCTAATGTCAAACTGAGATGAACAACCTAGTATAGGGTATTACTTATGCGTTAGCGTTAAGATATTGTGCACAGTATGGTACTAAGGGTTGATCCCCCTAAGTAAGAGAAGAAGAGTCCATAGTCTTATGACTGTTAAAGGTTTCAAGTATAAACACTTGACAACCTAGGACATAGTTCAAGGTCTTATGACCCTCAGAAGTTCTTTTGTTTCTTGTTATTCATTCCAGATTCAAAAGTTGTGTTTCTTATTTCAGAATTCTTTGATTTATTCGCATGTTATTATTCATTTGTTATATTGTTATACTTGTGGGCAATCGTGCTCACTCTTGCGTAATAATAACATTGCGCTTAAGAACGAAAGATCGCATTTGCCTTCCACTAGTAAAGGCAAGGGCAAGATTAAAGAAGTAATGAAGACTGGTTATTTATGTGTTTATGTAATGATATTCATGATTTATGTTATTTAAAGACTTATTATTTGTTTATGATTCCGCACAGATGTTTAAGGTTAGAGCAACCTGTGATTTTATTATTATGCAGTTGATGTAATCCCATAAGGGGAGATTTATTTATTATTTCTATCTATTGCATGGTTTGCATTTATTTATGGGTAGATAGATAGATGATATTTGTACAGTGAACACCAAATCCTATGGGAATGGAAGTACCGGATTTGGGGGTGTCACACGGATTCTGGGTAACCAAGAAGACCTAGATTAAGTCTGACAGCAACTTTGAATGGCCAGATCTTTATAGTGTGTTGATGTATGACCTAGATGATGGTTGATAATTGTAGTGTTACATACATATTATAATATCAAAGACTTAGATAGTCTAGAACTTGTATTAACAGAGAATTATAAATGGTCAAAGTAGACCCTTTTAAGCAATGACTGTCAGTGTTCTTGAGCTCAAGAACACCAACAACGACAGAAAGCGTCGCTATAGGCTTTAATTATATTTATTTTCTAAATTTCTGAAAAATGCTTAAAAATAGAAATAAATTTCTAAAAATTACAAAAATGGTTTTAAAAATTATTCTAAGTTATGAAAAATAAATTTTGATAATTTGGGATATTTTTCATTAATATTTATAATTATTTGAATATTAATGGTACTTAATTTATTTAATTAGTATATTAAATAAATTAGAGAAAAATGATTTTAATATTATAAAAATCATTTTAAATAAGAATAAAGTGTTTAAACATATTTGAAGTTATAAAATGTAATTTTTAAAATTTATTTAGAATTTTCAAGAATAATTTAATATTAATGATAGTAGATTTATTTAATTATTATATTAAATAAATGATGGAAAAATTGTTATATTGATTTCAAAATCATATAAAATGAGAAAATGATAAAAAATATTTTATGTTAAAATTAATGACTTTTAAAATTTTGATGACAAATTCATTAATATTTAAATATTAATGGTGATGGTTTAAAAATGATTTTAATTATTTTAAAAATCATTTAAGGAGAATATTAATTGAATTAAAAATATTTTAAGTTATTATAAATAACTTTAATACTTTGACAAGTATGTCATTAATATTTTAATATTATTAAATATTAATGATGATGGGTTTATTCAATAATTAAATTATTTAAAAATAATTTCAGTGTTTGAAAAATTATTATAAATTATAATAATTATTTGAAAATTATTAAAAGCTTCCAAAAAAATAAGATAAATGATATTTGACTTATCTAAAATAATATTGGAGCTTTGAGACCAAATTTAATTGACAATACAAGTGTTAATTGTCAGATAGAGTGACCAGGACACCGAGAATAGACTGAAGTCCAACCAGATCGAACTAGTTAGACTTGATGAGTTTTTATATAGGTTATAAACACTGATGTGACTATGTGGTAATGTGTCTAGGAGAAATATTAACTGTAAATTACAGTGTTGTGTGTTGTGATTTGTTATGCTAATTGTGAGATCGATATTATTAAATATAGGTCTTTCAAATGCAGATAAGTATATTGTGTAGCAGTAATCAACGCAAAAGGCAAGTTTCTTTAACTCAATCTCAAGTTATATCTTTTCAAATATAGTTGTGGTTAATTATTGTTAATTATACCACGTCTAAGAATTATTGTTTATTATTCACAGTTAGTGCATGTCTATTAATTTAAATTGAATTATTGATTATGAATATTTGCTTGGGGAATAACTGTTGTTGGTTATTCACATCTGTAGAAGTTATTATTGATTTCAAATAGTACAGTTAATTTCTGTCTATTGTTGAATAGCATTAAGATATGTCTTAGCTACTTTTTTTTCCTAGACAAACATTTATTGAAACTTGATATGTTCGAGAAGAGAACTCAATTATTATTGACAGATCAATGCCAATTACTTCGACTAGATTGAGAAAGCAATTTGATATTTAAATCATAGTATTTCGTTATTGTGATTCGAATTCTGACTGAGAAGAACAACCTTTTATATAAAGGGAACCTTTTGGTCGTGTATTTGGCCGTTGCGCGTGTGTAAGTATTATGCGTAATATAGGGTATAATGAAGCTGATCACTTATTATACTTGTGGAGGGGTATAATTTATTCTTTATGGTTATCTGATACACCTGGGTACTTCAAAAGAAAAACCTTTGATAATTTCTCGAGAAGTTCAAGATCCTATGGGGCCAGTCAACATAAACTTTGGTAAATATTCCACATTATTATTGTGTAGAATTGATTCTTATTATTCAATTGAATATCTTTGAAACTTCGAAAGCGTTGTATTCTTTCACTATTAGATTATTGTTTTGCATAAGATACGAGAAAGACTTGTTATTGATTAACGATTTGTTTAGCTATTTCAAAGTCTTTTGAACTTTGGTGACATTCTATCGAATTGATAGTCTAATATTCTTGATTCTTATACTTTATTGTATGTTTTAACTTGCGAAGCAAATTTGTTGCTCACCCTTGCTTAAATATAATATTTTAGTTAGGAACGAAGTAGCCGGAGGTTCATATAATGACAAAGGCAAAGGCAATATGCTGGACTAGTTATAATAAGTATATTTATTATGATGTTTGTTATAACCCTACTTGTATATCTAAGGGTAACTTTGTAATGTTAAGGTTAGATAACCTGGGATGATGTTGTTAACATATTAATTAATGATATGTATGTTTATATTCATCAATCAATGGGTAGTTAGATGGTATTTATATTGTGGATTGTGAGCAACAAACTCGGGGGTCAGGTAACCCAAATTTGGGGGTGTCACAGGTTGAAACTGAATCTCCCCGGATTGTCTCCGGGGTTGAAACTAATTCTTTCGAGGTTATCTTAAAGATTGAAAACTGGATCTCCCGGGGTTATCTCCTAGGTTGAAACTGATTTGACCTCCAGGGTTATCCCTGTAAGACGCTTTTTCCCTCCTACAGGGTTAGTAATAGGAACTCAAAATTTTGAGTGTCTACAAGTATACAACAAGTTTGTGGTCTAATTTTATTACATCAGGAACTTATACGAGGTCAATATACTCATCAAATCCTCCTCTTGAGTTTTTGGGTTACCTAGAACTCAATCAATGTCAGTCAACCTACTTTGATGTCTAATATCTTGGATTCTGGGTATTGGGTAAATGTTACAGTGTATCAAACATATAGTATATGTAACGCCCCAAAATCTGGTCTATCTTCACACCCGGATTCCTTATGTCACGAGTACATTATTCATGCAAACATATATCATTATATACTGAAATATAATAACATACATTCTAAATTCCCAGGTTCTAAAATCTTATAATTCCTTTCATTACAAATAATGATAATTACATTATTCTTTACATCTTACACGAGTGACTTTCATCCGCCACTAAGGATACATAACTGTTCATTAAACTAATCTAAAGTTTAATTAACTTATTTTATATTACAAGTCTTCACTTGATCTTCTCACTTATTCCCATTCTAAATGGCGCTCCATCTCGATACTGTCAGCTTGATCTTTACGGGATCCTTAAGTTCTTCTAACATCGTTCGCTGAAAATGTTTTTCATTTAAAGCAAGTGTGAGCATTCAATTGCTCAACAAGTCATAGCAGTTGAACAAACAACTTTAAGAATTCAAAAATTTCTTCAGAACTTCGATAACTGAATAAAGGTTATGAAGCAGCTTGAATAATAGGAATAATCTCGATTCTTATCATTTAAAAACAATATTCACTTTCACTTTGAAATACATACATTCTTCTACCTTTTTCATACACATCATGTCTAGCTAGAATCATTAGAATAGACTTAACAATAACGAATCATGTATAGACAGAGCATTCTCTTATTAAACAGTTAAATCATAGAATAGTTCATCTCATAGAAACACCAAAGTGTTCAAATTGTGGCACAAAGCCTAAGACGTCCTACCACCTTGTACAAATATCACACATTCGCACATAGACAGAACTTCTTAAGTTTAACATCTTAGAAGTTTAAGAAACTAGCATTCATTTAGAATATGAATGAAGTTAGGAAACTTGCCTTACGCACAGCTACATCTTACGCCGAACTACTTATTTCAATTCCTATATAACAAATAAGAAAAAACCACATACACCAATTAGTCATATATATTTGACTTATGCATTAGTTTGCTTAACTTTACTTCTTAAGGTTCGCGTTCTTGCAACCTAAGTTTACGCAACCACTTTCATTACCGTTCTATGGCTTTATGACATACAGATATGCCTTACTTATACGTTCATCATCTTTAATGTTTTACATCCGTATCTTCTTTTTATAACTTCTCTAGGACTTAGTACACATCGCTTCTCTGCTAGTAGCCCATATGGTACTCTAAGTGGTTTCCCACAAACAACCAAAGAAACAAGTTCATCTCGCTCACACATCGCCATCACAAAGGAAATACATCGGTTGCCCGCCAGATATACCTTTGCTCTCTGAAGGAATTGTTTAGCCCAGCTCCAGTAGGTCAACCATCAAAGGTTACGGTTGTACCAGAACCTAAACTTATCGTAACTTATCTTAACCATTAAGTATAATGTTTGTTAAGTTAATTTCTTATTCCTTATGGCTTCCTGGCAACTAAATGCCACACCTTAGGAGTCACTCTTTATCGTCTAAGTCATATAATCTTTTGTATACTCAGAGCGATCATTCAAGTTAATCATTACTTAGCTTCATTACGTTAAACGTCATTGTCTTTAATTTAGCCTTTTACCATTCATGGTTTAATCATTGATCTTCATTATCTTACTTAATACTTTTGTTATCCATTACCTGAACTCCATGTTTATTACTCTTTCTTAATGTCGAAGCCATACTGTTCATTGTATGCTAAGACTGCTTGCAACTTCGTTACGTTTACTTTTATTCTCTTCTGGATCTTTTAATCTCTTTCGATCATTTTGTTCAACCTGTTTAAGTGTTATTTTAGGTGAACTATATGTTCATATTTCTTTCTTGCTCATCCCCTAGTAATTGAGCACTTAAAAGCTCATCATTGGCTTTTTCCCTGCATCGGCGCCGCGACGCTAGGTCTCTCTTTATCACTCATGGCTGCAATACACTCCTCAGAGTGTCTAACCGCCGAGTCTGGCGTTGTGGTGTCTTTTGCCTCCCAAAGGCACGGCTTATGCTTCTGACACAAGCCCTCATCCCTGAAAAATTTTCTAAGTCTTAAATCCAATTTGAGACATTTACTTCACGCTTCCATAACTTATTTGTTATAACTCAGAACGAGGTTGTTCCAAAGCTATTCTCTTCCTTATCTTACGTACTTCAATACCCCTTAGACAGAACTTCAATCTGAATCTGTTAACGTGCCATTCAATTGGCTGAATCTTCACCCTTTGTTCGTTTTAAATTTTTAACGCTCTTCGTTCGTTCGTCCGTAATTCAGTCATCCAAACTCGGAATTCATTCGTTCTTGAGTCCACGACTCACGTTTTCTACATTTTCTTACATTCTTATAAAACCTTACACGTTTAGATTAATTTACTAACATTCTAATTCTCGTTTGTCTTTTACAAAATTTTCGCCATAACTTCGTTATAGCTAAGTTTTAATCCGTTCTTCATGAACGTTTCTATCATTCCTAATCCAGCAATAAGCATGTAACTTATACACAATGGTTTTAAACTTTTCCATCAACAACAATTATCCTAAGATGGTTTTAAATTTGTCCATCAACAATGTTCTTCGTGTTTTTCGTGTGTTCTTCGTTCGTTCTTCATTTTAATCGATATTTTGGATTACAATTTCACTTTTTATTAGAATTTGCTATTATAGAACACCATTCCTTACTTATTTCACCTACTTATTTATATAATCCACTCGGATCATTCTAATTCATTACGAATCTTATACTTCCTTAAGAAATTTATAAACTAAACTTTTAATTCTTATTTCTTCATTTTCTTACGATTTCAATGATATGAAATCATTTCTAACATCTTTTACTTGTTAGTCTCATTAAGCTATGTTTTCAACATATAAAACTTAAAGAAAATCTAACATAGAAGTTAGGTTTTAATACCTTCCTTCCTTATTTTTCTTCCTTTAGACAAAACCGGTGATTCACTAGCTTTTCTATTTCACGAACACTTTCGATCTGATCATTCATGCTCATGCTCTTCCTTATCCTCTCTTCATCCAAACCCTCTCTCTCTAAGGTGTAGGATTTTCAAAATCCCAAATAAATTATTTAAGCTTCCTATTTATAGAATTTCCAAACTAGGGGTATTTTAGTCCTTTCACCCCCCTAACCTCCTTACTATTCATGGATTAAGGACTAAGTTAACTTAGCCCTTAAGTTTGCTTAGCCCTTATGTTTCGTAGTTTCGTCTTTTGGGTTTTGTCTGACAGTTTTAAAAATTGTGATTCTCAGAATCTAAATATTTTTGGATATTTCGTCTTTCCTTTACCGATTAACTTTTACGTTTTCCTTCACATTTTCCCCTAACTTAGCTAAATGAATGAAAAGTACATAACAATACTTTTCGTCATTTTTATTTTGTCCAATTTCTGCACGTTTTTCGAGAAAACTTTTATAAGCTTACTTAACTTTTCACGACATATTATTGTCAAATATTTTGACGAAATGTCATTTCAACATACCGAACTCTTGGAAAGGCTTAGGTTATTCAAACCCTAACCCTTAGGTTTCGTCGGGTGAATAGTGCCTATTTCGTCTTTTTTCCCAAAAATATTTTGTTCTCGAATTTTTTTTATTTTTGTCTTGAAAATTCTTAATCGTTCAATCTAGCTCGTAGCCAGAATCCTCCCGACTTATATTCATCCTAGGTTCTAGAACAATTAATAAACATATAGCACATAATATTATTAATAAAAATTTATTTTATTTATTACTAATTCTTTAAACTTAAATTCTGAAAAATTCGGATTCTCCGGGTTGTTACACTTCCCCCCTTATAAAAATTCTATCCTCGGAATTTCTTAAAACCACACCCTTACCTGGGTCATCACATCCACCCCTTCTTCACAGAATTTCGTCCTCAAAATTTTAGCCTACCCTTCTTCTCATATTCCCTTCAATGGAGTTCTTATCTTTCCATCATTCCTCACCCCCATCACCTATCAAGAATCATAAAGTAGAAGGAATAACGAGGAATATAAAATTTCCTTTTAAAACGTCTTATACTTTTGCCGAGGGGTCAAATCGACTATGAACTCTTACTAGGTTTAAAAGCATGACATCGTAACCTTTCTTCCACGGTCAGTTTACAATCACAAAGAAAGCAAACTACCTCTTACCCATCGTATACCCCATTTCGGGATATGTTCACCTCAGACTTAATCATTAGATTCCGCAGCAAAATAATTTGGTTTGGCACAACTTCTTCAAAGAAAGCTCGATTTTCTTTTAAACATGACATACCATTTGTCTAGTGAAATCAAGTAGCTTAGACCATACCAATAAATTGGATATCAACGTGAAACATTCATCCAGTCAACTTAATTGACATCGACTACTTCTTTAAATTATTTTTCAATTCATCAAAACGTTTTATGACGTCATGATACCGTACTTTTCATAGTACATTGAGGACTTTGTCAGTTTGTGACTTCGTCATTATACATCATACCATAGGGGGTTATTGATCCTAAGATCATATCCAACACTAGGTTCAATTGCGTTAATAACTCAATCTTTTTACCATCCTTGCATCGAATGCATGGATGATATTAAATTCATTTTTGATATTTCAAATCAATTTCTGTCTAGCCAAAACAATTAGCATAGACATACCAAGAATAGTTCTTTTAAAAATCTATTGGTTCCAAAAGTTGAACCAATTCTTTCATTTCCAAAATGCGAACACATAAGCACGATTTCAATAAACTTCAAAATCTAGCATAGCTAGATGACTTGGAATATCCTATTCTCCATCTTCCTTCATTGTCTTACTTGAGACAATACTTAATCTTCTCTAGCACCTTCAATACTAAGCCTACTGAAAATAACTTATTTTCAGTCTAAACATCCCTCTACTTTAGTACAATCCATCAACTTACCACACATTATGAGTTCAGGAACTTTCCACAATAATATGAGTTTAAGAACTATCCCAGACAGACCATAAGTGTCCATTCGCTGAAAAGTTCAAAAACCTACCATATCATTATGAGTCACGAACGTACCATAAGTATGAGTTTCAAGAACTCACACCTACCTTATCTTTCTCTACCTATCAAGTATATATATGAGAAAAGATTCACCTTCTCATCATATACAACTTGACAGCGCGACTAATTCCAATGATTATCACTGTAATAAGCTAAGCAGTTGTTACACCAAGCACAAACCTCTGCCCATAACAAAGGTTCATACAACTCAGCTATCACATGAGTCCTCAATTGAAATTTTACAGCTTCTAAATCTCTCTTTACTAAATACGAATTTTATTTAATTCATATACTATCCTTCATAACTCAATTTGAGTTCTTCTTCCCGTACTACGTCGTAGTACTATAAATCATTCATCATTTAACACCTCATTGGTTACTACAATTCACTATGATCATGTAGTGATCTTCTGATCCCTCTCTCTACGATTATAGACTTAGGTACTCTTACCTAAGATTTATAACCTATTAGCTCTGATACCAACTTGTAACGCCAAAATCCGGTCTATCTTTACACCCAGATTCCATACGTCACGAGTACATCATTCATCCAAACATACATCATTATATACTAAAATATAACAACATACATTCTAAATTCCCAGGTTCTAAAACCTTATAATTCCTTTCATTACAAATAATTATAATTACATTATTCTTTACATCTTACACGAGTGACTTTAATCCACCACTAAGGATACATAACTGTTCATTAAACTAATCTAAAGTTTATTTAACTTATTTTATATTACAAATCTTCACTTGATCTTCTCACTCATTCCCATTCTGAATGGCACTCCATTTGGATACCGCTAGCTTGATCTTTACAGGATCTTTAAGTTCTTCTAACATGGTTCGCTGAAAATGTTTTTCATTTAAAGTAAGTGTGAGCATTCAATTGCTCAGCAAGTTATAGCAGTTGAACAAACAACTTCAAGAATTCAAACATTTCTTTAGAACTTTGATAACCGAACAAAAGTTATGAAGAAGCTTGAATAATAGGAATAATCTTGATTCCTATCATTTTAAAATAATATTCACTTTCACTTTGAAATACATTCATTCTTCTACCTTTTTTATACACATCATGTCTAGCTAGAATCATAAGCACAGACTTAACAATAACGAATCATGTTTAGGCAGATCATTCTCTTATTGAACAGTTAAATCACAGAACAGTTCATAAATAGAAGTGTTCACATTGTGGCACAAGGCCTTATACGTCCTACCACCTTGTACAAATATCACACATTCGCACATAAATAGAACTTCTCAAGTTTAACATCTGAGAAGTTTAAGAAATTAGCATTCATTTAGAATATGAATAAAGTTAGGAAACTTGCCTTACGCACAGCTACAACTTACGCCGAACTACTCATTTCAATTCCTATATAATACATAAGAAAACATCACATACACCAATTAGTCATATATATTTGACTTATGCATTAGTTTGCTTAACTTTACTTATTAGGGTTTGTGTTCTTGCAACCTAAGTTTACGCAACCACTTTTATAACCGTTCTACCGCTTCATAACATACGGAGATGCCTTACTTATACGTTCATCATCTTTGATGTTTAACATTCTTATCTTCTTCTTATAACTTCTCTAGGACTCAGCACACATCGCTTCTTTGCTAGTAGCCTATATGGTACTCTGAGTGGTTTCCCACAAACAACCTAAAAACAAGTTCCTGTCTCGTCTACACTGCCATCACAGTGAGTTAGATCGGTTGCCAGTTTTGTATATACCTTCGCTCTTTAAAGGAATTGTTTTGCCCAGCTCCCATTGGTCAACCATCAAAGGTTACGATTGTACCATAACCTAATCTTATCGTAACTTATCTTAACCATTAACTATAACATTCGTTAAGTTAATTTCTTATTCCATATGGGTTCCTGGCAACTAAATGCCACACCTCAAGATTCACTCTTTATCGTCTAAGTCATACAGTCTTTTGTATATTCAGAGCGATCATTCAAGTTAATCATTACTCAGCTTCATTACGTTAAACGTCATTGTCTTTAATTCAGTCTTTTACCATTCATGGTTTAATCATTGATCTTCATTATCTTACTTAATAATTTCGTTATCAATTACCAGAACCCCATGTTCATTACTCTTTCTTAATGTCGAAGCCATACTGTTCGTTGTATGCTAAGACTTCTTGCAACTTCGTTATGTTTACGTTTATTCCCTTCTTGATCTTTTAATATCTTTCGATCATTTCATTTAACCTGTACTAAAGGTTTAATTCACTTGTTTAAGTGTTATTTTAGGTGAACTACATGTTCATATTTCTTTCTTGCACATCCCCCAGTAATTGAGCACTTAAAAGCTCATCACTAGCTTTTTCCCTCGCACTGGTACCAAGCAACGCCAGTCCTCTTTATCACTTTCCGATCAGTAGCGCGACTCTACAAAGTGTCTAACTGCCGAAGTCCTGCATCATGGTGTCGCTTCCTCCCAAGGCACGGCTCAGCAAAATATGCGCGCCAAGCCCTAATCCCTAAAAACTTTTCTATGTCTTAAATCAAATTTGAGATGCTTACTTCATGCTTCCATAACTTATTCTTTATAACTCAGAACAAGATCGTTTCAAAGCCATTTTCTTCCTTATCTTACGTACTTCAATACCCCTTGGATGGAACTTCAATCTGAATCCGTTAATGTGCCATTCAATTGACTTAATCTTCACCCTTCGTTCATTTTACATTTTTAACGCTCTTCATTCGTTCGTCCGTAATTCAGTCATCTGAACTTGGAATTCGTTTGTTCTTGAGTCCACAACTCACGTTTTCTACATTCTCTTACATTCTTATGAAACCCTACACATTCGAGTTCATTTAATAACTTTCTAATTCTCGTTTGTCTTTTACAAAATTTTTTCCATAACTTCGTTATAGCTTAGTTTTAATCCGTTCTTAATGAACGTTTCTACCGTTCCTAACCAAGAAATAAGCATCTAAATTATACACGATGGTTTTAAACTTGTACATCAACAACAATTATCCTACGATGGTTTTAAATATGTCCATCAACAACGTTCTTCGTGTTCTTCGCGTGTTCTTCGTGTTCTTCGTTTGTTCTTCATTTTAATCAATATTTTGGATTACGATTTCACTTTTTATTGGAATTTGATGTTATAGAACACCATTCCTTACTTATTTCACCTGCTTATTTATATAATCCACTCGGATCATTCTAATTCATTACGAATCTTATACTTCCTTAAGAAATTTATAAACTAAACTTTTAATTCTTATTTCATCATTTTAATACGATTTCAACCATATGAAATCATTTCTAACATCTTTTACTTGTTATTCTCATTAAGCTATGTTTTTAACATATAAAACTTAAAGAAAATCTAACATAGAAGTTAGGTTTTAATACTTTCCTTCCTTATTTTTCCTCCTTTAGACAAAATCGACAAATCGCTAGCTTTTCTATTTCACGGACACTTTTGATCCAATCATTCATGCTCATGCTCTTCCTTCTCCTCTCTTCATCAGAACCCTCTCTCTCTCTCTCTCTAAGGTGTACGATTTTCAAAATCCCAAATAAATGATTTAAGCTTCCTATTTATAGAATTTCTAAGCTAGGGGTATTTTAGTCCTTTCACCCCCTAATCTCCTTACTATTCATGGCTTAAGGACTAAGTTAACTTAGCCCTTCAGTTTTCTTAGCCCTTAAGTTTCGTAGTTCCGTCTTTTCGTTTTAAAAATTACGATTCTCGGAATCTAAATATTTTTGGATACTTATTCTTCGGATTTTCAAAAAACTGAAAAAACACGTTTGGGTGTTAAGCGTTTTCCTTCATGTTTTCCACTAACTTTGCTAAACGAATGAAAAGTACATAACAGTACTTTTCGTTGTTTTTATCTCGTTCGATTTCTGCACGTTTTTAGAGAAAAACTTTTATCGACTTACTTAACTTTTCACGACATATTATCGTCAAATCTTTCAACGAAATGTCATTTCGACATACCGAACTCTCGAAAAGACTTAGGTTATTCAAACCCTAACCCTTAGGTTTCATCGGGTGAATAGTGCCTATGTCGTATTTTTCCCCGGAAATATTTTGTTCCTGAAATTTTTTTATTTTTGTCTTGAAAATTCTTACTCATTCAATCTAGCTCGTAGCCAGAATCCTCTCCACTTATATTCATCCTAGGTTCTAGAACGATTAATAAACACATAACACATAATATTATTAATAAAAATTTATTTTATTAATAACTAATTCTTTAAACTTAAATTCTGAACAATCCGAATTCTTGGGGTTGTTACAGTATATGTGTCATACTATAACATTATAACATTTGGATTGACTCAGTAACATCACAGGCACAAAATTTTAGTCGATCAAATAGGCTGTTAGTCATTGTTTTTGAGTTTTCTAGGTTTTCCAGAAAACTGGGTTTGCAGTTTAGTTAAGCACTTTTTATCATCTCTATCTTGCAACCTATTGATGTAATAATTCATCAGTTGTCATTAACATGTTGTCCATATGTTAGTATTTAAAGGGTTACACTTAGGGTCCTAACAATACCACAGTTGGGAGATCTAAGGTGTGGCGCCCCCAAAATAGGTATACATCATTCATCTTGGGTCGCCAAATACATTGTACTGAATACAAATACAAACTTAATTATACAACATGAGCTGAGAGTTTTTACATGAATATTGTCTTCTAGACAATATCCAAACTCAAATGGAGTCCTCATTACATTTATTATCACATTATTTTATAGAATAGTGAGGACTATTATAACATCATCTCGGACCATCACTCCATTTTTCCGACTAGTTCCGGCTATGTTCTCATTTCCTGAATAGAACAATGGAAGTAAAAAGGTGAGCTCAACCAGCCCAACAAGAAATATTATGACTAAGATAATGCAAAATAAGTTATCATTAGCCTTCAACAATGTTAAACTGATAGAATATAATAGACAACAAGTTTAACTGCAGCGGAACAAGCGATCCATTAGAAGAGTGTTGAGCATGATATCTACTATCTTCTATGATTTAAAAAGTTTATCATTAACTTTATCACTGAGACTCAGCTTAATAAATAAATCACATCATCGAATCATCCCTGCACTACGAGCCAAAGATATTCATTAGTATCACGTCTACAAATTATTCATGCACTACGAGCCAAGAATATTCGTATAATCATCAATGGTCATGATCATACCGAATTATCCGTTGTCATAATCATACCAATCAACAGTCCATCTATGCACATAAGCTAAAGATGACTTTCATCACAATATAAGCATGAAGATGATGACAATGATATAAGAATTCAATTAAAAGAACGTAAAGGATAAATTTTTAAAGATTTATAATTTAATTTATCTAGAATTCAATAATGTCCAAATTGTCAACATGATACTGCTTTATGGAGTAAAATTCAAGAATAATATCCATGAATCAAAAATAATTTGGACAAAAAAAAAATAATTTTTTTGGTGAATAGTACCCTTACTTTGGGAATAGTACCCCGTGAATAGTACCCAGACATAAAAAGTGCCCCGAATACCCGAGTGAACAATATTTGAGTGAATAGTAACCTGGTGAATAGTAACCCATGAATAGTAACTCATGAATAGTATCCTAACATGAAAAGTGCACCAAATATCCGAGTGAATAATATTCTAGTGAATAGTAACTGGGTGAATAGTAACCCGTGAATACTACCCCGGGTGAAAATATTGATATTTAATAAGAAAGTTCAGATTAATATTTTAATAAAATGATACTGGATGAAGCGCAAAACTCAAGGATATTCCACTAATTTCAGGGATTATAGAAGCAATACTTACCATGGTAAGTTTAGATTTAAGAATATGAAACGAAATAATATACAAAACTGCAAATGGATTTTCACCTGTCACACGGTACGTAATTCGCGTAGACAGGTTATTCTAACATATTAAAGGATGAATACAAAAAATAGTATTCCTTATGAATACGAAAGAAATAATACCTCTTACCTTATTAGAAGGCTGGATACTACAACAGTGAAGTAGCAAAATACTCTTCTTCTTGCTCTCTATAGTTCCTCTCTCTATAGTGTCTCTTATGAATCTCAGTGAATTGGTGAGAATGAAAGAAGAATTAAGCTTTTAGTTATAGGAGAATGGACTAAATAGTAACTGATTCGTGAACGGTCCAGATTGATTTACTATTAGAACGGACGGTTCATATTGATTATTATTAAAACCACAACCAACGGTCCAAATTGATTTACTTTTAAAAACACCACCGACGGTCCAGATTGATTTACTTTTAAAACCACCTCCGATGATCTAGATTGATTTACTTTTAAAACCACCATCGACGGTCCAGATTAATTTACTATTAAAACCACCACCGACGGTTTAGATTGATTTACTATTAAAACCACAATCAATAGTCCAGATTGATTTACTATTAAAACTACCATCAATGGTCCAGATTGGTTATTTATTAAAACCACCATCGACGGTCCATAAAATTAGTAAATCTTCCCATGGAATACTAAGTCAAACTTACAACAAACGCCTCATAACAATCCCTATATTTATATCAAAAATTGAATAAATATTTACCACAAATTATTTATCTTTAATAAACACATTTTTAATCTATTAATAATTATTCATCATTAATATATAACTCACAATATTTAACAACCAGATCATTCCCAAGAAAGAGGGGGCTTTCGAATAAGGATTTTTCCCTATTGGCGTGCAATTAGGTGACCAAACCTCTCCTCGACAGAACTTTCTAGACATCGTCAATATAGCAAATAATAATATGAATACTATGATCTAAATTATCATCTCAATTATTGATTTAATAATATAAAATATTAATACTATGACAATAATTGAATCAAATAACATGAGATACTATGAAGCAATTACTGTAACAATAATTGAGTATAACTGAGTGACTTCTCACGTAAGCATCAATAATCAATACCGTGTGCTACTATGCAACCACGCGTATTATTGTACTTTTACCACCGGGTAGTTCAACAGTTTAACGGTAAAACTTTTGTCATTATTTTTATAAAAAAATATTTCTATCATTTTCTAACAATGACAATACTTCCGTTGTGGGGTCCGCCAATGATTGTGCCGTCGTACGAATATTCCCTGTTAAAACGAATATTCTCCGACCAATCGAATATTCCCCGACACAACGAATATTTTATATCAAATTGCTTAATTTGAAAAATTTATAAATATTAACGACAACTATAACATTATATCATATCCACACCATAATATTCAAAAATACATTTCGAGAAAAATTATTCTTTATTCAAAAAGTTGGGGTCTTACATAAGGTGTTAAAAACCTTGTCAGGCACTTCTACAATACTAACATCATAACATAGTATAACACTAAAACATTTAACAGTTCTAATAACTAACAGATTCAGATTTACAAGGCCTGGCATTAGGCTGTTAGACTAGGTTTTTAGGGTTCTTGACTATTTTCTAAAATCCTTATTTTTATTCATCTAAATGTTATGGATTCGTGTTTAAGAAACCTAGATCACTAAATAACATGTTATATGACAAATCTAAACATTAAAACAAAACTTTTATTAGAGCTTTAAAGATCTAGGGTTAGGGTTTTTACCTTTTTAAGAAATTCTTGAATTATGCAATTTTGATCTTGATGTTAACTTGCTGAGAGCTATTTCTGGATGGATTTCTTATGTATTCTTAGTACAAACATCGTTGGTTTGAGAAACCAAGACTTAGTTATATGTAGAGATTTCAAGTAGGGGCCAAAAAGCTTAATTTCCTAATATCTTGACAACTAAGTATGAGACTGATATGAGGTGTCAAAAGGAGGCTGGTGGGGCTTTATTTCACACATGTTGCAAATCCACCAAGTGATGAGTCATAGATTTGTTCTTATCATCAAAAATGGAAGAGAAAAGGCATTTTGGTAATTTTCTTTATACTAATGGTATTTTTGTAATTTCCTAATTAACTTTTAGGGTAATTTGGTCACTTCACATACTTATATAAACTTTAATTTTTTTATCCATCAAGTCCTTGGTCATTAGGACTTTACAATTTTGGAACTAGGGTTTAATAATCTAAAATTAGGGTTTAATATTTAAGATTAGGGTTTTCTAATCCTTAATTAGGGTTTGCCATAACAAGTTCCTTAATTAAAACCTTACGTAACCACACTTAGTTAACCATATAGTACTCGATAATTCTAGATTTCTTGTTATAACCCTAATTAGGGTTAGGGTTTCTAATCTAGGACTAAAGTCTTAAATTAAAGTTTCCTTATTAACTTTTTAGGATTCTAACCTATATCTGATTTTACCAAACTACAGCTTAGTTATTATAACAATTCTTACAATTAAACATATAAAGTAGAAATTTTTTAATTACAATTATAATAATATAATTAACTATCTCAAACTTTATTAATAATCCAAATTAAATTTTGGATTGTTACAGTACCAGGAACAGTCTGCTCATGCCTAATATCATGTTTACTACAATATTCAGCAAACTTCTTTGAAGTGTATTCTCCTTTGTTGTCGCTATAAAGATACTTCAACGATTTTCAAGTTACACTTTCAACTATAGCATGAAAACTCTGAAAATGCTGGAATACCTGGTCTATTATTCTCAACAAAAATACACACAGCTTCCGCGAAGCATCATCAATAAAGGTATCAAAATACCTATTTTCACCCAAAGACTCAACCTCAATGGGTCTGTAACAATCCAGGATTTGATTTGTAATTTAAAATATTTATTAAATTAAATAATTATTTTGTGGTTGTTTTTAGTAGATATTTGTTAATACTCTAATTTAATTTAATAATTAGAGAGTTGCTATAATTATATGTGAATTTATTAAATAAAATTATAATCTTGTGGTAATTGGTTCAGTGAAGAATTTATTAAATATGTTGTAATTAGTTTATTTAACTAAGATTGGATATGGAATTCAAATAAATAATATGGGACTATAAGCTATACTATAAATTGTTTATTAAAATAAATTAAAGTAGTTTTAAATGAATTTACCCAAACAAGGCTTAAAGATATTAAATCTTTATTTTAAAAGTGTTTTGCCAAACAAAGCCTTATGGCTTTTGAATTTTGAATTTGAATTATAATAAATAATAAAAAATAAAATAAAAATAAAAATAAAAATATTAAATTTTATAACTGATATATCATTATTATAATAATTAAAACATCAATTTTTAGACGTTTGGGTTTATGCGCGTTGGTTTTATATTACGTGAAAAGAATTGGCTTAAGCCTAAGAAGAATAGAGAAGAGAGAGTTTATAGAGAAGTTTGAGAGAGTTTGAGAAAACTTGAGAGAAAATGTCTATGATTCTAAAGCAATTCACTGTATTTTATCAAGGATTATCTCCAAGAAATTGAAGGTATAACCTCTCAACCTTGAGTTTTATGTTTATAAAAAGAGTTCATGTTCTTCACTTTCAAAATTTGTTGTAAATTGCATGTTTGATGAAATATAGTTATACAAACTGAATTAGTGAGTTTGTGTGTAATTGTGATGTTAGAATTAGCATCTGGACAAGGAATTAGTGTACTAATTATGTTAAAAAGGAAGAAACTAATTACAATGACTATATATATATATATATGGCTTCTGAAAGTACCAAATGTAATATTTAGTTTGTGAACTAATCAGTAATTTGAGCCTTGAATATGTTAATTCAGTAAGAAACGAAGAGAACGTAATTTGAAAGAGTTAATTTGGTGTAGAATTGTGACTTCGGTGTAAAATTTTGTGAAGGATGTCAAAAAATGGAATTTTTGTACAAAACATGGAATTTAAGTCTTTAAAATGATTAATGTTGTTGTTTAATTGTTCTAAGGTAGCATATATGTGAGGAACCATGTTTATATGAGTTCAATATAAATTGGGTATGTTTAATTTACTGTTTTGTGGATGAAATTCGTAATAGTTGGGCTAAACAAAGTCTTTGAAATAGATCGTAGTTTCGTTGTTCATAATCGCCAAGTAATTGCCAGCAGTGTCGAAGAACGAAAAAAGGCGCAATTGCTACTTGTCCTCGAGCTTAAGTATATGGCAATTTTCCGCCATACCTAGATCAGAGGCAGTGATGCCTATTAGTTATGCAGACCTTAAAGACCCATGATAACCTAGTGTAATGAGATGTAATGTGATAAACATGTAATGAAGAGATTAAAACAGAATTGTATCATGTAATTAGTAATTCCAAAGTTGTAAAAAGATTAGTAAGTTATGAAAGCGATACTTTGTGATTTATTGTACACATGAATAGTGAATAAGTGTATGTTAGTAATATGTGTAAGTGAACGTGAGTTGTAATTTATAGCTTACACACGAGTCAAGTTCCTTACCCTAAACTTTAATTGAGCAAGTTCTTTTATCCTAACTTATTTATAGTTAAGCAAGTTTTCGTAGTTCTACTCTTTTTATAATGAATGCAAGTTCTTGAACTCAAATCTCTAAATGAGTTATCTTGTCTCATTTACTTTATATAGTTCTAACCATTATTTTTTCTTTGAGCAAGTTTCGTTCTAAGCTTGTTATTCACTAATGAATGTTAAATAAATTAATTCTTTTATTTAACAAGATCATAGCCTTAGCTTAATATTGTTCAAGCAAGGTTTATTGTTTTATTCAGTTCTTATGCTTTTTAGTTATTTCTAAGCTTGAGTTTAATGTATAGTTGGTTCACCTATTATTCTTAATCATTTTACATTAAATTGTTATTTATCACTCGTAGTTCTGTTAAATTTTGTTGATTCAACTAATCCTTTAGTTGATGATCGTGAAACTCTAAATTACCCTTGAAGCTTATCCAAATCAAACTTCATTTGGTGCAAGCTTGTACTCTAAAACTAAGGAGAACAACCCTATTATAGGGGAGTTATTTTACACGATGTGTTTAGATGTTTGTGCACAATACATGATACGAAGGGCTGATCACCCTAAATACGGGGAGTCCCTACAGTATGATTGTTTAGGTTAAAGTTGAAATATTACTTGTAACCTTGGACATAGTTCGTGGTCTTGTGACCCTCAGTTACATTTCGTATGTTGATACTAGTTTTTGATCATCATTGACAGAGTATTATTTAGTTTTCATGAGCTTATTCATTGACAATTATTATATTATTGTTATTCATTGCTATTCCAAGTGGGCATTTGTTTTGCTCACTCTTGCAAAAATATAATTATTGTAGCTAAGGTTGAGAAGGTCGATGAACCTACCACTAGCAAAGAAAAAGGAAAAATGAGCAAGTGTTGAATACTTGTAATTTATTTAATGTCATGATGATAGACTCTATTTTTAAATGATGTGATGTAATTATTTTATTTCCACACTTGATTGATGTTAAAGGTTAGATAACCTGAGAGACTTAGTGATTTAATGATTTGACCCTTTTAATGAGAGGATTTATGATTTAATTTCTATTATATTTGGGTAGTTAGATAAAAATGCATAAAACGTGAACACCAAGTCTTGTGGGAATGAAGTACCTAGATTCGGGAGTGTCCTAGGTTAGTATCAAAGCTTTAGGTTTTGAACCTTAGGTGGGGAAAAGCTTTAGGAAGTAACCTTATAGGAATTTGAAAAGATAGTGGTGATAAACTCTTAACGAGTTTTAAGAGAGAAGTAATAAAACACTTTGTGTGCTTATGTAGTTGCAACCTATGTTCTCGTGAGTGTCGAATAGTAATGATTAGTAATTAAAACTTAAAATTTTGTTGTCAGGATGGATAATGTAGGAGAATCAAGTCACGGTAGGGAGGAAGGATCTCAGATGACTATAGAGGAGGAGCCTCGAGATATTCAGGTGGCTTAGGAACAACTACTGCCACGAGATTCATCTTCGTTGATCACAGTGGTTGAACAAGAGGGGTTACCTGATGAGGATGATGAGGTAGAGACGGATGAGGAGGATCCTGTTGACCTGCCACAATCGGATGGGGATGAGGAGGACGAGGTGGAAGAGTTTCCACCAAACTCGATCGGTGCCCGTATGTACGACGAAGTATACGATCGTAATGTGGAACTTTAGGATAGAGTTGAGGAGTTAGAAGAGATAGTAGCTGAACAGCAGACCTCGATGGCACAGAAGGACGACGAGATCCGAGATCTTGATGGATGTCTAAGTAATGTCGAATGGAAGCTGATTCACACTAAAGGAAAGAACGAGCAAATGATAGAGGAGATTGCAGAACTAAAGAACAAATTGAAAGAAGAGTCTACTATGAGGGCAAGAGCCGAAGACGCGTACGAGGAAGCTTCTCAATGAGCCATAGATATAGAGAGAGAGGTAAAAGTAAAGAAGATCAAGATGGAGGAGATGAATAACATTTTCAACACCATGGTCAACCGAGCTCAAGACCGAGTTATGTATTATTCGATTCAATTCGAGACGCTGCCATGGTACATGTTAGATCGTCGAACAATGTTCCATATTATGGAAGAGGAGCATCGTAAGGCTATGCAGTATTTTTGTAGGTCATCATAAGGAATGTAATTACTATGAGATTAATTAGTAAATAAGATGTAAATCCCGAGTATTATATAACCAATGGGATATGAGGATGATAATTTTATCCTGAAACTTTTGTAGTTCAGGAAAGTAATGTAAATAGGAGGGATGCTATGATGGCTATGTTTTTTTCAAAAGATTATGAATAAATAAAAGTTATATTTGTTCAAGATATTGTGTGTTATATGGTAATTTTTGTGATGTGCAAGTTGAGTATATAATATTTAAGGATTGAATAATAATCTAATGAGAATATTTTAACTGAAAATGCCTCCAAGATGTCAACCACGACAAACGACCCGTGAGGGATCTACCAATAACAACAATGTTGAGGCTAACCCGATTCAGCAGTTAGTGATGTTATTGATGGGAGCATTATAGAATGAGCCGCAGAATCAAGCTGCAACATTTAAGGACTTTAAGGCAGTTGGGACACCAGAATTCTGTGGGTCCATGAATCTGGTTGAGGCACATATCTGGGTCATGGAGATAGAGAAAGTTTTTAACATTGCTAGAGTAGGTGAGAATCAAAAGACTGCTTTTGCAACATTTATGTTGAAAGCAGAGGATAGTTATTGGTGGCAATCCAATAAAACTCGAGGTGGTCAAGGGGTGATGACTTGGTATTGGTTTAAGGAGATATTTTTCAAGTCTTATTTCCCAGAGAGTTCAAAGAATCAGATGGAGGTGCACTTTTAAGAACTAAAGCAGGGATCAATGACGGTGTCAGATTATGCCGCAAAATTTATTGAGTTGGTGAGGTTTGCACCAAATCAAGTCAACACAGATGAACGCAAGACTAGGAGCTTTGAACAGGGACTGAAGCCCTGGTTTTACAGTAAGGTCTCCATGTTTCAGCTAAAGACATTTACAGCGGTACCGGAGAAGGCTTTTCTCACTGAGGGTGGAGGCGAGGTAATAACAAAGTATAATCAAGAACAGAGAAAGAAGAAAAGTTAGGGTGAAGCTAAGAATGGTAGTGGTAGTGGTAGAAATGGTAGTAATAACTTGAAGAGAAAATGGAATGGAAATATGGGTGATAGAAACTAGTAGGGAAACCAGTAGAAAAAGAAGTTTGAAGCATGTGCTACATGTGGGAGGTTTCACACGGGAAACCCTACCCAAGAATCTGACCATTGACATGTTATTAGATGTTAACATTTTTGTGTTAAATATGTTATATATAGTATATAATGATGATCTGGGTTGCTAGATGTTAGATCTATAACATCTAGATGCTCGAATTTGAAGATTTTCAAAATCTGGAAAAGTTCATTTTCTGTTCTGACAACCAAATGTCAGTGCCTTTAGATTCTTGTATGATCTAGGTTTTTGTTGTTTAAAGGTTTACATATGTAGTCTGATATGTAGTATTTGATCTGGATCAAGAATCAGACTTAGATCTGGTCTAGATTGCAAGTTATTGTTGGTCAAAGTCGGTTGATCGACCATGACCGGGCCATTTTTGGGCAACCCAGAAACCGTGAACTAGCGTCCGACAAGTTTTTGTTGGCCTTGGATCTGTCAGTGTGTTGTTGTTTTAATTCTATTTTTGTAACTAAGTTGTAGCTTGTTATGTTTACTATGGATACATGCTTTTAGAGTACTAGATAATCAAGTGGATTGAACTCAGTGGCCGGTCAAACTAGCCAAGTCGAGCATGTTCGATCTCTATTTTCTGGGTAACCCAGAAAACATATGAACATGTCGACTGACATGGTTTGACCGGATCCTAACTGTTGATTTTGTTGATGGTTTATTGATGTTTTGTAATAGATCTCTTAAGTTACATGTTGGCTACAACATGAAAGCATTATATCACAAAAAAAAATTTACACGATCAGCATGTAGTAGAAGCCCAAGTAAGACCCACGATTTGTTCTTCATTTATGGGTAATCCCAGAAATGAAGAACAACCTCTGACAGCTACTTTGGGTACCCAGATCTCCTTTGTTATGCATGTTATGACTATGTTTGTTGTTGAATGGTGTAGTCCTGCACTAGCACTTTAAGATCTGACCACAAGCATGTCATGCAACAGCACATCTTGAGAATAAAGTTTGGTCAAACTAGCTAGCTCATGAACTAACTTGATTTTCTGGGTTTGAAGATGAACATGAAGAACACCTGTAGCGACGGTTCTGTCGCTATAGGTGGTCTTTAGCGACAATTTCTATATAAAAATTATATTTTTATTAAATAATTATATAAAATTAGTTTTTAGTTATTAAAAATACAAAATAAATTACTAAAAATTATTTTAAAGTCTGAAAATTAGTTTTTAATAATTTTTAATATATTTCATAAATATTTAATATTTTTGAAATATTAAAGGTATTTAATTTATTTAATTATTATATTAAATAAATTATTTAAAAATGATTTTAATACTTGAAAAATTATTTAAAATTATATTATGGAATAAGAAAATATTTTAAGTTATTTTTAATGACTTTTAATATTTTGTGATGAATTTCATTAATAAATTAATATTAATGATAATTTAGTTATTTAATAAATGAATTAAATAAATAAATTAAAATGATTTTATTATATTAAAATCATTTTAAATAATAATAAGGTATTTAAAAATATTTGAAGTTATAAAATATAACTTTCAATATTTAAAGGTAAATTTCATTAATTAATTATTATTAAGGATATTAATGTTATTTAATAATTATATTAAATAATTTAATTTAAAAATGATTTTAATATTATAAAAATTATTTTAAATAAAAATAAAGTGTTTAAAGATATTTTAAGTTATAACATATAACTTTTAATATTTAAAGGACAATTTTATTAATAATTTAATATTAATGATTTTAAATTTATTTAATATTTATATTAAATAAATGGTTTTAAAATGGTTTTATTAATTTAAAAATCATTTAAAAAGGATATAAATAAATTAAAAATATTTTAAGTTTTACTTAATGAATTTTAATATTTTGAGGAATGGTACATTAATATTTAAATATTAATGGTAATTATTTAAAATGATTTTAAATATTTTAAAAATCATTTAAGGGTAATATTAATACTTTAAAAATATTCTAAGTTATTATAAATAACTTTAATATTTTGGCAATGGTTTCATTAATAGTTTAATATTAATTAAATATTAATGATTATAGAATTGTTTAATATTTAAATCATTTAATAATGATTCTCGATGTTTGGAAATTCACGAGATATTATAATAAATATTTTAAAATTATTATAAGTTATTTAAAAATAATATGACTGATACTTACAGATATTGGGTTACAGAATAGAGTCTTAGACTCGATAATTACCCGATAAAGTTGTTTGCATACAATCAAAAATGTTTCGTAAATTGATCCGACTTAGATATTTTGACTGTATTAATGTTTGTTTGTGATTCAATGACTGTTGAATATGCGTGATAATGTGATTAGGTTATGCGCTGACTACAATAAGTAGTACTATGTGTTACGATATGTTATTCTAATCAGTAAAATGATCTTATTCCTGATAGGTGATTATATAAAAGATAAAACTAAGTTGCAAATTGTAAGCAGCAGACCAGGCAAGTATCTTACCTTTGCATTTTCTTTATGTAATGGATATGAGTAAGAATGTTTCGGAACTATATTATTATTATGCTAGATTATTAACCCATATTGTTATATATATATATATATATATATATATATATATATATATATATATATATATATATATATATATATATATATATCCATCATTGATTATCAACATGTTAGTATATATGGTAGTTCAGATATATATTATGTTCGTTAATTTCTATATATGGTTATACAAGTGTCCCCACTTGGATAGTCATTATATTTAATCACATATTGATACACCTTTGTTAATTACCCGTATATATATGTTGAATTATAGATTATTGTTAAATAAGATAAAACCTTACTATTATCCAACCGAATTGCTTTGATTTGGAACCCCGACAAGTATGAACATCCCTTACACGGGAAAACATTTTATGCAACCAAGGTGGATAAAGTGAACGATAACATTGTTCTTACATGTAGTATTGATCAATACAGGGTACAACGGGCTGATCACCCCCCGTGCCCATAAGTTATGACAGTTTACGAATGAAGTTTTACTAAACCTATTCAAAAATTGAAAACAATGTTCATAGTATGTCACCTTAACCCTATTTATAGTCAGTACGTAGTTTAAAAAAATTGATAGAGAGTTGTTATGATATTATTATCGGTTCAGATTACTTCACAACTATTGATTTGTTGAGGAAGGGTAGTACAAAGAAAACATTTAATAATTTCAGCTAATATTTATAATTTTTATTACTTGCTGGGCACTCAAAAGCTCATCCTTGCTTAATTTAAATATTTTCAGCTAAGTGTTAACAACTAGAAGGCTCGACTAAGAGCAAAGGGAAAGGAAAGGTTGTTGAATGAGCTTTTATGATATGTTATGTAATAATTTGGTATTATTAAGATAATGATATATATTATCTATCATGTTATGTAATGAATGTTTAAAGGTCTCGTACCTGGGGATTAGACTCTGATGTATAAATTAAGTTTAATAATTATATTATTGTTATTATTATTAGTATGATTCCGCTCAGAGAAATGGTATCGTGAAGCACCGAGTTCGGGTTTTAAGTACCCGAATTTGGGGGCTTTATAGGTTGGTATCAGAGCTAAAAGCATGAATTTGCAAAGTGCCACGAGCCTCTCACTGGTGACTTCCTTGTGCGGAATGCACCGAAGCCAGACTCTCCGTAGGGGACGCCGATTTAGTTGGTGGCAAGCTGATAGGTACCCTTGTAAGGTGATATTGTTGGAAGCACCATGAAAGTTACAGGTTGGTATCAGATCTTTAGGGTTAGAAATCTTAGGTGGGATAGACCTTAGGCTATAACCTTAGGACAAAGGGAAACGTTGAAAATACAAATAACTCATATAGAGTTTAAAAAGACATGAATTAGATAAATTCATCGTCAAACAAAATAAAAGATAACTTATATAAAATTCTTATTTGCTGTATGTATATACTGTATGCTAACCAGGATAATTTATGTGTGTAGATGTCTGGTGGAAAAGGCTTGTTGTATGCTTATAACTTGAAGAAGGATCAAATCCATACCCCTGAGCTAATATCAAAGAAAATAGCTGAAATAGAGGCTCACGATGAAAACAACTCTGAGGAGGTGGTTATTGTAGAAAACTTGGTACCAGATCCGAAAATGGTGGAGCTGACAGATAGTGATTCAGACACTAAAGTTGAAGCTGATCAAGCATCAATGGAGGTGCAGAATCTGAGGAACAAGGTTTCTTCTCTGGAAAGGCTGTGGGAAATTGAAAAGCTGTTAAATAGTCAACTGCGTCAGGCATTAATAGAAATAATGGAAGAACAAGATAAGCTTAAAATCCAAATTGATCATATGGGAGCCTCAAGCAACACATCATGTGCAACTCCGAGCAATAAGGGAAAAAGAAAGATAGAAGGCCATGATATAGGAACATATGATAAGAAGAAAGGGAAAAGAATATGTTACCTTTACGGCTATGAGGGACATACCACTCTGTATTGCCCCGACTATAAACCAGGTGCATATTTTATCTGTGGGATAGAAGGTCATCAGGCGAAAGGTTGCCGAAGAAAAAGGCATAGTAAATAGGTAGTATAAGTTCTATTGTGTATGTCTGTTTAATGTAATATATATGTTAAGTATGTTTGTGTAATGTAATGTTCTCAACTTTTGTATTAATCAAGGTTGTAAATCCCGACTTTTGTAGTCACAAAGGGATAGCTGAGGTTTAAAATAGTATGTGCTGTGATATGTAAAGTATTCGTTAAATGAATATGAATCTATGTTTGAGTAATGAAACAAGTTTAATATATTAAACTTATATGATAAGGTTTAGAATGTACCAAGAAGTCAAACTCGAAACCAAAGGGCAGAAGAATCTGTCAACAATGTTGAAGGGCATCAACAAGACCCGATGGAAAACTTTGCGAATATGGTAGCTCAAGCTATGCAGCAAGGAATGCCAGTCGCAGGGAACTAGCTGGACAACCACTTAGCTAACTTCAAAGATTTCAAGCCTATAGGACCGCTGGAATTCAAAGGTACAACTGACCCTGTAGAAGCCCAAACTTGGGTTAAGGAGATTGAGAAGGCGTTCGTAATAGCTAGGGTAGCTAAGGGGAAAAAGACCGCTTTTTCCACCTACATGATGAAGGGTGAGGCAAATTTTTGTTGTGAAGCGAATCAGGCGAGGGAAGGAGAAGGTGTAGTTACTTGGGATAGGTTTAAGACTTTGTTTTTTGAAAATTATTTTTCGTCCAGTATGCAGGCTAGAAAGGAGGTGAAATTTTTAGAGTTGAAGCAAGAGAATATGACGGTGTCAGAATACGCCACAAAATTTAATGAGTTGGCTAGGTTCGCTCCGCATCAAGTTGATACGGAGGCTAGGAAAGCAAGAAGGTTTGAGCTGGGATTAAAACCCTGGCTGTATAACAAGGTGGCAGTGTTGCAGATTCCTATATTTACAGCACTCATGGAGAAAGCTATTATTGCTGAGGAGGGGAGTGAAAGAACAAGGGCAAGGTCGTATGAACTGGGAAGGTGGAAAATAATAGCGGGAATAGGGTTGAAAAGAGGAAGGTGAATAACTTTGGGAATATTCAGATCAAGCAGGAAGGAGTTAAGAAGCAAGCTGTGCAGTGTGGAAACTGTGGAAAGAACCACTCTAGGGAGTGTTTGAAGGGGAAGTTTGTAAGCTACAAGTGCGGGCAGGAGCGCCATATCTCTCCCAACTGCCCCAATCCTAGGATGAACAATGGGTGTTTTCTATGCGGGTCGACTGAGCACAATGTGACGCCCCCAAAATAGTTATACATCACCCATCTTGAGTCGCTAAATACATGGTACAGAACACAAATACAAACTTAATTATACAACCGTCGTGTAATATACGACAAAAACTACCACTAAGACTTAGCTTAATAATTAAACCACATCATCGAATCATCCCTGCACTACGGCCAAGGATATTCATTAAATCATCAATGGTCATGACTATACCGAATAATCCCTGGTCATAATCATACCAAAAACTATCCATCAATGCACTAAAGGCCACTGAGGACTTTTAGCACATCATTTATAAAATTATAGGTCATGATTATACTGAATGATCCGTGGTCATAATCATACCAAGTCCATCTATGCACGTAAGCCAAAGATGACTTTTATCACAATATAAGCATGCGGATGATGACAATGACATAATAATTCATTAAAACAAGTTCAATAATAAATTTTAAAGATTTACAAGTTAATTTATCCTGAAATCAATAACGTCTAAATTGTTAACCTGATACTTCTTTGTGGAGTAAAATTCAAGAATGCTCAGAAGAATATTTCCATGAAAAGATACTAGATGAAGCGCAAATATCCAGGATATTCTACTAATTTCACGGAGTATAGAAGTCAAAACTTTAACCAACTAAGTATAATAGAATATATGAAACTCCAAATTGATTTTTGCCCGCCATACGGTAATCCACGTAGACAAATCATTTACACAATTTAATAAGGAATGAATATGAAGGATCATTCACCATGCATGTGATAATCCACATAGACATGTTATTCTTACAGAATATTAAAGAATGGAATAACAGAAGAATTCACCAGACATGCGATAAACCGCATAGACAGGTTAATCCCAACCAAATAATAAAGAATGGAACCAGGTAATGCGTAATTCGCACAGACAAGATATTCCAACAGAATAATAAAGAATGGAACCAGGTCATGCGTAATCCGCACAGACAAGATATTCCAACAGAATAATAAAGAATAGAATAACAACAGAATTCACTGTGCATGCGATAGATCACATGACATGTGTTATTCCAAAAGAATAATAAAGAATGGAATAATGTAAGAATTTCACCATGTATGCGGTATTTGCATGTACAAAGTTATTCCAACATAATAGTGAAGAATGGAATAACAACCCTTATGAGTATTAAAAGAAAATAACTCTGTTCATGAATACGAAAGAATAATACCCCTTACCTTAGAAGAAAATGGATATTGGAATAGTGAGGTAGCAGACTTCTCTTGCTCTTTCTCTCTATATTTTCTCTCTATAATAATTATTCTAAAGATTTAGTGAATTGGTGAGAAATGAAGGAAGAATGAGCTTCTATTTATAGGAAAATATAGTTTCGATAATTGCACATTTTGGGGTTCAAAATATTACAGTACAATACCTTCAACTTTTCTTTCATTTTTAATTTAGTCCTGCAAGTATTATCAAACTTGCATGACCTCCCCTAATAGTAAATCATGTGAATTAATAGTTCATTCATGTGACTCAATAGTATAATCATGTGAAAAAAACTAATTACAGTATAGTACCTTCAACTATACCTCCATCTTTAATTTAGTCATACAAGTATTATCAATCTTGCACCAAATCCCCTAATAGTACATGAATGTGAATCAATAGTACACACATCTGAACAAATAGTTATATGCATATGAATTAATAACAATTAATTGCTCATTTATCCGATTAATTACCCAATAACTTCCACACATCAATTATTATCGAAATAAATGCCGATTTCCATTAACACTAATAATTCCCACACAATGGAACTATCAATTTCATCTTTAATCAACACGAACTTATTCATCATTAATATTATAATTCACAATATATAACAACTAGGTTGTTCCCTAGAAAGAGGGGGCTTTCCAATAAGGATTTCTCCCTATTGGCGCGCAATTAGATGACCAAACCTCTCATTGACAGAACTTCTAGACAATGTCAATATTTCAAATAATAATATGAATAACTTTGTCATCTCAATTATTGATTTAATAATATATCATATTATGCAGATGATACTGTGACAATAACTGAATCAATAATATGAGAGATATGATGCAACAATTACTGTAATAATAATTAAGTATAACTGAGTGACTTCTCACATAAGCATCAATAATCAATACCAAGGTCTACTTATGCAACCATGCGATTCGCATTTTTTTACTACCGTATAGTTGAACAGTTTAACGGTAAAACTTCCGCCGTTATTTTTATAAAAAGATAATTATGTCATTTTCTAACTACGATAATACTTCTGTTGTGGGGTCCACCAATGATTGTACCGTCGTACGAATATTTCTTGTTAAAATGAATATTCCCCGACCAGTCGAATATTATATAACTACTTGCTTACTTTGCAAAAATTGTAAATATTACCCACAACTATAACATTATATTATATCCACAGCATAATATTCAAAAATATATTTCGAGAGAAAATAATCTTTATTCATAAAATTTGGGGTTTTACAACCTTCCCTTCTTATGGAATTTCATCCTCGAAATTAGGGTGCGTACCTGGTATGTCGAAGAGTTGAGGATAACTTGATTTTATTTCAGATTCTAACTCCAAGGTCATTTCCTCAACATCGTTGTTTCTCCACAAAACTTTGACTTGAGGTATAACTTTAGAGTGTAGAATATGATCCTTCTTATCCAAGATTTTAACAGGTACCTCATCATACATTAAATCTTTCGCTATCTCATCCGGTTCTAATTCAATAATGTGGTTCGGGTCTTTCACATATTTACGTAACATGGATATGTGAAAAATGTTTTGAACACGAGACATACTTGGCGGTAAGGTGAGTCTATAGGCCACAGTTCCTACTCGATCAAGGATTAAAAATAGTCCAATGAATCAAGGATTGAGCTTTCCTCTCTTTAAAAATCTTGTAACTCCTTTCCATGGAGCAACACGTAACAACACATGATCTCCAATATTGAATTCCACGTCTTTTCGATGAATATTAACATAACTCTTTTGTCGATCTTGTGAGGTTTTGATACGTTGTCGGATCATTTGAATCTTTTCCGTAGTCATACGTACCAACTTCGGTCCCAACAACGTTACTTCACCCACCTCATCCCAACATACTGGAGAACGACACTTTCTTCTATACAACGCCTCAAATGGAGCCATGCCAATACTTGCTTGATAACTGTTGTTGTAGGAAAACTCCACTAATGGTAAGAACTTGTCCTAACTTCCCTTTAAGTCAAGGACACAGAGTCTTAATAAATCTTCAAGACTTTGAATAGTCCTTTTTGACTGCCCATCCGTTTGAGGATGATATGCCGAAGTAAATCATAAATCTGTGCCCATAGCTTTTTGCAAACTAACCCAAAATCTTGAAGTGAATCTTGGGTCTCGATTAGAAACTATGGATACTGGCATACCATGAAATCTTACAATCTCGTTTATATACATACTAGCAAGACGTTCAAGTGTATAAGTTTCTCGTATTGGTAAGAAATGAGCAGACTTGGTCAATCTATCAACAATGACCCAAATCGCATTTATGCCTTGAGAAACCTTGGGAAGACCAGTAACGAAATCCATGGTAATGTGCTCCCACTTCCATTCTGGAATTTCAAGTGGTTGCAATAGACGTTTTAGCACTTGATGCTCCGCCTTGACTCATTGATAAGTTAGACACCTTGAGATAAATCCCGCTATCTCTTTCTTTATATTCCTCCACCAAAATGTATGTTGAAGATCATGATACATTTTGGTACTCCCAGGATGGATTGCAAATGGTGTGTTTTGCGCCTCCATCATGATTTTATACTTCAAGTTGGAATCGTTAGGAACACAAAGTCTGGAGTTGACTCAAAGTATTCCTTCTTCATCGATTCTTGCTTCGGGAATAGCACCTGCTTGCACTTTCTTCTTCATACACATCAGCTCCAAGTCTGTAGTTTAAGCAGCTTTAACTTTATCGATTAAATTTGGTTCTACTCGTATATTCGCCATCATCACATGGGTCCCTGGAGTCTTTAATTCTATCTCCATCCTTCATAAGTCATACAAAATTGGTCTTTGTATTGACAATATTGCACTCGTACCCGCATATGATCTTCTACTCAATGCGTCAGATACTACATTCGATTTTCTAGGATGGTATTGGATGTTATGATCATAATCTTTCAACAACTCAAGCCATCATCGTTGCCGCATGTTGAGTTCCTTTTGAGTGAAGAAATATTTGAGTCTTTTATGATCCGTATAGATCTCCACCTTCTCTCTATACAGGTAATGCCTCCAAATCTTAAGCGCAAAAACGACTGCTGCAAACTCTTCATCATGAGTAGGATAATTCCTCTCATATTCTTTGAGTTGTCGAGAGGCATAGGCTATGACTTTCTCATGTTGCATGAGAACACATCCTAACCCTTTGCCTGAAGCATCACTATAGATGACAAATCCCTCCGAGCCAGATGGTATTGTTAGAATAGGTGCTAAAATGAGTCTTCTCTTGAGTTCTTGAAAACTCTTCTCACATTCCTCACTCCAACCGAACTTTGTATCTTTTCGAGTCAGCTGCGTTAATGGAGTAGCGATTCGAGAAAACCCTTCTACGAATCTCCGATAATAACCAGCTAAGCCGAGAAAGCTATGTAGTTCGGTCACTGACTTAGGTTGCTTCCAACTTTGAATTGCTTCAATCTTTATCGGGTCAACAGATATTCCATGATTTGATATCACGTGCCCAAGGAATGCAACTTCCTCAAGCCAGAACTCACATTTCTTCACCTTGGCATATAGCTTGTTTTCATGAAGCTTTTGGAGTATCAGCCTCAAGTGTTGCTCATGGTCTTCACGGGTTTGGAGTATATGAGGATGTCATCAATAAAGAGGACCACAAAGTGATCCAAATATTCCTTGAATACTCGGTTCATCATGTCTATGAAGGCAACAGGAGCATTAGTCAATCCAAAAGACATGACTAGGAATTCATAATGCCCGTACCGAGTTCTGAAAGCAGTCTTTGGAATGTCATCAGTTTTAATCTTCAACTAATGATATCCGGAACGAAGATCAATCTTTGAAAAGAATTTGGCTCCTTGCAACTGGTCAAACAAGTCATCAATGCTAGGCAACAGGTACCTATTTTTGATGGTGACATGATCTAACTCCCGATAATCAATACAAAGTTGCACACGTCCATATTTCTTCTTCACGAATAGAACAGGAGCACCCCAAGGAGATATACTAGGATGAATAAACCGATGTCTAACAATTCCTGTAGTTGGGTTTTTAACTCCTGAAGTTCAATAGGAGCCATTCGATATGGGGCTTTGGAAATGGGTTTTGTCCGGGGATTCAAGGTCGATACAAAATTCAATTTCACGCCCGTGGTAGGCCAGAAGTTCTTCGTGAATACGTCGGAAATTTATTAACAATAGAAATATCCTTCAAATCTGACGTATTTTTATTTAAATCTGTGACATGGGCTAAGAAAACTTGACATCCATTTTTTAATAAACGAATAGGTTTATGGCTTGATATGACAGTGATTGATTTTTGTGGTTTGGTTGCTTGAATTTGCATAATAGGTTTGTTAGGAATATGAAAGCTAACAACCTTACGAAGACAATCAATTTTAGCATGATGAGTAGTTAACCAAGCAATCCCTAAAATCACATCAAATGCAAGTATTTTCAAAGAAATAAGATTGACAGGTAACGTGCGGTTACCGATTTGAATCAAACAAGACTTATAAACCGTGGATGTAATGAAGGTTTCTCCCAACAGAGTTTCAATAGATAAGTCAAAGTCTAATTTCTCCGGAGTTAAATTTAAACGTTGAGCGCAAGTAGGAGAAATAAAGGAATGGGTAGAACCGGCATCAAATAAAGTAAAAACTTCGTTAGAGTTTATGATTAGCTTACCCGTGATCACCTCGTTCGGATTCTTCACTTTTTGGGAGGTTACGACAAACATTCTCCCTTGAACTACCGGTTTTGTCTTTTCTGGGACACCCTTTGATGCCTCCATCCTAGCTGGACTTGACTTTGGTGCACGACAAAATCGGGCTAGGTGACCTTCTTTTCCACAATTTTAATATGCTTTGGACTGCATCGTGCAGTTTGGACTTATGTGTCCTTCCCCTCCACATTTGTAACATACGATCGGCCATTGCTCTCCTTCCTTAACAACAAAAGTCTTTGGTCTTTGACGCTTTTCAATTATTAATGAATCTCCTCTTCTTGAAATGTCCACTCTTATTGTCGTGGCCATGATTACCACCGAAGTGATTACCATTTCTGGCATGTTGATTCCCTCCACGTTTGTTGTCACCGCTTCGATGACTGCTACCACTGGTATTATCGACTTGCCGGCTGCTCTCTCTTGGTTGGGTTGACTCATTATAGCGCTCCAATAACTGAGCCCTATTCACAACATCTGAATACAAACATAGTTTATGAGAGATAAGGTATTGACGTATCTCGGGTTTCAAACCTCTTAGAAACATTCGCGTCATTCTCTCCTCATTATCAACCAGGTGAGATGCAAACCGAGATAACTCGGCAAACTTAGCTTCATACTGCGCTACGGTCATATTGTTTTGCTCAAGCTTGATGAACTCTACCTCCTTCATGTGATGAATACTTTCAGGAAAGTACTTGTCGTTGAATAGCTCTTGGAACTTCTCCCAAGACATTTTGAGTACGGCAGGTTGAGTACACTTTACAGATTCCCACCAGTAATCTGCCTCTGCTCGCAACATGAAGGTGGCAAAGGGAACCTTTTGCTCCTCAGAGCATCCCAAGAAATCAAATATCTAGTTGATCTGCTTTATCCACATCTCTGCCTTAAGTGGTTTTAGCTCTCCAAAAAACTCCGGTGGTCCCAACTCCTTGAACTGCTTAGCGGTGACCGTCCGAGAGTTGTCAGTGTTTCCACCTGCATTTTGGATAGGAGCTGCCCTCGCCTAATGTTGCATGAATTGCATAAAACCTTTGAACATCCCATCGTTCATCATTTGATCGTTGTTGTTTACCTGAGGATTATTGTCTTCCTGTTGCACATTATCTTGGGTATTAATCTGTGGAGACTCAATGGTCTCATGTGCTTCGTTGCTTATCTCAACATTTTCGGATGCCATTTTCAAATACTGCCACAAAACAAGGGTTAATTAACATATCACATATTATCCCTATACTCTGACCGACCAATTAAATTCCAAACAAACTTAGGTAGGTCATACTAGCGAAGGAATTCCCCGTCTTTTCCCTCCTAGTTCTTGTCTCACATCTCAGCCAGGGATCATATCCCTAAGCTTTGATACCAAATGTGACACCCCCAAAATAGGTATACATCAACCATCTTGAGTCGCCAAATACATGGTACAGAATACAAATACAAACTTAATTATACAACCGTCGTGTAATATACGACAAAACATAGCTGAGAGTTTAAACATGAATATTGCCTTCTAGACAATATTCACTCTCAAATAGAGTCCTCATTACATATATTGTCACACTATTTTATAGAATAGTGAGGACTACTAATATGCTATCTCGGACCATCACTCCGTTCCCCGACTAGTCCCGGCTACGTTCTCATTTCCTGAAGAGAACAATGAAAGCAAAAGGGTGAGCTCAACTAGCACAATAAGACATATTATGACTAAGATAATGCATAATAAATTATCATTAGTCTTCAACAATGTTAAACTAATAAAATACAATAGACATTAAGTTTAACTGCAGCAGAATAATAATCCATTAGAAGAGTCAAGTAGAGCATGATATCTACTATCTTCTATGATTTAAAATGTTTTCATCAATTTTTATCGCTGAGACTCAGCTTAATAATTAAACCACATCATCAAATCATCCCTGCACTACGGCTAAGGATATTCATTAAATCATCAATGGTTATGACTATACCGAATAATCCCTGGTCATAATCATACCAAAATATTATCCATCAATGCACTATAGGCCACTGAGGACTTTTACCACATCATTTATAACATTACATGTCATGATTATACAGAATGATCCCTAGTTATAATCATACCGAGTCCATCTATGCACATAAGCCAAAGATGACTTTCATCACAATATAAGCATGGGGATGATGACAATGACATAATAATTTAATAAAACAAGTTCAAGAATAAATTTTAAAGATTTATAAGTTAATTTATCCTGAAATCAATAACATCCAAATTGTTAACATGATACTGCTTTGTGGAGTAAAATTCAAGAATGCTCAGAAGAATATTTCCATGAAAAGATACTGGATGAAGCGCAAATATCCAGGATATTCTACTAATTTCATAGAGTATAAAAGTCAAAACTTTAACCAACTGAGTATAATTGAATATATGAAACTGTAAATGGATTTTCGCCTGCCATGCGGTAGTCCACGTAGACAGATCATTTCCACAATTTAACAAGGAATGAATACGAAGGATAATTCACCATGCATGTGATAATCCACATAGACATGTTATTCCAACAGAATAATAAAGAATGGAATAACAGAAGAATTCAACAGGCATGCGATAGATCGCACAGACAGGTTATTCCCAACCGAATAATAAAGAATGGAACTAGGTCATGCGTAATCCGCACAGACAGGATATTCCAACAGAATAATAAAGAATGGAACCAGGTCATGCGTAATCCGCACAGACAAGGTATTCCAACAGAATAATAAAGAATGGAATAACAACAGAATTCACCAGGTATGCGATAGACTGCACAGACATGTTATTCCAACAGAATAATAACGAATGGAATAAAAGAAGAATTTCACCATATATGTGGTACTTCTCATAGACATGTTATTCCAACATAATAGTAAATAATGGAATAACAACCCTTATGAGTATTGAAAGAAAATAACTATCTTAATGAATACGAAAGAATAATACCCCTTACCTTAGAAGAAACTGGATATTGGAATAGTGAGGTAGCAGACTTCTCTTCCTCTTTCTCTCTATAATTTCTCTCTATAATAATTGCTCTAAAGCTTTAGTTAATTGGTGAGAAATAAAGGAAGAATGAGCTTCTATTTATAGGAAAATATAGTTTCGATAATTGCACGTTTTGGGGCTCGAAATATTACAGTACAATACCTTCAACTTTTCTTTCATTTTTAATTTAGTCCTGCAAGTATTATCAAACTTGCATGACCTCCCCTAATAGTAAATCATGTGAATTAATAGTATAATCATGTGAAAAAAACTAATTACAGTATAGTACCTTCAACTATACCTCCATCTTTAATTTAGTCATGCAAGTATTATCAATCTTGCACCAGGTAGTTCCCAGGAAAGAGGGGTCTTTCCAATAAGGTTTTCTCCCTATTGGCGCGCAATTAGATGACCAAACCTCTCCTTGACAGAACTTATAGACATTGTCAATATTGCAAATAATAATATGAATAACTTTGTCTTCTCAATTATTGATTTAATAATATATCATATTATGCAGATGATACTGTGACAATAACTAAATCAATAATATGAGAGATATGATGCAGCAATTATTGTAACAATAATTGAGTATAACTGAGTGACTTCTCACGTAAGCATCAATAATCAATACAGTGTGCTACTATGCAACCACGCGTATTACTGTACTTTTACTACCGGGTAGTTCAACAGTTTAACAGTAAAACTTTCGCCGTTGTTTTAATAAAAAGATAATTATGTCATTTTTTTACTACGACAATATTTTCGTTGGGGGGTCCACCAATGATTGTGCCATCGTACGAATATTCCCTGTTAAAACGAATATTACCCGACCAATCGAATATTATATAACCACTTTCTTACTTTGCAAATTTTGTAAATATTACCCACAACAATAACATTATATTATATCCACACCATAATATTCAAAAATATATTTCGAGAGAAATTAATCTTTATTCATAAAAGTTGGGGTCTTACAACAAGGTGAAAGATTGTCCGAAGAGGAGGACGGAGGCAGGGAGTGTGAATACTGGTATGGGCAGCGGGAATTTAGCAATCACAGGACCTACGTCATGAAGCAAGCCAACAAAATCTATTGCGAGGGTCTTCAACATGACGGTCCAGGATACGATAGCAGCTGGTGGTGCAATTCCAAGTATTATTCATATAACTTTTATTTTTTTTATATACATGATTTTCCTATACATAATAAATTATTTTATAAAGAAATTTTGAAGGAGGATTTTGAGTTCTTTTAGAAATCAAATTTTCGTTGAATCAGATAGACAGGCTTTATGTGAATAGTTAAAGATCAGTTTGATCAAAGTTGGTCAAGATCGACTTGCAATAAATATGTATACTATGTACCCTTGTATGTATAGGTTTTAAAACGGTGATTCCGGGGATAGAATATTTGGAGGGATCAAAAGTATCCACCTTTGAAGGATCTCTACCCAAATGCCGGATGAAAAAATGCGCCCGGTCCAACTACTGGGTCAAGTTATCAATCTGCGTCCAATGAGTAAGCTCTCGGATGTAGGGAATCCAATCCGTCATCATCACGGATCCAGGAACCATATCCCCCATTAACTAAGTGCCGCGGGTCTGGGCTCCAAAGGTACGAGGAGACCACCAGCGGTAGAATGCCTCCTGAATAAACGGTCCCTCTGATAAATCAAAGCCATCAACTCCCATCAACGGTATATCTCTGATCGGCGGCTGTGACATAGGCCAATAACGTGACACCCCCAAAATAGGTATACATCACCCATCTTGGGTCGCCAAATACATGGTACTGAATACAAATACAAACTTAATTATACAACATGAGCTGAGAGTTTTTACACGAATATTGCCATCTAGACAATATCCAAACTCAAATAGAGTCCTCATTACATTTATTGGCACACTATTTTATAGAATACCGAGGACTACTATAAACCATCTCGGGCCATCACTTCATTCCCCGACTAGTTCGGGCTACGTTCTCATTTACTAAAAAGAACAATGAAAGTAAAAGGGTGAGCTCAACTAGTCCAGTAAGAAATATTATGACTAAGATAATGCAGAATAAGTTATCATTAGCCTTCAACAATGTTAAACTGATAGAATATAATAGACAACAAGTTTAACTGCAGCGGAACAAGCAATCCATTAGAAGAGTCAAGTAGAGCATGATATCTACTATCTTCTATGATTTAAAAAGTTTTTCATTAACTTTATTGTTGGGACTCAGCTTAATAAATAGATCACATCATAGAATCATCCCTACACTACGGGCCAAAGATATTCATTAGTATCACGTCCACAAATTATTCTTGCACTACGGGCCAAGAATTATTTGTGTAATCATCAATGGTCATGACTATACCGAATTATCCCTAGTCATAATCATACCAATCAACAGTTCATCTATGCACGTAAGCCAAAGATGACTTTCATCACAATATAAGCATGAGGATGATGACAATGATATAAGAATTCAATTAAAAGAAAGTAAATGATAAATTTTAAAAAAATTATAATTTAATTTATCCAGAATTCAATAATGTCCAAATTTTCAACATGATACTGCTTTGTGTAGTAAAATTCAAGAATAATATCCATATATAAAAAATAATTTGGACAAAAAAGAAATAAATTTTTTGGTGATTAGTACTCTGTGAATAGTACTTCGGGAATAGTACCCCGTGAATAGTACCCCGACATGAAAAGTACCCCAAATACCCGAGTGAAAGATATTTGAGTGAATAGTAATCGGGTGAATAGTAACCCATGAATAGTAACTCGTGAATAGTATCCTGACATGAAAAGTGCCCCGAATACCCGAGTAAATAATATTATAGTGAATAGTCAACCGGGTGAATAGTAACCCGTGAATAGTAACTCGTGAATAGTACTTTGGGTGAAAATATTGATATTTAATAAGAAAGTTCATATCAATATTCCAATAAAATTATACTGGATGAAGCGCAAAACTCATGGATATTCCACTAATTTCAAGGATTATAGAAGGAATACTTACCATAGTAAGTTTAGATTTAAGAATATGAAAAGATTTAACATACGAAAACTGCAAATGGATTTTCACCTGTCATACGGTACGTAATCCGCGTAGATAGGTTATTCCGACATACTAAAGGATGAATACAAAAAATAGTATTCCTTATGAATACAAAAGAAATAATACCCCTTACCTTAGTAGAAAGCTGGATACTGCAAAAGTGAAGTAATAGAATACTTTTCTTCTTGCTCTCTATAGTTTCTCTCTCTATAGAGTCTCTTGTGAATCTTAGTGAATTGGTGAGAATGAAAGAAGAATTAAGCTTCTATTTATAAGAGAATGGACTAAATAGTAACTAATTCATGAACGGTCCATATTGATTCACTATTAGAACGGACGGTCCATATTGATTACTATTAAAACCACAACAGATGGTCCAGATTGATTTACTTTTAAAACTACCACCGACGGTCCAGATTGATTTACTGTTAAAACCACCACCGACGGTCCTGATTGATTTACTTTTAAAACCACCACCGACGGTCCAAATTGATTTACTTTTAAAACCACCATCAATGGTCCAGATTGATTTACTATTAAAACCACCACCAATGGTCCAAATTGATTTAATTTATTACATTTTAGTACCCCTAAAGTTTCCCAAGTTTGCATTATTCCCCCCTAACTTTTGTAATTCACTTATCTTCAATAACATATTCTTAATACTTCAACAATTATTCATCATTAATATTATAACTCATAATATTTAGCAACCAGATCATTCCTAGGAAAGAGGGCGCTTTCCAATAAGGATTTCTCTCTATTGGCGCGCAATTAGGTGACCAAACCTCTCCTCGTCAGAACTTTCTAGACATTGTCAAAATTGCAAATAATAATATGAATAACTTTGTTGTCTCAATTATAGATTTAATAATATAAAATATTATGCAGCTGATAATATGACAATAATTGAATCAAATAACATGAGATAATATGCAACAATTATTGTAGCAATAATTGAGTATAACTGAGTGACTTATCACGTAAGCATCAATAATCAATACCGTGTGCTATTATGCAACCACGCGTATTATTGTACTTTTACCACCGGGTAGTTCAACAGTTTAACAGTAAAACTTCTGCTGTTATTTATATAAAAAGATATTTTTGTCGTTTTCTAACTACGACAATACTTACTTGTATGCGGTCCACCAATGATTGTGTCGTCGTCATTTGATATTCCCCTGTTAAAGCGAATATTCCCCGACCAATCGATTATTCACTGACACAACGAATATTTTATATCAACTTGCTTAATTTGCAACTATAACATTATATCATATCCACACTATAATATTCAAAAATATATTTCAAGAAAAAATTATTCTTTATTCAAAAAACTTGGGGTCTTACAACCTCCCATTCTTATGAAATTTCATCCTTGAAATTAGGGTACGTATCTGATATGTCAAAGAGGTGAGGATACCTTGATTTCATTTCAGATTCTAACTCCCAGGTCATTTCCTCCACATCATGGTTTCTCCACAAAAATTTGTCTTGAGGTATAACCTTGGAGCATAGAATGTGATCCTTCTTATCAAAGATTTTAACATATACCTCTTCATACGTTAAATCTTCCTCTATCTTGCCTGGTTCTAATTCAATAATGTGGTTCGGGTCTTTCACATATTTACGTAACATAGATATGTGAAAAACGTTATGAACACGAGACATACTTGACGGTAAGGCGAGTCTATAGGCCACAGTTCCTACTCGATCAAGGATTACAAATGGGCCAATGAATCGAGGATTGAGCTTTCCTCTCTTTTTAAATCTCGTAACTCCTTTCCATGGAGCAACACATAACAACACGTCGATCTTTCGATGAAGATCAGCATAAATCTTTTGTCGATCTTCTAAGGTTTTTTTATGTTGTCGGATCATTTGAATCTTTTCCATAGTCATACATACCAACTCTGGTCCCAAAAACGTTGCTTCACCTACCTCATCCCAGCATATTGGAGAACGACACTTTCTTCCATACAACGCCTCAAATGGAGCCATGCCAATACTTGCTTGATAACTGTTGTTGTAGGAAAACTCCACCAATGGTAAGAACTTGTCCCAACTTCCTTTGAAGTCAAGGACACAAAGTCTTAATAAATCCTCAAGAGTTTGAATAGTCCTCTCTGATTGTCCGTCCGTTTAAGGATGATACACCGAACTAAATCGTAAATCCGTGCCCATAGCCTTTTACAAACTAACCCAAAATCTTGAAGTGAATATTGGGTCTTGATCAGAAACTATAGATACTGGAATACCATGCAATCTTACAATCTCGTTTATGTACATACGAGCAAGACGTTCAAGTGTATAAGTTTCACGAATCGGTAAGAAATGAGCAGACTTGGTCAATCTATCAATAATGACCCAAATTGCATCTATGCCTTGAGAAACCTTGGGAATACCAGTAACGAAATACATGGTAATGTGCTCCCACTTCCATTCTGGAATTTCAAGTGGTTGCAATGGACCTTTTGGCACTTGATGCTCCGCCTTGACTCGTTGACAAGTTAGACACCTTGAGATAAACCCCGCTATCTCTCTCTTCATATTGCTCCACTAAAATGTATGTCGCAGATCATAATACATTTTGTTACTCCCAGGATGGATTGTAAACGGTGTGTTGTGCGCCTCCATCATAATTTTATACTTTAAGTCAGAATCATTAGGAACATAAAGTCTGGAGTTGTCTCGAAGTATTCCTTCTTCATCGATTCTTGCTTCTGGAATAGCACCTTTGTGACACCCCCAAATCCGGGTATCTTGCAACCCGACAGATAGTGCTACACGGTACTACCATTCACACATACATTCAATTGAAAAGCCTCAAAAGAATGAACATGTCTTCTATATATTCAAAATAATATTACATTTCCCTAGGTTCTTTATAACCCATACATTTGTTCTTGTCATAATATTCAATATATTACAACCATTCACCTATACTATTACATAAGAACTCTAAGGGTTCGTCTTCGCCTTGCCCTTATCCTTACCGGAGCCTTCGGTCCGTTCGATCTTAGCTGTGTTCATATGGTTCAAGCAAGGGTGAGCATGACTAGCTCAGCAAGTACTATAATTCTAATAAAGAACATGCTTGAACATAGAACTCATATATCTTTAGTAACTGAACAATAGTTACGAAGTACTATCGATAATTCAAAATAGCACTTCTTTTCATTCAAAACGTTTTACAACAACAATATTCAGTAAAACATCAATTTCGGTCTAAGACCTTGAGCATTTCATAAGTTCTTTTGAAAAGGACGTCCCAGCACTAAGTCCGTAAGTTCGACATTACTTACGAGCACAACTAGGTGATCAGCCTATAGTACTCTATGTTGATCAACACTACATTCATTAAACGTGTTTACATTTAAGTTGTGGCAACCTCACGTGCTTGTCGTTAAACGACGAAAACATTTTAGCATACTCAGTCTTCATTTGAAAACCACACCAATATAACTCGGTAAACATTAAACATGCTTGATAGAATCATAACATAAGTCTAGCCGAAAGAATTGGCTTTGACTTCCTCATACAAGACTTCATGCGAAAGGATACATGAATTACAAAGCTTGTCCAAACTGAACTAGAACAAGGGTTAGAATACTTGCCTTTAGCGTATGCTTACTGATTATCACACGTACACTTTAAGTCTCTAAGTCTCTATAATACATGATCATATAATGTACCACATTAGGTCACATATAATCAAGTATGCATACTATTATATCTTACCCTTCATCTCAATCTAAATCCTGACTTAGATCTGTTATTTATGTGTTTCGGCTTTTCATTATGTCATTCTCATTACGTTCATCTTCAATTGATTATTAACCTTTAATCATCATACATTAATTGTCTAAGAATGCCTTAACAATGTAATATTAATAACTTAATTCATTACTAATGAGTTATATTTCATTCTATACTTGTAAACATTCTTGTCTCTGTGAAACCCTAGGATCAGCCAGCATATTTCACACATAACTCTCCTTCTCATGCATGCAACGCTGACTTCTGCGATGAGTAATAATGACCTTTGTGCGGTGCTTGGCCGCCACCATTTGGCCTTGGGTTGGCGTCGCGGCGCCAACTCTGTGCCTTAGAAAATTTACAGTTTTTGCAAATTTGGCAAAACTCCCGGACGCATAACTTCTTTGTTATAAGTCCGAATTGGCTCGTTCAAAAGCCTACGGTTCACAAATTATATACTCTATGCGTTTATGCAAGAATTTTATCTATATGACTTCGTTTGCTAAAATTTCACCTATTAGTTCATTTTTAACGAAAACGATAAATGTTCGTGAACGTTCAACGCTCGTTTCTTCGTTCTAAGTCAGAATTCGGTCATTTTTTAGTCCGCAACTCCATAATGCCAAATATGACGTGTCTCCATCGAAAACCAACTTTTCCGACTTCAAACACAAAATACGACTTCCATTCCGAGAATTTCACGAATTCGACGATTATCGTCCAATCCTGTGAATTCTGGCGAAACCTCATTACTAATCATTCTAAATGGAATTTAACCAACATATGAACATTACAAGTTACTTATTACACCAACTTATTCTCAAAGTAGGTTTTGACTTATTCTCATAAGTCAATGACTTATTTAACTTATGAACTACAAACTCTCATGCTTATGACTTACTATGAACTTAAGTCCGTCAATCAATGTTCTCATACTATATTGAGCATACTAACATCATATGACAAACATATTATATATTCTTCACAAGCTTATCAACTTATTTAGGTTCAAGTTGCTTATTCAACTTATTCGGCTTAAGTTCATTCATCAATGACTTCTTATAGGTTCTTAGCATACAATCACACTTCTCTATCAATATTATTATGGTAGAGATAGACTAATAGATCATAAGATCATTTACCTTTGATGACTAAAGTCTTCTTCTTTGAAATCTAGCAAAATGTTGATTTGGCTTTAAAAGTGATTATTCTCTCTAACCAATAAGTTGCTTTGTTTTGGATGGAAGTTGAACAATGAGAAATGATCAACCAACTCTCCTATTTATAGGCTATCCAAAGTGAGGGCATTATGGTCAATTAGGCATTGCACCTCCTCAATTAACCTCCTTAATCCCACCTCCTTACTATTCATTACTTAACAACCAAGTCTAGTTGCTAGTCACTTGTAATACTTGGTCATCACAACACTTTCTCACCACTTAAAATGTTTGCCCATCAAGTCTACCCACATCTCACTTGGTTTGCTCCATGGATCATGGCCAATTCATTGGGCTTACTTAATTAATCTATCTAATTTCTTGTTGGGTTTATACTACAATAGTTTGGACTCATGACATATCAAACACTTGGGCTTGAGTATCGCTTATTAATTGGACTTCTACCATTAAGCTAATAATCCTACAAGTCCATTACATTTAATTAAGAACCTTGACATATATACACCACATATAATTCTCGTATGCTAACTCATATACTAAATTGTAATATACGTCATTCCATTCCTCATACATAATAGTATAATATGTCATATTAAACTTACGTTCAACACCTCGCATAATGCCTACACATCATACGATTAATACTTTCTCTTTTTAACGCTTAATAAACCTAACGTTCTCTAATTAGGTCCGCATGCGAAATATTGCATTTTTCATACTTAGATTATTATTATTACATAATCAATATCACCTCGATATTATAACGTTACGTATTTCTCTGAAGTTCAAAAATAATTTCGGAGCGAAAATCGATGAATAGTGTTTTTGGGGAAATTTCTCGGAAAGCTTTTATTTTTGTCTTAGAAATTCAAACACTTTAATTCATTCACGTAGTTAAAATACTACGACATTCCAACATTTCTAGGTTATAGAACGACATTCATCTTATGAACACATAATAATAATAAATAATATTATTTTATTCATTATTAAAAGTATTTACCAAGGTTCGATTTTATGGGGCGTTACACTCTCTCCCCCTTATAAGGATTCTGTCCCCAGAATCTCGCTATATATATAAAAAAATTACACGAACAAGTGTGAATAATTCTTTTTAATCATTTCTTCTAACTCCCACGTTGCTTCTTCTGCATCGTTGTTCTTCCATATCACCTTCACGGAAGGTATGACTTTATTCCGCAGAACTTGTTCTTTTTTATCGACAATTTGAATCGGCGTTTCCTCATACGTTAAGTCATTCTCGATATGATTAGGCTTATATTCTATCACGTGTTTATAATCTGGCTTATAAGGACGTAACACGGATACATGAAATACATTATGTATTCGTTCGAGGTTTGGAGGTAATGCTATCATGTAAGCTACCTCACCCACCCGTTTTAATACCTCAAAAGGTCCTATGAACTGCGGACTTAACTTTCTCTTCTTTCCAAAACGTATCTTTCCTTTCCAGGGAGATACTTTTAGAAATATGTACGAACCTACTTCAAATTCTCTACTCTCTCTATGCGAATCTGTAAACTTCTTCTGTCTGTCTTGAGCTGCTAGAAGATGCATTTGAATCATCTTGACAATATCCATTGTCTGTTGCACCAATTCTGGTCCCAACATTCGGCGTTCTCCTACCTCATCCCAATATAGTGGCATTCTGCATTTCCTCCCATACAAAGCTTCATAAGGCAGCATACCTATGCTTGCATGATAGCTATTGTTATACGTAAACTCCACTAATGGTAGATGATCATCCCAACTACCCTTGAAATCCATGATGCAAGATCTTAGCATATCTTCTAACGTCTGAATTGTCCTCTCACTCTGTCCATTCGTTTGTGGATGATACGCCGTACTCATCTTCAACTGCGTTCCTAACTGCTCTTGTAGACTCCTCCAAAAGTTCGATGTGAATCGTGGATTACGATCTGACAAAATCGATACTGGTACTCTATGTTTAGAGATTATTTCCTTAATATATAGTCTTTCTAACTGATCTAAGTTATACTTGACCCTAATTGGCAAAAAGTGAGCCGACTTTGTCAATCGATCTACTAATACCCAAATCGCATCATAACCCTTGGTTGTAGTCAAAAGTCCTACCACAAAATCCATTGTGATGTTCTCCCACTTCCACTCCGGAATTTCCAATGACTGCAACAAGCCACTTGGTCGTTGATGTTCGGCTTTAACTTTTTAACAAGTGAAGCACCTACTCACGTACTCTGCTATCTCTCTCTTCATGTTTGGCCACCAAAAACTCTATCGAAGGTCTTAATACATCTTAGTGCTACTAGGATGAATCAAAAACCTCGAACTATGAGCCTCTTGCAATAACTACACCTTTAATTCCGTCTCATTTGGAATCCAAATTCTTCCTTCAAATCTTAAAAATCCCTCATTATCAAGACTGTACTTAATATCTTTTTCATTGGGCAGCCGCTCCTTCATCTAGTCACACTCATCCGTTTTGAGTTGTACCTCTTTAACTCTCTCTACGATGGTAGATCGCATCTCCATTGCAAACAACATTTGCCCTCCTTCACTTGGCAGCTTTACTTCCAACTCCATCCTAGCCATCTCTGTTATTAACTCGGTTTGAGCCGTTAACAAAGACAACTTTTCCCGACCCTTCTTACTTAAGGCATCGGCAACTACATTGGCTTTTCCCGGGTGATACAGGATTTCATGGTCGTAATCCTTTATCAACTCCAGCCATCTCCTCTGCCTTATATTCAACTCCTTCTGTGTGAAGATATATTTTAGACTCTTGTGGTCCGTGTATATCTCACATTTTTCTCTCATAAAGATAATGTCTCCATATCTTTAGAGCAAAAACTACTGTAGCCAGTTCCAGATCATGAGTAGGATAAACTTTCTCATAATCCTTCAACTGCCTAGATGCATACGCAATTACCTTGCCATGCTGCATGAGCACGCAACCAAGTCCTTTATGCGAAGCATCGCTGTAAACTACAAAATTTTCTATGTCATCGGGCAATGACAAAACAGGCGCTTCACTCAACCTCTTCTTCAGTTCTTGAAAACTGTCCTCACACTTATCAGTCCAAACGTATTTCACCGTCTTCCTTGTCAAGTTAGTTAATGGAGTAGCTATCTTCGAAAAATCCTGAATGAATTTCCGATAGTAACCCGCTAACCCTAGGAAACTCCACACCCTAGTCGGCATTTCCGGTTGTTCCCAATTCATCACGGCTTCCACCTTCGTTGGATCTACTAAAATCCCCTCATGATCAATTACATGTCCTAAAAATTGTATCTTCTCCAACTAAAATTCACACTTAGTGAATTTCGAGTACAACTTCTCCTTTCTTAGTGTCTTAAACACTAATCTTAGGTGTTCAACATGATCTTTTGGCGTCTTAGAATAGACTTGAATATCATCTATAAACACCACGACGAACTTGTCCAAATATTGTTTGAACACTATGTTCATCATATCCATAAATGCAGCTAGTGCACTTGTCAACCCAAACGACATCACCAAAAAATCGTAATAACCATAACGAGTCCTGAATGTTGTCTTTGGTACACCCTCCTTCCTAACCTTCAACTGATGATACCCCGTTCTTAAATCTATTTTAGAAAAATACTTATCCCCTTTCAAATGATCAAAAAGATCATCGATCCTGGGCAATGGATATTTATTCTTTATCGTTAACTTGTTCAACTCTCGATAGTCGATACACAGTCTTAACGATCCGTCCTTCTTCTTGACAAACAATATCGGTGCTCCCCACGGCGAAACACTCGGCTAAATGTACTTCCTGTCCAACAGTTCTTGTAACTGCACCATCAACTCCTTCATCTCCACTAGCGCCATACGATACGGTGCCCTGGAAACTGGTGCCGCTCTTGGCACGATGTCTATCACAAACTCTGTCTCCCTATCCGGTGGAAGTCCCGGCAATTCACTCAAAAATACATCGACAAATTCTCTCACTATAGGTATTTGTTCCATGGTTGCTACCACTCTTTGGGTATCAACAACATGACACAGATAGCCTACGCATCTCTTCCTCAATAATTTCCTAGTTTGCGTCATGGTTAGACAACACGAATGTCTCGGCGATCTATTCCCGTAAAATACTACCTGAGCTTATCTTAACGATTTAATGTTCACACATTTCTTTTGACAATCTATAATTGCCCCATGGTTAACTAACCAATCCATTCCGAGAATTACGTCGAATTCTCCTAACTTTATCGGTAAAAAATCTACCGATAACTTACAACCCCGTATATCTACGCAAAAACTCCTATGAACATCTTCAACAGGAATTATTTCTTCGTTTTCTACCTTAATATTTAAAGGTGTAGGCAAATTTTCTGGAAGTAATCCTAATCGTCTAGCAAAATTGCATGCTATAAACGAACAAGTAGCATCCAAATCAAACATCACGTAAGCATTTATGTTGCTAATCGGAGTAATACCTACGACGACGTCCCCTGATGCAACTGTATCTTGGACTGTCATGTTAAAGGTACGACCCATCGGCCTAACCGGCTGCGCTGGACCACTAATAGCTAACTTACCGCCATTAGTGCCCCGGTTCCCGTTCGTCCCCTTCTTTGGGCAGTTCTTTGCCATGTGGTCAGTTGAAACACATACAAAGCATCCGTGATTCTTCTTCGGACTTGGACTGTTAGGCGCAATATGCCCCTCCTGTCCACAATTGTAACAGACTGCCTTCCCCTTGAGACAGACTCCTAAGTGAGTCTTCCCACAGGTCTTGCAGGCCTCCATCCTCCTCTTTGGGTCTCTTTGTTTCACTCCGGTATTCCCAAAGCTAAATACCTTCCTCTTCTGACCCTTGCCACTACCACTGGCTCGCTTAATCTTTACTCCCCCATCTACTTTACCCTTGCTCTTCTTGTCTTTGTGGTATTGACTCAAAACCTCACTACCACCCTCGGCGATTATCTCCTTCTCTAAAATGGTTCCAAAAGAAGTACTTTGGAATACCGAAATACGGTTATAGAGCCAGGGTTTCAAGCCCTGCTCGAACCGTCGCGCCTTCCTTACCTCAGTATCCACTTGATGTGGAGCGAACCTCGCCAGTTCATTAAACTTAGCGGCGTATTGGGGAACCACCATGTCCCCTTGTTTCAACTCCAAAAACCGCATCTCCATCCTTCCCTGCATGCTCGTGGGAAATTAGTTCTCGAAGAATATCTCCTTGAACCTCACCCACGTTAAACTCTCGATCCCGGCCCTAGCCTGATTGGCTTCCCACCAAAAGTTGGCCTCTCCCTTCATCATATAGGTTGCAAAAGCAACCTTTTGGCCTCATCGACATTTGCTATCACAAATGCCTTCTCTATTTTCTTAACCCACGTTTGGGCTTCAATAGGGTCCATAGTTCCTTTGAACTCCGGCGGACCCACGCTTTTGAAATCCTTAAAGGTAGTAGCTTCGTACTTTACTCCACAGATTCTGAGGATATTAGCCCCTGTTCTATTAAAGGCAGCTCTTAATAGATTAACAAACTCTTGCATCGGGTTAATCGGACCTCCCTCCAGTTGATTCACGTTAGCACCTTAATTACGTTACACTCTTTTCGGTGGCATTTTGCTGATACAATAAACACATTTTGTTATTATTCCTTTCTTTATTAGTTATCATTTAATATCAACCAATAACTTCAACATCCATTACTCATTGTTTTCCATAAAAAGGCTTATATTTATTCTTCGTAGTATAATACTACATCGGTTACATACACAGCCTAAGCTGATTACATTACTTTCCCGCTATCGCTTTCCAAAAATTGGGATTTACAAAAGATTACCCTTCACTATACAAAGAGGGCTTTACGTCACTACTAATTACAAAATATTTACATACTTAACTACTCTAGCTACTACTAGTCTACATTTGCCTCAACGGATTATTAAAATCTGCCTTGGCAAGACCGGCAATAATATCACGGCTGATAGTATGCAGCGTCTGCCCCAACTCTACAGGATAACCAGCTATCTGCTGCTGGAAATCTGCGTGAGAACTCCTATGGATATAGGACAGTCTCCCTATCTTCTGCACCTTGGTCTTTAGCTCCTCCTTGAGCTCAAAGACCTCATACTTTAACTCGTGGACTTTGTCCTTAGCCAAAATCCTCTCATCATGCTCCTGCTCCCACATGGACTCGACATCAGTCTTGTCCTCTATAACTGTTTGGAGCTCTGCCTTCAGCTCCTTGACCTCCTAATAGTAATGGATATTTCTATCCAACACTGACATAAACAGAGACATCATCGACCCCCCAGGAGCTATCTCCACTACTATAGCTACTGGATTAAAGGACACTATCTCCACTTCCTCCTCCATCATCCCATCGAATACTGACATGTAATCAGCATCATCTGAGTCTCCAGACTCAATAACCACTACTTCCGGATCTGCTGCTATGGGGTTTGGTAAAACCTCTACTTGGTTCACTAACTCTTCACTAATGGTGTGACCATTTACAAACATTCTGTTTACTCCTGACATCTACACAAAATAATTAAGTTGATTAGTACACGTCAGTAGAATAATAAAAACACATAACATGATCATAATGCATTTTTATAAGGTTATTTTCTTCTTGTACTTCTTTAACTTCTCTTAAGGTTATGACTTAAGGTTTTTAATCCCCCCTTAAGTTTTATAACCTAATTCATTAATACCAACCTGTAACGCCCCCAAATCCAGGTATCTTCCAACCTGACAGATGGTGCTACACGATACTACCATTCACACATACATTCAACTGAAAAGCATTAAAAGAACGAACATGTCTTCTATATATTCAAAATAATATTACATTTCCCCAGGTTCTTTATAACCCTTACATTTATTCTTGTCATAATATTCAATATATTACAACCATTCACCTATACTATTACATAAGAACTCTAAGGGTTCATCTTTGCCTTGCCTTTAACCTTGCTGGAGCCTTCGGTCCACTCGATCTTAGCTGTGTTAATATGGTTCAAGCAAGGGTGAGCATGACTAGCTCAGCAAGTACTATAATTCTAATAAACAACATGCTCGAACATAGAACTCATATATCTTCAGTAACTGAACAATAGTTACGAAGTATTATCGATAATTCAAAATAGCACTTCTTTTCATTCAAAACGTTTTACAACAACAATATTCAGTAAAACATCAATTCTGGTCCAAGACCTTGAGCATTTCATAAGTTCTTTTGAAAAGGACGTCCCGGCACTAAGTCCGTAAGTTCGACATTACTTACGAGCACATCTAGGTGATCAGCCTATAGTACTCTATGTTGATCAACACTACATTCATTAAACCTCTATACGTTTAAGTTGTGGAAACCTCACGTACATGTCGTTAAACGATGAAAACATTTTAGCATACTCAGTCTTCGTTTGAAAACCACACCAATATAACTCGATAAACATTAAACATGCTTGATAGAATCATAACATAAGTCTAGCCGAAAGAATTGGCTTTGATTTCCTCATACAAGACTTCATGCGAAAGGATACATGAATTACAAAGCTTGTCCAGACTGAACTGGAACAAGGGTTAGAATACTTGCCTTTAGCGTCTGCATACTGATTATCACACGTACACTTTAAGTCTCTAAGTCTCTATAATACATGATCATATAATGTTCCACATTAGGTCACATATAATCAAGTATGCATACTATTATATCTTACCCTTCATCTCAATCTAAATCCTGACTTAGATCTGTTATTTATGGGTTCCAGCTTTTCATTACGTCATTCTCATTACGTTCATCTTCAATTGATTATTAACCTTTAATCATCATACATTAAGTGTCTAACAATGCCTTAACAATGTTATATTAATACCTTAATTCATTACTAATGAGTTATCTTTCATTCTATACTTGTAAATATTCTTGTCTGTCGAAACCTTAGGGATCTGCACCATGCTGCCACACATAACTCTCCTTCTCATGTGCAGCAATACTTCTATGCAAGAGGTAATGACATCAGTGCACGGTGTCAAGTCGCTGCATATCTGACACACCCCAAATCCGGTACTTCCATTTCCACAAGATTTGGTGTTCACTGTACAAACATCATCTATCTATCTACCCATAAATAAAATGCAAACCATACAATATATAGAAATAATAATAAAATCTCTCCCCTTATGGGGTTACATCAACTGAATAATAAATAAATCCTAGGTTACTCTAACCTTAGATCGTCTGTGCGGAAAACACAAACAAATAAGTCTTAAGTAACATCAAGTCTAACTATCATTACATAATCACATAAATAAATAGTTTTCATTACTTGCTAAGCTTGCCCTTTCCCTTACTAGTGGAAGGTTCGTCTGCTCTTTCGTTCTTAACTGCAATGTTATTATTACGCAAGAATGAGCACGATTGCCCACAAGTATAACAATATAAAAATGAATAATAACATGCGAGAGAAATGATAACTTTTGATATAAAGCTAAACTTTTGAATCAAGAATGAATAACAAGAATCAAAAGAAATTCTGTGGGTTATAAGACCTTGAACTATGTCCTAGGTTGTCAAGTGTTTTTACTTGAAAGCTTTAACAGTCATAAGACTATGGACTCTTCTTCTCGTACTTAGGGGGATCAGCCCTTAGTACCATACTGTGCACAATTTCTTAACGCTAAAGCGTAAATAATCCCTTATACAGGCTTGTTCATCTTAGTTTTGACATTCGAGTCCGCACCAAAGGAAGTTTGGTTTGGATAATTCTTCAAGGGGTTCTGAAATTTAGAACGCTCATCAACTATAGACTAGTCGAATCAATAAGGGTTCGCTAGTCTAACAAGGTTTAACAGTGAATGAATATTTAACTTGAATAACATCTAAAAAGGTATATAATAGAATAATTATTGTATAACAACATCATGCTTGAAGATTAATAAGCTTTAATATATAAGACATGCTTAATCAATAATAATGAGAACTTGCTCAATATCGAAAGATGAATTAATCAACTTATATAATAATAATAAATAGGATTAGGAAACTTGCTCAACGAAAGTTTAGGGTAAGAAACTTGCTCAACGTAAATGTAGAGTTAGAAACTTGCTCAATGTAACAAGATAAGGTTTAGAAACTTGCCTCATGTGTAGATTACACTTAAACAAACTCGTTCTTTGAATTAAATCCTACATACCAATTACGTTCACAATACCAGTCAATAACAACGTACTAACATCATAACTTTACTCTTTGTTTAACTCGAATCCATGACTATACTTAGTCAATTATTACACTTAGTGTAAAATTAAGACTTCACGAAAAAATAAACTAATTATGCATTCGATCATTCAATCCACACGTAATTGTGTTATGGACATGTTAAGAATTTATTTTAACATCTCATTATTGGTCTAACAAGTCTTTATAATCATTAGACTAAGTTGCTATCACATTTCCATACTTGTAAACTTTTAAAAACTCATTTCTGACCATTCTGCTAAGTGCGGTAGCGGTGGCATGCTATGTATGAGTCTCGAGTTCGAGTTGGCGCCAAGACGACACTCCAGATTCTCAATTTCCAATTCATGAAGAACACGAAATTCAAATAAATAAACTCTACATGATCATTAATTTCACCAAATTAAACATACCCACATGCTAAAATTTATACATAACCATTACCCAACATATATAGAGTGATTTTAACCCATTAAAATACATAATCATAGAATTAAAGCATGCAAATTATACTATTCTTGATGTTCTTGAAGTTTTGAACATAAATCCTAACATTTAACGCCACAGATTCGTTATAAAACCAAATTCAACCATTCAAACTTCGTTTTGTTCGCTTTAGCATGCATAATCATATACCATTTTGAATTTTGTAGAAAAATTTATGGTTAACATATTAAAAATACGTATAAGGGCCATATGGCCATATAACATACTCTGAAATCTTTTACTATATAATTTCATGAAACTGAAGATATGGAAACCCATATAATATATATTAAAACATGCTATACTACTCGAATCATTACAAATATCCCTATAACAACACCCTTTCTCAATTTATAGAGACTTACAGAATAAATGAAAGCCATATTCATGAAAACTTTAAAAGACGTAAAATAAGAATTTGGGTTGAAGAGAATTACCTAAGCGTAAATGTACAAGGATTACAATTCTCTACTACAAACACGAGTCACAAAACTTTCTCAAAAAAATTTCTCAAACTCTCTCTCAGTATTTCTCTCTCATTAGCTCTCTAGACTTAGGTAAATAATGAAGAAGAAAGAAGAAGACGTATTGTTAATAAGGAGAAGAACTGACGCGCGTTGGTGGTCAGTTACCCAGTCATGGGTAACTGCCCTCAACTCCCCTTAGGGCCTCGTTTGGCTGACAAGAATAGGATTTCAAAACCATTTAATTTAATAAAGCCTTATCATATAGTTTAAATAATGTCACACTCCTTTATAAAATAAATCAATATCTTATTTAAATAAAATATAATAATTTCTCAATAATGCACATAGTCACATAATTAAATTTCTCATTTAATAATAATATCAAATTATTAAATCTCTAATTAATAATTAAATTAATTAAAAAAATAACATTAAACTTATTAAATATTTCTTTTAATACAATAAGCTCACATAATCACATACTTCGAATAATAAAATTCTCCACATTAATTTAATAAATATAACACATATAATTAAATTAATCTATCAAAACTTCATCAATCAATTAATTAATCTAATAATTAATTCATCGAAATATATTTATTCAATCCAATAAATATTTAAATTAAATAACAAAATCTTGGTTGTCACATCTTTCCCCTCTTAAAAGGATTACATCCCCGTAATCACAACTCAATAATTAGGTCCCATTACGACCATTTTGCCTTGGGTTGGCCATAGCGCATTTCGACTCTCATATATTTAGAAAATTCTGACTTTTTGCAATTTTGGCGAAACTCCCGGACGCATAACTTCTTCATTATAAGTCCGAATTGGCTCGTTCAAAAGCCTACGGTTAACAAATTACATACTCTATGCGTTTATACAAGAATTTTATCTATTTGACTTCGTTTGGTAAAATTTCACCTATTAGTTCATTTTTAACGAAAATGATAAACATTTGTGAACGTTCAACGCTCGTTTCTTCGTTCTAAGTCGGAATTCGGTCATTTTCGAGTCCTCAACTCCATAATACCAAATATGACGTGTCTCCATCGAAAACCAACTTTTCCGACTTCAAACATAAAATACAACTTCCATTTCGAGAATTTCACGAATTCGACGATTATCGTCCAATCGTGTGAATTCCGGCGAAACCTCATTACTAATCATTCTAAATGGACTTTAACCAACATATGAACATTACAAGTTACTTATTACACCAACTTATTCTCAAAGTAGGTTTTGACTTATTCTCATAAGTCAATGACTTATTTAACTTATGAATTACAAACTCTCATGCTTATGACTTACTATGAACTTAAGTCCATCAATCAATGTTCTCATACTATATTGAGCATACTAACATCATATGAAAAACATATGATAATTTCTTCACAAGCTTATCAACTTATTTAGGTTCAAGTTGCTTATTCAACTTATTCGGCTTAAGTTCATTCATCAATGACTTCTTATAGGTTCTTAGCATACAATCACACTTCTCTATCAATATTATTATGGTAGAGATAGACTAATAGATCATAAGATCATTTACCTTTGATGACTAAAGTCTTCTTCTTTGAAATCTAGCAAAATGTTGATTTGGCTTTAAAAGTGATTATTCTTTCTAACCAATAAGTTGCTTTGTTTTGGATGGAAGTTGAACAATGAGAAATGATCAACCAACTCTCCTATTTATAGGCTATCCAAAGTGAGGGCATTATGGTCAATTAGGCATTGCACCTCCTCAATTAACCTCCTTAATCCCACCTCCTTACTATTCATTACTTAACAACCAAGTCTACTTGCTAGTCACTTGTAATACTTGGTCATCACAACACTTTCTCACCACTTAAAATGTTTGCCCATCAAGTCTACCCACATCTCACTTGGTTTGCTCCATGGATCATGGCCAATTCATTGGGCTTACTTAATTAATCTAGCTAATTTCTTGTTGGGTTTATACTACAATAGTTTGGACTCATGACATATCAAACACTTGGGCTTGAGTATCGCTTATTAATTGGACTTCTACCATTAAGCTAATAATCCTACAAGTCCATTACATTTAATTAAGAACCTTGACATATATACACCACATATAATTCTCGTATGCTAACTCATATACTAAATTGTAATATACGTTATTCCATTCCTCATACATAATAGTATAATGTCATATTAAACTTACGTTCAACACCTCGCATAATGCCTACACATCATACGATTAATACTTTCTCTTCTTAACGCTTAATAAACCTAACGTTCTCTAATTAGGTCCGCATGCGAAATATTGCATTTTTCATACTTAGATTATTATTACATAATCAATATCACCTCAATATTATAACGTTACGTATTTCTCTGAAGTTCAAAAATAATTTCGGAGCGAAAATCGATGAATAGTGTTTTTGGGGAAATTTCTCGGAAAGCTTTTATTTTTGTCTTAGAAATTCAAACACTTTAATTCATTCAAGGAGTTAAAATACTACGACATTCCAACATTTCTAGGTTATAGAACGACATTCATCTTATCAACACATAATAATAATAAATAATATTATTTTATTCATTATTAAAAGTATTTACCAAGGTTCGATTTTTCGGGGCGTTACAACCTTCTTGCACTTTCTTCTTCATACGCAATAGCTCCAGGTCTGTAGCTTGAGCATCTTTAACTTTGTCTATTAAAGTCGATTCTACTCATATATTTGCCATCATAATATGGGTCCCTGGAGTCTTTAACTTTATCTCCATCCTTTGTAAGTCATACAAAATGGGCCTTTACGTTGACAATATCGCACTCGTACCCGCATATGATCTTCTACTCAATGCATCAACTACTACGTTCGCTTTTCTAGGATGGTATTGAATGGTATGATCATAATCTTTCAACAGCTCAAGCCATCCTTTTTGCAGCATGTTGAGTTCGTTTTGAGTGAAGAAATATTTGAGGCTTTTATGATCCGTATAAATCTCCATACATGTAATGCCTCTAAATCTTAAGCGCAAAAATGACAGTTGCCAACTCTAGATCATGAGTAGGATATTTTCTCTCATATTCTTTTAATTGTCGTGAGGCATAGGCTCTGACTTTCCCATATTCCATGAGAACATGTCCTAAAACTTTGCCTGAAGCATCACTGTAGATGACAAATTCCTTCGAACCAGATGGTATTGTCAGAACAGGTTCTGAAATGAGTCTCCTTTTGAGTTCTTGAAAACTCTTCTCACATTCCTCGCTCCAATCGAATTTTGTATCTTTTCGAGTCAGCTGAGTTAATGGAGTAGTGATTCAAGAAAATCCTTTCACGAATCTCCGATAATAACCAGTTAAGCCCAGAAAGCTACGTACTTCGGTCACTGACTTGGGTTGCTCCCAGCTTTGAATTGCTTCAATCTTTGCTGGGTCAACAGATATTCCATGATTTGATATCACATGCCCAAGGAATGCTACTTCCTCAAGCCAAAACTCGCACTTCTTCAACTTGGCATAAAGTTTATTTTCACGAAGCTTTTGGAGTATCAGCCTCAAGTGTTGCTTATGATCTTCACAGCTTTTGGAATATATGAGGATGTCATCAATAAAGACGACTACAAAATGATCTAAATATTCCTTGAATATTCGTTCATCATATCCATGAAGGTAGCAGGAGCATTAGTCAATCCAAAAGACATGACTAGGAATTCATAATGTCCGTACCGAGTTCTGAAAGCAGTCTTTGGGATTTCATCGGTTTTAATCTTTAACTGATGATATCTGGAATGAAGATCGATCTTTGAAAAGAATTTGGCGCCTTGCAACTGGTCAAACAGGTCATCAATGCGTGGCAATGGGTACCTATTATTGATGGTGACATGATTCAACTCCCGATAATCAATACAAAGTCGCATACTTCTATCTTTATTCTTTACGAAGAGAATAGGAGCACACGAAGGAGAAGTACTAGGACGAATGAAACCGATTTCTAACAATCCCTGTAGTTGATTCCTTAACACCTGAAGTTAAATAGGAGCCATTCGATATGGGGTTTTGGAAATGGGTTTTGTACCGGATTCAAGGTCGATACAAAATTCAATTTCACGCTCTGGGGGTAGGCCATGAAGTTCTTCAGGGAATACGTAAGGAAATTTATTAACAATGGAAATATCATTCAAATCTGACGTATTTTTGTTTAAATTTGTGATATGGGCTAAGAAAGCTTGACATCCATTTTTCAATAAATGAATAGCTTTATGACTTGAGATGACAGTAATTGACTTTAATGGCTTGGTTGCTTAAATTCGCATAATAGGTTAGTTAGGAATATGAAAGCTAACAGCCTTACGAAAACAATCAATTTTAGTATGTTGAGTAGTCAACCAATCAATTCCTAAAATCACATCGAATGCAAGTATTTTTAATGAAATAAGATCGACAGGTAACGTGCGGTTACCGATTTGAACCAAACAAGACTTATAAACAGTGGATGTTATGAAAGTTTCTCCCAACAGAGTTTCAACAGATAGATCAAAGTCTAATTTCTCTAGAGTTAAATTTAAACGTTGAGTGCAAGTAGGAGAAATAAAAGAATGGGTAGAACCGGTAGCAAATAAGGTATAAGCTTCACAAGAGTTTATGATTAGCTTACCCGTGATCACCTAGTTCGGATTCCTCGCTTTTTGGGAGGTTACGACAAACGCTCTCCCTTGAACTACCGGTTTTGTCTTGTCTGGGACGGCCTTTGATTCCTCTATCCCAGCTGGACTTGACTTTGGTCAATGACAAAATCGGGCTAGGTGACCTTCTCTTCCATAATTGTAACATGCTTTGGACTGGTGCGTACAGTTTGGACTGATGTGTCCGTCTCCTCCACATTTGTAACATACGACCGATGGTCGTTCTCCTTCCTTAACAACAGGTACTGGTGCTGATGTCTTTCCATCATTATTGAATCTCCTCTTCTTGAAATTTCCACTTCTATTATCTTGGCCATGATTACCACCGGAGTGGTTACCATTTCTTGCATGTTGATTCCCTCCACGTTTGTTGTCACCGCTTCGATGACGGCTACCACTGGTATTATCGACTTGCTGGCTACTATCTCTTGGTTTGGTTTACTCATTATCGCGCTCCAATAACTGAGCCCTATTTACAACATCTGAATACAAACACAGTTTATGAGAAATGAGATATTGACATATTTCGGGTCTCAAACCTCGTAGAAACATTCGCGTCATTCTCTCCTAATTATCAACCTAATGGGATGCGAACCAGGACAACTCGAAAAACTTAGCCTCGTACTGCGACACGGTCATATTGTTTTGCTTCAACTTGATAAACTCCACCTCTTGCATATGACGAATACTTTCAGAAAAGTACTTATCATTGAACAGCTCTTGGAACTTCTCCTAGGACATCTTGAGTGCGGCAGGCTGGGTACGTTTTACTGATTCTCATCAGTAATCTACTTCTCCTCTCAATATGAAGGTGACAAAGGGAACCTTTTGCTCCTCGGAGCATCCCAAGACATCAAATATCTTGATGATCTGCTTTATCCACATCTCTGCCTTAAGTGGTTTTGGCTCTCCCTAAAAATCCAATGGTCCCAGCTCCTTGAATTGTATAGCGGTGACCATCTGTGAGTTGCCAGTGTGTCCACCTACATTTTGAACAAGAGCCGCTCTCGCCTGATGTTGCATGAATTGCATGAAGCCTCTAAACATCCCATCGTTCATCATTTGATCGTTGTTGTTGTTGTTTACACCGAGGTGTAACATTCCGTAATTTTTATTTGTTATATTAAATATTTATTGAATTATTTAAGTATTTAATGGATGTGTTTATTGTTGAATAAATAATTGTTCAAATTTGATTCAATTTGGTTAACTATTTGTTAAATAAATAATTAAGAAAATTAATTATTTTATGCTAATTTAATTTAATTATTAAGTTGTAGAGTTTTGATTAATTGAATTGTTATTCTTTTATTTGAATTTGTACTTAAAAGGATGTGTTAGTTGATTAAATAAAGTTATAATTATATAGAAAATTATAATTTTGTGGTATTGATTTATGTGATGAAGTAATTTAATAAATTGTTATTAGAATTAATTTAATTTAATAAAAGTATGACAAATAATCTTTTATAAGTAATTATTAAAATAACTTAAAGGAGTTTTAATTCGCTTTTGCCAAACAAGGCCTAATGCCTATTAAGTCTTTAATCTAATTGTGTTTTTACCAAACAAGGCATAAGGATTAATTGATTATTTTTTTAGTGGTTAGCCAAACAAGCCTTTTATGGCTTTTGGTTTTCAAAATAAAAATAACTCGATGTCGCTTAAGTTAGTATTATATTATATAATTAATATATATTATATCTTATATGCGTATATTCTAAGACGTAAGAATAGAAGAGAGAGGTAAGAGAGAAGAAAAGAAAAATTCAGAGGAAGAAGAAGAAGAAGAAGAAGAAAAAAAGTGAGAGAATCCTAGAGAATTGGGAGTGAAGAGGAGAAAAGCTTGACAATCAAAGAGATAGATCATCATCTTCTTCAAGGTATCATCCTATTTTTTTTTAGTTTTAAAAGTTTAGTTTTTCTCTTCCCTAATTCTCTCCGTAGAATCCTTGTGTAAGGATAAATTGTTGTTGTTATGTGGCTTTATATGATATACTAATGATGTTAAAACTATTTTCATAAGTTATAGTCAATGAATTGATGATATGTATGTAATTTGTGAAGAAAAATATTTTTACATAGAGTTTTTGTGAATATATATTGTTTAGTTTAAGGTAGAAATTAAGGGTTAATTAGTTGTTTAGTTGATAAATTGATTATCGAATGTGGTAGTAGTATGTATAAACATTGATAAAGTGCTTTGAATTAACTATTTTGGTTGGAAAACAAAATCACAAGAGTTTATTTTCATTTAAAACATCAAAAGTGAGTTTTAATCAAAAAAAGTTGAAATTGGATGTTTTAAATTTGTTGTTTATGTTGTTGTATGGGTAGAAACATGTTAGGAGTTCTTGAATTATGTTTACATGAAGTCTTTGTATGAATTACATGTGAATTAGACTGTTAGAAAGGAGCTTGTAGGCCAAAATTGGCTTTTGTTCATACTGTTGTCGGTCATCAATGAAGATCTTTTCTAACAACAGAAATGACTTAGCCAAGATTAATCTCGCTAGCCAATAGTAATACCGCATGCCGGTAGTATTACCGTAGTATATTATTGTAGTATTATTATCATCACCATACCACGCCACATCAAAGATAAATCGTAATAAGCAATTAAAGCGTAATGGTCCGACAAAATGTACTTTTTGTACTCGAAATTTGAAGGAATTGTTATAGGATAATAGTAGGACTGTAAAATGTTAATTTCAGTATTTCTATACTATGAATAAGCATGTTATCAACGATTAACTTGTGTTATAACTTGATTATGTGATTAAATAATCAAACCTACATGATGAATGTAGTTAGTTAAGTTTGTAAAGTGGTAGTGACTAATTATGTCATGATGATATATGTTTATAGGATATTGTGATTTGAATTGTTCTATTAGCCCACGACTTGTGCAGGCAAGTTCTCTAATCTATTTTCTTATTGAAGCAATTATTGTTTCCAATTCGATTACCTTATAAATGATGCAAGTTTTCTAATCCATTATCTTGTTAAATCAATTATTGTTTCCAATATAATAATGCAAGGTTTCTAAACTTTAATTTTTGATATTGAACAAGTTATTATTGTATTTAACTTGTTATTTAGCATGCCCATATATATTTGAATAGTTTTATCGTTCATACCATGAATGCTTACTATTCAATTCTAAATAACCTTGACTTAATGTTGTTCAAGCAAGATGTGATATAGTTATTCAAGTTGTATGCTATTAGATTATTCCTAAAGCATGACTTTAATTTACCATGTTTATTCAATTATGATTATTCTATAGTATGACGTTATTGGTTTTATTTAACTAATCCTTAGTTGATTTTCGTTGAATTCCAAATTACCCTGACATGTTTCCAAACCAAACTCACTTTGGTGCGGACTTGTACTCTAAATACTGAGATGAACAACCCTATTATTAGGGGTAACTTACGCTTATCGTTAAAATGTTTGCACAATAATACATTGTACGGCGGTCGATCCCCTAAGTACGAGGAGTCCCTATAGTCTTACGATCATTAAAGTTTAAGTTGAAAAATTACTTATAACTATGGACATAGTTCGTGGTCTTAGGACCCTCACTTATTTATTTCAAATGTTGAAAAATCATATTGTTTAATTCTATCGAGCCTCGTATTTGGCAATTGTTGTAAAGATTTTTCATTCATTGTTGTTCCAAGTGAGCTTTGTTTGCTCACTCTTGTTTATATAACTATTACAGTTAAGGATGAGAAGGTTGATGTACCTAGCACCAGTAAGGGAAAAGGAAAGATGAACAAGTTTTGAAGACTTGTAATATGATATTTGATTTTCAGATTTTAATTGAATGGTTGTAATGAAGTTTATTTAATTTTCGTATTTGAATGATTGTATTTAAAGGTTAGACAACCTGGGAGATTTTTATTATGTAACCCTTTAATGGGAAAGGTTTTATTTATCCAGTTTTATTGTGATTGGGTAGTTAGATATGAATGTTTGATTAAGTGAACACCAAATCCTGTGGGAATGAAGTACCTAGGTTTGGGGGTGTCACAAGTTGGTATCGAAGCTTTAGGTTATGAACCTTAGGTGGGGAAAAGCCTTAAGAAGTAACCTTCAAAAAGATAGTGATGATAAACTCTTATCGTGTTTTAAGGAAGAAGTAATAAAACACTTATGTGCTTATGTGTTTACAACTTATGTGCTCGTGAGCGTCGAGTAGTAATGATTAGTAATTAAAACTTAAACTTTGGTTGACAGGATGTCTAATATAGGAGGATCCAAATAAGCTAGGGGAGGAGGAGCCTCAAGATATTCGTAGTTTGGGAACAATTATCGCCATGGGAAACAGCCTCATTGGTCACAAGAGTTGAAAGAGAGAGAGAGTACCGATGAGGATGATGAGATAGAGACGGATGAGGAAGATTCCTTGAGTCGCCATGACGATTTTATGAAGAGGACGAAGAGGAAAGGATTCCACTTAACTCGATAGATGGGTCATATATACGATGAGGTACATGACCACAACGTGGAACTTCAAGATACCGCACGAGGAATTTCAAGAGATAGTAAGAATCAACAATGCACCTCAATGGCATGTAAGAATGACGAGATCCGTGGATCGAGAAGAACGATCAACAATGTTGAAGAAAAGTCGGTTCACACCAAGAAGAGAACGAGCAAAATGAGAGAGAGATTGCAGAGTCAAGAAGCAAGTGAGAGAAGAATTTGCAAAAGGGGCAAGAGCCAAGACGCGCATTTAGGAAGCTAATCAACGGGCCGAAATAACAAGAGGGAGACGACAAGCAAAGAGAATGAAGATGCAGAAATGGATAACGTGTTCAACATCACGATCAATCAAGCTCAGGATCGGGTCATGGGTTACCCATTCAATTCGAGACGCTACCCTCGTATATACTAGATCGCTTGACCATGTTTCAATTATGGAAGAAGAGCGTCGTAAGGCTTTGCAAAGATCTTAATAGGACATCGTAGGAAGTGTACTTGATTTATGATTTATGTTATGATAAATAATATGTAAATCCCAAGTGTTATGCAACCTATGGGATATGATGATGATGTCCTCAAACATTAGTAGTTCAGAAAATAATGTAAATAGCAAAGATGCTATTGTTATGATGTTTTTAAAGAATTAAGTATGAATAAAAGTTATTATCTTCTTTTATCCAAAGTGTTATGTGTTATGTGGTGATTATTTTGGGGGCAAGTTAATTAGAAATTACTTGAAAAGAGTTGAGTAATAATCTAATGAGTGTATTTTTAATGTAAAATGCCTCCAAGACGCCAACCACCCCGGCCAAAGAACCACCAAAGGAACCAACAACGAATAATGTCAAGCTAACCCCTTCATCAAAGAATTAGTGACGCATACTAACAGTGCACTACTGAATCAACCGCATAATCAACCACAAAATCAAGCTACAACGCTTAAGGACTTCAAGGCTGCTTGGACCACCAAAATTTCGTGGGTCCATGAACCCGATTGAGGCACAGACCTGGGTCATGGAGATAGAGAAAGTGTTTGATGTTGCGGGAGTAAGGGAAGATCAGAAGACTACTTTTGCAACATTTATGTTGAAAGTAGAGGGTAGTTATTGGTGGCAGGCCAATAAAACCCGAGGAGGACCAGGAGTTATGACTTGGGAAAGGTTTAAGGAGGTTTTCTTCGAGACCTATTTCCCAGAGAGTTCGAAGAGTCACCTAGAGGTGCGCTTTTAGAACTAAAGTATGGAACGAATGATGGTGTCGTCGAGTATGCCACAAAATTCAATGAATCATGTAGGTTTGCGCCATACCAAGTCAAGATGAGATGAACGCAAGGCGAAGAGGTTTGAATAAGGACTGAAGCCCCGTTGTTTAGTAGGTTTTTTGTTCTAGTTGAAGACGCTTTGCACCGTGATGGAAAAGGCAATTCTCACCAAGGTGGAGGCGAGGTTGTAACCAAGTTCAATCAAGAAGTGTAAAAAAGAAGAAGAATGAAGTGGAGGTGAAGAATGGAGGTGGTGGTAATGGAAATGGTAATAATAACTCAAAAGAAAGTGGAATGGAAATGTGGGTGTTGGGAATCAACAAGGTAACCAAAGAGAATAAGAAGTTTGAAGCATGTGCTACATGCGGAAGTTTCACAAGGGTGTATGCTTAATGGGGAAACGTATATGCTTTAACTCAGGGCCGAGGGTCACATCGCCCAAATTGCAATCAACCCAAGAAGAATGTTTGCTATACTTTCAGGTCCAAGGATCACTTTGCTTATGAGTGCCCCAAGAAGAAAGCTAGCCAAATAACAGAAGCAAGGAGGAAGCAAAGGAGGTATTTGGGCCATTATCGGACCAACGACATCAAACAAACCCACAACCGTAACCTTCAACATGACCGCAAAGATGTCAGTGCAATCAAAGGATGTGGTGTCGTATTATCCCAATCAATGATATTGATGCTTATGTATTATTTGATTCGTGCTACTTGCTCATTTATATCTCGATGAATTTGCAATGAGAGATTAGGATTGCTTAGTGAAGAATTGAATTTTCCTTTAAACATAGAAATTGCGAATAAGGAAGTAATTCTCTGTTAGTTCAGATACAAGAACTGTAGGGTGAATATTAAAGGAAATATTTTGATGGTAGATTTAATTCCGATTAGGCTTGGAGAGTTTGATGTTATTTTGGGAATGGATTGGTTGTTCAATTGTGGAGCGATAATTGACTGCCAAAAGAAATGTGTAAACCTTATGACTCAGTCAAAGGTAGTTTTCAATGGTAGCAAATCGCCTAGACAAATGAAATGTCTGACGATTATGCAGGCCAAAAAGTTGTTGAGTCAAGGCTGTGTGGGTTATTTAGCTTACATAGTCGATACTCAGAAGAAGGGTGTGAAACTGGAAGAAATACCAGTAGTTAGGGAATTTGTGGACGTGTTTTGAGGATTTGCCAGACTTCACCGACAGAGAAATTGAGTTCGTGATCGACTTAGCACCAGAACCGCCCGATATCGAAAGCCCGCATGTAATGGCTCCGTAGAGAGATGAAGGAACTGATGGTACAACCGCAGGAGTCATGGATAAGAAATACATTCACCGAGTGTGTCACCGTGGGGAGCACCTGGTGTTATTCAGAAGAAGAAGGATGGGTCAATGCGCTTTGCATTGATTATAGGAGTTAAACAAAGTCACTATTAAGAATAAATATCCATTCACTGAGAATAGATGACTTGTTTGATCAATTAACGGGTGCTAGATATTTCTCTAAAATAGATTTGAGAAGTGGGTATCACTAACTGGAAGTAAGGAAGGAGGATGTATCAAGAGACGACATTTCAACTCTTGTATGAACATTACGAATTTTTGGTGATGTCTTTTGGTTTGACAAATTCCTCGCAGCGCTCATGGATTTGATGAATGTGGTGTTTAAACCATTTTTAGACAAGTTTGTGGTGGTGTTTATCGACGATATTCTAGTGTATTCTAGAACTCAAGAAGAACACGTGGAACACTTACGCCTAACGCCGAGACGCTAAGAAAGGAAAAGTTGTACGCAAAAATTCTCTAAATGTGAATTCTTTTTAAACGCAGTACAATTTCTTGGGCACGAATCGACAAGGATGGAATTTCAAAGGATCCATCAAAGGTCAAGTCGTGATAATTGGGAACAACCAAGAACTCCATCGTAAGTAAGAAGTTTCGGGATCAAGGTGGTATTATGCATATGCTTATTCAGTGATTTCTCCAAGATAGCCACTTTGTTAACAAATTTGACGAGGAAATCTGTAAAATTTGTTTGGACGGAGAAGTGTGAAGGAAGTTTCCAGGAATTGAAAAAGAAGCTAAATATGGCACCTGTGTTGTCATTACTAGATAATACAGGAAATTTTGTGGTGTACAGTGATGCTTCACACAAGGGATTAGGATGTGTCCTTATGCAGAATTGAAAGTCATCGCGTATGCATCAAGGCAATTGAAAGACTACGGAAAAGGGTATCTAACTCATGATTTAGAGTCACGGCAGTTTGTGTTCGCACTAAAGATATGGAGACACTATCTCTACTGAGAGAGAAATGTGAGATCTACACGCACTATAAAAAGTCTCAAGTATATTTTCACTCAAAAAGACTTGAACATGCGTCAAAGGAGATGGATGGAATTGATAAAGGATTACGATTGTGAGATCTTTTATCATCCAGGCAAAGCAAACGTGGTTGCAGATGCCTTGAGTAGGAAAGGCAGAGAGAAGTTGATGTTGTTAACTGATAAGGAGGAGCTTATTACAGCAATGTCAAGGTTAGAGTTGGAAATCAAATTTCCAAAAGAATCCGATGAGAAATTGTACCAGATGGAAGCCAATCAAACTTTGGTGGACAAAGTGAAGAACGCCAACCGCAGTAGATGAGGAATGCAGAAAAATAAGAGAAAGTGTGGTCGAGGGAAAGGAAGTGAAATACAAGGTTGATACTGATGCAATGCCGAGATTCGAGGGACGAATCTGGGTTCCAGCAGTACCAGATATTAAAGAGGACATCTTGATAGAAGCTCATAGCTCGAGATGTTCAATTCATCCAGGAAGTACAAAAATGTATCAAGATTTGAGGAAACATTTTTGGTGGCCAAACATGAAAAGAGACATTGCAGAATGCGTTGCAAAGTGCTTAACATGTTAGAGAGTCAAGACCGAGCATCAAAGACCAAGCGGGTTACTTCAACCGTTGGAGATACCAGAATGGAAATGGGAACATATCACAATGGATTTTGTGGTAGGTCTCCCAACGACTCAAAAAGGATACGATGCGATTTGGGTGATAGTGGACAGATTGACAAAATTTGCACACTTTTTGCCAATAAAGATTAGATTCAATCTTGATCAGCTGGCAAAATTATATGTTAAAGAGATCGTTGCAAGACATGGAGTTCCAGTGTCAATTGTGTCAGATAGAGATCTGAGATTCACATCAAACTTTTGGAAGAGACTACAAGAATGTATGGGAACACAGTTGCGAATGAGTACGGCATATCATCCGCAAACAGATGGCCAAAACGAACGAACGATTCAGACATTAGAAGATATGCAAGCATGCATCATGGATTTCAAAGGAAGCTGGATGAACAATTACCATGGTGGAATTTGCCTATAATAATAGCTACTACCACGCAAGCATCGACATGTCACCACAAAGCATTGTACGACAGAGAGGTGCGTAACTCCACCGCGGCCGAGATGAAGTCGATGAACGCCAACCGTTAAGACCAGTAATCGGTACAACAAACTATTGAGGTTATCAAACTCATCGTAACAAGATTGATAGATGCTCAAGATAGATAAAAGAATATGCTGATCAACACAAGCATAAAATCGTATATTTGACGTAGGAAATTACGCTTTTCCTAAAAGTTTCACCTTGAAAGGGAAAATTTTGATTTGGTAAAAGGGGAAACTAAGCCCGAGGTTTATTGGACCCTTCAAGTGTCATGGAAAAGTTGGAGAGGTGGCTTACGAGGTAGCTCTACCTCCGTAATGCAAAACATTCATAATGTTTTTCACGTTTCGGTGTTTACGACCATATAAGTCTGATCACAAGCATGTGATCGAGTACGATCCATTGTAATTTGAGAAAGACTTGTCCTATGAAGAGGTTCCTATCCAGATAGTCGACAGGAAAGAACAAGTGCTCAGAAATAAAGTGATACCTTTTGTGAAGGTAATATGGAAGAACCACATTGTCGAAGAGGCTACGTGGGAACTCGAATCTGAAATAATGAAGAATTACACTGAGTTATTTGTTTAATATATGTCTTCGATTCTGGGGAAAGAATCTTTGTAAGTAGGGGAAAATGTGACAAATGAATTGTTTGAATTGTGATTTTGAGGACAAAATTCTTGTAAGGAGGGAATGATGTAACATTCTAGAATTTTTAATTGTTATATTAAATATTTATTGAATTATTTAAGTATTTAATGGATGTGTTTATTGTTGAATAAATAATTGTTCAAATTTGATTCAATTTGGTTAACTATTTGTTAAATAAATAATTCAGGAAATTAATATTTTATGCTAATTTAATTTAATTATTAAGTTAGAGAGTTTTGATTAATTGAATTGTTATTCTTTTTATTTGAATTTGTACTTAAAAGGATGTGTTAGTTGATTAAATAAAGTTATAATTATATAGAAAATTATAATTTTGTGGTATTGATTTATGTGATGAAGTAATTTAATAAATTGTTATTAGAATTAATTTAATTTAATAAAAGTATGACAAATAATCTTTTATAAGTAGTTATTAAAATAACTTAAAGGAGTTTTAATTCAGTTTTGCCAAACAAGGCCTAATGCCTATTAAGTCTTTAATCTAATTGTGTTTTACCAAACAAGGCATAAGGATTAATTGATTATTTTTTAGTGGTTAGCCAAACAAGCCTTATGGCTTTTGGTTTTCAAAATAAAAATAACTAATGTCAGTAAAGTTAGTATTATGTTATATAATTAATATATATTATATCTTATGTGCGTTATATTCTAAGACGTAAGAATAGAAGAGAGAGGTAAGAGAGAAGAAAAGAAAAACTCAGAGGAAGAAGAAGATGTGAAGAAGAAAAGTGAGAGAATCCTAGAGAATTGGGAGTGAAGAGGAGAAAAGCTTGACAATCAAAGAGATGGTATCATCATCTTCTTCAAGGTATCATCCTATTTTTTTTTAGTTTTAAAAGTTTAGTTTTTCTTTCCCTAATTCTCTCAGAGAATCCTTGTATAAGGATAAATTGTTGTTGTTATGTGGCTTTACATGATATACTAATGATGTTAAAACTATTTTCATAAGTTATAGTCAATGAATTGATGATATGTATGTAATTTGTGAAGAAAAATATTTTTATAGAGAGTTTTTGTGAATATATATTGTTTAGTTTAAGGTAGAAATTAAGGGTTAATTAGTTGTTTAGTTGATAAATTGATTATTGAATGTGGTAGAGTATGTATAAACATTGATAAAGTGCTTTGAATTAACTATTTTGGTTGGAAAACAAAATCACAGTGTTTATTTTCATTTAAAACATCAAAAAGTGAGTTTTTATCAAAAAAAGTGAAATTGGATATTTTAAATTTGTTGTTTATGTTGTTGTATGGGTAGAAACATGTTAGGAGTTCTTGAATTATGTTTACATGAAGTCTTTGTATGAATTACATGTGAATTAAACTGTTAGAAAGGAGCTTGTAGGCTAAAATTGGCTTTTGTTCATACTGTATGTTGGGTCATCAATGAAGATCGCAGCTTCAGCCAGCAATATAATATATTATTAATCTCAAGAAGAATCTCGTACCAACGCAAATGCGACCGGTAGTATTATTGTTACGTTACATCGCTATCTCATCATAATAAGCACCGCACTACAAAGATAAACTATGAAAGCAAGAAATATGAAGTTAGCAAATGGTCTCCGATAAAGTACTTTTGTACTCGAAATTAAAAAGAATTATTATGGGATAATAGTAGGACTGTAAAATGTTAATTTCAGTATTTCTATACTATGAATAAGCATGTTATCAACAATTAACTTGTGTTATAACTTGATTATGTGATTAAATAATCAAACCTACATGATGAATGTAGTTAGTTAAGTTTGTAAAGTGGTAGTGACTAATTATGTTATGATGATATATATTTATTGGATATTGTGATTTGAATTGTTCGGTATAGCCCACGAGCAAGGCAAGTTCTCTAATTTATTTTCTTATTGAAGCAATTATTGTTTCCAATTCGATTACCTTATAAATGATGCAAGTTTTCTAATCCATTATCTTGTTGAATCAATTATTGTTTCCAATATAATAATGCAAGGTTTCTAAACTTTGATTTTTGATACTGAACAAGTTATTCTTGTATTTAACTTGTTGTTTAGCATGCCCAGATATATTTGAATAGTTTTATCGCTCATATTACCATGCATGCTTACTATTCAATTCTAAATAACCTCGACTTAATGTTGTTCAAGCAAGGTGTGATATAGTTATTCAAGTTGTATGCTTATTAGATTATTCCTAAAGCATGACTTTAATTTACCATTTTTATTCAATTACGATTATTCTATAGTATGACGTTATTGGTTTTATTCAACTAATCCTTAGTTGATGTTCATTGAATTCCAAATTACCCTCGAAATGTTTCCAAACCAAACTCACTTTGGTGCGGACTTGTACTCTAAATAATCGAGATGAACAACCCTATTATTAGGGGTAGCTTACGCTTAGCGTTGAAATGTTTATGCACAATACATTGTATACGTATGGATGATCCCCTAAGTACTAGGAGTCCCTATAGTCTTATGATCATAAAGTTTAAGTTGAAAAATTACTTATAACTATGGACATAGTTCGTGGTCTTAGGACCCTCGCTTATTTATTTCGTAATGTTGAAAAATCATATTGTTTAATTCTATCGAGCCTCGTATTTGGCAATTATTGTAAACATTTTTCATTCATTGTTGTTCCAAGTGAGCTTTGTTTGCTCACTCTTGCGTATAGAACTATAACTATTGAGAAGGTTGATGTACCTAGCACCAAAGATGACGAAAAGGAAAGATGAACAAGTTTTGAAGACTTGTAATATGAATTTGAAAATTGAATGGTTGTAATGAAGTTTATTTACTTTCCATGACTTGAATGATTGTATTTAAAGGTTAGACAACCTTGATTTTTATTATTTAACCTTTTAATGGAAAGGTTTTATTGAAGTTTATTTATTGGGTAGTTAGATATGAATGTTTGATTATGCACCAAATCCTTGTGGGAATGAAGTACTGGGTTTGGGGTGTCACCGAGGAGATTTTATTATCCCTATGTCTAACCCTAAATACAAAATAAACTTAGGGTCAAAGGTTTTCCGTCTCTTCCTATTCTTGTTTCACATCTCGGCAAGGGATCATATCCTAAAGCTTTGATATAATCAGGCGAAAAATAGGTATACATCACCCAAAGTTATCATTAGCCTTCAACAATGTTAAACTGATAGAATATAATAGACAACAAGTTTAACTGCTGCGGAATAAGCAATCCATTCAAAGAGTCAAGTAGAGCATGATATCTACTATCATCTATGATTTAAAAAGTTTATCATTAACTTTATTGCTAGGACTCAGCTTAATAAATACATCACATCATCGAATCATCCCTGCACTACGGGCCAAAGATATTCATTAGTATCATGTCCACAAATTATTCCTGCACTAGGGGCCAAGAATTATTCGTGTAATCATCAATGGTCATGACTATACCGAAATATCCCTGGTCATAATCATACCAATCAACAGTCCATCTATGCACGTAAGCGAAAGATGACTTTCATCACAATATAAGCATGAAGATGATGATAATGATATAAGAATTCAATTAAAAGAAAGTAAAGGATAACTTTTTAAAGATTTATAATTTAATTTATCCAGAATTCAATAATGTCCAAATTTTCAACATGATACTGCTTTGTGGAGTAAAATTCAAGAATAATATCCATGTATAAAAAATAATTTTGACAGAAAAGAAATAAATTTTTTTGTGAATAGTACTTCGGGAATAGTACCCCGTGAATAATTCACCGACATGAAAAGTAACCCAAATACCCGAGTGAATAGTAATTGGGTGAATAGTAACCCGTGAATAGTAACTTGTGAATAGTATCCCGGTATGAAAAGTGCCCTGAATACCCTAGTGAATAATATTATAGTGAATAATAACCCATGAATAGTAACTCGTGAATAGTACTTTGAGTGAAAATATTGATATTTAATACGAAAGTTCATATCAATATTCCAATAAAATGATACTGGATGAAGTGCAAAACTCACGGATATTCCACCAATTTCAAGGATTATAGAAGCAATACTTACCATAGTAAGTTTAGATTTAGGAATATGAAAAGAATTAACATACGAAAACTGCTAATGGATTTTCACCTGTCATACAGTACGTAATCCGCGTAGACAAGTTATTTCGACATACTAAAGGATGAATATGAAAAATAATATTCCTTATGAATACGGTAGAAATAATACCCCTTACCTTGGTAGAAAGCTGGATACTGCAAAAGTGAAGTAGCAGAATACTCTTCTTCTTGCTCTCTATAGTTTCTCTCTCTATAGTGTCTCTTGTGAATCTCAGTGAATTGGTGAGAATGAAAGAAGAATTAAGCTTCTATTTATAGGAGAATGGACTAGATAGTAACTAATTCATTAACGGTCCAGATTGATTCACTATTAGAACGGACGGTCCATATTGATTACTATTAAAACCACAACCGACGGTACAGATTGATTTACTTTTAAAACTACCACCGACGGTCCAGATTGATTTACTTTTAAAACCACCACCGACGGTCCAGATTGATTTACTTTTAAAACCACAACCGATGGTCCAGATTGATTTACTTTTAAAACCACCATCAATGGTCCAGATTAATTTACTATTAAAACCACCATCAATGGTCCAGATTGATTTACTATTAAAACCACCATCAATGTTCTAGATTAATTTACTATTAAAATCACCATCAACGGTCCAGATTTATTTACTATTAAAACCACCACCAATGGTCCAGATTGATTTAACTTATTACACTTTAGTACCCCTAAAGTTTCCTAAGTTTGCATTATTCCCTTCTAACTTTTGTAATTCACTTATCTTCAATAAACACACTCTTAATACTTCAACAATTATTCATCATTAATATTATAACTCACAATATTTAACAACCATATCGTTTCCAGGAAAGAGGGGGCTTTCCAATAAGGATTTCCCCTTATTGGCGTGCAATTAGGTGACCAAACATCTCCTCGATAGAACCTTCTAGACATTGTTAATATTGCAAATAATAATATAAATAACTTTGTTGTCTCAATTATTGATTTAATAATATAAAATATTATGCAGATGATAATGTGATAATAATTGAATCAAATAACGTGAGATACTATGCAATAATTACTATAGCAATAATTAAGTATAACTGAGTGACTTCTCACGTAAGCATCAATAATCAATACAGTGTGCTACTATGCAACCACGCGTATTACTGTACTTTTACCACCGGGTAGTTCAACAGTAAAACTTTCACTGTTATTTTTATAAAAATATATTTTTGTCATTTTCTAACTACGACAATACTTCTATTATTGGGTCCACCAATGATTGTGCCGTCGTACGAATATTCCCTGTTAAAATAAATATTACCTGACAAATTGAATATTCACTGACACAACAAATATTTTATATCAACTTGCTTACTTTGCAAAATTTTCCAAATATTACCCACAACTATAACATTATATCATATCCACACCATAATATTCAAAAATATATTTCGAGAAAAAATTATTCTTTATTCAATAAAGTTGGGGTCTTACAAATAACGCCTGGCAGGAGGATAGATCGGTATACGAATCTCTCCTATGATGCTCTTGATAGCACGCTTTCCTAAATAGAGCTCCCATCTTCCATCTGTGAAGAGAGGAATCTGACGGGTGGACATCTTATGCTTGACACCAGTCGGGAAGCCACCCTCAAAGCCAACTGTCAAATGTTCCCCAAAATAGGGTACCCATGCAATGACATCGGCTGTTAACAACTCCAACTGTAGGCAAGAATGGGTGAAAACCTCAGCTACAGGAACCTCCACCAGCATGGAGTGATGCCATCATCGTCCTCCTGGATAGGTATCTAAACCAGCATGTTAAGGGTGATATATGAAAAAAAATTTAAGTAGACAAGTTGTCATAAAATACCCGGTTACTATTCACTCTAGTATTATTCACTCGGGTATTTGGGGTACTTTTTGTGTCGGAGTACTATTCACGAGTTACTATTCATGGGGTACTATTCACCTGAAAAATATATTTCTTTTCAGTCCAAATCATTTTTGGGTACAATATTATTCTATGAAGAGATGTACTAATTTTTCAGACTGTTGGTTGAAATTATAATAGTAGAAAAGCTTTTTATATAAAATGTAATACTTTTATAAAGTTATTCTATCATTGTATAGTATTTTGCATAGTAAAATCTTTTTATATAAAATAGAATACTTTTATAAAGTTATTCTATAAATAGAATATATTATATTCTATAATGCATAGTGTTTTGCATATTAAAATATTTTTATATAAAACAGAATACTTTTATAAAGTTATTCTATAAATAGAATATATTATATTTTATTATGCATAGTGTTGCATATAGCCTGCATAGTGTTTTGCATAGTAAAATCTTTTTATATAAAACAGAATACTTTTATAAAGTTATTCGTTTTATTAGATTATAAATAGAATATATTATATTTTATTTAAAAGATTTTGCTTTAAATATGGACCGTCCGATTAAAAGTAAATCAATCTGGACCGTTCATGAATTAGTTACTATGCAGTCCATTCTTCTATAAATAGAAGCTCATTCCTTCATTATTTCTGACGAATTCACTGAAACTCTATAGAGAGAAACTATAGAGAGAATTCTTCTTCTGTAATCTCGAGCGTATTTCTTTAGAGTTTAAGAAAGCTTTGAGCGTAGAAGATAGTGCAAGTTTTCTTCAAGTATATTTCCGCCCTACCAGTCGGAATACTGTTCTTTCAAAGGTAAGGGATATTATTATTATAGTAAGGAGTATTATTTCTTTTGTATTCATGAAGAGAGCTATTGTTATTCAATTCTTTATTATTATGTTGGAATAACCTATTTATGCGAAGTATCGCATACATGGTGAAATTCTTCTATTATTCCATTCTTTATTATTATGTTGGAATAACCTGTTTATGCGAAGTATCGTATACATGGTGAAATTCTTTTATTATTTCATTCTTTATTATTCTGTTGGAATAACCTGTATACGCGGCTATCCTATACTTGGTGAAATTCTTCTGTTATTCCATTCTTTATTATTATGTTGGAATAACCTGTCTATGCGAAGTATTGCATACATGGTAAAATTCTTCTATTATTTCATTATTTATTTTTCTGTTGGAATAACCTGTCTGTGCGGTCTATCGCATGCATGGTGATTTATGTTGTTATTCCATTCTTTATTATTCTGTTAAAATATCTTGTCGGTGCGTATTACGCCTAACCTGGTTCCATTATTTATTATTCTGTTGGAATAACCTGTCTATGCGGATTACGCACGCATGGTGAAATTCTTATGTTATTCCATTCTTTATTATTATGTTGGGATAACCTGTCTATGCGAAGTACTGCATATATGGTGAAATTCTTTTATCATTCCATTCTTTATTATTTTGTCGTAATATCCTGTTTGTGCATTACGCATGACCTGGTTCCATTCTTTATTATTCTTTCGGAATATCCTGTCCGTGTGATTACGCATGACCTGGTTCCATTATTTATTATTCTTTTGGAATAACTTGTCCGTGCGGATTACGCACGCATGGTGAAATTCTTCTATTATTCCATTCTTTATTATTATGTTGGAATAACCTGTCTATGCGAAGTACTGTATACATGGTGAATTTTTTTTATTATTCCATTTTTTATTATTCTATCAGAATATATTGTCTGTGCGTTACGCATGACCTGGTTCCATTATTTATTATTCTGTTGGAATAACCTTTCTGTGCGGATTACGCACGTATGGTGAAATTCTACTGTTATTCCATTCTTTATTATTATGTTGGAATAACTTTGTCATACAAAAGTAACGCATACATGGTGAATTTCTTTTTATTATTCCATTCTTTATTATTATGTTGGAATAACTTTGTCTGCGCAATCTTTTGCATACATGGTGAAATTATTTTATTATTCCATTCTTTATTATACTTTGTTGGTTATTGGTTTTACAGTGTATGTGTTTTTGGCCTCAGAAAGTGCAAAGATGATATGTTGTTAAATATCTTTAGCTTATAGTGCAAAGATGATCTGTTGTTTGATAGCTTTGACCCGTAGTGCGAAGATGGACAGGTGTATGACATGATCATGACAACTAGTGATACTAATGAATATCCTTGGCCGTAGTACATGGATAATTCAATGATGTGATTGGCAGGATCATGACCATTAGTTAACAGTTAAATGTCTTTCGCCGTAGTGCACTGACAGGCAATTGATTGGTATGATCATGACAATTATTTTTAATAGTTGAATATCTTTGGCCAGTAGTGCAAAGATAAACAACTGATTGGTATGATCATTGTTATTACATTTGAATATCTTCAGCCTTTGGGGTAAGGATATTGAGTAAACGTTCTATTAAGCTTTTGTGGCAAGAAGGAACTGTTAATTCACATTATTATAAATATGAATTGTGAATTTAACTAACATCTTTGGTGGTTCAGGTGAAGACAAGTGTTAAAAGTTCTATTTGTCTTAAGTATAACAAAGAACTGTTAATGAGTATTACATGAATAAAATATCAATGATGGACTTTTAATTTAGAGGAGATAGTAGACATTATGTTCTACTTGACTCTTCTAATGGATTGTTGATTTCGCTGCAATTATGGTTGAAAACTTTTATTATCTACCATATGTTATAAATCTCTGATTTATTCTCGATATAAAGTCATTGATAAATTAATTATCTTAGCCATGATATTCTTTACTGGGCTAATTGTGCTCACCCTTTTGCTTCACAATTCCTTTCAGGTAATAAGAGTGTAGCTAGGTCGAGCGGGGATAACAGGGAAATAGTGGGATGGTATGAGACTGTCGAAGTTTCTCAATACATTATAAAACGTCATGACATGCAACATATAATTATATTAAGGACCTAAGATGTGTGTGTCGTATTTTATACGTCACTTAATAATTGATTTTGGCAAACAACAATAGGATTATGAGAACCCGACTTTTACAGCGTCAAAAGTGCACCTCATTAGAATGAATATTATAGTAATCTTCTCGTTCTTCTTTGGGGTCTTAAAATATTTGTTGCTGTATTTTTATATGGCATTGTAACAATTTGAGTTTGGATACTGTCTACAAGACAATATTGTATTAAAACTCACAGCTTAACTGTGGTCTTATTCTGTACGACAGTTCAACAGTTGTATAAATGAAGTTTGTATTTGATTTTTATAGTGTGATATCTGGCAACTCAGAATGGGTCGTGTGGGCCTATTTTGGGGGCGTGACAATCATCACCTCGCAATCCAGCAAATAGAGAGACTAAGTCTGGTGAAACCATCGCTCAGACAACGCCCTGAGATAACTCCAGAGGCAACGGCGGGGGAGGATGGAAAAGAACACCTCAAAACTCCAAGCATGCACAATCTCTCGATACTCTGGATGAAGAGTCTGATATAGAAAGTGTATAATGAATCAGTTCCCTCGAGGCTGCGTAAAGTCGAGAACCTGCATCATAATGCAAATCAACATCAGAATCATGGCTCCTCGTCAATAGGAAAAAGGAAGATTAAACACAGCTTTTACCTCATTCGCATGCAAATAGATCGAGGGGTGGCGACTCAAATCATTCAGTAGCTCTGGATTCGTCACATTTATGGCTAGCAATTCTCTGCAGGGAATAGAAGCAACAGGAGCGAGAGCCGTAACTAGTACATCCTCCTCCTCATCCTCAACATCCGGTACCCCAACCTGGACGGGACGAATCACTAACTCCGTCAATCGATGAGGCTATCAGGCTGGACGAGGCCGAGGCACATCAAAAGCTCTCCTCCTCACACATGAAGAGGTCTTATGGGAGTTGTTCGGCTGGTATGGATGCATATATCTGGACAAAAGTCTCCAAATCACCTTAGTAAGGGTGTAGTAAATTCTAACCTGGAGCTTTTTAAATGCATTTTATGTCTATATGCATGCATGCATTACGTTAACATATGACTACAGTAGAGTTAAAAATGCATGATTTATTAAATGCCTAGACTCATGGAAAATTTTTTCCAGAGTCTCCTTTGTAAAAAGGACTATCCACATGCACGTAGGCATGACTAGGTGGCCATTCAGTAGCACACCAACTCACAGTCATAAACATCCTATATGCATGAAAATGTCAAAGTCATAATCCATAAGGGTAGTTTAATTACAAGGATTACTTTTTTTTACAACCTTTGCTCATTTGTCCTTAAATAGTATAATATATAGTAGAAACAAGGTGCCAATTTGACCGTTTCAAAAGTTAAATTTTTTCACATCATTATGTTTAGTGATGAGTGGGTTTTATACCTACAAATCGGCCTCTAATTCGGACTTAAAATGTGTTAATCTTGTATATTTATGTTCGTTTTTACTTTTTTATGTTTTTTTATGTTTAGGTGGCATGGAGTAGCATTCATGGTATGAAGGTGGCGTTGTGACAGGAAGTGGCATTAAAATGAGCAAAATGTGTAGCTGCAGAACTACCCCCCGTCAAGGCGACCATTATACAAAGGAAACCCACGCCGGGGTGGGGGTATTTGAGCAACTACAGAATGACCCCCCGCTGGGGCGGGCCTCTATAGAAGAAAACCCCTGCCGGGGCGGGGGTACGGGGCAAGAGTGAGAGTTCTATTTCAATTATAATTTTGTAGTAGCATGAACGAAGCAAGTTGGTATGGCTTAGGACTTCAATTGGTGTCGGTTGCTGTACTAAATACATGTCTTGTGATGGAGATAAGATTACAACAAAGAGAGTTAGCAACAATTAACCAAATTACAAGCTAGAACCCTAATTAGAGTAAAGGACATTGGAAGAAAGAATTGAAGGTCAGAATCACGAAGATTGCAAGTTGGAGCGAAGAAGAAGGGTAGTTTTGTATTTATTCTACTTCTTTAATTCAATTATTATAATTAGGATGATCGATTCTTTTATTATTTCAATTTTTATTTTATTTATGATGAACTAAGTTACTTATTAGGCTTATGATGGATCTTTATGGTTGAACGATGATTGTGTAGCCTTAATTTCAGTTTAATAATCTATCAATTCAGTTTATCTATTATGATTTGTGATATAATTTATGAATTGCTTGATCACCAATTCTGTGTGGATTTTTATGGATTCGAGAGATGATGTATGAATCTAGACTTAGTCACTTTAGCATGTGTTCTTGAATTCTATGCTTGAATGGAATCTTGATGAATGTTAGGGTAGAGATATGCTTAACATCGCATGTAATCAGGTAGAGAACTTGAATTTAAACCTTATTTGATTTTAATTCACATAGAGATATAGTGAGTTAGTTTATTAGGGTGTTTGGCTTATTTCTATCTAATTTGTGGATTTAAGTTAATATGGTATTAGTGTATCGAGAGATGGTTAATTCTACCTAAGTGTTCTTGATTAATAAACTGGGATAGTGAATTGAACTGGAATAAGGTTTAATAATCGGAGTGAGACTTACAGCGAAGTTGTAAGCCTAATTCTCCATTATCTACTTGAAATTACGGTTTTTAGGTTGTGTTGATTGATTGGTATTTTTAATATTGTTAGTTTTTAATAGTTATAATCATTATTTTGAATAGTTTAATAAAATTTGGATTAATAGAAAACTGGTAATTGTTAGGATTATTTTCATACTAATCTCTATGGGAACGCTACTTTTACTTATCATTATATTATTGTTGACCACGTGCACTTGCGTGTGAGCATAATTAGATTTCGACCAACAAGTTTTTTGCGCCGTTGTCGGGGAATAGTATTGATTTTAATATTTTTTTCAATATTAGTTTAATTAGTTCTGTTTTACTTAAAAAAAAATTCTTTTGTTTTGTTCTTTCTTGTTTCAGGTTCTTTAATTTAGTTTATGCAAACTCGGTCTAAGAAGCCAAACTTGCTTCCTTTCGAGGATGATATCGAGAAACAGTTTCAAAGGCTAAATGAGTGGATTAAAGACACTAAGGAAAACTTCGAGAACTCTTTACGCCACTCCCAAGGTGACTGAGCTTTAGTGGAGTATCACCAGACCGACGATTGCTGCAAATACTTTTGAGATCAAGCCTGGGACCATACAGATGATTCAGAACTCAGCTCAGTTTGGGGGATTAGCCAACGACTATCCGAATGAACACTTGGTTAGCTTTTTAGAAACTTGTGACACCTTCAGATACAATGAGGTGTCGGATGATGCAGTCAAACTTTGCTTATTCCCGTTCACACTGCGGGACAAGGTGAAAAGTTGGTTACATTCTCTACCGCCAGGTTTGATAACTACATGGGATGACCTTGCTCAGAAGATCCTGGCTAAGTTCTTTCCACCAGCCAAAACTGTAAAGATGAGAAACGAGATCACCATGTTTTAGCAGCAACATGGGGAGTCTTTAAATGAGGCATGAGAACGGTACAAGGAACTACTTAGAAAGTACCCTCATCATGGACTACCTACATGGATGAATACATTCTACAATGGGTTGAATGGGAATCTTAGGACAAGCATAGATGCAGCTTCGGGTGGAGCGTTTATGGCTAAGAGCTATAAGGAGGCATATGAGTTAATAGAAATAATGGCAGCTAATAGCTTGGCGGCATAGATTTCAGCCTTATCAAAGAAAATGGATGCTCTAACAGGTGCACAACCACATCAGGTGGCGTATATTTACAAATTCTATACGGGGGAACATCCTACAGATCAGCGTGCCATCAACCCAGCATCGGTACAGTTTATGGGAAGATACAATAGGATTCTGTAGAATATGTATCAAAATGCCTACAATCCGGGGAATAGGAATCATCCAGCTTTTCGTGGAGTAACATCTAGAATCAACAGGCTCCACGACCTTCTTATCCCCTGGGGTTTCAAAATCAGTATCAGCAAGTAGCTACGCATCAAGAGAAGCAAACAGACTTAGAAGAGCTTTTGTTGAAATATATAACAAGAAATGAGGCGCCCATGAAAACGCAAGTAGCAATGATAAAGAACTTAGAAAATCATATGGGACAGCTTGCATTGGCATTGAACAACAAGCCTCAAGGGACGTTGCTGAGCGATATAGAAAAGAATCTGAGAGGAAATCACGAGCAATGTAATGCGATTACACTGAGGAGTGGTAAAGCCTTGGGTGCCGACTGTGATGGGAAAGAAAGTACAGAAGAGGTTTTTGAGAATGAAGAGAATGATTTGACAAGGAAAACTGAGGAAAAATTTGTGGAAAAGCCGAAGGAAGATAAATAGAAGATAATTACACCACTGGTACCTTTTCCCCACATATTAGAAAGTCAAAAGCTAAATGATCAGTTTTTAAGGTTTATGGACATATTCAAGCAGTTGCACATCAAAATTCCATTCGCCGAAGCACTTGGGAAAATGCCACGTTATGTCAAGTTTATGAAAAAGATACTTTCAAAGAAACACAGGCTCAAGGAATTTGAAATAGTGGCGTTGACTGAAGAATGCAGTTCAATTCTGCAAAAAAAGCTCCCCCCAAATTGAAATATCCAGGGAGATTTACAATTTCATGTGTAATTGGTAATCAATATATGGGAAGAGCTCTATACGATCTAGGAGTAAGTATAAATCTTATTCCACTATCCATTTACCAAAAGCTGGGGTTAAAGGAAGCAAAGCCAACTAACATTAGTCTACAGCTCGCAGATAAATCAATAACATATCCATTGGGGATAGTCGAAGACGTGATGGTGAAGGTTGACTCTTTGATCTTTCCAGCTGATTTCATGGTGCTAGATTTTAAATAAGATAAGAACATCCCTATCATTTTGGGACGACCATTCCTTGCGACTAGACGAACACTGATTGACATGCCTAACAGAGAACTGATTATGAAAGTGTTCAATCAGGTAGTGAAGGTGAAAGTGTTCAAGCAAATATCAATCCTGACTGATAAGGAAGAGTGTGAGTTTCTCGAGGAATCTACACGTGTAAAATTTAGGGCTTGCAGAGAGATTGGTGGTCTTAAGGCACTGATTGAGGATAGTAAGTCAACTTCACTCTCAAACATATAAGTGAACGGGCATGAAATACAACGATGTTGGCTATGTGCTATAAACAAACAACATGTCGTGGATAGCCCAACCGATCCAGGTTAACACATGGAGTAGTCAGGCTGAAAGACTCAAAAACAAGCGCTAATTGGGAGACAACCAAATTTTACTTTCATTTATCATATTTTTATGTTTTGTTAGTTAATTTTTAGTTTAATATGTAACTCTAGTATCAAGTAAGTATTTTAGCCCATTAGTTAGTTAGATGAGTCATAATTTTTAGTAAAGTCGACCTTATGTGCTCAACTTTCATGAGGATTATCTTATGTTAATGATTTAAATGTGTCTCAGGTACTTGGGAAGATTTTGGATAGGCATTTGATGAGAAGAAGTGGAAAGCAAAAACCCAAATTGCAGAATCACCCCGTAAGCAAGGCAGGCACTTTTTATATGATGAAACCCCATGTCAAGGTGGTCTTAAAGTCAAAATAGAAGAACCCCACTTTGGTCGGGCCCATACAGTAAAATTACCCTCCGCCGGGGCAGGGGTACGGGAACTTTAATGGTTTCTATTCTGCAGTTACACCAATTCAAATCCACTTCTCCACTTCCTTGTCCAATAACCGAACCTCAACCCACTCTCTCCCCACAAACTACCACACATTCCCCACTTACCCCCTACATTAACCCACCAAATCTCTTCATTATCTCTATCCTATAAATACAAACCCCAACTACATCAAATCTACACCATTCCATACAAACTTTAGTCATCACAAAGCTAGGATTCTTCAAGTTAGGGTTTTGACAACAACAAGAAAGGGGAAAAACAACAAAGTGCTACAACCAATTAGGAATTCATACTTCAACTGGGCAATTACACTATGGGTAAGTAAATACTTACAATTTTTCATTATTTAGCACCATAGTTGAAGTTAAATTATCATATTTGGGGATATTATGAGTCTCTCACACCACGTGTTCGACAAATTATGCAAGAGAAAGGTTGGGGGAAGTTGTGATCAAATTAACTGTCATAGCTCCTAAGGCACCATCAAAGAGACAGAGAGGTGAGGGCTCAGGGTCTACACCACCTGTACGAGCCTTTGATCGGTGGAAATTTGTGAGTGCCAGTGTCGTCGACAAGTACGACTATTTAGTGCCCAAGGAACTAACTCCAGAGCGCGACTTGGCACTAGATAATGTCGATGGGCAAATGAAGAGGCAGATATACGAGAAGGGTTGGGATAGGTTTACTGACAAGCCAGAACCAGCAATAGTCAATGTGGTGAAAGATTTTTATGCAAATGCTGAGTATAGGGCCCCGTTCAGTGCATTCGTGATGGGTAAACATGTGCCCTTTAGTCCTGAGGCTATCAAAAATTACTACAGCTTGTGAGCACCTGTGGTATGCCATTATACATAATTCCGTGATAGTTGTCCTATTTATGATCAGATTCTAGCCGAAATAACTAAGCCGAGAACTACATGGGTTAAAGGACGAAAGGGTGGAACAATCTTCCTCAACAAGAACTTAAGCCGCTATGGCAAGTTATGGTACGCATTCTTGTGCGCAAAGTTATTCCCGTCCACGCATACCACAGAGGTGACAAGGGAGAAAGTGCTTTTGTTATACGCATGTGCCATGACCACCACCACCGCCATCGCCACCATCACCTCAACATTAAATGATTATAGGGAAGTCCTCCTAGATTTACTGCTATATTTTTCTTACAATGAGGACATTATAATTTTCAATTTTGGGGGAGTTTAGTTTAGTTTGTTTGTTATATTTTTGCATATGTTGTCATGTTTAGTCTTAGGTTTATTATATGTTGCATTCATGTAGTATAATTGCATAATAGTTTGCATTGTAGTGTAGTACTGTAAATAGTTTTTATTAGTTTCTATTTCTGTTATTTTTATTCCATATTATATATATATACATATAATCACAAAATTTTTAGTTTGTACTGTATTTATCTTATATGAGTTAAGCTGTTAGATAGTACAGTCTATTTTGGCCAATGATGACACTGACTTCCAGCAGACAAGTATAGTACTGACTATTAGAACTTTGATGTGATTTTCTTATTATGAATTCAATCTTTTTTTTGTTTGAAACTAGTATAATAAGGTTAGCACAGTAAAAACAACTAGGTTAACTGATTGATTTGAATTGACACATAATGGAACTTTATAGGATAATGCTATTTGAATGAAAGAATGACAAGAATAGGCAGTAAAGGGTAAAGTTAGACATGAACCTAAGTTTGGGGGGAAATTTGGGGTATGTACGCTATCTAAAAAAAACAAAAAAAAATGAATGAATAAACACCGTGGCTAGTCTAGTTTCGTGGCCTTTGTTACTTGAGTAAGTAAGTCCAAGGGAGTGTCTTTACACCTAGCGCCCTAAGGCCTTAATAGTCTGGGAGTCGTTGGTTGAAAGCTCGTTAAGGTAGCATTGAAAAGCCTAAGGGAATAAGACATTGCACAACCATGAGTATAAAAAAACAAGAGAAAAAGAGAAATGAATAAAACGGGAAATAAGAGCAAAAAGCCCCCGTAGATGAAAATTAAAGCATAAGTATCCTATTTTGACCCTCAATATTAGTAATCTTAATTTTAGTTGGATCTTGACTATTTTTGAATTTCTTGAGTTTACACTGCATGATGCCTTCAAGGAGACCTCTTATGTATTCATTTTGATTTTGTATCAGTTAGCATGGGTGTTAAGCACACATGCACTATATCAGTGATAATAGTCTAAGATTTGATGATTAATGAGGAATGTACAGATTGGTTTTGATATGAAGTATTATCATGTTTGCTTGATTTCTTTGAGGCCGGTTGAACAGACTTGTTTCGATCATTACTGTTGGATTCGTAGGCATATAGATTAGTTGCATTCCATTGCATTGCATTGCATTGCATAGCATTTTTGTTTTGTTTTGTGCTCGAGGACTAGCACGGGTTTAAGTTTGGGGGAGTTTGATGAGTGAGTTTTATACCTACGAATCTGCCTCTAATTCGAACTTAAACTGTGTTAATCTAGTATATTTATGTTCGTTTTTACTTGTTTATGTTTGTTTTATGTTTAGGTGGCATAGTATAGCATTTGTGGTATGAAGGTGGCGTTATGACAGGAAGTGGTATTAAAATGAACAAAATGTGTAGCTGCAGAACTACCCCTCGTCGAGGCATTATACAAAGGAAACCCCCGTCGGGGCGGGCCTCTATAGAAGAAAAACCCTCGCCGGGGCGGGGGTACGGGGCAAGACTGAGAGTTCTGTTTCAATTGTAATTTTGTAGTAGCATGAAGGAAGTAAGTTGGTATGGCTTGGGACTTCAATTGGTGTCGTTTGCTGGAATAAATACATGTCTTGTGCGGGAGATAAGATTAAAATGAAGAGAGTTAACAACAATTAACCAAATTACAAGCTAAAACCCTAATTGGAGTGAAGGACATTGGAGGAAAGAATTGTAGGTCAGAATCATGAAGATTGCAAGTTGGAGCGAAGAAGAAGAAGAGTGGTTTTGTATCTGTTCTACTTCTTTAATTCAGTTATTGTAATTGGGATGATAGATTCTGCTATTATTTTAGTTTTTATTTCATTTATGATGAACTAAGTTACTTATTAGGCTTATGATGGATCTTTATGGTTGAACGATGATTGTGTAGCCTTAATTTCAGTTTAATAATCTATCAATTCAGTTTATCTATTGTGACTTGTGCTTTAATTTATGAATTGCTTGATCACCAATTCTGTGTGGATTTGTATGGATTCGAGAGATGATGTATGAATCTAGACTTAGTCACTTTAGCATGTGTTCTTGAATTCTATGCTTGAATGGAATCTTGATGAATATTAGGGTAAAGATATGTTTAACATCACATGTAATCGGGTAGAGAACTTCAATTTAAACCTTATTTGATTTTAATTCATATAGAGATATTGTGAGTTAGTTGATTAGGGTGTTTGACTTAATTCTATCTAATTTGTGTATTTAAGTTAATATGGTATTAGTGCATCGAGAGATGGCTAATTCTACCTAAGTGTTATTGATTAATAAACTGGGATAGTAAATTAAAATGGAATAAGGTGTAATAATTGGAGTGAGACTTAAAGTGAAGTTGTGAGCCTAATTCTCCATTATCTACTTGAAATTACAGTTTTTAGGTTGTGTTGATTGATTGGTATTTTTAATATTTTTTGTTTTTAATAGTTATAATCATTATTTTGAATAGTTTAATAAAATTTGGATTAATAGAAAGCTAGAATTGTTAGGATTAATTTTATACTAATCTCTATGGGAACGATACTTATATTACTCATTGACCACGTGCACTTGCGTGTGAGTGTAATTAGATTTCGACCAACATTCAACATGGCAAAATACTAACATTTACTATGTTGAATATTTTTTATCAAGTCATATGAGCATGCATATTCACTACTATGTGTTCAGAAGTATTTTATGTGATAACTCCTTTTCCAACGGATAAAAGCTGGAATAGAAGACATGCATACGTTACCAAGATAGTGCAGAATACTTGTACGGTGATGAATTTTGCAGAAAACAGCCCGAACTCAGTAGATCTAAAGAAGAGCTCTGAGATTCTCTGTGTGGCGCAACTTAAAAATGACTTATAAAAGGGAAATGAGCATCAAATACCACTCATAGATGGCCGCAGGTGTATCTGTGGCTACCGAAGGTCTACCTGCGATTGTCCTAGGTGGGCCCCACCCCCTCCAGCTCAATCCAATTTGAGTTGCAAAGGAGGCCCCACAAGCTGAAAAGTCAAATCAAGAAAAAAGGCGTTACATGATTAAGCAGAAAAGCCTGAAATCTTGATTTTCAGAGACCAAACTGCGGGTCTACATATTACTCATTGTTATTCGCCCAGACACAGGGTTCACAAAGCCGATGATCACAGCTATTGCAAGCTACATTTGGTAATACCTCACAAAGGTCTGATGCCATCAACTTGGGATTGTGATTCCAGCTACAACCACACCTTTCATCAAAAACCTCTCCCCAGCGGAGACTTCATACAACTTCACCTTTGAAGCACATTTCAACGAAGGTCAAGCAACCTTGACGTAATTCAGCCGTTGGCAAGTAAATCCAGCGAAGCATCGGGGATGATCTGATGATCTTCACCGTTGAAGTACATTTCAACGAAGGTCAAGCAACCTTGACGTGATTCAGTCGTTGGCAAGTAAATCTAATGAAGCATCAGAGATGGCCCGATGTTCTCACCGTTGAAGCACATTTCAACGAAGGTCAAGCTACCTTAATGTAATTTAGCCATTGGCAAGTAAATCTAGCGAAGCATCAGAGATGGTCCGATGATCTCACCGTTGAAGCACAGTTTAACGAAGGTCAAGCAACCTTGATGTAATTCAGTCGTTGGCAAGTAAATCCAGCGAAGCATCAGAGATGGTCCGATGATCTCACCGTTGAAGCACATTTCAACGAAGAACAAGCAACCTTGATGTAATTTCGTCGTTGGCAAGTAAATGTAGCGAAGCATCAGAGATGGTCTGATAATCTTCATCCGTTGAAGTACATTTCAACGAAGGTCAAGCAACCTTGAAGTAATTCAGTCGTTGCCAAGTAAATTTAGTGAAGCATCGGAGATGGTCCGATGATCTTCACCATTGAAGCACATTTCAACGAAGGTCAAGCAACCTTGACGTAATTCAGTCGTTGGCAAGTAAATTCAGTAAAGCATCGGAGATGGTCCGATGATCTCACCGTTGAAGCACATTTCAATGAAGGTCAAGCAACCTTGACGTTTTCAACCGTTGGCAAGTAAATCTAGCGAAGCATCAGAGATGGTCCGATGATCTCAACCGTTGAAGTTCATTTCGGCGAAGGTCAGACAACCTTAACGTTATTCAGCCGTTGGCAATTAAACCCAGTGAAGCATCAGAGGTGGTCTGATGATGGTAACCATTGAAGGACATTTCAAGGAAGGTCAGGCAACCCTGACAACACAAACTGTTGGCAGTAACTCCGACAGAACGCTGAAAAGACCTGACGATACAAACTAGGGAAAAACATCCTCATCAGGGAGGACCGGTGATGGAATCTGTTATACAAGTCTTCATCAGACAAAGCACAACTCCCTAAGAGTCTCTTGTAGATGAGAAGTACATCCTCAGTGGGAAGTCTGTAGTCAGGATTAAAGACTTTGGTGATAACCCCAATGTCAACATCCTGGAGGTTCCTATAAGCTTTGGAGTAGACATCCAATCAATTCATCAAGGTCATTAGTGATAACTCTAGTCTCCAATAGAAGTCATGGGAGCAGACAGTCATCACATACCATTGGAAAATGGTCCGACAAACCACATTCAACATACATTTGCATCATGCTGCATTACATCGCATCATGATTATCTTGTCACATTTCAAGTGTCTAGTGTTCTTTATCCTATCCATGTCATTACATTGCATGAATATTATAAAGAGGGGCATCTATAGACACTTAAAATTTTGCATTCTTGTTACTAACCTTACAGGAGGACAGTATCATCTTCCAGAGATAACCCTGGAAGTTAAATCAGCTCAATCCCGGAGACAACCCCAGGATACTCGATTTTTCATCTCAGAGATAACCCCTAGATACTCAATTCAAGTCCCGGAGACAGCCCCGGGAGTTTCACTTCTAAACCTCGGAGATAACCCCGATAAAAGCTGTTCTAGTCCAGAGATAACCCCGGAGAAGTCAGTTTCAACCTCAGAGATAACCCCGAGGCACTCAATTCCAACCCCAGAGATAACCCCGGGAGGTCAAGCACACCTCAGAGATAACCCTGAGGACATTCAATACTCACAGCAGCCCAATCTCAGAGATAACCCTGAGCAACGACTACTACATCAGCTCAGAGCCGGAGATAACCCCAGTGAGGGGTAAAATTGTCATTTTACCACCTCGATACTACATTCACACCATCTCAATATCATTTCATCCCATATTTCACACAGAAGTGTCCTAGAAGAACTATATCTCAAAATCCTGAGTGACAACTACACAAGACAACACACCGGATAGAATTTGAAGACTTGAAGATCTGGTCATGGACCCATCTTCCCGGCTTCGTAAAACTTCTTATCCAATGTCATTGTGTAGCTCTCGAGAATAGCATTACGGAAAGGTATGGCACGCTGATAAGTGGTTTTATAACCACTTATTTAGATATTAACTGACTTAATTTGTTGCTTAAAATCATTTTATTGTATAGCTTTTTATGCATTTGTGCTTTGTTTTGTAGTTTTAGTACTGGGAACTCTCTTGGTGTTTTTGGAGCTAAGTTGTGCTCATAGCTATGATGAGTTGTGCTCATAGCTATGATGGATTGATGATGGAAAGGAAAATGGAGCTGAGTGTGACGCCTCCAAAACAGATATACATCACCCATCTTGAGTCGCCATGTATCACACTATATAAATCAAATACAAACTTCTTTAATGCAATTGTCGTATAAAAATATGACAAAACATAGTTGAGTTTTTACATGAATATTGCCTCATAGACAGTATACAAACTCAAATTCAATACTCAGTACACTTATTATCACACTAAGTAGTGAGGACTGCTAAAACAACCATCTCGGACCATCACTCCGTTCCCCGACTAGTTCCAGCTATATTCTCATTTCCTAAAGAGAACAGTGAAAGAAAAGGGTGAGCTTAACTAGCCCAGTAAGAAATATTATGACTAAGATAATGCAGAATAAATTATCATTAGTCTTCAACAGTGTCAAACTGATAAAATACAATAAACATCAAGTTTAACTGCAGCGGAATAAGCAATCCATTAGAAGAGTCAAATAGAACATAATGTCTACTATCTCCTCTAGATTAAAATTCCATTAATGTTTCATTCCTGTAATACTCATCAATAGTTCTTTGTTATACCCAAGATAAAGATAACTCTCATCACCCGTCTTCACCTGAACCACCACAGATTATAATTAAATTCACAATTAATATTTATAATCAGGTAAATCAACAGTTCATACAACTGTAAAACCAATAATGATGAAACTCAGCTTAATAGTATCATGACCACGAATTATCCATGCACTACGGGCTAAGGATATTTGTGTTTTCAATTACGATCATGATTATACCGAATAATCTCTGGTCATAATCATACCAACAACTGTCCATCAATGCACTACAGGCCACTGAGGACTTTTACCGCATCATTTGTAACATTACGGGTCACGATTATACCGAATGATCCATGGTCATAATCGTACCAATCAATAGTCCATCTATGCACGTAAGCCAAAGATATACAACTCTAAAACCAATAATCAACTGTTCATCTTTGCACGTAAGCCAAAGATATACAACTCTAAAACCAATAATCAACAGTCCATCTTTGTACGTAAGCCAAAGATATACAACTGTAAAATCAATAATCAACAATCCATCTATCCACGTAAGTCAAAGATGACTTTCATCACAATATAAGCATGAGGATGATGACAATGATATAAGCATTAATCAAACGAAATCAAGGATAAATAATAATGACTTTAAATTTATCCAGAGTATAAAAATATCCAAATTGTCAACATGATACTGCTTTGTGGAGTAAAATTCAATAATAATATTCATGTCTCAAAAATAATTTGGACAGAAAAGAAATATATTTTTCGGGTGAATAGTAACCCGTGAATAGTAACTCATGAATAGTACCCCAGCACGAAAAGTACCCCAAATACCCGAGTGAATAATACTAGAGTGAATAGTAACTGGATGAATAGTAACCCATGAATAGTAACTCATAAATAGTACCCCGGCACGAAAAGTGTCCCGAATACCCGATTGAATAATACTAGAGTGAATACTAACCGGGTGAATAGCAAACCGTAAATAGTAACTCATGAATAGTATTCTGGTAATAATATCCAAATATTATCAATCACTTAATAATCTCATAATCTAATATCATTAATATTATAACAATATTTTACTCATTTCTTAAACTTATAAACAATTTTTTTTAATTCATTACACTTTACTAATTAATGCATTTAATCATCTTAAAATGCCAAACTCATAAGATTTCATCACCAATAACCAAAACTCTCATCAAAAATCTGCATATACCTTATATAGGATTCTCAAGCCATAAAATTCTATTTTCCAATTTCCTTACTTCAGATAACATATTTAATTTATTTACTCATTACTAGTCCATTTTCATGAAAAATACCAAATCAGTACAAACAAATTTTCTTTTTCTCGATTTAGCGTAATATAGTCCCATATTGAACATATATTTTTTCTCGAAATTTTTAAAATTCATTTAATATTTTTCAGTATGGCCAAAATCGCCAAATATTTAGACATTTATCATAAAATTTGTACTTTTGTCCAAAATTTCGAAATTTACAGGTATACTCTCATTATATACATGTAATCCCAATAAAAATTTCACCAATTTTGGAGTTAACCACAAGGAGTTATAAAGGTTTACTTTTAAAATAGTTTTTTCCCATAAAATTCATAACTCCTAATCTATACATCCAAAAATCGCCATTTTTGGACACAATCTAGAAAACACAACAAATAATCATTTCCAACTTTTCCAGAATTTTTGAGGGTCAGAAAAATTACGAAACTACAAATGGATTTTCACCCGCCATGCGATAATCCAAGTAGACAGATCATTTCCACAATTTAATAAAGAATGAATACGAAGGGTTATTCACCATGCATGCAGTAGTCCGCGTAGACACGTTATTCCAATAGAATAATAAAGAATGGAATAACAAAAGAATTCACCAATCATGCGATAGACCGCACAGACAGGTTATTCCAACAGAATAATAAAAAATTGAATAATAGAAGAATTCACCAGGCATGTGATAGATCAAGATGCATAAAGTTATTCCAATGAGAATAATAAAGAATGGAATAACAAAAGAATTTACTGTGCATGCGATAGACCGTATGCATAAAAGTTATTCAAAATGTAATAATAAAGAATGGAATAACAACCCTTACGAGTATTGAAAGAAAATAACTCTCTTCATGAATACGAAAGAAATAATATCCCTTACCTTAGAAGAAAACTGGATACTAGAATAATGAGGTAGCATAATTCTCTTCTTCTTTCTCTCTATAATTTCTCTCGGTAATAATTGCTTTTGTGAGTCTTATTGAATTGGTGAGAAATGAAGGAAGAATGAGCTTCTATTTATAGGAAAATATAGTTTCAATAATTGCACATTTTGGGGCTCGAAATATTACAGTATAATACCTTCAACTATACCTCCAATTTTAATTTAGTCATGCAAGTAGTATCAAACTTGCACCATCTCCCCTAATAGTAAATCATGTGAATCAATAGTAAATTATGTGACTCAATAGTTATAAACACGTGAAAAATTAATTATAGTATAGTACCTTCATCTATACCAATATTTTTAATTTAGTTATGCAAGTATTATCAATCTTGCACCAATTCCCCTAATAGTAAATCATGTGAATCAATAGTACATACATGTGGACTCATAGTTATAAGCATGTGAATTAATAGCAATTAATTACTCATTTATCCGCTTAATTACCCGATTGGTCAACATAACCTCTAAACATTAATTATTATCGAAATAAATATCGATTTCCACTAACACTAATAATTCCCACACAATAGAATTATCAATTTCATCTTTAATCAACACGAACTTATTCATCATTAATATTATAACCCATAATATTTAACAACCAGGTCTTTCCTAGGAAATATGGGGCTTTCCGATAAGGATTACTCATTATTGGCGCGCAATTAGGTGACCAAACCTCTCTTTGACATAACTTCTAGACATTGTCAATATTGCAAATAATAATATGAATAACTTTGTCGTCTCAATTATTGTTTTAATAATATAACATATTATATAGATGATACTGTGACAATAATTGAATCAATAATATGAGAGATATGATGTAGCAATTACTGTAGCAATAATTGAGTATAACTGAATGACTTCTTACGTAAGCATCAATAATCAATACCGTGTGCTACTATGCAACCACGTGTATTACTGTACTTTTATCACCGATTATTTTATGATAGCTTGCTTACTTTGAAAAAAAATTCACATATCACCCTTAACTATAACCTTTTATGAATTTAACCATTTACTAAATAGAATAATTATAAGAAAATTGAATACTTTCATTTCATAAAATTCGGGGTCTCACAATGAAATTTCGCCCTCGCGAGCACATAAGTTATTAACACATAGCACATAATCCAATTCTTAAAACTCGATAAGAGTTGAAGACCTCTATGTTTTCTATTTCCTTAAACATTACTTTCTAAGGTTTCCCCACCTAAGGTTCATAACCTAAGGCTTTGATACCAACCTGTGACTCCCCTAAATCCAGGTACTCCATTCCCACAAGATTTGGTGCTCACTTATCAAAAACTATTATATCTAACTACCCATAATAAGGGACAAAGACATAATTAGAATAATTTAAACAATAATCTCTCCCATTAAAGGGTTACATCATCATTTCAAATTAAATCCCAGGTAATCTAACCTTAAAACTTATTACATCAGTTTGCGGAATACATCACATATTTAAAACAAGTCTTGAAACATAAGATATAAAATTATCACAAGTCTTCATCATTTGGACATCTTGCCCTTGCCTTTGCTAGTCGACGGCTCATCAACTTTATCCACTTTAGCTGCGGTTTTAATTGCAAGAGTGAGCAAACAAATGCTCACTGATATAGAACGTAACAATGATAATAACATGAGAGTGAACAATGAAAGCTGAATAATAAGGAACTTGTTCTACAAATCAAACTAGAAAACAAGTTCGAACTTTAATTATCTGAGGGTCTTAAAACCACGAACTATGTCCCCGGTACTTAGGTATTATTACCCAACCTTAATAGTCATTTAATTATTTGAGTGTTTTCTAGATTGTGTCCAAAAATTCCAAAATTTACAGTGTATACTCCTATTATATACATGTACTCCCAATAAAAATTTAACTAATTTTTGAGTTAACCACAAGGAGTTATAAGGGTTTACTTTTAAAATAGTCTTTTTCCATAACTCCTAATCTATATATCCAAAAATCGCCATTTTTGGACACAATCTAGAAAACTCAACAAACTATAATTTCTAATTTTTCCAGAATTTTTGAGGGTCAGAAAAATTACGAAATTGCAAATGGATTTGCACCCGCCATGCGGTAATCCACGTAGACAGATCATTTTCATAATTTAATAAAGAATGAATATGAAGGGTTATTCACCATGCATGTGGTAGTCCGCGTAGACAGGTTATTCCAACAGAATAATAAAGAATGGAATAACAGAAGAATTCACCAGGCATGCGATAGAGACGCATGCACAAAAAGTTATTCCAACATGATAATAAAAATGGAATAATGTAAGAATTCAAAGAGATATGGGATAGACCGCATGCATACGGTTATTCCAATAGAATAATAAAGAATGGAATAACAGAAGAATTCACCAGGCATGCGATAGACCGCATGCATGTAATTCCAATAGAATAGTAAAGAATGGAATAACACAAGAATTCACCAGAATGCGATAGATCGATGCAGACGAAAGTTATTCCAATGAATAATAAAGGATGGAATAATGTAAGAATTCACTGTGCATGCGATAGACCGCATGCATAAAGTTATTCCAACAGGATAATAAAAATGGAATAATGTAAGAATTCAATGCATACATGGGATAGACAAGATGATAGGTTATTCCAATGTAATAATAAAGAATGGAATAATAGAAGAATTCACCGAGCATGCGATAGATCATATGCATAAAAGTTATTCCAATAGTATAATAAAGAATGGAATAACACAAGAATTCACCAGGAATGTGATAGACCGCACAGACAGGTTATTCCAACAGAATAATAAAGAATGGAATAACAACCCTTACGAGTATTAAAAGAAAATAACTCGCTTCATGAATACGAAAAAAATAATACCCCTTAAGTTAGAAGAAAACTAGATACTAGAATAATGAGGTAGCAGACTTCTCTTCTTCTTTCTCTCTATAATTTCTCTCGATAATAATTGCTCTTGTGAGACTTAGTGAATTGGTGAGAAATGAAGGAAGAATGAGCTTCTCTTTATAGGAAAATATCAATAATTGCACATTTAGGGGCTCAAAATATTACAGTTTAATACCTTCAACTATACCTCCATTTTTAATTTAGTCATGCAAGTATTATCAAACTTCCACCACCTCCCCTAATAGTAAATCATGTGAATCAATAGTAAATCATGTGACTCAATAGTTCTAAACTTGTGAAAAAATTAATTATAGTATAGTACCTTCATCTATACCTCCATTTTTAATTTAGTCATGTAAGTATTATCAATCTTGCACAAATTCCCCTAATAGTAAATCATGTGAATCAATAGTACACACATGTGAACACATAATTATAAGCATGTGAATTAATAGCAATTAATTACTCATTTATTCGGTTAATTACCCGATTGGTTAACATAACCTCCAGATATTAATTATTATCGAAATAAATGTCGATTTCCACTAACACTAATAATTCCCACACAATGGAATTATTAATTTCATCTTTAATCAACACGAACTTATTCATCATTAATATTATAACTCAAGATATTTAACAACCAAGTCATTCTCAGGAAAGAGGGGGCTTTTCGATAAGGATTTCTCCTTATTGGCGCGCAGTTAGGTGACCAAACCTCTCCTTGACAGAACTTCTAGACATTATCTGTGACACCCCCAAATCCAGGTACTCCATTCCCACAGGATTTGGTGCTCACTTATCAAAAACTATTATATCTAACAACTCATAATAAGGGACAAAGACATAATTAGAATAATTTAAACAATAATCTCTCCCATTAAAGGGTTACATCATCATTTAAAAATAAATCCAAGGTAATCTAACCTTAAAACTTATTACATCAGTTTGCGGAATACATCACATATTTAAAACAAGTCTTGAAACATAAAATATAAAATTATCATAAGTCTTCATCATTTGGACATCTTGCCCTTGCCTTTGCTAGTCGACGACTCATGAACTTTCTTCACTTTAGATGTAGTGTTAATTGCAAGAGTAAGCAAACAAATGCTCACTGATATAGAACGTAGCAATGATAATAACATGAGAGTGAACAACGAAAGCTGAATAATAAGGAACTTTTTCTACAAATTAAACTAGAAAACAAGTTCGAACTTTAATTATCTGAGGGTCTTAAGACCACGAACTATGTCCCCGGTACTTAGGTATTATTACCCAACCTTAACAGTCATTTAGACTATACGGACCCTTCTTATTGTACTTAAGGGGATCATCCCTTTGTACCATGTATTGTGCACAAACATCTAAACGTTACACGTACAAAATCCCCTATGTTAGTGTTGTTCGTCTCAGTTTGGATTTAGAATTTCCTCACTAAAGAAAGTTTTGTTTGGAACTAGCTTATCAGTGTTTCTATAATTTTAGAACACTATTCGAATATAGATTAATTCAATCAATAAAGGTTTTCTTACTACTTGAAGGTTTAATACAACGATAAAGCTTTGAACAAGGTTATTAAAGTCAAAGATTGAATAACATTAATATATAATTGAGTAATCATGATATACATGCAAAGCGCTATAGAAGAGTTAAAACAATCTCCCTTGAATCAATGTATTAGAACATTTTATGCTTTGAATAATAGTTAGGAAACTAAATCTCGCTCAATGTAACGAATTAGGTTACATAAGCTTGCAAGATAGGTTAAGCTTGCTCAAATTCATAAAGAATGTTAGAAACTTGCAGAATAATAATATAAGAATGGAAACTTGCGTTCGATATGAAAAGAACAAAGATCGAAAGCTTGCTCAATTGTAAAGAGATAAGGTTTAGAACTTGCACAATTATAAAAGTAGGGTTAGAGAACATGCCTCGTACGTAGGTTAAACAATCACTACTCACATTCTCCCCAAGTCCTACACATACCATATGTATTGACAATACACATTAGTTACACTAACATTACCTTCATGAGTCGCTTTCTAATTTTAGTATAGCTACTAACTAAGTTTAAGTTTAAACAATATCGCATCTTTTCATGAACATTACTTTTTAGCTTTATTACAACTACTTGTGTGATCATGTCATTTCACCACATACACATTAACAACTTGATACAACATCCTATTACATGTCCAACATGTTATCATTAAGTTATATTAACACACAAAGGATTGCACTTGAATTAGCGCATCCCGACGCCCTCTGATTGGCTCTAAATACACAATAGTCCTAAAGATGGACATTTTGACCCTTCATAACGATTTCAAATTGAAAAACTGAAAGAATAAAAGTTATAGGGCTATTCGTCCTCTTTCCGAATCATCTTGAATCACCTCAATCGAAGTTCGTATGAAAACATTTTGGCCATTTTTCTACAGGAGGTCAAAATTGTCCGATCCGGACCACTTTTCCAAATACGTCGGTATGCGAAAGCGATGGTGCCGTGGCTCAATTCCAAAGACTACAACACTAACTTCCGCCTATTTGTGGTATACTGGGTGCAAAATTTGGCGTTGAGGCTCCGAATTACAGAACACCCATAACTAGAAACAAAACCAAGCTACTATGTCTTAATTTCTAACACCAATTAACATGTATAACTTATGTAAAGTACACATAAATATTACCAAGCATATATGTACCAATTTAAACAACTAAACAAAAATTTTAGAAAACTTAAATTTTGAAAACACGATTTAAAAACCAAAACTCCATGGTTGATATATTTTGACACTGTAAACACTGCTATATATAATCTTCTACTATTCAATTTCTCACGAATTTGATAACGTTAAACAACACCCATATATGATAACTAACATATTCAACAATATAATCCATACCATATAAACAATGTTTGAAAAAAAAGCCAGAAATCAATTTACAGAGAACTTATATAAAACTAAAACTTGAAGAATTATAAATGAATTATACCTTAAATCCTTGATTGAAAGCTAGCAAAAGATAGTGTTAGGGCTTAGAAATCCTCTTCTTCCTCTTGCCAATCTAAAACTCTGTGTTTTACTCTCCAAACCCTCTCTACTCTATACTAGCCTTAAGAGAGAAGAAGAAGAATGCGTAGAAATAACATGGCCACTTCCCCACGTAGTCTTTCAGTTAAAGAACAAAAAGACGCGTCAGTTGAAATAATGCCAAAGGTCATAAGGCCTTGTTTGGATAACCAACTCTCAAACTAAATTATTTTAATAACATTTATATTATATAGTTTTATGTCACACTTTTAGTTGATTAATTTAAATATCTTAGTTTAGTTAATTTAAATAACTTATAATACTACTAATAATAAAAATCTTATTATCATTAATAAATAATTAATTATATATCTAATTTAATTAATAAATTAGACACATCACTTTATTTAATTTATTCATTTTCATTAAATTAAACAATTCATTTAATTAACTAATTTCTTAAATATTAAGCAATTGATTTAATTTAATTATCTCCTTAAATTAAATCCAACAAATAAAATTATCATTACTCGATTCAATTAACATTAATTAATTTAGCTACTAAATCAATTCATGACAATTCATCAAATATTTATTTTCCTCAATAAATAAATTATTTTAAATATTTATTTAATTCCATAAGTATTTAAATTAAATTACAAATTCCTTGATCGTTACATCCTTCCCTTCTTAAAAGGATTCTGTCCCCAGAATCACAACTCAAAAAAAAAATTTATTCATTACATTCTTCCCTCCTTATCAAGGTTCTGTCCCCAGAATCGCTATACAAAATCAAGCAAACAACTAAGGATAATTCCTCATCATAACGCTTTCAAGTTCCCACGTAGCTTCTTCAGCATTGTGGTTCCTCCATATTACCTTAACAGAAGGTATCACCTTATTCCTCAGTACTTGCTCTTTTCTGTCAACAATTTGAACATGGACTTCTTGATATGATAAATCTTTCTCAAATTGTAAGGGCTCATATTCTATAAAATGTTTATAGTCAGGCTTATATAGTCTCAATGCCGAGACATGGAAAACATTATGAATATGCTCCAACTCCGGAGGTAAGGCTACCTCGTACGCCACTTCGCCAACACGTCGAAGCACTTCGAAAGGTCCTATAAATCTAGGGCTCAATTTCCCCTTCTTGCCAAATCGAATTTTCCCCTTCTAGGGAGATACTTTCAAGAAAACATAACTACCGACATCGAATTCCCGATTCTGTCGATGCTGATCGGCATATTTCTTCTGTCTATCTTGTGCAGCTATCAGTCTCGCTCGAATCACTTTGATGATCACGATAGTCTATTGCACCAATTCTGGACCCAATAGCCGACGTTCACCAATCTCGTCCCAACATAATGGAGTTCTGCACTTCCTACCGTATAACGCTTCGTAAGGCGACATGCCAATACTTGCATGATAACTATTATTATAAGTAAATTCCACCAATGGCAGATGGTCATCCCAATAGACACAGGTACACCATGTCTTGACACAATCTCTTTCACGTATAGTTTTACTAACCGATCTAGAGTAAATCGAATCTTTATTGGCAAAAAGTGTGCTGACTTCGTCAACCGATCGACAATCACCCAAATGGCATCGTAACCTTGCTGAGTCGTTGGAAGACCTACCACAAAATCCATTGTGATATGCTCTCATTTCCATTCTGGTATCTCTAACGGTTGTAATAATCCCCTTGGCCTTTGATGTTCAGCTTTGACTTTCTGACACGTTAAGCATTTCGCCACACACTCAGCCACATCCCTCTTCATATTCGGCCACCAAAAATGATGTTTAAGATCTTGGTACATTTTTGTACTCCCAGGGTGAATAGAATATCGTGAGTTGTAAGCTTCATTCAGAATTTCTTCTTTAACTTCCGTTACAGGAAGAACCCAAATCCTCCCTTCGAATCAAAGTAACCATTCTGAATCAATTTTGAATTTGTCTCCCTCACCTACAGATATCTTCTGTTTTATCTTTTCGCAGTCTTCATCCTGAAGTTGTGCATTTTTCACCTTATCTACCAACGTTGAACTATTTCCCATCCGAATAACTTTTCATCGGATTCGCTTGATATTTAATTTCTAACTCCATCTTAGCCATTTCCGACACTAATTTTTCTTGATCGCTTAACATCATTAACTTCTCCGTCCCTTCCTACTTAAGGCATCGTAAATAACATTCGCCTTTTCGGATGATAAAAATCTCGCAATCATAATCTTTGATCACTCCAACCATCTTCTTTGTCGCATGTTCAAATCTTTTTGTGTAAAGATATACTTGAGACTTTTATTGTTTGGTATATATCTCACACCTTTCTATAAAGATAATGTCTCCAAATTTTTAGGGCAAACACTCATCGCCGCTTAACTCCAAGTCATGAGTCGGATACCCCTTCTCGTAATCTTTCAACTAACGTGATGCATACGCAATAACTCTGCCATTTTGCATAAGCACACAACCTAGTCCTTTATGCGATGCGTCACTATACACCACAAAATTTCCTGTATCATCAGGCAACGACAACGCAGGTGCTGAACTCAACCTCTTCTTTAACTCTCGAAAACTTTCCTCATACTTCTCTGTCCAAACAAACTTAACCGTTTTTCTAGTTAAATTTGCCAACGGAATTGCAATCTTGGAAAAGTCTTGAATAAAACGCTGATAGTAACCTGCCAATCCTAAGAAACTCCTCACTTGGTGTCTTCGGCTGATCCCAGTTTATTACAGCTTCCACCTTTGATGGATCTACCAAAATTTCGTCCTTATCAATAAAGTGCCCGAGAAACTGTACACGTTCCAACCAAAATTCACATTTTGAGAACTTAACGTACAAATTCTCTTTTCTCAACGTTTCCAATGTCAATCTCAAATGTTCCACATGTTCCTCCTTGGTCTTGGAATACATCAATATATCATCAATAAACACCACCACAAACTTGTCTAGGAATGGTTTAAACACCCTGTTCATCAAGTCATGAACGCTGCAGGTGCGTTAATTAAACCAAAAGATATAACCAGAAACTCATAGTGACCATACCGAGTTCTGAACGCTATCTTCGGTACATCCTCCGGCCTCACCTTCAATTGATGATAACCACTTCTCAAGTCTATCTTAGAGAAATACCTCGCTCCCTTCAACTGATCGAATAGGTCATCGATTCTAGGTAATGGATACTTGTTTTTAATCGTGACCTTATTCAATTCTCTATAATCAATGCAAAGCCGTATCGATCCATTTTTCTTCTTAACAAACAACACTGGTGCTCCCCATGGCGAAACACCCAGCTGAATATATTTCTTGTCAAGTAATTCTTGCAATTGCACCATCAATTCCTTCATCTCTACCGGGGCCATTCTTTATGGTGCCTTAGATATCGGAGCCGTTCCTGGTAGTAGGTCAATCACAAACTCAATTTGTCGATCTGGCAGAAGACCCGGCAAATCGTCTGGAAATACATCTGCAAAATCTCTTATGATCGGTATCTCTTCTAACTTTGCACTCTTCTTCTGTGTATTGACTATGTAGGCTAAATATCCTACACATCCTTGTCTCAACAACTTCTTGGATTGCATCACCGTTAGACAATTTGCTTGTCGAGGTGACTTGCTCCCATAAAACACAACCTTTGATGGAGTCATAAGGTTAACACACTTTCTTTGGCAATCAATTACTACTCCGTAATTGAATAACCAATCCATTCCTAGAATAACATCAAATTCACCAAGTCTAATTGGTATCAAATCTACCATCATCTCGTGACCCTTTATATCCACTCTACAATTCCTATATATGTATCTAACAGGAATCACTTCCTTATTCGCAATCTCTATAATTAAGGGAAATTCTAATTCTTCCTGAGGCAAATCTAAGTTCTGAGCAAATTCATCGGATATAAATGAACAAGTAGCACCCGAATCAAATAGTACATACGCATTAATACCATTAATCGGAATGATACCTGACACCACATCCTTAGACTGTACAGCATCCCGCACGGTCATATTAAAAGTCCTCGTAGTAGGTTGACTTGATTGAGCTGGTCCAGTGAAAGCCAATGCACCACCACCGTTGTTGTTTCCTTTTCCACCACTTGCACTTCCCGCTGGCTTCTTAGGGCAATCACGAGCCATGTGATCCTTTGAACCGCAGGTAAAGCATGCTCCTTTCTTTGGACTAAAACAGTTCGGTGCAATGCGTCCCTCCTGACCACAGTTTAAACACACTCTCTTTCCCTTCAAACATACTGCAGTATGGTTCTTCCCGCAAGTTGCTCAAGCCTCAAACTTTTTCTTCTATTAATTTCCTTGATGTCCTCCCACAGTCGAATTCTCGCTCCATTTCCTCTTCTGACTATTACTTCCAAGATTGCTACCACCAGCCTTATTCTCATTTTCATTCTTCTTCTTCTTCTGTTCTAGATTGTACTTGGTCAAGGCATCGCTTCCACCTTCCGCGATGATTGCCTTCTCCAGTACAGTCGTAAATGTGTTTAGTTGGAACATTGAAACTTTGATGTAAAGCCAGGGTTTCAATCCTTGTTCAAACCTTCTCGCTTTATGCTCATCAATATTAACTTGATAAGTGGCAAACCTTGCCAACTCATTAAACTTCGCAGCATATTCCGACACCATCATAGTTCCTTGCTTCCACTCAAGAAATTGCACTTTCAGCTGATTCCGAGAACTTGCTGGAAAGTACATCTCAAAAAACATTTCTTTGAATCTATCCTATGCTATCACTCCTTGTCCTCCACGAACCTTGTTTGCTTGCCACCAGTAGCTAGCTTCAGATTTCAGCATGAACGTTGCGAACGCAGTCTTTTGATCTTCATTAACTCTAGCAACGTCGAACACCTTCTCCATTTCCATGATCCAGGTTTGGGCTTCCACTGGATTCATAGATCCTCGAAGCTCTGGAGGTCCAAGACTTGAGCTTGCGGTTGATTCGCAAGGGCACTTGTCAACAGAGCTACCAATTGTTGAACCGGATTAGCGTTGGTCTCGTTGTTATTAGTAGACCCCTCAAGAGGTACTTGCTGACGTGGTTGTCTTCTTCTAAGAAGCATCTTCTGTTAAAATATACGCTTATTAGCTCATTACTCAACTTCTTGGGTATTTAAAGTTTAATGTAAACATTCCAAGATTAAAGCTTTAACACATAACATTTCAAATAAACTCTAATATTTTATTCATTCATAAAGTTTTAGAACATACTCAAAATAGCATAACCGCTATAAACATCTACCTTCCTAACTAGACCAGCTTTCGAGGATTACATACTCATACTATCCCTTTATTTATCTCAAAATAAGGGATTCACAGCTTATTTATTCACATAATTAACCACACATTATTATCTATCTTATTCTATCTAGGCATATTAAGACGTCGTAAGGCTTCCCAACGTTCCTCCTCCATGATACGATATGACGTTCTACGATCCATCACGAACCACGATGTATTCTCAAACTGAGGTGGATAATAGTAGACTCGATTCTGGGCCCTATCAATCGCTGAATTAAAAGCATAATGCATCTCCTTCATCTTGGCTTTCTTCACTTGAACCTTAGCCTCAACACGGTCTACACATTGAGTTGCCTTAATCCACGCATCCTCTTCTCTTGCACACTTAGCTGACTCCTCCTTGAAATCATCTTTCAATTTCTCCATATCCGTCTTCATCTTCTCGCAATCGCCAATGTGTCTTCATGTCGACCCTTTTTATGAAAGTCCCACTCCGTGTTCCCAAGTTTTGAGTCGATTTCACATTTACGATCCTTTTGCTCCTTCGGCGTGATGCATCTCAACCATTTCCTTCAGCTCCTGGACCTCATCCTGTAACTCTACATTACGATCGTATATAGCATCATACATCTCCGGTGATATGGAGTTTGGTGGAAACTCCTCAGGATCCTCCTCCTCATCATCCTCTTCTACCTCCTAAGAACTATCCTCCACGGGATCGGTCACAGGCTCATCCTCTTGCATCAACTGCTCTCGCACTACATGAATATCCCGGGGCTCATAATCTTTAGGTATCTGAGGTATCACCTCTTTAGCTGGACTAGATCCTCCTTCGGTAGACTACCTGACAACAAAATGTTTTAGGTTTTATTTAATATTTTCGATACTCGCGAGCACATAAGTTATTAACACATAGCACATAATCCAATTCTTAAAACTCGATAAGAGTTGAAGACCTCTATGTTTTCTATTTCCTTAAACGTTACTTTCTAAGGTTTCCCCACCTAAGGTTCATAACCTAAGGCTTTGATACCAACCTGTGACTCCCCCAAATCAAGGTACTCCATTCCCACACGATTTGGTGCTCACTTATCAAAAACTATTATATCTAACTACCCATAATAAGGGACAAAGACATAATTAGAATAATTTAAACAAAAATCTCTCCCATTAAAGGGTTACATCATCATTTCAAATTAAATCCCAGGTAATCTAACCTTAAAACTTATTACATCAGTTTGCGGAATACATCACATATTTAAAACAAGTCTTGAAACATAAGATATAAAATTATCACAAGTCTTCATCATTTGGACATCTTGCCCTTGCCTTTGCTAGTCGACGACTCATCAACTTTCTCCACTTTAGTCATTAGAAGTTAATTGCAAGAGTGAGCAAACAAATGCTCACTGATATAGAACGTAGCAATGATAATAACATGAGAGTGAACAATGAAAGCTGAATAATAAGGAACTTGTTCTACAAATCAAACTAGAAAACAAGTTCGAACTTTAATTATCTGAGGGTCTTAAGACAACGAACTATGTCCCCGGTACTTAGGTATTATTACCCAACCTTAATAGTCATTTAATTATCTGAGGGTTTTCTAGATTGTGTCTAAAAATTCCAAAATTTACAGTGTATACTCCTATTATATACATGTACTCCCAATAAAAATTTCACTAATTTTGGAGTTAACCACAAGGAGTTATAAGGGTTTACTTTTAAAATAGTCTTTTTCCATAACTCCTAATCTATACATCCAAAAATTGCCATTTTTGGACACAATCTAGAAAACTCAACAAACTATAATTTCCAATTTTTCCAGAATTTTTGAGGGTCAGAAAAATTATGAAATTGCAAATGGATTTGCACCCGCCATGCGGTAATCCACGTAGACAGATCATTTCCACAATTTAATAAAGAATGAATATGAAGGGTTATTCACCATGCATGCGGTAGTCTGCGTAGACAGGTTATTCCAACAGAATAATAAAGAATGGAATAACAAAAGAATTCACGAGGCATGCGATAGATCAAGACAAACAAAGTTATTCCAATGTAATAATAAAAATGGAATAATGTAAGAATTCATGAGACATGGGATAGACCAGATTGTATAGGTTATTCCAACAGAATAATAAAGAATGGAATAACAGAAGAATTCCAAGCATGCGATAGACCGCACAGACAAGTTATTCCAATAGAATAATAAAGAATGGAATAACACAAGAATTCATCAGGAATGCGATAGACCGCACAGACAGGTTATTCCAACAGAATAATAAAGAATGGAATAACAACCCTTACGAGTATTAAAAGAAAATAACTCGCTTCATGAATACGAAAGAAATAATACCCCTTAAGTTAGAAGAATACTAGATACTAGAATAGTGAGGTAGCAGACTTCTCTTCTTCTTTCTCTCTATAATTTCTCTCGATAATAATTGATCTTGTGAGACTTAGTGAATTGGAGAGACATGAAGGGAGAATGAGCTTCTCTTTATAGGAAAATATCAATAATTGCAGTGTAATACCTTCAACTATACCTCCATTTTTAATTTAGTCATGCAAGTATTATCAAACTTGCACCACCTCCCCTAATAGTAAATCATGTGAATCAATAGTAAATCATGTGACTCAATAGTTCTAAACTTGTGAAAAAATTAATTATAGTATAGTACCTTCATCTATACCTCCATTTTTAATTTAGTCATGTAAGTATTATCAATCTTGCACAAATTCCCCTAATAGTAAATCATGTGAATCAATAGTACACACATGTGAACACATAATTATAAGCATGTGAATTAATAGCAATTAATTACTCATTTATCCGGTTAATTACCCGATTGGTTAACATAACCTCCAGATGTTAATTATTATCGAAATAAATATCGATTTCCAATAACACTAATAATTCCCATACAATGGAATTATCAATTTCATCTTTAATCAACACGAACTTATTCAACATTAATATTATAACTCAAGATATTTAACAACCAAGTCATTCTCAGGAAAGAGGGGGCTTTTCGATAAGGATTTCTCCTTATTGGCGCGCAGTTAGGTGACCAAACCTCTCCTTGACAGAACTTCTAGACATTGTCTGTGACACCCCCAAATCCAGGAACTCCATTCCCACAGGATTTGGTGCTCAATTATCAAAAACTATTATATCTAACAACTCATAATAAGGGACAAAGACATAATTAGAATAATTTAAACAATAATCTCTCCCATTAAAGGGTTAAATCATCATTTCAAATTAAATCCCAGGTAATCTAACCTTAAAACTTATTACATCAGTTTGCGGAATACATTACATATTTAAAACAAGTCTTGAAACATAAAATATAAAATTATCATAAGTCTTCATCACTTGGACATCTTGCCCTTGCCTTTGCTTGTCGACGGCTCATGAACTTTCTCCACTTTAGTTGTAGTGTTAATTACAAGAGTAAGCAAACAAATGCTCACTGAAATAGAACGTAGCAATAATAATAACTTGAGATTGAACAACGAAAAGTCAATAATCGTGAACTTGTTCTACAAATCAAACTAGAAAACAAGTTCGAACTTTAATTATCTCGAGGGTCTTAAGACCACGAACTATGTCCCCGTACTTTAGGTATTATTACCCAACCTTAATGAATCATTTAGACTATACTTTAACCCTTCTTATCGTATTTAGGGGATCACCCTTTGTACCATGTATTGTACACAAACATCTAAACGTTACACGTACAAAATCCCCTATGTTAGGGTTGTTCGTCTCAGTTTGGATTTAGAATTTCCTCACTAAAGAAAGTTTTGTTTGGAACTAGCTTATCAGTGTTTCTAGAATTTTAGAACACTATTCGAATATAGATCAATTCAATCAATAAAGGTTTTCTTACTACTTGAAGGTTTAATACAACGATAAAGCTTTGAACAAGGTTATTAAAGTCAAAGATTGAATAACATTAATATATAATTGAGTAATCATGATATACATGCAAAGCGCTATAGAAGAGTTAAAACAATCTCCCTTGAATCAATGTATTAGAAAATTTTATGCTTTGAATAATAGTTAGGAAACTAAATCTCGCTCAATGTAAAGAATTAGGTTACATAAGCTTGCAAGATAGGTTAAGCTTGCTCAAATTCATAAAGAATGTTAGAAACTTGCAGAATAATAATATAGGAATGGAAACTTGCGTTCGATATGAAAAGAACAAAGATCGAAAGCTTGCTCAATTGTAAAGAGATAAGGTTTAGAACTTGCACAATTATAAAAGTAGGTTAGAGAGAACTTGCCTCAGACGCGTCGTTAAACAATCACTACTCACGTTCTCCCCAAGTCCTACACATACCATATGTATTGACAATACACATTAGTTACACTAACATTACCTTCATGAGTCGCTTTCTACTTTTAGTATAGCTACTAACTAAGTTTAAGTTTAAACAACATCGCATCTTTTCATGAACATTACTTTTTAGCTTTATTACAAGTACTTGTGTGATCATGTCATTTCACCACATACACATTAACAACTTGATACAACATCCTATTACATGTCCAACATGTTATCATTAAGTTATACTAACACACAAAGGATTGCACTTGCATTAGCGCATCCCGACGCCCTCTGATTGGCTCTAAATACACAATAGTCCTAAAGATGGACATTTTGACCCTTCATAACGATTTCAAATTGAAAACCTTAAAGAATAAAAGTTATAGGCCTATTCGTCCTCTTTCCGAATCATCTTGAATCACCTCAATCGAAGTTCGTATGAAAACGTTTTGCCCATTTTGCTACAGGGGGTTAAAATTGTCCGATCCGGACCACTTTTCCAGCGCCGAGGCGCGAGTCAGTGGCGCCGGGGCGCGAATTCCAGCATCGGGGCATGAATTCCAGCGCGGGGGCATGAACTTTTGGCCTATTTGTGGCGCTGGGGCTCCAAATTACAGAACACCCATAACCAGAAACAAAACCACGCTACTATGTCTTAATTTCTAACACCAATTAAAATGTATAACTTATGTAAAGTACACATAAATATTACCAAGCATATATGTACCAATTTAAACAACTAAACAAAAATTTTAGAAAACTTAAATTTTGAAAACACGGTTTAAAAACCAAAACTCCATGGTTAATATATTTTGACACTGTAAACACTGCTATATATAATCTTCTGCTATACAATTTCTCATGAATTTGATAACGTTAAACAACACCCATATATGATAACTAACAGATTCAACAACATAATCCATACCATATAAACAACGTTTGAACAAAAAGCCAGAAATCAATTTACAGAGAACTTATATAAAACTAAAACTTGAAGAATTATAAATGAATTATACCTTAAATCCTTGATTGAATGCTAGCAAAAGATAGTGTTAGGGCTTAGAAATCCTCTTCTTCCTCTTGCCAATTTAAACTCTGTGTTTTACTCTCCAAACCCTATCTGCTCTATACTAGCCTTAAGAGAGAAGAAGAAGAATGCGTAGAAATAACATGGCCACTTCCCACGTAGTCTTTCAGTTAAAGAACAAAAAGACGCGTCAGTTGAAATAATGCCAAAGGCCATAAGGCCTTATTTGGCTAACCAACTCTCCCAACTAAATTATTTTAATAACATTTATATTATATAGTTTTATGTCACACTTTTAGTTGATTAATTTAAATAGCTTAGTTTAGTTAATTTAAATAACTTATAATACTAATAATAATAAAAATCTTATTATCATTAATAAATAATTAATTATATATCTAATTTAATTAATAAATTAGACACATCACTTTATTTAATTTATTCATTTTCATTAAATTAAACAATTCATTTAATTAACTAATTTCTTAAATATTAAGCAATTGATTTAATTTAATTATCTCCTTAAATTAAATCCAACAAATAAAATTATCATTACTCGATTCAATTAACATTAATTAATTTAGCTACTAAATCAATTCATGACAATTCATCAAATATTTATTTTCCTCAATAAATAAATTATTTTAAATATTTATTTAATTCCATAAGTATTTAAATTAAATTACAAATTCCTTGATCGTTATATTGTCAATATTGCAAATAATAATATGAATAACTTTGTCTTCTCAATTATTGATTTAATAATATAACATATTATACAAATGATATTGTGACAATAATTGAATCAATAATATGAGGAAATATAATGCAGCAATTACTGTAGCAATAATTGAGTATAACTGAGTGACTTCTTACATAAGCATCAATAATCAATACCGTGTGCTACTATTCAACCACGCGTATTACTGTACTTTTATCACCGATTATTTTATGATAACTTGCTTACTCTGAAAAAAATTTCATATATCACCCTTAACTTTAACCTTTTATGAATTTAACCATTTACTAAATAGAATAATTATAAGAAAATTGAATACTTTCATTTCATAAAATTCGGGGTCTCACACTGAGCATATTGCTAGATGTTGAAATGAAGATATGGAGGGAAGTGCCTTGAGCTTCCAAAGCAGCAGAAGAATGTAGCAGACAAGTCAGGACAAACTGGTGCACTTGCAGCCAAATTTGCTCCCGATTTGGCTTTGTGACACTAAAGACACAGGTGCCGTGCGACTTGCCAGAGATCTAGCATGACCAACTGTGTGCCTCTACAAAGCTTATCATGGAGCAGTTGCGCCAGTCTATGTTTTGCTGCTGACTTTAATTTAAGTTGTCCAATCAAATTTATATTGGGATAAGGGGCTTATGACTGAGACTCCTATTTAATTAGACGTATTTTCATTATGTAATTCATTCCACCCTTTGGGGGATCATTGAGCTACTGTTATTTTCTTTCTTTAATTTCAATAATAGATTAGAGTAGATTAACGTAGTTAATTTATAGATTTGATTAGATTGAACACTTTAAGCATTTGGAAGGCATTAGAGATTCAATATTGGAGCAGGAGAACAAATTTGCACTTTAATTCTCTACTCTTATTCTCTCTTTGATTCCTAATTGTATCTTATGATGTTTATTCAATATGTGGATGATAGATTTGATTCAGCTATGATTTAAATTCTATTTTGAGATTATAATGGATTCTATGGATTAGTGTATTCTGATATGTTTCATTGTTAGCTTTATTGATTGCTATGAGATTATCTAATTAGATTCATGCTTATTTGCTTAGTTGATTGGCCATCAATTACTGTGATAATCCATATGGACTTGAGAGACAAAGTATGGGTTTAGATATGATCTTATTAGCTTGTGATTGTATGTTCTACATTATGATGGGATGTATGATTTGTTCTTAGGATAGACATATACCGAAGCACCGCTCGTAGTTAATTGAGAACTTGGGCTTAAACCCTAATTATTTGTAAATCACATAGACATATAGTGGTTTAGGTAATGTGGGTGTTCATGTGTATTCTATCAACTGTGGATTATATATGATATGGGTATGGTACATTGAGAGATGGCTATACTTTACTTTCGTGTTCTTGACTAACAATCCGGTACAATTAGTTTGGCTTAACAGGGAGTGTGTTGATTTAAATGAATTAATAGATTAAATTGTGATCTCAGATCTTCGTTATCTAGTCTTATTCTAGGGATAATTAGTTTTATTTAATTTCATAGTTTTAATTTATTGGTAGCAAATCATTCATTTAAATAAGACTGAAACGGTTACGGGTTAGTGCTTAGTGAACTTTATTAGTTAATTCTTTGTGGGAACGATACTTTACTTACTCTTTACTACTTGTTGACCGTGTATACTTGTACGCATATATTGATCGGTAAAATGACCAACACACGCCTCAATCAGATGTCCGGATTGAAAGTTACGAAGGTTCAAGCGGACAACGCGTTGCATGAGTGCACGTACTTCAAGACGGCAGGACCCGTAGAGCCCCACCACGGGCAGTCGCAGGTGGAACCGCGGCTCCCCCCCTATAAATAGAGGGCTTGGGGTGGCCATTTTAGAAGGAGAAAAGGCGTGGAAGCCCTGTCCATTTTACTTTGTACACACTTTAAACTTAGTGCTTTCTTTTTTCAAAAACTTGTGAGCTCGTGTTTTGCTACATATTAAAATTTAACCGGTGGAAATCGAGTATTCATTCATCAAAAGCTATCTGAAGTCTTATTGGCAGCCCACTGTAAGACATCTTAGATTTTTAAGCTTTTTCTAACTTTCATCCACACATATCTATTCACGTTGAGAGTCATATTATGTGTGTATGCCCGGATCGTCGATTCGTGGCTTTTATTGCTTATATATATATATTATTAAAGTATGCTTCGATTGACCTCAAATATAATATTCAGAGCGTTTACTACTTATATATATCTCTTCCCATCAAACTCTATTTGATTGAGCCTGGATATACATCCGGTGCGTTTATTGCTTTTATATATATAGATACTTATATATATATATATATATATATATATACATTTCCGTCAGGCCTGGAGATCATTTCGTGCCCTTTTACAGCTTTTATATATTTATATATATATTTCCAGCTTTTATATATTTATATATATATTTACAGCTTTTATATATATAACTGTTTACTCAAATCTATTTCGTTTTCTAGCTTTTGTACATATTGCTTTATCATGTGAGCCTAGGAATCATGTGATCACAGATTCAGTTCCCGAATCTAGATTCGGTTCCCGTGATGGACATTTTCAACTGCAACCGACTTGTAAATTATTGTTCACGGTGTCTGAATTTCCATAGATGGCTCTCATGCTCACAAGGAGTTTGGCGCTGCTATGTATCTTATTTTCTTGAAGATACTTCGCATCTCAAAAATAATAAAAGCAATCGAGCCGAACACTTAATAAAATGGAAGTATCAAAGGACTCAATTACTATTAAGCACAAGGATTTGAAAAACCTATTTTACAAAACATCACTACCATATCTCGTTAAAATTGAACTTTTATACAAAATCCAAACCCTTTGTATATAGGTGCAAATGAGGCATAACACTACTTCCAAACAACTGCATATAGACCTACACACACACATTCAGATAAAAGTTTAAATTTAAAAGTAGCGGTAACCGTGTTATCACAGATGTCGGGGGGTGCCTAACACCTTTCCTCCGCATAATCAAGCCCCCGGACCCTAATGAATCTCAGTTTTGCAGACAAGTTAAATAGTGTCACATCACTAGGTCTATGTGCAAACCATTTCTCGGTTGAGTTGGTACAACCATTTAAAAATACCAACTGGCGACTCTTATAGTCAAATCGTCGACATATACATGTCGAACCTTTTCAAACTTGTTTTTTCAAACAAATCTCACCTAACATGAGAACACCAAAAGACAAGAACAGAAAGGAACAAATAAAAATCCTGAAGTCGACATTACTATCACATTAGGTACTCCTATTGACAAACAAGTAAAACTTTATTAGGGTTCCTTTATTAGTCACATTCAGTGAACTTATTCTCCAATAAGCACCTGTATCCTTGTTTTAGTGTCTCCACACAAATGATTACGAGACCAATCATACTCTTAAATAGAGCAAACATAGTATGTACTAATCTATCCGGAATTAGTAACCCCACATTAGTGATCCATAGATTCGAAACATTTTAGTTTTGAGCTATCAAGAATTTAGATCTCTTTAGCATGATCAACAACATGATTCTAAAAGCATTTCTCAATAACTATGGGTTTATCTCATTTATTAATTCAATTAATTAACATGGATAAAGTGTAGCGCCCCCAAATTCGGGTCCCTTGAACCACGAACCTGGTGTGTAAGACCCCAACTTTTATGAATAAAGATGAATTTTCTATAATTATCATTTTTAAATATTATGGAATGAATTTGATATAATGTTATAGCTGTGGGTAATATTTATAAATTTTGCAAAGTACGCGAGTTGTTATATAATATTCGATTGGTGGGAATATTCATTTTAACAGGAATATTCGTATTTACAAGACAATCATTGGTTGACCCCACAATAGAATTATTGTCGGATTGAGAAAATGACAAAAATATTTTATGAAAATAACGGCGGAAGTTTTATCATTAACTGTTGAAACACCCGATGTTAAAAGTACAGGAATACGCGTGGTTGCATAGTGGGCATTTTATATAAAACAGAATACTTTTATAAAGTTATTCATTTTATTAGACTATAAATAGAATATATTATATTTTATTATGCATAGTGTTTTCATAATGCCTGCATAGTGTTTGCATAGTAAAATATTTTTATATAAAATAGAATACTTTTATAAAGTTATTCGTTTTATTAGATTATAAATAGAATATATTATATTTTATTTAAAAGATTTTGTTTTATTAGAATATTTTATAGTAAACCAATCTGGATTGTCCGTTTAAAAGTAAATCAATCTGGATCGTTTAGGAATTAGTTACTATTCAGTCCATACTCCTATAAATAGAAGCTCATTCCTTCATTATTTCTTATGAATTCACTGAAACTCTAGAGAGAGAAACTATAGGGAGAAAGAAGAAAAGTATTCTGCTACTTCACTACTCCTATATCCAGTTTGTTCTAAGGTAAGGGGTATTATTTCTTTCGTATTCATGAAGAGAACTTCTGTTATTCCATTTTTTTTATTCTATTGGAATAACCTGTATACGCGGTCTACCCTATACTTGGTGAAATTCTTCTGTTATTCCATTCTTTATCATGATGTTGGAATAACCTGTCTATGCGAAGTACCGCATACATGGGGAAATTCTTCTGTTATTCCATTCTTTATTATTCTGTTGGAACATCATGTTTGTGCGTTTACACATGACCTGGTTTCGTTATTTATTATTCCGTTGGAACATCATGTCGGTGCAAAATTCGCCTGACCTGGTTCCGTTATTTATTATTCTGTTAGAATATCCTGTCTGTTCGTTTATGCATGACCTGGTTTTGTTATTTATTATTATGTTGGAATAACCTATATGTGCGGTCTATCGTATGCTTGGTGATTTCTTTTGGTATTCCATTCTTTATTATACTCAGTTGGTTAAAGTTTTGACTTTTATACTCCATGAAATTAGTGGAATATCCTTAATATTTGTGCTTCATCCAGTATCTTTTTATGGAAATATTCTTCTGAGCATTCTTGAATTTTACTCTACGAAGAAGTATCGTGTTGAAAATTTGGACGTTATTAGTTCTTGGATAAATTAATTCTTGAACTTATTTTATTGAATTCTTATATCATTGTCATCATCCTTATGTTTATATTATGTTGAAAGTCATTTGTGGCCTATAGTGCATAGATGGACTTGGTATGATTATGACCAGGGATTAATCGGTATAATCATGACTGTAATGTTACAAATGATGTTGTAAAAGTCCTCATTGGCCCGTAGTGCATTGATGGACAGTTGTTGGCATGATTATGACTATTGATGAATACATGAATATCATTGGCCCGTAGTGCATGGATAATTTGTGGTTGTGATACTAATGAATATCCTTGGTCGTAGTGCAGGGATGATGTGGATTATTTATTAAAATTTGAGTCACAAATGATAAAAGTGATGAAAACCTTTTAAATCATAAAAGATAGTAGATTTTATTCTCTACTTGACTCTTTTAATGGATTGCTTGTTTCGCTGCAGTTAAACTTGATGTTTCTTATATTGTATCAGTTTAACATTGTTGAAGGCTAATGATAATTTATTTTGTATTATCGTAGTCATAATATTTCTTACTGGGCTAGTTGAGCTCACCCTTTTACTTTCATTGTTCTCTCATGAAAAATGAGAACGTGGCGAGGACTAGTCGGGGAAAGCGGAGTGACGGTCCGTATAATAGCATTAGTAGTCCTCACTATTCTGTTAAATAGTGTGATAATAAATGTAATGAGGATTCAATTGAGTGTGGATATTTTCTAGATGACAATATTTGTATTAAAACTCACAGCATATATTTTGTCGTATTTTACATGACTGTTGTAAAATTAAGTTGTATTTGAATTTTGTACCATGTATTTGGTGACTCAAGATGGGTGATGTATACCTATTTTGCGGGCGTCACAGTTGGTATCAAAGCTTTGGGATATGATCCTCACGAGATGTGAGACAAGAACTAGGAGGGAGAGACGGGAAATTCTTTCGCTAGTATGACCTACCTAAGTTTATTTGGCATTTAATTGGTCGGTCGAGTATAGGGATAATATATTGCATGTCAATTAACCTTTGTTTTGTGGCGATTTTGAAAATGGCATCCGAGAATGTTGAGATTAGCAATGGAGCACAGGAGACCGCTGAGTCTCCACAGATCAATAATCGTGATAATGTGCATCAAGAAGGCGACAATCCTCGGACAAACAACAACACCGACTGCGATGATGAACGATGGAATGTTCAGAGGCTTTATGCAATTCATGCAACATCAGGCAAGAGCGGCTCCTGTACAACATGCAGGTGGAAACACTGGCAACTCTCGAATGGTCACCGCTAAGCAGTTCAAGGAACTGGGACCACCAGAGTTTTTTGGAGAGCCAAAACCACTTTAAGGCGGAGACATGGATAAATCAGATCTGCAAGATATTTGATGTCTTGGGATGCTCCGAGGAGCAAAAGGTTCCCTTTGCCACCTTTATATTGCGTGCAGAGGCAGATTACTGGTGGGAATCTGTAAAACGTACTCAACCTGCCACACTGAAGATGACATGGGAGAAGTTCCATGATTTTTTCAACAACAAGTACTTTCCCGAAAGTATCCGTCACATGAAGCCAAGTTTGCCTAGTTGTCCCGATTTGCGTCCCATTTGGTTGATAATGAGGAGAGAATGACGCGAATGTTTCTAAGAGATTTGAAACCTGAGATACATCAATATCTTATCTCTCATAAACTGTGTTTGTATTCAGATGTTATTAATAGGGCTTAGTTATTGGAGCGCGATAATGAGTCAACCCAACCAAAAGAGAGCAGACGACAAAATGATAATACTAGTGATAGCAGTCATCGAAGCGGTGACAATAAGCGTGGAGGAAATCAACATGCCAAAAATGGTAACCACTTCGGTGGTAATCATGTCCAAAATAATAAGAATGGACATTTCAAGAAGAGGAGGTTCAAAAATAATGGAAAAACGTCAGCACCAACACCCGTTGTTAAGGAAGGAGAACGACCACCTATCATATACTTCAAATGCGGAGGGGAGGGACACATCAATCCAAACTGCGCGATGCCGTCCAAAGAATGTTATAATTGTGGAAGAGAAGGTCACCTAGCCCGATTTTGTCGTTCACCGAAGACAAGTTCAGCTAGGATGGAGTCACCAAAGGACGTCCCAAAAAAGTCAAAGCCAATAGTGCAAGGGAGAGTGTTTGTCGTGACCTCCCAGAAAGCAAGGAACCCGAACGAGGTCATCACGGGTAAGCTTATCATAAACTCTAGCAAAGTTTATACCTTAGTTGATACTGGTTCTACCCATTCTTTTATTTCTCCTACTTGCACTCAACTTTTATATTTGACTCCAGAGAAATTAGACTTTGACTTATCTGTTAAAACTCCATTGGGAGAAACCTTCATTACATCCACTATTTATAAGTCTTGTTTGGTTCAAATCGGTACCCTAACATTACCTATCGATCTTATTTCATTGAAAATACTTGCATTTGACGTAATTCTAGGGATTGATTGGTTAAATACTTATCATGCAAAAATTGATTGTGTTCGTAAGGTTGTTAGCTTTCATATTCCTAACAAACATATTATGCGAATTCAAGCAACCAAACCATTAAAATTAATCACTGTCATTTCAAGCCATAAAGTAATTCATTTATTAAAAAATGGATGTCAAGATTTCTTAGCTCATGTCACGGATCTAAACAAAAATACGTCAGTTTTGAATGATATTTCTATTTTTAATAAATTTCCTGACATATTCCCTGAAGAACTTCCCGGCCTACCCCCAGAACGTAAAATTGAATTTTGTATCGACCTTGAACCCGGTACAAAACCCATTTCTAAAGCCTCATATCGAATGGCTCCTATTAAAGTTCAGGAGTTAAAGACCCAACTGCAGGAATTGTTAGACACATCGCCATTCGTCCCCAAGACGTCTCCTTGGGGTGCTCCTTTTCTACTCGTGAAGAAGAAAGATGGGAGTATGCGACTTTGTATTGATTATCGGGAGTTGAACCATGTCACTATCAAAAATAGATATCCATTGCCTCGCATTGATGACCTGTTTGACCAGTTGCAAGGCTCCAAATTTTTTTCAAAGATTGATCTTCATTCCAGATATCACCAATTGAAGATTAGAACCAATGACATTCCAAAGATGGCTTTCAGAACTCCATACGGGCATTATGAATTCCTAGTCATGTCTTTTGGATTGACTAATGCTCCTGCTGCCTTCATGGATATGATGAACCGAGTATTCAAGAAATATTTGGATCACTTTGTGGTCGTCTTTATTGATGACATCCTTATTTATTCCAAAAGCCGTGAAGATCATGAGCAACACTTGAGGCTGATACTCCAAAAGCTTCGTGAATATAAGCTTTATGCCAAGTTGAAGAAATGCGAGTTCTGGATTGAGGAAGTAGCATTCCTTGGGCACGTGGTATCAAGTCATGGAATATCTGCTGACCAAAGAAAGACCGCTATTTAAAGCTGGGAGCAACCTAAATCCGTGACCGAAGTACGTAGCTTTCTCGGCTTAGCTGGTTATTATCGAAGATTCGTAGAAGGGTTTTCTAATCGCTACTCCCTTAACTCACCGTGACTTTAAAGATACAAAATTTGGTTGAACGAGGAATGTGAGAAGAGTTTTCAAGAACTCAAGAGAAGACTCATTTCAAAGACCTATTCGACAATACCATCCGCCTTGAGGATTTGTCATCTACAGTGATGCTTCAGGCAAAGGGTTAGGTGAATGTAACAACCCGATATTTTCTATATAAATAAATCAGAAATTTTACGTATAATTTTTTTTTTATTAAAATAAATATGGGAAATATGTGCCAATATAATGTGTTTGTATTTATGTGATGAATATAAAATATATTTATTACATGAATATTTACAAATAATTTTATTTTAGAATTATTGATTGTTATAAATTATATTCTTATAATAATTAATTTTATATTATGAATATTTTTATTAATTATTTTCCATGAAAATATAATTATATATTATTTAAATAATATATGAAATGATTTTTAGAATTATTATATTAATTATTTTATTATAAGAATTTATGCTAGATTAATTAAGTTATTTATTTTAACTTAATTAATGATGTTATATATGGCGTATAAATCGATATGGAATCCAAACCCTAATTTTGGATTTTGATCAAGGAATGATAATAATAATATAATATTAATTATATTTTAATTTTTTAGTGTTATAATTATGTACGGTATGTACGTACTGATAATGATCGGTCAATTATGGTGCAATAATTGAAAACCCTAGTTTTACTGTGCTAAAACCTAATTTGAAACTCAAATTAGAGTTCAAGATTGTTTGTAAATGCGTTAATGTTATTAATTAACAAGTGTTAGAATTATAATTGTTAATTAGGGACAACCTAATTAGTAATCTAAAACCCTAAGGACTAGAACTCTAATTTGGTAATTAGAAATCCTAATTGTAATTTGGTAACCCTAATTATCAAAATTGTAAACCCTAATTGCTAAATTAGCAAGGTTAATTATAATTAGTAAATAATACCCTAATGTTCATGTATAATTAAAAATTTAATCTAATTAAGAAAACCCTAATTACAAATTTTAGAAACTAGAATTTTTATTTTTGTACAACCCTAATTGGAAATCCTACAAATGCTATGTGCTAAACCCTAAGGGTCAAACCCTAAGGTTTGCCAATTTACAAGGTTGCCATTAAATTTGTGAGCAAAAAGATTAAAATACCCTTTTGTCATTTTTTATTAAGCCTACTTGCAAATCTAACCAAATAAGGAGTTGGTGACCTAATGGATCAGCCATGTGACACCTAGCAACACAAATCTCCAACAATATCAGCCATTCAATGCATCAAAGACTTATATAAATAGATTGGAAGAGAGATTTGCTAGCTATTTTGTGCACAACACCCATTTATACTCTCTCAAGATCCACACCTCCGAAAATATCAAGACATATCAGTCATAAACCTAGCCCCACTAATACATATACCAAAATCAGAAGCTAGAATCAGAAATTGATCATAGAAGGTATAAACCCTACCCAAGAATCTGACCATTGATATGTTGTCAGATGTTAAAATTTTTGTGTTAAATATGTTATATATAGTGTATAATGATGTTATGGGTTGCTAGATGTTAGATCTATAACATCTAGAGGCTCGAATTTGAAGATTTACAAAATATGGAAAAGTTCATTTTGTGTTCTGACAACTAAATATCAGTGCCTTTAGATTCTTGTCTGATCTTGGTTTTTGTTGTTTAAAGGTTTACATATGTAGTCTGATATGTGGTCTTTGATATGGATCAAGAATCAGACTTAGATCTGGTCTAGATTGTAAGTTATTGTTGGTCAAAGTCGGTTGACCGACCATGACCGGGCCATTTCTGGGCAACCTAGAAACCGTGAACTAGCGTCTGACAAGTTTTTGTTGGCCTTGGATCTGTCAGTGTGTTGTTGTTTTAATTCTATTTTTGTAACTAAGTTGTAGCTTGTTATGTTTACTAAGGATACATGCTTTTAGATCACTAGATAATCAAGTGGATTGAACTCAGAAGCCGGTCAAACTAGCCAAGTCGAGCATGTTCTCAGATTTCTAGGTAACCCAGAAAACATATGAACATGTCGACTGACATGGTTTGACCGGATCTTAACTATGACGCCCCCAAAATAGGTATACATCACCTATTCTGAGTCGCCAAATACATGGTACAGAATATAAATACAATCTTTAATTATACAACAGTCGTGTAAAATACGACAAAATACATGCTGTGAGTTTTAATACAAATATTGCCATCTAGACAATTTCCACACTCAATTTAGTCCTCATTACATTTATTATCACACTATTTTATAGAATAGTGAGGACTACTAAGACACCATCTCTACCATCACTCCGCTCCCCGACTAGTCCCGCCTACGCTCTCATTTCAAGAAGAATGTTGAAAAGAAAGGGTGAGCTCAACTAGCCCAATAAGAAATATTATGACTAAGATGATGCAGAATAAATTATCATTAGTCCTCAACAGTGTTAAACTGATAAAATACAATAGACATCAAGTTTAACTTTAGCGGAACATGCAATCCATTAAAAGAGTCAAGTAGAGAATAAAATCTACTATCTTTTATGATTTAAAAAGGTTTTCATCACTTTTTATCGCTGAGACTCAGCTTAATAAATAATCTACATCATCCCTGCACTACGGCCAAGGATATTTATTAGGGTCACGACCACAAATTATCCATGCACTACGGGCCAAGGATATTTGTGTATTCATCAATGGTCATGATCATGTCAACAACTGTCCATATCATTTGTAACATTACGGTCATGATTACACCGAATAATCCCTGGTCATAATCATACCAAGTCCATCTATGCACTATAGGCCACAGATAATTTCAAAAAAATATAAACATGAGGATGATGACAATGATATAAGAATTCAATTAAACAAGTTCAAGAATTAATTTATTCAGGAACTAATAACGTCCAAATTGTCAACATGATACTTCTTTGTAAAGTAAAATTCAAGAATGCTCAGAAGAATATATTTCAAGAATGCTCAGAAGAATACGTCTAAGTCGCTATATATATATATATATATATATATATATATATATATATATATATATATATATATATATATATATTACATTTTGTAATACTCCTTCCCATAACTTTCAAAAATCCTCCCCCACTCATGTTATCATAATTCAACACGTGGCTATCATATATACATATATAATACTTATATATAAACATATATAAACATATATATATATATATATATATATATATATATATATATATATAACAAAACTGAGATAAATTCTCCTCAAGCGATTTTGAAAAATAGGTAAATGGGGTCCAAAAATAATAACATCAAATACTTCTATAAAAAATCCTCTCAATATTTTTAACAACATTTATCATCATTATTAAATTCACAATATTAATAGACCAGTGTCGTTCCTGTGAAAGAGGGGCTTTCCAATAAGGATTTCTCCCTATCATGCCGCAATTAGGTGACCAAACCTCTCCTTGGCGTAACTTCTAGACATCGTTAATATTGCAAATAATAATATTAATAACTTCGTCATCTCAATTATTGATTTAATAATATATAAAATATTGACAATAATTGAATCAAATAATGTGAGACACCATGCAACAATTACTATAGCAATAATTGAACAAAACTATATAATTGACTTCTCACGTAAGCAACAATAATCAATAACGTGTGGTACTATGCAACCACGCGTATTACTGTACTTTTACTACCGAGTAGTTCAACAGTATTAACGGTATAACTTCCGTTGTTATTTTTAATAAATATTTTTGTCATTTTCTCAATCCGACAATAATTCTGTTGTGGGGACCACCAATGATTGTGCCATCGTACGAATATTTCCTGTTAAAACGAATATTCCCCGACCAATCGAATATAATATAACAACTTGCGTACTTTGCAAAATTTATAAATATTACCCACAACTATAACATTATATCAAATTTATTCCATAATATTCAAAAATGATATTTATAGAAAATTCATTTTTTTTCATAAAAGTTGGGGTCTTACAATCTCCCCTTCTTATGAAATTTCTCCCTCGAAATTAGGGCGTACTTGGTATGTCGAAGAGGTAAGGATACCTTGATTTCATTTCAGATTCTAACTCCCAGGTCATCTCCTCAACATCGTGATTCCTCCATAAAACTTTGACTTGAGGTATAACCTTGGAGCGTAGAATATGTTCCTTCTTATCCAAGATTTGAACAGGAACCTCTTCATATGTTAAATCTTTCGCTATTTCGTCCGGTTCTAACTTAATAATGTGGTTCGGGTCTTCCACATATTTACGTAACATGGATATGTGAAAAACGTTATGAACATGAGACATACTTGACGGTAAAGCGAGTCTATAGGCTACAGTCCCTACTCGATCGAGGATTAAAAATGGGCCAATAAATCGAGGATTGATCTTTCCTCTCTTTCCAAATCTCGTAACTCCTTTCCATGGAGCAACACGTAACAACACATGATCTCCAATATCAAATTCCACGTCCTTTCGATGAATATCAGCATAACTCTTTTGTCGGTCATGTGAGGTTTTTATACGTTGTCGGATCATTTGAATCATTTCCGTAGTCATACGTACTAACTCCGGTCCCAACAACGTTGCTTCACCCACCTCATCCCAGCATACTGGAGAAGGACACTTTCTTCCATACAATGCCTCGAATGGAGCCATGCCAATACTTGCTTGATAACTGTTGTTATAGGAAAACTCCACCAATGGTAAGAACTTGTCCCAACTTCCCTTGAAGTTAAGGACACAGAGTCTTAATAAATCTTCAAGAGTTTGAATAGTCCTCTCTGATTGTCCGTCCGTCTGAGGATGATAATCCGAACTAAATCGTAAATCTGTGCCCATATCTTTTTGCAAACTAACCCAAAATCGTGAAGTGAATCTTGGGTCTCGATCAGAAACTATGGATACTGGCATACCATGCAGTCTTACAATCTCGTTTATGTATATACGAGCAAGACGTTCAAGTGTATAAGTTTCTCGTATAGGTAAGAAATGAGCAGAGTTGGTTAATCTATCAATAATGACCCAAATTACATCTATGCCTTGAGAAACCTTGGGAAGACTAGTAACGAAAACCATGGTAATGTGCTTCCACTTTCATTCTGGAATTTCAAATGGTTGCAATGGACCTTTTGGTACTTGATGCTCCGCCTTGACACAGTGACAAGTTAAACACCTTGAGATAAACAGCGCTATCTCCCTCTTCATATTGCCCCACCAAAATGTATGTTGAAGATCATGAAACATTTTGGTACTCCCAGGATGGATTGCAAACGGTGTTATGTGCACCTCCATCATGATTTTATACTTTAACTCAGGGTCGTTAGGAACACAAAGTCTGGAGTTGACTCAAAGTATTCCTTCTTCATTGATTCTTGCTTCCGGCATAGCACCTTCTTGCACTTTCTTCATCATACGCATCAGCTCTAGGTCTGTAGCTTTAGCAGCTTTAACTTTATCGATTAAAGTTGGTTCTACTCGTATATTTTCCATCATTACGTGGGTCCCTAGAATCTTTATCTCTATATTCATTCTTTTCAAGTCATACAAAATGGGCCTTTGTGTTGACAATATCGCACTCGTACCCGCATATGATCTTCTACTCAATGCGTTAGCTACCACATTTGCTTTTCCAGGATAGTATTGGATGGTATGATCATAATCTTTCAACAGTTCAAGCCAACGTTGTTGTCGCATATTGAGTTCCTTTTGAGTGAATAAATATTTGAGGCTTTTATGATCCGTAAAGATCTCCACTTTCTCCCCATACAAGTAATGCCTCCAAATTTTAAGTGCGAAGACAATAGCTGCCAACTCTAGATCATGAGTAGGATAATTCCCCTCATATTATTTGAGTTGTCGAGAGGCATAGGCTATAACTTTCCCATGTTGCATGAGAACACATCCTAATCCCTTGCCTGAAGCATCACTGTAGATGACAAATCCTTCCGAGCCAGATGGTATTATCAGAACAAGTGCTAAAATGAGTATTCTCTTGAGTTCTTGAAAACTCTTCTCACATTCCTCGTTCCAACTGAATTTTGTATCTTTCTGAGTCAGCTGAGTTAATGGAGTAGCGATTCGAGAAAACCCATCTACGAATCTTCGATAATAACTAGCTAAGCCGAGAAAGCTACGTACTTTGGTCACTGATTTAGGTTGTTCCCAGCTTTGAATGGCTTCAATCTTTGTCGGGTCAACAGATATTCCATGACTTGATACCACGTGCCCAAGGAATGCTATTTTCTCAAGCCAGAACTCGCATTTCTTCAACTTGGCATAAAGCTTATATTCACAAAGCTTTTGGAGTATCAGCCTCAAGTGTTGCTCATGATCTTCACGACTTTTGGAATAAATAAGGATGTCATCAATAAAGATGACCACAAAGTGATCCAAATATTCCTTGAATACTCGGTTCATCATATCCATGAAGGCAGCGGGAGCATTAGTCAATCCAAAAGACATGACTAGGAATTCATAATGCCCGCATCGAGTTCCGAAAGTCATCTTTGAATGTCATCGGTTATCTTCAATTGGTGATATCCAAAATGAAGATCAATCTTTGAAAAGAATTTGGTTCCTTGCAACTGGTCAAACAGGTCATCAATACGTGGCAATGGGTACCTATTTTTGATGGTGACATGATTCAACTCCCGATAATCAATACAAAGTCGCATACTCCCATTTTTCTTTTTCACGAATAGAACAGGAGCACCCCAATGAGAAGTACTAGGACGAATAAAGTCAGTGTCTAACAATTCCTGCAGTAACTCCTGAAGTTCAATAAAAGCCATTCGATATGGGGCTTTGGAAATGGGTTTTGTACCGGGTTCAAGATCGATACAAAATTCAATTTCACGCTCTGGGGGTAGGCCAGGAAGTTCCTTAGGGAATACGTCAGGAAATTCATTAACAATAGAAATATCTTTCAAAACTGACGTATTTTTGTTTAGATCCGTGACATGAGCTAAGAAAGCTTGACATCCGTTTTTCAATAAACGAATAGTTTTATGGCTGGAGATGACAGTAATTAATTTTAATGGTTTGGTTGCTTGAATTCGTATAATAGGTTGGTTAGGAATATGAAAGCTAACAACCTTACGAAAGCAATCAATTTTTGCATGATGAGTAGTTAACCAATTAATCCCTAGAATTACGTCAAATGCAAGTATTTTTAATGAAATAAGATCGACAGGTAATGTGAGGGTACCGATTTGAACCAAACAAGACTTATAAACAGTGGATGTAATGAAGGTTTCTCCCAATGGAGTTTCAATAGATAAGTCAAAGTCTAATTTCTCCGGAGTCAAATTTAAATGTTGAGTGCAAGTAGAAGAAATAAAAGAATGGGTAGAACCGGTATCAAATAAGGTATATACTTCGCTAGAGTTTATGATAAGCTTATCCGTGATGACCTCGTTCGTGTTCCTTGCTTTCTGAGAGGTCACGACAAACGCTCTCCCTTGAACTACCAGTTTTGTCTTGTCTGGGATGGTCTTTGATGCCTCCATCCCAGCTGGACTTGTCTTCTATTGCCGCAACAAAAAATCGGGCGGGTGACCTTCTCTTCCACAATTATAACATACTTTGGAGGGCATCGCGTAATTTGGACTGATGTGTCCTTCCCCTCCGCATTTGAAGCATATGATAGGTGGTCTTTCTCCTTCCTTAACCACGGGTGCTGGTGCTGACGTCTTTCCATCATTGTTGAATCTCCTCTTCTTGAAATGTCCATTCTTATTATTTTGGCCATGATTACCACCGAAGTGGTTACCATTTCTAGCATGTTGATTCCCTCCATGCTTATTGTCAGCGCCTCGATGTCTGTTATCACTGGTATTATCATTTTGTCGGCTGCTCTCTTTTGGTTGGGTTGACTCATTATCGCGCTCCAATAACTGAGCCATATTAACAACATATAAATACAAACACAATTTATGAGAGATAAGATATTGACGTATCTCGGGTTTCATACCTCTTAAAAACATTCGCGTCATTCTCTCCTCATTATCAACCAAATGGGATGCAAACCGGGACAGCTCGGTAAACTTGGCTTCGTACTGCAATAGGGTCATGTTGTTTTGTTCCAGTTTAATGAACTCTACCTCTTTCATGTGACGAATACTTTCGGGAAAGTACTTGTCGTTGAACAGTCCTTGGAACTTCTCCCAAGACATCTTCAGTGCGGCAGGTTGAGTACGCTTTACAAATTCCCACCACTAATCTGCCTCTGCCCGCAACATGAAGGTGGCAAAGGGAACCTTTTGCTCCTCAGAGAAACCCAAGACATCAAATATCTTGTTGATCTGTTTTATCCACGTCTCCGCCTTAAGTGGGTTTGGCTCTCCAAAAAACACCGGTGGTCCCAGCTCCTTAAACTGTTTGGCGGTGACCGTCCGAGAGTTGCCAGTGTTTCCACCTGTATTTTGGATAGGAGTTGCTCTCGCCTGATGTTGTATGAATTGTATGAAGCCTCGGAACATTCCATCGTTTATCATTTGGTCAGTGTTGTTGTTTGCATGAGGATTGTCGCCTTCCTGATGCACATTGTCCAAGTTATTGATCTATGGAGACTCAATAGTCTCATGTGTTCCATTGATGTTCTCAACATTCTCGGATGCCATTTCAAACATTGCCACAAAACAAGGGTTAATTAACATATCACATATTATCCCTATACTCTGACCGACCAATTAAATACCAAGTAAACTTAGGTAGGTCATACTAGCGAAGGAATTCCCCGTCTCTCCCCTCCTAATTCTTATCTCACATCTCAGCCAGGGATCATATCCCTAAGCTTTGATACCAACGGTGACGCCCCCAAAATAGGTATACATCACCTATTCTGAGTCGCCAAATCCATGGTACAGAATACAAATACAATCTTTAATTATACAACAGTCGTGTAAAATACGACAAAATACATGTTGTGAGTTTTAATACAAATATTGTCATCTAGACAATATCCACACTCAATTTAGTCCTCATTACATTTATTATCACACTATTTTATAGAATAGTGAGGACTACTAAGACACCATCTCGGACCATCACTCACGCTCCCCGACTAGTCCCTACCACGTTCTCATTTCAAGAGAACAAAGAAAGAAAGGGTGAGCTCAACTAGCCCAATGAAATATTATGACTAAGATAATGCGAGAATAAATTATCATTAGTCCTCAACAAAGGTTAAACCGATAAAATACAATAGACATCAAGTTTAACTTCAAATGAACATGCAATCCATTAAAAGAGTCAAGTAGAGAATAAAATCTACTATCTTTTATGATTTAAAAAGGTTTTCATCACTTTTTATCGCTGAGACTCAGCTTAATAAATAATCCACATCATCCCTGCACTACGGCCAATGATATTCATTAGGGTCACGACCACAAATTATCCATGCACTACGGGCCAAGGATATTTGTGTATTCATCAATGGTCATGATCATGCCAACAACTGTCCATCAATGCACTACGGGGCAATGAGGACTTTTACCACATCATTTGTAACATTACGGTCATGATTATACCGAATAATCCCTGGGCATAATCATACCAAGTCCATCTATGCACTATAGGCCACATATGACTTTCAAAAAAAATATAAACATGAGGATGATGACAATGATATAAGAATTCAATAAAACAAGTTCAAGAATTAATTTATTCAGGAACTAATAACGTCCAAATTGTCAACATGATACTTCTTTGTAAAGTAAAATTCAAGAATGCTCAGAAGAATATTTCCATGAAAAGATACTGGATGAAGCACAAATATCAAGGATATTCTACTAATTTCATGGAGTATAGAAGTCGAAACTTTAACCAACTGAATATAATAAAGAATGGAATAACAAAAGAAATCACCATGCATGCGGTACTTCGCATAGACAGGTTATTCCAACAGAGTAATAAATAACGGAACCAAAGCCAAAGCTAAATTAAGACCAAGCGGGATGTTCCAATGAAATAAATAAATAATAAAGATCGAACCAGTGTCAAGGCGTAAAGCAGTACATGATATTCCAACGAAATGATAATAAAGATTTTAACCGTCGTCCCAAAAAGCAGACATATGATATTCCAATGTAATAATAAAGAATGGAATACAGAAGAATTTTACCAAGTATAAGGTAGCCCGCGTATACAAGTTATTCCAACAGAATAATAAAGATGGAATAACAGAAGTTCTCTTCATGAATACAAAAGAAATAACACCCCTTACCGTAAAAGAAGAGTATTCCAACTGGCAGGGCGAGGATATTCTTTAAGAAAACTTGCACTACGCTCAAAGCTTCTTAAAACTCAAAAGAAATACACTCAAGATTATAGAAGAGAATTTTCTAAATTTCTGGTGTGATTTCTATTCTAACCAAGCATCCTATTTATAGGAGAATAGAAAGGATACTATGCAATAAAATATTCTAATAAAATAAAAATTTAAATATAATATAATATATATTATATATTATATATTATATATATAAGTTCACGGGTTATCACTCCCGTGAATTCATATTAATCAAACCTGCCACTTTTTTTAAACTTCTATATATATATATATATATATATATATAGTACTCCCGTGCATTCCTTTCATCAGCTCTTTCTTCTTCCTCCACTAAAGTCACATTATATATATATATATATATATATATATATATATATATATATATATATATATTACATTCTTGTAATACTCCTTCCCGTAACTTTCAAAATCCATCCCCCCACCCATGTTATCATAATTCAACACGTCGCTATCATATATATACATGTATATATATATATATATATAAAATAAAACTGAGATAAATTCCTCCGACGATTTTGAAAAAATGGGTAAATGGGGGTCCAAAAATAATAACATCAAATACTTTTATAAAAAAAATCCTCTCAATATTTTTAACAACATTTATCATCATTATTATAATTCACAATATTAATCGATCAGGTCGTTCCCAGGAAAAAGGGGGCTTTCCAATAAGGATTTCTCCCTATTGGCGCGCAATTAGGTGACCAAACCTCTCCTTGGCAAAACTTCTAGACATCGCTAGTATTGCAAATAATAATATTAATAACTTCGTCATCTCAATTATTGATTTAATAATATATAAAATATTGACAATAATTGAATCAAATAATGTGAGATACCATGCAACAATTACTATAGCAATAATTGAACAAAACTATATAAGTGACTTCTCACGGAAGCATCAATAATCAATATCATGTGCTACTATGCAACCACGCGTATTACTATACCTTTACTACCGAGTAGTTCAACAGTATTAACGGTAAAACTTCCACCGTTATTTTCAATAAATATTTTTGTCATTTTCTCAATCCGACAATAATTTTGTTGTGGGGTCCACCAATGATTGTGCCATCGTACGAATATTTCCTATTAAAATGAATATTCCCTGACCAATCGAATATTATATAACAACTTGCGTACTTTGCAAAATTTATAAATATTACCCACAACTATAACATTATATCAAATTTATTCCATAATATTCAAAAATGATATTTATAGAAAATTCATTTTTTTTCATAAAAGTTGGGGTCTTACAATCTCCCCTTCTTATGAAATTTCGCCCTCGAAATTAGGGAGTACCTGGTATGTCGAAGAGGTAAGGATACCTTGATTTCATTTCAGATTCTAACTCCTAGGTCATCTCCTCAACATCGTGGTTCCTCCATAAAACTTTGACTTGAGGTATAACCTTGGAGCGTAGAATATGTTCCTTTTTATCCAAGATTTGAACAGGAACCTCTTCATACGTTAAATCTTCTGCTATTTCATCTGGTTCTAACTCAATAATGTGGTTCGGGTCTTCCACATATTTACGTAACATGGATATGTGAAAACGTTATGAACACGAGACATACTTGGAGGTAAAGCGAGTCTATAGGCTACAGTCCCTACTCGACCGAGGATTAAAAATGGGCCAATAAATCGAGGATTGAGCTTTCCACTCTTTCCAAATCTCGTAACTCCTTTCCATGGAGCAACACGTAACAATACATGATCTCCAATATCGAATTCCACGTCCTTTCGATGAATATCAGCATAACTCTTTTGTCGGTCTTGTGAGGTTTTTATATGTTTTTGGATCGTTTGAATCTTTTTCGTAGTCATACGTACTAACTCCGGTCCCAACAACGTTGCTTCACCCACCTCATCCCAGCATACTGGAGAACGACACTTTCTTCCATACAATGCCTCGAATGGAGTCATGCCAATACATGCTTAATAACTGTTGCTGTAGGAAAACTCCACCAATGGTAAGAACTTGTCCCAACTTCCCTTGAAGTCAAGGACACAGAGTCTTAATAAATCTTCAAGAGTTTGAATAGTCCTCTCTGATTGTTCGTCTCTGCCTTCTTGGGATGATAAGTAGAACTAAATCGTAAATCCGTGCCCATAGCTTTTTGCAAACTAACACAAAATCGTGAAGTGAATCTTGGGTCTCGATCAGAAACTATGGATACTGGCATACCATGCAGTCTTACAATCTCGTTTATGTACATACGAGCAAGACGTTAAAGTGTATAAGTTTCTCGTATAGGTAAGAAATGAGCAGACTTGGTCAATCTATCAACAATGACCCAATCTCGTTAATATATTTCATAAATATTTAATATTTTTGAAATATTAAAGATATTTAATTTATTTAATTATTATATTAAATAAATTATTTAAAAATGATTTTAATACTTGAAAAATCATTTAAAATTATATTATGGAATAAGAAAATATTTTAAGTTATTTTTAATGACTTTTAATATTTTGTTATAAATTTCATTAATAATTAATATTAATGATAATTAAGTTTTTAATAAATGAATTAAATAAATAAATTAAAAATAATTTTATTATATTAAAAATCATTTTAAATAATAATAAGGTATTTAAAAATATTTTAAGTTATAAAATATAACTTTCAATATTTAAAGGTAAATTTTATTAACTAATTATTATTAATGATATTAAAGTTATTTAATAATTATATTAAATAATTTAGTTTTAAATAATTTTAATATTATAAAAATCATTTTAAATGAAAATAATGTGTTTAAAGATATTTTAAGTTATAAAATATAAATTTTAATATTTAAAGGATAATTTCATTAATAATTTAATATTAATGATATTAAATTTATTTAATATTTATATTAAATAAATGGTTTAAAAATAGTTTTATTAATTTAAAAATCATTTAAAAAGGATATAAATGAATTAAAAATATTTTAAGTTATACTTAATGACTTTTAATATTTTGAGGAATGGTACATTAATTGTGACAGTCCCAAAATAGGTATACATCCCCCATTCTGTGTCGCCAAATACATGGTACAGAAACAACTACAACATCATTAGTACAATTGTCGTGCAAAATACGACAACACAAATAATGTGAGTTTAAATACAAATATTGCCCTCTAGACAATATTCACACCCAAATAAGTCCTCATTACAATTATTGATACACTATTTTATAAATAGTGAGGACTAACTACTGTAACAACTGTCATGAAACATCATTTCTCACCCCGACTACTCCCCGCTATATTCTCGCTTCCTGAGAAGAAAAATTGAACAAAAAGGAAAAGGGTGAGCTCAACTAGCCCAGTAAAGAATATTATGACTAAGATAATGAACAACAAATTATCGTTAGCCTTCAACAAATCAGATAAAATATAATGGACAACCGGGTTTTAGATCAATATTCATGATGAAATAACAATTCATTAGAAGAGTTAAGTAGAGAATGAAATCTACTATCATCTATGAATTTAAAAGTCTATCATCAATATTTTATCCCTGTAACATCAATCAATATACATCTTGCATCAAATATTCATCTTTGCACTACGGGCCAAAAATATTTATTTGTTTCACCAGTTGGTCATGTTCATCTCAACACCTATTCATCTTTACACTACGGGCCAAAGATATTCATCAAGTAATCATTCATCTTTGCACTATGGGCCAAAGATATTCATCAAGTATCATCATTAAAGACTGAGGATGATGAAAAATATTTTAGAGAACGAATCCAGTGAGATAGAAGAACAAAGATTAGGGATTCGTACTTTAGATGAACCAAGTTCAAAAACGCTCCATAATAAGCCATAGTGAAGATCAAAACATGGATTAAATTTCAAGAATAAGGGTCACAACAGATAACTTGAAAGGAAAAAAAATAATTTTTTTTCTTTTGTGAACAATACTTACCATAGTAAGTTCAAATTTAGGAATAGGAGATGAAATAATATCGCTTACATAATATGGAGTATGAAAGGAAATAATATTTCTCACGAGTATCGCAATTAAATAATATCCTTTACCTTAGTAGAAACTTGATTTGACTGGAGAAAATCTTGCAGAAAAACTATGCTCAAAGTATTCTTATACTCAAGAAAAATACTCATAATACTATAGAATAAAAATTTCTGTTTATGAAGGTGTGATTGAGGAAGGAGGGGTTACCCCCTATTTATAGCAACGGAAGGAGAAAGCAACCAAAGTAACCTGCCTAACTTTTTTTTAATTTTCTACGCCTAACTCTTCATTTTCAATAATGCCTAACTTTCTCTTCTTTTTTTTTCAATTGTTGGGGTCCCTCACATAAGAATCACACTTTGCAGGCAACATTTCACTACCAACAAATGGCCTAACAAAACACTTTCCTGCCTAACCACTCATTTCTTCCTTATAGGTGAGGATCAACATGAAAAACATTATGCCACTTTACTGATATTAATTCATTCCAGCCACCAACAAAGAAAACAAAGCATACGCATATCCGTTTCCTTTTATCATATGTGTGTGTGTATATATATATATATATATATATATATATATATATATATATATATATATATAGTATTATGATTTAAATAATTATAAAATATTATAATAATATATTTGAATGAATATTTTATCGCAGAAATAATTGTAATTCCACAAAAATTATGCTAAACTTTCAATAATTATTTCATGCTAAAATTTCCTTCATTTATCTCATAAAATAAATATATCATTCATTTATATCCACATAAAATAAATATTTCATTTTCATATAAATCAATAATTAATTATTCACAAATAATATTACAGAATTACAATAATGACAACCAGGCCATTCCTAGGAAAGAGGGGGCTTTCCGATAAGGATTCCTCCTTACTGGCGCGCAATTAAGTGACCAAACCTCTCGACAGAACTTTCTAGACATTGCCAATACTGTTATCCAATAATATTATTAAAATAATATGAATTATTAATTTGATAATGAGAAATACTATGCCGTGACAATTATTGAAATAACAATTATATAAAATATCAACGCGGTAATTATTGAATCAATAAAATAAAGTATTGAACAATAATTACTGTAACAATTATTGAGTAGTGCCTTTTTACGTAAGAATCAATAATTCAAAAATATTGTGCAATCTGGTATTACTCTTTGTGTAACCACGCGTATTCATCAGATATTTTAACAACCGTAATCAAACAAAGGTTAATCTGGTAACAATTACTGCCGTTATTTATAAAAACTCAAACTTATCATTTTCTTCATCCAACAGTTATTCTGTTATGGGGCCCACAAATGACTGCGCCGTCGTACGGATATTCCTGACAAAAAGAATATTCCACGACCGAACGAATATTCCCCGACAACAATGATTATTTTATAACAACTTGATTATTTTGTAAAATTTGCATATTTCACCCATAACCAAAGCATTATATCAAATTAATTCCTTATTATTTCAAGATAATAAATAGAGAAAATTCAATTTTATTCATAATAAGTTGGGGTCTTACAACCTCTCCTCCTTATGAAATTTTGTCCTCGAAATTGACGTACATACCTAGAATATCGAAAAGGTGAGGGTACCTCGCTTTCATTTCTGATTCCAACTCCCAGGTTATTTCCTCAATAGCATGGTTCCTCCACAAAACTTTAACTAGTGGTATAACCTATGTTCGTAGGACATGTTCTTTTCTATCCAATATCTTAACGGGTACCTCCTCGTACGTTAAATCTTCGGCTATTTCATCTGGTTCTAACGCAATAATGTGGTTCGGGTCTTTCAAATATTTACGAAGCATAGATATATGAAAAACATTATGAACACGAGACATGCTTGGAGGTAATGTGAGTCTATAGGCCACATTTCCTATTCGGTCAAAAATCTCAAATGATACAACAAATAGTGGATTGAGCTTTCCTCTCTTCCCAAATCTTGTAACTCCCTTCAATGGAGCAATACGTAACAGTACATGATCTCCAATATCAAACTCCACATCCTTTCGATGAAGATCAGCATAACTCTTTTGTTGATCTTGTGAGGTCTTTATACGTTGTCGGATCATTTGAATCTTTTTTGTAGTCATGCATACTAATTCTGGTCCCAACAACATTGCTTCTCCCACCTCATCCCAACATACTGGAGAACGACACTTTCGTCCATACAACGCCTCGAATGGAGCCATGCCTATACTTGCTTGATAACTGTTGTTGTAGAAGAATTCCACCAGTGGCAAGTACTTATCCCAACTTCCTTTGAAATCTAGGACACAAAGTCTTAATAGATCTTCAAGGGTTTGAATAGTCCTTTCTGATTTCCCGTCCGTTTGAGGATGGTATGCCGAACTGAATCGTAAATCCTTGCCCATAGCTTTCTGCAAGCTAACCCAAAATCGTGAAGTGAATCTTGGGTCACGATCCGAAACTATGGATACTGGCATGCCATGAAATCTCACAATCTCATTTACGTACATAAGAACAAGACATTCAAGGGAATAAGTCTCACGTATAGGCAAGAAATGAGCAAACTTGGTTAATCTATCAATAATAACCCAAATCGCATCTATGCCTTGAGAAACTTTGGGAAGACCCGTAACGAAATCCATAGTAATGTGTTCCCACTTCCATTCTGGAATCTCAAGTGGTTGTAATGGACCTTTTGGCACTTAATGCTCTGCCTTTACACGTTGAAAAGTTAAAAACCTCGAGATAAACTCTGCGATCTCTCTCTTCATATTGGTCCACCAAAATGTATGTCGAAGATCGTGATACATTTTTGTAATCCCAAGATGGATTGCAAATGGTGTGTTGTGTGGCTCCATCATGATTCTATGCTTTAAGTCAGAGTCATTAGGAACATAAAGTATGGAGTTGACTCTAAGTATTCCTTCTTCATCAATTCTTGCTTCCGGAATAGCACCTTCTTACACTTTCTCCTTCTTACACTTTCTCCTTCATACGCATCAGCTCCATGTCTGTAGTTTGAGCAGCTTTAACTTTATCGATTAAAGTCGGTTCTACTCGTATATTTTCCATCATCACATGGGTACTTGAAGCCTTTAACTCTATCTCCATCCTTTGCAAGTCATACAAAATGGGCCTTTGTGTTAACAACACTGCACTCGTACCCGCATATGATCTTATACTCAATGTGTCAGCTACAACGTTTGCTTTTCTAGGATGATATTGAATGCTATTGTCGTAATCTTTTAACAGCTCGAGCCAACGTCGTTGCCGCATGTTGAGTTCCTTTTGGGTGAAGAAATATTTGAGGCTTTTATGATCCATATAGATCTCCACTTTTTCCCCATACAGGTAGTGTCTCCAGATTTTCAATGCAAAAACGACTGCTGCCAACTCCAAATCGTGAGTAGGATAATTCCTCTCATATTCTTTGAGTTGTCGCGAGGCATAGGCTATGACTTTCCCATGTTGCATGAGAACACATCCTAACCCTTTGCTTGAAGCATCGTTGTAGATAACAAATCCATCCGAACCAGATGGTATTGTTAGAACAGGTGCTGAAATGAGTCTCCTCTTGAGCTCTTGGAAACTCTTCTCGCATTCTTCGCTCCATACGAATTTTGTATCTTTCCGAGTCAGTTGAGTTAACGGGGTACTGATTTGAGAAAATGCTTCCACGAATCTACGATAATAACCAGCTAAGCCCAAAAAGCTACGCACTTCGATCACCGACTTTGGTTGCTCCCAACTATGTATTGCTTTAATCTTCGTCGAGTCAACATATACTCCATGTTTTGACACCACGTGCCCAATGTAGACACTCAAATGTTTTTTACACAACTGTTACTAACATTACAGGAGGGAAGAATCGTCTTTCGGAGATAACCCTGGAAGACAGCTCACATCCATTCCGGATACCACAGGAAGTTCGGTCTCCATTCCGGATACTACCGGAGGATCAGTTCACAACCCGAACCACACACCGGGAATCTCATTCTCAACCCCGGAACACACACTGGAATGATCATTTCTAACCTTGAAGATAACCCCGAGTTTCGTCCTTAGCGATAACCCCAAGGAATGTTGTTGCAGTTCCGGCGATAATTTCGAAAATGCTTGTTTCAAACACATGCTATCAGCTTCAATCTTAGACCTCCTGCCGAGGCACTCATCTCTCAAACCCAGAGCTAACACCAGGCATACAGGCACTTACAAGATGACCTTGCGACCTTCAAACACTTGCAGCAGTCCAATCTCAGATGTAACCCTGAGCAATGTCTGCTTTCAACTCAAATCGGCGATAACCCCGGCGAAAAGTCAAATGTCATCTTCAACACCTGCGCGTCGTCTCGACACTTCAATACATACATATATACAATAATGTCCCACAAGAACCGAGGAGTTACAATCCCGAGTGACTATTACGCGTGGCAGTACACCGGATAAAATTTGAAGCTTGAAGACCATGGGCATGGTCCCCTCTTCCTGACTTCGTACAACCTCTAATCCATGTCATTGCGTAACTCTCTACACAAGCGGTCTAAAGAAGGTCATATATAACTCGTTCGGATGCTCGGATTGAAGTTCTACAAGTTCGAGCGGACATTACAGTGCAGGAGTGCACGTACTTCGAGACAACGGGACCTGCGAAGCCTAGGCCCACCACGACCGATCCACAGTGTAGCTGTAGGTGCCACTGCAGTACACCACGCGCCATCGATCTATAAATATAAGCTGAGGGTCAGCCATTTTGAGAGAGAGAAGATAGGGGAAAGGCGAGGAAGCCTTGTCCAATTTACTCGGTAAACACACCCATATTGAGTGTTTCCTCTTCTGTTAGGTCACATATAGTTATCTTTTGTCCGGCGGGAGCTGAGTATTTATCCACATAGAGTCATAGAAGTCTACTTTGGCAAAACTTTACCGTAAGCCTTCTTACATTTTATAAAGCTTTTCTTCTCATTATAGCACACACTGTTATACACATTGAGAGTCGTGTAAGTGTGTTTTCCCGGACTTCGGTCCGTGGTTTTCATTTCTGTCTGTATATATATACTTAAATATATATATATATATATATATATGTATATATATATAGCAATTAACGCTCAGACCAAAAGTCTAGGCTCAATCGAGGCATAACTCGAGCCTGAGACTTTGGTGCGGAGCGCTTAATTGCTTATATATATATATATATGTAAACTATGGTCGACTACATACGATGAGCACAGATTTTACATCAGCGTTTAATTGCTTATATATATATATATATATACTCATATATAAAATAGGTTATCGGACATATCCGATGAGCACAGATTTTATATCCTGCATTTATTTTTTTTATATATATATATATATATATATATATATATATATATATATATATATATATATATATATATATATATATATATTGCATTTCAATCTCGCTTTGGAGTTTACTTACGTGGTAGTTGATAGCTTTTACGACTTTATTTACACTCAAGTCTACTTTAGAGTTTACTCCGTGGCGATTGATAGCATTCTTGCTTTATCTACATTTCGATCCCCATGGAGTTGCTTTGTGGTGGTGATCATGCATATATATATATATATATATATATATATACTGCTACTACTTTCCATACAAATTGCGATGATCATGTGAGCCTAGGAATCATGTGATCACAGATTCAGTTTACTGAATCTAGATTCGGTTCTCGTGATGGACTTTTTCCAGCTGTAAGCAGCTTTTACATTATTTATAGTGTCTAAATTCCCTTGGATGGTAGTCATGCCCATAAGGAGTTCGGCACTGCTATATATTATTTTCTCGTAGATGCCTCGCATCTCAAAAATAAAAGTAAACAAGCCGAACATTCAGATAATAAAATGGAAGTATCAAAGGCCTCAATTACTATTGAGCACAGGATTTGAAAAACCTTTTTATAAAAATTCATTGCTATATCTTGCTTAAAACTGAATTTTTAATTACATTCAAACCCTATATATAGGTGCAATGAGGCATAGCACTACTTCCAAATAATTGCACATTGATCCACACACACACACACATTCATATAACAGTTTCTTTGAAAAGTGGTGGTCACTGTGGCAACACGGATGTCGAGGGGTGCCTAACACCTTCCCTCCGCATAACCAAGCCCCCGGACCCTAAATGAATCTCGGTTTCACAAACCCGTTTAGCCGTGTCACATCATTGGGTCAATGTGCAAATCTTTTTCGGTTGCATTGGTGCAACCAGTTAAATACACCAACTGGCGACTCTTAAAGTCCAATCATCGACATTATACATGTCGAACCTTTTTCACTTGTTTTTTCAAACAAATCTCACATTAACATGAGAACACCAAAGAACAAGTAACGAAAAGTGATATCAAAAAATCCCGACGTTAATAGGTGGCGACTCTGCTGGGGACTCCAGTAAGAGGGCTTAAGCCGCTATTACAAGCTTTAAAAATTGTTATATGCTTGTGTGTGAATGTTGAATTTACATTTATGATGAATGTGTACGAATGCATCTTAATTACTGCACTGCTAAATATCTATCTATGATATTAGTGCTTCGCACATGTCATCATTTTGCATAAACGGTGAGACACGTTATATGTGAATGTATGTTGTGTGGTTCCTCCACCAGGAGGCTATCTTGTCGGTTTTTGATTACTGGACTCGTAGGAAGACTAATTCCACGGGGCTCACGAAAGGCACCACCCAGATTCGCTCCATTTGAAAGACCAGATTAACTTCCCGTCGAGTAAATTGCGATGATCTGGGAACCTTCATGCCAAAAAGCCGCGAGAGTAACCCTAAGATAGGTCAACCTCTGATAAACCAAACGCAGAGGAAAGTCTCTTCATACTTTCCATTTTTAATTACTTGTAAAAGCATTTACTTGTAATTTTACTGCATGTTCATCCATATGTAATGGAAAATATGAAGAATATCTGTGCATGCATGACATGTTATCAATTAACAACCAATTTTGCAGGACAAAAATTCCTAAAATGGACATGTTATGATAAAATTTACATTACCCTAAGACTAAACTACGTAAGTCTTTTATAGGGAAGCAATTGGGCCTGTTACCCGCTCAAAATCCAAAAAGGCCACGAGCCTACACCCAATCATGTCTTCTTCCCACCAGGTCTAATCTCATTTCGAGAAGAATTTGACGAATTGAGTAAACAAATCACAGACTTGGCTGTTCTACTAAAAGAATTGCACCAGTCCACTCAGGGTACAAAGATACCTGCACATACAGAATCCTCTACATAAGGGGGAGCCCAAGGTCTGGAAAAAACAATTCCAGAACCTCAGTTGGATACAACCAACAAAGACCCTAAAAACACTCATCTTAAAGGAGATCCAAACACCGGTGATATCAGGAAGAAGGTCCTTCAAATGGAGGAAACTATCCGTGTTCTCAAAGGGATTGGAACACATGGTAGTGTTTCATATACAGACCTTTGCATATTTCCAGGTGTTCATTATCCAGAGAAATTCAAAACCCCTGATTTTAAAAATTATGACGGATTAGGGGATCCTTATACCCATTTAAAGGTATTCATTAGAGAACTTGGATCTTACGCAGAAAATGAAAAGCTCAAAATGTAGCTGTTTCAGAAGAGTCTAACTGGAGAAGCCCGTTCATGGTATACCAAATTAGACAACTCAAAGATCCATAGTTGGGAAGAGCTGTCTCACGCCTTCCTCACTCAATATAGTTTTCAATCTCAGATGGCTCCTGATCGGTACCAAATTACCAAGGTCAAGCGAACAATGTGTGTCATTTATAACGTATGCTCAAAGGTGGGCGCCTTCTTTGCTCAAGTTATTCCTTCCATGATAGAATCAGAAATGGTTATGACTTTCATAGATATACAGGAAGCTCCTTTCTATGAAAGAGTTCTAGCTGGTATTGGCAAACCATTCTCTGAAATGATCAAGCATGGCAAAATGGCTGAGATGGGATTGAAGTCTGGAAAAATTCAAGACCTAGTCGCTCTTAAAGCTATTACTAAACACATCCAGTCTAAATCTTATGGAAACAACCCCTAGAGGGTCCATAAAAGAAAGAGGAGGATGTTTCCTTGATATTACAAGGACAGAAAGGTAATCAAAGCATGCCTATACAAAGGAGAAACTATTCCCCTTTTCAAGCACAATCTTCAAACCCTCCATTGCCTAAAGGTGGAGATGCAAAGCGACCTCAGACATTCACACCCTTAGGGGACTTGCTCGAGAATTTTCTTACTCTTCTAACTACTCAGAGGAAAATTACACATCTTCTTCCACCAGCCAACCCTAATAGGAGGGGTTTTAATGCTACTCGGAAGTGTGCTATCATGCCAGAGCACCTGGACATGATACTCAAGATTGTTGGGCCTTGAAACACAAGATTCAAGATTTAATAGACAATCGTGAGATCGTAGTCACCAAACCAGATCAACCTCGTTTGCAAGACAACCCTCTTCCTCAACATAAAGAAGAAGAGGTCAACATGATCAGTTAGAGCACTGGGCAAAGTTCCAGTTTTAATTACAAGCCATCTCAGACCATCAAAGATGGTGTTGACAGATGGGATTATGCAAAGCTCCAGTTTACTATGGAACAAAAGATGAAAGCTCTTTGCAAACAAATTAAGCAATTGGCTGAACTGGTGATCCATCAGACACGAGCCTGCCTATCTCCTTCCATTTGTTATGAATGCTCCACCATCACCTTCATAAAGCGAAGCTATGAAGGATAAGGTTGCAAAGAGAGAAAATGCTAAAGCCCGTCAGGATTTTGCCAATCAAAGGGAATTTACCTATCTCGGCCAATCTATGGAGGAGATATTGCAAATGTTGATCAACGAAGGAAGAATTACCTTCCTTCTACCTCCAATCAATCCCCGCTCCAGATGGTTCAATTCTAATGAAGTGTGTCAATATCATTCACACTCTCGCGGTCACAGCACAGAAGAATGATGGGCACTCCGCCATCTCATTCAGAATCTTATTGATAGCGGTGTCCTGCAAATCGCAAATGATTACACTATGCAACTCAAGAGTGGGTATGCATGTCCTACCAAATGGAAGGAATCAATAGTAGTTATATTTGAAGTGGATGATGAGACTGTCAAAGTATTTCCTATACAACCAATTCAACTCAAAGGAGCTGATAATCCTTTGAAAGTGGTCGCACCTGAGCCAATTCCTTTACCCTTCAGACCACAACATCATGTTGTCAGCTTGCACAAATTTCCATGGAATTATGGAGAAGCTGATGGATCTACATCTCATACTACTGCTACAGTGTTGAAGGATAATCCACTATATCTTCCTCAACGGGTTATGAAGCCTACTTGCAAAGCCAAGGGGAAGATTCCCATCGAGAAAATTGAAGAATTCCTCCGCACTATGGGCCACAATGAAGCCAATGTGGTTTTAAGCTTACGACAAGCTCCACACCAGATATCTATACTATATTTGGTTTTCTCTTTCGAGGATCATCGGAAGATCTTATTGCAGGTTTTGGAAGACACCTATCTGCCAAAATCAGTGGATGTGGAAGATTTCAATATCTAGTTGATCACATTTTCAACAACAATGTGATATCGTTCACTGATGACGACATACCGCCCGAAGGGACCGGTCATTGCAAACCACTGCATATCATAGTGTTATCTTCTGGGTACATGCTAGTTGGAGTTTTGATAGATGGAGGCTCATCTCTAAATATTTGTCCTTATGCCACCTTGGTGAAGATGAATGTCAATCTCAAGTGGATCCAAAGAAGCCACGTGGTTATCCGAGCTTTTGATGGATCCCGATAAAATGCCATCGGAAAGATTGAATTGCCAATTGAGATTGGCCCAAATACATTCAATGTATCTTTCCACGTCCTAAAGATAGATTCAGGATACAACCTGCTATTGGGGAGACCATCGATACACATGGCTAGAGTTGTTCCCTCCACACTACATCAACAGTTCAAATACATTATCAACAACAGTCTAGTCACTATTAATGCTGAGCCAGAGTATCCTGAATAAGGAGATCTGCCAATCATCAGTTTCAACTCTGAAGTTGAGCCGGCCAGTTTTCATACCTTGGAAGTGAGTAACACTCAATATTAACCTATTAGAGCACCACTTCCTATACCCAAGATTTCTGCCGAGGTTATGTCGGCTACTCAAAAAATGATGTCATTGGGTTATCAGCCTGGACAAGGGCTTGGTAAAGATAAGTAGGGTATTAAGCACCGTATTCAAATGTCCAGTCAAACTGGGACAGCCGAGCTAGGATATTCTTCCAGTTCTAGTCATAGGAATCCGCATAAACACCGGCCGGTTCCTCAAACTTCCGCCACACGGCGATGTTTTCAATCTGCACCTCATGAGCTGATAAGTCTCCAATTAAGGTGCCATCACATGTTATGACTATGCTGTTTCCCAAGCCAGTACCCTTCAAAGCAAAAGAGGTGCTGATTCCTGATCCCAAAGTGGAAGAAAAGGAATGGAAACGTAAACACGACATTGCCTTGATGATGGCAGGCATACGCATCATTATTCATGATGAACATACAAATAGATACACCCCAGACGATGATTGCCTAGATGTCATGGTTATCATTCGGGAGAAGGAGGACAATGACGATCCCTCCATTAATGCAGTCCATCAGGAATTTTCCCTCGACAATTGGAACAGCATTCCATGCATTGGTCGACGAGGGTAAAATGGGCAAAAAATCCCTCTGCCCTGTAGATAACTTTAATTGTTTACTTTTCTTTACAGTACTAGCAGTTATTTTATCATGTACATGCTAACACTTTTGTATGATCAAACAGTTGCATATATTAAGTAAAAGCATACTTTGTTTTAGGACTCTGAATTTAGATGTGCCTGTACTTGCTGATGAGGTGCCTTCTCTCCACAAGGGCTGTAACTTTGATGCAAAGTTAGACTTAGACTTGATGGACATTCAAGAGGACATTGAGACACCTCAGGAGATTAAGGAATGGGTCACATATAAGCCTAAAACCAACCTTGACCAAACCACTCCTTTCAATCTTGGAACCTTAGAAAACTCTAAGCTAATCCAAATTGGTTCAGACCTTACCACAAATCAGCGGAATGACATGGTTGCACTATTAACCCAATTCGAGGATGTGTTTGCATGGTCTCATAAAGACATGGTGGGTTTGTCCACTGACATTGTTCTTCATCGCCTTCCCATTAAAGAAGGATTCAAGCCCGTTAAGACAAAAACTCAGGCGATTGAAACCTGAGTGGAGTTTAAAGGTCAAAGAAGAAATTGTGAAATAATTTCAAACTGGAATTCTCATGGTGTTTACATATCCGGAGTGGATATCAACCATTGTTCTCGTGCCTAAACCAGGAGGAAAGGTGTGAGTTTGTGTGGATTACTAGGATTTGAACAAAGCTTGCCTTAAAGATAGCTTTCATGTACCTTTTATCCACATTCTTATTGACAACACTGCTCAATAAGGCATGTATTCCTTTGCTGATTGCTTTACGGGGTACCATCAAATTATGGTCACTGAGGAAGACCATGATAAAACTGCTTTCATCACGCCTTAGGGAACCTTTTGCTACAGACTGTTGTCATTCGGCCTCATCAACGCTGGGGCAACCTACCAACGAGCTATGATGGCTCTTTTCCACGATCTAATGCATAAAGAGATAGAGATCTACGTGGATGACATCATTGTCAAATCCCGAAGGGTGGAGGACCACCTAGACCATCTCAAAAAGTTATTCAACAGGCTGCGTAAGTACAACTTGAAGTTGAATCCAGCCAAGTGCGCCTTTGGTGTCAAATTAGGAAAGTTGCTAGGTTTCCTAGTCAGCCACAAAGGGATTGAACTAGATCCTACCAAAATCTAGGCTATTAAGAAAATTCCCATTCCTCAAATAGAAAAGGAAATACGGGGATTTTTGGGAAGAATCAACTTCATTAGCAGGTTCATTTCTCAGCTCACAGCAACCTGTGAGCCCATCTTCAAGCTGTTAAGGAAGAACTCCTCCATGGAATGGAACGATGAGTGCCAGAAAGCCTTCTTTACAATTAAAGAGCAGCTGATTAATGGTCCTGTTTTGGTACCACCCAGGGATGATGTTCCCCTGTTCATATACCCATCCAGTAATGACAATGCCATGGTCTGCATGCTGGGGCAAAAAGACAATAGAGGCCAAGAATGAGCTATCTATTACCTCAACAAAAGATTCAGCACCAGTGCACACAAGTACACTCTCATTGAGAAGACTTGTTGTGCTTTAGCATGGGCTTCCATGAAATTACAGCATTATTTCCATGGTCACACCCATATTGAGTGTTTCTTCTTCTGTTAGCTCACACCAATATTGAGTGTTTCCTCTTCTGTTAGCTCACATATAGCTATCTTTTGTCCGGCGGGAGCTAAGTATTTATCCACATAGAGTCATAGAAGTCTACTTTGGCAGTCCACTGTAAGCCTTCTTACATTTTATAAAGCTTTTCTTCTCATTATAGCACACACTGTTATACACATTGAGAGTCGTGTGAGTGTGTTTTCCCGAACTTCGGTCCGTGGTTTTCATTTCTGTCTGTATATATATACTTATATATATATATATATGTATATATTTTTATATGGACTAACATTATCGAGCTATGCCTCGATTGAGCCTAGACTTCGGTCTGGAGCGTTTAATTGCTTTTATATATATATATATATATTTATATATATAAACTGTGGTCAGACTCTTTCTGATGAGTCTGGATTTTACATATGGTGCGTTTAATTGTATATATATATATATATACACTTATATATATAACTGTTGTCGGACATATCCAATGAGCCTGGATTTTATATCTGGTGCATTTATTGTTTATATATATATATACATATTTACATTTCATCCTGCTTGGAGTTTACTTCGTGGTAGTTGATAGCTTTTACAGCTTTATTTACACTCAAGTCCCGCCTGGAGTTTACTATGTGGTGGTTGATAGTATTTACTGCTTTATCTACATTTCTGATCCCCCATGGAGTTGTTTCGTGGTGGCTAATCATGCACACACACACACACACACACACACACACACACATATATATATATATATATATATATATATATATATATATATATATTTACCGCTTGTATATATATAACTGCTTCATCGCTTTTCCATATAAATTGCAAGATATCATACGAGCCTAGGAATCATAGTGATCACAGATTCATCTCATCAATCTAAATTCTATTCCCTTCATGATGGACTTTTTCCAAATTGTAAAGCGACTTGTACATTATTCTGATGTCTGAATTCCCTTGGATGGCTGTCATGCCCATAAGGAGTTCGGCACTTCTATATATTATTTTCTCATAGATGCCTCGCATCTCAAAAATAAAAGCAAACAAGCCGAACATTCAGATAATAAAATGGAAGTATCAAAGGCCTCAATTACTATTGAGCACGGGGTTTGAAAAACCTTTTTTATAAAACTTCATTGCTATATCTTGCTTAAAACTGAATTTTCAAAAAAATTCACACCCTATGTATAAAAGTGTAATGAGGCATAGCATTACTTCCAAATAATTGCACATTGATCCACACACACACACACATTCATATAACAGTTTCTTTGAAAAGTGGTGGTCATTGTGGAAACACGGATGTCGGGGGGTGCCTAACTCCTTCCCTCCGCATAACCAAGCCCCCGGACCCTAAATGAATCTCGATTTCACAGACCCGTTTAGCAGTGTCACATCACTGGGTCAATGTGCAAACCTTTTCGGTTGCGTTGGTGCAACCAGTTAAATACACCAACTGGCGACTCTTAAAGTCCAATCGTCGACATTATACATGACAGACCTTTTTCACTTGTTTTTTCAAACAAATCTCAAATTAACATGAGAACACCAAAGAACAAGTAACGAAAAGGGACATCAAAAAATCCCGACGTCGACACCCATGGAATGCTACTTCCTTAAGCCAAAACTCACATTTCTTTAGCTTGGCATATAACTTGTTGTCACAAAGTCTTTGAAGTACCAGCTTCAAATGGTGCTCGTGATCTTCACGGCTTTTGGAATAGATGAGGATGTCATCAATAAAGACAACAACGAACTGATCCAAATATTCTTTGAATACACAGTTCATCATATCCAAATATTCTTTGAATACACAGTTCATCATATCCAAAAGACATGACTAAGAATTCATAATGCCCGTATCGAGTTCTGAAGGCAGTTTTTGGAACATCCTCAGTTTTAATCTTCAGTTGATGATATCCAGGATGAAAATCAATCTTTGAAAAGAATTGTGCTCCTTGCAACTGGTTGAACAGGTCATCAATACGAGGTAGGGGATACCTATTCTTGATGGTGACATGGTTCAATTCTCGGTAGTCAATACAAAGTCGCATGCTCCCATCTTTCTTCTTTACAAATAAAACAAGAGCACCCCAAGGAGATGTACTAGGACGAATGAAACCGATGTCTAACAATTCCTGTAGTTGGACTTTTAACTCCTAAAGTTCAATAGGAGCCATTTGATATGGGGTTTTAGAAATGCGCTTTGTACCCAGTTCAAGATCAATAAAGAATTCAACTTCACATTCCAGGGGTAGACCAGGAAGTTCTTCAGAAAATACGTCAGGAAATTTGCTACCAACAAAAAAATTATTCAAATCTGACTTGTTTTTGTTCAAGTCCATAACATGGGATAAGAAAGCTTGACATCCGCTTTTCAATAAACGAATAGCTTTATGGCTTGATATGACAGTGATGAGTGAGTTTTATACACATTAATTGAGTGCATATGAACTTAATCTTTTGGAAGTTTTTAAGTTTTTGTGTCTATTCATGTATTTTTTACGTTCTTTTGTAGGAATTGGAACAAAAGTTACTTGGATCGACGTTTGGGGTGGCTAGATTCGCGTTTTCGGCTTGTCATTTACACAATAGTCACTTCAGAGCCAATTTGCGTATTGCTCCGGACCTTATTTTGAAAGACTTAAATAATGAAAGTTGTAGATATACGTCTCCTCTTTCCGGAACATCTTGAATCTTTAAAATTGGAATTCGGACGAAGAAGTTATGGCCATTTTCCCAAAGGATGTCAGAGCAGAAAATGTCAGAAAATGTTCCAGCACCGGGGCGCCCATTTCAAGCTCATTTTCAGCACCGGGGCGCTAGAGGACAGCTTCCCAGTGCCATGCCCAGTGTTGGGGCACTGGGGAAGTGATTGGTCAAGCTTGGACGCATTTTGGTGCGAATTTTGACACTTTTTTGACTCCAAATTGGATTAGATTTGTTCCAAAGCTAAAAATTGGACTTATAGCCTATAAATACATGATGTAAGTCATAAAATAAAGGGAGATTACATAGATTAGATTAGAGATACACTCCATTAGATTAGAACATAAACCCTAGTTCTTATTAGTTTTGGAGATTGAAGCAACTTGGAGACCATTGAAGAAAAAGAGCAGGAGCTTGAGGAAGATGGCTATTTGCTGACAACAAATTTATTCTCTTTTCTTATCATACTTTTATCTTCTAATGTCTATTCATTTGTGGATTCTTGGTTTTAATTCATTAATTATGAACTAACTCTTTTATTAAGACTACCAATTGAACCTTTTATGTCTATAAATTAGTTATTCGATTTATTCCAATTATTTATGTCAAAGTAAATTGTTTATCTTGTCTTGTGCTTATTGATTAATTATTTGGCCAATAATTACCTTGTTACTTTAGAATGAATTGGAAAAGGAGATCTAGGGTTAGAACTGGGCATGATAACATGTATGCTTAATTATTTGCATGATGAATAATTAGGGTTGTGAATGGAATGGGAATATCTGTTCACTGCATGTAACACGTTGGGAATTGGAATTTAATGCGTTTAATTTAATTGTTTTGCATAGGAATATAGCAAGATTAATTGGATTAAATAGAAATTAATTGATCACTTGGAAAAGGGCTTTTGACACTTGAGAATTCATGTTAATAATTCAGTAGCCATAATAATTGGGATAATTAGATAATTGATTTATAGTTCATAATTGGGGATATTGGAGTCTTAATCTTTATTTATCTGAATTCATTCATTAAAATCTTAGTTTTATTTATTTGATTTATTTTAGAATAATCTCTTTTAATTGCTTACTTTAGTTTTCTTATTTTGAAAAATCACACTTTATGGTTGTTTAAATAAAATTAGATTGATATAGTGGTAGTAGTTGGAATTTATTGATTAGAATTCTCTGTGGGATCTACACTCTATCTTATCACTTTATTACTTGTTGACTATGTACACTTGCACAAATTCATTGATTGAGAAATCAACCAACAAGTTTTTTGGTGCCATTGCCGGGGAACTCTTTATTAATATTAATTACATATTAGTTATAATCAATTCGGTCTTAATTTAAACGTTATTTATTTTTCTTCTTGTATTTGCATGAATTCTTTGCGAGTGTATGCACACTAGATCAAGAGCCAGTATTGATGCAGCAGCAGGTGGAGCGATCATGTCTAAGAATTTTGATGAGGCTTATCAACTGCTAGAAACGATGGCCAAAAACAACTATCAGTGGCCCATGACTAGGTCTAACCCTCCGAAAACACCGGGAAAGTCTGAATTGGATCCAGTGACTGCATTGGCAGCATAGGTGTTCGCAATATCAAAGAAAATAGAAACATGGAGTCCACCATCCACGCAACAAGTAGCAATGGTTTGTGAGTTATGTGCTGGGAGTCATGCTATAGATCAATGTGCCATCAATTCTGAATCAGCTCAGTTCGTAGGTAGTTACAATCGATCAACCCAACCGTATCTGAATCAAAATGCATATAATCAGGGTTGGAGAAATCACCCGAGATTTTCATGGAGTAACAATCAAGCTCAAGCAGCTAGACAGCAAAACACATCTGGATTTCAAAATCAGACTCAACAACAGCCAGAGAGGAAAACAGGTTTGGAAGAACCTTTGGAAAAATTCAGTTTAGCTACTAACAAAAGGATCGGTGAATAAGAAAAGTTATTTAGTCAAGTAGATATGAATGTGAAAAGCCAAGGTGCTTTGATAAAGAATCTGGAAAATTAATTAGGGCAGATAACACATGCGTTGAATAGCCGTCCACATGGAACACTCCCTAGTGATACAGAGATAAATCCAGGCAGAGATGAGCATTGCAAGGCTGTGACTTTATGTAGTGGAAAGGATTTGCAAGAGACAATTGAGGATAAGGAAAAGAGGGACAATGTAACAGTGGAAAAAGAGGAAGTTTTGGGAACCAAAAAAAGTCAAGATGAGGAGTTAGAGCAGAAAGCCTCGGACCAAACCCTCACAATACCTCCCATACCATCATAGAGGTTTCAGAAAACCAAGTTAGATAAGCAGTTTTCAAGATTTTTGGATATTCTCAAAAAACTGCATATAAGCATCCCATCTGTCGAAACCTTGGAACAAATGTCGAGTTACGCCAAGTTCATGAAGGAGGTCTTATCGAAAAAGAGGAAATTAGGTGATTTTGAAACAGTGGCGTTGACCGAAGAGTGCAGCGCAATTATCCAGAATAAGTTACCTCCGAAGCTCAAGGATTCGGGCAATTTTTCAAGACCTTGCCCAATTGCTAGTCATGTTGTAGGCAAAGCTCTTTGTGACATAAGTGCTAGTACAACTGTGGAGTCATGGTCGGTTAAAAAGCAGTTTTAAAGGTCTCGTACTAGGGGATTAGACTCTGATGTATAAATTAAGTTTAATAATTATATTATTATTATTATTATTATTATTATTATTAGTATGATTCCGCTCAGAGAAATGGTATCGTGAAGCACCGAGTTCGGGTTTCAAGTACTCGAATTTGGGGGCTTTGCAGTATCACGATCAAATATAAGACCATAATTGGTTGTACCTGCTAGATAACGAAAAATCCATTTCACAGCATTCCAATCCTCTTTTCCTGGATTTTCCATATACCTACTAACCACATTTACTACTTGTGAGATATTTGGCCTTGTACATTCCATGAAATACATTAGACAACCCACTGCATTTGCATATGGTACTTTGGACATATAATCCACCTCATCCTCTATTTGTGGGCTCAAATGTGAAGATAACCTAAAATATGATGCCAATGGAGTACTAACTGGTTTAGCATTGTTCATATTAAACCTCTCTAAGACCTTCTGCGCATATCCTTTCTGAGTTATCCACAACTTCCCTGTGAATTTACATACCTAGGATCTTCTTGGCTGACCCAAGATCCTTCATGTCAAATTCACTGCTAAGCAAATTCTTCAGCTGAAGAATATCTGACGTCCTCTTTACTGCTATCAATATATCATCTATATATAACGTCAACAATACTAAAGAGACATCATCAAGAGATTTGAAATACACACATAGATCATACTCCGAATAAGAGTAACCATGAGCCACCATGAAGTTGTCAAATTTCATGTACCACTGTCTCGGGGACTGCTTCAAACCATAGAGAGACTTCTTCAAACTGCAAACTAAGCCCTCTTTTCCTGGTCAATAAACCCCTCAGGTTACTTCATGTAGATCTGTTCTTCTAAAATCAGCATGGAGAAAAGCTGTTTTCACATCAAGTTGTTCTAACTCTATATCCCGTGATGCTACAATAGATAAAATCAACTAAATCGATGTGTGTTTCACAACTGGTGAGAAGATATCACTATAATCTATTCCCTCTCTCTGAAAGAATCCCTTTGCCATTAACCTGGCCTTGAATCTTTCACCTTCTTTATCAAAGTAAGCTTCCTTTTTCCTGAACACCCACATGTATCATATAGCCTTTGATCCTTTTGGAAGTTAAACTAACTCCCAAGTCTGGTTCTTCTATAAAGAACAAGAATCGTACCCTTGAAGATTCGAGCTTCCTCAGGTACAAGTTCACCTCCAATCTTTTTCGCGTTCATCTTAAATCCACAAGGTTTGGTTCCTTCCTTTGATCAATGTTAGCCACCCAAATGTTTGGCCTCCAGAGGTGATCCACCGAGGAAGAAGAAAGATTCAAAAAGATGGGTATTTGGCAAAACCCTAGTTTTTCTGTCTCTCATAGAAAATAGTGTACTCTCCCAACACTTAGAATTACGTATTCACGTGTTTTGTGAAAGTGTAAAAAAAAAATACCACCCATAATAAAACTCCTCTTATTTATAGATGTAGGCAACCCTCCTTAACAATTAAGGAATTAGGTTTTATTTTAATTAATTAAACTCTTTTAATTAATTAGTCTCCTAATCTTATTAGGAATAAAGAATTAAACTCTTTTAATTAATTAGTCTCCTAATATTATTAGGAATATTTGAGAGTGTTTTTATTAATTAATTCTCAAACTACTTTAGGAATTAAATAATAATAATAATAATAGTAATAATAATAATAAGACTCCTCTTATTAATTTATATTTAATATTTCAAAAATATTAAATAATAAATATTAAGCTATTTAATTTATTCTATCACCATAGATTTAATTTAATATACTTAACTTATTATTACGATTATGACATTAACTTCTTAAATAATTATTCTTCCTTTTATGGTGTGACCCTTTAGGTTCTCCATATTAAACCGATTGTGAATAAATCAATTAGAACAATTCTAATCTTATTTAAATAAATAAATTAAACTATTAATTTATTTAAAATAAATAATATTTATTCTATAATAGGGATAAGCCTCCCTAGCGATCAACGACTTTCCAGATAATATAGATTTCAACATTAATTATAAAGGAACCTTTGAGTAAATAGTTATCGTACAATTCAATCCTTCCATCATACAATGTCCCAATTAAATATAGGACATGGAATTACTGTCAAGTCTTATTTTATTTAATTATATGTATTTCGACTCTTAAATGCACAACTTCAAATAATGCAAATTAGAAACTTCTTTCTAATTTCATTCTGCCTTAGCCAAGGACTACTGGGTATTCATTTATCGAATCACATAGGACATTCTCATCTTTTAGTAGAAGTGGTAGATTCTTTATTGATCATACATTATCTCCATGTACAACTTATTATACCAAAGCATACCCTCTGATATACCCTAAGGGTCTTAAGGAATAAGTCAAAGTATAACTCATCATACACAAGATACTATGATGATCTCAAGTCCAAGGATCACTTGTACTACTATCACTATAGGAGTTCCTATTGACAGGCAAGTAAAACTCCATTAGGTATTCCTTAGCGAGCCACGTTTAGTGAACTTATTCTCTAATAATCACTTACATACTTGCTTTAATGTCTCCACACAAATGATCATGAGATCAATCATCCTCATCCAATGAGCAAGCAACGTATGTATCAATCTATCCGGAATTCACTAATCCAAAATTTAGTAATCCAATGATTGGAAACTATTTTAGTTTTAAGCTTTCTAAAAATTTAGATCTCATTAGAATGATCATCATCATTATTCTAAAAGCATTGCTTAAAACTACGGGTTTATCACATAATATAAAACAACATCATGTAGATAATTAAAATCCTTTAATAAATTAATACTTTTTATTAATAAATGAATAAGATTGTTACAAAGTATATGCTTTATCATCAAACATGATTTGCTTGTGTGCATAATACTTTCAATCTCCCACTTGCACTAAAGCAAATCGCCATGGTATCTCATACCCTTCTTCTCTAAGTGAGGATTATCCTGCTATTGGATAAGATTTAGTTAATGGATATGTAATATTGTTCTTGAGAGTTCATTATCTCTATAGTGATTTCCCATCTTTCAATGATTCCTATAATCAAATAAAAGTTCCACAACACATGTTTAGATCCAAGATGAGACTTAGGAATTATTCCTAGTTCTGTAATGAACTTTTCATCTAAACAATCAATTTGCAGCTTTATTTACGGCTATATACCTTGTCTTTATCACTAAACCAACAACTCTTTGCTGTTTGAAACCTTTCTAATTCACTGCACCACCGTTTAAGGTAACGCTCTACCTTAAAGTGGATTTTCTTTCGTCTTGGTCTGTCTGAAAAACATGAGTCTGTTAAGCCCTCTAGTTTTAATTTAGACCCACTAGTACAAAGTAGTAAATAAACAACATTTAAACCACAACATTTTTATAAAAAATATTGTGGTATTTTTTTTCACAACGTTTTTAAACAAAACGTTGTAGATATATGTAAAAACGTTATCTATTTAAAAGGGCATTTTTTGGTTTTAACTGGATACGTTTTTTAAAAAAATGTTGTCTATCTAAAAAACACGGAGCTCTAAGTGAACACTTAAAATTAAAAGAAATATAGTCTTTTTCTCTCCAAGGCTTGTTAGTTTCATTCTTTTTATCTATGTGCTAGTCAGTTTGGTCTCCGTGCAGCTAGAGCTTCAGTTTCCTTCTCTCATTATGCAATTTTTTGTTCCTTCTCTTTCAGTTTCATTCCTTCTACCTTCAGTTTCCTCTCTTCGTTCCTTCTCTCTTCAGTTTCAGTTTTCCTTCTCTATATCTGCTCTTTGGTTGTGTTCTGATTGAGTGTTCCTTCTCTTTGAGGCTAAAATTTGAAGATCATTAATTAGGTGTTTGAAGATAAGTTGTTTTGGTGTTAGGGTTTCATCGTAAGTTCTTCATCTCTTTGGATTTGTTCTTGTATGTGTTTATTTTCAACCCATTTACAATCTTTGTATATAAACATGTTTGAGGTGCTCCATTTGTTTTGTTATAATGGTTTTTCTACTTTTATAGTGGTAGCAAAATGGTGGCTGCGATGGAAACATTGGTGGTTTCTCTGTCTCCTCCACTAAAAATTAGGTTTTAATTTCTCACTTGTTAATTTTCCCTAAAATTTAGGTTTTAATTAGAAATTTTACGATATTTGGAGCTTCTAAGTGTTATTGAAGGCTAATTAAATCTAGAGGTTTACAGAAAGCATAATGATAATCTTCATTTTCATTTAAAAATCCTTTATTTTTCCTTCTTGGGTCTGTTCTAATGTTTTTCTCACAAAGAGTGAGTTAAGGGGTTTCTGAATACTGTAATTCTTTTTTGGTGTGCTAGATATTCTATACAAGGATTACCAGAGCAACAACAAGTTCACAATCACCACCTTCTCTCCCACCGGAGTTGTGAGTTCTTAGTTTTCTTATTTAAGATCTGTTTATTTACTTGTCGTATATGTCTTTCTATTTATCTGTTTATTTAGTAATTAGTAGCGTTAGTAAATGTGTTTAGGAGAAGTTTGGTTTCATTAATTAAATATTTATGTTATGTAAATTCTTAATTATACTGCTACATGCTAGGTTATATATTTGTCTTCCTAAATATAATGAGTGTTTAATTTACTAGTTATGGACATGTAGACTCTAAGAAGTAAAGACTATTTTTGCCGATGTATTTATTTACTTGTGTAGATTTTCTTTAAACTGATAGACTATTATAAAATTAGATTGATTTAAATGTTCATAATTAACCTTCTAGCTCTATTCCCTCATATTGTTTGTCTATTCAGTGCAATTGGAGTTTCACTGTAGTTTTTAGTTTGAACGCGGTTTGGTAGTAATTTTGGAAGCATAGCAACTGTAATGTTAATGCTATTTATTTCTCCTGTACTAGGTATGCGGTGGTCTTGTATATGTTTTTATATGTCATCATCCTTGTGTTCTTAGTGAGAATGTTTACTTCTAGTGAAAGATTTTTCTAGTTTACTATAGTTGGTAATTTGGTATTATGGTGTTTAGTTGATAACGATGTTTTATGTATCTTTTCACTTTTGACATAGTTATGGTCTAGGGTCTGATTTGTTGACTGTGTTTTTAGCTCTGAAGTTTAATATCGAGTTCTCTTCAAAAATGCCATAGGGTCTGATTTGTTGATTGTATTTGTCTGTAAATGTGGTTCTTCAATGGAGGTTTTTCTTTTGGAATCCAAAATTGTAGATTTATGTGATAGTATAATCATTAGTTTTTGGTTTTCTAACTAGCACTTGCCTCTATTTTCTCTTGTGTGGTTGATACTGATATCAAAGTGGACACAAATTCTAATGTAATTTGCATCTTATTCATTGGGTGAAATAATAACATTTCTTTTATCTAGTCTAGCCAATTGATAATTAACTAAGTGCTTATTTAGTGTTTTATATTTAATGTTGGACTCTAGATGACATGCTTTGTTTTTTTAAGATGGATAAGTCATGGATGTGTGCTGATAGAAGGTCACGAGAGTATGAACTAGGCATTGATGAATTCTTGAGGTTTGCGGTAGACAACACGAGAAATGTGAATCTTATTCATTGCCCTTATGTAAAATGTGGAAACAATTTAAAATTTGGTGCCAGAATTATACGGGATCACTTGTATTTTAATGGGGTTGATACTAGTTATCACACTTGGATATGGCATGGAGAACCTAATATGTTAGATGCATATGCAAATGAACCTTTTGTAGGCACTATTGAACAAGGCTATGTCTCTGAAACAGTAAATATGGAAGATAATGGTTTTGGGGATTTCTCAAATGATCCGTGTGAGTTTCTTAATGTGATTGGGGATGGAGATGAACCCTTGTACCCTGGTTGTAAATTTAGTAAGTTAGGTGTACTTGTTAGACTCTACAATTTGAAAGCAAAGCATGGGTTGAGTGATGTTGATTTCACAGAGCACTTGATTTTTCTGACTGAACTTCTTCCAGAAGATAACCAATTACCTTGTTCCTTGTACGAGGTAAAGAAGACTTTACATGCCTTAGGAATGGATTATGAGAAAATACATGCTTGCCCTAATCACTGAATCTTGTATAGAAAGGAATTTGACCAGGTAACTAATTTCCCAAAATGTTCTATCTCAAGGTAGAAGATGGATAAGAATGAGCATGTAAGAGAAGGGGTGCCTGCGAAGGTGTTGTGGTACTTTCCTCCTATCCCGAGGTTTAAACGTATGTTTAAATCTAGCAGGACAGCTGAGAGTTTGACTTGGCATGCTAATAATAAAATGAGCGACGATCATATGCGTCATCCATCAGATTCACTATCTTGGAAGCTAGTGGATGATAAGTGGCCGGATTTTGGTAAAGACCCTAGAAACCTTAGACTTGCTCTTTCAGCTAATGGGATCAATCCTCATGGTTCTCTTAGTAGTAGATACAGTTGTTGGCCTGTTATAATGATTATTTATAATCTTCCGCCTTGGTTATGTATGAAAAGAAACTTCATGATGTTGACTTTGTTGATCTCGGCTCCTAAACAAGCCAGTAATGATATAGATGTCTACTTCGAACCATTGATTGATGATTTGAAGTGTTTGTGGAAGGGGGTTCCAGGGGTGTATGATGCATTTAGAGGAGAATACTCCATGCTCAAAGCCCAATTAATGTGGACTATTAATGACTTTCCTGCCTATGGGAACTTATCTGGATGTGTTGTAAAAGGTTATAAAGCATGTCCTATATGTGGCAATGATACACCTATCCATAGGTTGACACATGGTAACAAAGTTTGTTACATTGGCCACCGAAGATTCTTGCCTCAAGATTATTTATTTCGGAAGCAGCGAGTAACATTTAATGGAGAAAAAGAATTTAGACCACCTCCTGTGTCACTAACGGGAGAGGAAGTATTTAGAAAGGTTGATGGTTTGACTCATGCTATTGATGACAAGGATAACAGACCTTGTTGGAAGAGGAAGTCAATCTTCTTTGAACTAGAATATTGGAAGTTTCTTCATATTAGACATTGTCTTGATGTTATGCATATTGATAAAAATGTATGCGATAGCATTATTGGTACATTATTGGAGATTCTGGGGAAAAACAAAGATGGGGTTACAGCTCGATTAGAACTCTTAGAAATGGGGGTTAAGACTTATTTGGGACCAGATTTTGGGGGAAAAAGGACACGTTTACCTCCAAGTACTTGGAATCTATCGAGGGCAGAGAAAAGAGTTGTATGTTATTCTTTGTATGGCATGAATGTCCCAGAAGGTTACGCTTCTAATATCAATAGTCTTGTATCATTGCATGACCTAAAACTCTATGGGCATAAGTCTCATGACTGTCATACCTTAATGCAACAATTGATCCCTGTTGCCTTACGTTCGGTGATGGAAAGACCTTTGAGGTATGCAATAATCAGATTGTGTTTTTTCTTTAATGAGATATGTGACAAAGTCATCAACATTTCAAAACTAGATAAAATGCAAGTTGATGTAGTGGTAACCTTGTGTTTGCTTGAGAAGTATTTTCCACCATCATTCTTTGATATCATGATTCATTTCGTGGTGCATCTTGTTACAGAAGTTCGATTATGTGGGCTAGTTTACTTTAGATGGATGTATACATTTGAAAGATTCATGAAAGTATTAAAAGGGTATATACGTAATCGTAATCGGCCTGAAGGTTACATGGTTGAATGTTATATTGGTGAAGAAGCTTCAGAGTTTTGAGAGGAATATTTATCTGATGTTAGTACTATTGGGATCCCATCGAGGCGAAGAATGGGTCGTACACAACCCTTATCTAGTGCTACCGTAGAATCTACGGAGCGTGACATGTTAGACCAAGCACATCGTTGTGTATTAGAAAACACGAATGAAGTTGAACCATATATCCTTAGTGTCGGTTAAGTACTTTAAGATGTTTTTCATTGTCTTACAGTAATCTTCTCCAAAATATGATCGATCATCATCAGGTCTTGTATATTTCATTGTATACATGATTGTCACTCATGCGATCTCTCTTTTCAGGAGTCTATAGGGACTATTAAGAGAGATACACTCCATTGCTCATCAACATGAGACATATCTTGGACTTTGTCATGCCAAACAACTTTAACATCAGATAAATATACTTTCTTTGGGTTAAGCCGAGCATCCTTTTAAATTTATCTATATAGATTTGTATCCCCAATTAAGATACTCTTCCCAAATCATTCATGGAGGAATGTTTAGACAACTTTATCTTTACTGATTGTAGCATTAGTGTGACGCCCCCAAAATAGGTATACATCACCCATCTTGAGTCGCCAAATATATGGTACAAAATACAAATACAACTTAATTATACAACCATCATGTAGTATACGACAATACATAGCTGAGAGTTTAAACAAAAATATTGCCTTCTAGACAATATCCACTCTCAAATAGAGTCCTCATTATATTTATTGTCACACTATTTTATAGAATAGTGAGGACTACTAATACATCATCTCGAACCATCACTCCGTTCTCCGATTAGTCCCGACTACGTTCTCATTTCCTAAAGAGAACAATGAAAGCAAAAGGGTGACCTCAACTAGCCCAGTAAGAAATATTATGACTAAGATAATGCAGAATAAATTATCATTAGTCTTTAACAATGTTAAACTGATAAAATACAATAGACATCAAGTTTAACTACAGCGGAATAAGAAATTCATTAGAAGAGTCAAGTAGAGCATGATATCTACTATCTTCTATGATTAAAAATGTTTTCATCAATTTTTATCGCTGAGACTCAGCTTCATAAATAAACCACATCATCTAATCATCCCTGCACTATGGGCCAAGGATATTCATTAAATCATCAATGGTCATGACTATACCGAATAATTCATGGTCATAATCATACCAAAAACTGTCCATCAATGCATTACAGGCCACTGAGGACCTTTACCACATCATTTATAACATTATAGGTCATGATTATACCGAATGATCCCTGGTCATAATCATACCAAGTCCATCTATGCACGTTAGTCAAAGATGACTTTCATCACAATATAAGCATGACGATGATGACAATGACATAATAATTCAATAAAATAAGTTCAAGAATAATTTTAAAGATTTATAAGTTAATTTATCCTAAAATCAATTACGTCCAAATTGTCAACATGATACTGCTTTGTAGAGTAAAATTCAAGAATGCTCAGAAGAATATTTCCATGAAAAGATATTGGATGAAGCGCAAATATCCAGGATATTCTACTAATTTCATGGAGTATAGAAGTAAATCTTTAACCAACTGAGTATAATAGAATATATGAAACTGCAAATGGATTTTTTCCACCATGCGGTTATCCACGTTGACAGATCATTTCCACAATTTAATAAGGAATGAATACGAAGGAACATTCACCATGCATGTGGTAATCCACATAGACATGTTATTCCAACAGAACAATAAGGAATGGAATAACAGAAGAATTCACCAGGCATGCGATAGACCGCACAGACAGGTTATTCCAACGGAATAATAAATAATAGAACCAGGTCATGCGTAAACGCACAGACAGGATATTCCAACAGAATAATAAAGAATGGAATAATAGAAGAATTTCACCATGTATGCGATACTTTGCATAGATAGGTTATTCCAATATAATAATAAAGAATGGAATAATAGAAGAATAAGGAATGGAATAACAATAGCTCTCTTTATGAATACGAAAGAAATAATACCCCTTACCTCAAAAGAAGATTGGATACTGGAATAGTGAGGTAGCAGACTTCTCTTCTTCTTTCTCTCTATAATAACTGTTCTAAAGCTTTAGTGAATTGGTGAGAAATGAAAGAAGAATGAGCTTCTATTTATAGGAAAATATAGTTTCGATAATTGCACGTTTTGGGGCTCAAAATATTACAGTACAATATCTCCAACTTTTCTTTCATTTTTAATTTAGTCCTGCAAGTATTATCAAACTTGTACCACCTCCCATAATAGTAAATAATGTGAATCAATAGTTCAAACATGTGAATAAATAGTTATAATCATGTGAAAATACGAATTACAGTATAATACCTCCATTTTTAACTTAGTCATGCAAGTATTATCAATCTTGCACCAACTCCCCTAATAGTACAAGAATATGAATCAATAGTACACACATGTGAAAAAATAGTTATAATCATGTGAATTAATAGCAATTAATTGCTCATTTATCCGATTAATTACCCGACTGGTAAGTATAACTTCCAGACATCAATTAATATCAAAATAAATGTCAATTTCCACTAACACTAATAATTCCAACACAATGGAACTATCAATTTCATCTTTAATCAACACGAACTTATTCATCATTAATATTATAACTCACAATATTTAACAACCAAGTCGCTCCCAGGAAAGAGGGGGCTTTCCGATAAGGATTTCTCCGTATTGGCGCGCAATAGGTGATCAAAGCTCTCCTTGACAGAACTTCTAGACATTGTCAATATTGCAAATAATAATATGAATAACTTTGTCTTCTCAATTATTGATTTAATAATATATAAAATATTATGCAGATGATACTGTGATAATAATTGAATCAATAATATGAGAGATATGATCGTGAAGCCAATTCATCAGTAGCAATAATTGAGTATAACTGAGTGACTTCTCACGTAAGCATCAATAATCAATACCGTGTGCTACTATGTAACCACGCGTATTACTGTACTTTTACTACCGAGTAGTTCAACAGTTTTAACGGTAACACTTTCACCGTTATTTTTATAAAATGATAATTCTGTCGGTTTTTAACTACGACAATACTTCCATTGTGGGTTCCACCAATGATTGTGCCGTCGTACGGATATTCCCCGACAAAAAGAATATTTTATAACAACTTGCATACTTTACAAAATTTTTACATATTACCCTTAACTTTAACCTTTTATCAATTTAACCATTTACTAAATAGAATAATTATAAGAAAATTGAATACTTTCATTTCATAAAATTCGGGGTCTCACAATTAGTATGTCATTCCTTATTCATAGTATATCAACATATAATATTAGGAATGTCACGGTGCTCCCACTGACCCTTTTGTACACACTAGGTTCATTCTTATTTGTGATAAAATCAAATTCTTTTGATTTGTTTCATCAAAACGAATGTTCCATTTTTGAGGAGCTTGCTTCAATCCATTTCTCTAAGTGTCTATAACTATTACCTCATCGTATGTAACTGGATCATTATCTTCTATGATACGTACCTCATCATCATCATCCATGATGAATCCATGCCTCCCAGGTATTTTCGGTACTATTCCAAATTTACAATTCAGTTGTAGCACAATAGTTCTATCTACAGGTTCCTCTTATTTGACTTATAGTGTTTTGTGGTTCTTGAACTCTTCAAGATCTATTATCCTCCCACTAGCCCATTCAATAATAAATATCTTTATCTTAAAAGGCAACGTGTTTCACAACAAATACCTTTTGCTAAGTAGAATTATAGAGCATATACCCTAAACTTACTAGAGGATGTCCCACAAATATGTACTTGTCAAATCTTATCCCAAGATTATCCTTTGAAACCTTATCACATAAGCTAGACAACCCCTTATCTTAACTTACTTAAAATTAGGAATCATTTCTGTCCATAACTTTATGGAGTCTTATGGCTGGATTTTGAGGTTACCTTTTCGTAGATATGTAGCCATTTCTAGGAAATTATCCCAAAAGGATACTGGAATGTCGGTAAAATCATTATGGACCGCACCATGTCCAACAAGGTATAATTTTCCTTTCAGATACATCAATCAATTATTGCACACCAGGAGGTGTCCTTTGTGAGAAAATGATTTGAGATGATCTAGAAACCCATTGCACAAGTATTCCTTCCTTGATTAGATCAAAGAATCCTAATACTTAGCCAATTTGTTTCACTTCTAAATTCTTTGAACCTTTCAAATAATTTACACTTGTATTTTAGCAAATACACATATTCAACTCTTTGAATGATCATCTCCTTTTCTTATACTAGTTTGTTCAATTTGTAAAATATATTTTCACACAAGTCAAGTACACAAAATCCATTAAGTAATATTTCAATTCTATACAAAAAATTATTATTATAAATAGAACAGTAATTGTTCTTAATTATAATACCAACGATTTTATTGTCCAAAAATAAAATGGAAATAATGTTTTCAATGAGAACTGGAATACAATAACAACTTATTGACTTAATAGACTTATCCGTAAGCAATACTAAACAATAAGTTCCTATGGCTAATGCAACAACCTTTGCTTCATTTATGACATATAAGATTATTTATCCCTTGTTTAGTTTTCTACTTCTGCTTGGTCCTTTCGTAAATCTATATTTATGATAACCAAAGCCGGTATCAATTACCCAGGTAGAACCTTGACTTAAAGAAAAATTTATTCCAATTATGAACAAAACTATATTTGAAACTGAAGCTTCACTAAGCTTCTTCTAGTTAGCATCTGCAAGATGCTTCTTGCAATTTCTTTCCAATGAATAGGCTTATTGCAGTGGAAGCAAACTCCTTTGCTATTTGTATCAGTTTTGTTCTTATTATCCTTTATTTTTGCCTTTCTATTTACCTTCTTTGAACTGTTCTTCTTTTCAGAAGATCCGTTGGCCCCTACCAATAAGACTTGGTCTTTCTTGGTTGGAAAGTGACTCTCAACATTTTTTAACGTGTTAAGCAAATCACTGAAGTTGATATCTAGCTTGTTCATATGAAACATTCACAACAAATGTGAGAAGGAGTCCGGGTGTAACTGCAAGATTAAATCTTGTCTCAACTCTCCATCCATGACAAAACTTGTTGTCCGAATTATTATATTAAATTGATCATGTTTAGGATATGTGTCTGTACTGTAGTGTCGTTGGCCATTCTAGATTGGAAGAGCTCCTTAGATATCTAATATCTATTAGTCCTACTTTTCTCACCATCAACTACTTGACATGTAGGAGTATAATAGGAGCATCCATAGTTTCATGTTGTCGTTGAAGCTCGTTACTCATGGATGCGAGCATGATGCATTGAGCCAACTGTGCATCATCTTGCCACTTTCTAAAAGTAACAATCTCTTCCTCAGAGGCATTGTCTGCAACCATTGCAAGGATAGGCATATTAAGGACATAAGATAGCTTTTCAGCCATGAGAACCATTCTCAAATTCCTTAACTAATCCAAGTAATTTGGTCCCGTTAATTAACATCTAATATGTTTCGCAGTGATAGTAATTTAGACATTGTAAAATTCTGTAAATGAATTTGTTCTTAACCACATTTTAGTATACATTCTTTTATTAATTACCAAAATAATTTAGGTCTTATTTTAAATTGGTATCTCCCACTATTTTCATCAAACTTTATTACCCTGAATTTATATAGTTTGGCGATATCTAATTAAAGATATGATAGTGAGAATAAGGGTCCCATTTCAAATGTATATAGCCTTGTGTGTGCACAACAAAATATATATAAATAAATAGGTAGACAACTCTTGTCAATTACATCAACTATGCAACTCCTTGTATTTTGGCTCTAAGATCATAATGGTCAAGTGTGTGCACATCCGAACTAAAATGATCTAAGTTAAGTCATACCTAGCACTCCATATATTCAAAAGAAAAATAATGTACTTGTGTGTGCACAACAAAACAACATTGTTCAGTCTATTTATAAGCATTAACTATGATAAAACAACATCTTAAATATTTAATACTTTCATTGTGTGTGCACAACAAACTCATATTAAATATTTAATACTCTATTGTTTTACCATGCTAGAAGGCGACGTTCGATATTCCAAATATCTTTGAACGTTACAACTTAATATAATTTATTTGAGGGTTTTGTTATTAATTTGTCTCATCTTGTTTAGCACGCATGCACATATATATATAAAATACACATCATATTAATTAATATGTGAAGCATGTTTGCATAATATAATAATAATAATAATAATAATAATAATAATAATAATATATATATATATATATATAAGCATGCACATATAGAATACTATATTCTATCCATATTGATTATGGACTTTTATTCTAGTTTGGTTCACTAGAGCCACCAAGTGAACCAAAAGGTCAAACCCTAGGCGTGCAAGAAATAATATTTAAATATAACTATTGCATTTAAACCCGGGATCCATTACAAACAGGTCTTCAAGCGCTCATTGCTCCTTGATATCTAATTCTTCAAAATAATTCTAACTATTCCTATTACAAAACTATTTAAAATAAATAAAAACCTTGATCAGTAGTCAAGGGGAAGTACATAGGAGGGAGTTAGAATTTACATTAAGAAAAATTAGAGAAGACAAGGTACGCAGACCCCATTTAATAAAATCCATACATTCATGCATTCAACTAAAATAAAATCCATTCACATTGGTCAAATAGTCCATAATCAATCACATTTATTATCATACACATCACCATATGCATCAATAAATAACATTCGTCTCATGAATAATAAACATTCAATATATATATATATATATATATATATATATTGATATCATTTAATGAGCAAATTTAGTTAGTATAAAATCTAATTTTGAATCAAAATAAACTCCTTTATTTTAATCCAAATTTAAATCAAAATAAACCTATTTTATTTTAATTTATCTAATTTTGAATAGAATAAACTATTTTATTTTAATCAAATTCTTTAATCAAAATAAACTCATTTATTTTAATTAATTATGGAATCTAATTCCTTGTCAAAATCAACTCCTTTTTTTGGGTAATATAAAATATTATTTCATATCTAAATAAACTCGTTTATTTAATTAGAAAACACAGATTTTCTTTTCTATTAACAAATAAACTCTTTTATTTTGAATAATATGAAATCTTATTCCATATCTAAATAAACTCATTTATTTAGGAAAATACAGATTCTCTTTCCTATTCGCAAATAAACTCCTTTATTTTGAATAATATGAAATCTTATTTCATATCTAAATAAACTCATTTATTTAAGGAAATATGGAATCTAATTTTAACTCCAATTAGTTATCATGGAACTTAATTCTAACTCTAATTAGTTTGCATGAAATCCAATTTTAAAATTAAAATAATCTTTTTATGTCAAGATTAAAATAAAATTTTTATTTTAATTATAAAATAATTGAGAATATATATATATATATTAATCGTGTATATATCATCATATATTCTTCCGCGTGGCCACTCCCCTTGAAAAAACACGTTAATACTAATCATATATAAAGTTATGTGAAGACTTAAGCATGTGATTCTCCATATAACCTTTTGTGAACCAACAGGAAAAAAAAAGAATCATCAATTATCGTATATATATTTTTAGTACGTGTACCATGAATCACTAAAAACATTTCACAAATTTTTTTAATTCTTTTTAAAATAAATTTTATACAATAAACTATGCCCAATTAAATTATTCTAAACACATATCAATATACAAATAAAATTAAAATAATTAATAATTCGCATAAAGGTTTGGCTTTGATGCCACTGTTAGGTTTATAAGATTCATGAACACGGTCAAATTGCACAAAATAAGCAAAAACGTGAAAATTAGAGTTTTAAAATTTTACAAACCATATACCTGGATCACCCTTTATGCACAATTATTAATTAAACAAAATATAATGAACAAGAATCATACCCTTGAAGATTCGAGCTTCCTCAGGTACAAGTTCACCTCCAATCTTTTTTCGCGTTCAACTTGAATCCACCGGGTTTGGTTACTTCATTTAATCAATTTTAGCAACCCAAATGTTTGGAATCTAGAGGTGATCCACCAAGGAAGAAGAAAGATTCAAGATGAGTATTTGGCAAAACCCTAGTTTTTCTATCTCTCATAGAAAAGGGTGTACTCTCCCAACTCTTGGAATTATGTATTCACGTATTTTGTGAAAGTGTCAAAAAAAACACCACCCATAATAATTAAATTCTTTTAATTAATTAGTCTCCTAATATTGTTAGGAATATTTGAGAGTACTTTTATTAATTAATTCCCAAACTCCTTTAGAAATTAAATAATAGTAATAGTAATAATAATAATAAGACTCCTCTTATTAATTTATATTTAATATTTCCAAAATATTAAATAACAAATATTAAGCTATTTGATTGATTCTATCATCATAGATTAAATTAAATGTACTCAACTTATTATTACGATTATATAATTAACTTCTTAAATAATTATTCTTCCTTTTATGGTGTGACCATTTAGGTTCTCCATATTAAATCGGTTATGAATAAATCAATGAGAACAATTTTAATCTTATTTAAATAAATAATATTTATTCTACAATAGGGATAAGCCTCCCTAGCGATCAACGACTTTCTAGATAATATAGATGTCAACATTAATAATAAAAGAACCTTTGAGTAAATAGTTTTTGTACAATTCAATCCTTCCACCGTATAATGTCCCAATTAAATATAAGACATGTAATTATTTTTAAGTCTTATTTTATTTAATTATATGTATTTCGACTCTTAAATGCACAACTCCAAATAATGCAAATTAGAAACTCCTTTCTAATTTCATTACGCTTTAACCCCAAGGACTACTGGGTTGTCATTTATTGAATCACATAGGACATTTTTCTTCTTTTACTAGAAGAGGTAGATTCTTTATTGATCATAAGTTATCTCCATATACAATTTATTATACCCAAGCATACCCTTTGATATACCCTAAGGGTCTTGAGGAATAAGTCATAGTATAACTCATCATACACAAGATACTATGATGATCTCAAGTCCAAGGATCACTTGTACTACTTTCACTACATGAATTCCTATTGATAGGCAAGTAAAACTCCATTAGGTATTCCTTAGCGAGCCACGTTCAGTGAACTTATTCTCTAAGAAGCACCTATATACTTGCTTTAGTGTCTTCACACAAATGATCATGAGATCAATCATCCTCATCCAATGAGCAAGCAACTTATGTATCAATCTATCCGGATTCACTAATCCCCAATTTAGTAATCCAACGATTGGAAACTATTTTAGTTTTAAGCTTTCTAAGAATTTAGATCTCATTAGAATGATCATCATCATTAATCTAAAAGCATTGTTTAAAACTATAGGTCTATCACATATTATTGAATAACATCATATAGATAATTAAGAGCCTTTAATAAATTAATACTTTTTATTAATAAATGAATAAGATTGTTACAAAGTATATGCTTTATCATCAAACATGATTGGCTTGTGTGCACAATACTTTCAATCTCCCACTTGCACTAAAGTCAATCGCCATGGTATCTCACACCCTTCTTCTCTAAGTGACGATTATCCTGCTGTTGGATAAGCTTTAGTTAATGGATATGTAATGTTGTTCTTGAGAGTTCACTATCTCTATAGTGATTTCACATCTTTCAATGATTCTTATAATCAAATATAAGTGCCACAACACATGTTTAGATCAAATACAAGACTTGGGAACTATTCTTAGTTCTGTAATAAACTTTTCATCTAAATAATCAACTTACTACTTCATTTACAGCTATATACTTTGTCTTTATCACTAAACCAACAACTCTTTGCTGTTTGAAACCTTTCCAATTCACTGCACCATCGTTCAAGGTAACGCTTTACCTTAAATTGGATTTTCTATCGCTTTTGTATGTCTGAAAAACTTGAGTCTTTTAAGCCCTCCAGTTTTAATGTAGACCCACCATAAATTTTAATCACATCCTTAGTGCCGATTAAGTACTTTAAGATGTTTTTCATTGTCTTACAGTGATCTTCTCCAGAATATGATTGATCATCATCAGGTCTCGTATATTACATTGTATACATGATTATCACTCATGCAATCTCTCTTTTCAGGAGTCTATAGGGACTATTAAGAGAGATACACTCTATGGCTCATCAACATGAGACATCTCTTGGAGTTTGCCATGCTAAACAACTTTAAAATTAAATAAATATACGTTCTTTAGGTTAAGCCGAGCATCCTTTTAAATCTATCTATACAGATTTGTATCCCCAATTAAGATACTTGTAGACACTCGAAATTTTCTGCACACCTGTTATTAACATTGTAGGAGGGAAGATTCGTCTTTCGGAGATAACCCTGGAAGACAGTTTACATCCATTCCGGATACTATCAGAAGTTTAGTTTCAACCCCAGAATACACACCGGGAGTATCAATTCCAGCCTCAGAGATAACCCTTAGTTTCATCCTTGGAGATGACCCCAAGGAATGTTGTTGCAGTTCCGGCGATAACTCCGGAAATGCTTGTTTCAAATGCATGCAATCAAATTCAATCTCAGACCTCCTGCCGAGGCACTCATTCCAAAGACCCGGAGCTAACACCAGGAAGACAGGCACACTTACAAATGAGCTTGCGGAATTCAAACACTTCCAGCAGTCCAATCTCAGATGTAACCTTGAGCAACGTCTACTATCAGCCCAAATCGGAGATAACCCTTGTGAGGAGTCAAATCGTCATCTTGCCACCTCAACCCCCAGCGTGCCATCTCAACACTTCATACATACATTTCTACACAACAATGTCCCACAAGAGCCAAGGAGTTTCAATCCCGAGTGACTATTACGCATGGCAGCACACCGGATAGAATTTGAAGCTTGAAGACCATGGGTATGGTCCCCTCTTCCAGACTTCATACAACCTCTAATCCCATGTCATTGCGTAACTCTCGACAAAATCAATCCGAAGAAGGTCTTATACAACTCGTTTGGATGCTCAAATTGAAGTTCTATAAGTTCGAGTGGACATCACAGTGCACGAGTGTACGTACTTTGAGACGACGTGACCCACGGAGCCTGGGAACCCCGGCACCAGCAGTGCATCTACTACCGCTTGTACACACTGCATGGCCACCACTATATATAAATATAGAGCTTGGGATGGCCATTTGTAAGAAAAAAAAAGCGAGGAAGCCCTGTCCAATTTGCTCTATACACACCCTATATTGAGTGTTTTCTCATTTTAAACACCTGTTAGCTCACATATAGCTATATTTTATGGGTGGGAGCTGAGTGTTTATCCATCTAGAGTCATAGAAGCCTGCATTGGCATCCCACAATAAGCCTTCTCACACTCTATAAAGCCTTTCTCTTCATCTTTGCACACACTATTATTCACATTGAGAGTCGTGTTGTGTGTGTATGCCCGGACTTCGGTCCGTGGTTTTCATTTTTATCTGTATATATATACTTATATATGTATATGTTTTTATATATAGACTAACATTATCCAGTTATGCCTCGATTGAGCCTAGACTTATGTCTGGAGTGTTTACTTGCTTTTATATATATATATATATATAAACTATTATCAGACTCTGTTTGATGAGCCTGGATTTTACATCCGGAGCGTTTATTGCTTTTATATATATATATTTGTTTTGTCGGGACTCTCATCGATGAGCCCGGATTTTACATCCGAACGTTTATTGCTTATATATATATATATATATATATATATATATATATATATATATATATATATATATATACTACACTATATATATGAACTGTTATCGAACTCATTCGATGAGCCCAGGTTTTACATCCTATATGTTTACTACTTATATATATATATATATATATATTATTTTTTCTGTCAGTTCAAGTTTACTTTGGCCTTTTCTTACTATTTATATTTAAATCCCCGCTTGGAGTTTATTTCGTGGCGGTTGATCGTATTTATTGCTTTATTTACCTTTAGTCCCGTCTGGAGTTTACTTCGTGGCGGTTGATCGCATTTATTGCTTTATTTACATTTTTGATCCCCCATGGAGTTGCTTCGTGGCGGTTGATCATGTCCATATATATATTTACTGCTTTTATATATTTACATTTCTGATCCCCCATGGAGATGCTTCGTGGTGGTTGATCATATCTGTATATATATATATATATATATATATATATATATATATATATATATACAGCTTTTATATATAAAACTTCTTATTGCTTTTCAGACAAATTGCGGCATCATGTGAGCCTAGGAATCATGTGATCAAAGATTCAGTCTACTGAATCTAGATTCGGTTCACGTGATGGACATTTTCAGCTGTAAGCAGCTTGTACATTATTTACGGTGTCCGAATTTTCTTAGATGGCTTTCATGCCCTTGAGGAGTTCGGCACTGTTGTATATTATTTTCTCCATGATGCCTCGTATCTCGAAAATAAAAGCAAACAAGACAAACATTTAATAATAAAATGGAAGTATGAAAACGTCTCAATTACAATTGAGCACGGGGTTTGAAAAATATCTTTTATAAAACCTCATTGCTATATCTTGCTTAAAACTGAATTTTTTAATAAATTTAAACCCTTTGTATATAGGTGCGAACGAGGCCTCGCACTACTTCTAAATAATTGCACATTGATCCACACACACACACACATTCATATAACAGTTTCTTAAAAATGGCGGTCACCGTGGAAACACAGATGTCGTGGGGTACCTAACACCTTCCCTCCACATAATCAAGCCCCCGAACCCAAATGAATCTCGGTTTCACAGACCCGCTTAGCAGTGTCACATCACTGGATAAATGTGCAAACCTTTTCTTGATTGCGTTGGTGCAACCAGTTAAAAACACCAATTGGCGACTCTTAAAGTCAAATCGTCGACATTATACATGTCAGACCTTTTTCACTTATTTTTTCAAACAAATCTCACAGAACATGAGAACACCAAAGAACAAGTAACGAAAAGGGTCAAATAAAAATCCCGACGTCGACAGGTGGTGACTCTGCTGGGGACACCAGTAAGTGGGCTTAAGCCGCTATTACAAGCTTTTCAAAACTGTTATATGCTTATGTGTGAATGTTGCATTTACATTTATGATGAATGTGTACGAATGCATTTTACTTACTGCACTGCAATATATCTATCTGTGATATTAGTGCTTCGCACATGTCATCATTTTCATAAACAGTAAGACACGTTGTATATGAATGTATGTTGTGTGGTTCCTCAATCAGGAGGCTATCATGTCGGTGTTTGATTACTAGACTCGTAGGGAGACTAATTCCACCGAGGCTCGGGAAAGGCACCACCCAGATTCGCTCCAGTTGAAAGACCGGATTAACTTCCCGTCAAGTAGATTGCGATGATCTGGGAACCTTCATGCCAAAAATCCACGAGAGTAACCCTAAGATAGGTCAACCTCTGATAAACCAAACGCGGAGGAAAGTCTCTTCATACTTTCCAGTTTTAAATTACTTGTAAAAGCATTTACTTGTAATTCCATGTTCATCTTTATGTAATGGAAAATATGAAGAATATTTGTGCATACATGACATGTTATCAAATAATGCCCATTTTTGTAGGATGATATTCCTAAAATGGACACATTATGATAGAATTTACATTATCCCTAAGACTAAACTACATAAGTCTTTTATAGGGAAACAATTGGGCCTGTTACCCGCTCAAAATTCAAAAAGGGCACGAGCCTATAGCCAATTATGTCTTCTTTTGACCAGTCTAATCCCGTTTCTCGAGAAGAATTTGACGGATTATGTAAATAAATTACAGATTTGGTTGTTCTGCTGAAAGAATTGCATCAGTCTACTCAAGGCTCAAAGATGCAAATACATACAGAATCCCCTACACAAGGAGGGACGCAAGGTTTGATAAAAAAAAATCCATAACCTCAGTTGGATACGACCGACAAAGAACTTGAAAACACATATCTCAAAGGAGATCAAGACACCGGTGATATCAGGAAGAAGGTCCTTCAAATGGAGGAAACCATCCGTTCGCTCAAAGGGATTGGAACACATTGAAGTGTTTCATATGCTGACCTTTGCATTTTCCCTGGTGTTCATTATCCAGAGAAATTTAAAACCCCTGACTTTAAAAAGTATGACAGATTAGGGGATCCTTACACACATTTGAAGGTGTTCATTGTAGAACTTCGATCTTATGCAAAAAATGAGAAGCTCAGAATACAGCTGTTCTAGAAGAGTCTTACTGGAGAAGCCCGCTCATGATATACCAGATTAGACAACTCAAAGATCCATAGTTGGGAAGAGCTAGCTCACACCTTCCTCACTCAATACAGTTTTCAATCTCAAATGGCTCCTGACCGGTACCAGATTACCAAGGTCAAGAAATAGTCTAATGAGTCTTTTAGAGAGTATGCTCAAAGGTGGAGGCGGCTTGCTGCTCAAGTTATTCCTTCCATGACGGAATCAAAAATGGTCATGACTTTAATAGACATATAGGAAGCTCCTTTCTATGAAAGAGTCTTAGCTGGTATTGGCAAACCATTCTCTAAAATGATCAAGCACGGAGAGATGGCTGAGATGGGATTGAAGTCAGGTAAGATTCAAGACCTAGCCGTTCTTAAAGCAGTTGCTGAATAGATCCAGTCTAGATCTTATGGAAACAACCCCCGGAGGGTCCATAAAAAGAAAGAGAAGGATGTTTCCTTGATACTACAAGGTCAAAAAGGCAGTCAGAACATGCCTATACAAAGGAGAAACTACTCCCCTTTCCAAGCAGTCTTCAAACCCTCCCTTGCCTAAAGGTGGAGATTCAAAGCGCCCTTGAACGTCCACACCCTTAGGGGACTAGCTCGACAATATTATTGCTCTTCTGACTACTCAAAAGAAAATCACGCATCTTCTTCCACCAGCCAACCCTAATGGGAGGGGTTTTAATGCTACTCGAAAGTGTGCTTATAATGTCGGGGCACCTGGACATGATACTCAAGATTGTTGGGCCTTGAAACATAAGATCCAAGATTTAATAGACGATGGTGAGATCGTGGTTACCAAACCAGATCAACCTCATGTGCAAGACAACCCTCTTCCTCGACACAGAGAAGAAGAGGTCAACATGATTTGTTGGAGCGCTGGACATAGTTCCAATTTTAATGGTGAATCATCCCAGACCATCAAAGATGGTGTTGACAAATGGGATTATACAAAGTTCCAATTTGCTATGGAACGAAAGATGAAGGCTCTTTGTAAGCAAATTGAACAATTGACAGAACTGGTGACCCATCAGCATCAAGTCACACGCCAGTTAGTCAGTCAGGAGCGTGCCTATCTCCTTTCTGTTACGAATATTCCACCATCAACTTCAGAAAGTGAAGCTATGGAGGATAAGGTTATAAAGAGAGCAAATGCTAAAGCCCGTTGGGATTTTGCCAATCAAAGGGAATTTACATACCTGGGCCAACCTATGGAGGATATATTTCAGATGCTAATCAATGAAGGAAGAATTACCTCCCTTCTACCTCCAATCAATCCTCGTTCAAGACGGTTCAACTCTGATGGAGTATGTCAATATCATTCACATTCTCGCAGTCACAACACACAAGAATGATGGGCACTTCGCCATCTTATTCAGAATCTAATTGATAGCGGTGTCCTGCAACTGGCAGACGGTGACACTATGCTACTCGAGAGTGGGAATACATGTCCTACCAAATGGAAGGGATCGATGGCGATTATATCTCACGAGGATGATGAGGCTCATCAAACCATTTCCCATACAAGCAATTCAACTCAAAGGAGCTGACAATCCTTCGAAAGTGGTTGCACCTGAGCCAATTTCTTTACCCTTCAGACCACAGTATCCTATTGTCAGCTTACACAAAGTCCCATGCAGTTATGGAGAAGCTGAAGGATCCACATCTTATACTACTGCTACAGTGTCGAAGGAAAATCTACTATATCTTCCTCAACGGGTTATGAAGCCCACCTTTAAAGCAAAGGAGAAGATTCCCATGGAGAAGATTGAAAAATTCCTCCGCACTATGGGCCATAATGAAGCCAATGTGGTTTTAAGCTTAAGAGAAGCTTGACATCAGATCTCAATACTGGACTTGGTTTTCTCTTCCGAGGATGATAGGAAGATCTTACTAAAGGTTTTGGAAGAAGCCTACTTACCAAAATCAGTGAATGTGAAAAAATTTCAACATCTTGATGATCACATTTTTAACAACAATGTGATATCCTTCACTGATGATGACATACCGCCCGAAGGGAACGGTCATTGCAAGCCATTGCACATCGCAGTTTTGCCCTTCGGGTATATGTTAGCTGGAGTTCTGATAGATGGAGGTTCGTCTCTGAATATCTATCCTTATGCCACTTTGGTAAAGATTAACGTCAATCTCAAACGGATCCGAAGTAGCCATACAGTTATCAAAGCTTTTGATGGATCTCGATGAAATTCTGTCGGAGAGATTGAGCTACCAATTGAGATTGGTCCAAACACATTCAATGTATCCTTTCACGTCCTCAAGATAGATTCAAGATACAACCTACTATTGGGGAGACCATGGATCCATATGGCTGGATTCGTTCCTTCTACACTACATCAACAACTTAAATACATTGTTAACACTAGCCTAGTCACTGTCAACGCTGAGCCAGAATGTCCTGAACAAGGAAATTTACCAATCATCAACTTCAATTCAGAAGTTGAGCCGACCAGTTTTCATACTTTGGAAGTGAGCAACACGCAATACCATACTATTGGAGTGCCACTTCCCGTACCCAATATGTCTACCGAGGTTATGTCGGCCACTCAAGAAATGGTGTCATTGGGTCATCTTCCTGGACAAGGGCTTAGTCAAAATTAGCAGGGTATTAAGCACCCTATTCAAGTGTCCAGTCAAACTGGGACAACCGGACTAGGCTATTTTGCCAGTTCCAGTTATAGGAATCCTCATAAGCACAAGCAGGTTCCTCAAGCTTCCGCCACACGGTGATTTTCTCCACCTACACCTCATGAGATCATACATTCTCCGATAAAGGTGCCAACCCATATTATGGCCATGCTGTTTCCCAAACCAGTACCATTTAAAGCAATAGAGGTCTTGATTCCTTATCCCGAAGTGGAAGAAAGGGAACGAAAATGTAAACATGACATCGCCTTGATGATGTCAGGCATACGCATCATTGTCCATGATGAACTTACAAATAGATACACCCCAGACAATGATTGCCTAGATGTTATGGTTATCATTCGAGAAAAGGAGGAGTGTAATGCCCCAGAAAAATCAGATTTTTGAGAATTAAATTTTTATTTGATTATGTGGATTAAATGAATTTAATTAATTATCTATGGGAGTAAGCTTATTGAAGGTCGTTATATGACCTAGACATATCAAAACATCATAGTATTTTGGCTACGTGGTAGAATTAAAGTGTTTGAATTTCCAGGACGAAAATAAAGGCTTTCCGAGAAATTTTTCGAAAAACACTATTTACGCATTTCTGCTCGGGAATTATTTTTGAATTTCCGAGAAATATGTAATGATAGAATATCGAGGAGAGATGGAATATATAATAATATTTTAGTTATGGCAAACGCAGTTTTTCGCCTGCGGACTTAAAACTTAATGGTTAGAAAAAGTGAGTTCCGAGAAGGAATTTAAATGCGTATAATGAATTAAAGCAATGATCGTATAATACGCAGGTATTGTATGTAGTAATGAATATGAGTATGATACGATGTATAATACGAGTATGCATAAATGATGGTATGATGTACATGAATAAGTATACAAAGTGGAATACGAGATTAATACGTAGATTATACGTTATAAGGCTTTAAGCCAAATGTAATGGACTTGTAGGATTGAGTAAGAAATTATAAAGTCCAATGAAATATTGATAAGGCCCAAGTGTAGAAATGGGTAAGTCCAATAGGGATTAATGTGTAAGCCCAATGCAAGCTAATGGTAAAGCCCAATGAATTGTTAATGCAAGCCCAATGTATAAGTTAAGATTAATTAAACCTTAAACCCAAACTATTAATCCAAGAGATTAGGAGGATCCATGGGGCAACCAATGATCACATGGGTGAATTGGTGACCAATAACTTTGTGTGATGAGTAAGTAGACTTAATGATCAAGTAGACTTAATGGCTAAGAAATGTGATGAGCAAGCAAAGGATAAAAGTTGTGCTTAACAAGTAAACTTAAAAGCTAAGTTATGTGATTAGCAAGTATACTTAATGATTAAGTAAATGTGATGCCCAAGTATTGGATAAATGTTGTGATGGGCAAGCAAAAAGTGTGGAGGCCAAGTTAACTTAGTGTTTAAGCTTAGAATAGTAAGGAGGTGATTAAGGAGGTGGAGTGGCTTTATGACCATTATACCCTCACTTTGAGATTTCTATAAATAGCAAGCTTTGGATTTCATTTGTTCCTTGTTCAAAAACACCAACAACTTATAGCTTATTGGTTAGAGAGAATAAGTGAGAATAAGCTAGAAAAGCTAGAAAGCTAGTCTTCATAATTCAAGAAGAAAGAAGAAGAACAAGGATTAGGCAAGTGATCTTCATAGGTAAGAACTTAAACCAAAATTCTCTTTCTCTTCAATTGTTAGCGAAGGGGTTAGTGGTAGAACATGTATGCTAAGGAATGATAAGAATGATTAATTAATAGATTAAAGCCGTATAAGTCATGAATAAGCTATTCGTAATCATATAAGTTATGAAACAAGGAAGAACTTGTAGGAACTTATCTTATGTTGTAATAATAAGGTTGTATGATAATAAGAACCAAGGGTGATGGTTAAAAGATTTAAGTTATGATAAAGTCATGCAAAGTGAATTGATAAGTTGTTCATACTTTTACAAGTTATAAACTAATGAAGAACAAGTAATAACTTAGCATGTTTATAAGTTAATGAAGTATGTATGTTAAGATGTTAGTATGATGGATAGAATCCATTTGAAACGATGAATAAATCATAAGAAATGAAGTTAAGGTGAAATGCACTAATTTGGACGATAATCGTCGAATTCGTGAAAATCTCAGAATGGAAGTTGAATTTTGATATAGAGTTGCAGCCTCGAGAATGATCGAATTCTGACTTAGAACGAAGAAACGAGCGATGAACGTTCACGAACGTTTATCGTTTTCGTTAAAAATGGATTAATAGGTGAATTTTTAGTTAACGAAGTCAAATAGATAAAATTCTTGCATGAACACGTAGTGTATGTAATTTGTGAACCGTAGGATCTTGAACGAGCTAATTCGGACTTATAACGAAGAAGTTATGAGCCCGGGAATCTCACATAAAAAAATTGTCTATCAAATTTTTACGAGGCCTGAGTCCGTGTGCCTAAATACGACTCAAGGAAGCAAGGCCCTTACTTACCGCACATGAGGCCAAGGCATGACACAATCGCTAATTAGCACTTGGTAAATACGGCTTATATAGAAAGGAGACTCATGGCGCACAAAGACCGAGTCCGCACCATACACTTCGCTAAGTCACGTCGCGGCGTGACATAGAGAATAAATGTCTACATCATGCGGCCAACAAAGAAGAAAAGCCTAGAGAGGAAAGGTTATGAATATAAAGGAGAAACAAGTTAATGATAATGAATCATATCAATGCTAAACCTAATGTAACATCATTAGAGGATGTTATAAACCTTAAGTATAATACAAAAGGTTGGGGATAAGTCAATTGAATGTGAACGTAAATGGTATGCAATACGTGTACTTAACGATCGAGTTTCGGTTAACAAACGTAAGAATGTTAGTAAGCCGTGAAGAAGGATGATTCACTCAAAACGAGTGGTATTAATAATAATTTCAGTTAAGTTATAGAAGAGAAAGAAGTTCGTAAGAATGATGTAAGTTATAACGGTAAGCCAGAACCAATAATAACAAATCTAATACAAGATTAGATTGAGAAGAAGGGTAAGATTCATTAGGAACCATGTATGTTCATTCATGACCTAATGTGGTATGTTATATGGTTATGTGTTGTAGAGACTGTAAAGATTCAAAGGGAGAGTATTTTACTGTAGCAGACATTGAAGGCAAGTTTTTCTTATCGCTTGTCTAACCTTCGTGTTAGCGAGGTTTTCAGTGATTCATTTTATAAGACGCATGAATTGTTTTACAAAAATGTTTATGCCAGTTTTAACTCAGCTAGACTAATCTTGAAAGATTGATTGATTTATTTATAAGTCTTTCAATATAGAATTGTTAACGCTATCCTATGCCAATTGTTTGGTACGGATTCAAGGTAATCCTGAGTATGAATAAACAAATGTATTTTTCATCGATTATTCGATGGGCACGCGAGGCTGCCAAAACATAAATGTATACACGTTTAATGGATGTAGTGTTGATCAGCATAGAGTACTATGGGTTGATCACCCAGAAGTGCTTGTAAGATATGTCGGACTTACGGACTTAGTGTCAGGTTGTCCTTTTCAAAGAAATTATGAAATGCTCATGGTCGTGGACCAAAATTTATGTTTTAGTGAATATTGTCATTGTAAAATATTTTGAAGGAAAAGAAGTGTTATTTTGAATTATCGATAGTACTTCGTAATTTTTGTTCAGTTACTGAAGATATATGATTCCTATGTTTCAAGCATGTTGTTTAAAAGAAACTGTTGAGCTTGTTATACTCACTCTTGCTTGAACCATATGAATGCAGCTAAAACCGAGGGATCCGACAAGGATAAAGGCAAGACGAAGATGAATGATTAGTTTACCTTGTAATAAACTAGTAAGTTGTATATATTATAGTATGATGAACAAAGCATGTATTGGTTATAGAACCTGGGAACGAGATGTAATATTATTAATGTAATAAGAATGTCGTTGATACACACATTTTGATATCGTTCCAATAGAATGAATGTACAGTTATGAGTACCGTATAACACTATCTGTGGGGTTGGAAGATACCCGAATTTGGGGACGTCACAAGGATGATGACAACCCCTCCATCACTGCAGTCCATCAGGACTTTGCCCTCGACAATTGGAGCAGCACTTCATGTATTGGTCGACCAGGATAAAACGGGCAGAAATCCCTCTGCTCGGTAGATAACTTTAATTGCTTACTTTTCTATACAGTATTAGCAATTATTTTATCAGTACATGCTAACACTTTTGTATGATTAAACAATTTCATATATTAAGTGAAAGCATATTTTGTTTCAGGACTCTGAATTTAGATGTGCATGTACTTGCTGATGAGGTGCCTTTTCTCCACAAGGACTGTAACTTTGATGCAAAGTTGGACTCAGACTTAATGGAAATACAAGAGGACATTGAGACATCTCAGGAGATTAAGGAATGGGTCGAAGACAAACCTAAATCCAACCTTGACCAAATGACTTATTTCAATCTTGGAACCTTAGAAAGCCCTAAGCTAATCCAGATTGGTTCAGACCTCACCCCAAACCAACGAAATGACATGGTTGCACTATTAACCCAATTCCAGGATGTATTTACGTGGTATCACGAGGACATGGTGGGTTTTTCCACTGACATTGTCCTTCATCGCCTTCCCATTAAAGAGGGAATCAAGCCAGTTAGGCAGAAGCTTAGATGATTGAAGCCTGAGTGGAGTTTAAAGGTTAAAGAAGAAATTGTGAAACAATTTCAAGCTGGCATTATCATGGTGTCTACATATCCAGAGTGGATATCCAACATTGTTCCCGTGCCTAAACTAGGAGGAAAGGTGCGAGTTTGCATGGATTACCGGGATCTGAACAAAGCATGCCTTAAAGATAGCTTTCATGTGCCCTTTATCCACATTCTCATTGACAATACTGCTTAATACGACATGTACTCCTTTGTGGATTGCTTTGCAGGGTATCATCAGATTATGGTCGCTAAGGAGGACCGTGAGAAAACTACTTTCATCACGCCTTGGGGAACCTTTTGCTATAGACAATTGTCATTTGGCCTCATCAATGTCGGGGCAACCTATCAGCAAGCTATGATGGCTCTTTTCCATGATTTAATGCATAAGGAGATAGAGTTCTACGTGGATGACATCATTGTCAAATCCCGAAGGGAGAAAGACCACTTAGACCATCTCAAAAAGCTCTTCAACAGGTTACGTAAGTAAAACTTCAAGTTAAATCCAGCCAAGTGCGCCTGTGGCGTTAAATCAGGTAAGTTGCTTGGTTTTCTAGTCAGCCACAAAGGGATTGAGCTGTATCCCACCAAAATCCAGGCCATCAAGGAAATACCCATTCCTTAGACAGAGAAGGAAATACAGGGATTTTTGGGAAGAATCAACTTCATTAGCAGATTTGTTTCTCAACTACTAGCAACCTGTGAGCCCATCTTCAAATTATTAAGGAAGAACTCCTCCACAAAATGGAACGATGAGTGTCAGAAAGCCTTCCTTACCATTAAAGAGCAGCTGGTTAATGCTCTTGTTTTGGTACCTCCCAGGGATGATGTTCCCCTGTTCATGTACTTGTCCATTAATGACAATGCTATGGGCTGCATCTTGGGGAAAAAAGACGATAGAGACCAAGAACGAGCTATCTATTACCTCAGCAAAAGATTCAGCATCAGTGAACACAAGTACACTCTAATTAAGAAGACTTGTTGTGCGTTAGCATGGGCTTCCATGAGGTTACATCATTACCTCCATGGTCACACAATCCATCTCATATCCCGCGTGGATCATCTCAAGTATGTGTTCAGTAAGCCCATACTAAATTGTTGGCTGTCCAGATGGTAGTTGATTCTACAATAATTTGACATCGCTTATGTGATGCAAAAGTCTGTCAAAGGTCAAGGAATTGCGAATCAACTGGATGTCGCACCTGCAGGGGACTACAAACCCTTGGAAACATATTTTCCCGATGAAGGGGTAATGACAGTTCAGCAACACCATCAGTACGATGCATGCCACACATGGAAAATATATTTTGATGGAGCTGTTAACATGGAAGGTTCTAGAGCTGGAGCAGTTCTAATATCCAGTAAGGGGGAGTAGTATCCCGTAGCCGTCAAATTGCAGTTTGTCAGCACCAACAACACAACTTAGTATGAAGGTTGTATCATGGGTCTAAAACTTTCCCGTTCAATGGGCATTAGGCGGTTAACTGTCTTTGGGGATTCTGAATTGGTAATCAAACAATCCATAGGAATCTATCAAACCAAAGAATTACATTTGCTGCCTTACCATCGAAAAGTTTTATAGATGGCTTTGGAGTTCGAAGAAATCTCCTTTCTATACATTCCTCGTAATAGGAATGATTTTGCTGATACATTAGCAACGTTAGCCTCCTTAATTCACATACCTGAAAAGGGAAACATGTCAAGCATCATATTTGCCCTGTAAAAGGCCCCAGCTTATGGGAACTATGTTGAAGAAGTATCGGATGAGCTACCTCCTATCCACAACCCTTGGTATTAACATATCAAGGAGTATATACGAGATGGATCTACACCCGCTGAGGTGAGCCTAACTGAAAAGAGGCGGATCAATCAACTTGCTATGAAATTCTACCTGAGCCAAGATGAACTCTACAAAAGAGATGAAGGATTAGGTCTCCTCAGATATCTGGACAAAGACCAAGCTCAGAGGCTCATGGATGAAATCCATGGTGGAGTATATGTCCCCCACATGAGTGGACCCTTACTTGTCAAGAAGATCATTGGAACATGGCATTATTGGCTTACACAAATAGAGGTGGAAATGGAATCCCTTAGAGTGTTAATGGATGCTCAGTTGGATGAAGATCAATGGGTACAAGAAAAGTATCATAAATTATTTTTAATAGACGAAAGGCAAACCACGACTATCTTCCATGGTCAGTTATATCAGCAAAGGATTGCAAGATCCTACAACAGAAAAGTCTGGCTACGGCAGTTTAAACAACATGACTTGGTTTTGAAAAAGATCATTGACAACCAAGATCAATCTAAGGGAAAATTCGCTCCTAACTGGGAAGGCCCGTTTGTTGTCAAGAAGGTATTGACAAGAGATGTTCTTAGATTACAGGAAATGGATGGCGATGAATTTTCACAACTCATCAACTCGAACACCGTGAAATGGTACTATGTCTAAGGTTACCCTTAAGCAAACATCCTGGCTTTAGATCGTCAGATCACCAGTCATTCCGATTTTCTAACCCTTTTTACATACTCTTCTACCCCTCAGGGAAACATAAACTTCAAACCAGCAGCCTGGTATTACCTCATTTTCAAACCTTTCACATAATTTCGGTTATCCTAAAGACGGGATTGAACCTTTCATATCGGTAGTTTATCCTGAAGACGGGATTAAACTTTTATACGCTTGCAGTTTGTCCTGAAGACGGGATCAAACTTTTTGCACACCTGCAGTTTGTCCCAATCATGGGATCAAACTTTCTTCTCCCCGTAGTATAGCCTGCACATGGGATTCATATTTCTCTTTGGATGCAATTCATCTTGAGGGGTGAACTACATCAACCTAATCTCCATGATACCCGGGAGTACGTAGGCAACCATATTCTATATGGCTCGGTCGCAATAAAAAAAACAACAAAAACATTTCTGCACTTTCTCTACAAAAACAAAAACCACAAAAATACTTCTACACCCTTCTTCGTCAATAAAGCTTCTACACCCATTTACACCCTTTATATTCAGCGTTGAACCTCTTACACCAGGTTCGAACTACGCAGACTCGATCTTCTCTTTAATACGAGTACTTAGGCAACCATTTATGGTTCGGTCTGACCCCTACCAAAACATAAATACTTGTCAACGGTACTAGGATCAAACTTCAATCCGCCACATTTCATCAGCTTCAGACCAAAGGAATGGAATTACCCAACCTGTCCTCATAAATAAGAGATTCGGTGACCATCTAAGCTGTGGTTGTACCTCAAAGAGCAACACCAATCCATAAGAGATGGAATTAATTAGGCTTCTCACAAATAGGAGTATTGGCGACCATCTATGATGCGGTCAATCTCAAAGAGGAAAAGCCACACTCCTCTCCATATTTCCATATAGAAACCAGTCCCAAGACACCATAGATGGTAAGGATACACACAGATCAATGATCAGTTCTGAAAGATCTTGCGACGTCTCAATGTCCACACATCAAGGATGAGTTCAGAATGCTTTAAGATCACAAGCCCTGAAGAAATAGGCAAATATCAAGCAAGTATTAAGGCATAACTGAAAGGGAAGTAAATCAAAATATATTTCTCTGCTATATATAATACTGTTTGATATATACATGTGTGTTGTACATGGAAAAATGGCTAAGCTAGTCTGTGCAGGAAAATACAAGTCTATCTACGGATCTGTATGTATGCAGACTATCAGATCTAACATAGCATCCCTCTCCGAAGAAGGAGGTAAAGGCAAGCTCACCTTGAATGGTATTTATACGAGCTAGCAGATTCGAGGCTAACTTCATGGTGGCATGATGCTCATCAATGTATGCACTCATATCGGCATGGATGCTAGTCGTAAGGGATCTCACTGAACTACTGTCTGTGACGGCCACATCCCGGGCAGATAGGGCATCATCCCTCTCTATAATTAATGCATCACTGGCTGATCTGGCCTCATCTCTCTCTAATAGAGCTGTGTTTCTCTCATTAAGAGTTGTCAACATCAAGGTCCTAGCCTGATCTCTCTCAAAGGTCATCAGATGTAAACTCTGCTCTAGATACTGTGTTGAATGTTGAATGACAGTAGCACTCATAGTGGGAGAATCCATCACAAATGCTGGAAACCCAGCAGTCAAATCCTCCCCGATATGAATATCAGTCTCCTCCATAGGCTCCTCATCATCGGAATAAATCCCCTTCACTGTGGATATTACCGCAGCTGATGCAGTCTTTATCTGCATCCATGCAGAATACTCTGCAGAACAACCCGGATGGCTGACAGAAAACTCAGCTAACTCTCATTGATCCCAACAGTCATACAACCTGGATCAGTCCTCCGCTGATAACATGGTCAGTGGGTGGTAAGTAATCATGCCTATCAAACTAGCCAGAGGAAGATAATACATGCTCGGAGCATGAGTAATGAAGCTGTAGGGTGAACTAAGCCCTGTACAAGGCAATATATCGAATGGATCTCCAATCCTTTCCAGGAAAGCTGACCAAGATGCAGCATCTATACACTCTGCAGGCTGAAAGGAGTACGACATGGCTACATCATGGGTGAAACAATACCCATGCCTTCTAAAGGTGCCAATCGGTCTCAAGTGTGACATAAACCACACGTACAGCATGACTGAGCTGCCTGTAAACACTCATGTCGGATATGTGCAGCAGTGTGTAGCCGACCTCAGGGTCTCTGCTATAATCATCGGTATAATGGTGTGACCCTCCCTAAGAGCTCTCACTGCCATAATGACCCCTATGTCCAACTCATCCATATACCGTGGCATGTAAACATATGACAGTATGTATAACAGCAGTACATCCACTCTGGTTGAACGTCAATGATCCTCTGGTGTGGTGAAATCCCCGAAATGTCGTGTATAACTATCCTCAGAGACAAATCTGTCAAACAGAAAATGCTGGGATATAACATGGCCAGATGTGAGCTCATCCTGCACCACCCTACGCCTCAATCCAGTGAGGGTCATGAACTGCCTACTCATGTCTCTAATCGCCATATGCACGCAAGGTCTGTCCAATGGCAGCATAGTCAAATGTGCATACTCCTCTAGAGTAGGAGTCAACTCTTGGGTCTCAAATCGAAAAACATGCCTCTCCGATACCTAGTGCTCTAGCATGCCCTCCATGAATCATGTGGGAACCTGAAACATCAACAGGGTCATAGTATACTGCAACAGATGATCTACAGTCACCCTGTCTGATGGTGACATGCTATCATACCACGATCGCACACTTGATGCCACCAAAAATGGTGGGGTATGATCAATACGGCTAACTGTCGAAGAAGACATCTGTACGGGCCGTGTCATAAGACCATCCAGTGGTCAATGCTGAATATCTCTGGACATACATATATATGCATAACATAATAACATGCATGATACAATAGATGGAAATATGATATATGAAATGGAAAATTGTACATACATTCCTAAGTATATCATCATCTAGTACATCTTTGTACAACTAAAATACAAGGAAATGGGGCAAAGTTGCCCTACATCTAACAGAGGCCTATCAAAAGATATAGAGAGAATGGGGCGAAGCTACCCAATGTCTAAATAGAGGCCTATCAAAAGAGATAACGAGAAATATACATCAGAAGAAGTCAATGGTATCGATGTCTACATCATCAATCCTGTCCACCTGATGTAACTCCTCCTGAGTCACTAGATCTCTATCTACAGGGATGTCAGGCCTATACAAGGGAGGATCTACACCGATAAAACCATACGGGTCACCTAAGGGGCCAGCGCCAGAGTTGGAAGGATCAAAAGTATCTGCATCTGAAGGATCTCTACCCAAGTGCCGAATAAAGAAATGTGCCCGGTCCAACTGCTGGGTCAAACTGTCAATCTGTGTCTCATGAGTTGGATCTCTGACACAGGCTAGCCAATCCATCATTATCACGGATCCTGGAACCATATCCCCCATGAACTGAGTGGTGCGGGTGTGGGCTCCAATGGTACGAGGGAACCACCAATGTTGGAACATCTCTTGAGTGCAGGGACCCTCTGATAGTGTAAAATCGTCAATCCCCAACAATGGGATATCAATGACGGGTGACTGCGAAACAAGCCAATAATGCCTGGCAGGAGGCAAGATCGGCATGCGAATCTCTCATGTAGTGCTCTTGAAAGCACGCTCTCCTAAATAGAGCTCCCATCCTCCATCTGTGAAGAGAGGAATCCTATGTGTGGAAATCACATGCTCGACACCAGTCAGGTACCCATCCTCAAATCCAATGCTCAAATGCTCCCCAGAGTAGGGAACCCATGTGATGACATCCGCTGTCAACAACTTCAGCTGTAGGCGGCAATGAGTGAAACCCTCAGCAACAAGGACCTCCGCCAGTATGGAATGGTTCCATCTCCATCCATGTCTAAACCTAGCACACTCAGAGGACACAAACATGGAAGCCTCTCATAGGCCCAAAACTACCAACACAAAGGCAACATCTGCTATCAATCAACACTCTTCACCTATACATGGGAAAAGACGAGAAATACTCACTAGCAAAAATGGGTAGAATCTTAACCAAGCCTCAGTCAAACCTTGTGATCGCATGCACATTCCCTTGAGGAAGTAGGCAAACGTGTAGGAACCCCAATCATAATTTCCTATACGGTCCACGTGTCGAGTGGCGCTGATCAAAGCGAAGGACACCGTAGAAGAGTTATCTTCTATAAAGCAACCCCTAATGATCATCAAGAACAATCACCGAAGAATGTGATCCCTAAATTTCACATCATCGGGTATGGGCTCACTCAACAGCCCACTCATAGCATCTATGCTCAAAGGACCTGTACGTATAGTCCTACCCTTGAGCACTCCGTCCAAAAATCCTAGCAAGGATTTGATTGAAGTAGGGGTGATATCCGCCATACAAGGCATTGGCTCCCCTCCAAACTCCATACATGTGATAAACCGCCAATCCATCAGCGTCATCATCACCTCACAGTTTAGCAAAAGGAGTGACTGAGTCTGGTGAAACTAGCGCTCAGACAATGCCCTGAGGTAACCCCAGGGACAACGACGGGGAAAAATGGAAAAGAATGTCCCATATCTCCAGCCATTTACAATCGCTCTATAGTTATCATGCAAAGCCTGATACATAAAGTGGATGTTGAACTAATTCCCTCGAGGCTGTGTAAAGCCGGGAAACTATATCAAATGCAGATCAACATTAGAATCCTTTACTCCTCATCAATAGGAAACAAGGATGATTAAGATATAATTTTATAACTCGTTTGCATGCAGGTAAACTGAAGGGTGTCGACTCAAGTCGCCTAGAAGCTCTGGGTTCGCCACTTGAATACCTGGCAAATCCCTACGGGGAACACGTGCAGCAGGAGCATGAACCTCAACCGGTACATCCTCCTCGTCCTCTACATCTAGCACATTGACCCGGATAAGACGTATCACCGTCTCCACCAAACAACGAGGTTGTCTAACAGAACGAGGTCGAGGCACTTCAGAAGCCCTCCTCCGTACACCAGAAGTGGTTCTTTGGGAACCACTCGGCTGATCCGAATCCATAATATCTAAACAACAAGTCTCCAAATCACCTCAGAAAGGGTGTGGTAAATTCTTATCTGGAACTTTTCAAGATGCATTTTATGACTACATGCATGCATGCATTATTTTAACATACGTCTACAGTAGAATTAAAAATACATGACTACCCAATGCCTACGTTTTGGAAAAAAATTTCCATAGTCCCCTTTGTAAATAAGGATATCCACATGCACACGGGCATGACTAGGTGGCCATTCAGTAGCACACCTACCCACAGTCATATACATCCTACATGAATTAATACATCACAGTAAAAAAATCCATAAATATAGTCTAATTACCAGGATTATTTTGCTTTTCTACCTTTACTCATTTGTCCTCAAAAAGGATAAGAAATGACCGTAAAAGGTGCCAATTTGACTGTTTCAAAAGTCAAATTTTTTCACATCATTATATTCAGCATAGTGTAAAACTAACATTTACTGTGTTGAATATTTTTTATAAAGTTATATCAGCATGCATATTCACTACTATGTGACTAAGTGCATTTCATGTGATAAGTCATTTTCCAATGGATAGAAACTGGAAAAGAATACATGCATACGTTACCAGGATAGTGAAGAACACGTGTACGATAGCAGAATTTGCAGAAAGTCGCCTGAACTGAGCAGGTCTGAAGAAGAGCTCTCAGATTTCCTTCGTGGTGCTACTTGAAAGTGACTTATGAAAGCAACATGCAGCATTTACATAGTCATGATTGGCCACAAGTCCACTTGCGACTGCCGCATGTGTACCTGCGACACCTATATATGGGTCCCACCCCTCTAACTCCGTTTAGTTCGAGTTGAAAAGGAGGTCTTGCAAGCTGAAAAGGCCAAATCAGGAATAAAAATGCTACGTGATTGAGCGGAATAGTATGGAATCCTGGTTTTCACTGGCCAAACTCTGGCTCCGCACATAACTCATTGGTATTCGCCTGAATACAAGGTATACTATATCGATGAGCTTAGTTTTTGCAAATCATGCTCGACAATGCCTTACACGGGTCTAACGCCGCCATATACAAGGTCGTAACCCTAAAAGATAACGTATCCATAGCGGGGGTTACAACGCATTGTCATCCATTGACATGACCTCGGCGGGGGTTACAACACATTATTCGTCCATGAACGAATCCTCAGCGGGGGTTATAATGCGTTCTCAACAATTGATACACACATTAATTAAGGTCGAACAACCTTGACGTTATCTCAGCCGATGGCAAGTAAACCCATCGAAGCATCAAAACTTGTTCGATGAGTGTGGTACCCGTGTCCACGTATCCCCGGCGGGGGTCACAACGCCGAAGTCAAACATTGATAAAGTAACCCTGGTGGGGGTCACAACGTGATTCAACTATTGATATACGCGTCAATGAAGGTCAAGCAGCCTTGACATACTTCCCAACAAGGGTCATAAAACAATGCAATCATTGATACACACATCAATGAACGTCAAGCAACCTTGACAATTTGACCAACAACGACCTATCTGGTGATACACACATCAGCAAAGTTTAAACAACCCTGATAATACATACTGTTGATAGTAACTCTAACAGGATCATGGTATATACTAGTAACACAAACCAGAGAAGACCATCCTCATCGGAGAGGACCGATGGTGGAATATGTTATGCACATCCTCAAACAGACAAAGCTTTATCCCCACGGATCTCTTGTACATGAGAGGCACCTCTATGGAGTAAAGGTCTGTATCAAGGATCTAGGACTTTGGTGATAGCCCCAACGTCAAAATCCTTAATACATGGATCGCATGTCCGAGATATTACTGATTCTCATCCCCGACAGGATTAACAAGGAATCGACAATCATTCATTCATGCATCAAAAATTTTCATCATGTTACTGCACATAGCATCATGTTTATCTAGTTTCATTTCAAGTGTCTAGGATTCTTTATCCTAACCATACCTTGCATTGCATGAATAAGATAAAGAGGGGCATCTATAGAGACTCAAATTTTTCTGCACACCTGTTACTAACATTGTAGAAGGGCAGAATCGTCTTTCGGAGATAATCCTGGAAGACAGTTCACATCAATTCCGGATACTATCGGAAGTTCAATTTTAACCCTGGAACACACACCGAGAGTTTCAATTCCAGCCTCGGAGATAACCCTGAGTTTTCTCCGTGGAGATGACCCCAAGAAATGTTATTGTAGTTCCAGCAATAACTCCGAAAATGCTTATTCCAAATGCATGCAATCAGCTTCAATCTCAGACCTCCTGCCGAGGCACTCATTCAAAAGACCCGGAGCTAACACCGGGAAGACAGACACATTTACAGATGACCCTGCGGAATTCAAACACTTGTAGCAGTCCAATCTCAGATGTAACCCTGAGAAACATCTACTATCATCCCAAACAAGAGATAACCTCAATGAGGAGTCAAATCATCATCTTGGCAGATCAACCCTCAGCGCGTCGTCTCAACACTTTATACATACATTTCTACATAACAATGTCCCACAAGAGCCAAGGAGTTCCAATCATGAGTGACTATTACGCATGGCAGCACACCGGATAGAATTTGAAGCTTGAAGATCATGGGCATGGTCCCCTCTTCCTGACTTCATACAACCTCTAATCTCATGTCATTGTGTAACTCTTGACAAAAGCAGTCCGAAGAAGGTCTTGTACACCTCATTTGGATGCTCGGATTGAAGTTCTGCAAGTTCGAGCAGACGTCACAGTGCACAAGTGCACATACTTCGAGACGACAAGAACCACGAAGCTCGGGGCACCCCGGATAGCCGTAGGTGCATCTGCGGCTACCACAGGTACACCTACGGCCACCAGCTCTATAAATATAGAGCTTGGGGTGGCCATTTATAAGAAAAAAGAGGCAAGGAAGCCCTATCCAATTTGCTTTGAACACACCCCATATTGAGTGCTTTCTAATTTTAAACACATGTTAGCTCACATATAACTATATTTTACCGGTGGGAGTTGAGTGTTTATCCATCTAGAGTCATAGAAGCCTGTATTGGCAACCCATTGTAAGCCTTCTGACACTCTATAAAGCCTTTTTCTTTATCTTTGCACACATTATTCTTTACATTAATAGTCATGTTGTGTGTGTATGCCCGGACTTCGGTCCGTGGTTTTCATTTTTGTTTGTATATATATATATATACTTATATATGTATATGTTTTTATATATGGACTAACATTATCAAGTTATGCCTTGATTGAGCCTAGACTTATGTCCATAGCGTTTACTTGGTTATATATATATATATATATATATATATATATATATATATATATGAACTTTTGTTGAAATCTGTTCGATGAGCCTGGGTTTTATATCCAGTGCGTTTACCACTTATATATATATATATATATATATATTTACATTTCTGTTAGGCCTGGAGTTTACTTCGTGGCCTTTTACTGCTTTATTTACATTTCATCCCGCCTAGAGTTTACTTCGTGGCAGTTGATTGCATTTATTGCTTTATTTACATTTCTGATCCCCCGTGGAGTTGGTTTGTGGTGGTTGATCATGTCCATATATATATATTTACCATTTTATATATTTACATTTCTCGATCCCCATGGAGATGCTTCGTGGTGGTTGATCATGTCTGTATATATATATATATATATATATATATATATATATATATATATATATATTTATAGCTTTTATATATATAACTACTTACTGCTTTTCATACAAATTGTGGCATCATGTGAGCCTAGGAATCATGTGATCACAGATTCAGTCTACTGAATCTAGATTTGGTTCCCGTGATGGACATTTTCAAATTATGGCAGACTTACATTATTTACGGTGTCTGAATTTCCTTAGATGCCTTTCATGCCCATGAGGAGTTCGACGCTGCTGTATATTATTTTCTTGAAGATGCCTCGCATCTCGAAAATAAATGCAAAAAGCCAAACATTTAATAATAAAATGGAAGTATGAAAAGGTCTCAATTACTATTGAGCACAGGGTTTGAAAAATCTCTTTTATAAAACCTCATTGCTATATCTTGCTTAAAACTGAATTTTTTTATAAATTCAAACCCTTTGTATATAGGTACGAATGAGGCCTCGCACTACTTCCAAATAATTGCACATTGATCCACACACACACACACACATTTATATAACAGTTTCTTGAAAAGTGGCGGTCACCGTGGCAACACGGATGTTAGGGGGTGCCTAGCACCTTCTCTTCGCATAATCAAGCCCCCGAACCCAAATGGCTCTCGGTTTCATAGACCCATTTAGCAGTGTCACATCACTGGGTCAATATGCAAATCTTTTCTCGGTTGTGTTGGTGCAACCAGTTAAAAACACCAACTGGTGACTCTTAAAGTCAAATTGTCGATATTATACATGTCGGACCTTTTTCACTTGTTTTTTCAAACAAATCTCACATAACATGAGAACACCAAAGAACAAGTAACGAAAAGGAAAAAATAAAAATCCCGACGTCGACAATACTCTTCCCAAATCATTCATGGAGGAATGTTTAGACAACTTTATCTTTACTGTTTGTAGAATTAGTATGTCATTCCTTATTCATAGTATATAAACATATAATATTAAGAATGTCACGGTGCTTCCACTGACCCTTTTGTACACACTAGGTTCATTCTTATTTGTGATAAAATCAAACTCTTTTGATTTATTTCATCAAAAAGAATGTTCCATTTTTGAGGAGCTTGCTTCAATCCATTTCTCTGAGTGTCTACAACTCTTACCTCATCGTATGTAACTGGATCATCATCTTCTATTATATGTACCTCATCATCATCATCCATGATGAATCTATACCTCCCAGGTATCTTTGGTACTATTCTAGATTTACGATTCAGTTGTGGTATAATGACAGACTACCTCAGGGTTGTGCACATGCACTTGCTAATTATATCTATGAGCACTACCTATATAATCTTAGAGTTTGGTTGAAATATAATTCTCACTCGGAGATAATGGACATAATTATATGTCAAGAGAAGACTCATCATTGGAAAGAACATGATAGTAATCATTTCGTTTTTCTTTGGGGTCTATTGGATCAACCAAGAATAATTCTCGAGTCATATGATATCTATCAGAACTTAGATGCATGCCCTCCCATGTATGAAGGTTTCCTTGAGCATTTTCTAAAGATTTTAATTTTTAAAACAGTTATTGACTGTACTTTTATGTAAAGTACGATTGTAAGGTGTTGTGGTCGAGGCACCATGAGAGTTACATATATTTCTATTAAAACTCACAGCTTATGTGTTGTCGTACTCTACATGACAGTTCAACAATTGTATAAATGAAGTTTGTATTTGATTTCTGTAATGTGATAAGTATTTGGCAAAACCGTAGTTTTTCTATCTCTCATAGAAAATGGGGTACTCTCCAAATTTTTGAAATTACGTATTCACGTATTTTGTAAAAGTGTCAAAAAAAACACCACCCATAATAAAGCTCCTCTTATTTATAGATGTAGGCAACCCTCCTTAACAATTAAGGAATTAAGTTTTATTTTAATTAATTAAACTCTTTTAATTAATTAGGCTCCTAATCTTATTAGGAATAATTAATTAAACTCTTTTAATTAATTAGTCTCCTAATATTATTAGGAATATTTAAGAGTACTTTTATTAATTAATTACCAAACTCCTTTAGAATTAAATAATAATAATAGTAATAATAATAATAAGACTCCTCTTATTAATTTATATTTAATATTTCTAAAATATTAAATAATAAATATTAAGCTATTTAATTTATTCTATCGCATAGATTAAATTAAATATACTTAACTTATTATTACGATTATGCCATTAACTTCTTAAATAATTATTCTTCCTTTTATGGTGTGACCATTTAGGTTCTCCATATTAAACCGGTTGTGAATAAATCAATTAGAACAATTCTAATCTTATTTAAATAAATAAATTAAACTATTGATTTATTTAAAATAAATAATATTTATTCTACAATAGGGATAAGCCTCCTTAGTGATCAATGACTTTCCAGATAATATAGATTTTAATATTAATCATAAAAGAACCTTTGAGTAAATAGTTACCGTACAATTCAATCATTCCACCATACAATGTCCCAATTAAATATAAGACATGGAATTACTGTCAAGTCTTATTTTATTTAATTATATGTATTTCAACTCTTAAATGCACAACTCCAAATAATGCAAATTAGAAACACCTTTCTAATTTTATTCTGCCTTGGTCAAGGACTACTGGGTTGTCATTTATCGAATCACATAGGACATTTCTCTTCTTTTACTAGAAGCGGTAGATTCTTTATTGATAATACATTATCTCCATGTACAACTTATTATACCAAAGCATACCCTTTGATATACCCTAAGGGTCTTAAGGAATAAGTCAAAGTATAACTCATCATAGACAAGATAATATGATGATCTCAAGTCCAAGGATCACTTGTACTACTATCACTATAGGAATTCCTATTGACAGATAAGTAAAACTCCATTAGGTATTCCTTAGCGATCTACGTTTAGTGAACTTATTCTCTAATAAGCACCTATATACTTGCTTTAGTGTCTCCACACAAATGATCATGAGATCAATCATCCTCATCCAAGAGCAAACAACGTATGTACCAATCTATCCGGATTCACTAATCCCCAATTTATTAATCCAACAATTGAAAACTATTTTAGTTTTAAGCTTTCTAAGAATTTAGATCTCATTAGTATGATCATCATTATTATTCTAAAAGCATTGCTTAAAACTATGGGTTTATCACATATTATAAAACAACATCATGTAAATAATTAAAAGCCTTTAACAAATTAATACTTTTTATTAATAAATAAATAAGATTGTTACAAAGTATATGCTTTATTATCAAACGTGATTGGCTTATGTGCATAATACTTTCATGCCCTTCTTATGGCCCTTCATAATTACCATTGAACCCTTGGTAATTTTTATGACACCATCTCTGACTGAGATACTGCAACCTATAGAATCAAGTACTCAAATCGATAGCAAACTCTTCTTCAATTCTGGAATATACCTTACATCATCCAATGTTCTGATAACCCTGTCAAATATTTTAATTTTGATGGTGCCTATCCCAATAACTTTACAGACTGCATTGTTACCTAACAAATCTGTACCACCATTACATGATGTTAAAGTATCAAACCAATCCCTGTGAGGGGACATATGAAAAGAAAAACTGGAATCCATGTACCAATCTGTATGGCTGCCATTTTCTCTAACAGATAAGAGATCACCTTGTGAAGCTTCATTTTTTGTTACTGTGTACAGCTCTCCGTCTTTGCACACATCTACTTATTCTGCAACATTAGAAGAATTTACAATCTGCTTACCTTTCTTCTTATTATCCTTCTTCAATAATGGACACTAATTTTTATAGTGGCCCTTCTCGTGGCAATGATAACACTCAACCTGAGATTTATCTTTCTTACCTGGTCTCATCTGAGACCTTTCTCATTCCTTGCCAGAATACTTCTTTTGATTAGGACCCCTACCACGCCCATCTGAAAAAATAAGAAGACGGTCTCCTTGGTCTCTAGAAGTAGTGCCCCTGAACTTATCCTGCTCCAGGACTGCTGACATCACATCGTCAATTGCAAGCTTTTTCTTCCCTATAAGGAGTGTAGTCTCGAGAGTTGAGTATGAATCTGGTAGAGACACAAGAAGCAAAAATGTTTTATCTTCTTCATCCAACTTCACATCATTACTGGTTAGTTGGGTCACCAATCTATTAAATTCATTAATATGATTGGCCAAACCTGACCCTTCTTCCATCCGAAGCAGGTACAATTCCTTCTTCAAATATAACGGGTTTGAAAAAGACTTTAACTTGTAAACTTCCTCAAGTTTCTTCCACAAGTCCTTCGAAGAGGTTTTTGTCAAAACATGATATTTGATCTATGGCGCTAAACTCAATCTGATTGTTGCCACGACCTTTGCTTTAAGGTCCATCCATTTTTCATCTGTCATAGTTGCTGGTTTCTTCCCTTCTAGTGCCTTTGTCGATCTCTATTGAGCTAATACATCTTTTGTGACAACCTAGAAAATCGGATTGTCCAGAATTTAAGATTTAAAGAATTAGTTATTAATTAAATGAATTTTTATTAATAATATTTTGTGCTATGTGTTTATTAATTGTTATAGAACCTAGGATGATTATAAATCGGAAGGATTCTGGCTATGAGATATACTGAAAGAGTAAGAATTTTCAAGACAAGAATAAAATATTTTTGGGAAAAAAATATTTTTGGGGAAAAAGACGAAATAGACACTATTCACCCGACGAAACCCTAAGGGTTAGGGTTTGAATAACCTAAGCCTTTTCGAGAGTTCGGTATGTCGAAATGACATTCCGTCAAATGATTTGATGATAATATATCTTGAAAAGTAAAGTAAGCCGATAAATGTTTTTCTCAAAAAACGTGCAAAAATCGGACGAAATAAAAATGACGAAAAGTACTGTTATGTACTTTTCATTCGTTTAGCTATATTGTGATGCCCCCATATCCGGGTATCTTCCAACCCGATAGATGGTGCTACACGATACTCATAACTGTACATTCATTCTATTAAAACGACATCAAAATGTGTATATCAACGACATTCTTATTACATTAATAATATTACATCCCTTTCCCAGGTTCTAAAACCATTACATTCTGTGTTCATCATACTATGATATATACAACTTACAAGTTTATTTCAAGGTAAACTAATCATTCATCTTCATCTTGCCTTTATCCTTTTCAGGTCCTTCGGTCTGTTCGGTCTTAGCTGCATTCATATGGTTCAAGCAAGAGTGAGGATAACAAACTCAGTAAGTACAATAATTTCTTTTAAATGACATTCTTGAAACATAGGAATCGTATATCTTCAATAACTGGATAATAGTTATAAAGTACTATTGATAATTTAAAATAGCACTTATTTTCCTTCAAAACATTTTACAATGACAATATTCAGTAAAATCATCAATTCTGGTCCAAGACCATGAGTATTTCATAATTTCTTTGAAAAGGATAACCCATCACTAAGTCCGTAAGTCCGACATATCTTACGAGCACTTCTAGGTGATCAGCCCATAGTAGTCTATGTTGATCAATACTACATTCATTAAATGTTTGTACGTTTAAGTTGTGGCAACCTCACGTGCCCATCGAATAATTGATGAAAAATATATTTGTTTATTTATACTCAAGCTTACCTTGAATCTGTATCAAACAATTGGCGTAGGATAGTGTTAGCAATTCTATATTGAAAGACTTGTAAAGAAATCAATCAACCTTTCAAGAATGGTCTAGCCAAGCTAAAAAGGGCATTGACCCTTTCGTAAAAAAATTCATGTATTTCATAACATGGATCACTGAAAACCTGGCTAACACGAAGGTTAGACAAGCGATAAGAAAAACTTGCCTTCAGCGTCTGCTATAGTAAACTTACTTTTCCTTTGAGTCTTTATAGTCTCTACAACATATAACCACATAACATACCACATTAGGTCATGAGTGAACATACATGGTTCCTAATGAATCTTACCCTTCTTCTCAATTTAATAATATATTAGATTTGTTATTATTGGTTTCAGCTTACCATTATAACTTACATCATTCTTACCAACTTTTTTCTCTTCTATGTCTTACGTGAATTTACTTCATTAATTCAACTTGTTTCGAGTTAATCATTCTTCCTCATGGCTTACTAACGTTCTTACGTTATTAATCAAAACTTGATCGTCATTAGTTAAGTACACTTATTGCATACCGTTCACATTCACATTTAATTGACTTATTTCTAACCTTTAGTGTTATACTTGAAGTTTATAACCTTCGTAATTATATTACATTAAGTTAATTAAGGATTAAATTCACTCTCCATTTACTTCTCCTTTACTTTACATTCTTCAATGTCAAAACCCTAAGGTCAAGTGATGCGGTGCAATTCCTTTACTTTATTGCGTATTTGCACAAGAATACTACAAAAAAAAAGAGTTTGACCTTTATATTGCTGGCATGAGTCCCTTTGTTACTGATCGTGACTGCGATGCGAAAATCCAGTAGGTCACAACATTTCCCGACCAAGCTTGGCGCTGTGGCGTGGGCTTTTATGCCTTGACTAGCGTTGCGGCGCCAGTCCTCAGCACCAGAAAAATATTGACAGATAAATTTTTTTGTGAGATTCCCGGGCTCATAACTTCTTCATTATAAGTCCGAATTGGCTTGTTCAAGAGCCTATGGTTCAAAAATTACATACTCTATGTGTTCATGTAATAATCTTTCATTTTTGAATCCATTAACTAAAAATTCACGAATTAGTTCATTTTAACCAAAATGATAAACGTTCGTGAATGTTCAACGCACGTTTCTTCGTTCTAAGTCAGAATTCGGTCATTCTCGAGTCCGCAACTCTATAATGCCAAATGAAACTATACTCCATCAAAAACCAACATTTTTGAGCTCAAAGTCAAAATTTGACTTCCATTCTGAGATTTTCACGAATTCGACGATTATCGTCTAATCGTGTGAATTCCGGCATAACTTCGTTTATTATAATTTTTTCATCGTTTCAAATGGATTCATTCCATCATACTAACATCTTGATATACATACTTCATTAACTTATAAACATGATAAGTTATTACTTATTCTTTGTGAGTTTGTAACTTATAAAAGTATAGACTACTTACACTTTTATTTCCCATGACTTATAATGATTTATGTTTTCTAACCATCATTCTCACATCTCCTTATCATACCATCTTTTTAAGGTAAACAAGTTACAAGTTCTTACAAGTTCTTCTTTAGTTCATAGCTTATCTGTGAACAAAAATACTTATTCACAGCTTATGAAGACTTAAGTCCATTGATTAACCATTCCTACCTTTTCTTAGCATACAAATCCTACCACTACTCACTTCTCTAACAAATGAAGAGAAAGAGATTCATGGTTTAGGTTCTTACCCTTGAAGATCACTTGATTAATCCTTAATCTTCTTCTTGCTTCTTGAATTAACAAATGCTAACTTGTTCTAGCTTTTGTAGCTTTTTCTCTTTAACCGATAAGCTATAAGTTATTGGTGGAAAATCTAACAACTAAGAAATGAACTAAGGCATCTCTTATTTATAGGAAATCCTAATTGAGGGCTTAATGGTCAATAAGTCATTCTACCTCCTTAATCACCTCCTTACTATTCCTAGCTTAAGCACTAAGTTAACTTGCTCCCAACAACACTTGGCCATTAAGTCTACTTGGTCATTAAGTCTACTTGGTTACCACACATACTTAGCCATTAATTATACTTGTTAATCACCTAGCTTATCCATTACTTGATCATCACAACTTTTACTTTCTCACCACAACACCTAGTCATTAAATTTACTTTACTTGCTCATCACTTTTACTTAGCCACCAAGTACTTTACTTGGCCACCACTTTGGGTCATCCATGTGATCATGGGTTGCCCCATGGACCAACCTTTCTTTGGACTTTAAATTCAATTAATCTCATATTATACTTTGTGTGAGACCCCAAATTTTGTGAATAAAGATTAATTTTCTTGAAATATTTTTTTCAAAATTATGGTGTGTATTTGAGATAATGTTATAGTTGTGGGTAATATTTATAAATTTTGCAAAGTATGCAAGTTGTTCGATTGGTCGGGGAATATTCGTACGACGGCACAATCATTGGCGAACCCCACAATGGAATTATTGTCGGATTGAGAAAATGACAAAAATATTTTTATGAAAATAACGGCGGAAGTTTTACCGTTAATACTGTTGAACTACTCGATAGTAAAAGTACAAAAGAATACGCTGGGTTGTATAGTAAGCATACAGTATTGATTATTGATGCTTACGTGAGAAGTCACTCAGTTTTGTTCAATTATTGCTATAGTAATTGCTGACTAGTATCTCACGTTATTTGATTCAATTATTGTCAATATTTTATATATTATTAAATCAATAATTGAGATGACGAAGTTATTAATAATATTATTTGCAATATTAACGATGTCAAGAAGTTCTGCCAAGGAGAGGTCTGGTCACCTAATTGGGCACCAATAGGGAGAAATCCTTATTAGAAAGCCCCCTCTTTCCTGGGAACGACTTGGTCGATTAATAGTGTGAATTATAATAATGATGATGAAGTTTTATTTTATTAGTATTATTAATGTAATAAAACAGAAAAGCTTTTTATATAAAATAGAATACATTTATAAAGTTATTTGTTTTATTAGACAATAATTAGAATATAATATTTATTATGCATAGTGTTTTGCATAGTAAAATCTTTTATATAAAATGTAATACTTTTATAAAGTTATTTGTTTTATTAGACAATAATTAGAATATAATATATTTTATTATGCATAGTGTTTGCATAGTGCTTGCATAGTGTTTGCATAGTAAAATCTTTTTATATAAAACAGAATACTTTTATTAAGTTATTCATTTTATTAGATTATAAATAGAATATATTATATTTTATTTAAAAAATTTTGTTTTATTAGAATATTTTATTGTAAACCAATCTGGACCATCCGTTTAAAAGTAAATCAATCTGGACCGTTCATGAATTAGTTACTATTCAGTCTATTCCCCTATAAATAGAAGCTCATTCCTTCATTATTTCTTACGAATTCACTGAAACTCTAGAGAGAGAAATTATAGAGTGAAATTATAGAGAGAAGTTATAGAGAAAATCTATAGAGAGAAAGAAGAAGAGAAGTTTGCTACCTCACTATTCTAGTATCCAGTTTTCTTCTAAGGTAAGGGGTATTATTTCTTTCGTATTCATGAAGAGAACTTCAGTTATTCCATTCTTTATTATTCTCATTGGAATAACCTCATATACTGCCACCCTATACTTGGTGAAATTCTTCATTATTCCATTCTTTATTATTCATTTGGAATATCCTCGCTTGCGTATATACGCTTTGACCGGTTCCATTAATTATTATTCTATTGAATAACTTGTCTGCGTATATCTATCGCATACATGGTGATTTCTGTTATTCCATTCTTTATTATTCTGTTGGAATATCCCGCTTTGCATGTAATTTTGTCTCGACTCGGTTTCGTTTTTTATTATTCTCGCTTTAATATCCCGTCGTGCAATAAGCTTACGCATGACCGTTCCATTATTTATTATTCGTTAGGAATAACTCGTCTGCAAAGTCTATCGCATCGCATGGTGAATCCTTCTATTATTCCATTCTTTATTATTCTGTTGAAATAACCTGTATATGTGGATTACCACATGCATGGTAAATAATCCTTTATATTCATTTCTTATTAAATTATGGAAATGATCTGTTTACATGGATTATGATGAAAGTCATAATATAAGCATTGGATTGTTGATTATGATGAAAGTCATAATAAAAGCATTGGACTGATGAAAATCATGGGTATATGTAGTATTAGTAAGTGTTATAATAAGTTATGTTGGTTATTATGTGAAAACATAAAAGTTTCTTAGAAATCACAAAGGATTGAAAATTAGATTTTGGTGAAAATGGAATATGAAATTCAGTTGACCATATCTCCTTTTCTATTTTGAATTTTTGAGTGTGGTCAAGTCCTATAGTTAGATCTATGAGTTTTCTAACTTATCCAAGTAGAATCACTAAAAAAAGTGTGGTATATTTTCGTGTGGACTGATTTTAGCAAAGGAGTCAAACACTGAAAATTTCCAAAAAGGCTACTGCCTAGAAGTTTAAAAGGGTTATTTTGGCCATTTAATTTATGGGAAAAATTCCGGCCTTTTGGGACATGAAAATATATGATATAAAGTACCTCGTATCCAAAAATGAGCTCATTCCGACTTAAAATGAGCAAGTTATGACCATTTCAATATTTAGGTTTTTCCGACGAAAAACGCTATAACCAGAGTTCTATAACTCCGATGACCATGAAATTTAAACTAGAAGATCACGTTAACATGTATAAGATCCTGCCAAGATTTGGGAATTTCTGGAGTTAAACTTGAGGTAGCTAATTTCTTAAAGAATTAATTAGAAATTGATTTTTGAAAAATAGTAAATGAATTTTAAAAATTCCGAGAAAAATATATGTTCAATATGGGACTATATTATGTTAAATCCCAAAAAAGAAATGGTTTTGGGACTGATTTGGTATTTTTCATGAAAATGAACTAGTTATGAGTAAATAAATTAAATATGTTATGTGAAGTAACAAAATTGATAAATAGGATTTTATGGCTTGGGAATCCTATATAGGGTATATGCAGATTTTTGATAAGGGATTTGATCATTGGTGATGAAATCTTATGAGTATGGTATTTTTGAATGATTAAATGCATTATTTGGTAAAGTGTAAAGAATTGAAATAAATTATTTATAAGTTTAAGAAGTGATTAAATATTCTTATAATATTAATAATATTAGATTATGAGTTTATAATATTTGGATAAATTTAAAGTTTTTAATATTTATCCTTATTTTCATTTTATTAATGTTTCTATCATTGTCATCATTCTCATGTTTATATTGTGATAAAAGTCATCTTTGGCTTACGTGCATAGGTGGACTTGGTGTGATTATGACCAGGGATTATTCGGTATAATCATGACCGTAATGTGACGTATGATGTGTTAAAAGTCCTCAGTGTCCTGTAGTGCATTGATGGATAGCTTTTGGTATATTATGACCAGGTATTATTCGGTATAGTCATGACACATGATAATTTAATGAATATCCTTGGCCCGTAAAGCAGGGATGACTTGATGATGTGGTTTATTTATTAAGCTGAGTCTCAGCGATTAAGTTGATGAAAAACATTTTAAATCATAGAAGATAGTAGATTTTATGCTCTACTTGACTTTTCTAATGGATTGCTTGTTCATTGCAGCTAGCTTAAACTTGATGTCTATTGTATTTTATCAGTTTAACATTATTGAAGGCTAATGATAATTTATTCTACATTATCTTAGTCATAATATTTCTTACTGGGCTAGTTGAGCTCACCCTTTCTTTCACTGTTCTCTTCAGGAAATGAGAACGTAGCCGGGACTAGTCGGGAAACGGAGTGATGGTCCAGACGATAGCATTAGTAGTCCTCACTATGGCATGACATGCAATATATAATTGTATTGAGGACCTAAGATGTGTGTGTAGATTTTTATACGTCACTTAATAATTGATTTTGGTGAACAACAATAGGGTGATGAGAACTCAACCCACGAAAGCGCCAAAAGTGCACCGCATAAAATGAAAGAGAAACGTAAATATTCTCGCTTCCTTTGGAGACTTTAAATATTTGTCATTGTACTTTATATGGCATGTATTAATTTGAGTATGAATATTGTCGTATTATATAATGCTATAATATTTGTATTGAAACTCACAAGATATATGTCGTCAGATTTTGCATTTAATCGTTGTATAACTAAGTTGTATTTGAATTTATGTACCATGTATCTGGCGACTCAAAATGGGTGATGAATACCTATTTTTGGGGGCATCATAGTTGGTATCAAAGCTTGGGGATATAATCCCTGGCTGAGATGTGAGACAAGAACTAGGAGGGGAGAGACGGGGAATTCCTTCGCTAGTATGACCTACCTAAGTTTATTTGGTATTTAATTGGTCGGTTAGAGTATAGAGATAATATGTGATATGTTAATTAACTCTTGTTTTGTGGCAGTGTTTGAAAATGGCAGCTGAAAATGTTAGCAATGGAGTGAATAAGACCATTGAGACACTTTTAATCACTAACCAGGTTAATGTGATGTCAGACGAAGAAGAAATTAGAGATATCTATGTGGTAAGTGAAGAACTAATAGTTACACCCGAGCTAGTTGCAGAGGTAGCAACTGAAAGTGAGGAAGATGAGGAAGAAGAGGAACCTGAGGAGAATTGGTTAGAAGAAGTTTATGATCAAAATTTAGAATTACAAAATCGTATTCATGAGTTGGAAGAGCAGTCAAGAACTAAGAAAGGTTTTTGGAGCAAAGAGATACAACAATTCAAAATTATGTTACCCGATGTGCGATGCTTGAACAGAAGCACTCTTTGGCAGAGTATAAGATATTAGAGCTGCAATCTGAGAATGCTATGATCAAAGTTCTGATGAAAGAAGAAGAAAATGAACGAATGAGAATAGATGATGCATGGGTAAAAGCCGCACGACGTGTTGATATTGTAGAAAAAGACGTCTGATCTAATAAGGCAAAAATAGATGAAATAGATTTCGCTTTTTGGATAGCAATTGGGAGAATCCAACATCGAATTCGAAATTACCCTGTGCAGAGCGGTCAACCCCAATTCGATATGGATTGGTGAATAATGATTCAAATCACGAATCAGGAATGTGACGAAGCAATTAAGGGTGGAATGTACTCTACAGCAAAGTTAAGTCCTACTAGGATGTCCCAGACAAGTCAAAATTGGTGGTTTAAGTGAGAGCGTTTGTCGAGAAACCCGAACGAAGTTATTACGAGTAAGTTAATTATAAACTCTTGCGAAGTCTATATCTTATTCGATACTAGTTCTACCCACTCTTATATTTCACCTAGTTGTGTGCAACGTTTAAATTTGACTCCTGAGAAGTTAGACTTTGACTTATTGGTTGAAATTTCGTTAGGAGAAACTTTCGTTACCTCCATTATTTATAAATCTTGTTTGATTCAAATCGACACTTTCACGTTACCTGTCGATCTTATCTCTTTGAAAATACTTACCTTTGATGTGATTTTAGGGATTGATTGGTTAACTACTCATCATGCTAAAATTGATTGTTTTCGTGAGGTTGTTAGCTTTTATATTCCTAACCAACCTATTATACGAATTCAAGCAACCAAACCACTAAAGTTAATCACTGTTATATCAAGCCATAAGTAAAAAGCCCCGAGCCTTTCGCTGGTGACTTCCAAGTCTTGGAATACACCGAAGCCAAAATATCCGTAGGGGACGTCATGAATAACGATGGCAAGTTAATAGGTATCAATGTGACGTACTATCCAAGTCTTGAATGAGAGTCTCAGTTTTGAATGACATTTCTATTATTAATAAATTTTCTGTCGTGAATTATTAATAGTTTGATTTAATATGTATGTTGATATGTGTTTAGAACAATTTAATTGGGCATAATTTTGTTGTATAAAATTTATTTTTAAAAAAATAAAAAAAATTATCATTCGTGGAATTTTTTTGTATTTCGGTTATCCCGTTTTTTCTAGGACACGGTTACTAGTTTACAGAAGATCTTTTCCATGTGGTGGCCGCGCATGAAAATCCGTGCATCCTCCTTGAAATTTACATGTTAATTGTGCTATATTTATTTGTCAGTTAACAGGAGGTGTATTATAAAAGGATACTACGATTATTATATATATATATATATATATGTTATTCTTAATAATCTTATAATTAAAATAAATGTTTATTTTAATCTTAAAATAAAAAGGTTTATTTTAATTTTAAAATTAGAATTTCATGCTAACTAATTAGAGTTGGAATTGGATTCCATGATAACTAATTAGAGTTGAAATTGGATTCCATGTTTTCTAAAATAAAGAAGTTTATTTGTGAATAGGAAAGTGAATCCATCTTTCCTTAAATAAAGGAGTTTATTTAGATATGAAATAAGATTTCATATTATTCAAAATAAAGGAGTTTATTTGTGAATAGGAAAGAGAATCCGTGTTTCCTTTAATAAGGGAGTTTTTTTTTACATGGAATTGGATTCCATTATTAATTAAAATAAAGAAGTTTATTTTGATTAAGATTTTGATTAAAATAAAAGAGTTTATTTTATACAAAATTTGATAAATTAAAATAAAATAGTTTTATTTTTATTTAAATTTGGATTAAAATAAAGGAGTTTATTTTGATTCAAAATTAGATTTTATACTAACTAAATTTGCCCATTAAATGATATCAATATATATATATATATATATATATATATATATATATATTGAATATTTATTATTCATGAGATGAATGTTATTTATTGATGCATATGGTGATGTGTATGATAATAAATGGGATTGATTATGAACTATTGACCAATGTGATTGGATTTTATTTTAGTTGGATGCTTGAATGTATGAGTTTTATTAAATGGGGTCAGCGTATCTCGTCTTCTCTAATTTTTTCTTAATGTAAATTCTATCTCCCTCCTATGTACTTCCCCTTGACTGTTGATCAAGGTTTCTATTTATTTTAAATAGTTTTGTAATAGGAATAGTTAAAATTATTTTGAAGAATTGGAGATCAAGGAGCAAGGTGCGCTTGAAGACCCGTTTGTAATAGAGCCCGGGTTTGAATGTAATAGTTATATTTAAATATTAATTCTTGCACCCCTAGGGTTTGACCTTTTTTGGTTCACTTGGTGGCTCTAGTGAACCAAACTAGAATAAAAGTCCATAATCAATCCGGGTAGAATATAATATTCTATATGTGCATGCTTATACTATATATATATATATATATATATATATATATATATATGAAAAACATGTTTCGCATGTTAATTAATATGACGCGTATTTTATATATATATATATATATATATATGTGTGTGCATGCGTGCTAAACAAGATGAGACAATTTAATAACAAACCCCTCAAATATTTTATATTAAGTTGTAACGTTCAAAGATTTTTGGAATATCGAACGTCGCCTTCTAGAATGATAGAAACTATAGAGTATTGAATATTTAATATGCGTTTGTTGTGCAAACACAAGGCAAGTATTAAATATTTAAGATGTTATTTTTATTACATGTGATGTTTATAAGGAATTGAACATTATCGCTTTGTTGTTACACACAAGGGTCGTAGTTTTCTCTTCACTTATATGGAAATGCTTTGGTTTTGACTTAACTTAAATCATTTTAGTTCGGATGTGCACACACTTGACCATTATGATTTAAGAGGCAAAATACAAGGAGTTACATAGTTGATGTAATTGATAAGAGTTGTCTACCTATTTATTTATATATAGTTTGTTGTGCACACACAAGGCTATATACATTTGAAATGGGATCCTTATTCTCATTAGCATATCTTTAATTAGATATTGTCGAACTATATATATTTAGGGTAATATAGTTTGAAGAAAATAGTGGGAGATACCAATTTAAAACAAGACCTAATTTATTTTGGTAATTAATAAAAGAATGTATGCTAAAATGTTGTTAATTACAAATTCATTTACAGAATTTAACAATGTCCAAATTACTATCACTGCGAAACATATTAGATGCTAATTAACCGGATCGAATTACTCGGATTGGTTAAGGAATTTGAGAATAGTTCTCATTGGCTGAAAAGTTATCTTATTTTCTTAATACGCTTATCCCTGCAATGATTGCAGACAATGCATCTGAGGAAGAGATTGCTACTTTTAGAAAGTGGCAAGATGATGCACAGTTGGCTCAATGCATTATGCTCGTATCCATGAGTAACGAGCTTCAGCGTCAACATGAAACTATGGATGTTCTTACTATATTCCTGCACATCAAGTAGTTGATGGTGAGGAAAGTAGGACTAATAGATATCATATATCTAAGGAGCTCTTCCGATCTAGAATGACTGAAGGCACTACAAAGATGCATACAAGTCCCTTAACATAATCCATTTGATTTATCAATTAGGACAACGGTTTTTGTCATGGATGGAGAGTTGAGCCAAGATTTGATCTTGCACTCACTCCCGGACTCCTTTCACAATTGTTGTGAATTTTTCATATGAACAAGCTAGATATCAGCCTCGCTGATTTGCTTAACATGTTAAAAATGTTGAGAGTCACTTTTCAACCAAGAAAGACCATGTCTTACTGATAGGGGCCAAAGGATCTTCTGAAAAGAATAATGATTCAAAGAAGATAAACAGAAAGGCAAAAACAAAGGATAATAAGAACAAAACTTATATGGATAGCAAAGGAGTTTGCTTCCACTACAATAAGCCTGGACACTGGAAAAAAACTACGAGAAGCATCTTGTAGAGGCTAACCAAAGAAGCTTAGTGAAGTTTCGGTTACAAATACAAATTTGTTCATGATTTAAAATAATTTTTTTTTAAAGTCAAGGTTCTATTTGGGTATTGGATACCGACTTTGGTTATCATAAATATAGATTTATGAAGGGACCAAGCAGAAGTAGAAAGCTAAACAAATATAAGTAATCTTATGTGTGGGAAATGAAGCAAAGGTTGCTGCATTAGCCATAGAAACTTATAGTTTAGCATTGCCTACTGGTAAATCTATTAAGTCAATAAGTTTTTATTGTATTCCAGCTCTCGTTGGAAACATTATTTCCATTTTATTGTTGGACAATGAAATCTTTGGTATTATATTTAAGAACAATTGTTGTTCTATTTATAATAATAATGTTTTGTATAGAACTGAATATTACTTAATGGATTTTGTGTACTTGACTTACGTAAAAATTATTTTTGCAAATTAAACAAACTAGTATAAGAAAAAGGATATGATCATTCAAAGAGTTGAATGTGTGTATTTGCTGAAATACAAGTGTGAATTATTTAAAATGTTCAAAGAATTCAGAAGTGAAAAAAATTGGCAAAGTATTAGGATTATTTGATCTGATCAAGGAATAAATACTAGTGTAATAAGTTTCTAGATCATCTCAAATGGTTTTTTCACAATGGACGCCTCCTGATATGCAATAATTGATTGATGTATCTGAAAGGAAAAATCGTACCTTGTTGGATATTGTGCGGTCCATAATGATTTTACCGACATTCCAGTATCCTTCTGGGATAATGTCCTAGAAATGGCTGCATATCTATGAAAAATGTAACCTTAAAATCCAGGGGTTGTCCAACTTATGTTAAAAGGTTTCAAAAGATAAGCTTGGGACAAGATTTGACAAGTACAAATTTGTGGGACATCCTAAAGTAAGTTTAGGGTATATGTTCTATAATCTTACTTAGCTAAAATGTGTTTGTTGCGAAACACGTTTCCTTCTAGGATAAAGATGTTTATCATTGAAGGGCTAGTGGGAGGATAATAGATCTTGAAGAGTTCAAGAACCACAAAACACTATAAGTCGAATAAGAGAAACCTGTAGATAGGCCTATTGTACCACAACCGAATCATAAATCTGGAATAGTACCGAAGGTACCTGGGAGGTATAGATTCATCATATATTGGATGATGATGAGGTACACATCATAGAAGATGATGATCCAGTTAAATGCAATGACGTAAGAGTTGTAGACACTAAGAGAAATGGATTGAAATAAATTTCTCAAAAATGGAACACTCGTTTTGATGAAATAATCAAAAGAGTTTGATTTTATCAAAAACAAGAATGAACCTAGTGTGTACAAAAGGGTCAATGGGAGCATCGTGACATTCCTAGTAGTATATATTGATATACTACGGATAAGGAATGACATACTAATGCTACAATCAGTAAAGATAAAGTTGTCTAAACATTCCTCCATGAATAATTTGGGAAGAATATCTTTATTGGGGATACAAATCTATATAGATATATTTAAGAGGATGCTCAACTTAAACCAAGGAACGTATATTCATTTGATGCTAAAGTCGTTTAGCATGACAAACTTCAAGGGTTATCTCATGTTGATGAGTCATTGAGTGTATCTCTCTTAATAGTCCCCATAGACTCGTAAAGGAGAGATCGCATGAATAACTATCATGTATGCAATAAAATATACGTGACTTGATGTTGATCAGTCATATTCTGGAGAAGTTCATTACGAGTCAGTGAAAAACATCTTAATGTACTTAACCACCCCTAAGGATGTGACCATATTCATGGTGGGTCTAAATTAAAACTAGAGAGCTTAACAGACTCGTCTTTTTTCAGACAGGCCAAGACAACAGAAAATCCACTTTAAGGTAAAGTGTTACCTTGAATGATGGTGCTGTGAATTAGAAAGGTTCCAAACAGCAAAGAGTTGTTGGTTTAGTGATAAAGACAAAGTATATAGCTGTAAATGAAGCTGTAAGTTTATTGTTTGGATAAAAGTTCATTACAGAACTAGGAATAGTTCTTAAGTCTCATCTTGGATCTAAACATGTGTTGTGGCACTTTCAATTGATTATAGGAATCATTGAAAGATGGGAAATCACTATAGAGATAGTGGACTCTCAGGAACAACATTACATATTCATTTACTAAAGCTTATCCAACAGCAGGATAATCGTCACTTAGAGAAGAAGAGTATGAGATACCATGACGATTGACTTTAGTGCAAGTAGGAGATTGAAAGTAGTATGCACACAAGCCAATCATGTTTGATGATAAATCATATACTTTGTAACAATCTTATTAATTTATTAATAAAAAGTATTAATTTATCAAAGGCTTTTAAATTATCTACATGATGCTATTTTATAATATGTGATAAACCCATAGTTTTAAGCAATGCTTTTAGAATAATGATGATGATCATTCTAATGAGATCTAAATTCTTAGAAAGCTTAAAACTAAAATAGTTCCCAATCGTTGGATTACTAAATTGGGGATTAGTGAATCCGGATAGATTGGTACATACGTTGCTTTCTCATTGGATGAGGATGATTGATCTCATGATCATTTCTGTGGAGACACTAAAGCAAGTATGTAGGTGCTTATTAGAGAATAAGTTCACTGAACGTGGCTCGCTAAGGAATACCTAATGGAGTTTTATTTGCCTGTCAATAGGAATTCCTGTAGTGATAGTAGTACAAGTGATCCTTGGACTTGAGACCATCATAGTATCTTGTGTATGATGAGTTATTCCTTAATACCCTTAGGGTATATCAAAGGGTATGCTTGGGTATAATAAGTTGTACATGGTGATAATGTATGATCAATAAAGAATCTTCCGCTTCTAGTAAAAGAAGAGAAATGTCCTATGTGATTCGATAAATGACAACCCAAAGAGTCCTTGGCCATATGTAATGAAATTAGAAAGGAGTTTCTAATTTGAATTATTTGGAGTTGTGCATTTAAGAATCGAAATACATATAATTAAATAAAATAAGACTTGACAGTAATTCCATGTCTTATATTTATTTGGGACATTGTATGGCGGAAGGATTAAATTGTACGGTAACTATTTACTCGAAGGTTCTTTTATGATTGATATTGAAATCTATATTATCTGGAAAGTCGTTGATCGCTAGGGAGGCTTATCCCTATTGTAGAATAAATATTATTTATTTAAATAAATTAATAATTTAATTTATTTATTTAAATAAGATTAGAATTGTTCTAATTGATTTATTCACAACCGGTTTAATATGGAGAACCTAAAGGGTCACACCATAAAAGGAAGAATAATTATTTAAAAAGTTAATGGCATAATCGTAATAATAAGTTCAGTGTATTTAATTTAATCTATGGTGATAGAATAAATTAAATAGCTTAATATTTATTATTTAATATTTTAGAAATATTAAATATAAATTAATAAGAGGAGTCGTATTATTATTATTACTATTATTATTATTTAATTCCTAAAGGAGTTTGGGAATTAATTAATAAAAGTACTCTAAAATATCCTAATAGGATTAGGAGGCAAATTAATTAAAAGAGTTTAATTAATTATCCCTAATAAGATTAGGGAGCTTAATTAATTAAAAGAATTTAATTAATTAAAATAAAATCCAATTCTTTAATTGTTAAGGAGGGTTACCCACATCTATAAATAAGAGGAGTCTTATTATGGGTGTGGTGGTTGACACTTTCACAACACGTGAATATGTAATTCCAATAGTTGGTAGAGTACACCATTTTCTATGAGAGATAGAAAAACTAGGGTTTTGCCAAATACCCATCTTTTTGAATCCTTCTTCTTATTTGGTGGATCACCTCTAGAGGCCAAATACTTGGGTGACTAACGTTGATCAAAGGAAAGTACCAAACCTGGTGGATTCAAGTTAAACGCGAAAAGGATTGGAGGTGAACTTGTACCAGAGGAAGCTCGGATCTTCAAGAGTATGATTCTTGTTCTTTCTTTTTCGTTTAATTAATAATTGTGCATAAAGGGTGATCCGGGTATATGGTTTGTAAAATTTTAAAACTCTGATTTTCCATGCTTCCGCTTAATTTGTACAATTTGATTGTGTTCATGAATATTACAAACCTAAAAGTGGCATCAGAGCCAAACCTTTATGCGAATTATTAATAGTTTGATTTAATATGTATGTTGATATGTGTTTAGAATAATTTAATTGGGCATAATTTTGTTGTATAAAATTTATTTTAAAAAATATAAAAAACATTACCATTCGCGAAATTTTTTTGTATTTCGGTAATCCCGTTTTTTCTAGGACACGATTACTAGTTTACAGAAGATCTTTCCCATGTCGTTGCCGCGCATGAAAATCTGTGCATCCTCCTTGAAATTTACTTGTTAACTGTGCTATATTTATTTGTTAGTTAACAAGAGGAGTATTATAAAAGGATACTACTATTATTATATATATATATATATATATATATATATGTTATTCTTAATAATTTTATAATTAACATAAATGTTTATTTTAATCTTAAAATAAAAAGGTTTATTTTAAATTTAAAATTAGAATTTCATGCTAACTAATTAGAGTTGGAATTGGATTCCATGAAAACTAATTAGAGCTGAAATTGGATTCCATGTTTTCTAAAATAAAGGAGTTTATTTGTGAATAGGAAAGTGAATCCATCTTTCCTTAAATAAAGGAGTTTATTTAGATATGAAATAAGATTTTATATTATTCAAAATAAAGGAGTTTATTTGTGAATAGGAAAGAGAATCCGTGTTTCCTTTAATAAAGGTGTTTTTTTTACATGGAATTGGATTCCATAATTAATTAAAATAAAGGAGTTTATTTTGATTAATGATTTTGATTAAAATAAAATAGTTTATTTTATTCAAAATTTGATAAATTAAAATAAAATAGTTTTATTTTGATTTAAATTTGGATTAAAATAAAGGAGTTTATTTTGATTCAAAATTAGATTTTATACTAACTAAATTTGCCCATTAAATGATATCAATATATATATATTGAATATTTATTATTCATGAGATGAATGCTATTTATTGATGCATATGGTGATGTGTATGATAATAAATGGGATTGATTATGGACTATTGACCAATGTGATTGGATTTTATTTTAGTTGGATGCTTGAATGTATGAGTTTTATTAAATGGGGTCTGCGTACACTTCGCCTTCTCTAATTTTTCTTAATGTAAATTCTATCTCCCTCCTATGTACTTCCCCTTGACTGTTGATCAAGATTTCTATTTATTTTAAATAGTTTTGTAATAGGAATAGTTAGAATTATTTTGAAGAATTGGAGATCAAGGAGCAAGGTGAGCTTGAAGACCCGTTTGTAATAGAGCCCGGGTTTGAATGTAATAGTTATATTTAAATATTAATTCTTGCACCCCTAGGGTTTGACCTTTTTTGGTTCACTTGGTGGCTCTAGTGAACCAAACTAGAATAAAAGTCCATAATCAATCCGGGTAGAATATAGTATTCTATATGTGCATGCTTATATTATATATATATATAATGAAAATATGCTTCGTATGTTAATTAATATGACACGTATTTTATATATATATATATATGTGTGTGCATGCGCGCTAAACAAGATGAGACAAATTAATAACAAACCCCTCAAATATATTATATTAAGTTGTAACGTTCAAAGATATTTGGAATATCGAACGTCGCCTTCTAGCATGATATAAACAATAGAGTATTGAATATTTAATATGAGTTTGTTGTGCACACACAAGGCAAGTATTAAATATTTAAGATGTTTTTATTACATATGATGTTTATAAGGAATTGAACATTATTTGCTTTGTTGTGCACACACAAGGGCTGTAATTTTCTCTTCACTTATATGGAAATGTTTGGAGTTCGACTTAACTTAAATCATTTTAGTTCGGATGTGCACACCCTTGACCATTATGATTTAAGAGGCAAAATACAAGAAGTTACATAGTTGATGTAATTGACAAGAGTTGTCTACCTATTTATTTATATATAGTTTGTTGTGCACACACAAGGCTATATACATTTGAAATGGGATCCTTATTCTCACTAGCATATCTTTAATTAGATATTGCTGAACTATATATATTGAGGGTAATATAGTTTGAAGAAAATAGTGGGAGATACCAATTTAAAACAAGACCTAATTTATTTTGGTAATTAATAAAAGGATGTATGCTAAAATGTTGTTAATTACAAATTCATTTACAGAATTTTACAATGTCTAAATTACTATCACTGCAAAACATATTAGATGTTAATTAACTGGACCGAATTACTCGGATTGGTTAAGGAATTTGAGAATAGTTCTCATTGGCTGAAAAGCTATCTTATGTCCTTAATACGCTTATCCCTACAATGGTTACAAACAATGCCTCTGAGGAAGAGATTGCTACTTTTAGAAAGTGGCAAGATGATGCACAGTTGGCTCAATGCATTATGCTCGCATCCATGAGTAACGAGCTTCAGTGATGTCGAGATGAAACTATGGATGTTCTTACTTATATTCCCGCACATCAAGTAGTTGATGGTGAGGAAAGTAGGACTAATAGATATCATATATCTAAGGAGCTCTTCCGATCTAGAATGACTGAAGGCACTACAGTACAGACACAAGTCCTTAACATAATCAATTTGATTGATCAATTAGGACAACGGGTTTTGTCATGGATGGAGAGTTGAGCCAAGATTTGATCTTGCACTCACTCCCGGACTCCTTTCACAATTGTTGTGAATTTTTCATATGAACAAGCTAGATATCAGCCTCGCTGATTTGCTTAACATGTTAAAAATGTTGAGAGTCACTTTTCAACCAAGAAAGACAATGTCTTACTGATAGGGGCCAAAGGATCTTCTGAAAAGAATAATGATTAAAAGAAGGTAAATAGAAAGGCAAAAACATAGGATAATAAGAACAAAACTGATATGGATAGCAAAGGAGTTTGCTTCCACTGCAATAAGTCTGGACACTGGAAAAAAACTACGAGAAACATCTTGCAGAGACTAACCAAAGAAGCTTAGTGAAGTTTCGATTACAAATACAAATTTGTTCATGATTTAAAATAATTTTTTTTAAAGTCAAGGTTCTATTTGGGTATTGGATACCGACTTTGGTTATCATAAATATAGATTTATGAAGGGACCAAGCAGAAGTAGAAAGCTAAACAAATATAAGTAATCTTATGTGTGGGAAATGAAGCAAAGGTTGCTACATTAGCCATAGAAACTTATAGTTTAGCATTGCCTACGGGTAAATCTATTAAGTCAATAAATTTTTATTGTATTCCAGTTCTCGTTGGAAACATTATTTCCATTTTATTGTTGGACAATGAAATCTTTGATATTATATTTAAGAACAATTGTTGTTCTATTTATAATAATAATGTTTTGTATAGAACTGAAATATTACTTAATGGATTTTATGTACTTGACTTACGTAAAAATTATTTTGTAAATTAAACAAACTAGTATAAGAAAAAGGATATGATCATCAAAGAGTTGAATGTGTGTATTTGCTGAAATACAAGTGTGAATTATTTAAAATGTTTAAAGAATTCAGAAGTGAAACAAATTGGCAAAGTATTAGGATTATTTGATCTGATCAAGGAATAAATACTTGTGCAATAAGTTTCTAGATCATCTCAAATGGTTTTTTCACAATAGATGCCTCCTGATATGCGATAATTGATTGATGTATCTGAAAGGAAAAATCGTACCTTGTTGGATATGGTGCGGTCCATAATGATTTTACCGACATTCCAGTATCCTTCTGGGATAATGTCCTAGAAATGGCTGCATATCTACGAAAAATGTAACCTTAAAATCCAGCCCCAAGACTCTATAAAAGTTATGGATAGGGAGGATTCCTAATCTTAAGTATATTAAGATAAGGGGTTGTCCAACTTATGTTAAAAGGTTTCAAAAGATAAGCTTGGGACAAGATTTGACAAGTACAAATTTGTGGGACATCCTAAAGTAAGTTTAGGGTATATGTTCTATAATCTTACTTAGCAAAAAGGTGTTTGTTGCGAAACACGTTTCCGTCTAGGATAAAGATGTTTATCATTGAAGGGCTAGTGGGAGGATAATAGATCTTGAAGAGTTCAAGAACCACAAAACACTATAAGCTCTAATAAGAGGAACACAGATGTACCTATTGTACCACAACCGAATCATAAATATGGAATAGTACCGAAGGTACCTGGGAGGTATAGATTCATCATATATTGGATGATGATGAGGTACACATCATAGAAGATGATGAACTAGTTAAATGCTATGAGGTAAGAGTTGTAGACACTCAGAGAAATGGATTGAAACAAGTTTCTCAAAAATGGAACACTCGTTTTAATGAAATAATCAAAAGAGTTTGATTTTATCAAAAACAAGAATGAACCTAATGTGTACAAAAGGGTCAGTGGGAGCATCGTGACATTCCTAGTAGTATATATTGATATACTACGGATAAATAATGACATACTAATGCTACAATCAGTAACGATAAAGTTGTCTAAACATTCCTCCACGAATAATTTGGAAAGAGTATCTTTATTGGGGATACAAATCTATATAGATAGATTTAAGAGGATGCTCAACTTAAACCAAGGAACGTATATTCATTTGATGCTAAAGTCGTTTAGCATGACAAACTCCAAGGGTTATCTCATGTTGATGAGTCATGGAGTGTATCTCTCTTAATAGTCCCCATAGACTCGTAAAGGAGAGATCGCATGAGTCATGTGAGTTAGTGAAAAACATCTTAAAGTACTTAACCAGCACTAAGGATGTGACCATATTCATGGTGGGTCTAAATTAAAACTAGAGAGCTTAATAGACTCGTGTTTTTTCAGACAGGCCAAGACAACAGAAAATCCACTTTAAGGTAAAGTGTTACCGTGAATGATGGTGCAGTGAATTAGAAAGGTTCCAAACAGCAAAGAGTTGTTGGTTTAGTGATAAAGACAAAGTATATAGCTATAAATGAAGCTGTAAGTTTATTGTTTGGATAAAAGTTCATTACAGAACTAGGAATAGTTCTTAAGTCTCATCTTAGATCTAAAAATGTGTTGTGGCACTTTCAATTGATTATAGGAATCATTGAAAGATGGGAAATCACTATAGAGATAGTGGACTCTCAGGAACAACATTACATATTCATTTACTAAAGCTTATCCAACAGCAAGATAATCGTCACTTAGAGAAGAAGAGTATGAGATACCATGACGATTGGCTTTAGTGCAAGTAGGAGATTGAAAGTAGTATGCACACAAGCCAATCATGTTTGATGATAAATCATATACTTTGTAACAATCTTATTCATTTATTAATAAAAAGTATTAATTTATCAAAGACTTTTAAATTATCTACATGATCTTTGTTTTTATATATATGATAAACCCATAGTTTTAAGCAATGCTTTTAGAATAATGATGATGATCATTCTAATGAGATCTAAATTCTTAGAAAGCTTAAAACTAAAATATTTCCCTATCGTTGGATTACTAAATTGGGGATTAGTGAATCCGGATAGATTGGTACATACGTTGCTTTCTCATTGGATGAGGATGATTGATCTCATGATCATTTGTGTGGAGACACTAAAGCAAGTATTAGGTGCTTATTAGAGAATAAGTTCACTGAACGTGGCTCGCTAAGGAATACCTATTGGAGTTTTACTTGCCTGTCAATAGGAATTCCTGTAGTGATAGTAGTACAAGTGATCCTTGGACTTGAGACCATCATAGTATCTTGTGTATGATGAGTTATACTTTGACTTATTCCTTAATACCCTTAGGGTATATCAAAGGGTATGCTTGGGTATAATAAGTTGTACATGGAGATAATGTATGATCAATAAAGAATCTACCGCTTCTAGTAAAAGAAGAGAAATGTCCTATGTGATTCGATACATGACAACCCAGTAGTCCTTGGCCAAGGCATAATGAAATTAGAAAGGAGTTTCTAATTTGAATTATTTGGAGTTCTGCATTTAAGAATCGAAATACATATAATTAAATAAAATAAGACTTGACAGTAATTCCATGTCTTATATTTATTTGGGACGTTGTATGGTGGAAGGATTAAATTGTACGGTAACTATGATATTGAAATCTATATTATCTGGAAAGTCGTTGATCGCTAGGGAGACTTATCCCTATTATAGAATAAATATTATTTATTTAAATAAATTAATAATTTAATTTATTTATTTAAATAAGATTAGAATTGTTCTAATTGATTTATTCACAACCGGTTTAATATGGAGAACCTAAAGGGTCACACCATAAAAGGAAGAATAATTATTTAAGAAGTTAATGGCATAATCATAATAATAAGTTAAGTGTATTTAATTTAATCTATGGTGATAAAATAAATTAAATAGCTTAATATTTATTATTTAATATTTTGGAAATATTAAATATAAATTAATAAGAGGAGTCATATTATTATTATTACTATTATTATTATTTAATTCCTAAAGGAGTTTGGGAATTAATTAATAAAAGTACTCTCAAATATCCTAATAGGATTAGGAGGCAAATTAATTAAAAGAGTTTAATTAATTATCCCTAATAAGATTAGGGAGCTTAATTAATTAAAATAAAATCCAATTCTTTAATTGTTAAGGAGGGTTGCCCACATCTATAAATAAGAGGAGTCTTATTATGGGTGTGGTGGTTGACACTTTCACAACACGTGAATATGTAATTCCAATAGTTGGTAGAGTACACCCTTTTCTATGAGAGATAGAAAAACTAGGGTTTTGCCAAATACCAAACTTTTTGAATCCTTCTTCTTCCTTGGTGGATCACCTCTAGAGGCCAAATACTTGGGTGGCTAACGTTGATCAAAGGAAAGTACCAAACCCGATGGATTCAAGTTGAACGCGAAAAGGATTGGAGGTGAACTTGTACCTGAGGAAGCTCGGATCTTCAAGGGTATTATTCTTGTTCTTTCTTTATCGTTTAATTACTAATTGTGCATAAAGGGTGATCCGGGTATATGGTTTGTAAAATTTTAAAACTCTGATTTTCCATGCTTCCGCTTAATTTGTGCAATTTGATTGTGTTCATGAATATTACAAACCTAAAAGTGGCATCAGAGCCAAACCTTTATGCGAATTATTAATAGTTTGATTTAATATTTATGTTGATATGTGTTTAGAACAATTTAATTGGGCATAATTTTGTTGTATAAAATTTATTTAAAAAAAAATAAAAAAAATTACCATTCGCGGAATTTTTTTGTATTTCGGTAATCCCGTTTTTTCTAGGACACGGTTGCTAGTTTACAGAAGATCTTTTCTATGTGGTGGCATCAAGTGCATGAAAATTTACACAATGCATCCTCCTTGAAATTTACACATTAAGCTCTTTATATATTTATTTGTTAGTTAACAGGAGGTATTATAAAAGGATAGGATACTACGGTTATATATATATATATATATATATATATATAATATTAAGTAATAATTCTATAATTAAAATAAATGTTTATTTTAATCTTAAAATAAAAAGGTTTATTTTAATTTTAAAATTAGAATTTCAAGCTAACTAATTAGAGTTGGAATTGGATTCCATGATAACTAATTAGAGTTAAAATTGGATTCCATGTTTTCTAAAATAAAGGAGTTTATTTATGAATAGGAAAGTGAATCCATCTTTCCTTAAATAAAGTAGTTTATTTAGATATGAAATAAGATTTCATATTATTCAAAATAAAGGACTTTATTTGTGAATAGGAAAGAGAATCTGTGTTTCCTTTAATAAAGGAGTTTTTTTTACATGGAATTGAATTCCATAATTAATTAAAATAAAAGAGTTTATTTTGATTAATGATTTTGATTAAGATAAAATAGTTTATTTTATTCAAAATTGGATAAATTAAAATAAAATAGTTTTATTTTGATTTAAATTTGGATTAAAATAAAGGAGTTTATTTTGATTCAAAATTAGATTTTATACTAACTAAATTTACCCATTAAATGATATCAATATATATATATATATATATTGAATATTTATTATTCATGAGATGAATGCTATTTATTGATGCATATGGTGATGTGTATGATAATAAATGGGATTGATTATGGACTATTGACCAATGTGATTGGATTTTATTTTAGTTGGATGCTTGAATGTATGAGTTTTATTAAATGGGGTCTGCGTACCTCGTCTTCTCTAATTTTTTCTTAATGTAAATTCTATCTCCCTCCTATGTACTTCCCCTTGACTGTTGATCAAGGTTTCTATTTATTTTAAATAGTTTTGAAATAGGAATAGTTAGAATTATTTTGAAGAATTGGAGATGAAGTAGCAAGGAGCGCTTGAAGACCCATTTGTAATAGAGCCCGGGTTTGAATGTAATAGTTATATTTAAATATTAATTCTTGCACCCCTAGGGTTTGACCTTTTTTGGTTCACTTGGTGGCTCTAGTGAACCAAACTAGAATAAAAGTCCATAATCAATCCGGGTAGAATATAGTATTCTATATGTGCATGCTTATACTATATATATATATATATATATATATATATATATATATATATTATGAAAACATGCTTCGTATGTTAATTAATATGATGCGTATTTTATATATATATATATATGTACATGCGCGAAGGCGCGCTAAACAAGATGAGACAAATTAATAACAAACCCCTCAAATTTTTTATATTAAGTTGTAACGTTCAAAGATATTTGTTATATCGAACGTCGCCTTCTAGCATGATATAAACAATAGAGTATTGAATATTTAATATTAGTTTGTTATGCACACATAAGGCAAGTATTAAATATTTAAGATGTTGTTTTTATTACATATGATGTTTAAAAGGAATTGAACATTATTGCTTTGTTGTGCACACACAAGGGCTGTAGTTTTCTCTTCACTTATATGGAAATGCTGGGTTTGACTTAACTTAAATCATTTTAGTTCGGATGTGCACACACTTGACCATTATGATTTAAGAGGCAAAATACAAGGAGTTACATAGTTGATGTAATTGACAAAAGTTGTCTACCTATTTATTTATATATAGTTTGTTGTGCACACACAAGGCTATATACATTTGAAATGGGATCCTTATTCTCACTAGCATATCTTTAATTAAATATTGCCGAATTATATATGTTGAGGGTAATATAGTTTGAAGAAAATACTGGGAGATACCAATTTAAAACAAGACCTAATTTATTTTGGAAATTAAAAAAAGAATGTATGCTAAAATGTTGTTAATTACAAATTCATTTACAGAATTTTACAATATCTAAATCACTATCAACATAAACATATTAGATGTTAATTAACCTGGATCAATTACTCGGATTGGTTAAGGAATTTGAGAATAGTTCTCATTGGCTGAAAAGCTATCGTATGTCCTTAATACGCTTATCCCTGCAATGGTTGCAGACAATGTCTCTGAGGAAGAGATTGCTACTTTTTGAGAGTGGCAAGATGATGCACAGTTGGCTCAATGCATTATGCTCGCATCCATGAGTAACGAGCTTCAGCGTCAGCATGAAACTATGGATGTTCTTACTATATTCCTGCACATCAAGTAGTTGATGGTGAGGAAAGTAGGACTAATAGATATCATATATCTAAGGAGCTCTTCCGATCTAGAATGACTGAAGGCACTACAGTACAGACACAAGTCCTTAACATAATCAATTTGATTGATCAATTAGGACAACGGGTTTTGTCATGGATGGAGAGTTGAGCCAAGATTTGATCTTGCACTCACTCCCGGACTCCTTTCACAATTGTTGTGAATTTTTCATATGAACAAGCTAGATATATGCCTTGCTGATTTTCTTAACATGTTAAAAATGTTGAGAGTCACTTTCCAACATAGAAAGACCATGTCTTACTGATAGGGGCCAAAGGATCTTCTGAAAAGAAGAATGATTCAAAGAAGGTAACTAGAAAGGCAAAAACAAAGGATAATAAGAACAAAACTGATATGGATAGCAAAGGAGTTTGGTTCCACTGCAATAAGCCTGAACATTGGAAAAAAACTGCGAGAAGCATCTTGCAGAGGCTAACCAAAGAAGCTTAGTGAAGTTTCGGTTACAAATACAAATTTGTTCATGATTTAAAATAATTTTTTATAAAGTCAAGGTTTTACTTTGGTATTGGATACCGACTTTGGTTATCATAAATATAGATTTATGAAGGGACCAAGCAGAAGTAGAAAGCTAAACAAATATAAGTAATCTTATGTGTGGGAAATGAAGCAAAGGTTGCTACATTAGGCAGAGAAACTTATAGTTTAGCATTGCCTACGGGCAAATCTATTAAGTCAATAAGTTGTTATTGTATTCCAGTTCTCGTTGGAAACATTATTTCTATTTTATTGTTGGACAATGAAATCTTTGGTATTATATTTAAGAACAATTGTTGTTCTATTTATAATAATAATGTTTTGTATAGAACTAAAATAATACTTAATGGATTTTGTGTACTTGACTTACGTAAAAATTATTTTGCAAATTAAACAAACTAGTATAAGAAAAAGGAGATGATCATTCAAAGAGTTGAATGTGTGTATTTGCTGAAATACAAGTGTGAATTATTTAAAATGTTCAATGAATTCAGAAGTGAAACAAATTGGCAAAGTATTAGGATTATTTGATCTGATCAAGGAATAAATACTTGTGCAATAAGTTTCTAGATCATCTCAAATGGTTTTTTCACAATGGACGCCTCCTGATATGCAATAATTGATTGATGTATCTGAAAGGAAAAATCGTACCTTGTTGGACATGGTGCGGTCCATAATGATTTTACCAACATTCCAGTATCCTTCTGGGATAATGTACTAGAAATAGCTGCATATCTACGAAAAATGTAACCTCAAAATCCAGCCCCAAGACTCTATAAAAGTTATGGATACGGAGGATTCCTAATCTTAAGTATATTAAGATAAGGGGTTGTCCAACTTATGTTAAAAGGTTTCAAAAGATAAGCTTGGGACAAGATTTGACAAGTACAAATTTGTGGGACATCCTAAAGTAAGTTTAGGGTATATGTTCTATAATCTTACTTAGTAAAAAGGTGTTTGTTGCGAAACACGATTCCTTCTAAGATAAAGATGTTTATCATTGAAGGGCTAGTGGGAGGATAATAGATCTTGAAGAGTTCAAGAACCACAAAACACTATAAGTCAAATAAGAGGAACCTGTAGATAGACCTATTGTACCACAACCGAATCATAAATCTGGAATAGTACCGAAGGTACCTGGGAGGTATAGATTCATTATATATTGGATGATGATGAGGTACACATCATAGAAGATGATGAACTAGTTAAATGCTATGAGGTAAGAGTTGTAGACATTCAGAGAAATGGATTGAAACAAGTTTCTCAAAAATGGAACATTCGTTTTGATGAAATAATCAAAAGAGTTTGATTTTATGAAAAACAAGAATGAACCTAGTGTGTAAAAAAGGGTCAGTGGGAGCGTCGTGACATTCCTAGTAGTATATGTTGATATACTACGGATAAGGAATGACATACTAATGCTACAATCAGTAAAGATAAAGTTGTCTAAACATTCCTCCACGAATGATTTGGGAAGAGTATCTTTATTGGGGATACAAATCTATATAGATAGATTTAAGAGGATGCTTGACTTAAACCAAGGAACATATATTCATTTGATGCTAAAGTCGTTTAGCATGGCAAACTCCAAGAGTTGTCTCATGTTGATGAGTCATGGAGTGTATCTCTCTTAATAGTCCCCATAGACTCGTAAAGGAGAGATCGCATGAGTAACTATCATGTATGCAATGAAATGTATGTGACTTGATGTTGATCAGTCATATTCTGGAGAAGTTCATTGTGATTCAGTGAAAAACATCTTAAAGTACTTAATCAGCACTAAGGATGCGACCATATTCATGGTGGGTCTAAATTAAAACTAGAGAGCTTAACAGACTCATGTTTTTTCAGATAGACCAAGACAACAGAAAATCCACTTTAAGGTAAAACGTTACCTTAAATGACGGTGCAGTGAATTAGAAAGGTTCCAAACAGCAAAGAGTTATTGGTTTAGTGATAAAGACAAAGTATACAGTTGTAAATGAAGCTGCAAGTTTATTGTTTGGATAAAAGTTCATTACTGAACTAGGAATAGTTCTTAAGTCTCATCTTGGATCTAAACATGTGTTGTGGCACTTTCAATTGATTATAGGAATCATTGAAAGATGGGAAATCACTATAGAGATAGTGGACTCTCAAGAACAACATTGCATATTCATTTACTGAAGCTTATCCAACAGCAGGATAATCATCACTTAAAGAAGAAGAGTATGAGATACCATGACGATTGGCTTTAGTGCAAGTAGGAGATTGAATGTAGTATGCACACAAGCCAATCATGTTTGATGATAAAGCATATACTCTGTAACAATCTTATTCATTTATTAATAAAAAGTATTAATTTATCAAAGGCTTTTAAATTATCTACATGATGTTGTTTTATAATATTTGATAAACCCATAGTTTTAAGCAATGCTTTAAGAATAATGATGGTGATCATTCTAATTAGATCTAAATTCTTAGAAAGCTTAAAACTAAAATAGTTCCCAATCGTTCGATTACTAAATTGGGGATTAGTGAATCCGGATAGATTGGTACATACATTACTTTCTCATTGAATGAGGATGATTGATCTCATGATCATTTGTGTGAAGACACTAAAGCAAGTATTAGGTGCTTATTAGAGAATAAGTTCACTGAACGTGGCTTGCTAAGGAATACCTAATGGAGTTTTACTTGCCTATCAATAGGAATTCCTGTAGTGATAGTAGTACAAGTGATCCTTGGACTTGAGACCATCATAGTATCTTGTGTATGATGAGTTATACTTTGACTTATTCCTTAATACCCTTAGGGTATATCAAAGGGTATGCTTGGGTATAATAAGTTGTAAAAGGAGATAATGTATAATAAACAAAGAATCTACAGCTTCTAGTAAAAGAAGAGAAATGTCCTATGTGATTCGATAAATGACAACCCAGTAGTCTTTGGCCAAGGCATAATGAAATTAGAAAGGAGTTTCTAATTTGCATTATTTGGAGTTGTGCATTTAAGAATAAAAATACATATAATTAAATAAAATAAGACTTGACAGTAATTCCATGTCTTATATTTATTTGGGACATTGTATGGTGGAAGGATTAAATTGTACGGTAACTATTTACTCGAAGGTTCTTTTATGATTGATATTGAAATCTATATTATCTGAAAAGTTGTTGATCGCTAGGGAAGCTTATCCCTATTGTAGAATAAATATTATTTATTTAAATAAATTAATAATTTAATTTATTTATTTAAATAAGATTAGAATTGTTCTAATTGATTTATTCACAACCGGTTTAATATGGAGAACCTAAAGGGTCACACCATAAAAGGAAGAATAATTATTTAAGAAGTTAATGGCATAATCGTAATAATAAGTTTAGTGTATTTAATTTAATCTATGGTGATAGAATAAATTAAATAGCTTAATATTTATTATTTAATATTTTAGAAATATTAAATATAAATTAATAAGAGGAGTCATATTATTATAAAAGTACTCTCAAATATCCTAATAGGATTAGGAGGCAAATTAATTAAAAGAGTTTAATTAATTATCCCTAATAAGATTAGGGAGCTTAATTAATTAAAAGGATTTAATTAATTAAAATAAAACCCAATTCCTTAATTGTTAAGGAGGGTTGCCCACATCTATAAATAAGAGGAGTCTTATTATGGGTGTGGTGGTTGACACTTTCACAACACGTGAATATGTAATTCCAATAGTTGGGAGAGTACACCCTTTTCTATGAGAGATAGAAAAACTAGGGTTTTGCCAAATACTCATCTTGTTGAATCATTCTTCTTCCTTGTTGGATCACCTCTAGAGGCCAAATACTTGGGTGCTAACGTTGATCAAAGGAAAGAACCAAACCCGGTGGATTCAAGTTGAACACGAAAAGGATTGTAGGTGAACTTGTACCTGAGGAAGTTCGGATCTTCAAGGGTATGATTCTTGTTTTTTCTTTTTCGTTTAATTAATAATTGTGCATAAAGGGTGATCCGGGTATATGGTTTGTAAAATTTTAAAACTCTAATTTTCCATGCTTCGCTTAATTTGTGCAATTTGATTGTGTTCATGAATATTACAAACCTACCAAAAATATATGGTATAAAGTACCTCCTGTCCAAAAAATGAGTCCATTCAGACTTAAAATGAGTAAGTTATGACCATTTTAATATTTAGGTTTTTTTGACAAAAAATGTTATAACCGGAGTTCTATAACTCCGATGACCATGAAATTTAAACTGGAAGATCACGTTAACATGTATAAGATCCTGCCAAGATTTGGGAATTTCTGGAGTTAAATTTGAGGTAGCTAATTTCTTAATGAATTAATTAGAAATTGATTTTTGAAAAATAGTAAATGAATTTTAAAAATTCTGAGAAAAATATATGTTCAATATGGGACTATAGTCTGTTAAATTCCAGAAAAGAAATAGTTTTGGGACTGATTTGGTATTTTTCATGAAAATGAACTAGTTATGAGTAAATTAATTAAATATGTTATTTGAAGTAACAAAATTGGTAAATAGGATTTTATGGCTTGAGAATCCTATATAGGGTATATGCAGATTTTTGATAAGGGATTTGATCATTGGTGATGAAATCTTATGAATATGGCATTTTTGAATGATTAAATGCATTATTTGGTAAAGTGTAAACAATTGAAATAAATTATTTATAAGTTTAAGAAGTGATTAAAATATTCTTATAATATTAATAATATTAGATTATGAGTTTATAATATTTGGATAAATTTAAAGTTTTTAATATTTATCCTTATTTTCGTTTGATTAATGCTTATATCATTGTCATCATTCTCATATTTATATTGTAATAAAAGTCATCTTTGGCTTACGTGCATAGGTGGACTTGGTGTGATTATGACCAGGGATTATTCGGTATAATCATGACCGTAATGTGACGAATGATGTTTTAAAAGTCCTCAGTGGCCTGTAGTGCGTTGATGGACAGCTTTTGGTATGATTATGACCAGGAATTATTCGGTATAGTCATGACCCTTGATAATTTAATGAATATCCTTGGCCCGTAAAGCAGGGATAACTTGATGATGTGGTTTATTTATTAAGCTGAGTCTCAGCGATTAAGTTGATGAAAAACTTTTTTAATCATAGAAGATAGTAGATTTTATGCTCTACTTGACTTTTCTAATGGATTGCTTGTTCCGTTGTAGTTAAACTTGATGTCTATTATATTTTATCAGATTGACATTGTTGAAGGCTAATGATAATTTATTCTGCATTATCTTAGTCATAATATTTCTTACTGGGCTAGTTGAGCTCACCCTTTTTTTTACTGTTCTCTTCGGGAAATGAGAACATAGCCAAGACTAGTAGGGAAACAGAGTGACGGTCCAGATGATAGCATTAGTAGTCTTCACTATGGCATGACATGCAATATATAATTGTATTGAGGACCTAAGATGTGTGTGTCATATTTTATACGTCACTTAATAATTAATTTTGGTGAACAACAATAGGGTGCTGAGAACTCAACCCTGAAAGTGTCAAAAGTGCACCGCAGTAAAATAAAGAGAACAAAAATCTTCTCGTGTCCCTTTGGAGACTTGAAATATTTGTTGCTGTACTTTATATGGCATGTATTAATTTGAGTATGAATATTGTCATATTATATACGTTACAATATTTATATTAAAACCCACAGTATATATGTCGTCGTATTTTGCACGACTGTTGTATAACTAAGTTGTATTTGAATTTATATACCATGTATCTGGCGACTCAAGATGGGTGATGAATACCTATTTTTGGGGGCGTCATACTTTGGGCTTGTATCAACAAATCTTTGGGCTTTACCATTAGCTTGCATTAGACTTGTACATTAATCCCTATTGGACTTACCCATTCCTACATTTGGGCCTTATCATATTCCCATTGGACTTTACAATTTCCTACATAATCCTACAAGTCCATTACATTTGGCTTAATGTCTTATAATATTTAATTTACATATTAATCTCGTATTCCACTTCGTATACTTATTCATGTGTGTCATACCATCTTTCATGCATACTCGTATTCATTACCTCGTACAATACTTATGTAATATACGATCATTGCTTTAATTCATTGTACGCATTTAAATTCCTTCTCAGAACTCACTTTCCTTAACCGTTAGGTTTTAAGTCCACATGCAAAAAATTGCATTTTCCATAACTGAAATATTATCGGATATTCTATTTCACCTCGATATTCTATCAATATGTATTTCTCGGATGTTCAAAACTAATTCCTGAGCAGAAATGCGTAAATAGTGTTTTTCAAAAAAATTCTCAGAGAGCTTTTATTTTCATCTTGGAAATTTAAACACTTTAATTCTACCACGTAGCCAAAATACTACGACGTTTCGATATGTCTAGGTCATAGAACAACCTTCAAATAGCTTACTCCCATAACTAATTAATTAAATTCATTTAATCCACATAATCAAATAAAACTTTAATTCTAAAAAAAAATCGATTTTTCTGGGGCGTTACACTCTTCCCCACTTATAAGGATTTTGTCCCCAGAATCTCGCTACAATTATCTAACTAAATGAGAAAAATTTCTCCATCATTTTAATCTCGAGTTTCCACAATGCTTCTTCGACCTTGTGGTTCTTTTATTTCACCTTCACTGAAGGTATTATCTTATTTCTTAAGACTCGCCCCATCCTATCAATAGTCTGAGTTGAAAGTTAAGCACTTACTAACATATTACGATATCTTTCTTTTATTATTTCTTCTTTTAACTCGGGTTTATTTGGAACTTAAATTCCTCCTTCAAAACAATATTATTCTTAATCTTATCTTCATCTTGCATCCTCTTCTTCATTCGTTTGCATTCCTCATTAACTATATGTACTTCTTTAACTCGTTCCGTTTTTGTGGATTGAGTCTACATTGTGAATAACATTTCTACTACTTCATTCCATAATTTAACTTCTAACTCCGTTCTCGCCATCTCCGTTATTAAGTCATTCTGAGTTGTTAACATCGATAGCTTCCCCTATCCTTCCTACTTAACGCATTGGCTGCTACGTTTACTTTAAGACCCCAACTTTTATGAATAAAGATGAATTTCCTATAATTATCATTTTTGAATATTATGGAATGAATTTGATATAATGTTATAGTTGTGGGTAATATTTATAAATTTTGCAAAGTACGCAAGTTGTTATATAATATGTGATTGGTCGGAGAATATTCGTTTTAACAGGGAATATTCGTACGACGACATAATTATTGGTGGACCCCACAACGGAATTATTGTCGAATTAAGAAAATGACAAAAATATTTTATGAAAATAACGGCGGAAGTTTTATCGTTAAATGTTGAAACACCCGGTGTTAAAAGTACAGGAATACGCGTGGTTGCATAGTAGCACACGATATTGATTATTGATGCTTACGTGAGAAATCACTCGGTTTTGTTTAATTATTACTTCAGTAATTGATGCATAATATCTCACGTTAATTGATTCAATTATTGTCGATATGTTTTATATTATTAAATCAATAATTGAGATGACAGAGTTATTAATATTATTATTTGCAATATTAATTATGTCTAGAAGTTCTGCCCAGGAGAGGTTTGGTCACCTAATTGTGCGCCAATGGGGAGAAATCCTTATTGGAAAGCCCCTCTTTCACAGGAGCGACACAGTCGATCAATAATGTGAATTATAATAATGATGATGAAGTTTTGTTTTATTAGTATTATTAATATAATAAAACACAAAAGCTTTTTATATAAAACAGAATACTTTTATAAAGTTATTCGTTTTATTAGACTATAAATAGAATATATTATATTTTATTATGCATAGTGTTTTGCATAGTAAAATCTTTTTATATAAAACATGAATACTTTTATAAAGTTATTTATTTTATTAAACAATAATTAGAATATATTATATTCTATTATGCATAGTATTTGCATAGTGCCTGCATAGTAAAATCTTTTTATATAAGCGAGAATACTTTTATAAAGTTATTCATTTTATTAGATTATAAATAGAATATATTATATTTTATTATAAACCAATGCAGACCGGTCCGTTTAAAAGTAAATCAATCTGGACCGTTCAGGATTAGTTACTATTCAATCCATTCTTCTATAAATAGAAGCTCATTCCTTCATTATTTCTTACGAATTCACTGAAACTCTAGAGAGAGAAACCGTAGAGAGAATTCTTCTTCTATAATCTTGAGCGTATTTCTTTAGAGTTTAAGAAAGCTTTGAGCATAGTGAAAGTTTCTTCAAGTATATCCCCGCCCTACCCGTCGGAGTACTCTTCTTTATAAGGTTCGTATTCATGAAGAGAACTTTTATTATTCCATTCTTTATTATTTTGTTGGAATAACCTGTATACGGGGACTACCCTATACTTGGTGAAATTCTTCTGTTATTCTATTCCTTATTATTATGTTGGAATAACCTGTATATGCAAAGTACCGCATACATGGTGAAATTCTTCTGTTATTCCATTCTTTATTATTATGTTGGAATAACTTGTCTATTCGAAGTACCGCATACATGGTGAAATTCTTTTGTTATTCCATTCTTTATCATTATGTTGGAATAATCTATCTATGCGAAGTACCGCATACATGGTGAAATTCTTCTGTTATTCTATTCTTTATTATTCTGTTGGAACATCATGTCTGTGCGTTTACGCATGACTTGGTTCCGTTATTTATTATTCTGTTGGAACATCCAATTCGGTCATGCAATTTTGCTCGACTTCGGTTCCGTTTTTTATTATTACATTGGAATATCACATGCGTGCGTTTGCATTTACACGGTTCCATTATTTATTATTACATTGGAATAACTTTTATGTGGTGTCTATCGCATGCCTGGTGATTTCTTTTGTTATTCCATTCTTTATTATACTAAGTTGGTTAAAGTTTTGATTTCTATACTCCATGAAATTAGTGGAATATCCTTGATATTTGCGCTTCATCCAGTATCTTTTCATGGAAATATTCTTTTGAGCATTCTTGAATTTTACTCTACAAAGAAGTATCATGTTAACAATTTGGACGTTATTAGTTCTTGGATAAATTAATTCTTGAACTTGTTTTATTGAATTCTTATATCATTGTCATCATCCTCATGTTTATATTATGTTGAAAGTCATCGTGGCTTTGAAAAGGTAGATGGACTTGGTATGATTATGACTGAGGATTAATCGGTATAATCATGGCCCGTAATGTTACAAATGATGTGATAAAGTCCTCATTGGCCCGTAGTGCATTGATGGACGATTGTTGGCATGATCATGACCATTGATGAATACACGAATATCCTTGGCCCGTAGTGCATGGATAATTTGTGGTCGTGATACTAATGAATATCCTTGGCCGTAAAGCGGGGATGATTTGGATTATTTATTAAAATTTGAGTCCCAACGATAAAAGTGATAAAAAAAACCTTTTTAAATCATAAAAGATAGTAGATTTTATTCGCTACTCGACTCTTTTAATGGATTGCTTGTTCCACTGCAGTTAAACTTGATGTTTGTTATATTGTATTAGTTTAACACTGTTGAAGGCTAACGATAATTTATTCTGTATTATTTTAGTCATAATATTTCTTACTGGGCTAGTTGAGTTCACCCTTTTACATTCATTGTTCTCTTCAGGAAATGAGAACGTAGTAGGGACTAGTCGGGGAACGGAGTGACGGTCCAGATAATAGCATTAGTAATCCTCATTATTTTGTTAAATAGTGTGATAATAAATGTAATAAGGACTCAATTGAGTGTGGATATTGTCTAGATGAAAATATTTGTATTAAAACTCACAGCATATGTATTGTAGTATATTACACGACGGTTGTATAATTAAGTTTGTATTTGTATTCTGTACCATATATTTGGCGACTCAGAATAGGTGATGTATACCTATTTTGGGGGCGTCACAGTTAGTATCAAAGCTTAGGGATATGATCCTGGGTGAGATGTGAGAGAAGAACTAGGAGGGAGAGAGACGGGAATTCCTTAGCTAGTATGACCTACCTAAGTTTATTTGGCATTTAATTGGTCGGTCAGAGTATAGGGATAATATATTGCATATCAATTAACCATTGTTTTGTGGCAGTATTTGAAAATGGCATCCGAGAATGTTGAGATTAGCAATGGAGCACAGGAGGCCGTTGAGTCTCCACAGATCAATAATCAGGATAATATGCATCAGGAAGGCGACAATCCTCAGGCAAGCATCAACACTGACCAGATGATGAACGATGGAATGTTCAGAGGCTATATGCAATTCATGCAACATCAAGCAAGAGTGGCTCCTGTACAAAATGCAGGTGGAAACACTGGCAACTCTCGGACGGTCACTGCTAAGTATTTCAAGGAACTGGGACCACCGGAGTATTTTGGAGAGCCAAAACCACTTAAGGCAGAGATGTGGATTAAACAGATCTGCAAGATATTTGATGTCTCGGGATGCTCTGAGGAGCAAAAGGTTCCCTTTGCCACCTTCATGTTGCGTGCGAGGCGATTCTTGGTTGGAATCGTAAAAGCGTACTCAACCTGCCATGATCAAGATGACTTGGGACAAGTTCCAAGAATTGTTCAACGACAAGTACTTTCACGAAAGTATTATTCACATGAAAGAGGTAGAGTTCATCAAGCTGGAGCAAAACAACATGACCGTGTCACAGTATGAAGCCAAGTTTGTCGAGTTGTCCCAGTTTGCGTCCCATTTGGTTGATTATGAGGAGAGAATGACGCGAATGTTTCTAAGAGGTTTGAAACCCAATATACGTCAATATCTTATCTCTCATAAACTCTGTTTGTATCCAGATGTTGTTAATAGGGCTCAGTTATTGGAGCGCGATAATGAGTCACCCCAACCAAAAGAGAGCAGCCGACAAAATGATAATACTAGTGATAGCAGTCATCAAAGCTGTGATAATAAGCATGGAGGGAATCAACATGTCAGAAACGGTAACCACTTCGGTGGTAATCATGGCCAAAACAATAAGAATGGACATTTCAAGAAGAGGAGATTCAACAATGATGGAAAGACGCGTACACCAAAGACCCGTTGTTAAGGAAGGAGAACGACCACCTATCATATGCTTCAAATACGGGAGGGAGGACACATCGGTCAAAATCTGCGATGCCAGCCAAAGCATGTTATAATTGTGGAAGAGAAGGTCACCTAGCCCGATTTTGTCGTTCACCAAAGACAAGTTCAAATAGGATGGAGGCACCAAAGGGCGTCCCGAAAAAGTCAAAGCCAACGAAGGTAAGAGGAGAGCGTTTGTCGTGACCTCCCAGAAAGCAAGGAACCCGAACGAGGTCATCACGGGTAAGCTTATCATAAACTCTAGCAAAGTTTATACCTTATTTGATATTGGTTCTACCCATTCTTTTATTTCTCCCACTTGCGCTCAACGTTTAAATTTGACTCCGAAGAAATTAGACTTTGACTTATCTGTTGAAACTCCATTAGGAGAAACCTTCATTACATCCACTATTTATAAGTCTTTTTTGGTTCAAATTGGTACCCTCACATTACCTGTCGATCTTATTTCATTGAAAATACTTGCATTTGACGTAATTCTAGGGATTGATTGCTTAACTACTCATCATACAAAAATTGATTGTTTTCGTAAGGTTGTTAGCTTTCATATTCCTAACCAACCTATTATGAGAATTTTAGCAACCAAACCATTAAAATCAATCACTATCATCTCAAGCCATAAAGCTATTCGTTTATTAAAAAACGGATGTCAAGCTTTCTTAGCTCATGTCACGGATCTAAACAAAAATACATCAGTTTTGAATGATATTTCTATTGTTAATAATTTTCCTGACGTATTCCCTAAAAAACTTCCTGGCCTACCCCCAGAGCGTGAAATTGAATTTTATATCGACCTTGAACCCGATACAAAACCTATTTCCAAAGCTCTATATCGAATGGCTCCTATTGAACTTCAGGAGTTAAAGACCCAACTGCAAGAATTGTTAGACATTGGCTTTATTCGTCCTAGTACCTCTCCTTGGGGTGCTCCTATTCTATTCGTGAAGAAGAAAGATGGGAGTATGGGACTTTGTATTGATTATCGGGAATTAAATCATGTCACTATCAAAAATAGATATCCATTGCCTCGTATTGATGACCTGTTTGACCAGTTGCAAGGCGCTAAATTTTTTTCAAAGATTCATCTTCGTTCCGGATATCACCAATTGACGATTAGAACCGATGACATTCCAAAGACGGCTTTCAGAACTCGGTACGGGCATTATGAATTCCTAGTCATGTCTTTTGGATTGACTAATGCTCCTACTGCCTTCATGGATATGATGAACTGAGTATTCAAGGAATATTTGGATCACTTTGTGGTCGTCTTTATTGATGACATCCTTATTTATTCCAAAATCCGTGAAGATCATGAGCAACACTTGAGGCTGATACTCCAAAAGCTTCGTGAATATAAGCTTTATGCCAAGCTGAAGAAATGTGAGTTCTGGCTTGAGGAAGTAGCATTCCTTGGGCACGTGATATCAAGTCATGGAATATCTGTTGACCAAAAGAAAGATTGAAGTTATTCAAAGTCGAGAGCAACCTAAATCGATGATCAAAATCGTAGCTTTCTCGGCTTAGCTAGTTATTATCGAAGATTTGTAGAAGGGTTTTCTCGAATCGTTACTCCCTTAACTAGCTAACTTGGAAAGATACAAAATTCAGTTGGAACGAGGAATGTGAGAAGAGTTTTCAAGAACTCAAGAGAAGACTCATTTCAAGACTGCTTACGACAATACCATCATCAGCTCGAGAGGGATTTGTCATCTACAGTGATGCTTTAGGCAAAGGGTTAGGATGTGTTCTCATTCAACATGGGAAAGTCATAGCCTATGCCTCTTGACAACTCAAAGAATATGAGAGAAATTATCCTACTCATGATCTAGAGTTGGCAGCTGTTATCTTCGCACTTAAGATTTGGAGGCATTACTTGTATGGGGAAAAAGTGGAGATCTTTACGGATCATAAAAGCCTCAAATATTTCTTCACTCAAAAGGAACTCAATATATGACAGCGATGTTGGCTTGAACTGTTGAAAGATTATGATCATACCATCCAATACCATCCTGGAAAAGCAAACGTGGTAGCTGACGCATTGAGTAGAAGATCATATCTTGAATGCACGTGCGATATTGTCAACGCAAAAGCCCATTTTTTATGACTTGCAAATGATGGAGATAGAGATAAAGACTCCAGGGACCCACGTGATGATGGCGAATATATGAGTAGAACTGACTTTAATCGATAAAGTTAAAGTCATTAAAGCTACGAGACTGGGTGATGTGTATGAGGAAGAAAGTACAAGAAGGTGCTATGCCTTGGGAGCAAGAATCGATGAAGAAGGAATACTTGAGTCAACTCTAGACTTTGTGTTCCTAACGACCACGATTTAAAGTATAAAATCATGATGGAGCGCACAACACACCATTTGCAATCCATCTGGGAGTACCAAATGTATCGTGATCTTGACATACATTTTGGTGGAACAATATTAAGAGAGAGATAGCACTGTTTATCTCAATGTGTCTAACTTGTCAACGAGTTAATGCGGAACATCAAGTACCAAAAGGTCCATTGCAACCACTTGAAATTCCAGAATGGAAGTGGGAGCACATTACCATGGATTTCGTTCTTCGGTCTTCCCACGGTTTCTCAAGGCATAGATGCAATTTGGGTCATTGTTGATAGATTGACCAAGTCTGCTCATTTCTTACCAATACGAGAAACTTATACACTTGAATGTCTTGCTCAGTATGTACACAAACAAGATTGTAAGATCATGATGGTATGCCAAAGATCCATAGTTTTTGATCGAGACCCAAGATTCACTTCACGATTTTGGGTTAGTTTACAAAAAGCTATGAGCGGATTTCTGATTTAGTTTGGCATATCATCCTCGAGACGGACGGACAATCAGAGAGGACTATTCAAACTCTTGAAGATTTATTAAGACTATGTGTCCTTGACTTCAAGGGAAGTTGGGACAAGTTCTTACCATTGGTGGAGTTTTTTTACAACAACAGTTATCAAACCAGTATTGGCATGGCTCCATTCGAGGTGTTGTATGGAAGAAAGTGTCGTTCTCCAGTATGTTGGGTTGAGGTAGGAGAAGCAACATTGTTGGGACGGAGTTAGTACGTATGACTACGAAAAAGATACAAACGATCCGGCAACGTATAAAAACCTCACTAGACCGACAAAAGAGTTATACTGATCTTCATCGAAAGGACATGGAATTTGATATTGGAGATCATGTGTTGTTACGTGTTTCTCCATGGAAAGGAGTTAGTTACCAATCTGGACCGTCCGTTTAAAAGTAAATCAATCTGGACCGTTCAGGAATTAGTTTCTATTCAATCCATTCTTCTATAAATAGAAGCTCATTCCTTCATTATTTCTTACGAATTCACTGAAAATCTAGAGAGAAAAACTGTAGAGAGAATTCTTCTTCTATAATCTTGAGCGTATTTCTTTGGAGTTCAAGAAAGCTTTGAGCGTAGTGCAAGTTTCTTCAAGTATATCCCCGCCCTACCCTTCGGAGTACTCTTCTTTATAAGGTAAGGGGTATTATTTCTTTTGTATTCATGAAGAGAACTTCTGTTATTCCATTCTTTATTATTTTGTTGGAATAACTTGTATACGGGGACTACCCTATACTTGGTAAAATTCTTTTGTTATTCTATTCCTTATTATTCTGTTGGAATAACCTGTATATGAAAAGTACCGCATACATGGTGAAATTCTTCTGTTATTCCATTCTTTATTATTATGTTGGAATAACCTGTCTATGTGAAGTACCGCATATATGGTGAAATTCTTTTGTTATTCCATTCTTTATCATTATGTTAGAATAACCTATCTATGCGAAGTACCGCATACATGGTGAAATTCTTCTATTATTCCATTCTTTATTATTCTATTGGAACATCCCGTCATGCGCATGCGTTTATGCATGACTTCGCCTGCTTATTTATTATTACATTGGAACATCCACATCGATTGTGAATTTACATTGACACGGTTCTCATTATTTATTATTCTATTGGAATATCATGTCTGTGCATTTACGCATGACCTGGTTCCATTATTTATTATTTTGTTGGAATAACCTGTCTGTGCGGTCTATCGCATGTCTGGTGATTTCTTTTCTTATTCCATTCTTTATTATACTTAGTTGGTTAAAGTTTTGATTTCTATACTCCATGAAATTAGTGGAATATCCTTGATATTTGCGCTTCATCTAGTATCTTTTCATGGAAATATTCTTTTGAGCATTCTTGAATTTTACTCTACGAAGAAGTATCATGTTGACAATTTGGACTTTATTAGTTCCTGGATAAATTAATTCTTGAACTTGTTTTATTGAATTCTTATATCACTGTCATCATCTTCATGTTTATATTATATTGAAAGTCATCTGTGGCCTGTAGTGCATAGATTGACTTGGTATGATTATGACCAGGGATTAATCGGTATAATCATGACCGTAATGTTACAAATGATGTGGTAAAAGTCCTCATTGGCCCGTAGTGCATTGATAGACAGTTGTTGGCATGATCATGACCATTGATGAATACACGAATATCCTTGACCCGTAGTGCATGGATAATTTGTGGTCGTGATACTAATGAATATCCTTAGACGTAGTGCAGGGATGATGTGGATTATTTATTAAGCTGAGTTCCAGCGATAAAAGTGATGAAAAAACCTTTTTAAATCATAAAAGATAGTAGATTTTATTCGCTACTTGACTCTTTTAATGGATTGCTTGTTTCGCTGTAGTTAAACTTGATGTTTGTTATATTGTATCAGTTTAACATTGTTGAAGGCTAACGATAATTTATTCTGTATTATTTTAGTCATAATATTTCTTACTGGGCTAGTTGAGTTCACCCTTTTACATTCATTGTTCTCTTCAGGAAATGAGAACGTAATAGGGACTAGTCGGGGAACGGAGTGACGGTCTAGATAATAACATTAGTAATCCTCATTATTCTGTTAAATAGTGTGATAATAAGTTTAATGAGGACTCAATTGAGTGTGGATATTGTCTAGATGAAAATATTTGTATTAAAACTCACAGCATATGTATTGTAGTATATTACATGACGGTTGTATAATTAAGTTTGTATTTGTATTTTGTACCATGTATTTGGCGTCTCAGAATAGGTGATGTATACCTATTTTGGGGGAATCACATTTACCTTCCCTGAATGATATAACATATCACAATCGTAATCTCTTATCCATTCTAATCACCTTCTCTACTTCATATTCAACTCCTTCTGTGTGGAGATATATTTCAGACTCTTAGAGTTCGTGTATATCTCACACTTCTCCCCGTATAAACACTATCTTCCGATTTTTAATTCAAAAACTACAGCTGCCAAATTTTAGATCATAAGTAGGATAGATCTCCTCATAATCCTTTAACTGGTGTGATGCATACACAATGACCTTTCCATGCTACATGAGCACGCAACCCCGTCATCTATGTGAAACATCGAGATACTCTACAAAATTCCTCGTATCATCTGATAAAGACAATACAGGTGCCTTACTTAACCTTCCATTTAGCTCCTGAAAACTATTTTCTCATTTCTCATTCCCAACATACTTCTCAATAACAAATTTGTCTATCTCTTTAAGCTACAATTCACACGTAGTGAATTCCGTATTCACTTCTCCTTCCGTAGTGTTTCTCACGCTATCATCAAATGTTCAACGTGATCTTTTGACGTTTTAAATTAGACTAGAATATCTCCAATGATCATTACGACACCCTCTTCCAAATAATATTTGAACACTTTGTGACGCTAATGGTAATTTCAACCATAGCACCTCACAAGAGTACCTATCAATTTGCCACCGACTTGCTCGGCGACCCCTACGGAAAGTCTGGCTTCCGCACATTAGTTAACCCAAACGACATAACCAGAAACTTGTCATAACTATAATGATTTCTGAAGGTCATCTTAGATACCTTGTCCTTCCTTACGTTTTACCGATAATACCACGTACACAAATCTATCTTAGAAAGATACTTTACCCCTTTCAACTGATCAAATATATCATCGATCCTGGGCACTGGGTATTTACTCTCAACCTCTAACTTACTCCCCTTATGATAGTCGATACGCAAATGTAACAACTCATCGTCTTCCTTAACATCCTCCTAACTTGCGTCATAGTTAGACAACAAGAGCCTCTCAATGTTTTATTACCGTAAAATACTACCTTGGGTTACTTTAGAAAACCAAAGATTCAAACTTTTATTCTAATAATTTATTAAAGTTCTATAGTTAATTAACTCATTCATACCGAGAATTACTTCAAATTCTCTTAACCTTATCGGTACTTATCTACTGATACTTTACTACCTTCATTTTCCATGAAACAATTCCCATGTACATATTCAATGAGAGTTACTTCCTCATTCTCTACCTTAAAGTTTAAAGGTATTTATAATCCTTACGGGAAGGAACTTAATCACTTAGCACACTCATATGTTATAACAAAACAAGTAGCACTCCAATCAAACAGCACATTAGCATTCATTGTATTGACTATAATGATACCTATTACTACATCCGCTGATGCAACCGCATCTTGGACCGTCATATTAAAAGTATGGGCCATAGATCTACCCGACAGTGGTGGTCCAGTAATGGCTAACTTACCACTACTAACCCCTTTACTTTCCTCCAACCCCTTCTTTGGGCAATTTCTTGCCATGTGATCTAACGACCCACATACAAAACAACCATGGTTTTTCTTAGGATTAGGACAATTGGATGATATATGATCCTCTTATCCATAGTTATTACAAACAAATTTCCCCTTCAGACAGACTCCTATATGAGTCTTTCCACATGTCTTACATGCTTCGATCCTACACTTAGAATCCCCTTGTCCCACTCCAGTATTCCCGGAGTTAAAATTCGTCCTTTTTGGCATACTACCACTACCACTAGCATTCTCTACCTTGGTTGCTCCCTCTTCTTTGCTTTTATCTTTTCTCTCTTTGTGATATTGAGTCAACGCCTCACAACCACCCTCTGCTTTAATCACCTTCTCCAGAATGGTCCCATAGGAAACACTCTAGAACACTGAAATCCTACTATAGAGCCAGGGTCTCAGGCCCTGATCAAACCTACAAGCCTTCCTCTCCTTAGTGTCCACTTGGTGTGGAGCAAACCTTGCCAATTCATTGAATTTGGCCGCGTACTGGGGAACCATCATGTCCCCTAGTTTTAGTTCTAAGAACGTAATCTTTATCCTCCCTTGTATATTTATAGGGAAATAATTCTCAAAGAAAACCTTCATGAATTGTTCCCACGTTACCCCATTTGTTCTAGCCCCACCCTGGTGAGCCTCCCACCAAACGTTGGCTTCTCCCTTCTTCGTATAGGTCGCAAAAGAAGTCTTTTGCGCCTCAACTACGTTTGTGATAACAAACGCCTTCTCTATTTCTTTTACCCATGTCTTGGCATCTATTGGGACTGTCGTTCTTTTGAACTCAGGCCGACCTACGCTTTTAAACTCTTTAAAGGTAGTCGTTCTAGCTACCCTAGGTTCCGCAGGTACTCTACCCCCGGTTTAGTTAAATGCAGCCGTTAATAAATTAATGAACTCTTGCATAGGGTTGTTTTGACCCCCTCCCCTGCTTATCATTACGTGATTCCGCTTCCTGATTAAGTTATCTTCTCCTTAGAGACATTTTTTGATTTAAATAACTAAAATTTCATTATTATCTATTTACTTACTTCGTTATTATTCGCCACATAACAACTTAAATTATAACAAAGCATATTAAATGAAAACTTCATTATATTCATATGCTTCTTCATAGTCAAAACTAGTTACAATTTTCTTTCATAGTCAAAGGCTATTACATTTCTATCCCTCAATTGAACTTCTCAAAAGTTGGGATTTATAAAAAGACTACCCTATTATACAAAAGAGGGTTTTACGCCATCACACACATAATTACAACTCTAGACTTCTAATAATGCATAACAACGTCCTCGTGTTTCTCATTCACAATCATTGCTACAGTATCCCGACTAATAGTATGTTGAGTCTGTCCCGACTCAATGGAATAACAAGCAACTTTCAGCTTGAAATCCTTATGAGTATTCTCATGGATGTAAGACATCCCTGCTATCTTCTGGTCTCTCTTAATCAGTTTCTTACGAAGCTCATCGGCCTCTTCCCTATAATCCCTATCCTTCTCTATCATAAGCACCTGTCTATCGTGCTCTGACTCAAAATCTGCTTCTGCAGACACTTTAGCTTCATGGAGATAATTAATCTCTTCACTCTGATTCTACACAACTGTACTCAATTGCACATTAGTGTCCAGCACTACCAGATACAATGCTCTCATTGCATCTTGAGGTATTGACTCTAGTGTAGGTACAATTGTATTAACCGATGTTACCTCCATTTCCTCCTCCTCATAGACCAACATATTAAAATATGACGTTATATCCATATCTCCCTCGGAATAGTCCTCCTCAGAAAAGTACTCTGCTATCTCCGACTCCTCCATAATTACTAATGGTACCTCTTCCACTGGCATGGGTACAGGCTCTACTCTGTTCACAATTTCTTCGCTCACCGCGAGTATGTCGTTATACATCAATCTATCGATCGACATCCTACAATAATACATAACATGTTGATTAGTACATAACACACAATAGAATAAGCACAAATCATATTTAATTTATTTAGGGTTACTTTCCATCTTTTAAATCTTTTGGTACTGAGTTTCCTCAATACCTTATTAACTCATTCAACTTAAGTAAATCTCGAGTTTACTTCCTTCGGACTTTTACTTCCTTAACGAGGTTATTAGCCTAAGGTTCTTCCCCCCTTAAGTTTTATAACCTAATGCTTTGATACCAACCTGTGATGCCCCCAAATCTGGATATCTTCTAACCCGACAGATGGTGCTACACGGTACTCATAACTGTACATTCATTCTATTGAAACGACATCAAAATGTGTGTATCAATGACATTCTTATTACATTAATAATATTACACCCCATTCCCAATTTCTAAAACCATTACATTCTTTGTTCATCATACTATGATATATACAACTTACTAGTTTATTTCAAGGTAAACTAATCATTCATCTTCGTCTTGCCTTTATCCTTGTAAGATCCTTCAGTCCGTTCGGTCTTAGCTACATTCATATGGTTCAAGCAAGAGTGAGCATAAAACGCTCAGCAAGTACAACAATTTCTTTTAAACGACATACTTGAAACATAGGAATCGTATATCTTCAATAACTAGATAATGGTTATGAAGTGCTATCGATAATTTAAAATAGCACTTCTTTTCCTTCAAAACGTTTTACAATGACAATATTCAGTAAAACCATCAATTCTGGTCCAAGACCATGAGTATTTCATAATTTCTTTGAAAAGGACAACCCGACACTAAGTCCGTAAGTCCGGCATATCTTACGAGCACTTCTGGGTGATCAGTCCATAGTATTCTATGTTGATCAACACTACATTCATTAAACGTATGTACGTTTAAGTTGTGGCAACCTCACGTGCACATCGAATAATCGATGAAAAATACATTTGTTTATTTATACTCAAGCTTACCTTGAATCCGTACCAAACAATTGGCGTAGGATAGCGTTAGCAATTCTATATTGAAAGACTTATAAAGAAATAAATCAACCTTTCAAGAATGGTCTAGCCGAGCTAAAAAGGGCATTGACCCTTTTGTAAAACAATTCATGTATTTCATAACATGAATCACTGAAAACCTGGCTAACACGAAGGTTAGACAAGCGATAAGAAAAACTTTCCTTCAGCTTCTGCTACAGTAAAATTACTTTTCCTTTTAGTCTTTATAGTCTCTACAACACATAACCACATAACATACCACATTAGGTCATGAGTGAACATACATGGTTCCTAATGAATCTTACCCTTCTTCTCAATTTAATAATATATTAGATTTGTTATTATTGGTTCCGTCTTACCATTATAACTTACATCATTCTTACCAACTTCTTTCTCTTCTATGTCTTACGTCAATTTACTTCATTAATACAACTCGTTTCGAGTTAATCATTCTTCCTCACGGCTTACTAACGTTCTTACGTTATTAATCAAAACTTGATCGTCATTGGTTAAGTACACTTACTGCATACCATTCACGTTCACATTCAATTGACTTATTTCCAACCTTTAGTGTTATACCTGAAGTTTATAACTTTCGTAATGATGTTACATTAAGTTAATTATAAGGATTAAATTCACTCTCCATTTACTTCTCCTTTACTTTATATTCTTCAATGTCAAAACCCTAAAATTTGGCGCTTGTGGTGCCGACTCTCTTTTTCAATTTATTATTGTTAAATACTATAGAAACTAAAGACCCGGACTCGGCGATGCGGCGCGAGTCCCCATCGTTACGGCCGCACTGCGGTGCGAAAATATAGTAGGTCACAGCATTTCCCGGCCAAGCTTGGCACTGCGGCGCGAGCTTTTATGCCTTGACTGGCGCTGCGACGCCAATCCTCAGCACCAGTAAAATATTGACAGATAAATTTTTATGTGAGATTCCCAGGCTCATAACTTCTTCGTTATAAGTCCGAATTGGCTCGTTCAAGAGCCTACGGTTCACAAATTACATACTCTACGTGTTCATGCAAGAATTTTCCATTTTCGAATCCGTTAACTAAAAATTCACCTATTAGTTCATTTTAACAAAAATGATAAACGTTCGTGAACGTTCAACGCTCGTTTCTTTGTTCTAAGTCGGAATTCGGTCATTCTTGAGTCTGTAACTCTATAATTCCAAATGAAACTATACTCCATCAAAAACCAACGTTTCCAAGCTCAAAGTCAAAATTTGACTTCCATTCTGAGATTTTCACGAATTCGACGATTATCGTCTAATCGTGTGAATTCTGGCATAACTTCGTTTATTATTATTTGTTCATCGTTTCAAATGGATTCAATCCATCATACTAACATCTTGATATACATACTTCATTAACTTATAAACATGATAAGTTATTACTTATTCTTTGTGAGTTTGTAACTTATAAAAGTATAGACTACTTACACTTTTATTTCCCATGACTTATAAAGATTTATGTTTTCTAACCATCATTCTCACATCTCCTTATCATACCATCTTATTAAGGTAAACATGTTACAAGTTATTACAAGTTCTTCTTTAGTTCATAGCTTATCTATGAACAAAAATACTTATTCACGGCTTATTAAGACTTAAGTCCATTGATTAACCATTCCTACCTTTTCTTAGCATACAAATCCTACCACTACTCACTTCACTAACAAATGAAGAGAAAGAGATTCATGGTTTAGGTTCTTACCCTTGAAGATCACTTGATTAATCCTTAATCTTCTTCTTGCTTCTTGAATTAACAAAGGCTAACTTGTTCTAGCTTTTGTAGCTTTTTCTCTCTAACCAATAAGCTATAATTTATTGGTGGAAAATCTAACAACTAAGAAATGAACTAAGGCATCTCTTATTTATAGAAAATCCTAATTGAGGGCTTAATGGTCAATAAGCCATTCCACCTCCTTAATCACCTCTTTACTATTCATAGCTTAAGCAGTAAGTTAACTTGCTCCCCACAACACTTGGCCATTAAGTCTACTTGGTCATTAAGTCTACTTGGTTACCACACTTACGTGGCTATTAAGTATACTTGCTAATCACCTAGCTTATCCATTACTTGATCATCACAACTTTTACTTGCTCACCACAACACTTAGTCATTAAGTTTACTTTACTTGCTCATCACTTTTACTTAGCCACCAAGTACTTTACTTGGCCACCACTTTGGGTCATCCATGTGATCATGGGTTGCCCCATGGACTAACCTTGCTTTGGACTTTAAATTTAATTAATCTCATATTATACTTTGGGCTTGCATTAACAAATCTTTGGGCTTTACCATTAGCTTGCATTGGACTTGTACATTAATCCCTATTGGACTTACCCATTCCAACATTTGGGCCTTATCATAATTCCCATTGGACTTTACAATTTCCTAAATAATCCTACAAGTCCATTACATTTGGCATAAAGTCTTATAACATATAATTTACTTATTAATCTCGTATTCCACTTCGTATACTTATTCATGTATGTCATACCATCATTCATGCATACTCGTATTCATTACCTCGTATAATATTTACGTATTATAAGATCATTGCTTTAATTTATTATACGCATTTAAATTCCTTCTCGGAACTCACTTTCCTTAACCGTTAGGTTTTAAGTCCGCAGGCGAAAAAAATGTGTTTTCCATAACTGAAATATTATCGGATATTTTATTTCACCTCGATATTCTATCAATAAGTATTTCTCGGAAGTTCAAAAATAATTCCCGACCAGAAATGCTTGAATAGTGTTTTTTAAAAAATTTCTTGAAAATCTTTTATTTTCTTCTTGGAACTTCAAACACTTTAATTCTACCACATAGCCAAAATACTACGACGTTTCGATATGTCTAGGTCATAGAACGACCTTCAAATAGCTTACTCCCATAACTAATTAATTAAATTCATTTCCACATAATCAAATAAAAATTTAATTCTCAAAAAAAAAATCTGATTTTTCTGGGGCGTTACATACTTTAGGGGAAAATGTGAAGGAAAACGCTTAATGTCAAAAAGTGTTTTTCAGTTTTTCGGAGATCCGAAGAATACGTAAAAGTTAATCGGTAAAGGAAAGACGAAATATCCAAAAATATTTGGATTCCGAGAAACGCAGTTTTCGAACTGTCGGACGAATTCCGCAAGACGGAAGCACGAAACTTCCGAGGGAAGCTTCTTGAATAGTAAGGAGGTCGAGTAAGGAGGTGTGAATAGTAGATTCAGGGGTGAAATGACTTTTTTTTTCCCTAGCCTTGGTTTTCTATAAATAGGAAGCTTAATTTCATTTATTTAGGATTTTAAAAATCCTACAACATTTGAGAGAGAGAGAGAGAGAGTTTTCGGATGAGGAAGAAGAGAAGTTGGCTCGTGAGAAAACTTTGTCCAACGGAAGAGATTAAAGGAGAAAGGTAATCCGAAACCTAGTCTCCTATAATTTTTCTTTAAGTTTTCTATGCTCAAAACATAGCTTAATTAGAATAAGAAGTAAAAGTTGTTAGGAATGATTTCATATGATTCAAATCATGAGAAAAGAAGAAATAAGAAATTAGAAGTTTAGTTTATAAATTTCTTAAAGAAGTATAAGATTCATAATGAATTTGAGCGATCCGAATGAATCATATGAACGATTCGGTGAAATAAGTAAGGAATGGTGTTCTATAACATCAAATTCTAAGAAAAAGTGAAATCGTAATCAAATTATCGATTAAAATGAAGAACTAATGAAAAACGTAAAGAACACGCGATGAACACAAAGAACGTTGTTGATGGACAAATTTAAAACCATCGTAGTGTAATTGTTGTTGATAGACAAGTTTAAAACCATCACGTATAAGTTAGTTTCTTATTTCTTGGTTAGGAACGATAGAAACGTTCATGAAGAATGGATTAAACTTAGCTATAACAAAGTTATGGCGAAAAGTTTGTAAAAGACGAACGAGAATTAGAAAGTTAGTAAATGAACCCGAACGTGTAGGGTTTCATAAGAATGTAAGAGAACACAGAAAACGTGAGTCGTGGACTCAAGAATGAATGAGTTCTGAGTTCGGATGACCGAATTACGGACGAACGAACGAAGAACGTTAATAACATAAAATAAACGAAGGACGAAGATTAAGCCAATCGAATGGCATGTTAAAGGATTCAGAATGATGTTCTGTTAAGGGTAATCGAAGTGCGTAAGATAAGGAAGAGAATGGATTTGGAACAACCTCGTTCTGAGTTATAATGAAGAAGTTATGGGATTGCAAAGTAAGCGTCTCAAGCATGTAAAAAACTTAGAAAATTTTTTCAAGGATTAAGGCTTGGCGCAAGCCACATGTACAGTGCCTTGGGAGGGCGGCCAGTACGTAAGCGCCAACCACAGCGATTAGACGAAGGCATAGTGGCACTACAATGTGTGAGATAAAGAGGGAACCGGCACCGCAGTGCCGGTGTAGGGAAAAAGCTAGAGAAGAGCTTTTAACTGCTCAACTCTTGGGAGAAATGTAAGGGAAGATAAAGAACATATTGTTCACATAAAGTAACACTTAATTAAGTGATTTAAACCTTTAGTAAAGGTTGAATGGAAAGATTGAAAGGGATTAAAAGACAGAGAATTTAAGTGGTAGATTACGTAACCGATATCCGGGGACTGTAGTCACGATAAACGAATGTGTGGAATTGCTATGACTGTGATTCCTTACACGTTGAGTGACGAGGGTAAGGAATAGCATTTCGATGTTATGATGTTGTAATGAGAGATAAGTGTAAAGCGTTTAGACGCTGTGAACGTAACGTAGTTGTGATGAACGATTGGTCTTAGCATACAATGAATCGTATGGCTTCGACATTAAGAAAGAATAATGAACTTGGGGTTCAGGTGATGGATAATGAATGAAAGCGATTAAAACCTTAGGTAAAGTTTGAATGAGATTAAGAGATGAACAACGTGAACGCTGAATACGTAAATGATCCTCGTGAATCGTATTCGTATCGAGCGAACGTTCTAAGTGTACATTGGTTGTATAACTTAGACGTTGACGAAGGTAGTAAGTACGATATGATTTATCAAGAAAGCCGTTGCGAATGGTAATAACATTAATGGAAGCCGAATCTGGGTCGGATAGAGAATGCTAGAATGAAATATAAGTGCTAAACACTTTAACCAACGTGAAGGTTGAGGGTACACGAATATAAAACGGGCATAACCAACACCCCGTGTATGGTTTGACCATAGGATAATGAAGACCAATGAATAAACTTGTGAACGGTGAAGAAGCTGAATTAAAGACAAGTATGTATAATGTAAAGAATCCGAGTGAATGATTAACTTGGATGACGTTCCGAGTCAAATTAACCAGACATTGTAAGATAAGAATAAGGTAATGTAAAATGCTTAATGCTTTAAATGCGTGGAATTAATAGTAAATGATCGTTCTGCGTATACAAAAGACTATATGAGTTAGACGATAATGAATAAATCTTGAGGTATGGTATTTAGTTGCCAGAAAGCCATAAGGAATAAGAAATTAACTTAACGAACATTTAGTTTTAAATGGTTCGAATAAGTTAAGATAAGTTTAGGTAGTGGTACACTCATAACCTTTGATGGTTGACATCTGGGAGATAGGCTAAACAAATCCTTCAAAGAGCAAAGGTATATACGAAACTGGCAACCAATCGAACTCACTGTTGTGGGCAGTGTTGATGAGACGAGAGCTTATTTTTTGGTTATTTGTGGGAAACAACTCAGAGTACCATATGGACTACTAGCGGAGAAGCGATGTGTGCTGAGTCCTAGAGAAGTTATAAGAAGAAGGTAAGAATATAAATCAACAAAGATGATGAACGTATTAAGTAAGACATCTCTGTATGTCAAGAAGCCATAGAACGGTAAAGGAAGTGTCACGTAAACTTAGGTTGAAAGAACGCAAACCCTAAGAAATAAAGTAAAGTAAACCAATGCGTAAGTCAAGTATATAACTAATTGGTGTATGTGTTATTTCTTTATGTGTTATAGGGATTGGAATAAGCAGTTCAACGTAAACTATAAGTTATAGTTGTGCGTAAGGCAAGTTTCCTAACTTCATTCATATTCTAAGTGAATGTTAGTTTCTAAAAATTCTCAGATGTTGAACTTGAGAAGTTCTGTCTATATGCAAATGTGTGATATTTGTACAAGGTGGTAAAACGTATGAGGCCTTGTACCACAATTTGAATACTTCGGTGTTTCTATGAGATGAACTGTTCTAAGATTGATTGTTCAATAAGAGAATGTTTTGTTTATACATGAGATGTTATTGTTAAGTCTATGTTATTGATTCTAGCTAGACAAGATGTGTATGAAAGAAGGTAGAAGAATGAAAGTATTTCAAAGTGAATGTGACAAATGTTTTAAAATAATAGGAATCGAGATTATTCCTATTATTCAAGCTGCTTCATAACCTTTGTTCAGTTATTGAAGTCTTAAAAGAATGTTTAAATTCTTGAAGTTATTTGTTCAACTGCTATGACTTACTGAGCAATTGAATGCTCACACTTACTTTAAATACAAACATTTTCAGTGAACGATGTTAGAAAGAACTTAAGGATCCCGTAAAGATTAAGCTAATCAGTATCCAGACGAAGTCCCATTCATTAGATGAATGAGCGTGAAGATCAAGCGAAGACTTGTAATGTAGAATAATGTAATTAAATTATAGAATAGTTTAATGAACGGTTATGTATCATTGATGGCAGATAAATGTCACTCTTGTAAGAGATAAAGAATAGTGTAATTATCATTATTTGTAATGAACGAGGTTATAAGGTATTAGAACATGGGATTTGAGAATGTATATTGTTATATTTAGTTATATAATGATGTATGTTTGGAAAGAAGTGGGATCGTGACGTACGGAATTAGGCTCCGAAAATAGACCGAATATCGGGGCGTTATAGAGTGGTATCAGAGCTGATAGAGTATAAACCTTAGGTATGAGTACCTAAGGCTATAACCGTAGAGAGAAGGATAAGAAGATCGTTGAGTTAAACGATTAAGGAAGAGGATCACCACGTGATCATAGTGAATCGTAATAACAGATGATCTGTTAAACGATGAATGATTTATAGCTAATGTTATAAATGAATGGTACTATGAATTAGTATGGAAAGAAGAACTTAGATTGAGTTGTAAAAGATAGCATACGAATTAAAGAAAATTCGTATTAAGTAAAGAGAAAAGTTAGAAGTTGTAAGATTTTGTGACAACCCGAATTGTTTTATAGGTTATTAAAATAGGAATTTAATAATTAAAATTCTTATTATGAGATGTTTTGAGTTTGAGTATTTATATACGTGCTATATATTTTGAAACATATGATCTGGGGTGAAGAGAAATATATATTCATATATTGGGAAGTGAGGTTTAATAGTTAAGTTAACTATTGAAGGAATTAAATGAATTTTGTAATTAATTTTAAATATTTATTGAATTAAATAAATATTTTAATTAATTTATTTATTGAGATAAATACATAATTGATGAATTGTGGTGAATTAATTTAGTAACTAAATTGATTAGTGTTAATTAAATTGAGTGATGATAATCTTATCTCAAGGATTTAATTTAAGGAAATAATTAAATTAAATCAATTGCTTAATATTTAAGAAAATAATTAAATTAAATGAATTGTTTAATTTAAAGGAAATAAATAAATTAAATAAAGTTATGTGTCTAAATTATTAATTAAATAGAAATTATTTTAGTTACCATTACAAGTTATTTAAATTAATTGAGCTAAAGTTATTTAATTAACTAAAGTTGTGACATGAAACTATATAATATAAGATTATTTAAATAATTTAGTTTGGGAAATTTTTGGTTAGCCAAACAAGGCCTTGTGACCTTTGGTTTTTTTTTTTCAACTGACGTCTTTTATTTTTTTTAAAGCTAATGAGTACGTGGGGTGAGGGAGGTCAGTTATTTTTTCTACACTTCTTATTTCTCTCCTAAGGCTAGATAATAGAACTTCAAGAGAGAAACACAGAGATTAGAGAGAAAGCTTGGTTAGAGAAGAAAGGTTTGGGGAAAAGGATTGCTCTCAATTTTGCTAGCATACAATCAAGGGTTTAAGGTATAAGTTTCTTCTAACCTATATGTTTTGATTTCTTTGTGGTTATTCCCTAAAAACTTATAGTTATGATTGAATTGATATATATAAACTTGTATATGTGGATTATAAATTGATAATCATCATATATGATTAATATTTATACATGATTGTAGTAAGATAATCTATGAAAATTATGATTGATATTCTTGAATTTTTGGGAAAAGGGAAGAAATTAGGGGAATGATTTCTTGGAATAACTTGTAATTGTGTTGTAAAGGGTGTATAATCTGTTATCTATTCTATGTAGGTGTTATTTGATGATTAAAAACATGAAATTGGGTTGTAGTAGAAAGAATTCTTATAACAATGTTTTTCCATGAAAATTGGCTTTTGAAAGTATAAAATTTTATGATCAATAGGTATTCTAATCTATAAATTGAGGTTGGATTATGTTAGTATGTGAAGAAATGAAAACAACCCAATTGGAATGAACAAAAACGGATGTAAAACGAATTCGTAGTGAATGAATTCGCTAGAGATGTTAAAACATGAAAATATAGTATGAACATTTGATTTGGGTCAAATTTTAGGTTGGTTAATGTTTTTATAAATTGTTAGAATTCTAGTATGTTGTAGTTCTATGAATTACGAATCCATAGAATCAAAAACGGATTAATTTCGATGTGTATAACTCAAGTATGAAGATTAGTAGGAGAAAAGGGTCAAAAATCGCAAAACATTGTAATCAGGTGGGCAGTGCGTGGGTCACAGTGGCCAGGGGCCAAAGCCGTGTAACTGGGCCTACCAAGTCGCGTGGGCGCACTGAAACTATGAAGGAATTGGGCACGGCCGCGCCCCTAGTGTGTATGGTGTGACTATTTTGACCTAGTTTGGTAAAACGGCCATACCTTTTTCATACGAACTCCGATTGAGGTGATTCAAGATGATCCGGAATGAGGACGAGTAGACCTGCAACTTTTATTCTTTAAGTTTTTCAATTTGAGGTCGATAACAGTAGTCGAAATGGTCATCTTTGTGACTGATGCGTATTCGGAGGCAATCAGAGGCCGTCAGACATGCACATACACAAGTATAGTGATGTCGACGATAATAGATGTTGTTCTAAGTTATAGAACATAAATATTATGAAGTATAATGATGATTAACATTAATAAATGATATATTAGATAAGTTGAATACGCATACTAAGCACACACAAGAGAACAAATTGGGCGTGTGACGAATAAACGTCGAAACGCCATGATAAGTGATAATGAACGTAAAAAGTGTTTTAAATCAAATGAAATGAATATAATAAGATATTGAATAGTGTTAATATAAGACCAATAATGATTCCTAGCAAGAATTAAACACTTGAATGAACTTCAAATATGAAATACAGTGAGATATAAGTTGAAAGTTAACACAATCAAATTGAACATTGTGTATTTATGATAGGAAGGCTTATGAGACATAAATTAAAGTTTACATTATAACTACTATGTGTTGCTATGTGACTAATAGTTGATGTGTAAGATTATATAATTATGTAGGGCATGTGAAGTGGAGATAACTGTAAGATGTTAAACTGTTATTGGTAAACAACGATTAAGACAAGTCTTTCAGTTCCTATTTGTTATGTGAACTTGATGATTAACTGTTTTAAATCTTTATTAGAGCATGATGTGTTATATATATGTTGAATGTATGAAATGTTAAAGTCAACTTATGACTACGTTGATTGAGAAAAGCATGCTTGTGACACCCCAAAATTCAGGTACTTGAAACCCGAACTCAGTGCTTCACGATACCATTTCTATGAGCAGAATATTAATAATAATTTCATAAATATCAAACTTAATTTACATATCAGAGTTTTCTAAATCCCAGGTACGCGACCTTAAAATATTTCATTACATGATAGATAATAAATATCATCATCTTATTTAAGCCTAGCTATTACATAAGGTAACAAAAACTCATTCTGAAAGCTTTCCTTTCCCTTTGTTCCTGGCAGAGCCCTCTGGTTGATCATACTTAACTGAAAACATTTAATTTAAGCAAGGATGAGCATTTGAGTGCCCAACAAGTAATAAAAATTATAAATATTAGCTTAAAGGATTAAATATTTTATTTGTACTACCCTTCTACAACAAATCAAAAGTTATGAAGTAATCTGAACCAATGATAATAACATAAAATCTCTCTAACAAATTTTTGAAACTATGTACTGCCTATAAATAGGGTTAAGGTGACATACTATGAACATTATTCTCAATTTTCGAAAAGGTTTAACAGAACTTCATCTGTAAACCGTCATAACTTACGGGCACAGGGGGTGATCAGCCCGTTGTACCCTGTATTGATCAATACTACATGCAAAAATGATATTATCGTTCACTCTGTCCGCCTTGGGCGCATAAAAGTTTTTCCCATATTCGGGATGTTCATACTTAGTCTGGAATCCGAACCAAAACAATTTGATTGGATACAAAAAGGTTTTATCATATTCAACGATATTTCTAAATCTGTGTCTAGCTAGTCAAATAGCTTAGACGACTCTTACTTCATGCCTACATACTGGTATCAATAGTTGTGTATGTGTGTGTATATATATATATATATATATATATATATATATATATATATATATATATCAACATGTGTTTAAATGCAATGACTATCCAAGTGGGGACACTTGTATAACCATGTTTATAAATTAACGAACATAATATATATCTGAATTACCATATACTAACATGTTGATAAAAAATGATCGGATATAGAATATATCACAATAGGGTTAATAATCTAGCATAATAATAATATAATTCTGAAACTTCTTACTCATGTCCATTACATAAATAAAATGCAAAGGTAGGATACTTGCTCAATAATAAATGGAGTAAGTATAGGAAACTTGCTTACGATATGTGTCGAATAAAGTAATGCAAGGGTTTAGGATACTTGCCTCGTCTGCTGCTTACTGTTACGAAAACCTAGTTCTATCCTTAATTCAACAACCTATCATTAATAAGATTGTACTATTGATTAGAATCACATATCATAACACATAGTACTACTTATTGCAGTCAGCACATAACCTAATCACATTGACACACATGTTCAACAACCATTGAATCATAAATAAACACTTATAACAATCAAAATATCTAAATCCAGATCAATTTCTGAAACATTTCAATGTACCGACAGTTTTATCGGGTAATAATCGAGTCTAAGACTCTAATCTCTTTCTCAATATCCATAAGTATCAGTCATATTATTTTAAATGACTTAATAATAATTTTAAAACAATTAATATAATCTATCATGAATTTTCAAACACCTAAATCATTATAAAATGATTTAAACATCAAACAATTCTATTTTTAAACTATTTATTTAATATAATTATTAAATAACCTTAATATCATTAATAATAATTAATTAATGAAATTCACCATAAAATATTAAAAGTCATTAAAAATAACTTAAAATATTTTCTTATTCCATGATATAATTTTAAATGATTTTTCAAGTATTAAAATTATTTTTAAATAATTTATTTAATATAATTATTAAATAAATTAAATACCTTTAATATTCCAAAAATATTAAATATTTATAAAATACATCCAAAATAATTAAAATATAATTTTTGGACTTTAAAACAATTTTTAATAATTTATTTTGTATTTTTAATAATGAAAAACTATTTTTGTCTATTTATTTAAATAAAATAATTAATTTTTGAAAATATTTGTCACTAAAGGCCCCTATAGCGACGAAACTGTTGCTATAGGTGTTTTTGATCTGTTCTTGAGCTGCCTAGAAATCTATGTCAGTGACCAAGGGAGTAACTTTGACCAAGATTAAATCTCAGTGTATTGTGTTTCTGGGCACAATAAAGATCAGATCTTGTAGACATAGTGTAATATACAAGTTTCAACAAATAATACAATCAAAACAACATAAATCTAACAAGATCTAAGCAGGCAAAGTTCATGTCAGAGCTGATCTGGGTTTTCTAGGTAACCCAGAAACCCAGACAGTGTCATGGTGTCACTTTGAGGCCCGATTATCATACGGTTTTGTGCTTACTTAATGAGATATAAAAGTCCTATCATGTAGAAGAGATGTCAAGGTACAATTATATAACATCAGAGAATCATAAAATCAAAACATGAGAGAGATCTAGCCGGTAAAAGTAGAGGTCAAGGACTGCCTTTGAAGATTTCTAGGTTACCCAGAATCTTCATCCGGCAGTTCCGTCTTGCTTGCTTTGACCCCACATTTCTTTCATTCTGTACGTGATTTAAGTATTATAAAGACGTGGATCTATAGCACTCATGTCATTCTATACAACCATAACAACAACATATCAAAACAACGTATACAGAGTAAGATCCAAGCTCTGTAAAAACACTGTCAGGCGTTCTGGGCAATTCTGGGCTGCCCAGAAACAGTCAGTCAATGCTAGTCAACGGTATTTGACGGTTAATAACTTCCATTCTAGATATCAAATGACCCTGGTTCTTTATGCAGATTAAAGACCACATTACAAGCTACCAATAACAACTTAAAAACAACAAAAATCATAAACGAGCAAGGATCTATGGCCACTGACATTCGTTGTCAGACCACAGAACCAAGTTTTTCTAGATTTTTGAAAATCATAGATGTTATGGATCTGTATACTACCAACCCAGATCGTCAAAATAGACTATAGCTAACATATTTTAACAATCAAACATAACATCTAATACAAAATTTATGGACAGAAATCAAGGCTAGGGTTTATACCTTCTTTGAAAAATTTCTGATTTAATGATTCTGAGTTTGATGTGGTTGTTCGTAAAATTTGGGTATTGGGACCGGGTTTGTCTTATAATTTAAGTGGGTTAGAGAGTAGAGAGGAAATGGTTGAGTGTTTGCAAAAAAATGGCCTAACAAATGTTACTTTCTCTCTCCCTATCTATATATACTAGTCTTGGATGCATGTATGGCTGAGATATGAGCTGATTGCTGTCAATTCTAAGTCACGTGGGTTTGGTAAGGTAGGTTACCAACTAAAATTTTGGCAAGTTTTACAAGTTATCTATTAAATAATGCAAGAAGGGAAATTTGGTCATTTAACTTATAAAGTGAATGGCAACTTGGTAACTTCTCACATCCATTAGGTTTTAACCCTTAGGATTTAATCCTAGGGTTTCATAAGCTCTAAATCTAGATTTGTGTATTAAGGGCAAAATAGGAAATCTTAGTTTCAAAAAATGTTGATTAGGATTCCTTAATTAAATTAAGTTCCCTAATCATTTTAGACTTACAAATGAGGCTCTATAATTTACTAACTACTATTAAGCTTGCTAAATTAATAACTAGGGTTTATAATTTAGCAATTAGGGTTTTATTCTAGTAATTAGGGTTTCTAAATACTAATTAGGGTTTACCTAATTAATATTAATCATAATAATAATAATTAATTACATAACACATAACTTAACAAACATTACAATCATATTTGACTTTACACTATAGTTTATCAGTAATGCTAGGATTTGCACTATTTTACTATGACTGTTCCACACATCAACATTACACACCTATAAGACATGCTTATATTATTAAAATATAAATAATATAATATTATTATTCTCATCCCTTATTCAAAATTCAGACTTAGGGTTTTGAATTCATATCTGACATAACCTTCCTAGATACCATTATTAATTAAGTTAAAATAAGTACTTAATTAATATAATAAATATATATATATCATAAAATCCATATCATATATAAAATAATAACAAATATTTTTATTACAACATAATTTTATTATAAGAATATAATCTACTATGATTAATAATTCTAAAAAGAACTTAGTTATATCTAATAAATAATTTTATTAATCGATATATACATATACTTTACTTGCACATATTCCCACTATTATATATATATAAAAAATTATTCGCAAAAATTTCTTATTAAAAATATTGGGTTATTATATCCACCCCCCTTATAAGGATTCCGTCCCCGGAATCACCGCTTTAAAACCTATAGACACTAAGGCAAATAACATACGCAGTCATTTCAAGTTGATCTCGATCAGATTCGATCGAACTGATCTCTAACTACTCAACATAAAGCTTGTCTATCTAATTCTACGGGACTTTGATTTCTAACAGAACTCAAATTTCTCCTTCAAAATTTCTTTATAACATAATTTACTTATACTTAAGAAAATCATATATACGAACATACAATTTATACGAATATTACCTGAAGTCCCATCCCCACTGCTACTTGGTATCTGGCGAACTCATGTTGAAGACTCTCGTGGTTGATTTCGTCGAAGTTGGTCCCGTTATCGCCATTGTTCCACTACCTTTTCCTGAATTCACGCTCCCTATATCCATTCTCCTTTTTGGACAGTCCTTCACCTTATGTTCCATGGATTCACACAAAAAACACCCATTGCTCATCCTAGGATTGGGGCGCTTAGAGAGATATGTCCCTCCATTACACTTGTTGCTAGCACAAAACTTGCCTTTAAGACACTCACCTGAATGACTCTTCCCACAATTCTTACATTGCACAGTCTGCTTCTTCACACCTTCCTGCTTGACTTGGACACTCCCAACATTGCTCCACTTCCTTTTCTCACCGCTACTTCCACGACCTACTTCTACCTTCCCAGCTCCCTCACTCTTATTCTTTCTCTCCTTATTGTAGAGGCTCATGGCCTCACTTCCCCCTTCAGCTATGATAGCCTTTTCTAAGAGTACGACAAACGTATTGATCTGCAACACCGCCATCTTATTGTAGAGCCAGGGTTTTAGGCCTAGCTCAAACCTCCTTGCCTTTCTAGCCTCCATATCCACTTGGTGTGGAGGGAACCTAACTAATACATTGGACTTTGCGGCATACTACGTAACTGTCAAGTTTTCCTGCTTCAATTCTAAAAACTTCACCTTCATCCTAGCCTGTACACTAGCCGAGAAATAGTTCTCAAAGAATAGCGTCTTAAACCTAGTCCATGCTACCACTCCTTCTCCTGCCCTAGCTTGATTTTCCTCCCACCAAAAATTTGCCTCTCCTTTCATCATATAGGTGGCAAAAGTTGTCTTTTGTCCCTCATCTACCCTAGCGACTACAAACGCTTTTTCTATTTCCTTAACCCAAGTTTGGGATTCTATTGGATCAGTGGTACCTCTAAATTCTGGTGGTCCTACGGCCTTAAAATCCTTGAAGTTCGCAAATCGATTCTCTGGCTGATTTCCCACGGCCGGCATTCCATTCTGCATGGCTTGAGCTACCATGTTCAAAAATTCATCAAGATCGTCCGTTGTTGTCCTCCGACATTGTTGACAGATTCTTCTGCCATTTGGTTTCGAGTTTGACGTCTTGGCGGCATGTTTTGGTTAAACAAAACAAAATCTATATTTTAGTAACTTACATTCTAAACCTTATCGTATAAGTTTAATATTTCAAACTCATTCCATTAATCAAATATAGATTCATATTCATTCAACTAATTCATAGTACATAGCACATATTGCTTTAAACATCTGATATCCCTTTGTGACCACAAAAGTCGGGAATTGCTACCACATCTTACTCAAAAGTGAAAATATTACACCGCATACTTATCATAGAACATACATAATCGAACAGTACTTATACTACTTATTCACTACACCCTTTTCCCTAATCCTGGACAACCTTTCGCTCGATGACCTTCTAATCCACAAAAAAAAAAACATGCACCTAGCTTAAAGTCGGGACAATGATGAGAGGTATGTCCCTCATGTCCGCAAATGTAACATATCTTCTTCCCTTTCCTGCATACGCCTTCATGTTTCTTGTCACAATTTCTGCACTTTTCTATTTTACTAGTGTTCTCTTGGTTATTATCGGAATTTCCTAAGTTGCGATCTTTTATCTTCCTTTTCCCCTTCTTGCTCGAAGCTTCACACGATGTGTTGCTTGTGGCTCCCATCTGATGATCTTAAGCTTATCTTGTTCTTCCATTATTTCTAGTAAGGCTTTTCGCAACTGACTATTCAACAGCTTTTCTATTTCCCACAGCTTTTTCAGAGAAGAAACCTTGTTCCTCAGATTCTGCACTTCGGTTGATGCTTGTTCAGCTCCAACTTCGGTGTCCAAATCACTATTTGTTAGTTCCATTACTTCTAGGTCTGGTACTATATTTTCTAAAATGATCACCTCATCAAGGTTACCTTCAATGTGAGCCTCTATTTCAGCTATAGGCTTTGATATTGGCTCCTTCTTAACGATCTTAGGGTATCCTAATCCTTTTCCTCCTGACATCTACACATAAATTAACCTGATTAGCATATAGTGTATACACATAACAAGTAAAAGTTTTATATAAGTTATCTTTTATTCTTATTTGACGATGAATTTATCTATATGAGTTATTTGTACTTTCAACGTTTTCCTCTGCTCTAAGGTTATAGCCTAAGGTCTACTCCCGCCTATGGTTTCTAACCCTAAAGCTCTAATACCAACCTGTGACGCCCCCAAATTCAGGTACTTGAAACCCGAACTCAGTGCTTCACGATACCATTTCTATGAGCGGAATAATAATAATAATTTCATAAATATCAAACTTAATTTACATATCAGAGTTTTCTAAATCCCAGGTACGCGACCTTAAAACATCTCATTACATGATAGATAATAAATATCATCATCTTATTTAAGCCTAGTTATTACATAAGGTAACACAAACTCATTCTGAAAGCTTTCCTTTCCTTTTGTTCCTGGCAGAGCCCTATGGTTGATCATACTTAACTGAAAAAATTTAATTTAAGCAAGGATGAGCATTTGAGTGCCCAACAAGTAATAAAAATTATAAATATTAGCTGAAAGGATTAAATGTTTTATTTGTACTACCCTTCTAGAATAAATCAAAAGTTGTGAAGTAATATGAACCAATGATAATAACATAACATCTCTCTAACAAATTTTTGAAACTACGTACTTCCTATAAATAGGGTTAAGGTGACATACTATGAACATTATTCTCAATTTTCGAAAAGGTTTAACAGAACTTCATCTGTAAATCGTCATAACTTATGGGCACAAGGGGTGATCAGCCCGTTATACCCTGTATTGATCAATACTACATGCAAGAATGATATTATCGTTCACTCTGTCCGCCTTGGGCGCATAAAAGTTTTTCCTATATTCGGGATGTTCATACTTAGTCTGGAATCCGAACCAAAATAATTTGATTGGATACAAAAAGGTTTTATCATATTCAACGATATTTCTAAATATGTGTCTAGCTGGTCAAATAGCTTAGACGACTCTTACTTCATGCCTACATACTGGTATCAATATATATATATATATATATATATATATATATATATATATATCAACATGTGTTTAAATGCAATGACTATCCAAGTGGGGACACTTGTATAACCATGTTTTGAAATTAACGAACATAATATATATCTGAATTACCATATACTAACATGTTGATAAACAATGATCGAATATAGAATATATCACAATAGGGTTAATAATCTAGCATAATAATAATATAATTCTGAAACTTCTTACTCATGTCCATTACATAAACAAAATGCAAAGGTAGGATACTTGCTCAATAATAAATGGAGTAAGTATAGAAAACTTGCTTACGATATGTGTCGAATAAAGTAATGCAAGGGTTTAGGATACTTGCCTCGTCTGCTGCTTACTGTTACGAAAACCTAGTTCTATCCTTAATTCAACAACCTATCATTAATAAGATTGTACTATTGATTAGAATCACATATCATAACACATAGTACTACTTATTGCAGTCAGCACATAACCTAATCACATTGACACACATGTTCAACAACCATTGAATCACAAATAAACACTTATAACAATCAAAATATCTAAATCCAGATCAATTTCTGAAACATGTCAGTGTACCGATGTCAGTGTACCGATATCCGTAAGATAATCTATGAAAATTATGATTGATATTCTTGAATTTTTGGGAAAAGGGAAGAAATTGGGGGAATGATTTCTTGGAATAACTGGTAATTGTGTTGTAAAGGGTGTATAATCTGTTATCTATCTTATGTAGGTGTTATTTGATGATTAAAAACATGAAATTGGGTTGTAGTAGAAAGAATTCTTATAACAATGTTTTTCAATGAAAATTGGCTTTTGAAAGTACAAAATTTTATGATCAATAGGTAGTATAATTTGTAAATTGGTGTTGGATTATGTTAGTATGTGAAGAAACAAAAACAACCCAATTGGAATAAACAAAAACGAATGTAAAACAAATTCGTAGTGAATGAATTCGCTAGAGATGTTAAAACATGAAAATATAGTATGAACATGTGTTTTGGGTCAAATTTTAGGTTGGTTAATTTTTTTTATAAATTGTTAGAATTCTAGTATGTTGTAGTTCTATGAATTATGAATCCATAGAAACAAAAATAGAGTAATTTGGATGTGTATAACTCAAGTTATGAAGATTAGTAGGAGAAAAGGGTCAAAAATCGTAAAACATCAGAATCTAGGCATAGCAGATGCGCTTACAAGATCCCAGAGCGCGTGCAAAGAGTCTTTGTCAAGTCAAGTCGCACTGAAACTATGAAGGAATTGGGCGCGGCCGTGCCCCTAGTGTGCAAGGTGTGACTATTTTGACCTAGTTTGCTAAAATGGCCATAACTTTTTCATACGAAATCCGATTGAGGTGATTCAAGATGATCCGGAACGAGGACGAGTAGACCTACAACTTGTATTCTTTAAGTTGTTCAATTTAAGATCGGTAATAGTAAACAAAATTGTCATCTTTGTGACTGATGCATATTCAGAGGCAATCAGAGGGCGTCAGACATGCACATACACAAGTATAGTGATGTCGACGATAATAGATGTTGTTCTAAGTTATAGAACATGAATATAATGAAATATAATTATGCTTAACATTAATAAATGATATATTAGATAAGTTGAATACGCATACTAAGCATACACAAGAGAGACAAATTGGGTGTGTGATGAATAAACGTCAAAACGCCATGATAAGTGATAATGAACGCAAAAAGTGTTTTAAAACAAATGAAATGAATATAATAAGATATTGAATAGTGTTAATATAAGACCAATAATAATTCCTAGCAAGACTTAAACACTTGAATGAACTTTAAATATGAAATACAGTGAGATATAAGTTAAAAGTTAACACAATCAAATTGAACATTGTGTATTTATGATAGGAAGGGTTATGAGACGTAAATTAAAGTTTACATTACACTACTATGTGTTTCTATGTGACTAATAGTTGATGTGCATTATTATATAATTGTGTAGGGCACGTGAATTGCAGATAACTGTAAGTTGTTAAACTGTTATTGGTAAACAACGATCAAGGCAAGTCTTTCAGTTCCTATTTGTTATGTGAACTTGATGATTAACTGTTTTAAATCTTTATTAGAGCATGATGTATTATATATATGTTGAATGTATAAAATGTTAAAGTCAACTTATGACTACGTTGATTGAGTAAAGAATGCTGATTGAGTAATGAACTCAATCTTTATACTTGTTATATGAACTGTAACATGTATTTTATGTTAGTCCAATGTTTATGAGATATATGTTGAGCATGTTATTATGTGCTACGTGATGCATGAAAACCGTTAGATTTTGTCAATATCGAGCTCAACCTTGCAAATAACCATTTTTGCAGGTTAAAGATTGAAGGTAACACTATGTGCTACTTGAATGACGTGGATCAGAAATAATACATGAAGATTAATATTTTAGCTAAAGTTGTTATTTCTTTACACCATGGTTAAAATTTATGAGAGGTACTAAATGTTTTATGATGTATAGTTTTATGTTGAGTTGTAAAGCTAAAGTTAGAGTTATCTGATATGTAAAGGTTATCGGATTGAAATGTAAAATTTTATATAATAACAGTGATAAAGTGAATCATAAAATAAGATTGATTCAAAGATATGTAGATGATAAAGGTTTTGATTCAGGGAATTAAAGTAAGAAGACATAAAAGTTTTAATTATTCTGGAATTTTTAAAGTTTAACATCGAATAATGATGTAAAATCAGAAGTTAGACGTATTATTAACGACCGAAGTTAATAATTAAATTGTATGAATTTTGGGGTCGTTACAGATTTCAATTGAGGACTCATGTGATAGTTGAGTTGTATGAACATTTGTTATGGGCAGATGTTTGTGTTTTGGTGTTACAGTTGCTTAGCTTATTACAGTGATAATCATTGGAATATGTCGCAATATCAATATGTATATGGCGAGAAGGTGAATCTTTTCTCATGTATATATTTGATAGGTAGAGAATAATAAGGTAGGTGCGAGTTCTTGAAACTCATACTTATGGTAAGTTCGTGACTCATAATCATATGGTATGTTTTTGAACTTCTCAGGGAATGGACGCCTATGGTCTGACTGGGATAAGTTCTTAAACTCATATTATTGTGGGAAGTTCCTGAACTCATAATGTGTGATAATTTGATGGACTGTACTAAGGTATAGGGATATTTAGACTGAAAATGAATTATTTTCAGTAGACTTAGCATTGAAGGTGCTAGAGAAGATTAAGTATTGTCGTAAGTAAGACAATGAAGGATGATGGAGAATAGGATATTCCAAGTCATCTAGCTATGCTAGATTTCGAAGTTTATTGAAATCGTGCGTATGTGTGCACGTTTTGAAAATGAAATAATTGGTTCAGCTTTTGGAACCAATGGATTTTAAAAGAAATATTCTTGATATGTCTATGCTAGTTGATTCGGCTAGACAGAAATTGATTTAAAATATCAAAATGAATTTTATATCATCAGTGCATTTGATGCAAATATGGTAAAAAGATGGAATTATTAATGCAATTGAACCTGGTGTTGGATGTGATCTTAGGATCAACAACCCACTATGGTATGATGTATAATGATGAAGTCATAAACTGATGAAGTCCTCAACGTACTGTGAAAAGTTTGGTATTATGATGTCATAAAATGTTTTGATGTATTGCGAAAGAATTTAAAGAAGTAGTCGATGTCAATTGATTTGACTAGACAAATGTTTGAAGTTGATATCCAATTTTTTGGTATGGTCTGAGCTACTTGATTTGGCTAAGACGAATGGTATGTCATGATTAAAAGAAAATTGAGCTTTCTTTGAAGAGTTATGTCGAACCAAATTGTTTTGGTGCCAAATCTAATGATTAAGTATGAGGTGAACATACCCTGAAATGGGGTTATACGATGGGTTAATCGCCTACGTACAAAAGAGGTAGTTTACCTTCTTGGTGATTGTAAATTGATCGTGATAGAAGGGTTTACGGTGAAATGTTGTTAAACTTAGTAAGAGTTCATGGTCGATTTGACCCCTCAGCAAAAGTATGAAATGTTTTAAAGGAATCTTTATATTCCTATTTATTCCTTCTACTTCATGATTCTTGGTAAGTTATGAAGGGTAGGGAATGTTTGAAAGATAAGAACTTCTTTGAAGAGAAGTTGAGAAGAATGGTAAGCTAAAATTTTAAGGACGAAATTCTGTGAAGAAGGGGCGAATGTGATGACCCGGGAATGGGTGTGGTTTTAGAAATTCGAGGACGGAATTTTTATAAGTGAGGAAAAACGTGACAACCTAGAAAATTGGATTGTCCAGAATTTAAGATCTAAAGAATTAGTTATTAATAAAACAAATTTTTATTAATAATATTCTGTGCTATGTGTTTTTTAATCGTTCTAGAACCTAGGATGATTATAGGGAGGATTCTGGCTATGAGCTAGACTAAACGAGTAAGAATTTTCAAGACGAAAATATAATTTTTCCGGAAACAAAAATATTTTTGGGGAAAAGACAAAATAGGCACTATTCACCCGACGAAACCCTAAGGGTTAGAGTTTAAATAACCTAAGCTTTTCTGAGAGTTTGGTATGTCAAAATGACTTTCCGTCGAAAGATTTGACGATAATATATCGTGAAAAGTTAAGTAAGCTGATAAATTTTTTTCTTGAAAAACGTACAGAAATCTGACGAAATAAAAATGACGAAAAGTACTATTATGTACTTTTCATTTATTTAGCTACTTTAGGGGAAAACGTGAAGGAAAACGCTTAATGTCAAAACGTGTATTTCAGTTTTTCGGAGATTCGAAGAATACGTAAAAGTTAATCGGTAAAGGAAAGACGAAATATCCAAAAATATTTAGATTCCGAGAATCGCAGCTTTTCAAGCGTTTGACCAATTCATGAAGATTTGAAGCACGAAGCTTCCAAGGGAAGCTTAATGAATAGTAAGGAGGTGGAGTAAGGAGGTGTGAATAATAGATTCGGGGGAAAAATCCTAGCCTTGGTTTTCTATAAATAAGAAGCTTAATTTCATTTGTTTAGGATTTTGAAAATCCTATAACATTTGAGAGAGGGAGAGAGAGTTTCCGGATGAGGAAGAAGAGGAAAAGGAAGAGGAGAAGTTGGCTCGTGAGCAAACTTTGTCTGACGAAAGAGATTAAAGGAGAAAGGTAATCCGAAACCTAGTCTCCTATAATTTTTCTTTATGTTTTCTATGTTCAAAACATAGCTTAATGAGAATAAGAAGTAAAAGATGTTAGGAATGATTTCATATGGTTGAAATCATTAGAAAAGAGGAAATAAGAAATTAGAAGTTTAGTTTATAAATTTCTTAAGGAAGTATAAGATTTGTAATGAATTTGAGCGATCCGAATGAATCATATGAATGATTTGGTGAAATAAGTAAGGAATGGTGTTCTATAACATCAAATTCTAAGAAAAACTAAAATCGTAATCAAAATATCGATTAAAAATGAAGAACTAACGAAGAATGCAAAGAACACGCGAAGAACACGAAGAACATTGTTGATGGACAAATTTAAAACCATCGTGGTGTAATTGTTGTTAATGGACAAGTTTAAAACCATCGCGTATAAGTTAGTTGCTTATTGCTTGGTTAGGAACGATAGAAACGTTCATGAAGAACGGATTAAACTTAGCTATAACAAAATAATGGCAAAAATTTCGTAAAAGATGAACGAGAATTAGAAAGTTAGTAAATGAACCCGAACGTGTAGGATTTCATAAGAATGTAAGAGAACGTAGAAAACGTGAGTCGTGAACTAAAGAATGAACGAGTTTCGAGTTTGGATGGCCGAATTACGGACGAACGAAGAACATTAATAACATAAAATAAACGAAAGACAAAAGATTAAGCCATTCGAATGGCATGTTAAAAGATTCAGAACAAAGTTCTGTCGAGTGTAATCGAAGTGCGTAAGATAAGGAACATAATGGCTTTGGAACGACCTCGTTCTGAGTTATAATGAAGAAGTTATGGGATTGCAAAGTAAGCGTCTCAAGCATGTAAAAGACTTAGAAATTTTTTTCAAGGATTAAGGCTTGGCGCCGCTGCGTGAGCCATGCCTTGAGGGGATCAAGCTGCGGCGCCACCCGATAGTTAGACACTACTTGAGTTACATTTGCGCAGTCAGCAAGAGACAAAGAGGGAACCAGAGAAGAGCTTTTAACTTCTCAACTCTTGGGAGAAGTGTAAGGGAATATAAAGAACATATTTTTCACCTAAAGTAACACTTAATTAAGTGATTTAAACCTTTAGTAAAGGTTGAATGGAAAGATTGAACGGGATTAAAAGATAGAGTATTTAAGCGGTAGATTACGTAACCGATATCCGGGGACCGTAGTTGCGATAAACGAACGTGTGGTAGTTCTATAACTGTGATTCCTTACATGTTGAGTGATGAGGGTAAGGAATAGCATTTTGATGTTATGATGTTTTAATGAGAGATATGTGTAAAGCGTTTAGTTGCTGTGAACGCAATGTTGTTGCGATGAACGATTGGTCTTAGCATACAATGAACCGTATGGCTTCTACATTAAGAAAGAATAATGAACTTGGGGTTCAGGTGATGGGTAATGAATGAAAGAGATTAAAACCTTAGGTAAAGGTTGAATGAGATTAAGAGATGAACAACGTGAACATTGAATACGTAAACGATCCTCATGAATTGTATTCGCGTTGAGAGAACATTCTGAGTGTACATTGGTTGTATAACTTAGACGTTGGCGAAGATAGTAAGTAAGATATGATTTATCAAGAAAGTTGTAGCGAACGGTAATAAGAGTAATGGAAGCTGAATCTGAGTCGGATAGAGAATGCTAGAATGAAATGTAAGCGTTAAACACTTTAACCAACGTGAAGGGTGAGGGTACGCAGTTATAAAATGGGCAAAACCTACACCCCGTGTATGGTTTGACTGTAGGATAATGAAGACCAATGATTAAACTTGTGAACGATGAAGAAGCTGAATTAAAGACAAGTACGTATAACGTAAAGAAGCCGAGTTAATGATTAACTTGGATGACGTTCCGAGTCGAATGAACCGGACGTTGTAAGATAAGAATAAGGTAATGTAAAATGCTTAACAGTTTAAATGCGTGGAATTAATATTAAATGATCGTTCTGAGTATACAAAAGGCTATATGACTTAGACGATAATGAATAAATCCTGAGGTATGACATTTAGTTGCCAGAAAGCCATAAGGAATAAGAAATTGACTTAACGAATATTTAGTTTTTAATAGTTTGAATAAGTTAAGATAAGGTTAGGTTGTGGAACACTCGTAACCTTTGATGGTTGACATATGGGAGTTGGGCTAAACAATTCCTTCAGAGAGCAAAGGTATATACGAAACTGACAACCGATCTAACTCACTGTTGTGGGCAGTGTAGACGAGACGGGAACATGTTTGATGGTTGTTTGTGGGAAACCACTCAGAGTACCATATGGACTACTAGAAGAGAAGCGATGTGTGCTGAGTCCTAGAGAAGTTATAAGAAGAAGGTAAGAATATAAATCATCAAAGATGATGAATGTATTAAGTAAGACATCTCCGTATGTCATGAAGCCGTAGAACAGTAAAGGAAGTGTCACGTAAACTTAGGTTGAAAGAACGCGAACCCTATGAAGTAAAGTAAAGTAAACCAATGTGTAAGTCAAGTGTATGACTAATTGGTGTATGTGTTATTTCCTTATGTGTTATAGGGATTGGAATGAGTAGTTCAGTGTAAACTATAAGTTGTAGCTGTGTAAGGCAAGTGAATGCTAGTTTCTAAAACTTCTCAGATGTTAAACTTGAGAAGTTTTGTCTATGTGCAAATGTGTGATATTTGTACAAGGTGGTAGAACGTATGAGGTATTGTGCCATAATTTGAACACCTCGGTGTTTCTATGAGATGAACTGTTCTGTGATTGAACTGTTCAATAAGAGAATGTTCTGTTTATACATGAACCGTTATTGTTAAGTTTGTGCTATTGATTCTAGCCAGACAGGATGTGTATGAAAGAAGGTAGAAGAATGAAACTATTTCAAAGTGAATGTGACTAATGTTTTAAAATGATAGGAATCGAGATTATTCCTATTATTCAAGCTGCTTCATAACCTTTGTTCGGTTATTGAAGTCTTAAAAGAATGTTTAAATTCTTAAAGTTGTTTGTTCAACTTCTATGACTTGCTGAGCAATTGAATGCTCACACTTTCTTTAAATACAAATATTTTCAGCGAACGATGTTAGAAAGAACTTAAGGATCTCATAAAGATCAAGCTGATCGGTATCCAGACGAAGTGTCATTCATTAGACGAATGAGCGTGAAGATCAAGCGAAGACTTGTAATGTAGAATAATGTAATTAAACTGTAGAATAGTTTAATGAACGGTTATGTATCATTGGTGGCGGATGAAAGTCACTCTTATAAGAGATAAAGAATAATGTAATTATCATTATTTGTAATGAACGAGGTTATAAGGTATTAGAACCTGGGATTTGAGAATGTATGTTATTATATTTAGCTATATAATGATGTATGTTTGGAAATAACTGGGATCGTGACGTACGGAATCAGGGTGTGAAAATAGACCGAATTTTGGAGCGTTACATCTTTGACTGTACATTGCCAAATACTGAAATTTGACTTACCGTCAAATGTTTTAACTTCATACCTCGCACTTATGCTTGTCATCTTCGTATTTGTGACCTGCCTAATTTCTCTTTAAACGGATCGTACCAGTTGGCCAGGTTAGTGTAAGTCGGGTGGGAGTCTCTCCGTGCTTTTGTAACGGTAAAAAATTAAATAACCACCTTTCTTAAAGGCGCTGCCTTTTGAACCACTTTCCTAGTCACCAACGATGTGAACCAAAAGCTCTGATACCAATTGTTGAGAAATCAGGCTTACACAAATACACTAAGATAAATACAAACACACTACTGAATGAGATATAAAATAATAACACCAAAAATTTACGTGGAAACCCAATTGAAAAAAACCACGGGTAGAGATCTTAAAAATTCACTATGAAAATAATATGGAGATTACAAACTCTCAACTGAGAAATAAACTATTTATTTCTCTCTATACCCACACTCTCAGAATGCTCTAACTGAGTCTCTCACTCTCTTTGCTTCTTTAAGCTTCTTGTTGTTGTGGTGTGTCTTTTTTCTTCCATTTGGCTGTCTTTTATAGCCAAAAAACTGAGGGGAGGAGTGAGAAATGAGAAGGCCAAAATCAAAGGGTTGGGACTTTGGAAAAATCAAATGTGCGAACTTAAGACCAAATGGAAGGCAATCTTTTTCCAACAAATAACTACCACAATATCGATTGGAATGATTGCCTTGTCTTGTCAGGACCATTGCAATGAGAATTTTGAAGAGGATGAGACATAGTTACTACCGTTGATGGAGGCTGCAGAGCTAAACAAAGAGCAGCACAAAAGGGTATTAGAGCAGTGCTTGGAAGTGATGAATGGGACGCATTCTCATCTGTTTCGGTTTTTCATTGAAGGCCTCCTCCCTCGGGATGCTATGCATTATTTGGACTTAGTCAGCAGATGCAGTGACAAATAGCAAGTCACCTCAATGTTGAACATGATTGTTGAGTAAGATCTAACCCTTTCTGTTCTAATGATTCAACATATGGGATGACACATTCGCATTCTCATTCTGATTCGAAAAGTAATGCAGTGTTTTCTCTTACATTTTGTTTTAAAAGTTGGAAATAATAACCCCCAAATCCCTATAGAGTGAAATAGCTAATATCTGCTTACATTGTCTGCCTACTTGATGTTTAGTTGATTCTGTATCTGTAATTCTAAGAATGGAAAGGAGAAAAATATTATTGAGGGACCAAATAGGTAAGTTTTTGCAGCGACTTTGATTTGAAGAATGAAATTTCTCTTCTTGCCCGATTGTCTTAAACCTCTAACTGGTATAAATAATCTGTCGAAATAGATTAAATGAGTAACTGCCAGTAATCTTAGCTTCAATTTCTGGTTCCATATTTCATTTTAACTGATGCACAATGTAAACATAGTGGAATACCATCACCAGCTTATACCACGACCCAATTTAGCTCTATAATTGTTTTTAGTTACGTTGATGTAATTGTATAACTCTAAGGTTTTCATTTTTAATCTTCTGTAATGTTATTTTTTTTTCTTATCATAGTACTTCATTGACAGACATACCTGACTCCCTGTAAAAGTTTTGACAGACGGTGGAAGTGATACTATGATGAGGGTTTGACATCATTTATTGACGAAAAGCCTGGTCAGTTGGTTTGGAATTGGAGAGCAGGCTTAATTCACTTGAAATATGGCTAGATGTACCTTTATATATATATATATATATATATATATATATATATATATATATATATATATATTACTTATAAGCTCACCATGAGCTTATAAGTATTAGATCTAGCTTATAAGTATTAGATATGAGAAAATATATGAGCTTGATTGAGGCAATCCTTAAAATTGGAATTAGAACTCGGCTACTCAATAATCATCATCTTTTTTATGAATAATGTATAAGTTTACAATAATATCATCTATTAAATATACTAAATTGTAATACATAACACCATTGCATGACATTTGTCCTTCCCATATTACAACACGTGTCGTACATAATTAATATGTTCATCAATTACTCCGGTTTTCACTTGTCTTACACCAATTTTTGAATTTTATAATAGTATACCTTTTATAATATTATAGCATACATATATATAAGTTCCAACATTACTAACTGTGAAAACCAAATAAATCCTTTTGGGAATTTTATAGTATTATATACCATTTATAATCTTATACCATACATTATGTTGAGTTCGATGCTGTTATGTACTATGTTATATGATGTATGTTGTGTATTATATAATTGTATGATTATTAGGTAAATCCTAATTAATGTTTAGAAACCATAATTTCTAAAAATTAGAAAACCCTAGTTTCAAGTTATTAAACCCTAATTCAAAAGTTGGATGCCAGTTTAAGACTGTTTTGTAATCATGTTAACGTGTGTAATGACCAGTAGTAAAGATATTAACCCTAATTAGGGAGAATCTTAATTATTCAAAACCCTAAATTTTTTAAGTATAAACCCTTATTATTTTTCTAAATTATAAACCCTAATTTGTTTTGGTAAACCCTAATTGCTAAATTATGAAGTGTAATGCTAATTAGTGTCTCTTGAACCTAATTAGCAAAGTGCTAAGTAATTAAAAACCTAATTGATTAAGAAACCCTAATTACAATTTTTAGAAACTAAAATTTTTATTTTAAACCTTAACTAGAAATCCTACAATTTTTGTGATAAACCCTAAGGGTTTGTCATGTTACAACTTTGCCATTAAAATCAAAAGCCAAATGATAAGAATACCCTTTTGTGTATTATTTGAGCTAACTTGTCAAAATAGCCAAAACTTTAGTTGCTCAACCACTCCAACAACTCCATGTGACTGGTTACAACACAGCTCAGCCAATCTACTAGCCATATACATTGTATACAAGTCATATATTTAAATTGAGAGAGAGAAAAAGTCATATTATTGCCTATTTGTTCAACCAATGCTCAACAAAGTCTCTCTCTCTCCTCACCCATGAAATATACTAGTATTTCAGTCCCAAAGTAAAGCCATACTACTCCCATAAACAAATCAATAGCCAGAAATCAAGAATTTATGCATAAAGGTATAAAACCCTATCTATGAATCTGACCCTTAATGATGTGTTAAATCTGGTGTTTATATGTTGTAATTTGTAGTATGTAGTGTGTATAGATGATCTGGGTTGCTAGGTGTTAGATCCATAACATCTAGAGGCTCAGATTTGAAGTTTTTAAAAATCTAGGAAATTTTTTTTGTGGTCTGACAACGAATGTCAGACCCTGTATATCTTAATCTGTTATGATTTTTTGCTATTTGAATGTTTAAACATGTAGTTTATTATGTAATCTTTCATCTGGAACTTGAATCAAAGCCAGATCAGTTGTAGAATGAAAGTTATTCTTGGTCAAACATCGTTGACCGAGCTTGACCGGTTGATTTCTAGGTAACCCAGAAATCAAATAGCAGAGTCGGACAACATATTGATGCTCCTTGATCTGTCAGTTGTTTTATTGTTTTGATGATGTGTTGTATCAAACGTGTAGCTTGCTAAATGGACTATAGATTCGGACCATTAAACACCTTAAATCATCAATTTATCAAATGTAGTGGACGGTCAAAATTGACCATCCGATCATGATCTGCATTTCTAGGAATTTCCAAAAAACATGAAGAACAACTTTTTGACATTGGTTGACCGAATTAGATCTTTTAATTGTGATGATGATATACTGGTATAAGGTTATAGTAATGTTCCTTGTCATGTATATTATATATTTGAACCATTAAATGGCATAAAGCATGATCAGAACATAAAGCAAATCGAGCATGAAAGTGATCAGTCGAAGTTCTGGGTTTCTGGAGAAACCCAGATAATGTCTGACAACAAATTTAAAAGCCCAGATCTTTATGATGTTTGATTGTTAGACTTAGATTGCTAGTGTACATTATAGTGTGACATAAACACTACATGATCTGAGTTCTAGATTGGACAGAAACAAGATAGACACGAAATTAAACCCGATCAAAGTTGACCCTCGAACACCGACACATCGGGTGTTATTGAAACTCAAGAACACCTAATGACGCTTTTACGCATGCCAAAGGCTTTAGCGATGACTTAGTTATTTTTAATTAATTAATTTCCAAAAATTAATTAAAAATAGAAAAAAAAATAGTTTTTAATTATGAAAAATAGAAAATCAATTCCTAAAAATTATTTTAAAATCCAAAAATTAGTTTTTAATAATTTTAATATATATTTCATATATATTTAATATTTTTGGAATATTAAAGGGATTTAATTTATTTAATTATTATATTAAATAAATTCTTTAAAAATGATTTTAATAATTGAAAAATCATTTAAAATTATATTATGTTATAAGAAAATATTTTAAGTTATTTTCTATAACTTTTAATATTTTATGATGAAATTTAATTAATAAATTAATATTAATGATAATTAAGTTATTTAATATATGTATTTAATAAATTTTGAAAAAATAGAATTAATGATTTAAAAATTATATAAAAATGATTTAAAGGTTATAAAAATATTTTAAGTTATAAAATATAACTTTTGATATTTTGTCCTGAAAAATATTAATATTTTAATATTAATTGATATTAAATTTCTTTAATAATTATATTAAATAAATAAGTTTAAAAATGATTTTAATATTATAAAAATCATTTTAAATGAAATTAAGGTGTTTAAAAATATTTTAAGTTATAAAAATAACTTTTAATATTTAAAAGATAATTTCATTAATAATTTAATATTACTTGATATTAAGTTAATATTAATGATATTAAATTTATTTAATAATTATATTAAATAAATAATTTAAAAATTATTTTATTTATTTAAAATCATTTAAAAGGATATTAATGAATTAAAAGTATTTTAAGTTATAATTGATGACTTTTAATATTTGATAAATAGTACATTAATATTTTAATATTAATGGTAATTATTTAAAAATGATTTTAAATGTTTTAAAAATCATTAAAGGGTAATATAATGTTTTAAAAATATTTAAGTTATTATAAATAACTTTAATATTTTGGAAATGATTTTATTAATAGTTTAATATTAATTAAATATTAATGATAATAGAATTACTTGATATTTAAATCATTTTATAATGATTCCGGTGTTTGAAAATTCGTGATAAATTATAATAATTGTTTAAAAATTATTGTAAGTCATTTAAAAATGATATGACTGTTATTTAATTAGTCTAAATGGATATTTAACTTTGATATAAAGTCTTAGACTCGATAATTACCCGATAAGTGTGAATGTATTCATGTTTGTTTGTGATTCAATGACTGTTGAATATGTGTGACAAGGTGATTAAGTTATGTCTTTGTTTACAATAAGCGAAGTCTTATGTGTTATAGTATGTTATTCTAACCGAACGACTGATCTTATTAATGATATGTCATGATATAAAAGATAAAATTAAGTTGCGTATTGTAAGTAGCAGACCAGACAAATATCCTACCTTTGCATTTCCTTTATGCAATGGATATAAGTAAGAAGGTTTTAGAATTATATTATTATTATGCTATATATATTATTAACCCTATTGTAATATATTCTATAATCGATCATTGTTTATCAACATGTTAGTATATGAAAATTCAGATATATATTCTGTTCATTAATTTCTAAACATGGTTATACAAGTGTCCCCACTGGATAATCATTGTATATAATCACATAATATATATATATATATATATATATATATATATATATATATATATATATATATATATATATATATATATATATATATACCTCTAAGCTATTTGATCACCTAGACACAGATTTAAAAATATCGTTGAATATGATAAAACCTTTTTGTATCCAATCAAATTGTTTTGGTTCGGATTCAAGACTAAGTGTGAACACCCCGATCAAGGGAAAACTTTTATGCACCCAAGGTGGACAGAGTGAACGATAATATCGTTCTTGGAATTTAGTATTGATCAATACAGGGCACATTGGGATGATCACCCTCGAGCCAGTAAGTTATGACGGTTTGCGGATGAAGTTCTGCTAAACCTATTCGAAAATTTAAAACAATGTTCATAGTATGTCAACTAACCCTATATATATATATATATATATAGTCAATACGTAGTTTCAAAGAGTTGAGATAGAATTGTTATGTTGGTATTTTTGGTTCAGTTTACTTCACAACTATTACTTCGTTGTAGAAGTGATGTACAAAGAAAACATTTATTTCTTTCAGCTAATTATATTTATAATTGTTATTACTTGCTGGAAACCCAAATGCTCATTCTTGCTTTAAATTTAAATGTTTTTTCCAAATGATCAACCTAAGGTTCGTATAAGAACAAGTGAAAAGGAAAACAAACAGAATATGTTTTATAGTATATTTTGTAATAATTAGATTGTATTAAGATAATGATATGTATTATATATCATGTAAAGAATGTAGTAAAGGTTGCGTACTTGGGATTAGACTTTGATAAATGTAAGTTAAGTTTGAAATTCATATTATTGTTATTATTATTAGTATTATTCCGCTCATAGAAATGGTATCGTAAAGCACCGAGTTCGAGTTTCAAGTACCTAAATTTGGGGGCGTTACAATATGGTATCAGAGCTTTAGGGTTAAAAAACCTTAGGTGGGTTAGACCTTAGGCTATAACCTTGTGACAGAGGGAAACGTTGAAAATATAATTAACTCATATAGAGTTTATAAGGAGGTGAATTGAATAAATTCATCATCAAATAAAATAAAAGATAACTTATATAAAACTAGTATGTTTTATATGTATATATTATGTGCTAATCAATATAGTTTGTGTGTAGGTGTCAGATAGAAAAGAATTAGGATACCCTCAGGTCGTAAAGAATAAGCCGATCTCCATGACCGAGCCAATATTAAAGCCAAAAGCTGAAATAGAGGCTCATTTTGAAAGCAACCCTGTTAAAATGGATATGGTGGAAAAGTGTAGTTTCGGACCCAGAAATGATAGTATAACTGATAGGTAGAGTATAGTTAAAGAATAAGTGGTCAATGTTAAGTTTTTAAACTCATATGTTTGTGATGAGTTCTTAAACTCATGATATGTGGTAAGTTTGACGAACTTGATATAGTTATGTGTGAATGGATATTGATATAGGTTACTAAGCAATTGATTATTAGTGAAGGCGTAAGAAATAGGTAGTATTAGTATTACTTGAATATGTATAATTCTATGTTATGTATATGATAAGTATGTCTGTGTAAGGTAATATTTTCAACTTTTGTATAAGTTATGGTAATAAATCCCGACTTTTAAGTCACAAAGGGATAGCGAATGTTTGAAGCAGTATGTGCTATGATATGTCAAGTGCTATGAATATGGATCTATGTTGGATTAATTAAATAAGTTGGTATAAAGATAGTAATTATTTATCTGAATACTGGTTAATACAGTGAACCAAGTTTTCAAAATCTAATATTTTGAGTACATGATTATTTGAGTAAAAAAATTTGCGTTATATGTCGAACGAATACGATAAGGCTTAGAATGTAAGTTAATAAGGAATAATTTATGATAATGCCGCTAAGACAAAAGTGAAACCAAAGGACAAAAGAACCTGTCAACAAAGCTGGAAGACAACCAGACCCGATACAGAATTTTGCGAATATGGACGAATCAAGCTAGAATCAAAAAAGGGAGTAGTGGTAGTAGGAATTGAAAAAGGAAAGGAGATAAAGGGAAAAGATTGTGTGTTATGAGTGTGGGCATAAGGGACGTGTCTCTCCCAACTGCCCCAATCCAAGAATGTACAATGGGTGTTTCAAGTGTGGATCAATGGAGCATAAGGTGAAAGATTGTCCAAGAAGGGAAAAGGAGGTAAGGAATGTGAATACGGGAAAAGGCAGCAGGACATTGGCGACAACGGGACCAACATCAACAAGCAAACCAACGAAATCAACTGAATGCGTCTTCAACATGACCGTTCAAGATATCGTGGCATCCGGGGATGAAACTCCAGGTATTATTCTAATCAATTTTATTTTCTTATATATGATTTTCTTATATATATAGTATATTATTTTATAAATTATTTTGAAGGAGGAAATTGAGTTCTATTAGAAATCAATTTTCCGTATAAGAAGATAGATAAGCGTTATGTGAATAGTTAAAGATCGGTTCGATCAATTATGATCGAGATCTAATTGCAATGATTGTGTATGCTATGTACCCTGGTATGTATAGGTTTTAAAACGGTGATTCCGGGGACAGAATCTTTATAAGGGATGGTGAATGTAATAACCCGATATATTCTATATAAATAAATCAGAAATTTTGCGTATAAATTTATTTATTTATTTATTTATTATTTTAAAGGAAAGGATATGTGCAAGGTAATGTGTATGTATTTATGTGATGAATATAAAATATATTTATTACATAAATGATTAAGAATAATTTTATTTTTAGAATTATTGATAATTATAAATTATATTCTTATAATAATTAATTTTATAATAGAAATGTTTTTATTAATTATTTTCCATTAAAATATGATTTTATATTATTTAAATAATATATGAAATGATTATAGAATAATTATAATAACTATTTTATTATATGAATTTATTTCGAATAATTAAGTTAATTAATTAACTTAATTAATAATGTTATATATGACAGATAAATTAGATATGAAATCCAAACCCTAATTTTGGATTTTGATCAAGAAATGAGAATAATAAAATTATATTATTATTTTTCAGTGTTATAGATTTGTGTATTATGTGTGTAAGGTTAATGTATGGAACAATTTTAATGTTATTGATAAACCCTAATTTGATACTCAATTATGAGTTCGATGCTGTTATGTATTGTGTTATATGATGTATGTTGTGTATTATATAATTGTATGATTATTAGGTAAATCCTAATTAATGTTTAGAAACCATAATTTCTAAAAATTAGAAAACCCTAGTTTCAAGTTATTAAACCTTAATTCAAAAGTTGGATGCCAGTTTAAGACTATTTTGTAATCATGTTAATGTGTGTAATGATCGGTATTAAAGATATTAACCCTAATTAGGGAGAATCTTAATTATTCAAAACCCTAATTTTTTTAAGTATAAACCCTTATTATTTTTCTAAATTATAAACCCTAATTTGTTTATGGTAAACCCTAATCGCTAAATTATGAAGTGTAATGCTAATTAGTGTCTCTTGAACCTAATTAGCAAAGTGCTATGTAATTAAAAACCTAATTGACTAAGAAACCCTAATTACAATTTTTAGAAACTAAAATTTTTATTTTAAACCTTAACTAGAAATCCTACAATTTTTGTGATAAACCTTAGGGTAAAACCCTAAGGGTTTGTCATGTTACAACTTTGCCATTAAAACCAAAAGCCAAATGACAAGAATACCCTTTTGTGTATTATTTGAGCTAACTTGTCAAAATACCCAAAAATTTAGTTGCTCAACCACTCCAACAACTCCATGTGACTGATTACAACACAGCTCAGCCAATCTACCAGCCATATACATTGTATACAAGTCATATATATAGATTGAGATAGAGAAAAAGTCATATTATTGCCTATTTGTTCAACAAAGTCTCTCTCTCTCTCCTCACCCACGAAATATACTAGTATTTCAGTCCCAAAGTAAAGCCCTACTACTCCCATAAACAAATCAGTAGCCAGAAATCAAGAATTTATGCATAAAGGTATAAAACCCTATCTATGAATCTGACCCTTAATGATGTGTTAAATCTGGTGTTTATATGTTGTAATATGTAGTATGTAGTGTGTATAGATGATCTGGGTTGCTAGGTGTTAGATCCATAACATCTAGAGGCTCAGATTTGAAGTTTTCATAAATCTGGGAAATTTTTTTTTGTGGTCTGACAACGAATGTCAGACCCTGTAGATCTTAATCTGGTATCTTTTTTTTGCTATTTGAATGTTTAAACATGTAGTTTATTATGTAATCTTTCATCTGGAACTTGCATCAAAGCCAGATCAGTTGTAGATTGAAAGTTAATCTTGGTCAAACATCGTTAACCGAGCTTGACCGGCTGATTTCTGGGTAACCCAGAAATCAAATAGCAGCGTCTGACAACATATTGATGCTCCTTGATCTGTCAGTTATTTTATTGTTTTGATGATGTGTTGTATCAAACGTGTAGCTTGCTAAATGGACTATAGATTTGGTCCTTTAAACACCTTAAAGCATCAATTTATCGAATGTAGTGGATGGTCAAAATTGACCATCCGATCATGATCTGCATTTCTAGGAATTTCCAAAAAACATGAAGAACAGCTTTGTGACATAGGTTGACCGAATTAGATCTTTTAATTGTGATGATGATATACTGATATAAGGTTGTAGTAATGTTTCTTATCATGTATACTATATATTTGTACCATTAAATGGCATAAAGCATGACCAGAACATAAAGCAAATCGAGCATGAAAGTGATCAGTCGAAGTTCTAGGTTTCTGGGGAAACCCAGATAATGTCTGACAACAAATTTAAAAGCCCAGATCTTTATGATGTTTGATTGTTAGACTTAGATTGCTAGTGTACATTGTAGTGTGACATAAACACTACATGATCTGAGTTCTAGATTGGACAGAAACAAGATAGACATGAAATTAAACCCGATCAATGTTGACCCCTTGAACACTGACTTGTCAGTGTTCTTGGGCTCAAGAACACCTAAGGCGACGATTTTCTGTCGCCAAAGGCTTTAGCAACAGACTTAGTTATTTTTAATTAATTAAATTTTAAAAAATTGATTAAAAATACAAATAAATTCCTAAAAAATTATTTTTAAATCTGAAAATTAGTTTTTAATAATTTTTAATATATTTCATATATATTTAATATTTTTGGAATATTAAAGGGATTTAATTTATTTAATTATTATATTAAATAAATTCTTTAAAAATGATTTTAATAATTGAAAAATCATTTAAAATTATATTATGTTATAAGAAAATATTTTAAGTTATTTTCTATAACTTTTAATATTTTGTGATGAAATTTCATTAATAAATTAATATTAATGATAACTAATTTATCTAATAAATGTATTAAATAAATTTTGAAAAATAGAATTAATGATTTAAAATCATATAAAAATAATTGAAAGGTTATAAAAATATTTTAACTTATAAAATATAACTTTTGATATTTTGTCATGAAAAATATTAATATTTTAATATTAATTGATATTAAAGTTATTTAATAATTATATTAAATAAATAAGTTTAAAAATGATTTTAATATTATAAAAATTATTTTAAATGAAATTAAGGTGTTTAAAAATATTTTAAGTTATAAAATATAACTTTTAATAGTTAAAGCATAATTTCATTAATAATTTAATATTATATTAAGGTAATATTAATGATATTAAATTTATTTAATAATTATATTAAATAAATAGTTTAAAAATGGTTTTATTTATTTAAAACCATTTAAAAGGATATTAATGAGTTATAAGTATTTTAAGTTATAATTGATGACTTTTAATATTTGGATAAATAGTACATTAATATTTTAATATTAATAGTAATATTTAAAAATGATTTTAAATATTTTAAAAATCATTAAAGGGTAATATAAATATTTTAAAAATATTTAAGTTATTATAAATAACTTTAATATTTTGGCAATGGTTTCATTAATAGTTTAATATTAATTAAATATTAATGATAATAGAATTACTTGATATTTAAATCATTTTATAATGATTTCGGTGTTTGAAAATTCGTGATAAATTATAATAGTTGTTTAAAAATTATTGTAAGTCATTTAAAAATGATACGACTGTTATTTAATTAGTCTAAATGGATATTGAACTTTGATATAGAGTCTTAGACTCGGTAATTACCCGATAAAGCCGTTGGTACGCCGACAGGTCTGAGAAATTGATCTGGACTTAGATAGTGTGAATGTATTCATGTTTGTTTGTGATTCAATGACTGTTGAATATGTGTGATAAGGTGATTAGGTTATGTGTTGACTGCAATAAGCAGTGCTATATGTTATAGTATGTTATTCTAACCGAACGAATGATCTTATTAATGATAGGTCATGATATAAAAGATAAAACTAAGTTGCGTATTGTAAGCAGCAGACCAGGCAAGTATCCTTCCTTTGCATTTCCTTTATGCAATGGATATGAGTAAGAAGGTTTTAGAATTATATTATTATTATGTTATATATATTATTAACCCTATTGTGATATATTCTATATTCGATCATTGTTTATCAACATGTTAGTATATGGTAATTCAGATATACATTCTGTTCGTTAATTTTTAAACATGGTTATACAAGTGTCCCCACTTGGATAATCATTGTATATAATCACATGTTGATATATATATATATATATATATATATATATGGAGCCCTTCCATAGCAAATTTTGCTTGCTATGAAAGTCTTCGTCTAACACCCTCTTTTTGACCGCTTGATAAATTGAATTGATGGTCATGATTAACTTTTCTATTTGATAAGCCGGCACAGGTTGTTGTGCCTTAATATTCACCTGTACCGGCTTCTATTTTATTAAGTGAATATTAACTTGTCAGTATAGTTATAAAAAGTGCATATTTATTATTAAAATAATCCTACTTAAGATGTGTTTCTACCTGGCCACACATTTTTTTTTTTTTTTTTTTTTTCTTTCTCCTACTTAAGATCTACCGATACTACCGACATTAAAATAATAAAATAATCCTACTTAAGAGAAACCTCATCCTATTACACACATTTTTTTTTTTTTTTTTTATTTCTCCCTACTTACACAATACTACCGCATTAAAATAATAAATAAATCAATTTCTACAGACAGTGATATTTAAAAATTAAAAAAAAAAAATAACCTACTTAAGACAAATTTTGTCACTACCGGTATTAAAAAATTGAAAAAATTAATTTTATTCAAGAAATTCACCGCTAAATGATTCAACTCATGACCTCAAACTCCAAACACTCATTATACGACCACCCGAGCAGCACCACGCCTAAATTGCTAATTTCAACCAAGAATATATCTTTATATTAAAACTTCACCATCCCCAAAATCTATATTCTTGCATTATTATTATATTACAATTTATTATTATTAATAAGTCTATATAATACTTATGGGGGTTTTCTATTTAGAAATAAGTTAATATCTATATTTATTAAGCAATAATTATTAGTAATGATTTTATATATTAAGCAATGATTTTATTATTAAGAAATAATTTTATTATTAATAAAACTAGTGAAGTATAATAATAATGTGATTATCGAATTTATAAAAGTAGTGAAGTATTATAATAATAATAATAATAATAATGTGATTATCAATATTAGAAGTATAGATTATACCAATACTAGTAATCGCATAACATTAAGAGGAATAGTACATATTACATGTTCATTTTCATAAAATAAAAAAAAAAATAGAATGATTAATACAACCGACGCCTATTTTTTTTCGCTCAGAATCCCTAGCACTCGATAGTGATTTCGCTTATCGTGGTTTCGCTTTTAAAGCCACAAATTGAACATTTTCGATGAGTCTTAGAAGGAATGATTTTCTCGAGTGCACTCTTGAATCTAGATTGTTTTTTGCGGCCCTTTGTTTGAGAAATATTAGGCGGCAAAAACTCTTCTTCTTCTTCCACCTCTGCATCTTCATCGTCATTATCGTATCCCATATCATGATTTGATCTCCAACTGTGCAATCAATGTCATCATCCGCCAGCTCAAGAATATATCTCATCCGAATCATACCGGGTCAACCAACTCTTTTCCTCGTGCATTCGGCTTTAAGAACAGCTTTTATAACTCCTGACCGAAAGCAAGCCGCTTTTGCTCGCTAACTCCTGGTAATCACCCATCAAATGATTATAGCGCATTGCTTGATTTTGTTCGAAGTCAGCAGATGTGGAGTTAAAGAGTAAGTCTTCACCATTGCTTTTGTTCGCGTCTCTTGTCCACCGATGAAGGATCATGTTGGTCGGTATTTGTGAAATACTCTTTGCTATGAAATATCTCAAGATGTGCCTGCATAATTCACCAGAGTGAGAAAACATTTGGCAGTTACATGTTACCGATCCCAGTTGTCGATTGTTGACAACTTCTTTATATCTTCCACCACTTTCAGTTGCATCTGCATTATACACTGCATAAACCTTAGTATCAGTGACACACAACTCACTAAGTTTATGAACATTGTATTTCATGGAATCGACGAATTGACATTGGAAACGTCTAAACATCTCTTTTGTGTACACTTGTGCAGCATGAACTTCTAAAGATGAACCGAGTACCATAATCCTTTTACGATGTTTTATTATGTAGTCGGCTTTCCTCTCCCTCGATAAACCGCTCTTTTCTACGCCTTTTTGACTCAGTAAAGACAAAAACATAGCATACCTGTTGATGCATTAACATACTCATCAAAAAAGGCCATTCATGCTCTCGCTTTTTCCAGTGGTAGTCATTCCCATGGAAAAATATCTCTTTGTATATGCTGGAATCCATTTTTGTCGTACATCATACAAACTTCCAAGCCATTCATTAGTATACAATTCATAGGAACTTATCAGAATATGCCAACGCTCTTCAAATTCCTCAATGGACAATGAGTTATACACACACGCTTGTTAAAATCATTTTTTGAACGATGGGTGCTCGTAATAAACATGATGCAATTTTTTAGGAAATTTATTGCTAATATGCCAAGAACACAATAAATGATAACTAGTTGGAAGTACCGTAGCAATAGCATTACTCATGGCTCTGTCTTGATCAGTGATGATGGTTGTAGGTGCCTTGTAGTCCATGGCTTCAAGCCATGTCTGTAATACCCAAACGAAAGTGTCCTCTCGTCTCGCCTCGTAATAAAGGCAAATCCAAACAATATAGATCGATGATGGTGGTTGACCCCGTAAATGGAACAAATGGCATGCCATACTTATTTGTCCCAGATGTACTATCAAATGTCACAATGTCTCCGAACCGCTGATATATAAACCTTGATCGGTGTCAACCCACAAAATACAAGCTATGCGGTTGTTTTCACCGGGTTTCACTCCAAAAAAAAATTTGCTGGCACTTCCGGATGCAAGTTTGTTCAAATGATTGACAACAGCTTGTGCATCATTTTCATCTGCAGAATCACGCCTTAAATCTCGTACCACATTCTCAACATTAGCAAAGAGAAAAAGAACATTTTGCAACCCACCTCCCATTGTGCTCAAAACATTCATCATCTTACTAGGACCAATACCGACTTATTTAAAGTGTCAATTAAATTTCTTGCAACAGAGTAATATTTATGTGAGTCTCGATCAAATCTACTTTGGTGGGGGTCACTAAGTGATGATTGTGCTCTAATTCAACAAAGAGATATACGCCAATTGTCTTCTTTCTTATCAGGACAACATATATTCTAGCTTTGCACATTGTTCGTCCTATAGAGTCTCTCTCGCTCAGTTATTTTATTACTACTATCTTCATCATCATCGTAAACTCTTGCCAACAATTAGTGTAAACTTTTTCTTACATACATACCGCCTAGATCTCGATATCATTCATATTAGCATGTTTATGACTAGTTGCAATTCTAATCTCAAATCCATTTTTGCGAGCATATGATCTATAAAAATATTCAACCTCTTCCAACGTATAAAAATAATTGACCAACGTATTTTAACAATATCGATTTATTACTTTCAACTTCACTAACAAATTCGTATGTATTATATGACATTTTGAAAAACTTACTTGTGAACTTGAATTTTGCTCGAACTTTTGATTTTCCTCAAGTGAAAGTGGGCAACCAGATGAAACATGAGAAAATAGCAGCTTCCTGTACAATATTTAAAGGTAAAAAGATCAATTTAAGACAAATTTTGTCGCTAAGTAATGCTCAAGAAGTCAAACTAATATACTTTTCCCATATAATCAATGTCATTTTTTCTATTCCCATATTGTTGTATTATTATGTTTGACTACTTATTCACCGAATGATGTTTTATAATAATAATAATAATAATAATAATAATAATAATAATAATAATAATAATAATAATAATAATAATAATAATAATAATAATAATAATAATAATAATAATAATAATGATAATAAAATAATTAAAAGTACATGCTTCACTAGAATATGGAACGACTTTATACTCAATGGAGAAATAATAATAGAATAATAATAATAATCTAATAAGTATAATAAAATATTGAAAAATTTAATTTGGGGGAGATGGAATGGTTTAAGATATGTACAAATCCAAGGTCCGATATGATAACAGGTCTGTGGTGCTCTGGGTGGTCATATGACGAATGTTTGAGCTTGAGGTCATGGGTTCGAGTCTAGCTAGCAAAGAAAAATTTGATTTATTCCTCAAATTGCTATTTCTCTACCTACTTAACGGCTTTTTATTAATAATATATATTTTTTATTTTTCCAAATTATTATAGCCTCTACCTACCAAAAAATATATATATATATTCCCAAATACTATATATATATCTCTACTCACTAAACCATTCAGCTTCTACCAAACCAAAATGCGCCACATTGCTTCGAAAATGCAATCAATAATGTTTTTGACCACTTTTTCTCGCAACATCGCTTTGGGAAAGAACACCGCAAGCTTTCTAGTAAACTAAAAAGTCAATTAAACAACAATGTCGTTGTTTGAATTTGGTCCTAAATGTATTTCATGTAATTATTGCTTGCATGAGCTTATTTAACCATCTATAGTGATCTATTGAGAACACACGTTGTTCAACCTAAAGTTCAGTATATAACTAGATAAAATTATATTAACAGAGAGTGGAAAGAGGGAGTATTTCAGAAGAGAGGAGCAAAAAACTTCAACAAGTAAGTTTTTATTTATTGTTATTTGTTCAGTTTTTAATAGTTTCTATTGTTGTTATTATTTTCGTATAATAGTAAAATAATATTATTACATTATATAAATGAAAAAAACTTATTACAAAGGTACTCACTCAATCGCATTTTTTTATCATCAACGCATGTTATTACTGAATTAAAGGGGATATAATACCATGCATGTATTTGTTTTTGTTGTCATTAATGCATGTTATCACTGCATATTATGCATGCATGTTATTACTGGAAATTTTTGTTGTCATTAATGCATGTTATCACTGCATATTATGCATGCATGTTATTACTGGAAATTTTTGTTGTCATTAATGCATGATCACTTTATATTTTATTAAAGAATGATATTTATTTTTAATATATTAATTAGACTAATTGGACATATTTTTACAAAAATAAGAAAAAATATTAAAGGGGATAATAATAAATATAGATATTAACTTATTTCTATTTTAACAAATCCAATTAATAGATTTTGGGGGATGGTGAAGTTTTATTATAAAGATATATCCTCGGTAGAAATTAGCAACAGGGCCCGTGGTGCTGCTCGGGTGGTCATATGATTTAGGATTGGTGCTTGAGGTCGCGATTTCAATCTGCTTAGCAAATGAATAGTTTGGGATACCGATTTTTTTTTTTTATTCCAAATTGCCAACGACAAGGTGTACCGACGGTGTTGTCAAGTTTGATGAAGTCAAAGACTTCTACTTTGGATGCTTTTTTATTTATTTTTTATTTTAATTTGCTGAGTCATCATTATACAATGGAGAAAAGAAGATAAAAAAATTAAAAAAATCGATCCTGCTTTAAGCTTTACCTCTACCGAAAAAAAAAAAAAGTGAAAGAAAACTTTTTGCAAAGATAAAGCATGCATCGATAAGTATTTATTTTATTATTATTTTCATTTATTGTTTTTATTTTATTCCAAAGTAATCAATTGTTCACTTATTGTTTTAATTTATTTTTCTTCTTATTGTTTTTGTTTTTAATAGTTTTTGCTTTTTACTAGTTTTTAATGCATGTTAATATTATTACATTATATACATGCATGTTATTATTATATGATGTTGTTCAGCTTTTTTTTAATACATGTTAGTGTGTATTGTTATTACTGCATTTTGCAAAAGATGTTACTTTCAACTTCATTTTGTCATGCATCTTAATACTAATATGGAATTGATGTATTTTTTTAGGTAAAAGATGGATATTTGGAATATGGGCTAATTGATCAAGTGTTCTCGCATGATCAACAAGATCATGTATCGATGACATATATCATGGGAGAGATAGGGAAAACTAAGCTCCAAATAATATATTGATCGTAAATATAATCAATGGCTTTGACAAAAGAAAAAAAATCCTTTTAGATAAATGTGGATTTGGAGTATTTAGTTATCAAGGTGTTGTACACCAAACCGATCTTCGGTCCGATATCCGCCTTTAGTCGAGAGATGGCGCCGGAGACCAATACTTTTCATTTAAACTGTGGAAAAATAACAATCACGTTAGAGGATGTTCACTTTATTTTTAGGTTACCGGTGGTGGGAAAGCCCTTAACGGGTCCCCTTGTTGTCACCAATTTGAATTATTTTAGGGATTGTTTTGGAGATAAATTATCTGGTGAATATTTTAGTTCAAAAAAATGCAGTGCAATTTTATTAGTGTGGTTGCACGAACATTTTAATAAATGTCCCGAGAATGCAAGTAAAGATGTTGTAGGGCGACACACAAAGGCATACATGTTGTGGTTGTGTGGGGTAATATTATTCCCTAATAGGAATAGAAATAGTGTACACCCACGATATATGTCTTTTATTGCCAACGCTGAAGATTGTGTAACTTACTCTTTGGGCGCGCAGTTGTTGTTAGCATATTTGTACGCATCTTTATATACCGCTACTAGGAAAGGAGTTAAATACATTAATGGTTGTGTTACATTGTCACAAATTTGGGCTTATGAGCGTGTAAGTATTGGAAAGCCAAACCCTTGGCCACAATCATCCTTATGGTTACCTAGGGCTTTAGCATGGTCCTATTCTTGAGCCCACAGTTACCTTGGTAGACGTGAGAATCCCCATCACCATTTGTCATTTTACCCAGGGGAGTTAGATATTAAGTCTATGTGGGATGTGGTTTGGCGGCCTTACATAATGTGGGATGATGATATCGCGGATTTAATTTTGAAGGTGTTGTTGGGATCTGTGGGGTCCCTCGATCCACTTTGATATTGTGGAATTTCGATGCCGACCGTGTGATGAGACAGTTCGGGTTCATGCAAGGCATACCATCAATGTACCAAAAACCACGGTGACCTTAGGAAGGAGAAAAAGTTTAAATTTATTGATGTCGAGGATCGTATGGCCTCGAGAGGGGAATATATTTCGATGTGGGAGGCATACATGGATCATCTCAAGGAAAACAAACCGAAATTTCTGATTATGTCCCAATAGATGATTACATGGTCCGGTATAGGAAAATTACACGTTGAAAATCCATCCAACTTCGACAGTAAGCTTACCACGATAAATTGTTATGAGCCTCGGGCCATTTACAACCAACAACACCTTATTCAAATGGTATAAAATTATATTCTTCTTTAATAAATCATGTATTGGAGTAAATACTTAATATTACATTTATTCATATTTATTGTTAATAATATTTGTTTGTGTTTATCTTACATGACAGGTTGAGAGTGCAAAGTCGTTACTTGATAAATTTTCAGTACTTACTCAGCTGCCTCCCGAGTTGGTTCTGCTAAAAAGTAATTGGGATTTCCAATACGCCTTATACGACTTCGAAGCAAGAGGTTAACAAATACCTCGACAGGGGGGTCCCACAAATTTTGGACCACAGTCCCAATACACACAACTCAATGAAGGGCTTGGGAAACAAACTGATTATGTTGTACAAGAGAGCTACATACCCACCCCACAAGTAATCGAGGAGAGCTCCATTCCCACCACCCAAGCCTACGAGGAGTGTTACATTCCAACCTTCCAAACCTATGAGGAGTGTTACATTCCAACCAACTCTTCATTTGCGGGACTTTTTGACGCCAAGGGATCTGATTCACAAAAGGTATATATAGTTATGTTAATAGTGATGGTTTTAATTATTATTGGTATATAATAATAATGTACATTTGGGTCTCAATCAGGTACAAGATGCGAGAGACCACATCTCTTATGGACCAAAAGGGTCCTTATCCAAAAGACTTAAAGATTGGAAGGAGACATTTATAAATAAACATATGTTTGGAAACGCAGTGGCACCGTATGGGGATTTATATCCTTTATCACATCTCGCCATTATATGAATTAGAACACAATGCAAAGGCAATCCTTAGGGCCTGGGGAGTTGGATATTCGAGCATGTCATCGACGCTATATGTTGTTGCTACGAGACGTAGAGGAATACTACAGTGTCGCGGGAATACAAAGGTGGTCCCAATTTGGTTTCATGAATTCATTCTTCATGCATCTTAAGGTGTATATGTGCCCCGACTAACGTGAATATCGCATGGAGTTTTTTGCGATCCGTATGTTAACCAAGATGTTGGTCCACCTTTACACGAAATGCAAATACATATTCATGCTTGCGAGTAGTACCAATCAACGCCATTTTGTCTTGTTCCTATTCGCAGTTGAAGATTGGATGGTTACCATAATCGACCAAGACTACAATGACACTAAGTATATTAAGTTACAAGAAATGTACTTTTAATTCAAGTAAGTTATGGATGTTTAGTTTTAAAATATTTTAATTTTATAATGTCCTTTAATATTAAAAAATTATTAACCAACTACTTTGTACATGCAGGTACATTTGATACCATTTTGTTTGCGAAATGGTAATCCGATGCATGAGTGGCCCAGCGGTAATCCTACTGTGCAGACCTTAAAGATTCGACCGAAACAACACAACAACTCAGACTGTGGCATTTTTGTATGCAAGTATGTTGACTGTTTCGTTAGGGCCAATGGTAATATTTCTGAAGAGAAGTGGTCCTTGGAAGATGTCACAATCTTTCGTTATCATCGTCGCACGGAGCTTCTACAAGAAATCCGCAAGATTACTTCCTGCCTCTGAGATATGTAGAACTTATCCAACGTTATCTAATGTACATATTAATTAATAAGAATGTCTATTTGGTTGAACTTTATGGGATTTTCAAATTCATAACTTAGTAATATGAATATTATTGAATCACATAAAACCACTTCATATTATTAATACGAAAAAAAATTATCTATTTTGTTGAACTGTATGGATATTTTTATTCGGACTAATATTAATAATCACATTATTTATATTAATATTAAAAATCATTATTAATATTATTTTTAATAATAGTAATACATGAATATAATAATAATAATAATACATGAATGAAATAAAATCATTATTTATATTTTATTAAAGAATGATATTTTTTTAATATATTAATAATCCTTTTATTGATATTATTATAAAAAATAAGAAAAATATTAAAGGTGATAATAATAAATATAGATATTAAATTATTTCTAAATAGAAAACCCCATATGTATTATATAAACTTATTAATAATAATAAATCGTAATATAATAATAATGCAAGAATATAGATTTTGGGGATGGTGAAGTTTTAATATAAAGATATATTCTTGGTTGAAATTAATGTACCAGGCCCGTGGTGCTCTCGGTGGTCATATGACGAGTGTTTGGAGTTTGAGGTCATGAGTTCGAATCATTTAGCAATGAATTGCTTGAATAAAATTAATTTTTTCAAATTTTTAATACAAAGTGATAAATCAGACTTACTTACATATTTTTTTCAATTTTTAATACCACCACCAACATACACTGATCATTTTTGCAATTTTTAAATAAAAGAAATAAAAAAATGTGTAAGCCGGATGAAGTCAGATTACGGATTATTTTATTATTTTAATGCTAACTGAGATTTTATTATTTTAATGTCACTACGAGAAAAATAAAAAAATAATAAAAAAAAAAAAATGTGTAGTAGTAGAACTCAGATCTACTTGGATTATTTTAATAATAAATATTCACTTTTTATAACTATAATTGACAAGTTAATATTCACTTAATAAAATAGAAGTTTGGCACAGTGAATAATAAGGCACAACAACCTCGTGACTTTTTTATCAAATAGAAAAGTTAATCGCACCATCAATTCATTTTATCAACGGTCCAAAAGAGGGTGTTGCACAAGACTACTAAAGAACCTATTGCATGGAAGGGCTCCCATATATATATATATATATATATATATATATATATATATATATATATACACACACACACACCTCTAAGCTATTTGATCAACTAGACATAGATTTAAAAATATCGTTGAATATGATAAAACCTTTTTGTATCCAATCAAATTGTTTTGGTTGGGATTCCAGACTAAGTATGAACACCCCGATCAAGGAAAAACTTTTATGCACCCAAGGTGGACAGAGTTAACGATAATATCGTTCTTGGAATGTAGTATTGATCAATACAGGGAACATTGGGATGATCACCCTCGAGCCCGTAAGTTATGACGGTTTGCGGATGAAGTTCTGCTAAACCTGTTCGAAAATTAAAAACAATGTTCATAGTATGTCAACTAACCCTATATATATATATATATATATATATATATATATAGTCAATACGTAGTTTCAAAAAGTTGAGATAGAATTGTTATGTTGGAATTATCGGTTTAGTTTACTCACAACTATTAATTCATTGTAGAAGTGATGTACAAAGAAAACATTTAATTCTTTCAGTTAATTATATTTATAATTGTTATTACTTGTTGGGCACCCAAATGCTCATTCTTGCTTTAAATTTAAATGTTTTCAGATAAGCGTGATCAACCGAAAGGTTCAGACAAGAACAAGTGAAAAGGAAAGCAAACAGAATATGTTTTATGATATATTTTGTAATAATTAGACTGTATTAAGATAATGATATGTATTATATATCATGTAAAGAATGTAGTAAAGGTTGCGTACTTGGGATTAGATTCTGATAAATGTAAGTTAAGTTTGAAATTCATATTATTGTTATTATTATTAGTATTATCCTGCTTATAGAAATGGTATCGTAAAGCACCAAGTTCGGGTTTCAAGTACCTGAATTTGGGGGCGTTACAATTTATCCTTGAATAATAAATAATTAATTTACTTCATAAATCTTTAATTATTCTTTCTTATTAACTTAAGAATAATTAATTATCATTTGTTCCTATTTATTATTTAATCCTATTTAAATAATCAATAATTACTTTATTAATACAAACGCTACTTAATTATCACCCAATACTACTTAGATAATAATTAAATAGTTAATAACATTCAAATTTCATGTAATTAATTTAATAATCTATTAATTGAATTAAAAGTTATAAATTAGTAAGTTTAAATTGATTTTAAATAAGTTTAAACCACTAATTACTTAATAATTAGCTAACTGCTAAGAAAATTTTTGGATTAAATATCTTAATATTTTTCAGAATTCTAGAAAAATTTGGGTCTAAGAACCACCTCCGAAACCGGCCAAAAGTGGTTGAACCAAAATTTCTTTGGAAAAGTCCGCAATCTCAGGTTATCATTGAATCGACAAATGCTTTTGAGATTTTTTTGATTTTTTTCCAGATTTTGGGTCCTTCACTAAAACTTGAATAAAATGAAATCTACAACTCCGATTAGGGTCCAATCAGAGTCGTTGGATTCGTATCTTCCTGAACTATAGTTTCATTCATCAAATATCAAATTTTGATCTGTTTTGGTCCCAAAAATTGGATCGGAAGTGACTGCTATTGCACATGAGTTCATTAGTTGAGGTGTTTTAGTAATAAATCCATATCTCACTCATTTTTTAACATTTTTACATGCTTCCAAAGAGGTTTTGCTATTAACTCATAGGTCTAGCATACCAAAAAGAAAAATCACAAAAACCATTTGTAGATTTCAAAATGAAAAGCAATGATCACCCTTTTAAATAAGGGTTTTCCTCAAAACTACTTTAGCTTCCTTTTTCCAAAATTTCCCAACATAAACTATACAGATGAGCAAGATAAACATACTATACACAATATTTATCATTCATATGAGACTCTAGCCTATTAGAACTTGTCCTTCCATGAATCTCTCACAAGATCACATAGAGCATACATGACATAGAAACCAGGGTTTGGTTTTTACCTTGTCTTGTGGGATGCTCTTTTTTTCATTCCAAAGTAGACTAGGAACTTGGGATGCATGAACAATATACTCCTATTCCTCTCTAGAATCTGAAAATCTCCTCTCTCTCTCTCTTGCTCTCTTTGTCTTTTGATGGGTTGGGAAACAATAGAAGAAGAAGAATGGTGGAGAATAAAATGAAGAATGAAATAAGGTGCTAATATCCCCCATGTTTCTTTTGTCCCTTGGACAAAATGGTTAGCCTTCTCTTCTTATTCATGCCTAATCATGCCATTAAGGTTACTAATTAGATTTTCCACCAATGAGAGCATGACACACTTGTCCTTGTGTGTAAGAGTTTCCACTTATGGAACTTGATTAGCTTAATATTCTTGCCTTAAAAAGGCTAATGTGGCCAGCTATATATATGCCCACTAATTCATCCATTTAGCTTTTATTTTTATGCACAAATTAGATTTATCAAATATCTAAAATACCCTTAATTAAGTGGGCTAAAGGTGGGCTTGCATTTTATTTCTTTTGGGCTTCTAATTTAATTATTTTTGGCTATGTAATAAACATAGTTTAACAATCTAATATGTATTACCCTAATTGTTAATTTAGGGTTTCTATTTTCAATCTTATGGAATTTAAATACTTACACATATCTCTTTAATCAATAACCTAATTAGGTTTGCTTTAATTATATTTAAAATTAGTAACCACTTGAAATAGACAAAATTAATCTATTAGGTTAGTATAACTTTTAATTACTAACATTTTCTCAATACCATAACCCTTAGGTTATTTAATTACCTTACCTAATATATAATTAGGTTATGTGACTTTCCTTTGATATATATATAAAACATAACATAACATACTTAAATTACATATTTATTTTATAATGGTAAAATAAATATGCTACAAATAATTTTTATATACAAATACAATTATTTACATACCAAAGATATTATAATATCCTTAGCTCGTTAGCATAAATTCAATTAAGAATTTATTTACTTCATTAAGATATTACGATAAATATAATATCTTTTCTTTATTAAACTAATTTCATATAAGAATTTATTTTAATACTCTTGGATAAAGTATATATAAATATTATGTGCTTAACCCGCCTATTTTTGCTTCATCGCGCAAATTGTTCATAACAATTTTCTTTTCCCCCACTTAATAAATACATATATAATATATATTCATTAACTCCCAATTACTAGTTACACCAAACCGACACACATCACATATAGAAAATAATTAATTTTATTTTCTCACATTATAAACTGTTTATATCAATTTATGTACATATAAAAAAAATATAATTTAATATATTTACCATATTACATAAACATACATATTCTTCTTAAATCATAAAATGATTTATATACTCATATATTAAACTAGACATTTAATTTAACGTCTAGTAACCCTCTTAATACAGTTTGCCACATTCAATAAGTCTTTTTCATATGCCTTATTATATATATTATCCTGACTTGACACGTTCTTATTTCTTTTTTATAAGATTTCTAACGCTTGATTACTACCAGCTTCTTATAATGAAGCTTTTCATTTATTCGTGTATGATTAATTTAAATAATCAATCCTCTTGTTTAGCTAAATCATATATAACACATCTCCAAGTATATGTGTATCTATACATATACACATTTAATTTAATCTAATAATATCTCTTCATTTGAAATTTATTTCTTTAAATAAATTTTTCATATACAAAAATCTCTTTCTAGGTTTTGAATTTTTATAACCCTTATTTTCTCAATTCTTTTTCAAATAGTAAAACATTATAGGTTCTTCTTAAAAATTGTAAATTATTCCCCTCTTTTTACTCTAGGTTTTGAACTTTAACCTTTAACTTAATCATTCAAGATCCTCTAAATTTTTGGGTTATCACATTCACCCCTTCTAAGAATTTCATCCCCGAAATTACAGTCTACTAATCTTTGTTTCTTCTATTCATCGAAAATAGGTTTTCAATTTAACCTTTACATTTTTCTCTTCAGAAAAATTCTCTTCTATCATCTCATTCAACCATTGCAACCCTTTTTAAGAAGTTAAAAATAACTTTCATATTATGCTGAGGGGTCATATAGACCATGAACTCTAAGGTTGAACGGTATTCACTGCAACCAAGTTTGTAAACATGTTATACTAGGTGATCAGCCTAGTACAGATACGCGTACATTAGGTGATCAGCCTATCGCACCCTACGTCGTGTACAACGTATTAATATTATCTAGCGACTATTTGCGCTACTAGATTGGATTATTTTATCCAATCAGGGTTGTTCACCTCAGACTTAGCATAAGATTTCGTACCAAAAAAATTTTGTTCGGGATAAATTCTCAAAGAAATACTTAAATTTTCATAAACATTTGCCTAGCTGAATCAAATAGCTTAGACACATATCAATAATTCGAACATCAATCGAAACATTTGTCTAGCCACTTTAATTGGCATTGACTTTTCTTTAACTGGTTTAAAATTCTAAAAATCATTTTATGACGTCATGATACCGCACTGTATTTATAGTCCGTTTGAGAATTCCTTCATCTGGTGATTTTATCATACTACATCATACCATAATGGGCTGACGATCCTTAGATCACATCCAACACTAGGTAATACTGTGAGACCCCGAATTTTATGAAATAAAAGTATTCAATTTTCCTATAATTATTATTCTATTTAGTAAATGGTTAAATTGATAAAAAGTTAAAGTTAAGGGTGATATTTGAAAAATTTTCAAAGTAAGAAAGTTGTCATAAAATAACCGGTAATAAAAGTACAGTAATACGTGTGGTTGCATAGTAGCACACAGTATTAATTATTGATGCTTACGTGAGAAATCACTCAGTTATACTCAATTATTGCTATAGTAATTGCTGCATCATATCTCTCATATTATTGATTCAATTGTTGTCACAGTATCATCTGCATAATATGTTATATTATTAAATCAATAATTGAGATGACAAAATTATTTATATTATTATTTGCAATATTGACAATGTCTAGAAGTTCTGTTAAGGAGAGGTTAGATAATCTAATTGTGCGCTAATAGAGAGAAATTCTTATCGAAAAGCCCCCTATTTCCTGGGAACAACCTGGTTGTTAAATATTGTGAGTTATAATATTAATAATGAATACGTTCGTGTTGATTAAAGATGAAATTGATAATTCCATTGTGTGGGAATTATTAGTGTTAGTGGAAATCGACATTTATTTTGATAATAATTAATGTCTGGAGGTTATATTGACCAATCAGGTAATTCACCGGATAAATGAGCAATTAATTGTTATTAATTCACATGCTTATAACTATGTGTTCACATGTGTGTACTATTGATTCACATGATTTACTATTAGGGGAGTTGGTGCAAGATTGATAATGCTTGCATGACTAAATTAAAAATGGAGGTATAGATGAAGGTACTATACTATAATTAATTTTTTTCACATGTTTAGAACTATTGAGTCACATGATTTACTATTAATTCACATGATTTACTATTAGGGGAGGTGGTGCAAGTTTGATAATACTTACAGGAGTAAATTAAAAATGAAAGAAAAGTTGAAGGTATTATACTGTAATATTTTGAGCCCCAAAATGTGCAATTATCGAAACTATATTTTCTTATAAATAGAAGCTCATTCTTCCTTCATTTCTCACCAATTCACTAAGTCTCACAAGAGCAATTATAGAGATAGAAGCTATAGAGAGAGAAGCTATAGAGAGAAAGAAGAAGAGTAGTCTACTACTTCACTACTCCAGTATCCAGTCTTCTTCTGAGGTAAGGGTTATTATTTTTATATTTTGAAGAGATATTATTTTTCGTATTCGTATGAATATTACTATCGTTCAATATTCATTATATTCGTTTAATATTCATAAGGAATATTATTTTCGTTCAACCGTTGTAAGTAAGGGGTTTCTGCCAGGGGTAATTTTGTAATTTTTCTGACCCTAAAAAATTTTGGAAAAATTTGAAATGATAGTTTGATGAGTTTTCTAAATTGTGTCCAAAAATGGCGATTTTTGGATGTACAGATTAGGAGTTATGAATTTTATGGGAAAAGACTATTTTAAAAGTAAACCCTTATAACTCCTTGTGGTTAACTCCAAAATTGGTGAAATTTTTATTGGGATTACATGTATATAACAGGAGTATACCCTATAAATTTCGAAATTTTTGGATAAAAGTACAGTTTATGATAAATGTCTAAATATTCGGCAGTTTTGGCCATATGAAAAATAGTAAATAAATTTTAAAAATTCTGAGAAAAATATATGTTCAATATGAGACTATATTCTGCTAAATTCCAGAAAAGAAAAATGTTTGGGACTGATTTGTTATTTTTTTCATAAAAATGGTTTAGTTACGAACATATGAATTAAATATGTTATGTGAAGTTAAAAAATTGATAAAAAGGATTTTATGGCTTGAGAATCCTATATAAGGTATATGCAAATTTTTTTATGAGAGTTTTGGTTATTGGTAATGAAATCTTATGAGTTTGGCATTTTAGGATGATTAAATGCATTAATTAGTAAAGTATAAATAATTAAAATAAATTATTTATAAGTTTAAGAAATGATTAAAATATTGTGGTAATATTAATAATATTAGATTATAAGATTATTAAGTTATTTATAATATTTGGATTAAGGTGTTATAAATATTGATATGGATTTTATTGTGAAACTTTATCTTTTTGTGCCGGAGTTACTATTCACGTATACGACACTATTCATGTATATGGCACTACTTGCGTATATGACATTATTTATGTAAATGGTACTATGTACGAATATGGAGTACTATTTACGAGTTAATATTCATGAGTTACTATTTATGAGTTACTATTCAAGGGTTACTATTTATGAGTTACTATTCACGGGGTACTATTTACCCAAAAAATATATTTCTTTTCTGTCCAAATTATTTTTGGTACATGAATATTATTCTTGAATTTTACTCCACAAAGCAGTATCATGTTGACAATTTGGATATTTTTTTAAACTCTGGATAAATTTAAAGTCTTTAATATTTATCCTTGATTTTGTTTGATTAATGCTTATATTATGATGAAAGTCATCTTTGGCTTACGTGCAAAGATGGACTGTTGATTATTGGTTTTACAGTTGTATATCTTTGGCTTACATGCAAAGATGAACTATTGATTGATGAGTATCTTTGGCTTATGTGCATAGATGAACTATTTATTGGTATGATTATGACCAGGGATCATTCGGTATAATCATGACCCGTAATGTTATAGATGATGTGGTAAAAGTCCTCATTGGCCCGTAGTTCATTGATGGACAGTTATTGGTATGATTATCACCAGGAATTATTCGGTATAATCATGACCATTGATGATTACATGAATATCCTTGGTCGTAGTACAGGGATGATTCGATGATATAGATTATTTATTAAGCTGAGTCTCAGCAATAACATATTGATTATACACTTTTAATTCGTAAAAGATAGTAGATATCATGCTCTACTTGACTCTTCTAAAATATAGTTGTATGTCTTTGGCCTGTAGTGCAAAGATGAATTGTTAATGAATATCTTTGGCCGTAGTCCAAAGATGAATTTATTAGTATGATTATGAGAAAGAATTGTGATTTGGTATAACCATGATTTTTGATGTTTCAGGTGAAGATATGTGATGAAAATTATCTTCGTCCTGGGTGCGAAGAGGAATTTAGAATCACAATTATGATTATGAGTTATTCATATGATTGTGGACAGGAATTGTTGATTGATGTTATAGGGACAAAACATTATTGGTGGACTTTTAACATGGAGAAGATAATAGACCTGATGGTCTATTTGACTCTTCTATTGGATTGCTCGTTCCGCTGTAACTATGGTTGAAAGGTTTTATCATCTACCATATGTTCTAAATATCTGATTTATTACTAATGAAGGCTATTGATGATGTAAATTATCTTTAGTAATGATATTCTTTACTGGGCTAGTTGTGCTCACCCTTTTTGCTTCACAATTCCTTTCAGGAAATGAGAATATAGCTGGGACGAGTCGGGGAATGGAGTGATGGTCCAGGATAAGTGGCTTTAGTAGTCCTCACTATTCTATAAAATAGTGTGATAATAATTGTAATGAGGACTCCATTGAGAGTGGATATTGTCTAGAAGGCAATATTCTTGTTTAAACTCTCAGCTATGTTTTGTCGTATTTTGCACAACAGTTGTATAATTAAGTTTGTAGTTGAGTTCTGTACCATGTATTTGACGACTCAAGATGGGTGATGTGTACCTGTTTTGGGGGCGTCACAAATACTGCATTAATGACTCCATCATTTTTATCATCTCTGCACCAGGTTCCATGATGCATTGATGATATATAAAATACATTTTGATATATTTTAAATCATTTTTGTCTAGCCAAAGTAATTAGCATAGAATCTTCTTTAAATGATTCAAAACCATTGAAAATCAGTTTTAATGTTATCATGTGTTAACAGATTATGAGATGTTAGTGGCTCACAGTCCACATACACACCTTTGTCACCCTATGTTACTGATAAGAAAAATTCATTTTTTTAAAAGCACCATAGTACGAATTTAGCTTGATGTCAAAAATTTTAAAGTCTAGCATAGCTAGAAGATTTGGAATACATATGCTTTCACCATTATCTTCACTTTCTATAATGATCCATTACTTAATAATTATATCTATTCCTATCATCCTCAATTCTCCATTCATAACTTAGTTATACCCTAGTTCATCAAACTTACCACACTTTGGAAATCTAAGAAATTACCATAATCATATGAGTTTAGAAACTTATCCTAGTCAGACCATAGGCGTCCATTCGCCGAGGGGTTCAGAGCATACCATATGATTATGAGTCACGAGCTTACCATATGCATTAGTTTTAAGAACCGTACCTAATCTTAATATCATCTAACCTAATCTTATATTCTCTACCTATCCGTTATACACATGTGAAAAGAATCACCTTCTCAACAGGTGTATAGCAAATAATGTGACACAAACATTTAAATGATTATCGCTACCAGAAGCTAAGTGGTTGTTACACCAAGTACAATTCTCAGCCCATACAAAGAATCATACAACTTAGCTGCTGACATGAGTTCTCAATTGAAATCCCATATAATCCTAGCTTCCTCTTTACTAAATACAAATTTCATTTAATCTGTATCTCAACATTTACCACTCTTACCTGAGTTTACATCGTACCATTTCATAGTAAATTCTCTTTATAGCGTCAGGCTATAACTTCTTAATCATTTAATATATCATATGTTATTCAACAATTCAATTTGATCACGTCGTGATCTTATTTTGCAATTATTTCTTCTTATCATTATGATCGTTTTATACTGCGATCTTCTTATTCTTCTCTTTAATCATATTATATTATGATTTTATTTACACTTTTCATCTTATAGACATCGTCTATTTATTATCACTTTTCATCTTTATTACGGGAGTCAGGTAACTCAAGATTCTTATCTTTATATCTCTTCAAGATTCTTCTTTGAATCTTATTTATATTTTTCTTTACATTAATGATGAATTTCCTAAATTCATCTCTTATCACTTAAACTCAATCTGAGTTTATTCCTTATCATCATCTTCGCGGTTATAGCCTAAGGTACCCCTACCTAAGTTTTATAACCTACGGTTGATACCAACTGTGATGTCCCCAAATCCGGGTACTTTTTACCTCAGATCTTGTACGTTACGATACATCATTTCTATAACTACTGCGGAAAATATTAACATAAATTATTTATACAATAAACTTTTACAACATAATCCCCAAGGTTTACAACCTTAACTTAATACATACCTTTAATAACTTAAAAGGTTTACAATGTCATTTGCATCAGATAACTTGATAGTTCTAAATGTATAATAATCTAAACTTGGAATTCGCCTTTACCACTGTCGTTCTTCGAGCCTTTGTTTTAATCTGAAATTTGTTATCATGATATAGCAAGGATGAGCAACTATTTTGCCCAGCAAGTTTAAGTACAATGAAGATATATCATGATTGAAAATGAATAAGCTTTCAATTTTTTAACAATGTAATATAATTAAGAAAGATCATGAATCAAAACTTCAATAACTGAAAAATTGAATAATTATGTTGAGTGGTCAACAATGACCATGAACAAATTTAACTGAACCTTATGGTAATGAAGGTGATCAGCCTCTCATACATGATGAACATATGCAACATGCACTGAGTGTGAATCAATAATCAAAGATGTGGAATAATTAATCCACTAGCATGCTTGAAACATAATAACTCGAGTTTGAGTTATGAGACTTTCCATAATGCAAATATTCAATAATAATATTAGATGTGGAAAAATCAACAACAATTATCCACTAACATGCTTGAAAAATAATAACCCGAGTTTGAGATAGAGAACTTGCCTGTTTGACGAGCTACGACTAACTAGCTTTAATTAAAACTCTTTGGAATGACCTAGCATTGACAATGTTGTTCTAATAATTAGTATTACATATAATTGTATGTCACACTTATGATATTATCTAGCAAATAATTCAATCACAATGTACACATAGTATAATGTACCATCATAAACCCTATAAGATAATTAATAAATCTTAGGTTAATGATTTTATAAATTTATAAGGTCTTTCTTAAGTAATTAACACTTATTAGATCCTTAAACAATTTATTATAACTGCTTAATTAATGAATCATTCAAATTATCTTTATTTATCTTCATTTAATTACCATTTAATATTAGTTAAATAGTAATTAATTAATTACCTTTAGTTATTATTTAATAAGTAATAGCTAATCACATCTACTTATTATTTAATGTTAATTAAATATTGAATAATTAATATTATTATTAAGTAATAATTAATTAATCATTTATCCTTGAATAATAAATAATTAATTTATTAGTCTTTAATCATTCATTACTATTAATAAATGAACAATTAATTAACCTTTGTCCTTATTTAATTTTAATTAATTATTTATCCTTGAATTTATTAATACTAACTCTACTTAATTATCACCCAATACTACTTAGATAATAATTAAATAGTTAATTACATTCAAATTTCATGTAATTAATTTAATAATCTATTAATTGCATTAAAAGTTATAAATTAGTAAGTTTAAAATGATTTTAAATGAATTTAAACCACTAATTACTAAATAATTAGCTAACGACCCAGAAAATTTTTGGATTAATTATCTTAATATTCTTTAGAATTTTAGAAAAATGTGGGTCCAAGAACCACCACCGAATCAAATGTAAAGTGGTTTAACCAACCACCGGAAAAAATCCGAATTCCGGTCTAAGTATCGCTAAACCGGTAAAGAGCTTTTGAGATTTTTTTGATTTTTTCCAGATCTGGGGTCCTTCACTAAAACTTGAATAAAATGAAATTTATAACTCCGATGTGGGTCCAATCAGACTCGTTGGATTCATATCTTCCCAAAATATAGTTTTCATTCATCAAACATCAAATTTAAATCTATTTTGGTCCCGGAAATTGGACCAGAAGTGACTGCTATTGCACATGAGTTCTTTAGTTGAGGTGTTTTAGTAATAAATCCATATCTCACTCATTTTTTAATATTTTTACATGCTTCCAAAGGGGTTTTGCTCTCAACTCATAGTTCTAGCATACCAAGAAGTAAAAACATAAAAACCATTTGTAGATTTAAAAATGAAAAGTAATGATCACCCCTTTAAATTAGGGTTTTCTCCAAAACTACTTTAGCTTCCTTTTTTCCAAAATTTTCCAACATAAACTATATAGATAAGCAAGATAAGAATATTATACACAAGATTTATCATTCATATGAGACTCTAGCCAATTAGAACTTGTCCTTCCATGAATCTCTCACAAGATCACATAGAGCATACATGACATAGAAACTAGGGTTTGGTTTTTACCTTGTCTTGTAAGATGCTCTTCTTTTCTTTCCAAAGTAGACTAGGAACTTGGGATGCATGAACAACATATTCCTCTTCCTCTCTAGAATCTGAACCTCTCCTCTCTCTCTTGCTCTCTTTGTGTTTTGATGGGTTGGGAGAAAATAGAAGAAGTAGAAGCATGGTGAAGAATAAAATGAAGAATGAAATGTTGGTGAAATGAAATGCGGTGCTAATATCCCCCATGTTTCTTTTGTCCCTTGGACAAAAGGGTTAGCCTTATCTCTTCTTAATCATGCCTAATCATGCCATTAAGGTTGCTAATTACATTTTCCACCAATGTGAGAATGACAAACTTGTCCTTGTGTGTAAGAGTTTCTACTTATGGAACTTGATTAACTTAATATTCTTGCCTTAAAAAGGCTAATGTGGCCAGCTATATATATGCTCACTAATTCCTCCATTTAGCTTTTATTTTAATGCATAAATTAGATTTATCAAAGGTCTAAAATACCCTTAATCAAGTGGGCTAAAGGTGGGCTTGCATTTTATTTTTTTTGGGCTTCTCCTATAATTATTTTGGGCTATGTAATAAACATAGTTTAACAATTCTAATATGTATTACCCTAATTATTTATTTAGGGTTTCTATTTTCAATCTTATGGAATTAATTACTTACACATATCTCTTTAATCAATAACCTAATTAGGTTTGCTTTAATTAGATTTAAAATTATTTACCACTTGAAATAGACAAAATTAATCTATTAAGTTAGTATAACTTTTAAATACTAACATTTTCTCAATACCATAACCCTTAGGTTATTTAAGTACCTTACCTAATATATAATTAGGTTATATGGCTTTCCTTTGATATTATATATAAAACATAACATACTTAAATTACATATTTATTTTATAATGGTAAAATAAATATGTTACACATAATTTCTTATACAAATACAATTAATTAAATACCCAAGATATTATAATATTCTATCCTTAGCTCGTTAACATAAATTCAATTAAGAATTTATTTACTTCCTTAAGATATTACGATAAATAAAATATCTTTTCTTTATTAAACTAATTTCATAAAATAATCTATTCTAATACTCTTTGGTAAAGTATATATAAATATTATATACTTAACCTGCCTATTTTTGCTTCATCACGCAAATTGTTCCCAATAATTTTATTTTCCCCCACTTAATAAATACATATATAATATATATTCATTAACTCCCAATTACTAGTTACACCAAACCTACACACATCACATATAGAAAAAAATTAATAATTTTATTTTCTCACATTATAAATTATTTATATCAATATATGTACATATAAAAAAAATATAATTTAATATATTTACCATATTACGTAAACATACATATTCTTCTTAAATCATAAAATGATTTATAAACTCATATATTAAACTAGACATTTAATTTAATGTCTAGTAACCATCTTAATACAGTTTGCTACATTCAATAAGTCTTTTTCATATGCCTTATCATATATATTATTCTGACTTGCCACGTTCTTATTTCTTTTTTATAAGATTTCTAACGCTTGATTATTACCAGCTTCTTATAATGAAGCTTTTCATTTATTCTTGTATGATTAATTTAAATAATCAATCCTCTTGTTTAGCTAAATCATATATAACACATCTCCAAGTTTATGTGTAAGAACCCAACTTTTTATAAATAAAATTTAATTTCCTCTATTCTTTATCTTGAAATAATAAGGTGTTAATTTAATATAATGTTTTGGTTATGGGTGAAATGTGCAAATTTTATAAAATAAGTAAGTGGTTATAAAATATTCATTGTTGTCTGGGAATATTCGTTTGGTCGTGGAATATTCTTGTTGTCGGGAAATATTCGTCCGATAGCGCAGCCATTTATGAGCCCCATAACGGAAAACAGTCGGAGGAAGAAAACGAGAAGTTTGAGTTTTTATAAATAACGGCATAGTTGTTACCATTAACACTATTGGAATATCTGGTGGTTAAAATACAGTAATACGCGTGGTTGCACAGTAGCACACGGTATTGTACAGTATTTTTGGATTATTGATTCTTACGTAAGGCACTACTCAATAATTGTTACAGTAATTACTGTTCAATATTTTATTTTATTGATTCAATAATTGTTACGTTAATATTTTATATTATTATTGTTTCAATAATTGTCACTGCACAGTATTTCCATTATCATATCAATAAGTCATATTATTTGAATAATATTATTAGATAACATTATTGGCAATGTCTAAGGAAGTTTTGTTAAGGAAAGGGGTTTGGTCACATAATTCCGCGCCAGTAAAGAGAAATCCTTATCGGAAAGCCCTTTTTTTCCTAGGAACGACATGGTTGTCATTATTGAGATTGTGTATTATTATTTATGAATAATTAATTATTGATTTATATGATAAGAAAATATTTATTTTATGTGGATATAAATGAAGGAATTAAAGTTGAGGTGTTTTATCAGTATTTTGTCAGAATAGAGGTGTTAAAAATCATCCGTATGTGGATTTCAGTCATTTTCCGTTGAGAATTTAGAAAAACTTTCTACTACAAAGTTGTAGATAATTAATTTTTTTATGGAATGGACATAAAATTCATATTTTTCTGATAAAAGGATATTTATTATGAATTATTGAAGTTTTGGAAATAAATATTTTTAATTAAAAAATGGGTGGGCCTCACTTTTGTTTTTGTTGGAAAAATACTGAATTTGGTGGGCCCCACTGGTGGTGTGTTGAATTTGGTCAAGAAGATGTGCGTAGAAATTTTTTAAATAATATTAATATTTTATTCATTAAGTCTGCTTTGGCGTTCTGGCATTTTCCTATAAATAGGGTGCTTTGTTAGAATTAAAAATCACACCAAAATCTAAAGTTTTCTCTCTCTATAATATCGAACATATTTTTGTGAGTATTTAGATACTTTGAGAGTTTTTATTCAGTGCATCAGCATTATATTCGATATTTCAGCTAGAAGTACTATTCTTTTGAGGTAAGGATGTTATTTTTTTCATAAATGATATTATTTCTTTCAATATCATTATACCGAAATATTGGTATGAATTTTATTATGAATTTTTTACCTTTTCATGTCGAGGTTACTATTCACGTATACGACACTATTCACGAATACGACACTATTCACAGAAAAAATAAATTTTTTTTTCTTTTGTCCAAGTTGTCTATTATGGTTACTATCTTTGATTGTATCCATGTTTTGATCTTCATTCTTGAGTTTTGCTCCACAATTATTTATTATGGAGTATTTTTGAACTTGGATAAACTAAAGTACGAATCCCTAATCTTTGTCTTTTTATCTCTCTGAATCGTTTTCTTGAAAATATTTTTATCATCCTCAGTCTTAAATGGTGATATAACTGAATATCTTTGACCTATAGTGCAAAGATGAATGATTACCTGATGAATATCTTTGGCCCGTAGTGCAAAGATGGACAGGTGTTGAGATGAACATGACCAACTGGTGATACGAATGAATATCTTTGGCCCGTAGTGCAAAGATGAATATTTGATTCAAGATGTATATTGATTGATGTTACATGGATAAAATATTGATGATGAACTTTAAAATCATAGAAGATAGTAGTCTTCATTCTCTACTTAACTCTTCTAATGAATTGTTGTTTCCGCTGCAATTGTTGATCTATAACTTGTTGTCTATTGTATTCTATCATATTTTTACTTGTTGAGGACTAAAGATACTTTTTTCTACATTATCTTAGTCATAATATTCTTTACTGGGCTAGTTGAGCTCATCTTTTTCCTTTTTGTTCCATTTTTCTTCTTAGGAGGCGAGAATATATCGGGAATTAGTCGGGGTATGGAGTGATGGTTCGAGACAATTATTTTAGCAGTCCTCGCTATTTTATAAAATAGTGTATCAATAATTGTAATGATGACTTATTTGAGTTTGGATATTGTCTAGAAGACAATATTTGTATTAAAACTCACAGTGTATGTGTTGTCGTATTTTGTACAACAATTGTAATAATGAAGTTTGTAGTTATTTTTTGTACCATGTATTTGGCGACTCATAATGAGTTGGGTGGATTGGACCTATTTTGGGGGCGTCATAATATGCGTATCTATACATATAGACATTTAATTTAATCTAATAATATCTCTTCATTTGAAATTTATTTCTTTAAATAAATTTTTCATATACAAAAATCTCTTACTATGTTTTGAATTTTCACAACCCTTATTTTCTCAATTCTTTTTCAAATAGTAAACCATTATAGGTTCTTCTTAAAAAGTTTAAATTATTCCTCTATTTTTTGTGACGCCCCCAAATTCGGGTATTTTCCAACCCGACATATGGTGCTACACGGTACTCATAATTATACAATCATTTCATTGAAATCACAACATAATGAATGTATTAACTATCCTTTTATTACAATCATAGTAAAATCCTTTCCCAAGTTCATAAACTGATTACATCATTTGTTGTTCGTAAGTATAATACATACAACAATACTAATCTATTACAAGATGTTTAACTATCCATCTTAGCCTTGCCTTTATCTCTCTTAGAATTCTCAGTACGTTCGGCTTTAACTGTAATCATATAATTAACGCAAGAAGTGAGCATAACTAGCTCAGCAAGTCTAACAAAGGATAATATCAATACCATATTCGTAAATTATATGATAATCTTTCATAACTGAACAAATAGTCACGAAGTATTACGAAACATTGACTAATACTTGACAATTCAATACACAAATCCCCAAATTATATAATAATTTAGGAATTCTGAACCGGTCAAAAGACCATGAACATTCACTTTCTGTTTTCATACTTGAAAAGGACATCATAGCACTAAGGCTGTACATCCGACATTTCTTACGAGCACTTCTAGGTGATCAACCTATAGTACTCTATGTTGATCAACATTCATTCGTTAAACGTATTTACATTTACGATTTGGCAAACTCACGTGCCCATCGAATAAATGATGAAAAATACTTTTTTTTGTTCATAGACAAACTTACCTTTGAATCTGTACCAAATACTTGGCATAGGATAGCGTTATCATTTCTATATAGAAAGACATGTATACAAATCAATCTATCTCTTACGAATAGTCTAGCTGAATTAAAACTGGCATTAACCATTTCTTTAAAATTCTTCATGCAACTCATTATATGAATCCCAGAAAACTCGACTAACACGAAGGTTAGACAAGCGTTAAGAAAACTTGCCTTCTAGCGTCTTCAAATAATTTATTCAACAGTTCTCAGTCTTTACAAAATCTACATGATATATTCACATAGCATATTGTAATTAGTTACCAAACAATCTCATCACATTGTTATTACCAGCTTCTTTCTCTTCTATGTCTTAGTTGACTTTATTTCATTAATAATGTCAATTCAACTCACCACCCTTTATCACGGCTTGTTAACGTTCTTACGTTACTAACTGAACTCGATCATCATTGGTGAAGTACCAATGTTGAATACCGTTAACGGTTTACTTATTAACACTTAGTGTTCTTTGTTTCCATACCAACAACTCGCGTTCAATTCCTAAGTTCATCATAATATGCGATTGTATATATAACATAGGAATAGTTTTAGTATGTTCATTAAGTATATAAACTTAACTTATAGTGGTCTTGAAACAATTGGGTTCAAACCTCACTTGTCCAACATTTCCCATGTCTTGGCTCATGGCCATATCCTATATGCAACATTGGCGTTATGACGCCATTCATGAGAGCTGCACCCTCGACCGGCATTGCGGCGGCGGAACGATATCGTGTGAATGGCATTCTGCGGCGCCACTCTTCAATAGCTCTCTAACATCGCATGCATGATGCTTGCACGGCACATATAGCTCTGTCTGGCATGCTATTTCGCACCTTAGACTCAGAAATTTTTGACAGTTAACTTTTTCGACGAACTTCTCGGGCTCATAACTTCTTCGTTATAAGTCCGAATTGGTCTTTTCAAAAGCCCATGACTCATAAATTACATACTTTATGCGTTCATGTAATATTTTTATATTTCTGAATCCGTTAACTCAAAATTCACTTCTAAGTTCATTATTAAGCGTTCGTTTATTGCTTATGAGCGTTCGATACTCGTTTTCTTCGTTTTAAGTCAGAATTCGATATTCTTGAGTCCACAACTCTTGAATAGCATATCTCACGTGTTGACATTGAAAACCAACATTTCAAAGTCTCATGGAAACTTTTGACTACTAATTCGAGATTTCTACGTTTTCGACGTTTAACGTCTAATTCCGCAAAATTCGCCATAACTTCGTTACTCGTGTTCTATTTGCCAAATCAAATGGAACAATTCCATTGATTCTTTATCTACATCCTAACCAAGCAAGATGAACATATCCTATCAAAGATGGTTTTCAATTTGTCCATCAACAACCATGTTCATCACTCAATATTTCCTACGGTTTAAACTTGCGTAAACCCTTACGATTTCTATTTACACATGACTTAACAATGTTTTAAACATTAAAATCCATCCTTATTCCTCCATAAAAGGCATGCTCCACCAATCTATGATTCTTTAGAACAAAGAAATCAAAAAGATGGAAAAACTAATATTTACGGAATATTACCTTTCCTTTCTTTGTGTTCTTGCTAAAACTTCTAATGTTTTGCTTCAAAGTAAGATGATTGCTTGTTTCTAGCTCTTTCTCTCTCTCAATATAAGTTGGAAAATCTTTGTAAACCAACAAATGACCAACTTAAGTTTTCTTTTATAGGTAAACCAAATGGAGGGTATTTTGGTCATTGTGTAACCTCCATACTATTCCCACCTCCACAACAACTTAGCCACCAAGTAAACACTTTACTTGGTGGCCAAGTGGCCAGCCCACATGCCCCATGGGTTTTACCCATTCGGTGACCCATCGGTTCGATCCGCGATTTGGTTTCTTGGATCGGGCTTAATTAAACTTAAAATCGAGCCTTAACTTGGGCTTGATTACTTAATTACTTGGGCTTGATATAATCCAAATCCAATTGAATCATACTAAGTCCTTAAACTATAAGTCCATTAACACCAATCATATTATACACGTATAATTTACGTATTCTCTTCGTATAATACTCGTACGCTATTCGTATTGTACGTCGTATTAAATCTTCATACTGTACTCGTTTGACGCCCCCAAATCTGGGTCTCCTCCAACCCTACAGATGGTGCTACACGGTACTACCATTCATTCATTCATTCAATTGAATAGTCTCAAAAGGACTAATATAACTTCTATATATCCAAAATAATATTACATTTCCCAGGTTCTTTGTAACCCATTCGTTTGTTCTTGTCATAATATTCAATATATTACAGACATTCAACTATTCTATTACATAAGCAATCTAAGGGTTCATCTTTGCCTTGCCCTTGTCCTTGCATGAACCTTCGATCCGCTCGATCTTAGCTGTGTTCATATGGTTCAAGCAAGAGTGAGCATGACTAGCTCAGCAAGTACTACAATTCTAATAAACAACATGCTTGAAACATAGAACTCATATATCTTCAGTAACTGAACAATAGTTACGAAGTACTATCGATAATTCAAAATAACACTTCTTTTAATTCAAAATGTTTTCCAACAACAATATTCAGTAGAATATCAACTAAGGCTCAAAACTATGAGCAGTTCATAATTTCTTTTGAAAAGGACAACCCAACACTAAGTCCGTAAGTCCGGCATAGCTTATGAGCACTTCTTGGTGATCAGCCCATAGTACTCTATATTGATCAACACTACATTCATTAAACGTGTATACATTTAAGTTGTGTCAACCTCACGTGCCTGTCGTTAAACGACAAAAATATTTTAGCATACTTGGTCTTCGATTGAAAACCATACCAATATAACTCGATAAACATAAATCATGCTTGACAGAATCATAATATAAGTCTGGCCGAAAGAGTTGGCTTTAGACTTCATCATTCAAGACTTCATGTGAAAGAATACATGAATTACAAAACTTGTCCAGACTGAACTGGAACAAGGGTTAGAATACTTGCCTTCAGCGTCTGCTTACTGATTAACACATGTACAATTTAAGTCTCTATGTTTCTACAATGCATGATCATATAACGTACCACATTCGGTCATATATAATCAAGTATGTATACTATTATATCTTACCCTTCATCTCAATGTAAATCCTGACTTAGATCTACTATTATGGGTTTCTGGCTTTCATTACGTCATTCACATTTCATTCATCTTCAATTGATTATTAACTCTTAACCATCATACTTAAGTGTCTTACAATGCCTTAACAATGTTATGCTTATATGTTAGTTCATTACTAACAAGTTTTCTTTCATTCTGTACTTGAAAACATTCTTTACTGACCATTGCCTAGGGATGGCGCTGCGGCGCCACCCACTGCCCTTCATCTCGCGATGCGGCGCGAGTTAGAAATGTCTAACATCCCAATCAGTACATGCTATATACACACTTTTTTTTATATATCGCACTATGGCGCTGAGTTAGCAAAGTGTGCTCAGACATCGTTATTGGCGGCAAGGCCCACTCATTTAGTTTTGGGTTGGCGCCATGGCATACCAACTCTGTGCTCTCGAATAGTTTTCAATTTTTGAAAATTTTACGAAACTCCCGGACTCATAAATTCTTCGTTATAAGTCTGAACTGGCTCGTTCAAAAGCCTACGGTTCACAAATTATATACTCTATACATTCATGCAAGAATTTTATCTATTTGACTTCGTTTGCTAAAATTTCGCCTATGAGTTCATTTTTAACGAAAACGATAAACGTCTGTGAACGTTCAACGCTCGTTTCTTTGTTCTAAGTTAGAATTCGGTCATTTTCAAGTCTGCAACTCTATAATGCCAAATATGACTTTTCTCTATCGAAAACCAACGTTTCTGACTTCAAACACGAAATACGACTTCCCTTCCAAGAATTTCACGAATTCGACGATTATCGTCCAATCGTGTGAATTCCGACAAAACTACATTCTTAATGATTCTAAATGGATTTTAACCAACATATAATCATTACAAGTTACTTATTACACCAACTTATAATCAAAGTAGGTTTTGACTTATTCTCATAAGTCAATGACTTATTTAACTTATGAACTACAATTCCTCATGCTTATAACTTACTATGAACTTAAGTCCATCAATTAATGTTCTCATGTTATATTCAATATACTAACATCATATGACAAACATATGATAAGTTCTTCATGATTCTAGCAACTTATTAAAGTTCAAGTTTCTTATTCAACTTATTCGACTTAAGTTCATTCCTTACTAACTTACTACAAGTTCTTAACAAATGATCTCCCTTCTCTATCAATCTTATCATAGAAGAGATGTAGATAAAAGATATGAGTCTTACCCTTGAAGACTATGACTTTAATTCACTTTGGAAAATCTAGCAAAAGTTAAAGTGGCTTATAAGTCTTAAGTGGCTTATTCTCTCTACCAAATAAGTTGCTTATCTTTGAGAGGAAAGTGTTTGATGAATAACAACCAACAAAATGAAATGGAGCCTTCTATTTATAGGTAACTCAAAGCTAAGGTAGAATGGTCTTTAAACATCCCACCTCCTTATTCCACCTCCTCATTCCACCTCCTCAATAACCTGCTTACTTTCCACCTCCTTACTATTCATTCCTTGCTCAACACAACACTTGGTCATCACACTAATTGTTTTCCCATCAAGTTTACCTACTTTACACTTGGATTTCCCTATGGATCATGGCTTCTCATAGGGCTTGTTAATTAAATCTAACTACTTCCTTATTGGGCTTATGCTACCATAGTTTGGACTCATGATCTATCAAACACTTGGGCTTGATTGTCACCTTCTATTGGACTTCTCTTATTAGGCTAATAATCCTACAAGTCCGTTACCTTAGATTTAACAACTTAACATTTATACCCCATGTATAATCCTCATATGCTAGCTCATATATTAATTCGTAATATATGTTATCTCATTCTTCATACATAATAGTACAATACGTCGTATTATACTTACATTCATTACCTTCATATAATGAATACACATTATACGATCATAACTTTTTTCCTTTAACGCTTAATAAACCTAACATTCCCAAATTAAGTCTGTATGCGAAATATTACGTTTTCCATACTTAGGTTATTATTACATAATCCATATCACCTTGATATTATAATATTACGTATTTCTCGGAAGTTCAAAAATAATTCCCGAGCAGAAATCTATGAATAGTGTTTTTTAAAAAATTTCTCAGAAAGTTTTTATTTTCGTCTTAGAAATTCAAACACTTTAATTCTCCTACGTAGTTAAAATACTACGGCATTCCAACGTTTCTAGGTTATAGAACGACATTCATCTTATCCACACGTAATAATAATAAATAATATTATTTTATTCATTATTAAAAGTATTTACAAAGGTTCGATTTTCTGGGGCGTTACACTCTCTCCCCCTTATAAGAATTTTGTCCCCAGAATCTCGCTAAAAAAATTACACAAATAAATGAGGGTAATTCTTTTTCATCATTTCTTCTAACTCCCACATTGCTTCTTCTGCATCGTGGTTCTTCCATATCACCTTTACCGAAGGTATGATTTTATTTCGCATGACTTTTTCTTTTCTATCAACAATTTGAATCGGCGTTTCCTCATACGTTAAGTCCTTCTCGATATGAATAGGCTCATATTCTATCACGTGCTTATAATCTGGCTTATAAAGACGAAACACGGATACGTGAAATACATTATGTATTCGTTCTAGGTCTGGAGGTAAGGCTATCATATAAGCTACCTCACCTACCCGTTTTAATACCTCAAAAGGTCGTATGAACCTTGGATTTAACTTTCCCTTCTTCCCAAAATGTATCTTTCCTTTCCAGGGAGATACTTTTAGGAATACGTACGAACCTACTTCAAACTCTCGATTCTCTCTATGCGGTTCCGTAAACTTCTTCTGTCTATCTTGAGCTGCTAGAAGACTCATTTGTATCTTCTTGACAATGTTCGCTATCTGTTGTACCAACTCTGGTCCCAACATTCGGCGTTCTCCTACCTCATCCCAATACAGTGGCGTTCTGCATTTCCTCCCATACAAAGCTTCGTAAGGTGGCATACCTATGCTTGCATGATAACTATTGTTATACGCAAACTCCACTAATGGTAGATGATCATCCCAACTACCTTGAAATCCATAATGCAAGATCTCAGCATATCTTCTAACGTTTGAATTGTCCTCTCGCTCTGTCCATCCGTTTGTGGATGATACGCTGTACTCAGCTTTAACTACGTTCCCAACTTCTCTTGTAGACTCCTCCAAAAGTTCGACGTGAATCGTGAATCACGATCTAACACAATCGATACAAGTACTCCATGTCTAGAGATTATTTCCTTAATATAGAGTCTAGCTAACTGGTCTAAGTTATACTTAACCCTAATTGGTAAAAAGTGAGCCGACTTCGTCAATCGGTCTACTATTACCCAGATCGCATCATACCCCTTCTGAGTAGTCGGAAGTCCTACCACAAAATCCATCGTGATATTCTCCCACTTCCACTCTGGGATTTCTAATAACTGTAGCAAGCCACTAGGTTGTTGATGTTCAGCCTTAACTCTCTGACAAGTCAAACACCTACTCACATATTCGGCGATCTCTCTCTTCTTGTTCAGCCACCAGAAACTCTGTTGAAGATCTTGATACATCTTAGTTCTACCAGGATGAATCGAAAACCTTGAACTATGAGCCTCTTGTAGAACCTTCTCCCTTAATTTCGTCTCATTCAGAACCCAAATTCTTCCTTCAAATCTTAATAACCCCTCGTTATCAAGACTGTACTTAGTCTCTTTTTCATTGGTTAATCGCTCCTTTACTCGATCACACTCATCCGTTCTGAGCTGCACCTCCTTGATTCTTTCTACGATAGTAGATTGCATCTCTGTCATAAAAAGTATCTACTCCGATTCACTTGGCAATGTCACTTCTATCTCCATCATAACCATCTCTGTTATTAACTCAGTTTGAGCCGTTAACATAGACAACTTTTCCCGACCCTTTCTACTTAAGGTGTGCAAGAACATAAGCTTTTCCAGTGGTGATACAGATTTCACAATTCGTAATCCTTTATCAACTCCAGCCATCTCCTCTGCCTCATATTCAACTCCTTCTGTGTGAAGATATATTTAAGACTTTTGTGGTCCATGTATATCTCACATTTTTCTCCATAAAGATAATGTCTCAATATCTTTAGAGCAAAAACTACTGCGCCCAGTTCCAGATCATGAGTAGGGTAAACTTTTTCATAATCCTTTAACTGCCTAGATGTATACGCAATGACCTTGTCATGCTTCATGAGCACGCAACCAAGTCCTCTATGCGAAGCATCGCTATAAACTACAAAATTTCATGTGTCATCGGGCAATGACAAAACAGGCGCTTCACTCAATCTCTTCTTTAGTTCTTGAAAATTGTCCTTGCACTTGTCAGTCCAAGCGTATTTCACCGTCTTCCTTGTTAAGTTAGTCAATGGAGTAGCTATCTTCGAAAAATCCTGGATGAATCTTCGATAGTAACCCGCTAACCCTAGGAAACTCCGCACCTCATTCGGCGTTTTTGGCTGTTCCCAATTCATCACGGCTTCCACCTTCGCTGGATCTACTGAAATTCCCTCATGTTCAATGACATGACCTAAAAACTGTACCTTCTCCAACCAAAATTCACACTTAGTGAATTTCGCATACAACTTCTCTTTTCTTAGTGTCTCTAACACTAATCTAAGGTGTTCAGTATGATCTTCTGGCGTCTTAGAATAGACTAGAATATCATCTATAAACACCATGACGAACTTGTGCAAATATTGTTTGAACACTTTATTCATCATATCCATAAATGCAGCTGGTGCATTTGTCAACTCAAACGACATCATCAGGAACTTGTAATGACCATAATGAGTCCTGAATGCTGTCTTTGGCACATCCTCCTTCCTAACCTTCAACTGATGATACCCCGTTCTTAAATCTATTTTAGAAAAATACTTAGCCCCTTCCAACTGATCAAAGAGATCATCGATCCTGGGCAATGGGTATTTATTCTTTATCATTAACTTATTCAACTCTCGATAGTCGATACACAGTCTTAACAATCCGTCCTTCTTCTTGACAAACAGTACCGGTGCTGTAATGCCCGAGAAAATCGGATTTATATGACAATTAAATTTTTATTTGATTATGTGAATTAAATGAATTTAATTGATTATTTTGTGAGTAAGCTATGTGAAGGTCATTCTATGACCTAGAATGTGCTAGCATGGTTAGTATTCTGGTTACGTGCTAGGAATATTTGTTTGGAATTTCCAAGACGAAAATAAATATTTTTCCGAGAAATTTCCGTAAAAACACTATTTATCTATTTCTGTTCGGGGAATTATTTTGAAACTCCGAGAAATCCGTAATGATAGAATATTGAGATATGATGGAATATCTGATAATATTTCATTTATAGCAAACGCAGTTTTCGCCTGCGGACTTAAAACCTAAGGGTTGAGTATATTGATTTCCGAGGAGGAAATAATATGCGTAGAAGGAATGGCGTTAGAGTTAATGCGAGTGTTATACATTTATGGTACTATTTAGTATCTATGTGTAATACGATGAGGAAATATGAAGTACGATACGATTATTGTACGTGTAGTATACGATGAGAATACGCGAATTGTACGTTTAGAATATGATTCGTATTATAGTATTAAGATTAAGTCTTAATGACTAAGTCATTTGAGTTGGATTTTATTAGTCCAATTATTAAATGACCAAGCCCAAGGAGATTAGTGGGTTAAGCCCAAGTCAAGGCCCAATGTTTATTTAGTTAAGCCCAATTCATTAAAATCGAACCGTGGATCGAACCGTGAGTCACCGAATGGGTAAAACCCATGGGGAAACCCATGGGATGAACCATGGCTAGTGGTGGGTCGGTCACCTTGGTGTGGACTCCAAGTAAAAGGCTTGGTCACCAAGTATTTTACTTGGTGACCACACATGAATAGTAAGGAGGTGATGTGTGTAATGTCCAAGTTACCCTCCATTCTCATTTACTATAAACAAGAAGGCACGGTTGGCCATTTGAGGGTTTAACAAATTCCAACCTAGATTATTTTGAGAGAGAAAGAGAGCTAGACTTATAAATCCTACACTTTGGAAGCTTGATCAAAGAGTTTTTCAAGAAAGTTTCATAAGAGTTCTTAAGGTATAATCATTACCTTTTATCTCCATCTCTTTTTGATTTTTATTTTATCTTGGAGAATCATAGATGGGTGGTATATATCTTGTATGAGGGATTAAAGATGGCTTACCATAGATTCAATCTCTATAAGTCATGAGATTATAAGAATCATAAGGTTTAAAATAGTTTTGAACCATGAAAATATTGTTTGTTGAGATTGATCGTTTATAAACGATTGAACTCCATCAATACGTTAGTAATTGCATCTTGATTGGTTAGGGTGTAGATATGAAATCCAGGGAGTATTCCATGTGATTTAGCTTAAAGAATGATAGTAACGAAGTTATGGCGGATTTTACGGAATTAGACGTTAAACGTCGAAAACGTTGAATTTCAGATTGGGGGTCAAAAGTTGTCGTGAGACTTGAAAATGTTGGTTTTCAATGTCAACACGTGAGATAGGGTGATTAAGAGTTGTGGGTTCTAGAATCGTCGGATTCCGACTTAAAACGAAGAAAACGAGTATTAAACGCTCTTTAACGTTTATGAACGTCTAAAAATGAACTCAATGGTGAATTTTGAGTTATCGGATTCGAAAGTGTTGAATTCTTATATGAACGCATAGATTATGTTATTTATGATGTGTAGGCTTTTGAACGGACCAAATTGGGCTTTTAACGAAGAAGTTATGGCCCCGGGAATTTCACAAAGTTTTAGAAAATTTGTTGGAATCTGGTACTGAGGTCTAGCGCCGTGGCGCCAGACATAGTGTTAAATGTCACACCGCAGCGCTGGCATAGTAAAGTTGAGCACTGCTAAATGGCACCGCAGCTCCATTGCTCCGCATCACACTGCAGCCGAGACGGAGCTCACATCGCTAATCAGCCGCATGCCAGCCCAGCCTAGTGTTATGTAGGTTACGCCGTCATGCAAAGTGCAAGGGCTTGGATTCTGACTTAGGTTTTCAACTGTAATTGTTTGGAGACCTATAGGGATAATGTTTGTACACTTCATAAGTGTATTTAAGCTATTCCTATACTATCTAAACTAGGGTATATGGTATGAAACTTATGAATGGAATGCTTATTAACAAGTTAAGAACGATGAACAAAGTTGGTACTTTATCAATGATGTTCAAGTCCGGTTAGTAACGTTAGTTGATTAACAAACCGGGACAAAGGGTAATAAGTCATGTTGACTTTAATAAAGTTATTAAGTTAACTAAGACTTAGAAGAGAAAGAAGCTTGTAGAAGCAATGTGAACATTGGTTTGATAGCTAATTACAGTGTGCTATGTGAATATATCATGTAGATTATGAAAGGCAAGTTTTCTTAACGCTTGTCTAACTTCCATGTTAGCCAAGTTTTATGTGATTCGTTGAACTGAATTGCAAGACTTGTTTTAAAGAAAGGGTCGATGCCAGATTTTAATTCGACTAGACTATTCGTAATATATAGATTGATTATGATTCATATCTTTCCATATAAAAATTTTAACGCTATCTTATGCCAAGTGATTGGTACGGATGTGAAGGTAAGGTTTGTCTATGAACAAACAAAAGTTTTTTTCATCGATTATTCGATGGGCACGTGACTTTGCCAAAAATATTAAACATAAATACGTTTAATGAATGAGTGTTGATCAACATAGAGTGCAATAGGCTGATCACCTAGAAGTGCTTGTAAGTTATCGGATGAACGACCTTAGTGCTGTGGACTCCTTTTCAAGTATGAAAAATGAAAGTTACTGTTCATGGTCTAACGACCGGTTCAGAATTCCTAATCTATTCTATACTTTGGGAATTGATGTTATGAATTGTTAAAGTATTATTGATTCATAATACTTCATAACTATTGTTCAGATATGTCGAAATTGTTATATGATTCATGAATGTGGTATTACTGTTATCCTTGATTAAACTTGTTGAGCTGTCATGCTCACTTCTTGCGTGAATTATATAAATACAGTTAAGGACGAACGTACTGTGAATGCCAAACGGGATAAGGGCAAAGCTGAGATGGATGCTTAGGCATTATGTAATAGTTTAGTAAGTTTGTAATTATTATACATTATGAACAAGGGACGATGTAACCGGTTTATGAACCTGGGAAGTATTATAATTTGATTGTAATAAAAGATAGTAATTACATTCATTTTGTTGTATTTCAATGGAATGATTGTATGGATGTTAGTACAGTGGAGCACCATATGTCGGGTTAGAAGATACCCGAATTTGGGGGCATCACAGGTTGGTATCAAAGCCTTAGGTTATAAAACTTAAGGGGGGGGGAAACTTTAGGCTAATAATCTCATAAGGAAGGTAAAGTCCAAGGAATGAAATTCAAGTCCATTGAATTAATAAGGTATTGAGATAACTCAGTATCGAAAGGATTAAAAGATGAAAATTGATCTTAAAGATATTAAATGTGATTTGTGCTTATACTATTGTGTATTATGTACTAATCAACGTGTTATGAGTTTTTAGATGTCAACCGATAGCTTGATGTTTAGAAACGTGGAAATAATAAGTGAGGTTTTAGTGAATCAAGTTGAGATAGTACCAATGCCAGTGGCGGAGGTACCAATAGTTGTACTAGATGACTCAGACATTGAGGAGTACATCTCTGAGGAGGAATACTCTGAGGAGACTATGGGTTTAGCATCATACCTTAACGAGATACTTGACGTGGAGGAGGAGATGCAGGCAACATCGGTTAATACGGTGGTGCCTACTTTAGAGCCAACACCTCCGGATGCAATGAGAGCATTGTATGAGGCCGTGTTGGATAGGAATGTGCATCTGCGCACAGTAGTAGAGACTCAAATTGAAGAGATAATCGCCCTTTATGAGGCGAAGGAATCTGCAGAGGCAGACTTTGAGTCAGAGCACGACGAGAAAGTACTTATGACTGATAAGGCTCGTGACTATAAGGATGAGGTCCTTGAGCTACAAAAGAAACTGGTTGAGAAAGACCAGAAGATAGCTAGGATGTCATACATCCACGAATGCGCTCATGAGGATTTCAAGCTGAAAATTGCTTGTTATTCTATTGAGTCAGGGCAGACTCGACATACCATAAGTCGAGATATAGTGTCGATTCTGGCAAATCAGAAATATGAGAATGTCGTTTGATAGTGTTAGTAGATCGTTAGATCTTTTTGTATATGGTGGTAGTGACGTAAAGCCCTCTTTTGTATAATTAAAGGGTAGTCTTTTGTAAATCCCAATTTTGTAGAAGGCAATCGCGGGATAGTATGTAATAGCTTTTGGCTAAGGGAACATGATGTAAATAGTTTTGACTATGAAAGCATATTTATATAATGAAGTTTTTATTAAATGTGCTTGTTGTGGTATGAATAGTTGTTATTGATTGAGAATGATAACCGAGTAGTTAAATAGATAATAACGAAGCTTTATTTATTTAATCAGAATTATGTCGTCGAGAAGGAGACAACGTAACCAAGAGGCCGAGTCTCATAATGAGAATCGGGGGGGGGGGGGGGTCCTAATAACCCTATGCAAGAGTTCGTTAATTTATTAACGGCTGCATTTAATGTGACAAATGAATTATTTGAATTGTGATTCTGGGGACAGAATCCTTGTAAGGAGGGAATGATGTAACATTCTAGAATTTTAATTGTTATATTAAATATTTATTGAATTATTTAAATATTTAATGGATGTGTTTATTGTTGAATAAATAATTGTTCAAATTTGAATTGATGTGATTAATTATTTGTTAAATAAATAATTAAGGAAAATTAATTATTTTGCTAATTTAATTTAATTATTAAGTTAGAGAATTTTGATTAATTGAATTACTATTCTTTTTATTGGAATTGTAATTAAAAAGGATGTGTTAGTTGATTAAATAAAGTTATAATTATATAGAAAATTATAATTTTGTGATATTGATTTATGTGTTAAAGTGATTTGATAAATTATTTTTAGAATTAATTTAATTAAGTTAATGTGTGACAAATAACCTTTTATAAAGGAGTTATTAAAATAACTTAAAGGAGTTGTAATTCCGTTGTGCCAAACAAGGCTTATGGCTTTTGATTTCAAAATTAATGGGTTATTTTTTTTAGTTAATAACCAAACAAGCCTTATGGCTTTTGATTTCAAAATTCACATCACTGATATCAGTTATGTTTATAATTATATTATATAATTAATATATATAATATCTATATACGTTATTTGTTAAGACGTATGTTAGAGGAGAGAGGTTAGAGAGAAGAAAGAAAACTCAGAGGAAGAAGAAGAAGAAGAAAAGAAGAGAGAAAGGAAGGCTAGAGATTGGAGAAGGAGAGGCTTGAGAGTAGAAAAGAATAATCATATCATCTTCTATCAAGGTATTCTCCTATTTCTTTTAGTTTTAAAAGTTTAGTTTTTATCTTCCCAAATTCTCTATAGAATCTTTGTGTAAGCATGAATTGTTGTTGTTATGTGGCTTTATATTGCATACTAGTGATGTTAAAATGATTTTCATAAGTTATAGTCAATAAATTGGTATTATGTATATGTTTGTGGAGAAAAGTATATTATAGAGAGTTTTTTTTGTGTAGTTAAAATAGAAATTATGGGTGGTTTAGTTGTTTTATTGATAAATTGGCTATTCAATTTGTTAGAGAATATATATACTTTGATAAAATGCTTTGAATGGGTGGTTTTGGTTGAGAAACAAAATTACAGTGTTTATTTTCATCAAAAATATCAAAAAGTGAGTTTTAGCCAAAAATAATGAATTTGGGTGTGTTAATTTTGTTGTTTATGTTGTTATATGAGTAGAAACATGTTAGTAGTTCTTGAATTTTGTTTACATGAAGTTGTTGTATGATTTACATGTTATTTGGTCTGTTAGAAACGAGCTTGTAGGCCAAAATTGGTTTTTTTCTGTCGTTGTTGCCGTCGTTCAGAGTCTCATAATTCAAGTAGCCATGGCCACGGACTTCATAATACCTTTAGTGGCGCCATCATACCATGCTTACTTGCAGAACGCGCTTTGTAGCCTTGATCTCCAGCCTTATATATGATGCCCACGCATGCATATGCACACCCACATGAATCGTAAATGGCCATAACGCGAAAGTTAAGTATCGGTCTAACAAAGGTACTTTTTTTACACACGAAAATTTTAAGAAAAGTTATGTGATGATAGTAGGACTGCTAAATGTTGATTTTAGTATTTCTATACTATGAATAAGTATGTTATTAACAATTAACTTGTGTTATAACTCGATTATGTGATTAAAAATCCAATTTTAAATGATGAACGTACTTAGTTATGTTTGTAAGATGGTAATGACTAATTATGTCATGTTGACATATGTTTATAGGATATTGTGATTTGTATTGATTTGGTTTAGCCTACGAGCAAGGCAAGTTCTCTAACTCTACTTTTAAAATTGTGCAAGCGCTTAAATTGTTCTTTGAGCAAGTGTTCTAATCCATTATCTTGATTGAATCAATTATTGTTTCCAATATAATAATGCAAGATTTCTAATTCTTTATCTTGTTGAACTATTTATTGTTTCAATTCGATTACCTTATGAATGATGCAAGCTTTCTAAACTTTGGTTTAATGTTGACAAGTTATTCTTGTATTTAACTTGTTGTTTAGCATGCACAACTATTTATACTAATGTTGAGCAATTTCATCGCTCAAACTGTTATGCATGCTTAGTACTCAATTCTAATTAACCTTGACTTAATATTGTTCAAGCAATGCATGTTATAGTTATTCAAAGTATATGCTATTAGATTATTCCTAAAGCATGATTTTGGTTTACCATGTTGATTCAATTACAATTATTCTGTAATATAATGTTATTAATTCAACTAGTCCTCTAGTTGATGATCGTTGAACTTCAAATTACCCTTGAAAGCTTATCCAAACCAAACTCTCTTTGGTGCGGACTTGTACTCCAAATACTGAGATGAACAACCCTATTATTATTAGGGGATAACTTACGCGTAGCGTTAAATGTTTGTGCACAATACATGGTACGAAGGGCTGATCCCCCTAAGTACGAGGAGTCCTTATAGTCTTATGACTGTTAAAGTTGGAGTTGAAAGATTACTCGCAACTGTGGACATAGTTCATGGTCTTATGACCCTCAGTTATAGTTATTCTACATTTTGGATTTCAGTTTCTGATTATTGATGATAGAGTACTATTCATTGTTGATGAGCCTATTATCGGCGCTATTATTATTATACTCCCTGTTGATTTCATATTGTATCCAAAGGAGCAAATTGTTTTGCTCACTCTTGCATATTTTAAAACTCATCAGCATCTAAAGAAGAGAAGGTAGATGAACCTTCGCTCAAGAAAGAAAAGGAAAAATGTGCAAGTGATGAAGACTTGTAATTTTTACTTTAGACTTTTATTATGATGATCTTAGACTTGGTTTTAATGATGTTTATTTAATTTCCGTGATTTGAATGATTGTATTTAAAGGTTATATAACCTCGGGAGATTTTTTTATGTAACCCTTTAATGGGAAAGGTTTTATTTATCCAGCTTTTATTGTGATTGGGTAGTTAGATATGAATGTTTGATTATGAACACCAAATCGTGGGGAATGAAGTACCGGATTTGGGGGTGTCATAGTCTATATCAAAGCCTTAGGTTATGAACCTTAGGTGGGGAAAAGCCTTAGAAGTAACCTTCAAAAGATAGTAATGATAAACTCTTACCAAGTTTTAAGGAAGAAGTAATAAAACACTTATGTGCTTATGTGTTTACAACTAATGTGCTCGTGAGAGTCGAGTAGTAATGATTAGTAACTAAAACTTAAAAATGTTGTTGTCGTCGATGACTAATGTTGGAGAACCAAACAAAGTTAGGGAGGAGGATCTCAAGATGCCTAGAGAGGAGGAATCTCATGACATTCAAGTGGTTTGGGAACAATCTGCTTCCACGAGAGTCACCCATCGCTCACAAAGTGGGTCGGTCGATGAGGATGATGAGATAGAGATGATTTATGAGGAGGAAGATCCCGTGGAGCCGCCATGATCGATGAAGAGGACGAGGAGGAAAGGATTCCACTTAACTCGATAGATGTCCGTATATACGATGAAGTGCATGACAGCAACGTGGAACTTCAAGATACTATCGAGGAATTACAAGAGATAGTAGCTGAGAAATAGGCCTCATTAGCACAGAAGGACGACGAGATCCAGGGTCGAGAAGAACGACTGAACAATGTTGAAGAAAATCTGGTTCACACTGAAGAAGAGAACGATCAAATGAGAGTAGAGGTTACAGAGTTGAAGAGCAAGTTGAGAGAGGAATCTGCAAAAAGGGCAAGAGTCGAAGACGCGTACCGTGAAGCTTACCAACAAGCCGAAATAGCAGAGGAAGACGCACAAGCAAAGAAAAGGAAGATGGAAGAAATGGATAACATGTTCAACATCGCGATTAATCGAGCTCAAGACCGGGTCATGGGTTATCCAATTCAGCTCGAGACGCTACCCTCGCTCATACTAGATCGTCGAACCATGTTCGAAAGTTATGGAAGAAGAGCGTCGTAAGGCTTTGCAAAGATCTTAATAGACAACTTAGGAAGTGAACTTGATTTATGATTTATGTTATGATAAGTATTATGTAAATCCCAAGTGTTATGCAACTTATGGGATATGATGATGATGTCCTAAAACTTTAGTAGTTCAGAAAATAATGTAAATAGCAAAGGATGCTATGAATATGATGTTTTTCAAAGAATTAAGTATGAATAAAAGTTATTATCTTCTTTATCCAAAGTGTTATGTGTTATGTGGTGAATACTTTTATGGGGGCAAGTTAATTAGAAATTACTTGAAAGAGTTGAGTAATAATCTAATGAGTGTATTTTTTAAATGTAAAATGCCTCCAAGACGCCAACCACCCCATCGTGAGAACCACCAAGGAACCAACAACGATAATGTCAAGCTAACCCCGCTCAAAGAACTGGTGACGTTATCGACAAAAAAGTAATCGCAAAATCAACCACAGAATCAACCTCGTAACCAAGGTGTTACGCTTAAGGACTTCAAGGCGCGTTGGACCACCAGATTCTGTGGGTCCATGAATCCAAATTGAAGCACATACTTAGATTATGGAAATCGAGAAGGTTTTTGATGTGGCTAGGGTAGAGAGAATCGTAAGACCGCTTTTGCAACGCTTTATGTTGAAAGAGGAGGCTAGCTATTGGTGGCAGTGCCAACAAAACTCTGGGAAGGACCAGAGTAAGGACCTGATAGGTTTAAGGAGTTGTTTTTGAGACTTATTTCCCGTAGAGAGTTCAAGAGTCACCTAGAGGTCCAGCTTTTGAGTTAAAGCAAGGAACAATGCTTGCGTTTTAGTATGCCGCAAAAGTTCAATGAGTTGGCGAGGTTTGCGCCATATCAAGTCAAGATGCATTTGAACGCAAGGCAAGCGAAGAGGTTTGAGCAGGGACCAAACCCCGGTTGTACAAAGAGGGTTTCCCTGCTCCAATCAAGACATTTGCAAAGAAGATGGAGAAGGCGATTCTCACCGAAAGTGGAGGCGAGGCAGAATAAAGCATAATCAAGAGCAGAGAAAGAAGAAAAGTGAAGGTGAAGCTAAGAGTGGTGGTAACGGTAGAAGAATGGCAACAACATGAAGAGGAAGTGGAATGGAAATGGAGGAGCCGGAAATCAAAGAAAGAAACCAAAGAAAATAAGAAGTTCAAGCACGTGCTACGCATGCGAAAAGTTTCATAAGGGAGTGTGTTTGCCGGGAAGCGTGTATGCTTCAATTGTGGCTGTGAGGGTCACATCGCCCAAATTGCACTCAAGCTAAAAGAATGTGTGTTTCACGTATGGATCCAAGGATCACTTTGCTCGTGAATGCCCTAAGAAGAGATCTCGTGAGACAAATGGGAGCAAGGGAAATGCTAGTGGAGGTGCGCTGCTATTATTATGACCAACAACAACAAATAAGCCCACAAATGTAACCTTCAACATGACTCGCAAGATGTCAGGCAATCAAAGGATGTGGTGTCGTATTATCCCGATCAATGATATTGATGCTTATGTATTATTTGATTCGGTGCTACTTGCTCATTTATATCTCGATGAATTTGCTATGAGATTTAGGATTGCTTAAGTGAAGAATCAATTTCCTCCTAACATAGAAATCGCGAATAAGGAAGTAATTCCATTAGGTTCAGATACAAGAACCGTAGGGTGAACATTAAGGGAAATATTTTTATGGTAGATTTAATTCCAATTAGGCTTGGAGAGTTTGATGTTATTTTGGGAATGGACTGGTTGTTTAATTATGGAGCGATAATTGACCGCCAAAAGAAATGTGTAAACCTTATGACTCCACAAAGGTAGTATTCAATGGTAGCAAATCGCTTAGACAAATGAGATGTCTCGACGATTATGCAAGCCAAAAAAGTTGTTGAGTCGTATGTTGTGTGGGTTATTTAGCTTACATAGTCGATACTCGTAAGAAGGGTGCGAAACCGAAGAAATACCAAAGGTTAGGGAATTTATGGACGAGTTTCAGAGGATTTGCCAGACTTCCACCGACAGAGAAATCGAGTTCGTGATCGACTTAGCGCCAGAACCGCCCGATATCGAAAAGCCCCAGATAATGGCTCCGGTGGAGATGAAAGAACTGATGGTACAACTACAGAGCCGCTGGACAAGAAATACATTCAAATCAACCGAGTGTGTCACCGTGGGGAGCACCGTGTTATTCAGAAAGAAGAAGGATGGGTCAATGCGCTTTTGCATTGATTATAGAGAGTTAAACAAAGTCACTATTAAGAATAAATATCCATTGCCGAGAATAGATGACTTGTTTGATCAATCAAGGGTGCTAGATATTTCTCAAAATAGATTTGAGAAGTGGGTATCATCAACTCAAGGTAAGAAAGGAGGATGTACCAAGACGGCATTCAAACTCTGGTATGGACATTACGAATTTTTGGTGATGTCTTTTGGTTTGACAAACGCCTCGCAGCTGCTCATGGATTTGATGAATGTGGTGTTTAAACCATTTTTGGACAAGTTTGTGGTGGTGTTTATCGACGATATTCTCGTGTACTCTAAAACTCAAGAGGAACATGTGGAACATTTACGCCTAACGCCGAGAGACGCTAAGAAAAGAAAAGTTGTATGCGAAATTCTCTAAATGTGAATTTTGGTCGAACGTACACAATTTCTTGGGCACGAATTGACAAGGATGGAATTTCAAAGGATCCATCAAAGGTTGAAGTCGTGATAAATTGGGAACAACCGAGAACTCCATCGTAAGTGAGAAGTTTCTTGGGATTAGCAGGGTATTACAGATTTGGCTTATCCAGATTTCTCCAAGATTGCCACTCTGCTGACAAATTTAACGAGGAAATCAGAAAATTTGTTTGACGGAGAAGTGTGAAGAAAGTTTCCGTGAATTGAAAAAGAAGCTAAGTATGGCACCTGTGTTGTCACATACGATAATACAGAAATTTTGGTGTATGTACAAAGGATGCCTCACACAAAGGTTTAGGATGTGTCCTTATGCAAAATGGTAAAGTCATCATGATGCATCAAGACAATTGAAAGATTACGAAAAAGGGTATCCGACTCATGATTTAGAGTCAAGGCGGTTGTGTTTTGCTCAAGATATGGAGACACTATCTCTACGGAGAGAAATGTGAGATTTACATGCACTATAAAAAAGTCTCAAGTATATTTTCACACGTAAGACCTCGAATATGCGTCAAAGAAGATGGATGGAACCGATAAAAGATTATGATTGTGAGATCTTTTATCATCCGTGCAAAGCAAACGTGGTTGCAGATGCCTCTCGAGTAGAAAAGGCAGGAAAAGTTGATGTTGTTAATCGATAAGGAGGAGCTTATTACAAAGAATGTGTCAAGGTTAGAGTTGGAAATCAAATTTCCAAAAGAATCCGATGAGAAATTGTACCAGATAGAAGCTACCAAACTTTGGTGGACAAAGTGAAGAACGCCAACTACAGGATGAGGAATGCGTAAAAATAAGAGAAAGTGTGGTCGACGGAAAAGGAAGTGAAATACAAGGTTGATATCGATGGAATGCCGAGATTCGAGGGACGAACTGGGTTCCAAAGAAGCATTTTAGATTAAAGAGGTCATTTTGATGTAAGCTCATAGCTCGAGATATTCGATTCATCCAGAAGTACGAAAAATGTATCAAGATTTGAGACAACATTTTGGTGGCCAAACATGAAAAGAGACGCTTGCAGAATGCGCTGCAAAGTGCTTAACATATGTCGAGAGTCAAGGCCGAGCATCAAAGACCAAGCGGGTTACTTCAACCGCTGGAGATACCGAATGGAAATGGGAACATATCACAATGGATTTTGTGGTAGGTCTTCCAACAACTCGTAAAAGGATACGATGCGATATGGGTGATAGTGGTGATGATTGACAAAATCAGACACTTTTGCCAATAAAGATTAGATTCAATCTTGATCACCGGCAAAGTTATATGTTAAAGAGATCATGTTGAGACATGGAGTTCCAAAGGTCAATTGTGTCGATAGAGATCCGAGGTTCACATCAAACTTCCGAAGAGACTACAAGAATGTATGGGAACCCAAATATGAATGAGTACTACATATCATCCACAAAACAGATGGCCAAAGCGAAACGAACGATTCGTATATTGGAAGATATGTTGAGAGCATACGTCATGGATTTCAAAAGAAGTCGGGATGAACAATTATCATTGGTGGAATTTGCTTACAATAATAAATACTACCACGCTTAGCATCGCAGATGCCGCCATTTAAGCATTATTATACTACAGAAGTGCCAAACTCCACCGTGGCCGGGATGAAGTCTGAGAACGCCAACTATTAGGACCAAAATCGGTACAACAAACCGCCGAGGTTGTCAAACTCATCGTAACAAGATTGATAGTTGCTCAAGATAGATAAAGAAATATGTCGATCAACACGCATAAGATCGTGTATTCGACATATAGAGATTTCGTATTCCTAAAGGTTTCTCCTCGAAGGGAAAAATTCATTTGGTAAGAAGGGGAAACTAAGTCCGAGATTTATTGACCCTTCAAGTGTCATGCGAAGGTTGGAGAGGTGGCTTACGAGGTAGCTCTACCTCCGAGTTGCAAAACATTCATAATATTTTTCACGTGTTTGCAGCACGCACCATACAAACCCGATTACAAGCACGTGATCGAGTACGAACCATTACAGCTTTTGAGAAAGACTTGTCCTATGAAGAGGTTCCTATCCGTTAGTCGATGTGAAAGAAACAAGTGCTCAGAATAAGGTGATACCTTCAGAAGGTAGTATGGAGGAACCACAATGTCGAAGAGGCCACGGGGAACTCAAGTCGAAATGATGAAGAATTACCCCGAAGTTATTTGTTTAATCAGGTCTTCGATTCTCGGGGATGTAATCTTTATAAGTAGGGGAGATTGTGACGAAATGAATTGTTTGAATTGTGATTCGGGGACAGAATCCTCAGAAGGAGGAATGATGTAACATTCTAGAATTTTAATTGTTATATTAAATATTTATTGAATTATTTAAATATTTAATGGATGTGTTTATTGTTGAATAAATAATTGTTCAAATTTGAATCGATGTGGTTAATTATTTGTTAAATAAATAATTAAGGAAAATTAATTATTTTGCTAATTTAATTTAATTATTAAGTTAGAGAATTTTGATTAATTGAATTACTATTCTTTTATTGAATTTGTAATTAAAAAGGATGTGTTAGTTGATTAAATAAAGTTATAATTATATAGAAAATTATAATTTTGTGATATTGATTTATGTGTTAAAGTGATTTGATAAATTGTTTTTAGAATTAATTTAATTAAGTTAATGTGTGACAAATAACCTTTTATAAAGGAGTTATTAAAATAACTTAAAGGAGTTGTAATTCTGCTTTTGCCAAACAAGGCCTAATGCCTATTAAGTCTTTAATATAATTGTGTTTTACCAAACAGGTGTTAGGATTAATGGGTTATTTTTTTTAGTTAGTAACCAAACAAGCCTTATGGCTTTTGATTTCAAAATTCACATAACCGATATCGCTTATGTTTATAATTATATTATATAATTAATATATATAATATCTATATAATGCTATTTGTTAAGACGATGTTAGAGGAGAGAGGTTAGAGAGAAAGAAGAAAGAAAACTCAGAAGAAGAAGAAAAGAAGAAGAAGAAGAAGAAGAAGAAGAAGAAGAAAGAAAGAGAGGAAGGCTAGAGATTGGAGAAGGAGAGGCTTGAGAGTAGAAAAGAATAGCCATATCATCTTCTATCAAGGTATTCTCCTATTTCTTTTAGTTTTAAAAGTTTAGTTTTTATCTTCCCAAATTCTCTCAGAATCTTTGTGTAAGCATGAATTGTTGTTGTTATGTGGCTTTATATTGCATACTAGTGATGTTAAAAAATGATTTCATAAGTTATAGTCAATAAATTGGTATTATGTATATGTTTGTGGAGAAAAAGTATTTTACAGAGAGTTTTTTTATATATATATATTGTAGTTAAAATAGAAATTATGGGTGGTTTAGTTGTTTTATTGATAAATTGGCTATTCAATTTGTTAGAGTATATATATACTTTGATAAAATGCTTTGAATTAGTGGTTTTGGTTGAGAAACAAAATTACAAAGTTTTATTTTCATCAAAAATATCAAAAAGTGAGTTTTAGCCAAAAATAATGAATTTGGGTGTGTTAATTTTGTTGTTTATGTTGTTATATGAGTAGAAACATGTTAGGAGTTCTTGAATTTTGTTTACATGAAGTTGTTGTATGATTTACATGCTATTTGGTCTGTTAAAAATGAGCTTGTAGGCCAAAATTGGCTTTTTTCTCGTCATCACATCGGTCGCTCACCGAGGTTCAGCAATTCAATGCACAACATGCCATTTGTAAGATTTTTGTGAAATAATACTTTGCTTACGCCATCAGCATGCGCCTTGTAGCCTTGATCTCCAACCGCAGCAATACCATGCTCATGCGTCAGTATCACGACACCACAAGTAAAAATGAGCCATGCCACGAAGAAAGTGAAGTTATGTAATGGTCTCGACAAAGGTACTTTTTGTACACGAAAATTTTAAGAAAAGTTATATGATGATAGTAGGATCGCTAAATGTTGATTTTAGTATTTCTATACTATGAATAAGTATGTTATTAACAATTAACTTGTGTTATAACTCGATTATGTGATTAAAAATCCAATTTTAAATGATGAACGATTTAGTTATGTTTGTAAGATGGTAATGACTAATTATGTCATGATGACATATGTTTATAGGATATTGTGATTCGTATTGATTTGGTTTTTAGCCTACGACAAGCAAGGCAAGTTCTCTAACTCTACTTTTAAAATTGTGCAAGCGCTTAAATTGTTCTTTTTCGAGCAAGTGTTCTAATCCATTATCTTGATTGAATCAATTATTGTTTCCAATATAATAATGCAAGATTTCTAATTCTTTATCTTGTTGAACTATTTATTGTTTCAATTCGATTACCTTATGAATGATGCAAGCTTTCTAAACTTTGGTTTAATGTTGATGTTATTCTTGTATTTAACTTGTTGTTTAGCATGCACAACTATTTATACTAATGTTGAGCAATTTCATCGCTCAAACTATTATGCATGCTTAGTACTCAATTCTAATTAACCTCGACTTAATATTGTTCAAGCAAGGCATGTTATAGTTATTCAAAGTATATGCTATTAGATTATTCCTAAAGCATGATTTTGGTTTACCATGTTGATTCAATTACAATTATTCTCAGAATATAATGTTATTAATTCAACTAGTCCTCTAGTTGATGATCGTTGAACTTCAAATTACCCTTGAAAGCTTATCCAAACCAAACTCTCTTTGGTGCGGACTTGTACTCCAAATACTGAGATGAACAACCCTATTATTATTAGGGGATAACTTACGCCAGTAGCTGTTAAATGTTTGTGCACAATACATGGTACGTAAGGGTCGATCCCCTAAGTACGAGGAGTCCTTATAGTCTTATGATCATAAAGTTGAGTTGAAAGATTACTCGCAATCGTGGATATAGTTCATGGTCTTATAACCTCGCTTATAGTTATTCTACATTTTGGATTTCAGCTTCGATTATTGATGATAGAGTACTATTCATTGTTGATGAGCCTATTATTGGTAGCTATTATTACTATACTCCTGCTGATTTCATATTGTATCCAAGTGAGTAATTGTTTTGCTCACTCTTGCATATTTTAAAACTCATTGCAAAGCCTAAAGAAGAGAAGGTAGATGAACCTTCGCTTAAAAAGGAAAGGGAAAAATGTGCAAGTGATGAAGACTTGTAATTTTTACTTTAGACTTTTTATTATGATGATCTTAGACTTGGTTTTAATGATGTTTATTTAATTTCCGCATTTATTTGAATGATTGTATTTAAAGGTTAGATAACCCGAGATTTTGTTTGATGTAACCCTTGGGAATAAAGGGAAAGGTTTTATTTATCCAGCTTTATTGGACTGATTGGGTCCCGAGTTAGATATGAATGTTTGATTATAACAAATGAACACCAAACTCTTGGGAATGAATGATGAAGGGAGAAGCCTGGGGGTGGCTTTGGGGGTGTCACTGTGTACTTTTAATATGACTGTCCAAGATGCGGTTACATCAACGGATGTGGTAGTAGGTATCATTCCGGTCAATAAGATAAATGCTTATGTGCTTTTTGACTCAGGTGCTACTTGTTCTTTTATAGCATGTGAATTTGCTAAGTGATTAGGTTTAATCCCTGAGAAGTTACCTATACCTTTAGACGTTAAGGTAGCCAATGAAGAGATAATCCCCATTGAATATATTCATAAGGATTGTTGCGTAGAAATTAGAGAGAATGAGTTATCGGTAGATTTGGTACCGATAAGTTTAAAAGAATTTGATGTAATTCGTGGTATGGATTGGTTGGTTAACCATAAGGCAATTATACATTGCCATAGGAAAAGGGTAAACCTTTGGCTTTCTAAGAAAACCAAGGTAGTGTTCTTCGATAGTAAATCACCGAGACGCTCTTGTTGTCTGTCTATGACACAAGCTAGGAAAATGTTGAGGAAAGGGTGTGTAGGTTATCTGTGCCATGTTGTGGATACCCAAAGGGTGGGATCATCCTTGGACCAGATACCTATAGTACAAGAGTTTGCGGATGTATTTCCGGAGGAGTTATCGGGTATTCCACCGGATAGGGAGGTTGAGTTTGTAATTGATCTGTTACCGGGAACGGCACCAGTTTCAAGGGCACCATATCGTATGGCGCCAGTTGAGATGAAGGAGTTAATGGTTCAATTACAGGAACTATTAGATAGGAAGTACATTCAACCAAGCGTGTCTCGTTGGGGAGCACCGGTGTTGTTTGTAAAGAAGAAGGACGGGTCGTTAAGACTTTGTATAGACTATCGAGAGTTGAACAAGTTAACGATTAAGAATAAATACCCATTGCCCAGGATAGATGATCTATTTGATCAGTTGAAAGGGGCAACGTATTTTTCTAAAATAGATTTACGCAAGGGTGAGGAAGGAGGATGTACCTAAGACGGCGTTCAGAACTCGTTATGGTCATTACGAGTTTCTGGTAATGTCGTTTGGGTTGACTAATGCACCAACTGCATTTATCGATATGATGAACAGAGTGTTCAAACAATATTTGGACAAGTTCGTCGTAGTGTTCATTGATGATATTCTAGTCTATTCAAAGATGCCAGAAGATCATGCAGAACATTTAAGAATAGTGTTGGAAACACTAAGGAAGGAGAAGTTGTATGCGAAATTCACGAAGTGTGAATTTTGGCTTGAGCGAGTGCAGTTTCTAGGGCATGTTATCGATAAAGATGACATTTTTGTAGATCCAACAAAGGTAGAAGCAGTGAATGAGTGGGAGCAACCGAAGACGCCAACTGAGGTTCAGAGTTTTCTGGGGTTAGCGGGATACCATAGAAGGTTCATTCCGAACTTTTATAAAATAGCTAATCCATTGACAAATCTGACAAGAAAGTCAGTGAAGTATGTGTGGACTAAAAAATGTGAGAACAGTTTTTAGGAATTGAAGAAGAGGTTAAGTGAGGCACCTGTATTGTCCTTACCCGACGATATAGGGAAATTTGTAGTGTATAGCGATGCTTCGCATAAAGGACTGGGTTGTGTTCTCATGCAGCATGGCAAAGTCATTGCGTATGCATCACGTCAATTGAAGGATTATGAGAAGGTCTATCCTACTCACGATCTGGAATTGGCAGCTGTAGTTTTTGTCTTAAAGATATGGAGGCATTATCTTTATGGTGAGAAGTGTGAGATATACACGGACCACAAAAGTCTGAAATATATCTTCACACAGAAGGAGTTTAATATGAGACAGAGAAGGTGGTTAGAATTAATCAAAGATTACGGATGTGATATTTTATATCATCCAGGAAAAGCGAATGTAGTTGCTGATACGCTAAGTAGAAAGGGTAGAGAGAAACTGTCAATGTTAACAACTCAGAATGAGTTGATAACAGCGATGGCAAGCATAGAGCTAGAATGTTAAGTTACCGGAGAAAGTGGTGGAAATGTTATTTTTCATGGAAACCCAACCGACCATAGCGGAACGGGTTAGGTGCGTACAATTGAGTAACGAGGAATGCCAGCTAATATAGAAGAGGATAGAAGATGAAGAGAAGACTAAGAATAACCACGATAAGGAGGGATTACTTCGTTTTGAAGGAAGAATTTGGGTTCCAAATGATCCCGAATTAAAGGAGGAAATAATGATGGATGCCCATAGTTCGAGGTACTCGATACATCCCGGTAGTACGAAGATGTATCAAGACCTTAGTCAGAACTTTTGGTGGCCGAACATGAAGAGGGAGATAGCAGAATACGTTAGTAGGTGCTTAACTTGTCAAAAAGTTAAGGCTGAACACCAACGCCCTAGCGGGTTATTGAAACCGTTAGAAATTCCAGAGTGGAAGTGGGAGCATATCACTATAGACTTTGTGGTGGGACTTCCAACAACCAGAAAAGGATATGATGCTATTTGGGTGATAGTGGATCGATTGACGAAATTGGCTCATTTTCTACCAATAGGGATCAAGTATAACTTGAATAGATTAGCTAAGCTGTATGTCAAGGAAATTATTTCCAGACATTGGGTACCTGTTTCGATTGTGTCAGATCGTGATCCACGATTCACATCGAATCTTTGGAGGAGTTTGCAAGAGCAAATGGGAACGCAGTTAAGATTGAGTACGGCGTATCATCCTCAGACAAATGGTCAGAGTGAAAGGAAAATTCAAACGCTAGAAGATATGTTAAGATCTTGCGTTATGGATTTCAAGGGGAGTTGGGACGAATATCTACCGTTGGTGGAATTTTTGTATAACAATAGTTTTCACGCTAGTATAGGCATGCCGCCTTACGAAGCGTTGTATGGAAGGAAGTGCCGAACTCCATTGTGTTGGGATGAGGTGGGTGAACGTCGGATGTTGGGACCTGAGATGGTACAGCAGACGGTGGACATGGTGAAGTTAATACGTACTCGATTAGTTGCTGCTCAAGATAGGCAGAGAAAGTATGCCAATCCTCACAGAGAAAAGAGAGAATTCGATGTAGGATCTTTTATTTTTCTAAAAGTATCGCCTTGGAAGGGGAAGATACTTTTTGGGAAGAAAGGGAAGTTAATTCCAAGGTTTGTAGGACCTTTTGAGATTTTAAGAAGGGTAGGAGAAGTAGCTTATGAAGTAGCTTTACCTCCTTAGATGGAACGCATTCATAATGTGTTTCATGTGTCAGTGTCGCGTCCTTATAAATCGGACTATAAACACGTGATAGAATATGAATATATCCAAATAGAGAAAGACTTATCCTACGAGGAACTTCCAGTTCAAATTATTGATAGGAAGGAACAAGTTTTAAGAAATAAGGTAATACCTTCAGTGAAGGTGTTATGGAGAAACCACAATGCTGAAGAAGCAACGTGGGAGCTCAAAAGTAAAATGATGGAAGATTTTTCTCATTTGTTTATGTAATTATAAGCTAAGATTCTGGGGACAGAATCCTTATAAGGGGGAGAGAATGTAACACCCGAGAAAATCAGATTTATATGACAATTAAATTTTTATTTGATTATGTGAATTAAATGAATTCAATTGATTATTTTGTGAGTAAGCTATGTGAAGGTCGTTCTATGACCTAGAATGTGCTAGCATGGTTAGTATTCTGGTTACGTGCTAGGAATATTTGTTTGGAATTTCCAAAACGAAAATAAATATTTTTCCGAGAAATTTCCGTAAAAACACTATTTATCCGTTTCTGTTCGGGGAATTAATTTGAAACTTCGAGAAACGTGTAATGATAGAATATCGAGATATGATGGAATATCTGATAATATTTCATTTATGGCAAACGCAGTTTTCGCCTACGGACTTAAAACCTAAGGGTTGCGTATATTGATTTTCGAGGAGGAAATAATATGCGTAAAAGGAATGGCGTTAGGGTTAATGCGAGTGTTATACATTTATGGTACTATTTAGTATCTATGTGTAATACGATGAGTAAATATGAAGTACGATACGATTATTATACGTGTAGTATACGATGAGAATACGCGAATTGTACGTTTAGAATATGATTCGTATTATAGTATTAAGATTAAGTCTTAATGACTAAGTCATTTGAGTTGGATTTTATTAGTCCAATTATTAAATGACCAAACCCAAGGAGATTAGTGGGTTAAGCCCAAGTCAAGGCCCAATGTTTATTTAGTTAAGCCCAATTCATTAAATTCGAACCGTGGATCGAACCATGGGTCACCGAATAGGTAAAACCCATGGGGCAACCCATGGGATGAACCATGGCTAGTGGTGGGCCAGCCACCTTGGTGTGGACTCCAAGTATAAGGCTTGGTCACCAAGTATTTTACTTGGTGACCACACATGAATAGTAAGGAGGTGATGTGTGTAACGTCCAAGTTACCCTCCATTCTCATTTACTATAAATAAGAAGGCAAGGTTGGCCATTTGAGGGTTTAACAAATTCCAACCTAGATTATTTTGAGAGAGAAAGAGAGCTAGACTTATAAATCCTACACTTTGGAAGCTTGATCAAAGAGTTTTTCAAGAAAGTTTCATAAGAGTTCTTAAGGTATAATCCTTACCTTTTATCTCCATCTCTTTTTGATTTTTCTTTTATCTTGGTGAATCATAGATGGATGGTATATGTCTTGTATGAGGTATTAAAGATGGCTTACCATAGATTCAATCTCTATAAGTCATGAGATTATAAGAATCATAAGGTTTAAAATAGTTTTGAACCATGAAAATATTGTTTGTTGAGATTGATTGTTTATAAACGATTGAACTCCATCAATATGTTAGTAATTGCATCTTGGTTGGTTATGGTGTAGATATGAAATCCATGGAGTATTCCATGTGATTTGGCTTAAAGAACGATAGTAACAAAGTTATGGCGGATTTCACGGAATTAGACGTTAAACGTCGAAAACGTTGAATTCCGGATTGGGGGTCAAAAGTTGTTGTTAGATTTGAAAATGTTGGTTTTCAATGTCAACATGTGAGATAGGGTGATTAAGAGTTGTGGGTTCGAGAATCGTCAGATTCTGACTTAAAACGAAGAAAACGAGCATTGAACGCTCTTTAACATTTACGAACGTCTAAAAATGAAGTCAATGGTGAATTTTAAGTTATCGGATTCAAAAGTGTTGAATTCTTATATGAACGCGTAGATTATGTTATTTATGACGTGTAGGCTTTTGAACGGACCAAATCGGGCTTTTAACGAAGAAGTTATGGCCCCGGGAATTTCACAAAGTTCTAGAAAATTTGTTGGAATCTGGTACTGAGGTTTGGCGCCGCGGCATCAGACATAGTGTTAAATGTCATCGCCACAATACGCAAGATAAGAAGTTGAGCACTCGCTAAATGGCGCCATAGCTTCCAATCGCTCAAGCGCCACTTGACACCAAGACGGGAGCCTTGCCATTGCTAACTGGCGCTGCAGCGCCAGTCTAGTGCTATGTAGGCCGCGCCGCAACGCGAGTGCAAGGGCTTGGATTCTGACTTAGGTTTTCAACTGTAATTATTTGGAGACCTACAGGGATAATGTTTGTACACTTCATAAGTGTATTAAAGCTATTCCTATACTATCTATACTAGGGTATATGGTATGAAACTTAGGAATGGAATGCTTATTAACAAGTTAAGAACGATGAACAAAGTTGGTACTTTTTCAATGATGTTCGAGTCCGGTTAGTAACGTTAGTTGATTAACAAACTGGGATAAAGGGTAATAAGTCATGTTGACTTTAATAAAGTTATTAAGTTAACTAAGACTTAGAAGAGAAAGAACCTTGTAGAAGCAATGTGAACATTAGTTTGATAACTAATTACAGTGTGCTATGTGAATATATCATGTAGATTCTGTAAAGGTTGTGGTCACGATTAAATTATTTGAAGACGCCGAAAAGGCAAGTTTTTCTTAACGCTTGTCTAACTTCCATGTTAGCCAAGTTTTATGTGATTCGTTGAACCCAATTACAAGACTTGTTTTAAAGAAAGGGTCGATGCGATTTTAATTCTTGGCTAGACTATTCGTAATATATAGATTGATTATGATTCATATCTTTCTATATAGAAATGTTAACACTATTTTATGCCAAGTGATTGGTATGGATGTGAAGGTAAGGTTTGTCTATGAACAAACAAAAGTATTTTTCATCTATTATTCGATGGGCACGCGAATTTGCCAAAAATATTAAACGTAAATACGTTTAATGAATGAGTGTTGATCAACATAGACTACAATAGGCCGATCACCTAGAAGTGCTCGTAAGTTATCGGATGAACTACTTTAGTCTCGTGGACTCCTTTTCAAGTATGAAAATGAAAGTTATCGCTCATGGTCTAACGAATTTGTTCAAAATTCCTAATCTATTCTATACTTTGGGAATTGATGTTATGAACTTTTAAAGTATTATTGATTCATAATACTTCATAATTATTGTTCAGTTATGTCGGAATTGTTATATGATTCACGAATGTGGTCATGCTCACTTCTTGCGTGAATTATATAACTGCAGTTAAGGACGAACGTACTGTGAATGCCAAACGGGATAAGGGCAAAGCTAAGATGGATGCTTAGGCATTATGTAATAGTTTAGTAAGTTTATAATTATTATACATTATGAACAAGGGACGATGTAACCGATTTATGAACCTGGAAAGTATTATAATTTGATTGTAATAAAAGATAGTAATTACATTCATTTTGTTGTATTTCAATGGAATGATTGTATGGATGTTAGTACAGTGGAGCACCATATGTCGGGTTGGAAGATAACCGAATTTGGGGGCATCACAGGTGCTCCCCACGGTGAAACACTCGATTGAATGTACTTCCTGTCTAACAGTTCTTACAACTGCACCATCAACTCCTTCATCTCCACTGGCGCCATACGATATGGTGCCCTGGAAACTGGTGTCGCTCCTGGTACAATGTTTATCACAAACTCTGTCTCTCTATCCGGCGGAAGACCCGGCAATTCACTCAGATATACATCGGCGAATTCTCTCATTACAGGTATTTGTTCCATGGTTGCTACCACTCTCTGGGTATCAACAACATGACACAGATAACCTACGCATCCCTTTCTCAGTAATTTCCTAGTTTGTGTCATGGTTAGACAACACGAACGTCCCGACGATCTATTACCGTAAAATACTACCCGAGATTATTCTAACGTCTTAATGTTCACACATTTATTTTGACAATCTATAATTGCCCCATGGTTTACTAACCAATCCATTCCGAGAATTACGTCGAATTCTCTTAACTTTATCGGTAACAAATCTACCGATAATTTACAACCCCGTATATCTACACAACAACTCTTATGAACATCTTCAACAGGAATTATTTCTTCGTTTTCTACCTTAATATTTAAAGGTATAGGCAACTTTTCGGGAAGTAATCCTAATCGTCTAGCAAAATCGCATCCTATAAACGAACAAGTAGCACCCGAATCAAACAACACGTACGCATTGATATCGTTGATCAGAATAATACCTGCGACGACGTCCCCTGATGTGACTACATCTTGGACTGTCATGTTAAAGGTACGACCCATCGGCCTACCCGGCTGCGCTGGTCCACTAATAGCTAACTTACCGTTATTAGCAGCCCGATTCCCGTCCGTCCCCTTCTTCGGGCAATTCTTTACCATGTGGTCAGTTGATCCACACACAAAGCATCAGTGGTTTTTCTTCGGACTCGGACAATTAGGCGCAATATGCCCCTCCTATCCACAGTTGTAACAGACGGTCTTCCCCTTGAGACATACTCCTAAGTGAGTCTTCCCACAGGTCTTGCAGGCCTCCGTTCTTCTCTTCGGGTCTCCTTGCTTCACTCCGGTATTCCCAGAGCTAAATACCTTCCTCTTCTGACCCTCTCCACTACCACTGGCTCCCTCGATCTTTACTCTTCCGTCAATTTTAACCTTGCTCTTCTTGTCCTTGTGGTATTGACTCAAAGCTTCACTACCACACTCGACGATTATTGCCTTCTCTAAAACGGTCCCAAAAGAAGTACTTTGGAACACCGATATGCGGTTATAGAGCCAGGGTTTCAAGCCCTGCTCGAACCGTCGCGCCTTCCTCACCTCAGTATCCACTTGATGTGGAGCGAACCTTGCTAGTTCATTAAACTTGGCGGCGTATTGGGGATCCGTCATTCCCCTTCTTTCAACTCCAAAAATTGCATCTCCATCCTCCCTTGCATGCTCGTGGGAAAGTAGTTCTCGAAGAATATCTCCTTGAACCTCTCCCACATCAGATTCGCTATCCTAGCCCTAGCCTAATTGGCTTCCCACCAAAAGTTTGCCTCTCCCTTCATCATATAGGTCGCAAAGGCAACCTTTTGGGCCTCATCGACATTTGCTATTACAAATGCCTTCTCTATCTCCTTAACCCATGTTTGGTCTTCAATAGGGTCCGTAGTTCCTTTGGACTCCGGCGGACCCACGCTCTTGAAATCCTTAAAGGTAGTAGCTCGTGCTACTCCCGAATTTATGGGGATATTAGCCCCTGTTCTATTAAAGGCAGCTGTTATTAAATTAACAAACTTCTGCATCGGATTAACCGGACCTCCCTCCCGTTGATTTACGCACACACCTTGATTATGTTGCACTCTTCTTGGCGGCATTTTGCTGATATAATAAACACATTTCGTTATTATTCCTTTCTTTATTAGTTATCATTAATATTAACAATAACTCCAACATCCATAACTCATTACTTTCCATAAAAAGGACTTATATTCATTCTTCGTAGTATAATACTACATCGGTTACATACACAGCATAAGCTGATTACATTACTTTCTCGTTATCGCTTTCCAAAAATTGGGATTTACAAAAGACTACCCTGTACTATACAAAAAAGGCTTTACGTCACTACTACTTATAAAATATTTACATACTACTCTAACTACTACTAGTCTACATCTGCCTCAAGGCATTCTCAAAATCTGCCTTGGCAGATCGGCAATGATATCACGGCTAATAGTATGCCGTGTTTGCCACACCTCCACAGGATATCCAGCTACCTATTGCTGGAAATCTGTATGAGAACTCCTATAGATATAGGACATCCTCCCTATCTTCTACACCTTGGTCTTTAGCTCCTCCTTGAGCTCAAAGACCTCGTGCTTTAAATTGTGGACTTTGTCCTTAGCCAAAATCCTTTCGTCATGTTCCTGCTCCCACATGGACTCGACATCAGTCTTGTCCTCTATAACCATTTGGAGCTCTACTTTCAGCTCCTTGACTTCCTAATAGTAATGGATATTTATATCCAACACTGACATGAAAAGAGACATCATTAACCCCTCAGGAGCTATCTCCGCTGCTATAGCTACTGGATTAAAGGACGTTGTCTCTACTTTCTCCTCTATCATCCCGTCGAATACTGGCATGTAGTCAGCATCATCTGAGTCTCCAGACTCAATAACCACAACTTCAGGCTCTGCCGCCATGGGGTTCGGTATAACCTCTACTTGGTTCATCGATTCTTCACTAATGGCTTGACCATCTACATACATTCCATTTACTCCTGACATCTACACAAAATAGTTAAGTTGATTAGTACACGTCAGTAGAATAATAAAAACACATAACATAATCATAATGCATTTTTATAAGGTTACTTTCTTCTTTTACTTCTTTGACCTCTCTTAAGGATATGACTTAAGGTTTTTAATCCCCCCTTAAGTTATATAACCTAATGCTTTGATACCAACCTGTAACGCCCCCAAATCCGGGTCTCTTCCAACCCGACAGATGGTGCTACACGGTACTACCATTCATTCATTCATTCAATTGAATAGTCTCAAAAGGACTAATATAACTTCTATATATCCAAAATAATATTACATTTTCCAGGTTCTTTGTAACCCATTCGTTTGTTCTTGTCATAATATTCAATATATTATAGACATTCAACTATTTTATTACATAAGCAATCTAAGGGTTCGTCTTCGCCTTGCCCTTGTCCTTGCACGAGCCTTCGATCTGCTCGATCTTAGCTGTGTTCATATGGTTCAAGCAAGAGTGAGCATGACTAGCTCAACAAGTACTACAATCTAATAAACAATATGCTTGAAACATAGAACTCATATATCTTCAGTAACTGAACAATAGTTACGAAGTACTATCGATAATTCAAAATAGCACTTCTTTTCATTCAAAATGTTTTCCAACAACAATATTCAGTAGAATATCAACTAAGGCTTAAAACTATGAGCAGTTCATAATTTCTTTTGAAAAGGACAACCCGACACTAAGTCTGTAAGTCCGGCATAGCTTACGAGCACTTCTGGGTGATCAGCCTATAGTACTCTATGTTGATCAACACTACATTCATTAAACGTGTATACGTTTAAGTTGTGGAAACCTCACATGCCTGTCGTTAAACGACAAAAATATTTTAGCATACTTGGTCTTCGATTGAAAATCATACCAATATAACTCGGTAAACATAAATCATGCTTGACAGAATCATAATATAAGTCTAGACGAAAGAGTTGGCTTTAGACTTCATCATTCAAGACTTCTTGTGAAAGAATACATGAATTACAAAACTTGTCGGTGAATCGGAACAAGGGTTAGAATACTTACCTTCAGCGTATAACTGCAGATTAACACACGTACACTTTAAGTCTCTACGTTTCTATAATACATGATCATATAACGTACCACATTCGTTCATATATAATCAAGTATGTATACTATTATATCTTACCCTTCATCTCAATGTAAATCCTGACTTAGATCTACTATTATAGGTTTCCGGCTTTCATTACGTCATTCACATTTCATTCATCTTCAATTGATTATTAACTCTTAACCATCATACTTAAGTGTCTTACAATGCCTTAACAATGTTATTCTTATATCTTAGTTCATTACTAACAAGTTTTCTTTCATTCTATACTTGAAAACATTCTTTACTGACCATTGCCTAGGGTTGGTGTCTTCTGGCGCCACCCATCCCTTTCATCTCATGTTGCATGCCTTGAAAGTTAGCAATGTCTAACATCCGGATCTGGCGATGCGGCGCCACACTTTGTTCATTATCTTGCGTTGTGGCGAAAGTTAGCGATGTGCTTTCGGACATCTTTATTGTGTCTTGGCGCGCCACTCATTTTGCCTTGGCTTGGCACCGCGTCACCAACTCTATGCCTCAGATAGTTTGCAATTTTTGAAAATTTTACGAAACTCCCGGACTCATAACTTCTTCGTTATAAGTCCGAATTTGCTCGTTCAAAAGCCTACGGTTCACAAATTACATACTTTATGTGTTCATGCAAGAATTTTATCTATTTAACTTCGTTTGATAAAATTTCACCTATGAGTTCATTTTTAACGAAAACAATAAATGTCCGTGAACGTTCAACGCTCATTTCTTCGTTCTAAGTCGGAATTCGGTCATTTTCGAGTCCGCAACTCTATAATTCCAAATATGACTTGTCTCCATCGAAAACCAACGTTTCCGACTTCAAACACAAAATACGACTTCTCTTCCGAGAATTTCACGAATTCGACAATTATCGTCCAATCGTGTGAATTCCGGCAAAACTACATTCTTAATGATTCTAAATGGATTTTAACCAACATATGATCATTACAAGTTACTTATTACACCAACTTATAATCAAAGTAGGTTTTGACTTATTCTCATAAGTCAATGACTTATTTAACTTATGAACTATAATTCCTCATGCTTATGACTTACTATGAACTTAAGTCCATCAATCAATGTTCTCATGCTATATTCAATATACTAACATCATATGACAAACATATGATAAGTTCTTCATGATTTTAGCAACTTATTAAAGTTCAAGTTGCTTATTCAACTTATTCGGCTTAAGTTCATTCCTTAATAACTTATTACATGTTCTTAACAAACGATCTCCCTTCTCTATCAATCCTATCATAGAAGAGATGTAGATAAAAGATATGAGTCTTACCCTTGAAGACTATGACTTTAATTCACTTTGGAAAATCTAGCAAAAGTTAAAGTGGCTTATAAGTTTTAAGTGGCTTATTCTCTCTACCAAATAAGTTGCTTATCTTTGAGAGGAAAGTGTTGGATGAATAACAACCAACAAAATGAAATGGAGCCTTCTATTTACAAGCAACTCAAAGCTAGGGTAGAATGGTCTTTAAACATCCCACCTCCTTATTCCACCTCCTCATTCCACCTCCTCAATAACCTGCTTACTTTCCACCTCCTTACTATTCATTCCTTGCTCAACACAACAATTGGTCATCACACTAATTGTTTGCCCATCAAATTTACCCACTTTACACTTGGATTGCCCCATGGATCATGGCTTCTCATAGGGCTTGTTAATTAAATCTAACTACTTCTTTATTGGGCTTATGCTACCATAGTTTGGACTCATTATCTATCAAACACTTGGGCTTGATTGTCACCTTCTATTGGACTTCTCTTATTAGGCTAATAATCCTATAAGTCCATTACCTTAGATTTAACAACTTAACATTTATACCCCATGTATAATCCTCATATGCTAGCTCGTATATTAATTCGTAATATACGTTATCTCATTCTTCATACATAATAGTACAACACATCATATTATACTTACATTCATTACCTTCATATAATGAATACACATTATACGATCATAACTTTCTTCCTTTAACGCTTAATAAACCTAACGTTCCCAAATTAAGTCCGCATGCGAAATATTACGTTTTCCATACTTAGGTTATTATTACATAATCCATATCACCTTGATATTATAACATTACGTATTTCTCGAAAGTTCAAAAATAATTCCATAGCAGAAATCTATGAATAGTGTTTTTCGGAAAATTTCTCGGAAAGCTTTTATTTTTGTCTTAGAAATTCAAACACTTTAATTCTCCCACGTAGTTAAAATACTACGACATTCTAACATTTTTAGGTTATAGAACGACATTCATCTTATCCACACGTAATAATAATAAATAATATTATTTTATTCATTATTAAAAGTATTTACAAAGGTTCGATTTTCTGGGGCGTTACAACTCGTATACTAGATAGTATCACACTCGTATATCGTACGCATAATCCTCGTAATTCATTATACGTATCTCATTTCCTTCTCGGAAATCATTCTTCCCAACCCTTAGGTTTTAAGTCCACAGGCGAAAACTTCGTTTGCCATAAATGAAATATTATTGGATATTCCATCTCGTCTTCATATTCTATCATTACGCGTTTCTCGGAATTTCAAACTCAATTCCCGAGCAGAAACGGATGAATAGTATTTTTACGAAAATTTCTCGAAAAACTTTTATTTTTGTCTTGGAAATTCAAAACAATTAATTCTAGCACATAGCCAGAATCCTAACCACATCTGCACATTCTAGGTCATAGAACGACCTTCACATAGCTTACTCAGATCAATAATCAATTAAATTCATTTAATTCACATAATCAAATAAAAATTTAATTCTCATATAAATTCGATTTTCTCGGGCGTTACATTTTTACTCTTGGTTTTGAACTTTAACATTTAACTTAATCATTCAAGATCCTCTAAATTTTCGGGTTGTCACAATAATTGAGTGACTTTTCACATAAGCATCAATAATCAATACTGTGTGCTACTATACAACCACGCGTATTGCTGTTCTTTTATCACCGGGTATTTCAACAGTTAACAGTAAAACTTCCGCCGTTATTTTTATAAAAAGATATTTCTGTCGTTTTCTAACTCCGACAGTAATTCCGTTGTGAGGTCCACCAATGATTGTGCCGTTGTACGAATATTTCCTGATAAAACGAATATTCTCTGACCAATCGAATATTTTATAACAACTTGCTTATTTTGCAAAATTTATAAATATTACCCACAACTATAACATTATATCAAATCCACATCATAATATTCAAAAATATATTTTGAGAAATTAAATCTTTATTCATAAAAGTTGGGGTCTTACAATAACTACATATCTAAACTGTGCGGATATTATCATTACTAATTTAATTATATTACAACATAATATTATACAGTTTAAAATATTTAAAACAAAATTAAAATAACAAATAATATCATTCATAACTTACTATGTTGATTTTATAATCCCCTTAATCACTACTTTTTCGATCTAAACGATTTTTATATTATCGTTACTTAATTATTATCTCCTAAAATCACTACTTTTTAATCCCACATTAATATTTTGATTTTATAATCCCCTAAATCACTACAAATGCTACAAAAATTTGATCATCGCACAACAATCTACTATCTTCTTATTATATTTTAATTTATTAATTGTACGTATAAATTTATTATTAATAAAATGAATAATCCCAACGCAACGCGCGGGTTTGTATCTAGTTCTATGTGCAATTATTTCTCCTAATTTTTGGTATTTAGCGTTTAGGAATTTTCATTTTTGAAAGCCTATACTATTGATTAGGGGAAACACTTAGGTTCTTCTTGTGTTGAGGGATAGACCTGAACATGTGACATTGCATAGTAAAGGAAGAGGTTTTACCATTAGACTATCACCTTTGGTCTGCAGTTAGGATTTAACTTTCTATAATTGATTTTCATGCTAGCTCCATAATTTGGTTATCCATATAAATTTTGGGATTCAAGGTGAAACGAAAATACAGCTTACTCTACTCAAATGTCAGTAAATATCTTACTTTTTTGTTGCTAAATATGTATATGTATGATCTTATAATTTTTATAACTTAATTTTTACTATGTAAGATTTGTCCATTATGTATAACAAAATAAAATATAAAATTTTGCAAGTATTTCACTATATCATAATAAATAGCCCCTCCTAGACCAAATTTCTGGGCCCGTCCCTGTCCATATATGCATTCCCCCATATATGCTTTCCCTTTGTTCAGTGAGTACATACTCCTACATCCGAGTCAATCGACATTATAGTGTATTTGGAATGAATGACAGAGGAGTTTGCCCTGCAACTTGCTAGCATTAGAAGTCTCTATGGTTGCAATATGTAACTTCCTCTATGCCAAGGATTAGCACCCGAAATAGTGACATGGCGAGACTCCCTCATTTACTGAAATAGATCTAGGATTGACACAACATGGAACAAATATGTAGACTCGATTAATCTTTTAAATACTGGACATATACATGGCAAGAACGCAGCAGAATGTGAATGTATGGCTATAAATTCCAAAATCCAGTGCTTACACATAGGTATGGATTTGAAAACAACAAAGAAACAAAGTATTCAGGCGTCGGCGCTGCCCAACCTGGGCTAGTAGATGTCATAGTTGTTGCGGTCTACTAACATCTCTGCAACTTAAGGCGCCTACGTCTGCCTAACGATTTATAGAACACTAAAAACTAACAGAAACATGAGGCCTACTGTACATAAAGAAGAACATCAAAGTCCTGTATTTAAAGTCTAGATACACATGAAAAGAGATGCCAAGATGGTTGCAATTAAGGCGGTAAGTCCTGTGCGGTAGTAGGTTCCTGCGCTATGGCTGTTGTGGTGGTTCCGAGCTGCCCCAGCTGCACCATATAAGGGAATGACGGCTGCACCTCCTGGTGTACGTGATCCACCACCACCATTTCCATTCTCAGCACTACCACCTGATTGGCCACCATTGTCAGTTCTTCCACCAGCACCACGAGCTATTGCACTGTGATGTGCTATGTTGGTACTGCCATCGTTCGAGCTATCATATTCATCTATTCCTTTATTTTTCTCCTGAAAATGAACTTTACAGGCAATGTTCTATTAGTTCCAACTGTAACAAGAAAGGTCTCTGCACAATATATGAAGTATAATTTTATTAATCAGAATGTGGATTTACGGAATTCGGCTACCAAGAAGTTGAAAATTGGTCAAGTCTCTGTCAAGGCTTATACGAAAATGTTGTATCCGTACGTGTAGACTGACCCAATAAGCATTTTGGATCACCTCATTACCTAAAAAGTTAAGCTATTAAGTTGATGTATCATACTTATTAACTCATCTACACTTTTAAATTTATCTAATGTGAGATTCATGTGAAATATCTCAACATACAGAAGTTGCATATGATTTCCCCTTTGTTAGACACCAACGTAACTTTTGTACTATAAGAATGCAACACTTTTTTCCTTGATTCAGATATATATAGTCCAGCGAATTGGTTCGCTGATGAACCGGTTATGGCAACAATTTGAACCGTCGTCATAGCTAATTTGTCGTGAACCGATATTTTCCATGTATATATATATATATAAACCTTGTGCAATGCCAAGTTGATATATTTAAATATGTGCTTGGGCTTGATCGATTCATAATTTCGTACAAGTTTTGTACTCTTATGATGCATAGAACTACAGAGATTTTAGAGGCTCAAGTGCTTTGGGTGGTGGTGAATGGTATGATAGGATGACACAATTATTACGTTAATCTATTCTATTGGAATGTACGAGGGCGAATCCATTTGATGGGTAGTGGGGGCAAGTGCACACTTTTTCCTCCTCGAAAAATGAATGTTACTGAAAAATAAATGTTATAATCTAATATCAATTTTTATGTCGGATTATAGTCATTTATTCATGAACACTAGAACACTGTCAAACAAGTTAATTGTATCCCCATACCAACTCGCATGGTGGTTGTTAGTCTTGGAAGGTGTAAAGATTATGAATATTAATTAGAATTGAAGTGTAGTGGGCTAGCACTTCTACGGAGTTATGAGAAGAAATTAATCAAATGATGGTAAAACACTACTCTCCCCCCCTCTATATAATTTACCTAAAAAATTAATGAAAATCTCAAATTTGTACCCACTGTTATTATTTTTTTCGAGTTATCTGGCCACAATGTTAACCCATCAAAGAAAAATTATTTAAAACATATTGTAATTTTTCTTTTTTATAATTTTACAAATTTAGTAATTGTTTGTGAATTTTTTACAATTGTTTAAAAGGATGCTATCATGCTATTTTTACAACAACGTCGACCAATCAAAAAAAATAAAAATTCAAAGAGTAATGAATGAATGATTGTTTAGTAACTTACATTATTGAGCATGATATTTTGTAACTATCGAAAATGAGTCTATCATGCAACAATTTCAAGTTACGGAATCTCAAAAAATGTTATTATAAATAATATATGAGTATTATTTAATTTTGTGATTTATTGTATTATATTTTTATTTTTTATTAAAAAATTCTTCAAATTTGACCTCACTGAACCAAGGGTTTGGATCCGTCCCTGGGAATATATCTCATTCCATCATCTCCCGTGAAATGAAAATCGAGGGATCAATTTTAATATTTCTTCAATCCAAACACAACATTAGTGTTCCATGCCCACCCAACTTTTTCTAAGTCAGTTTATGCTAATAACTAGGTTCCTTAACATGTTGAAACTGACAATTCAACCTAAAAAGGTAGCACCATTTTTTTCCCCTGTATGCAGGAATTTTGAAAAGGTATAGGGAGAATATACTACAGTTTATTTCTAATGACTTTGTCTTTTCTTCGACATTTTAAAATCTAAAGGTTGCACTAACCTATAAGTTCTATGAATATGGTCTCCCCTGTTTAGCTATTCTCGAAAGAATAATAATTCCCATGTATTGTTGTAGTCTGGGTTGTCTCTTAAACAAGGTTATATAGTTCGGATCATGATTCCATAAATTGCATTTGTATAGGTAGAGAGCTGCCATTATATAATACTTGTATAATAAAGGCCACATAAATGAAACTCTCTATCTATACTAATGCAATTAGTTTCTATATGACTATTCAAAACGAACTGTCTGGAATCCAAATCTAACATACATATGGTGGTTTGATCTAATATTTTCTTGTTGACTAGTTTGATAGTTTCAATTGTCAAGAAACAACTTTGTCCTAAAAACAGACCAAAGCCAAAAAAATAAAGCTGCAGAGTTTCTACAATCATTATTTGTGAATCATGTTTAACTAGCACTAATTCATCTTCCTTGTTTTATTTTTGCATCTGAGTTCTTGTTAAAATTTGAATTCCGAATCCAAACAGAGCTAAAATAACAGAGGAAATAAAGAAGATTAAGAAGAGTGAAATAAACCTGAATTAGGTAAGGTCTTGCTTTGTGGAAATAATGATGCACTAGAACAAAAGAAGAAGAGGGCCATTAGAAACATAGTTATTCTTGTATTTCCCATAGAGCTTTTCTTCCTCGTAATCCCATATATGTGCATCTTCTTAATCCTCTCTATTCCCCCTTTTATACATCTTGTTTAACTTTTTTTGCTTTCAGCTCCACTATCTTTCCTATGGAATCTTTAACAAAGTGGAGAAGATGATATTGTCTATTTTATTTTCAAAGGATCTTATTAACTACCTGTAAAAAGTTTATCAATGGGCTGAAGGGTTGGCATTTGGAATCATTGTACATTGTTTAAATGGACCCCATTAACTTTTTTATGGGCCATAGTAAGCAGTTCCATCTTTTTTGCTTCAATTAGTGAAATTATAACCGAGAACCGAGAGAATCCATATACTCCCCCCTTTCAAATTATACAATTATTATTAACTTCTAAAAGTTAATTTGAGACAATTTAAAATTTAAATTTAAGATGACTCATTAAAAATTATAAAACGATAAAATTTATGTTGTATTTGGATTGAAGGAATAAAATGAAGAACGAACTGAAATAATTTTAAGATATTTGAAGTGTATGTTTAGTTGTTGTTGGTGGTAGTGTGTTGTCATATAATGACAAAATTATCACATATATCTATTCTATTGTAATGAATTTTATTCCACATTTTTCACATGAAATAAAAAAACAAAGGGATGAAATAAATTTTCATTCCATTAGAATGATTTAACCTCTAAAATGATCATCAAATACACAATTTTTATTTCATTCATTCATTTATTTTATTCCATCAATTCAAATGTAGCATTACAATGAATAGTGTTTTTAGATAATTTACAATATTAATCATTATATTTATTAAAATAAAAAGAATTTATGTCAATTTTGAGTTTAAAGATATCTTAAGTTGATTTTAAAAAGTAAATAATGATCAAATAATATAAAATGGAGGAAATATTACTTTTAATTAAGTGCTTATTCGATTACCAACTTATGAAACATTTGGTGTATTTCTAGATCCAAACACACTTATATTGTTCATCTATAATTAGTTTATTTCAAACATAATTTATTTCAAAAATAACATATTTAACTTACAAACTGTGACGCCTCCAAATCCGGGTAACTTTAAACCCTAGATATTGTGCTACACACTATTGCGACATACGCATACATCTAACTGCATAATCTTAATGACACGAATGTAATTACTATATTATTACATCATATATGTTCATCCCATGTTCTATGACCAATACATGATTCAAAACATAATAATACTATCTGTTACATAATAATAGTATGTTATTACAAGTCTTCTATTAGTTCATCTTCTTCTTTCTTTTGTCCTTATCGAATCCTTCTATGCATTCAGCTTTAGCTGAAATCATATAATTCAAGTAAGAGTGACCATTTAATCGTTCAGCAAGTATGACAATTCAATAATAACAAATCAAGAGTTATATGATCTCATTCAACAAATGAATAATAGTTGTGAAATATACTGAATAAACATGCATAATTGATAAGTGGATTTTATATACACTTATCCGGTATCTTTTACTTGAATTAGTTGCTTATATTTATGTGTCTTAGTTACTTTTCATGCATTTTGTGTTTATTTTGTAGGTTATACGTTTGTGAGCGGTGTGAGCGACTATTGGTAAGGAAAAGCAAAGAAAACGCAAAGAAAAGCAAATCGAACATCATTTGGGCTTTCATGTTTACTTCATGTTCTTGATTTGGAACTTATCTTACATTGTAGAGCATCTTCTTAGCTTTCTGGAACATTTTGAATCATTGCAATCGGAGTTCGAATGCAAGAGTTATGATCGTTGTACCAACGGACGTCGAACTTCGCTGTTTTGAGTGATCATTTGCATAGCAGTCACTTCCAGCTCAATTTCAACCTTCGCCCGACCCGAATTTCTGAATCCTCAAAGAATGAAAGTTGTAGATCTCGTCGATATCTTCGATTTGATAGGTGGCATGCCCCGTAACTCCTCCCAGATCAACCTTGTGTGTTGTGCGTATATGGATTTTAGCCAACAAGTTTTTGGCGCCGTTGCCGGGGAATTAATTTAATAATTTTTACAAATATTAATTTCAATCAAATTAGTCTTAATTTAAACATTTTTATTTTTATTGTTAATTCTCTTTCTATATTTCTCTCTTTTCAGGTACCATGGATGACTTTGCGTATCAATGGCCATACACGTTCATGGCTCAACTAAGGGAAACATGGATTGATGGACTTAATACATCTTCTATAGAGCCAATACAAATTAAGGCAACTTCAAAGACGTGGGAGGTTCTCGCAGCCCAACGGAGTCGAATGATGGCAAAAATGACTCAACCAAGGGGAATGGAGATTGATAGACTCGCGACACTTTCCGCAATGTCAACATAGATTGAAGAACTTTCGAGGAGGTTGGATGTTATCGCAGCCCAACAAAGTCGAAGGATGGCAGTTATGTGTGACTATTGTGCTGGCAATCACCCGAGTAATCAATGCACCATCAATCATGGGCGATGACAAAGATGGTGGTAACTACCTCAATCGTAATGCATATGATAATTATGATCAAGTTTGGGGGTATCACCCGGACTCGTCATGGAGCTATACTTATGAAGACCAATACTACGCTCCAAATTCAACATACACACCAGAATTTTCATGTCCACCTCTATTACCACAAGAAGAAAAGCTAAATCTGAGGGATGTAATGTTGAAGTGCATAGCAAACATGGAGGAGATGCGTATTAGCCGAGAGTTGTCAAACCAAAATTTCAATAATTGGATGGAACAACGCTTCACTACCTCAACTAATGGTCCTCAATACATGGCTTCCGAGACTGAAACAGAAAATTTAAGGCTGGGGGAATCATTATCCAAGTTCATAGTAGCTGAGGAGAAGATGAGTAATCAAACGAGGTCAAGTCAAAATCTTGCAGATCAGATAGAGCAAATGACCAACGCCATAAACAACCTTCCTCCAAACACTTGGCTTTATGACAGGGATGACGAAATTGACGGAGAACCTGAACCAAATCTACAACTAGATGAGTCTCGAGATGTTGAAAAAGAGGAGACAAGTGGGGTTAATGACAACAAGGTCGGTGAAGAGCTAACTATGAGTACTAACGAGGATGAACCGATGTTATTAATGCCTCAACTGCCTTCTTCGACAAAGTTCAAGAATCCGGTTAGATTTGTAAAACCTTGTCCGCTAGGTAGTCATGTCATTGGCAATACTCCTTGTGACGTAAAAGCGAGTACAATTTTGAATCCATGGTAGGATGAGAAAGAGAAGATAGACGATGGTGAGCGACTATTGGTAAGGAAAAGCAAAGAAAACGCAAAGAAAAGCAAACCGGACATCATTTGGGCTTTCATGTTTACTTCATGTTCTTGGTTTGGAACTTATCTTACATTGTAGAGCATCGTCTTAGCTTTCCGGAATATTTTGAATCATTCCAATCGGAGTTCGGATGCAAGAGTTATGATCGTTGTACCAACGGACGTCGAACTTCGCTGTTTTGAGTGGTCATTTGCATAGCAGTCACTTCCAGCCCAATTTCAACCTTCTCCCGGCCCGAATTTCTGAATCCTCAAAGAATAAAAGTTGTAGATCTCGTCGATATCTTCGATTTGATAGGTGGAAGGCCCCGTAACTCCTCCCAGATCAAAAGTTATGGCCGTTTTATCAAGGGATGTTGTGACAGAAATTGTACCCCCACCGGGACGGGCTTTCCCTTAACAAAATACCACCGGGGGGCATAGCAAACTGCTAGACAAGAAGGACCCCCGCCCAGACAGGCCCCAATGAAAGCCTAAACCCGGTACAAGCTGGGGTACTCGTCAGAAAAAAGACGTTTTTTTGGCAAAATTTGAGTTCAGAAAGGATTGTTTTCGATCCAATTGACTCAAGGACTTCCAAGAGGACTTAAAGACATGTAAAAAGGCTTATAAAAGGGGAGAATAACAAGGAAGAGATTGGAGAGATTAGAGGAGAGAGAGCATTCCATTAGATTAGATTAGAGTAAATTAGATCAAAAAACTAGTTCTAATTAGATTTGGAGATTGAAGCAACTTGGAGACCATTGAAGATCAAGAGCAGGAGCTTGAGGAAGATGGAGATTTGTTTGACAAATGATTTACTCTTTACTTTACTCTTATTCTTATCTTTTAATGTGTTTTCAATTTTGGATTCTTAGTTTTAATTCAATGAACTAATTCTTTGTTTTAGATTACAATGGATCTTATTGTGTAGTTTATTTTAATATGCTTCGCTATCAATTATTATGTTCTATTGTGAGGATTGTCTATATTGATTTGAGCTTTAATCTATAAATTGCCTGATCAACAATTCTTTGTGGAGTTGGATGGAATCGAGAGAGGATATTCAAATCTAGACCTAGTTGATATAGCATGTGTTCAGGATTTTGTTAGTAGCTTAAACTTGATTCGTGTTAAGGTAGAGATATGCTTGACGCCGCATGTAATCGGATAGAGAACTTATTCTTCAACCTTCTTCAATTGTAATTCACATAAAGATATAGTGGGTTAGTTGATTAAGGTGTTTAATGGATTTCTATCTTGATTGTGGATTGACGTTAATACGGTATTAGTGCATCGAGAGGTGGTTAATACTACGTTCGTATTCTTGATTAACAATTCGGGATAGAGAATAATTGATGAGAAGTGTGTTAACTTAAATGAAACAATAAGTGAAGTTGTGATCTTAAATCTCCAGTCTTAATTTAATTAGTTGAATTTAATAGTAGTTTAATTTATATAATTTTAAATTCATTTGTTTAAATAAGATTGAGTTGGTTACGGGTTAGTACTTGGTGATTTTTATTAACTAATTCTCTGTGGGAACGATACTCGACTTGTCACTTTATTACTTGTTGACCACGTATACTTGCGTGTTGTGCGTATATAGATTTTACCCAACAATAATACACTGGGAAAAGAAATTATGTGTGTACACTTGATATATAATAATGTTATAATATGCCTATGTGAGTAGTAGAGATAATTATGGAACTACCCGGAGAATAATACTTAACTGCGTTATTTTACTGCGTGTATTTAATGTACATGAGTTATATAATGTGAGTACATAAATAAATCCCAAATTTCTTTGTGTAGTAGCATTTATACATTTATATTACATTATAGGAATTATAGTGTCCAAACCAAGCTTTAGTTGATCAAGTATGCTGAGATTTTTTTCTTGTCCCAAAATGAGTGTCACCATAGTACATGAACAGTAGTGTAACGATCCGGAATTTTAAATTATAATTTTAAATATTTATTGAATTATATAAATATTTATTTGAGGTGTTTATATATAACGATCCAGAATTTTAAATTATAATTTTAAATATTTATTGAATTATATAAATATTTATTTGAGGTGTTTATTGTTGAATAAATATTTATTGATGTGATGGTTGTTAGTAAATAATTGTGAATCTAAATTTATTAGATAAATTTTTAAATTAAATTAATTTATAATTTAGAGATTTGTAATATAACATGAGGTGTTATATTGATTTATAATTTAGAGATTTGTATTATAACATGAGGTGTTATATTGGATTAATAATTTAAAAGGGTATATTAAATTATCAAATAAAATTATAACATGAAATTATAATTTTGTGGTATTTAATAAAGTGGAAAATATTTATTTAAGATATAGTGTTTAACTAATGTATGCAATAATGTTGGATAAGGAAATTTAAATAAATAAGATGTAATTATAAATTATAAACTAAAATGTTTATTAAGATAAATTAAAAAGCGTTTAATTTAATTTTTGCCAAACAAGGTTTAAAATATTAATTCTTTAAAATTTAAAGGGTTTTGCCAAACAAAGCCTTATGGCTTTTGGACTTTTAAAATTTTAAATTTCTAATAATATAAATAAAACAAAATAAATAAATATAAAATAAAAATATAACATATACGTTATATTTGTAACTGATAATATAATAAGTATACATGTTATTATGTCTATCAGTTTTTTTAGTGTTATTACGCATACTAGTTGGTCAGTTGGTTATTGGTTAAGTCTGAGTTTTGAGAGAATTGAGAGAGCCTGAGATAGAATCAAGAAAGGAAATTCTGAGTTTGTCAAGCTATTCTCGGTGATTATCAAGGATTTCTTAAGCAACAAAAAGGTATTTCTTAGTGTATATATATATATATATATATATATATATAAATATATAAGTTTACGGCAAAGTTTTGATTATGCTCTGTGAATTCTATTTCTTCCGAATTGTTGTTATGTAACTAAGTTATGGTGGTTATATGTGATATAATGCTAGAGTTTATGTTTAAAAAAGGAAGTTGCATGCTAATTTCGGATAACAGTAGGAAAATTTTGACAGTATATGTATTTCGCATATGGCTTGTGTAAGTATTAATTTTAGTGGTTAATTTGTATGCTAAACTGAGATTTAGTCTTGTTATTGTTAGTTTGTTAAGAAACAAAGATAACGCAGTTTGAACGGTGGGATTTGGTGAAGAATTGGAATCACAGTGTTGATTTTTGGGATGAATGTCAAGAAAATTGAGTTTTTCATGAAAACATGGAATTTGAGAAATTAAACTAGTTTTAGTTGATGTTAAATTGTTATAATTGGTTGAAAATGTTAGCAAACATGTTTATGATAGTTTTGTGTCAATTGTTTGTGTTAATACTACTGTTTGGTGGGTGAAATTCGTGTTAGTTGGGCTAAAGTCGGCTATTGTTTATGTCGTTTCGCCTTTCTGTTTATTCTATGTATACGTATGCAATTGCCGCCATACCTCGGTTTGAGATATCGATGACACCTGCGATCTCAGACTTGGAATAGCAACATAACATGGGTTAGGGTTGTGTTAGCATGTCAAATGAGTATTGACAAGGTTACAACAACATAGTGAAATGTGGTTGTAATTCGAACGTTATAAAAAGTTGGTAAACGATGAAAGGGGCGTATTGTGATTTATTAAGCATGATAAATAATACATAGGTGTTGTGAAGGTTAACACTTGAATTTTCTGATATTTGAATAGTAGCTTAAGACTTGCGTTAACATAACAAGTCTAACTATAAATGCATATGTGTGGTATTTTAGTATGTCTAAGAGATATCGTGGCTCTAAACCTATGTGTAGGTGAACGTGAGTTTAATCTTATAGCTTACGCTCGAGGCAAGTTTTTAAACCTTATCTTTTTACATTAAGCAAGTTTCTTACTTTAAACTTCCATTTAAGCGAACTCTTGTGTTCTTGATCATTATTTGAGCAAGCTAGCTACACTTTGATTTCATTCGAACAAGATTTGAATTTTCAATATTTATTGATATATTCTAACTTGTTTATCGTTAGACAAGTTTCGTTATTTCCATTCGTGTATTATGAATGAAGTTTTCTTGAATTCTAATTCTAATGTTGAATTATCTTATTTCATTTACTTGACACAAGCTATTCTCATATTGAGCAAGCTTTATTTTTCAGCTTGCTATTACTTAATGTATATTCATATACTTCATAGTCCTAGCTTAATATTTTTCAAGCAAGGTTTATTGTCATTCAATACTTATGCATTGTAGTTGTTTCTAAGCATGAGTTCGAAATATAGTTAGTTCGCTTACACTTATTCATTGTTCCATATTATGTTACTATTGATCAACTGTTGTGTTATCAAACACTATTGATTCAACTAGTCCTCTAGTTGATGATCGTTAAACTTCAAATTACCCTTGAAAGCTTATCCAAACCAAATCTTCTTTTGTGCAGACTTGTACTCTAAATACTGAGATGAACAACCCTATTATTAGGGGATACTTTACGCTTAGCGTTGAAATATTTGTGCACAATACATTGTACGAAGGGCTGATCCCCCTAAGTACGAGGAGTTCTTATAGTCTTATGACTGTTAAAGTTGGAGAGATTACTCGCAACTGTGGACATAGTTCGTGGTCTTATGACCCTCAGATATTTATATTCCATATTTTGATTTCAGTCTTTGGTTATCATTGATAGAGTACTATTTAGTTTTGATGAGCCTATTTATTGGCAGCTATTATATTCTTGTTGACTCATTGATATATCTAGTGAGCATTTGTTTTGCTCACTCTTGCGTATTTATACACTCATTGCAACTAAAGTTGAGAAGGTAGATGAACCTTCAACTAGCAAAGGAAAGGGAAAAAATATACAAGTGATGCAGACTTGTAATTTTGTTTTATTGTTATAGACCTTTATATAATGATGTGATGTAATAATTTATTTCTGCACTTGAATGATGTTTAAGGTTAGACAACCTGGGATACTTTTGGATTTATTAATGTAACCCTATTTAAAGGGAGGATTTATGGTTTAAATATTATTTTATTTGGGTAGATAGTATGAATGTTTGGATAGTGAACACCAAATCTTGTGGGAATGAAGTACCTGGATTTGGGGGTGTCACAAGTTGGTATCAAAGCTTTAGGTTATGAACCTTAGGTGGGGAAAAGCCTTAGGAAGTAACCTTTGAAAAGATAGTGATGATAAACTCTTATCGAGTTTTAAGGAAGAAGTAATAAAATACTTATGTGCTTATGTGATTATAACTTATGTGCTTGTGAGTGTTGAGTAGTAATGATTAGTAATTAAAACTTAAATTTTGATTGACAGGATGGCTAATATAAGAGGATCCAATCAGGCTAGGGAGGAAGGATCCAGATGCCTAGAGAGGAGGAGCCTCGAGATATTCAGGTGATTTGGGAACAACTACTGCCACGGGAGACAGTTCCGTCGATCATAGTAGTTGAGCAGGAGAGAATACCTGATGAGGATGATGAGATAGAGACAGATGAGGAGGACCCCGTCGAGCTGTCACAGTCGGAGGATGAGGAGAATGAGGAGGAAGAGATTCCACTTAATTCGATTGTCGGCCATATGTACGACGAGGTGTATGATCGCAATGTGGAACTTCAAGATACTGTCGAAGAGTTACAAGAGATAGTAGCTGAATAGCATACCTCGATGATACAGAAGGACAACGAGATCTAGGATCGAGAGGAACGTCTGAATAACGTTGAAGAGAAGCTGGTTCAAACCGAAGGAGAGAACGAGCGAATGACAGCAAAGATTGCAGAGTTGAAGAACAAGTTGAAAGAGGAATCTACTAAGAGGGCAAGAGCTGAAGATGCATACAATGAAGCTTATCAACGTGCCGGAATAGTAGAGAGAGACGCACAAACAAAGAGGATGAAGATGGAAGAGATGAATAACGTATTCAACACCGTGATCAATCGAGCTCAGGATCGGGTCATGGGTTATCCCATTCAGTTCTAGACGCTACCATCATACATATTAGATCGCTGAACGATGTTCCAAAATATGGAGGAGGAGCATCGTAAGGCTGTGCAGCATCTTAGTAGGACATCGTAGGTTGATATGTAACTATTATGTGATTGATGAGTAAATAAGATGTAAATCCCTGGTATAATACAACCAATGGGATGTGATGATGATGAAGTAATCCTGCAACTATTATAGTTCAGGAAAGTAATGTAAATAGCAGTAATACTATTGTGTTGATGTTTTTTTTAAGATTATGAATGAATAAAAGTTATTGTTTTATTCAAAGTGTTATGTGTTATGTGATGATATTTTATGATGTGTAACTTAAGAACGTAATACTTAAGAAGTTGAATAGAATCTAATGGGTGAATCTTAATAGAAAATGCCTCCAAGACGTCAACCACCTCGATAGAGAGCCACTAAAGGAACCAATAACAATAATGTTGAAGATAATCCAGTTCAGCAATTCGTAACGCTACTGACAGGAGCATTAAAGAATCATCCATAGAATTAAGGTACAACTTTTAAGGATTTCAAGGCGGTTGGACCACCAGAATTACGTGGGTCCATGAATCCTGGTAAGGCTCAGACCTGGATCATGGAAATAGAGAAAGTTTTTAATGTTGCTAGGGTAGAGGATAACCAGAAGACTGCTTTTGCAACCTTCATGTTGAAAGCAGAGGCAAGTTATTGGTGGCAAGCCAATAAAACCCGAGGAGGTCAAGGGGTAATGTCGTGGGAAAGGTTCAAGGAAACATTTTTTGAGACCTATTTTCAAGAAAGTTCGAAGAGTCAGCTGGTAAATGGGTTTTATACCTACTTATTGGATGTCAATTCACGAGAACTATGCCCATCTCAAGTACATTTTAGTGTGTTTTTAGTTTCATTTTGTTTTGTTTTGCATTGTATGTACTGAGAACTCCTTTGGTGTAAAAGTACAGGAAATGGCATGAGCTCGGCGTTGGTAGATGATATGAGACTAATGGACGCATGACGCAAGGAACAAATGGAGATAAGCAACTAAGCATTGGTGAAGGAAGAAGGATCAGCAGTTGAACCAGAAGCAGTAGCAGCAGCAGAGCACAGAATGCAAATTACAGGAGCCGCGCGGTCGCGCGGCTACACAGGCTAAAGGACGCGCGCTCGCGCCATCACCCAAACAGAACTGACTTTACACTTGCGCGCTCGCGCAGTGCTTACAAAGGGACCGCGTGCATAGTTGACCAAAGCTGCTGACTTTATTTTAAATTTTAAAATTGAAGTGTTTGAGTTTGTATAAACGATAATTGTTGGCACCAGATGCATCTATCTTTAGTTTTTACGTGTTTTTCATAATAGAAAACTAGGGTTTTACTCTTTGAGCGATTTCCATTGATGAACCAAGCTTAGACTTATTATTTTCTACTTCTTCTTTGGGAATTCAATCATTGTGGATGAACTACTTTTATGTTGCTGGATATTAGTGAGGATTTGAATATCATGTTTGGATTATAATCAGCAATTGGGTTTGATCAATTCTATCTTATCTCATTCAATTGTTTAGTTATTTTCCATGTATTATTTTGATCCCATAATGGCTTTCGGTTCAGCGATGAACTAAACTCCATTATGGGATTCTAACAGATTTTAATATGTAGTTTAATTGATTGTGTGATTGCTGGACTGTTTGTGTATTAATAGGAATTTCTGTTATGGTTGATTCGAATGCATGAATGATTGATCACCATTCATTTTATATGCTTGTATGGAATTGAAAAATAATATGCAAGTATGGTTATAATCATGATAGCATGCGTATATAGGGCTGATTTGCTTAGCTTTATATTTCGTGAACCAGATAGACATATATTGTTTCACCGTATGAGTTATTATAAGGGCTTGTGCTTAAATTCAATATGACTGCAATTTCACATAGAAATATTATGAAGTTAGTTTTATTGATGATTACATGATGTCTATTGTATGTGGATGTTATGTAAGTAGGTCATAATACATTGAAAAATGGTTATGTCTACATTTGTGCTCTTGGCTATATTTCTGTGATACGTGAATAGTCTTGTAACGACCCGGAAATTCGGATTTTTCCAGAATTTAAGTTTAAAGAATTAGTTATTAATAAAAGGATTTTTTTTATTAATAATATTATGTGCTATGTGTTTATTAATCGTTCTAGAACCTAGGATGATTATAAGTTGGGAGGATTCTAGCTATGAGCTAGACTAAGCGATTAAGAATTTTCAAGACCAAAATGAAAATTTTCCGGGAACAAAATATTTCCGGGGAAAAAGACGAAATAGGCACTACTCACCCGACGAAACCTAAGGGTTAGGGTTTGAATAACCTAAGCCATTCTGAGAGTTCGGTATGTCGAAATGACATTCCGTCGAAAGATTTGACGATAATATGTCATGAAAAGTTAAGTAAGCCGATAAAAGTTTGTCTCAAAAAATGTGCAGAAATCGGACAAAATAAAAACGACGAAAAGTACTGCTATGTACTTTTCATTCGTTTAGCTACGTTAGAGTAAAACGTGAAGGAAAATTCTTAACGCCAAAAAGTGTTTTTCAGTTTTTCAAAAATCCGAAGAATACGTAAAAGTTAATTGGTAAAGGAAAGACGAAATATCCAAAAATATTTGGATTCCGAGAATCGCAGTTTTTAAAATTGTCGGACGAAAACCCGAAAGACGGAACCACGTAACTTAAAGGCTAAGTAGACTTAAGGGCTAAGTTAACTTAACACTTAAGTCATGAATAGTAAGGAGGTGTGAATAGTAAGGAGGTTAGGGGTGAAATGACTATTTTGCCCTAGCTTTGGAAATCTATAAATAGGAAGCTAGATTTCATTTAAATGAGATTTTTTAAAATCCTACACTAGAGAGAGAGTGAGGATTCTGATGGAGAGGGAGAAGGAAGAGCATGAGCATGATTGATCGGATCGAAAATGTTCGTGAAATAGAAAAGCTAGCAAATCGCCGATTTTGTCTAGCGGAAGAAAAATAAAGAGGAAAGGTATTAAAACCTAACTTCTATGTTAGATTTTCTTTTACTTTTATATGTTCAAAACATAGATTACTGAGAATGAGAAGTAGATGATGTTAGGTTTGATTTCATATGGTTGAAATCATGAGAAATAAAGAAAATAAGAATTTGAAGTTTAGTATATAAATTTCTTAAGGAAGTATAAGATTCGTAATGAATTAGAACGATCCGAGTGGATTATATCAACAAGTAGGTGAAATAAGTAAGGAATAATGTTTTATAACATCAAATTCCAATAAAAAGTGAAATCATAATCCAAAATATCGATTAAAATGAAGAACGAATGAAGAACACGAAGAACATGCGAAGAACACAAAGAACGTTGTTGATGGACAAATTTAAAACTATCGTAGGATAATTGTTGTTGATGGACAAGTTTAAAACCATCGCGTATAAGTTAGATGCATATTGCTTAGTCAGGAACAGTAGAAACGTTCATGAAGAACAGATTAAAATTAGCTATAACGAAGTTATGGCGAAAAATTTCGTAAAACACAAACGAGAATTAGAAAGTTAGTAAATGAACCCGAACATGTAGGGTTTCATAAGAATATAAGAGAACATAGAAAACGTGAGTCGTGGACTCAAGAACGAATGAATTCCGAGTTCAGATGACCGAATTACGGACGAACGAACGAAGAGCGTTAAAAACGTAAAATGAACAAAAGGTGAAGATTAAGCCAATCGAATGACACGTTAACGGATTCAGAATGAAGTTCTGTTCGGGGGTATTGAAGTACGTAAGATAAGGAAGAGAATGCTTTGGAATGACCTCATTTCCGAGTTATAACGAATAAGTTATGGAAGCGGGAAGTAAGCGTCTCAAATTGAATTTAACACTTAGAGAAATTTTCTAGGGTTAGGGCTTGGCGCCGCGGCTCCGGCCATGCCTTGAAAGGTGGCACTGCAGCGCTAGACCAGGGAGTTGGGTACTGCAAACTCGTGCCGCGACACGAGAGAGAGAAGGGAGAGTGACGCCGCAGCGCTAGTGTAGGGAAAAGCCATAGAAGAGCTTTTAACTGCTCAACTTTTGGGGGAAACGTACGGGAAGATAAAGAACATAATGTTCAACTAATATAACACTTAAACAAGTGAATTAAACCTTTAGTACAGGTTGAACAAAATGGTCGAAAGAGATTAAAAGATCAAGAAGAGAATAAACGTAAACGTAAACGTAAACGTAACGCAGTTGCAAGCAGTCTTAGCATACAACAAATAGTATGGCTTCGACATTAAGAAAGAGTAATGAACATGGGGTTCAGGTAATGGATAACGAAAGTAATAAGTAAGATATGAATGGTATTAAGAAAGCCGTAATGAACGGTAATAAGATTAATGGAAGCCGAATGTGAGTCGGATGAGAACGTTAGAATAAAATGTAGGCGTTGAACACTTTAACCGACGTGAAGGTTGAGGGTATGCAAATATTAAACGGATAGAACCTACACCCCGTGTATGGTTTGACCGTAAGATGATGAAGATCAATGATTAAACCGTGAACGGTAAAAAAGTTAAATTAAAGATAATAACGTTTAACGTAACGAAGCCAAGTTAAGGATTAAAGGGAATGATCGCTCTGAGTATATAAAAGACTGTATAACTTAGACGATAAAGAATGAATCCTGAGGGGTGGTATTTAGTTGCCAGGAAGCCATAAGGAATGAGAAATTAACTTAGCGAAGATTATAGTTTAAATAGTTCGGATAAGTTAAGATAAGTTAAGTTGTAGTACAATCGTAACCTTTGATGGTTGACATATGGGAGCTGGGCTAAACAATTCCTTCAGAGAGCGAAGGTATATACAAAACTGGCAACCGATCTAACTCATCGTATGGGCAGATAGATGAGTAGGAACTTATTTGTTGGTTGTTTGTGGGAAACCACTCAGAGTACCATATGGACTACTAGCAGAGAAGCGATGTGTGCTAAGTCTTAGAGAAGTAATAAGAAGAAGATAAGAATGTAAAACATCAAAGATGATGAACATATAAGTAAGACATCTCCGTATGTCATGAAGCCGTAGAACGGTAATGAAAGTGGTCGCGTAAACTTAGGTTACAAGAACGTGAACCCTAAGAAGTAAAGTTAAGCAAGCTAATGTATAAGTCAAATATACATGACTAAATAGTGTATGTGTTGTTTTTCTTATGTGCTACATAGGAACTGGAATGAGTAGTTCAGCGTAAGCTGTAGCTGTGCGTAAGGCAAGTTTCTTAATTTCATTCATATTTCAAATGAATGCTAGTTTCTTAAACTTCTCAGATATTGAACTTGAGAAGTTCCGTCTATGTGCTAATATGTGATATTTGTACAAGGTGGTAGAACATATGAGGCCTTGTGCCACAATGTGAACACTTCGATGTTTCTATGAGATGAACTGTTCTTTGATTTAACTGTTCAATAAGAGAATGCTTTGTTTATACATGATCCGTTATTGTTAAGTCTGTGCTAATTATTCTAACCAGACAAAATGTGTATGAAAAAGGTAGAAGAATGGAAGTATTTTAAAGTGCATGTGAATAATGTTTTAAAATTATAGGAATCGAGATTACTCCTATTATTCAAGCTGCTTCATAACCTTTGTTCGGTTATCGAAGTTCTAAAGAAACGTTTAAATTCTTGAAGTTGTTTGTTCAACTGCTATGACTTGTTGGGAAATTGAATGCTCACACTTGCTTTAAATGAAAAACATTTTCAGCAAACGATGTTAGAAGAACTTAAGGATCCCGTAAAGATCAAGCTGACGGTATCCAGATGAAGTGCCATTCAGAATGTGGATGAGCAAGAAGATCAAGTGAAGACTTGTAATATAAAATAAGTTAAATGAACTTTAGATTAGTTTAATGAACTGTTATGTATCCTTAGTGGCGGATGAAAGTCACTCGTGTAAGATGTAAAAGATAATGTAATTATCGTTATTTGTAATGAAAAGAGGTTATAAGGTTTTTAGAACCTGGGATTTGAGAATGTATATTATTATATTTTAGTATATAATGATGTATGTTTAGATGAAGATGGGATCGTGATGTACGAAATCTGTGTGTGATGATAGACCGGATTTTGGGCGTTACAAGTCTTGCATGAAGGTGGTAATTAGTTGAACTATTAAATGAAGTTAGGATCCCATTATTTCCAGATTTGATTTATTACATTAATATTCTTCTTTTAGTTATTATTTGAATTTAGAATAATTCACAATCATAAGCGTTAGTTTAAGCATATAAAAATAGTAATTTAGTTGATGCATAATAATTTAAGTTAGAAACCTTTCTCCGTGGATCGATATTCTACTTACTCTGTATTACTTGTTGACACATGTATGATTTCATGAGTTAGAGTCCTTTTTATTAGAAGTAAAAAGGAGGCAACATCAGCTAGAAGTGCAGTCTTTGGAACTGAAGCAGGGAACGATGTCGATATCTGAGTATGCCGCAAGATTCAACGAGTTGGTGAGGTTTGCGCCATATTAAGTCAGCACAGACAAACGCAAGGCGAAGAGGTTTGAATAGGGACTGAAGCCCTGGTTGTATAGTAGGGTCTCCCTGTTCCAGTTGAAGACGTTTGCAGCAGTAATAGAGAAAGCAATTCTCGCTAAGAGTGGAGGCGAGGCTATAATAAAACACAACCAAGAGCAGAGGAAGAAGAAGAGTGAAGGTGAAGCTAAGAATGGTGGTGGTGGTGGTAACGGTAGGAATGACAACAACAATTTAAAAAGGAAGTGGAATGCAAATATGGGAGCTGGGAATCAACAAGGAAACCAGCAAAAGAAGAAGTTCGAAGCATGTGCTATATGCGGGAAGTTTCACAAGGGTGTGTGCTTGATGGGGAAACGAGTATGCTTCAACTGTGGCTAGGAGGGTCAGATCTCCCCAAATTACAATCAACTTAAGAAGAACGTTTGCTTCACGTGTGGGTCACTTTGCTCGTGAGTGGCCTAAGAAGAGATCTGGTGAAGCAAATGGAAGCAAGAGAAATGCTAGTGGAGGTACACTGGCTATTGCTGGACCAACGTCAACAAATAAGCCCACAACAAGAACCTTCAACATGACGGTGCGGAGATGGCAAAGGCAATAAAAAGATGTCGTGTCGTGTATTATCCCAATCAATGATATAAATGCATATGTATTATTTGATTCGGTGCTTTCTTGCTTTCGCTTATATATCGATGATTTTGCTAAGAAGTTAGAAATACCTAGTGAGGAGTTGAATTTCTCTTTAAACATAGAAATTACGAATAGGGAATTTATGACGACCCCAAAATAGGTATACATCCCCCATTCCGAGTCGCCAAATACATGGTACAGAAACAACTACAACATCATTATTACAATTGTCGTGCAAAATATGACAACACAAATACTATGAATTTAAATACAAATATTGCCATCTAGACAATATCCACACCCAAATAAGTCCTTATTACAATTATTGATACACTAATTTACAAATAGTGAGGACTACTATAACAACTATCATGAAACATCATTTCTCACCCCGACTACTCCCCGCTATATTCTCGCTTCCTGAGAAGAAAAATGGAACAAAAAGGAAAAGGGTGAGCTCAACTAGCCCAGTAAAGAATATTATGACTAAGATAATGAACAACAAATTATCGTTAGCCTTCAACAAATCAGATAAAATATAACGGACAACCAGTTTTAGATCAATATTCGCAGCGAAAATAACAATTCATTAGAAGAGTTAAGTAGAGAATGAAATATACTATCATCTATGAATTTAAAAGTCCATCGTCAATATTTTATCCCTGTAACATCAATCAATATACATCTTGCATCAAATATTCATCTTTTTACTACAGGCCAAAGATATTTATTTGTATCACCAGTTGGTCATGTTCATCTCAACACCTGTTCAGCTTTGCACTACGGGCCAAAGATATTCATCTGGTAATCATTCATCTTTTCACTACGGGCCAAAGATATTCATCAAGTATCACCATTAAAGACAGAGGATGATGAAAAATATTTTAGAGAACAAATCCAATGATATAGAAGAACAAAGATTTGGGATTCTTACTTTAGATGAACCAAGTTCAAAAACGCTCCATAATAAACCATAGTGAAGATCAAAACATGGATTCAATTTCAAGAATAAGGGTCACAACAGATAACTTGAAAGGAAAAAAATTAATTTTTTTTTCTTTTGTGAACAGTACCCGTGAACAGTACCCGTGAACAGTACCCGTCATGAAAAGTTCCAAATTTGATTAAAAAGTTCAAAACAATATTCCTATGAAATGATATTAGATGAAGCAAAATTTCTAATCATTTCAGGAATTATAGAAGCAATACTTACCATAGTAAGTTCAAATTTAGGAATACGAGATGAAATAATATCGCTTACATAATATGGAGTATGAAAGAAAATAATATTTCTCACGAGTATCGCAATAAAATAATATCCTTTACCTTAGTAGAAACTGGATTTGACTGGAGAAAATCTTGCAGAAAAACTACGCTCATAGTATTCTTATACTCAAGAAAAATACTCACAATACTATAGAATAAAAATTTCTGATTATGAAGGTGTGATTGAGGAAGGAGGGGTTACCCCCTATTTATAGCAACGGAAGGAGAAAGCAACCAAAGTAACCTTCCTAATTTTTTTTTAAATTTTCTACACCTTACTCTTCATTTTCAATAATGCCTAACTTTCTCTTCTTGTTTTTTTCAATTGTTGGGGTCCCTCACATAAGAATCACACTTTGTAGGCAACATTTCACTACCAAACAAATGGCCTAACAAAACTCTTTCCTGCCTAACCACTCATTTCTTCCTTATAGGTGAGGATGAACATGAAAAACATTATGCCACTTTACTGCTATTAATTCATTTCAGCCACCAACAAAGAATACAAAGCATACACATATCCATTTCCTTTATCATATATATATATATATATATTATAATATTATGATTTAAACAATTATAAAATATTATAATAATATATTTAAATAAATATTTTATCGGAGAAATAATTGTAATTCTACAAAAATTATGCTAAACTTTCAACAATTATTTCATGCTAAAATTTCCTTCATTTATCTCATAAAATAAATATATCCTTTATTTATATCCACATAAAATAAATATTTCTTTATCATATAAATCAATAATTAATTATTCACAAATAATGTTACAGAATTACAATAATGACAACTAGGCCGTTCCCAGGAAAGAGGGGGCTTTCCGATAAGGATTTCTCCTTACTAGCGCGCAATTAGGTAACCAAGCCTCTCCTTGACAGAACTTTCTAGACATTGCCAATACTGCTATCTAATAATATTATTCAAATAATATGAATTATTGATTTGATAATGGAAAATACTGTGCCGTGACAATTATCGAAATAACAATAATATAAAATATCAATGCAACAATTATTGAATCAATAAAATAAAATATTGAACAGTAATTACTGTAACAATTATTGAGTAGTGTCTTCTTTACGTAAGAATCAATAATTCAAAAATCTTGCAGGTAATCTGCAGTATCTTCTTGTGCAACCACGCAGTATTCTCAGATTTTAACCACCGTGTAATCCAACAAAGTGTTAATTGGTAAATAATTACGCCATTATTTATAAAAACTCAAACTTGTCATTTTCTTCATTCGACAGTTATTCTGTTATGGGGCCCACAAATGACTGCGCTGCCGTACGGATATTCCTGACAAAAAGAATATTCCATGACCAAACGAATATTCCCCGACAACAATGATTATTTTATAACCACTTGCTTATTTTGTAAAATTTACACATTTCACCCATAACCAAAGCATTATATCCAATTAATTCCTTATTATTTCAAGATAATAAATAGAGGAAATTCAATTTTATTCATAATATGTTGGGGTCTTACAACCTCTCCTCCTTATGAAATTTTATCCTCGAAATTGACGTACGTACCTGGAATGTCGAAAAGGTGAGGGTACCGCTCTTTCATTTCCGATTCCAACTCTCAGGTCATTTCCTCAATAGCATGGTTCCTCCACAAAACTTTAACTAGTGGTATAACCTTTGTTCGTAGGACATGCTCTTTCCTATCCAATATCTTAACGGGTACCTCCTCGTACGTTAAATCTTCGGCTATCTCGTCTGGTTCTAACACAATAATATGGTTCGGGTTTTTCACATATTTACGAAGCATAGATATATGAAGAACATTATGAACACGAGACATGCTTGGAGGTAATGCGAGTCTATAGGCCACATTTTCTATTCGGTCAAGAATCTCAAGTGGACCAAAAAATCGTGGATTGAACTTTCCTCTCTTCCCAAATCTTGTAACTCCCTTCCATGGAGCAATACGTAACAGTACATGATCTCCAATATTAAACTCCACGTCCTTTCGATGAAGATCAACATAACTCTTTTGTCGATCTTGTGAGGTCTTTATACGTTGCCGGATCATTTGAATCTTTTCTGTAGTTATGCGTACTAATTCTGGTCCCAATAACATTGCTTCTCCCACCTCGTCCCAGCATACTGGAGAACGACACTTTCATCCATACAACGCCTCGAATGGAGCCATGCCTATACTTGCTTGTTAACTGTTGTTGTAGGAGAATTCCACCAGTGGCAAGTACTTATCCCAACTTCCATTGAAATATAGGACACAGAGTCTTAATAGATCTTCAAGGGTTTGAATAGTCCTTTCTGATTGCCCATCCGTTTGAGGATGGTATGCCAAACTGAATCGTAAATCCGTGACCATAGCTTTCTGCAAGCTAACCCAAAATCGTGAAGTGAATCTTGGGTCACGATCCGAAACTATGGATACTGGCATGCCATGCAATCTCACAATCTCATTTACGTACATACGAGCAAGACATTCAAGGGAATAAGTCTCATGTATAGGCAAGAAATGAGCAGACTTGGTTAATCTATCAACAATAACCCAAATCGCATCTATGCCTTGAGAAACTTTGGGAAGACCCGTAACGAAATCCATAGTAATGTATTTCCACTTCCATTTTGGAATCTCAAGTGGTTGCAATGGACCTTTTGGCACTTGATGCTCTGCCTTTACACGTTGACAAGTTAAACACCTCGAGATAAACTCTGCGATCTCTTTCTTCATATTGCTCCACCAAAATGTTTGTTGAAGATCGTGATACATTTTGGTACTCCCAGGATGGATTACAAATGGTGTGTTGTGTGCCTCCATCATGATTCTATGCTTTAAGTCAGAGTCGTTAGGAACATAAAGTCTAGAGTTGACTCTAAGTATTCCTTCTTCATCAATTCTTGCTTCCGAAATAGCACCTTCTTGCACTTTCTTCTTCATACGCATCAGCTTCATGTCTGTAGTTTGAGCAGCTTTAACTTTATCAATTAAAATCGATTCTACTCGTATATTTTCCATCATCATGTGGGTACTTGGAGCCTTTAACTCTATCTCTATCCTTTGCAAGTCATACAAAATGGGCCTTTGTGTTAACAACATTGCACTCGTACCCGCATATGATCTTCTACTCAATACGTCAGCTACAACGTTTGCTTTTTCAGGATGATATTGAATGCTATGGTCATAATCTTTTAACAGTTCAAGCCAACGTCGTTGCCGCATGTTGAGTTCCTTTTGGGTGAAGAAATATTTAAGGCTTTTATGATCCGTATAGATCTCCACTTTCTCCCCATACAGGTAGTGTTTCCAGATTTTCAATGCAAAAACGACTGCTGCCAACTTCAGATCATGAGTAGGATAATTCCTCTCATATTCTTTGAGTTGTCGCGAGGCATAGGTTATGACTTTCCCATGCTGCATGAGAACACATCCTAACCCTTTGCCTGAAGCATTGTTGTAGATAACAAATCCATCCGAATCAGATGGTATTGTTAGAACAGGTGCCGAAATGAGTCTTCTCTTGAGCTCTTGGAAACTCTTCTCGCATTCTTCGCTCCATACGAATTTTGTATCTTTTTGAGTCAGCTGAGTTAAAAGAGTAGAGATTCGAGAAAATCCTTCCACGAATCTCCGATAATAACCAACTAAGCCCAAAAAGCTACGCACTTCGGTCACCGACTTTGGTTACTCCCAACTTTGTATTGCTTCAATCTTCGTCGGGTCAACAGATACTCCATGTTTTGACACCACGTGCCCAAGGAATGCTACTTCCTTAAGCCAGAACTCACATTTATTTAGCTTGGCATATAGCTTGTTGTCACGAAGTCTTTGAAGTACCAGCTTCAAATGGTGCTCATGATCTTCACGGCTTTTGGAATAGATGATAATGTCGTCAATAAAGACAACAACGAACTGATCCAAATATTCCTTGAATACACAGTTCATCATATCCATGAAAGCAGCAGGAGCATTAGTCAATCCAAAAGACATGACTAAGAATTCATAATGCCTCGCATCGAGTTCAAGGCGCCTCTTTGGAATATCCTCGCTTTTAATCTTCACTAATGATATCCGTAATCGAAGATCGATCTTTGAAAAGAATTGTGCTCTCTTGCAATCGGTCGAATGTCATCAATCCGAGGTAGGGATACCTATTCTTGATGGTAACATGGTTCAATTCTCGGTAGTCAATACAAAGTCGCATGCTCCCGTATTTCTTCTTTACAAATAAAACAGGAGCACCCCAAGGAGATGTACTAGGACGAATGAAACTGATGTCTAACAATTCCTCAGAGTTGGACTTTTAACTCTCAAGTTCAATAGGAGCCATTCGATATAGGGTTTTAGAAATGGACTTTGTGCGGTTCAAGATCAATAAAGAATTCAACTTCACGCTCCGGGGGTAGACCAGGAAGTTCTTTAGGAAATACGTCAGGAAATTCGCTAACAACAGAAATATTATTCAAATCTGGCGTGTTTTTGTTCAAGTCCATAACATGGGCTAAGAAAGCTTGACATCCATTTTTCAATAAACGAATAGCTTTATGGCTTGATATGACAAAGTTGATCGATTTTAGTGGTTTAGTTGTTTGAATTACGTGATGACAAAGTTGGTTAGGAATATGAAAACTAACAACCTTACAAAAACAATCAATTTTGGCATGATGAGTAGTTAACCAATCAATCCCTAAAATCACATCAAATACAAGTATCTTTAAAGAAATAAGATCAATAGGTAATGTGATTGTGCCAACTTGGATCAAGCAAGATTTATAAACTGTAGATGTAATGAAGGTTTCACCCAACAGAGTTTCAACAGATAAGTTAAAGTCCAATTTCTCCGGAGTCAAGTTTAAACGTTGAGCATAAGCAGGAGAGATAAAAGAATGGGTAGAACCGGTATCTAGTAAGGTATAAACTTCACAAGAGTTCAAGATTAGCTTACCCATTGATCACCTCGTTCGGGTTTCTCGCGTTTTGGCCAGTCACGACAAACGCCCTCCCTTGAACCACCGACTTTGTTTTATCCGTATTCGCCTTTGGTGCTGCCGTCCCAGTTGGACTTGGTTTCTCTACCTGACAAAATCGGGCTATATGACCATCTTTTCCATATTTGAAACACACCTTGGAAGGCTTTGAACAGTTTGGACTTATGTGTCCCTCCTCTCCGCATTTGTAGCATCTAACTGGCGGTCGTTTTCCTCCCATAGAATTTGTTGTTAGTGCTGATGCTGCTGTTGATGTCTTCCCATCATTGTTGAATCTCCTCTTTTTAAAATTTCCACCTGACTCACCTCTCCTATTATCATGGCCACGATTACTACCTGAGTGGTTACCGCTTTTGTCTGTATTTTTCCCTCCTCGCTGATTATCATCGCTCCGATGACTACTGTCACCGGTATGACCCTAGTTGTGGTTCCTCGGTTGAACATACTCATTATCTCACTCTAATAATTGAGCCCTGTTGACAACATCTGAATACAGAGAAAATTTATGAGAGATAAGGTATTGACGAATCTCGGGTTTTAGACCTCTTAAAACATCTCAAGATCATACGCCCTCATTCTCTACCAAATGAGGTGCAAACCTGGATAACTCTGCGAACTTCGCCTCGTACTGAGAAACCGTCATGTTGTTTTGTTCCAGTCTAATAAACTTTACCTCCTTATGACGAATACTTTCAAGAAAGTACTTGTCATTGAACAGTTTCTGAAATCTTTACCAAGACATATTGAGTGCGGTGGTCATACGCCTTCACGATTCCCACCAAGTCGCCTCACCTCTAACATAAAGGTGGAGAATGGAACCTTTTGTTCTTCTGTGCAGCCTAAGACATCGAATATCTTGGTAATTTGCTTGACCCATGTTTTCGCCTTAATCGGATCCGGCTTTACCCAGAAATCTGGTGGTCCCAACTCCTTGAACTATTTGGCCGTGACAAACTGCGCGTTGCTATCATTTCCTCCCGTATTTTGTACACAAGTCTCTCTCGTCTGCTTTTGCATGAACTGGAAAAAGCTTCTAAACATTCCATCATTCATCATTTGCTCTATAGTGTTATTTACAGGAGGAATATTGCCTTCCTGTTGCACGTTCTCTTGGTTGGTGATTGAAGGTTGTTCCACTGTCTCATACACTCCAATGTTAACATTCTCAGCTGCCATTCGTAAAAATTGCCATAAAACAAGGGTTAATTAAACAAATTAACATATCACATAATATCCCTATATTATGACCGACCAACAAATAAGCTTAGGCAGGACACACTAGCGAAGGATTTACTCATCTCTCCCCTCCTAGTTCTATTCCCCGATCTCCGCCAGAGACCATATCCCTAAGCTCTGATACCAACTGTGACGACCCCAAAATAGGTATACATCCCTCATTCTGAGTCGCCAAATACATGGTACAGAAACAACTACAACATCATTATTATAATTATCGTGAAAAATACGACAACACAAATACTGTGAGTTTAAATACAAATATTGCCCTCTAGACAATATCAACACGCAAATAAGTCCTCATTACAATTATTGATACACTATTTTACAAATAGTGAGGACTACTATAACAACTGTCATGAAACATCATTTCTCACCCCGACTACTCCTCGCTATATTCTCGCTTCCTGAGAAGAAAAATGGAACAAAAAGGAAAAGGGTTAGCTCAACTAGCCCAGTAAAGAGTATTATGACCAAGATAATGAACAACAAATTATCGTTAGCCTTCAACAAATCAGATAAAATATAATGGACAACCAGTTTTAGATCAATATTCGCAGCAGAAATAATAATTTATTAGAAGAGTTAAGTAGATAATGAAATCTACTATCATTTATGTATTTAAAAGTCCATCATCAATATTTTATCCCTATAACATCAATCAATATACATCTTGCATCAAATATTCATCTTTGCACTACGAGCCAAAGATATTTATTTGTATCACCAGTTAGTCATGTTCATCTCAACACCTGTTCATCTTTGCACTATGAGCCAAAGATATTCATCAAGTATCACCATTAAAGACTGAGGATGATGAAAAATATTTTAGAGAACGAATCCAGTGAGATAGAAGAACAAAGATTAGGGATTCGTACTTTAGATGAACCAAGTTCAAAAACGCTTCATAATAAACCATAGTGAAGATCAAAACATGGATTCAATTTCAAGAATAAGGGTCACAATAGATAACTTGAAAGGAAAAAAAAAATTTTTTTCTTTTGTGAATAATGACAAGTGAAACGATGAATCGTGAACAAGATGCCGTGAATAGTATCCGTCATGAAAAGTTCTAAATTTGATTAAAAAGTTCAGACCAATATTCCTATGAAATGATATTAGATGAAGCGAAATTTCTAATCATTTCAGGAATTATAGAAGCAATACTTACCATAGTAAGTTCAAATTTAGGAATACGAGATGAAATAATATCGCTTACATAATATGGAGTATGAAAGGAAATAATATTTCTCTCGAATATCGCAATAAAATAATATCCTTTACCTTAGTAGAAACTGGATTTGATTGGAGAAAATCTTACAGAAAAACTAAGCTGAAAGTATTCTTATACTCAAGAAAAATACTCACAATACTATAAAATAAAAATTTCTTATTATGAAGGTGTGAATGAGGAAGGAGGGGTTACCCCCTATTTATAGAAACAGAAGGAGAAAGCAACCAAAGTAACCTGCCTAACTTTTTTTTTAATTTTCTACGCCTAACTCTTCATTTTCAATAATGCCTAACTTTCTCTTCTTTTTTTTTTTCAATTGTTGGGGTCCCTCACATAAGAATCACACTTTGCAGGCAACATTTCACTACCAAACAAATGGCCGAACAAAACACTTTCATGCCTAACCACTCATTTCTTCCTTATAGGTGAGGATCAATATGAAAAACATTATGCCACTTTACTGATATTAATTCATTCCAGCCATCAACAAAGAATACAAAGCATACGACATCCGCTTTTCTTTATCATATGTATATATATATATATATATATATATATATATATATATATATAATATTATGATTTAAACAATTATAAAATATTATAATAATATATTTAAATGAATATTTTATCGGAGAAATAATTGTAATTCCACAAAAATTATGCCAAACTTTCAACAATTATTTCATGCTAAAATTTTCTTCATTTATCTCATAAAATAAATATATCCTTCATTTATATCCACGTAAAATAAATATTTCCTTATCATATAAATCAATAATTAATTATTCACAAATAATATTACAGAATTACAATAATGACAACCAGGCCGTTCCCAGGAAAGATGGGGCTTTTCGATAAGGATTTTTCCTTACTGGCGCGCAGTTAGGTGACCAAACCTCTCCTTGACAGAACTTTCTCAAAATTGCCAATACTGCTATCTAATAATATTATTCAAATAATATGAATTATTGATTTGATAATGGGAAATATTGTGCCGTGACAATTATTTAAATAACAATAATATAAAATATCAACGCAACAATTATTGAATCAATAAAATAAAATATTGAACAAAGAATTAATGTAACAATTATTGAGTAGTCCTTCTTCACGTAAGAATTAATAATTCAAAATATCATGCAATACCGTGCTACTCGCAACCAATACGCCAGACATCGTATTTTAACAACCGTAATCCAATAGTGTTAATTCAGTAATAATTACGCCAAGTTATTTATAAAAACTCAAACTTGTCGCTTTCTTCATCCGGCGCTTATTCTCATTATGGGGCCCACAAATGACTCAAGTATTGTCAAATTTGGATATTCCCGAGCAAAAAAGAATATTCTACGACCAAACGAATATTCCCCGACAACAATGATTATTTTATAACCACTTGCTTATTTTATAAAATTTGCACATTTCACCTATAACCAAAGCATTATATCAAATTAATTCCTTATTATTTCAAGATAATAAATAAAGGAAATTCAATTTTATTCATAATAAGTTGGGGTCTTACAGAAGTGATTCCTGTTAGGTTCGTATACAAGAACTGTAGTGTGAACATTAAGGGGAATGTTATAAAAGTAGATTTAATCCCGATAAAACTCGGAGAGTTTGATGTAATATTGGGAATGGATTGGTTATTCAATTATGGAGCAATAATTGATTGCCAAAAGAAATGTGTAAACCTTATAACTCCGTCAAAGGTAGTTTTCCATGGTAGCAAATCGCCTAGACAAATGAGATGTCTGACGATGATGCAGGCCAAGAAGTTGTTGAGTCAGGGCTGTGTAGGGTATTTAGCTTACATAGCCAATATTCAAAAGGAGAAGTGTGTGAAATTGGAGGATATACCAGTGGTTAGGGAATTCGGGGATGTGTTTCTGGAAGATTTGCATGGACTTCCGCCTGACCGAGAGATCGAATTCGTGATTGACTTAGCGCCAGGAAATGTTCCGATATCGAAGGTCCCGTACAGAATGGCTCCGGTAGAGATGAAGGAACTAATGGTTCAACTGCAAGAGCTGTTAGATAAGAAGTACATTCAGCCGAGTCTGTCACTGTGGGGAGTACCGGTGTTATTCGAGAAGAAAAAGGATGGGTCAATGCGTCTTTACATGTATTATAGAGAATTAAACAAAGTCACTATTAAAAACAAATATCCATTGCCAAGAATAGATGACTTGTTTGATCAATTGAAGGGTGCTAGATATTTCTCGAAAATTGATTTGAGAAGTGGGTATCATCAATTGAAAGTGAGGAAAGAGGATGTATCGAAGACGACATTTTGAACTCGGTATGGACATTATAAATTTTTAGTGATGTCTTTTGGTTTGACAAACGCCCCTGCAGCGTTCATGGATTTGATGAACAGGGTGTTTAAACCATTTTTGGACAAGTTTGTGGTGGTATTTATCGATGATATTTTAGTATACTCCAAAACTCAAGAAGAACACGTGGAGCACTAATGTCTGACGCTAGAGACGTTAAGAAAAGAAATATTGTACGCGAAATTCTCTAATGTGAATTTTTGCTAGAACGTGTACAATTTCTCGGGCATGTAATTGACAAGGATGGGATTTCAGTGGATCCATCAAAAGTCGAAGCTGTGATAAATTAGGAACAACCAAGAACTCCATCAGAAGTAAGAAGTTTCTTTGGATTGGCAGGTTATTATAGACGATTTATCCAGGATTTCTCCAAGGTTGCCACTCCGTTAACAAATTTGACAAGGAAATCTGTAAAATTTGTTTGGACGGAGAAGTGTGAAGAAAGTTTCTAAGAATTGAAGAAGAAGCTCAGTGTGGCACCTGTGTTGTCATTACCAGATAATACAGGAAATTTTGTGGTGTATAGTGATGCGTCACACAAGGGATTAGGATGTGTCCTAATGCAGAACGGTAAAGTTATTGCGTATGCATCAAGACAATTGAAAGACTACGAGAAAGGGTATCCAACTCATGATTTAGAGTTGGCGGCAGTAGTATTTGCTCTGAAGATATGGAGGCACTATCTTTATGGAGAGAAGTGTGAGATCTACACAGACCATAAGAGTCTGAAGTATATTTTCACACAAAAGGACCTGAATATGCGGCAAAAGAGATGGATGGAGTTGATAAAAGATTATGATTGCGAGATCTTTTATCACCCGGGCAAATCTAATGTGGTTGCAGATGCCTTGAGTAGGAAAGGCAGAGAAAAATTGATGTTGTTAACCGATAAGGAGGAGCTCATTTCAGCAATGGCAAGGCTAGAGTTTGAAATTAAATTTCCAAAAGCCTCCGATGAAAAATTTTACCAAATGGAAGCTAGTCAAACTTTAGTAGACAAAGTGAAGAACGCTCAACTACAAGATGAAGAATGTAGAAAAATAAGGGAAAGCGTGGTAGAGGGAAAAGAAGTGAAGTTCAACGTTGATACTAAGGGAATGCTGAAATTCGAGGGACGAATTTGGGTTCCATCAGTAAGGATATTAAAGAAGACATCTTGACAGAAGCTCATAGCTCAAGATATTTGATTCATCTGGGAAGTACAAAGATGTATTAAGATTTGCGGCGACATTTTTGGTGGCCAAATATGAAAAAAGACGTTGCAGAATGCGTTGTAAAGTGCTTGACATGTTAGAAAGTGAAGGCAGAGCATTAAAGACCAAGCGGATTACACCAACCATTGGAAATACCGGAATGGAAATGAGAGCATATCACAATGGATTTTGTGGTATGTCTTCCAACGACTCAGAAAGGATACGATGCGATATGGGTAATAGTAGACAGATTGACAAAATCTGCACACTTTTTGCCAATAAAGATTAGATTTAATCTTGATCAGCTGGCGAAATTATATGTTAACGAGATCGTGTCGAGACATGGAGTTCCAATATCTATTGTATCAGATCGAGACCCGAGGTTCACATCAAATTTCTGGAAGAGACTACAAGAATGTATGGGAATGCAATTGAAGTTGAGTACAACATATCATCCGCAAACCGATGGGCAGAGCGAACGAATAATTCAGACGCTAGAAGATATGCTTAGAGCGTGCATCATGGATTTCAAAGGAAACTGGGATGATCATCTAGCATTGGTGGAATTTGCATACAACAACAGTTACCATGCAAGCATTGGTATGCCGCCATACGAGGCATTATACGACAGGAAGTGCAGAACTCCACTATATTAGGATGAAGTTGGTGAACGTCAACTGCTAGGACCGAATCGCATGCAAAGGAGACCTCAAGTTGTCAAACCTCATTAGAGCAAGATTAGTAGTCGCCAAGATCGATGTAAAAAGTATGATGATCGACATAGAAGCGTAATCGTGAATTTGAAGCGTGAAATTTCGTGTTCTGAAAAGTTTCTCCTCGAAGGGAAAATTGCTTTTGAAGAAGGGAAAGCTAGGCCCAAGTTTTATTGGACCTTTCGAGATCCTACGCAAAGTGGGAGAAGTGGATTACGAGGTAGCTTTACCTCTAGAATTAGAGCATGTGCACAACGTTTTTCATGTGTCGGTGTTGCGACCGTATAAACCCGATTACAAGCATGTGATTGAGTATGAACCGTTGCAGTTCAGTAAAGATTTATCTTATAAAGAGATCCATATCCAGATAGTCGACAGGAAAGAACAAGTTCTCAGGAATAAAGTGATACCTTCTGTGAACGTGATATGGAGGAACCACAATGTCGAAGAGGCTACGTGGGAACTCAAAGTTGATATGATGAATAATTATCCTGAGTTATTTGTTTAGTCTGTGTCTTCAATTTTGGGGACAGAATCTTTGTAAGTAGGGGAAAATGTGACGATTTGATAGTTTGAATTGTGATTCTGGGGACAGAATCCTTGTAAGGAGGGAAGGATGTAACGATCCGAAATTTTAAATTGTAATTTTAAATATTTATTGAATTATATAAATATTTATTTGAGGTGTTTATATGTAACGATCCGAAATTTCAAATTATAATTTTAAATATTTATTAAATTATATAAATATTTATTTGAGGTATTTATTGTTGAATAAATATTTATTGATGTGATGGTTGTTAATAAATAATTGTGAATCTAAATTTATTAGATAAATTTCTAAATTAAATTAATTTATAATTTAGAGATTTGTATTATAACATACGAGGTGTTATATTGATTAATTTATAATTTAGAGATTTGTATTATAACATGAGGTGTCATATTATGATTAATAATTTAAAATGGTATATTAAATTATCAAATAAAATTATAAAATGAAATTATAATTTTGTGGTATTTGATAAAGTGGGAAATATTTATTTAAAATATAGTGTTTAACTAATGTATGGAATAATGTTGGATATGGAAATTCAAATAAATAAGATTTAATTATAAATTATAAAATAAAGTGTTTATTAAGATAAATTAAAAAGGGTTTAATTTAGTTTTTGCCAAATAAGGCTTAAAATATTAATTCTTTAAAATTTAAAGGGTTTTGCCAAACAAAGCCTTATAGCTTTTGGACTTTTAAAATTTTGAATTTCTAATAATATAAATAAAACAAAATAAATAAAATAAAAAATAAAAATATAACATATACGTTATATTTGTAACTGATAATATAATAAGTATACGTCTTATTATGTCCATCAATTTTTTTAGTGTTATTACACATACTGACCAAAAGGTATTTCTTATATATATATATATATATATATATATATATGTTTACGACAAAGTTTTGATTATGCTCTGTGAATTCTATTTCTTCCGAATTGTTGTTATGTAACTAAGTTATGGTGGTTGTATGTGATATAATGCTAGAGTTTATGTTTAAACAAGGAAGTTGCATGCTAATTTCGGATAATAGTAGGAAAATTTTGACAGTATATGTATTTCGCATATGGCTTGTGTAAGTATTAGTTTTAGTGGTTAATTTGTATGCTAAACTGTGAATTTAGTCTTGTTATTGTTAGTTTGTTAAGAAACAAAGAAAACATAGTTTGAAGGGTGGGATTTGGTGAAGAATTGAAATCACAGTGTTGATTTTTGGGATGAATGTCAAGAAAATTGAGTTTTTCATGAAAACATGGAATTTGAGAAATTAAACTAGTTTTAGTTGATGTTAAATTGTTCTAATTGGTTGAAAATGTTAGCTAACATGTTTATGATAGTTTTGTGTCAATTGTTTGTGTTAATAATATTGTTTGGTTGGTGAAATTCGTGTTAGTTGGGCTAAAGTCACCATCGTCTTGTCGCTTCATCGTTTACGCCTTTTGTTATGTAATGGCCAAGTAACAAGGCTACGTAATGTTAAGTAAAAAATGGCGCAATTGCCACGGAGTCCCATGTTCGTGTATGTACAAGAATTGCGCCATACCACAGTTTGAGATATTGACTTCTGGCGATGTCACAGCATTTTGGAATAGCAACATAACATGGGTTAGGGTTGTGTTAGCATGTCAAATGAGTATTGACAAGGTTACAACAACATAGTGAAATGTGGTTGTAATTCGAACGTTATAAAAAGTTGGTAAACGAAGAAAGGGACGTATTGTGATTTATTAAGCATGATGAATAGTACATAGGTGTTGTGAAGGTTAACACTTGAATTTTCTGATATTTGAATAGTAGCTTAAGACTTGCGTTAACATAACAAGTCTAATTATAAATGCATATGTGTGGTATTTTAGTATGTCTAAGAGATATTGTGGCTCTAAACCTATGTGTAGGTGAATGTGAGTTTAATCTTATAGCTTACGCTCGAGGCAAGTTTTTAAACCTTATCTTTTTACATTAAGCAAGTTTCTTACTTTAAACTTCCATTTAAGCGAACTCTTGTGTTCTTGATCATTATTTGAGCAAGCTAGATACACTTTGATTTCATTCGAACAAGATTTGAATTTTTAATATTTATTGATATATTCTAACTTGTTTATCGTTAGACAAGTTTCGTTATTGCCATTCCTGTATTAGGAATGAAGTTTTCTTGAATTATAATTCTAATGTTGAATTATCTTATTTCATTTACTTGACACAAGCTATTCTCATATTGAGCAAGCTTTATTTTTCAGCTTGCTATTACTTAATGTATATTCATATACTTTATAGTTCTAGCTTAATATAGTTAGTTCGCTTACACTTATTCGTTGTTCCATATTATTTTACTATTGATCAACTGTTGTGTTATCAAACACTATTGATTCAACTAGTCCTCTAGTTGATGATCGTTAAACTTCAAATTACCCTTGAAAACTTATCCAAACCAAACTTTCTTTGGTGCGGACTTGTACTCTAAATACTGAGATGAAAAACCCTGTTATTAGGGGATATTTTACGCTTAGCGTTGAAATGTTTGTGCACAATACATTGTACGAAGGGCTGATCTCCCTAAGTACGAGGAGTCCTTAAAGTCTTATGACTGTTAAAGTTGGAGTTAAAAGATTACTCGCAACTGTGGACATAGTTCGTGGTCTTATGACCCTCAGATATTTATATTCCATATTTTGATTTCAGTCTTTGGTTATCATTGATAGAGTACTATTTAGTTTTGATGAGCCTATTTATTGGCAGCTATTATATTCTTGTTGACTCATTGATATATATAGTGAGCATTTGTTTTAATCACTCTTGCGTATTTATAAACTCATTGCAGCTAAACTTGAGAAGGTAGATGAACCTTCAACTAGCAAAGGAAAGGGAAATATGTACAAGTGATGTAGACTTGTAATTTTATTTTATTGTTATAGACTTTATATAATGATGTGATGTAATAATTTATTTTCGCACTTGAATGATGTTTAAGGTTAGACAACCTGGGATGCTTTTGGATTTATTAATGTAACCCTATTTAAAGGGAGGATTTATGGTTTAAATATTATTTTATTTGGGTAGATAGTATAAATGTTTGGATAGTGAACACCAAATCTTGTGGGAATGAAGTACCTGGATTTGGGGGTGTCATAAGTAGCCTACATTTGGTTTACGTAACTTGTATTTGGCTAAACATAGGTAATGATTTCTAGGCCAATGGCTGATGGGTGGGTTGCTCAACCACTCTTTAATAACCATTATTTTTCTCCATTACACCTTGAACTCAACCTTAGTGCAATGGGATTATCTAGTCCAAGTTTCTTCTATAAATAGAAGCTCCAAATTCAGTTTTGTTGTTTGTTAAAGTCTAAGATTGAGAGTCCTAAGTTGCTGAGAAATTTTGGAAGCATACTCAGTGTGTGAGGGGTCTAATTCAAGCCAAGGAGGTATAAATCTTAACTTGTGTTCTTGAAATGGGTGTTGTCAAATTCTTGAAATTACTTGAAATTCTTTGTTAATCAAGGTGATTTGGCATGCCATGATGTGTTTAGGAAGTAGCCTTACATGTTTGAACTTTTAAATGTTGGTATTAAACATGTTTAAATTAAAGATAAGTGTTCATGTTTGATGCTCTGCAGAACAAAGCAAGTTACTGTCTCTGATACAGGTATGGCGCAGCTGCGCCCTAATTGTATTAGGGTGAAAGTAAATTGCGCCTTTAACCCAAAATCGCTTATTTCTATGCACGGCATGCAGCTTACCTAATTGTCTTTAGGGTGCAGTGCCAGCAAATGGCCAGTTCAGCACTACCTCCGATTCGATAGTTTCTGTTCAGTTTTTGCTCATGCTAACTTGTTAGTACATTGTAGAAAAAGCTTGTAAACTTTTTTAAAATGCACATGTAAGCACATGCATATAGGATAAACAAGTATAGCAATGAATGACACAATACTTGTGTTCTTGAAATGAAATTGTAGTTTCAAAAGTGAACTTTGTCACGAACAAATCATGTGAGCATTCTGACCTTATGAACATGATAATATGGTTTATATTGACATGAAATGCAAGACTAAAGTGATTGAACACACTAGTATACATGATTGAAAGTTAAGACTATTTCAAAGATAAGAAACTTAAGACTTTTCAAAGTGAACCTTACCAAGACTTTTATCTTGTAAGTTCTGACCATTTGAGCATGCATATGTGGCTTTATTATATGTTGTAAATGCATGAGAGTTAGATGTTAAGATGCCTTGTATGTACTAAGTTGGCTTAGTGTTAAATTCAAAGAAACTTAGAATGAGGAAGCTAATGCCATCAAGAAATGAGTAAAATACGTTATGACCATGCAAGCTTTCATATTAGGATTCATTATTCCTATAGATATATTGGCATGAATATTGTTTGGTTAATGTATAGTTTTCACTTAGTCACACATAGTCATAAAAAGGAAATTTCTAAAATATGAACTATGTGAGTAAAGTATACATATGTTGTCTATATACAAGCATGGCTAATGAGTATTGTATAACCAAGCTACAAAGCATGATGATTACATGACCTTTTTATGTTTTAATGACATATAAAGTGTAAGTTAAACTTGAAGTAATGAACTCAAGTATGATCATGTGTTATATGTGAAACTTTAGCATGTATGTATGTTAAAAGGTATGTGTGATTAGTGTGTTAGAGTTGGACTGAAGTTAGGAGAGCAGAAGCTCAACCTCGATTCGGCCGGGGACAACGCAATGCTACCGAGGCCCCTAAGCTTTCCCGACTAAAGCAAATGCTACCATCCTCGATTCTGCTTAGATTTTGTTTTTGATTCTAAAATCTAAGGCATACTTAAATGATTTCTTTACCTTGTAATATATGACCAATATACCATATAATGTGTTGAGAAGCATGCTGTGAAAGCCCCAAATTTGGGTCCCGAATCACTATGGATCTGGTACAATCATTTTATAACTATTGCGGAAGATATAAACATAAATTATTTATACATTAAACATTACACACTATTCCCCAAGGTCGAGTAACCTTAACTTATACACAATTCATTATCCTATCTGACATACAAAGATATTATCATACATTACTGTTACCAATCTATCTGCACAAGTAAACTAAATCTGGAACTGTCTTTAACCTTTCCTTGAATCCAACGCATTCGTCTGAATCTGCAATGTTTTATCATTATATAGCAAGGGTGAGCATAAGTTTGCCCATCAAGTTTAAGTATATTTGAGGATATATCATGATTGAAAGAATTGGAATAATAAGCTAGCTATAATTCAACAATATAGTTGTGAATTTAGCACGAACAAACTTTTGACTGAACAAAAATTGGACATGAACATATATATATATATATATATATATATATATATATATATATATATATCTCGAACTGAATGGTAATGAAGGTGATCAGCCTTTCATACCTGATACATGCAGTACGTATAGAGTGCAATTTAATAAATCTTAGACATGGCAATCAGAAATGATTAACCACAAACATATTCGAATAAACAACTCGAGGTCGAGTCAAGAAAACTTGCAAAATAATTAAGAGTTCAAGTTTAGTAACTTGCCTGATCCGTTGATTACCGCTATGCAATTTAATAAGCTTTGTCTGAAGACCTATTATTAATAATATGTATTTCTAAGTTAAAATAATATCATCACAGTATTTAAAATAGCCTAAACACATTATCACATGATCCTATATGTCTATACAACACATAAAACTTAGCATCAAGTTAGATTATTTAAGTTTGAGTTGAATCCGACAAAATTCTAACATCCCGACGGTCTAGTCGGACAAATCTCAAGTCTAAAATCGCTAAGACTTGGTCTAAACTGCTTCAAAAATATCTTAGATAATTTATTTATCAGTCAAAAATATTTTTCATAGGCTCGTAATAATTTTCAGATAATTATTACCATTTATCATAACTTTTAAATCATTTATATCGTATTTATGTTATATAAATACAACATTATTCCTTTATCATTAATATTTATTTTATATTAAATATTAATAAAAATCAAAACATAATATTATAATATATTTATAATATCACAAAGTATTTTAATACTTTAATTTCTCATTTATATGATTTATAAACCTTTAAATCCATTATCGATAATTGTTATTAATATTAAAATATTAATATTTTCATAGTAAATTATCAAAAGTTATATTTTATAACTCAAAATATTTTTCTAACCCTTAAATAATTTTTATATGATTTTTAAAGCATTAATTCTAAATTTCCACAATTTATTTAATATATTTATTAAATAAATCCATTACCATTAATATTAATTTATTAATGAAATTCATCACAAAATATCAAAAGTTATTAAAAATAATTTCAAATACTTTCTAACACCATAATATAATTTTTCATGATTTTTCAAGTATTAAAAATCATATTTAAGTAATTTATTTAATATTATAATTAAATAAATTAAATACCATTTATATTCCAAAAATACTAAATATTTTTGAAATATACTCAAAACAATAAAAAACTAATTTTTGGACTTTAAAATAATTTTTAATAATTTATTATGTATTTCTAATAATTTAAAACTATTTTTCTCTAATTATTTATTAAAATAATTAATTTTCAGAAAATAAGTGTCACTAAAGGGCCCTATAGCGACAGAACCGTTGCTATAGGTGTTCTTGAGGAAAACCCAGAACTCTTGTCAGTGAGCAAGGTGGGTGGTTTGACCAGAAATTAATCTATGATACTTATGTTTTCTAAGCAGCTAATGATACCTAGCATGTAGTACAAGTGTAATACTACAATTAAAAATCAAGTTTCATGACTATTCTACAACAGATCAGAGAGATCCAAGCCCTCCAAATTGTTGTCAGACCTGTTCTTCAATTTCTGGGTTTTCCAGAAATTGAAGAACAGTCGACGTATCTATTTTGTAGCTTTAAATCTTAGCTTTCTGGGCTCAGTTTATGTGATTTAAGAGTTCAGCCTTGTAGTAGGGATGTCAGGGAAGAATTATATAACAACATATCATCATATCATCATCACACCAAGAAGATCAAGGTTGGTCAAAGTCTTATAGAAAAATCGCACATGAAGGTTTCTGGGTTTTCCAGAAATCTTCAAGAACAGCTGGTCAACCCTACTTTGACCCTTCCTATCTTTGACTCTATACATGATCTGTGAGTTCTATAAGCATGAGCATGAAGCCTAAATGCCAGTCTACAATTATATTACACAAACATGGCCAGATCGCTTAACAGAAGGAAGATCAGAGGCCATAAAAAGATTGTCAGACGCTTCCTGGAAATCTGGGTTACCCAGATTCAAATTTTTGTGCTCGATCAACGGCATTTGACCGATCATATCTTGCAATCTAAATATGATCTAAGCTTAATTCAAGTCTCAGGTCAAAGCCCTAACATCAAAGAATAGATCTATAACATAACATACACTAAAACTCAAACACACACAGATCTAAGGCCTCTGACATATGGCTGTCAGGCCATTTTTCTAACTTTTTCCAGATTTAAGAAATCCTCCATTTTGAGCCCTTTGATGTTATGGATCTGGGATTTGACAACCCAGATCACTAAATGACATCTTATTACACCACTTTAAACAATAAACCATAACATCTAACATCAAATCATATGATTTCAAAGTTTAGGGTTTTTTATACCTTTCTAATGGTTGATCTTGAATCTGATCCTTGATTTTTGATCTTGGAATGCTAACACATGATCCTGGGTTTGCATCTTACTCTCTCTCACTTCCTATTCCCGAATTTTAGAGAGAGAAGGTCTTGGGAGAAAATGAGAACTAAAGTGGCCCTTTTTCTCTCTTTAATCTATTCATATTATATGATTCAATGTAGCTAGTAATCTAGATGGCGAATATTTGACACATATCTAGAGCTAGAGCTAGGGTGGTTTAAAAAAATGTGACAAAAAGGTATAATAGTCATTTTCATACAATTTTATTTCTAAAATTGTCATTTGACGCAACCCTCAGGGTTTAACACTTAGGGTTTGACCCTTAGGGTTAAAACCTATGATTTACAAAAATCACATTTAAGATTTCTAAATTAGGTTTTAAAAATGGAAAAATTAAGATTTTTTTCAAATTATAATTAGGATTCTCTAATTATACTTAGATTTCCTAATCATAATTCAAGTTTTCTAATTAGGATTAATATTTCTTAATTAAAATTGCTAATTTAGCAATTAAATCCACAATTGTACATTAGGGTTCCTGACGGAATAATTAGGGTTTAAAAATTTAAAATTAGAATTTGCTAATTAATTAAGCTTTACCCTAATTAATATTATAATTAATAGCACTTGAGCATTATTATTATCCTTTTAAGTTCCTAGATTAGGGTTTTCAATTTTCGAATTAGGGTTTTAGATTCTCGGAACTGAAATTAGGGTTTTCAGAACCGATTTCTAGGGTTTCTTATCTGTCGTTAGGGTTTTCTAAATGAACGTTGACGTTCGAATATAATATTAGGGTTTTGACACTGATAAAATTTATCTGGTCAACCCTTGACCCTTAACCACATAACCATATACACAGAACATATTCACTCATATACTTAATCCTGAATAATTCGCCACAAAAAATTTTTAATTCACAAAATTCCTTCACAGAATTTTTAAACCCTCAAAATTCCTTCCCAAAAATATCAAACGCATACACTTATTTTCTATCTAGGTCTATTAATTGACCTTAGATCCATCATTTAAGATTTTAATAAATTGTCTAATTTTTTGGGTTGTCACATTCACCCCCTCTTCTAAGAATTTCATCCCCGAAATTCACCTTACATCTTACACCATACAGCTTACACCATTCATACACATCATCACTTGCTACCCAATACACCACTCACAAGAGTAAAAATTTTCAAATTGTGTTGAGGAGTCATATAGACTATTTCTCTGTCATTTTTGCAAAGGTTTTATGGAAATTCATCCGCAAACCGTCATAAACTAACTACTAGACGTATAGTGGGTAATTAATCCAAAGATGCCTCTGTATTTATTAAAGCTATTGGTTAATTGACTTTGTTTCTCAAATCACATCATAGGCACAAAAATTTTACCTCAGTCTTATTGGATTTCGTACCAAAACAATTTGGTTCAGGAAATTTCTTTCAATGAACACTTAGAGTTTTCATAAACATTAGTTTAGCTGAATCGAATAGCATAGAGTCATATCAATAATTCAATTTAATCGAATTATTTAGGTGTAGCCAAACCCCGTTGGCAAATTAAAATTTTTGAAAATATTTTTGAGAATGACGTCATAATGCCGTACTATATTAACCGTCCGTTTGAAGATGTCGTCATTGTATGATTTTGTCATAACACATCATACAATAGTGGAACAATGATTTTTAGATCAAATTCACACTAAGTATTCCTGTATTTATAACTTTATCATCTTTTTATCATCTTTGCACCAGGTTACATGGTACATAAGTGATAAATAAAATAATTTTTGATATTTCAAATCATCTTCGTATAGCTGAAACAAGTAGCATAGACTATACTTTAAACCGTTGCAAAAATTATTACGAGTCTACATTTTTTTTCAAAAGCACATAGTGCGTATTTAGCTTGATGTCAAAATTTCGAAGTCTAGCATAGCTAGGAGTTTTGGAAAACTTATGTCTTCACTAATAATCATTTGCTTAACAATCTATCTGTTCCTATAATCCTCAATTCTCCATTCACACACAACTATACCCAGTTCGTCAAACCACACTTATGAGTTCATAAACATGTCACAATCATATGAGTTTAAGAACTTACCCTAGTAAGACCTTTGGCGTTCATTCGTTGAGGGGTTCATAAACATTTAATATAACTATGAGTCAAGAATGTCACATAAGTATGAGTTTTAAGAACTCGTACTTAACCTTATATTCTCTACCTATAACCTATATATTTGTTATATACATGAGAAAGGAATCACCCTCTTAACATGCATATAGCAAATAGCGTGACACATACATTTCAATGATTATCAGTACCAGAAACTAAGTGGTTGTTACATAAGGTACAATTCAACTCCCATACGAAGAATCATACAACTCAGCTGCTGACATGAGTCCTTAATTGAAATCCCCACCTAATCTTAACTTCCTTCTCAATACGAATTTCATTCAACTCGTATTCATAATCCTTTCTTGAATCAGTACCAATTCATAGTACAACTGAACACAACAATCTTTGCTGTAACTTTTCAATCATTAGATTGATTCTTCTCCCTACTATCACCTTATTAGATCATGGGGTGATCTCATCGTATATATTACGATTCATTTATATACCTTGATAATTTTGTTTTACGATCTCTTATCCCTGCACCTTTAGTCTTTTTGACTCAATCTATTCATCACTACTGTTCACCTTTATTATCAGAGTTAGGGAACTCTGTATCTTTTCAACTTATCGAGATTCGTCTTTGAATCTTACCAACCAACTAACTCTATTGAGTTAGATCTTATGCTAATCACTACTGTTATTGGTCTCAGGTATTCCTACGTAAGGTTCATAACCAACAACTTTGATACCAAATGTGAAAGCCCAAAATCTGGGTCCCGAATCACCACGGATCTGGTATAATCATTCTATAACTATTGCGGAAGATATAAGCATAAATTGTTTATACATTAAACATTACACATTATTCCCCAAGGTCGAGTAACCTTAACTTATACACAATTTATTATCCTATCTGACATACAAAGATATTATCATACATTACTGTTACCAATCTATCTGCACATGTAAACTAAAGTTGGAACTGTCTTTAACCTTTCCTTGAATCCGACACATTAGTCTTAATCTACAATGTTTTATCATGATATAGCAAGGGTGAGCATAAGTTTGCCCATTAAGTTTAAGTATATTTGAGGATATATCATGATTGAAAGAATTGGAATAATAAACTAGCTATAATTCAACAATATAGTTGTGAATTTAGCACGAACAAACTTTTGACTGAACAAAAATTGGACATGAACACACACACACACACACACACACACACACACACACATATATATATATATATATATATATATATATATATATATATATATATATATATATATATATATATGAACTGAATTAGAATGAAGGTGATCAAATTTTCATACCGATACATGCAATACGCACAGAGTGAAATTTAATAATTCTTAGACATGACAATCAGAAATGATTAACCACAAACATATTCAAATAAACAACTCGAGGTCGTGTTAAGAAAACTTGCATAATAATTAAGAGTTCAAGTTTAGTAACTTGCCTGAACCGTTGATTACCGCTATGCAATTTAATAAGCTTTGTCTGAAGACCTATTATTAATAATATGTATTTCTAAGTTAGAATAATATCATCATAGTATTTAAAATAACATAAATACATTATAACATAATCCTATCCATCTATACAACACATAAAACTTAGCATTAAGTCAGATTATTTAAGTCTGAGTTGAATCCGACAAAATTCTAACATCCCGACGGTCTAGTCGGACAAATCTCAAATCTAAAATCGCTAAGACTTGGTATAAACTGGTTCATAGATATCTTAGATAATTTATTTATCAGTCAAAATTTTTTTTCATAGGTCGTAATAATTTTCAAATAATTATTACCATTTATCATGATTTTTAAATCATTTATATCATATTTATGTTATATAAATACCACATTATTCCTTTATCATTAATATTTATTTAATATTAAATATTAATGAAAATCAAAACATAATTGTCGACGTCGGGATTTTTATTTGTCCCTTTTCGTTACTTGTTCTTTGGTGTTCTCATGTTAGTGTGAGATTTGTTTGAAAAAATAAGTGAAAAAGGTCTGACATGTGTAATGTCGACGATTTGACTTTAAGAGTCGCCAGTTGGTGTTTTTAACTGGTTGCACCAACGCAACCGAAAAGGTTTGCACATTGACCCAGTTATTTGATACTGCTAAACGGATCTGTGAAATCGAGATTCATTATGGGTTCGGGGGCTTGATTATGCGGAGGGAAGGTGTTAGGCACCCCCAGACATCCGTGTTGCCACGGTGACTGCCACTTCTTAAAGAAACTGTTATATGAATGTCTCTATGTGTGTGTGGATCAATGTGCAATTATTGGAAAGTAGTGCGAGACCTCGTTCGCACCTATATACTTCGGGTTTGAATTTATAGATAAATTCAGTTTTAACCAGGATATAGCAATGATGTTTTATAAAAAGAGGTTTTTCAAACCCTGTGCTCAATAGGAATTGAGACCTTTCATACTTCTATTTTATTGTTAAATGCTCGGCTTGTTTGCTTTTATTTTTTTGATCGAGGCATCTTGAGAAAATAATATACAAGCAATGATCTTAGAACTCCTTATGGGCATGACAACCATCCAAGGAAATCCATACACCAAAATAATGTACAAAGTCGCATACATAAATTGAAAAAAAAGTCCATCACGGGAACCAAATCTAGATTCAGTAGACTCAATCTGTGATCACATTATTCCTAGGCTCACATGATACTACAATTTGTATGGAAAGCAGTAAGCAATTATATATATATAAAAGCGGTAACTATATATATATACATATATATATATATATATATATATATATATATATATATATATATATATATATATATGTGTGTGCATGATCACCACCACGAAGCAACTCCATAGGGGATCGAAATGTAAATAAAGCAATAAATGCTATCAACCGCCACGAAGTAAACTTCAAAGGGACTTGAATGTAAATAAAGTTGTAAAAGCTATCAACCGCCACAAAAGTAAACTCAGCGAGGACAAAATGTAAATATATATATATATATATATATATATATATATATAAGTAGTAAATGCTCCTGGATATGAAATCCGGGCTCATCGGATATGTCCAAAACAACAATTATATATATATATATATATATATATATATATATATATATATATATATAAAAGCAAGTAAACGTATGCGGATATAAAATCCAAGCTCATCGTATGTAGTCTCGACCCACGCTTATATATATATATATATATATATATATATATATATATATATATATATATATATATATATATAAGCAAATAAATGCTCCAGACCGAAGTCTAGGCTCAATCGAGGCATAACTCGATAATGTTAGTCCGTATAAAAATATATACATATATATATATATATATATATATATATATATATATATATGTATATATATATAGACAGAAATGAAAACCACGGACCGAAGTCCGGGTATACGCACACAACACAACTCTCAATGTGTAGAATAGTGTGTGTAAATATAAATAAAAAGACTTTATAGAGTGTAAGGAGGCTTACAGTGGGCTGTCAATGCAGACTTCTATGACTCTATATGGATGAATACTCAGCTCCCGCTGGTAAATGTATAACGGTATGTGGGCTAACAGGTGTTTAAAAAGAGCAAGCACTAAATATGGGGTGTGTATAAAGCAAATTGGATGTATTTCCTCGCTTTTTTTTTTTTTTTTTCAAATGGTGACCCCAAGCTCTATATTTATAGATCGCTAGCAGCAGTGTGCCTACGATCGTCGAGATGCACTGCATGGTACCGCCTCGAATCGCCCGGGGTTCCGCGGGTCCTGTCGTCTTGAAGTACGTACACTCGTGCACTATAATGTCTGCTCGAACTTGCAGAACTTCAATCTGAGCATCCGAATGAGGTATATGTGACCTACTTCAGAATGCTTGTGTCGAGAGTTACGCAATGACATGGAATAGAGGTTGTACGAAGTCAGGAAGAGGGGACCATGCCCATGGTCTTCAAGCTTCAAATTCTACCCGGTGTGCTGCCACGCGTAATATTCACTCGGGATTGGAAATCCTGATTCTTGAAGGACATAGTTGTATATATGTATGTATTGAAGTGTCGAGACGACGCACAGATATTGAGGTAGCAAGATGATGTTTGACTCCTCATCAGTGTTATTGCCGGTTTGAGTTGAAAGCAGACGTTGCTCAGGGTTACATCTGAGATTGGACTGCTGCAAGTGTTGAATGCCGCAATGTCATCTTGTGGATGCCTTTCTGCCCGGTGTTAGCTCCGATGTCTGCGGTATGAGTGCCTCAGCAGGAGGTCTGATTGAAGCTGATCGCATTTGAAAGAAGCATTTTCGAGGTTATCGCCGGAACTGCAACAACATTCCTTGGGGTTATTGCCAAGGACGAAACTCGGGGTTATCTCCGAGGTTGGAAATGATGTTCCCGGTGTGTGTTCCGGGGTTGAGACTGATACTCCTGGTGTGTGGTCCGGGGTTGAAATTGAACTTCCCGGTGTGTGGTCAGGGATTGAGACTGAACTTCCGGTAGTATCCGGAATGGAGACTGAACTTTCGGTAGTATCCGGAATGGATGACTGAACTTCCTGTAGTATCCAGAATGGATATGAGCTGTCTTCTAGGGTTATCCCCGAAGACAATTCTGCCCTCCTGTAATGTTAGTAACAGGTATGCAGAAAATTTTGAGTGTCTACAGATGCCCCTCTTTATCATATTCATGCAATGCAAGCCATGAATAGGATAAAGAATCCTAGAAACTTAAAATGCAACAGATAAACATGATGCTATGTGCAGCAACATGATGCAAATGTATGATACATGATTGTCAGTTAATCCTGTTAGGATGACAATCACTGATGTCTTGGACATGCGATCCAAGTCTTCAAGGATGTTGACGTTGGGGCTATCACCAAAGTCGTTAATCCTAGACACAGACTTCATTACCCATAGGGGTGCCTCTTATGTGAAAGAGATCTGTGGGGATAAAGTTTTGTCTGTTTGAGGATGTGTATAATATATCCAACTATCCTGTCGGAGTTACTGCCAACAGTATGAACTTGTCAGGGTTGCCCGACCTTCGCTGATGTGTGTATCACCGGATAGATCCTTGTTGGGCAAATCATCAAGGCTACTTGATGTTCATTGATGTCAAGGCTGCTTGACCTTCGCTGAGTCACAACCCTTGCTGGGAAAGGTTGTCAAGGCTGCTTGACCTTCATCGATTTGTGTATCAATGGTTGCATTGCGTTGTAGCCCCCGCTGGGGAATCGTGGATGTTTGAAAATGTTGTGTTGTGGCCCCCGCCGAGGATATATCATCGGTTTGTGACTTTGACGTTGTAACCCCCGTCAGGGATACGTCTTTAATTTGTATTTTCATAGATTCTGTGTTGTAACCCTCACCGGGGACACGTCTTTAATTCACAATTTCATAGATTCTGCATTATAACCCCTGCCGGGGACACGTCAGGGTTTTCTGACGTTCATTGACGTCATCGGACCTTTATGAGGTATTGTCGAGCATGATTTGTGAAAGATGAGGCCACTGGTATCATATACCTTGTATGCAGGAGAATACCAATGTGAAGATGTGGAGTCAGAGTTTGACTCATAAAAACCAGGATTCCAGGCTATTCCTCTCAATCGCATAACATTTTTATTCATGATTTGGCCTTTTCAGCTTGTGAGACCTCCTTTGCAACTCTAACTGGAGCGAGATGGAGGTGTGGGACCCACAAAAGAGTGCCACAGGTACACCTGTAGCAGCCATAGGTGGACCTGCGGCCAACCGTGGCTATACAAAGCCCATGGGCTGCTTTCATAAGTCATTTTCAAGCTGCGCGACGAAGGATATCTAAGAGCTCTTCTTCAGTCCTGTTAAGTTTGAGCAACTTTCTGCATATTCGGCCACCGTACAAGCATTCTTCACTGTACGGGTAACATATGCATGTATTCTTTTTCAGTTTCTATCCGTTGGAAAATGACTTATCACATGAAATGCATTTAGACACATAGTAGTTGAATATGCATGCTGATATGCTTTGATAAAAAATATTCAACATAGTAAATGTTAGTATTAAACTATGCTGAACATAATGATGTGAATAAATTTGACTTTTGACACAGTCAAATTGGCACCTTTTACTATCATTTCTTATCATATATGAGGACAAATGAGTAAAGGTAGAAAAGTAAAATAACCCTGGTAATTATATTACTCTGACGGATTTTCTACTGTGATGCATGTAGGATGTATATGACTGTTGGTAGGTGTGCTACTGAATGGCCACCTAGTCATGCCTATGTGCATGTGGATAGTCCCATTTACAAAGGGGGCTATGGAATTTTTTTTCCAAAATGTAGGCATTGAATAGTCATTCATTTTTTAACTCTACGGTAGATGTATGTTAAAATAATGCAAGTATGCATGTAGTCATAAGATGCATTTTGAAAAGCTCCAGGTAAGAATTTACCACACTCTTTCTGAGGTGATTTGGAGACTTGTTGTCCAGATATTATGGATCCGGATCAACCGAGCAGTTCTCGCAGGACCACTTCTGGTGTACGGAGGAGGGTTTCTAAAGTACCTCGACCCAGCTTACATTAGGCAAACCTCGCTCGTTTGGTGGATGCGGTGATTCGTCCTATCCGGGTTGAAGTGCTGGATGTCGAGGACGAGGAGGAGGATGTACCTGTTGAGGTTCCTGCTCCTGCAGCACGTGTTACCCGTAAGGAGTTGCCAGGAATTCAAGTGGCGAACCCAGATCTTCTTGGTGACTTGAGTCGGCATCCTTCAGCATACCGATGATTATCGCAGAGACACTGAGGTCAGCTATATACTGCTGCACTTGTCCGGCAGGAGTATTCATAGGTAGCTCGGTCGTGCTGTATGTGTGGTTTATGTCACACTTGGGACCGATTGGCACATTCAGACGGCATGGATATTGTTTCACCCATGATATAGCGATGTCGTACTCCTTCCAGCCTACAGAGTGTACAGATGCTGCGTCTTGGTCAGCTTTTCTGGCAGGGATTGGAGATCAATTCACTATATTGCCGTGTACAGGGCTTAGCTCAACCTACAGCTTCATTACTCATGCTCCGGGTATGGATTATCTACCTCTAGCAGGTTTGAGAGGGATGATCACCTACCACCCACTAGCCATGATGTGTTAGTTTGACCAGTTTCAGGATTTTCACCTATATGAGGGGGCAGTGATTCAGCATTTTGCTTCTCGCCACTTATCATCAGCGGACAAATCCAGGTTGTATCCCTGTTGGGATCAGTGAGAGCTAGCTGAGTTTTCCATCAGCCATCCGGGTTGTTCTGCAGAGTATTCAGCATGGATGGAGACAGAGACTGCATCGGCTGCGGTGGTATCCACAATGTAGGATATTGAGTCCGACGAGGAGGAGCCTATGGAGGAGGCTGACATTTCCATCGATGGGGACTTGACTGCTGGGCTGCCAGCATTTGTGATGGATTCTCCTACTCCGAGTGTCACTATTACTCAGTATTCAGCACAACATTTGGAGTAGAGCTTACATCTGATGACCTATGAGAGAGATTAGGCTAGGGCGACGATGTTGACAGCTCTTGATGGGAGAGACTCCGCTCTGTTAGAGAGGGATGAGGCTAGATTAGCCATGGATGCATTGATCGTAGCGGGATGCCACCCTATCTGCTAGGGATGTGGCCATTGCAGATAGTACCTTTGTGAGATCCCAGATGACTGGCACTTTTGCTGATGAGTGCATACATTGATGAGCATCAGACCATCTTGTAGTTAGCCTCAGATTTTCTAGCTCATGTAGATACCCTTGGGCAAGCTCGCAGCTTTACCTCCATCTTTAGAGAGGGATGCTATGTTAGATCTGATAGTTCGTATACACACAGATCCATAGATAGCTTTGTATTTTCCTGCACAGACTAGCTTAGCCATTTTTTCATGTACAACACAGATGTATATATCAAATAGTAGTATATATGGCAGAGAAATATATTTTGATTTACTTCCCTTTCAGTTGTGCCGTGATATTCGCTTGATATTTGCCTATTTCTTCAAGGCCTTGTGATCTTGATTCATTCTGAACTTATCCTTGATATGTGGACATTGAGCCACCGCAGGATCTCTCAGAATGGATCATTGATTTGTATGAATCCCTACCATCTTTGGTGTCTTGGGACTGGTATCTGTATGAAAATGTGGAGAGGAGTGTGGCTTTTCCTCTTTGAGATTGACCACACCACAGATGGTCGCCAGTACTTCTATTTGTGAGAAGCCTAGTTAATTCCATCTTTTATGGATTGGTATTGCTCTTTGAGGCACAACCGCAACTTAGATGGTCACCGAATCTCCTATTTGTGAGGAGAGGTTGGGTAATTCCATCCCCTTGGTCTGAAGCCGATGAAATGTGGTGGATTGAAGGTTGATCCCAGTACCGTGTGACAAGTATTTTGTTCTGGTAGGGGTTAGACAAAACCATAAATGGCTGCCTACATACTCCTATTGAAGAGGAGATCAAGTCTGCGTAGTTCAAACCTGGTGTAAGAGGTTCAACGCTGAACGTGAAAGGCAGATGGGTGTAGAAATGTTTTTGTTGTTTTTTTTTGTAGAGAAAGGGCAGAAATGTTTTTATTGTTTTTGTTTTATTGCGACTGGGCCATATAGAATATGGTTGCCTACGTACTCCTATTGAAGAGGAGATCAGGTCGATGTAGTTCGACCCTCAGGACGAATCGCAGCCAAAGAGAAGTGTGAATCCCGTGTGCAGGCTATACTGCGGGCAGAAGAAAGTTTGATCCCATAATGGGGACAAACTGCAGATGTGGAAAAAGTTTGATCCTATTTTCAGGATAAACTGCAAGAGAAAAAAAGTTTAATCCCGTATTTGGGATAAACTGCAGGTGTGAAATGTTCAATCCTGTGTGTAGGATAACCGAAATTATATGATGGTTTGAAACGAAGTGAAACCAGGCGGCTGGTCCCGAGTGAGATAAAATCAGGTTGCTGGTTTAAAATGTATGTTGAAACCAAGCTGCTGGTTTGAAATGTATGTTTCTCTGAGGGGCAGAAGAGTTTGTGAAAAGAGGGTTAAAAGCCAGAATGACTGGTAATTAGATGATCAATACCAGGATGTTTGATTGATGGTAACTTTAGACATAGTACCGCTTCACGGTGTCTGAGTTGATAAGCTGTGGAAATTCATCGCCATCCACTTCCTGTAGTCTGAGAGCACCTCCTGTCAATATTTCCTTGATAACAAACGGTCCTTCCCTTAGATTGATCTTGGTTTTCAATGATCTTCTTCAAAACCAAGTCATGTTGTTTGAACTGCCGTAGTCGGACTTTTCTATTGTAGGATCGTGCGCTCCTTTGCTGATATAATTAACCATGGAAGATTGTCGCAGTTCACCTTTCGTCTATCAAAGATAATTATAATACATGTCTTGTACCCATTGGTCTTCATCCAACTGAGCATCCATCAATACTCTGAGGGATTCCATTTCCACCTCTATGGGGAGCACTGCTTCCATCCCTTAGGCTAACGAGTAGGGGGTTGCCCTAGTGGAAGTTTGCATAGAAGTTCTGTAGGCTAATAAAGTCAGAGGCAAGAGGTCATGCCACCCTTTGTGATTGGCGGACATTTTCTGCATGATCTTCTTGATATTTTTATTAGCCGCTTCAATATCACCATTCACTTTGGAAGGTAGATGACGGAGTTAAGGTGTTTGATGTGGAATTTACTGCATAACTCCTCCATCATTTTGTTGTTGAGGTTCTTAGCATTATCTAACACAATAACCTCTGGTTGTCCATATCGACAGACGACATTATTTCTGATGAAAGCAATGGTGACTTCTTTGATAACCTCGGGGAAGGAGGCTGCTTCTACCCACTTGGTGAAGTAGTCGATCATGGTGACTATGAATCGATGATCATTATTGGCTTTGGGCTCGATGTGCCCGATCACGTCCATACCCCACATTGAGAAGGGCCATGGCGAAATCATATTGTGGAGTTCCCTTGGAGGGGCGTGGATAGCATTCCCATGAATTTGGCATTGATAGCACCTCTTGACGTGATCATCACAGTCAGCTTTGAGTGTTAGCCAATAATGTCCTGTTCTGAGGATTTTCTTGACAAGTAAAGGGCCGCTCATATGTGGGCCACATACTCCACCATGGATCTCATACATGAGCCTCTGAGATTGGTCTTTGTCCAGACATCTGAGGAGACCTAATCATGCATCTCTCTTGTAGAGTGCATCTCCGCTCAGGTAGAATTTCATAGCAAGTCGATGGATCTGCCTTTTCTCAGTTAGGCTCAGCTTAGCGGATGTAGATCTATCTTGAAGATACTCCTTGATATGCTGATACCAAGGGTAGTGGATGGGAGGTAGCTCATCCAATACTTCTCCAACGTAGTTCCCATAAGCTGGGGCCTTTTGTATAGCAAATGTGATGCTTGACATGTTTTCCTTGTCAGTTGTGAACCAAGGAGGCCAACATTGCTAGTGCATCCGCAAAATCATTCATATTATGAGGAATGTGTAGAAAGGAGATTTCTTCGAACTCCAAAGCCATCTGTAAACCTTGCCAATGGTAAGGCAGCAAATGTAATTCTTTGGTTTGATAGATTCTCGTGGATTGTTTGATCACCAATTCGGAATCCCCAAAGACAGTTAATCGTCTGATGCCCAATGAACTGGCAAGTTTTAGCCCCATGATACAGCCTTCATACTCAGTTGTGTTGTTGGTGCTAACAAACTGCAATTTGACGGCGATGGGATACTACTCCCCCGTACCGGATATTAGCACTGCTCCAGCTCCAGAGCCTTCTGCATTAACAGCTCCATCAAAATACATTTTCCATGTGTGGCATGCATCGTACTGATGGTATTGTTGAGCTGTCATTACCCCTTCATCGGGAAATTATGTTTCCAAGGGTTTGTAGTCCCCTGCAGGTGCAGTAGCCAGTTGATCCACAATTCCTTGACCTTCGACAGACTTTTACGTCACGTAGACGATGTCAAATTGCTGTAAGATCAATTGCCATCTGGAAAGTCGACAATTCAGTGTGGGCTTACTGAATACATACTTGAGAGGATATAAGATGGGTCATGTAACCATGGAGATAATGTTGTAATCTCATGGAAGCCCATGCCAAAGCACAACAAGTCTTCTCAATGAGAGTGTACTTGTGTTCACTAGTGCTGAATCTTTTACTGAGGTAATAGATAGCTCATTCTTGGCCTCTATCATCTTTTTTCCCCAGCATGTAGCCCATGGCATTGTCATTAATGGATAGGTACATAAATAGGGGAACATCATCCCTGGGAGGTACCAACACAAGAGCATTAACTAACTGCTCTTTAATGGTAAGGAAGGCTTTGTGACACTCATCATTCCATTTCATAGAGGAGTTCTTCCTTAACAACTTGAAGATGGGCTCAATAGTTGCTGTGAGTTGAGAGATAAACCTGCTAATGAAGTTGATTCTTCCCAAAAATCCCCGTATTTCCTTCTCTGTTTGAGGAATGGGCATTTCCTTGATGTCCTGGATTTTGGTAGGATCTAGTTTAATCCCTTTGTGGCTGACTAGGAAACTTAGCAACTTGCCTGATTTGACACCAAAGGCCCACTTGGCTGGATTCAACTTCAAGTTGTACTTACGCAACCTGTTGAATAAATTTTTGAGATGGTCCTGAAGCTAATCGCATTTGAAACAAACATTTCCAGGGTTATCACCGAAACTGCAACAGCATTCCTTGGGGTTATTGCCAAGGATGAAACTCGGGGTTATCTCCGAGGTTGGAAATGATGTTCCCGGTGTGTGGTCAGGGATTGAGACTGAAGTTTCGGTAGTATCAAGAATGGAGACTGAACTTTCGGTAGTATCCGGAATGGATGACTGAACTTCCGGTAGTATCCGGAATAGATATGAGCTGTCTTCCAGGGTTATCTCCGAAAGACGATTCTGCCCTCCTGTAATGTTAGTAACAGGTATGCAGAAAATTTTGAGTGTCTACAATAATATTATAATATATTTATAATATCACAAAGTATTTTTAATACTTTAATTTCTCATTTATATGATTTATAAACCTTTAAATCCATTATCCGATAATTGCTATTAATATTAAAATATTAATATTTTCATGGCAAAATATCAAAAGTTATATTTTATAACTCAAAATATTTTTCTAACCCTTAAATCATTTTTATATGATTTTTAAAGCATTAATTCTAATTTTCCATAATTTATTTAATATATTTATTAAATAAATCCATTACCATTAATATTAATTTATTAATGAAATTCATCACAAAATATCAAAAGTTATTAAAAATAACTTCAAATACTTTCTAACACCATAATATAATTTTTCATGATTTTTCAAGTATTAAAAATCATTTTTAAATAATTTATTTAATATTATAATTAAATAAATTAAATACCATTATATTCCAAAAATACTAAATATTTTTGAAATATACTCAAAACAATTAAAAACTAATTTTTGGACTTTAAAATAATTTTTAATAATTTATTATATATTTTTAATAATTTAAAACTATTTTTCTCTAATTATTTATTAAAATAATTAATTTCCAAAAAATAAGTATCACTAAAGGGCCCTATAGCGACAGAAGCATCGCTATAGGTGTTCTTGAGTGTTCTTGAGGAAAACCCAGAACTCTTGACAGTGAGCAAGGTGGGTGGTTTGACCAGAAACTAATCTATGATCCTTATGTTTTCTGAGCAGCTAATGATAACTAGCATGTAGTACAAGTGTAATACTACAATTAAAAATCAAGTTTCATGACTATTCTATAACAGATCAGAGAGATCCAAGCACTCCAAATTGTTGTCAGACCTGTTCTTCAATTTCCGAGTTTTCCGGAAATTGAAGAATAGTCGAGTTATCGATTTTGTAGCTTTAAATCTTAGCTTTCTGGTCTCGGTTTATGTGATTTAAGAGTTCAGCCTTGTAGTAGGGATGTCAGGGAAGAATTATATAACAACATATCATCATATCATCATCACACCAAGAAGATCAAGGTTGGTTAAAGTCTGACAGAAAAATCGTACATGAAGGTTTCTGGGTTTTCCAGAAATCGTACATGAAGCCTTCCTATTTTTGATTCTATACATGATCTGTGAGTTCTATAAGCATGAGCATGAAGCCTAAATGTCAGTCTAAAGCTATATTACACAAACATGGCCAGATCGCTTAACATAAGGAAGATTAGAGGTCATAAAAATATTGTCAGACGCTTCTTGGAAATCTTGGTTACCCAGATTCAAATTTTTGTGCTCGATCAACGAATTTTGACCGATCATAACTTGCAATCTAAATATGATCTGAGCTTGAATCAAGTCTCAAATCAAAGCCCTAACATCAAATAACAGATCTATAACATAACATACACCAAAACTCAAGCACACACATATCTAAGGCCTCTGACATATGGTTGTCATGCTATTTTTCTAACATTTTCCAGATTTAAGAAATCTTCCATTATGAGCCCTTTGATGTTATGGATCTTGGATTTGACAACCCAGATCACTAAATGACATCTTATTACACCACTTTAAACAATAAACCATAACATCTAACATCAAATCATATGATTTCAAAGTTTAGGGTTTTTTTATACCTTTCTAATGGTTGATCTTGAATCCAATCCTTGATTTTTGATCTTGGAATGCTAACACATGATCCTGGCTTTGCATCTTACTCTCTCTCACTTCCTATTCCCGAATTTTAGAGAGAGAAGGTCTTGGGAGAAAATGAGAACTAAAGTGGCCCTTTTTCTCTCTTTAATCTATTCATATGATATGATTCAATGTAGCTAGTAATCTAGATGGCTGATGTTTGACACATATCTAGAGCTAGAGCTAGGGTGGTTTACCAACTCAAAATCATGGAAAGATTTGCAAGCTAACTAATAAAAAAATGTGATAAAAGGGTATAATAATCATTTCAACACAATTTTATTTCTAAAATCGTCATTTGATGCAACCCTCAGGGTTTAACCCTTAAGGTTAAAACCTAAGGTTTACAAAAATTACATTTAGGATTTCTAAATTAGGTTTTAAAAATGGAAAAATTAAGATTTTTTTCAAATTATAATTAGGATTCTCTAATTATACTTAGATTTCCTAATCATAATTCAAGTTTGCTAATTAGGATTAATATTTCCTAATTAAAATTGTTAATTTAGCAATTAAATCCACAATTGTACATTAGGTTTCCTGACGGAACAATTAGGGTTTAAAAATTTAAAATTAGGGTTTGCTAATTAATTAAGCTTTACCCTAATTAATATTATAATTAATAGCACTTGAGCATTATAATTATCCCTTAAGTTCCCAGATTAGGGTTTTCAATTTTTGAATTAGGGTTTTGGATTCTCAAAACTGAAATTAGGGTTTCCATAATCGATTTCTAGGGTTTCTTATTAGTTGTTAGGGTTTTCTAACTGAACGTTGACGTTCGAATATAATATTAGGGTTTGACACTGATAAAAGTTATTTGGTCAACCCTTGACCCTTAACCACATAACCATATACACAGAACATATTCACTCATATACTTAATACTGAATAATTCACCACAAAAAAATTTTAATTCACAAAATTCCTTCACAGAATTTTGAAATCCTCAAATTTTCTTCCCAAAAATATGAAACTCATACACTTATTTTCTATCTAGGTCTATTAATTAACCTTAAATCCATCATTTAAGATTTTAATAAATTGTCTAATTTCTTGGGTTGTCACATTCACCCCTTCTTCTAAGAATTTCGTCCCCGAAATTCACCTTACACCTTACACCATACAGCTTACACCATTCATACACATCATCACATGCTACCCAATACACCACTCACAAGAGTAAAAAATTTCAAATTGTGCTGAGGAGTCATATAGACTATTTGCTTGTCATTTTCGCAAAGGTTTTACGGAAATTCATCCGCAAACCGTCATAACTTATGGACATAGTGGGTAATTAATCCAGTATGCCCTGTACTTATTAAGTACTGTTGGTCGACTCTATTTCTCGTCACTGCCATATGCACAAATATTTTACCTCAGTCTTATTGGATTCCGCACCAAAACAATTTGGTTCAGGAAATTTCTTTCAATGAACACTTAGAGTTTTCATAAACATTAGTCTAGCTGAATTGAATAGCATAGAATCATATCAATAATTCAATTAAATCGAATTATTTAGGTGTAACCAAACCCCATTGGCAAATTAAATTTTTTGAAAATATTTTTGAGAATGACGTCATGATGTCGTACTGTATTAACAGTCAGTTTGAGGATGCCGTCATTGTATGACTTTGTCATAACACATCATACAATAGTGGAACAATGATTTTTAGATCGAATTCACACTAAGTATTCCTGTATTTATAACTTTATCATCTTTTTATCATCTTTGCACCAGGTTACATGGTACATAAGTGATAAATAAAATAATTTTTGATATTTCAAATCATCTTCGTCTAGCTGAAACAAGTAGCATAGACTATACTTTAAACCGTTCCAAAAATTATTACGAGTCTACATTTTTTTTTTCAAAAGCACATAGTGCGTATTTAGCTTGATGTCAAAATTTCGAAGTCTAACATAGCTAGGAGTTTTGGAAAACTTATGTCTTTACTAATAATCATTTGCTTAAAAATCTATCTATTCCTATAATCCTCAATTCTCCATTCACACACAACTATACCCAGTTCGTCAAACCACACTTATGAGTTCATAAACTTGGCACAATCATATGAGTTTAAGAACTTACCCTAGTCAGACCTTTGGCGTCCATTCGTTGAGGGGTTCATAAATATTTCATATAACTATGAGTCAAGAATGTCATATAAGTATGAGTTTTAAGAACTCGTACTTAACCTTATATTCTCTACCTATAACCTATCTATCTGTTATATACATGAGAAAGAAATCACCCTCTTAACATGCATATAGAAAATAGCGCAACACATACATTTCAATGATTATCAGTACCAGAAACTAAGTGGTTGTTACACTAAGTACAATTTAACTCCCATACGAAGAATCATATAACTCAGCTGCTGACATGAGTCCTTAATTGAAATCCCCACCTAATCATAACTTCTTTCTCAATACGAATTTCATTCAACTCGTATTCGTAATCCTTTCTTGAATCTGTACCAATTCATAGTACAACTGACACACAACAATCTTTGTTGTAACTTTTCAATTATTAGATTAATTCTTCTCCTTGCTATCACCTTATCAGATCACGGGGTGATCTCATCGTATATATTACGATTCATTTCTATATCTTGATCGTTTTGTTTTACGATCTCCTATCCCTGCACCTTTAGTCTTTTAGACTCAATCTATTCATCACTACTGTTCACCTTTATTATCAGAGTTAGGGAACTCTGTAACTTTTCAACTTACCGAGATTCGTTTTTGAATCTTACCGACTAACTAACTCTATGTGAGTTAGATCTTATCCTAATCACTGAGGTTATTGCTCTCAGGTATTCCTACCTAAGGTTCATAACCAACAGCTTTGATACCAAATGTAAAAGCCCCAAATCCGCGTCCCGAATCACCACGGATCTGGTATAATCATTCTATAACTATTGCGGAAGATATAAACATAAATTATTTATACATTAAACATTACACACTATTCCCCAAGGTCGAGTAACCTTAACTTATACACAATTCACTATCATATCTGACATACAAAGATATTATAATACATTACTGTTACCAATCTATCTGCACATGTAAACTAAAGTTGGAACTGTCTTTAACTTTTCCTTGAATCCGATGCATTCATCTTAATCTACAATGTTTTATCATGATATAGCAAGGGTGAGCATAAGTTTGCCCATCAAGTTTTAGTATATTTGAGGATATTTCATGATTGGAAGAATTGGAATAATAAGCTAGCTATAATTCAACAATATAGTTGTGAATTTAGCACGAACAAACTTTTGACTGAACAACAATTGGACATGAACATATATATATATATATATATATATATATATATATATATTTGAACCAAATGGTAATGAAGGTGATCAGTCTTTCATACCTGATACATGCAGTACGTAAAGAGTGCAATTTAATAATTCTTAGACATGGCAATCAGAAATGATTAACCACAAACATATTCGAAAAAACAACTCGAGTTCGAGTCAAGAAAACTTGCACAATAATTAAGAGTTCAAGTTTAGTAGCTTGCCTGAACTGTTGATTACTGCTATGCAATTTAGTAAGCTTTGTCTGAAGACCTATTATTAATAATATGTATTTCTAAGTTAGAATAATATCATCACAGTATTTAAAATAACCTAAACACATTATCACATAATCCTATCCGTCTATACAACACATAAAACTTAGCATCAAGTCAGATTATTTAAGTCTGAGTTGAATCCGACAAAATTCTAACATCCCGACGGTCTAGTAGGACAAATCTCAAGTCTAAAATCGCTAAGACTTGGTCTAAACTGATTCATATATATCTTAGATAATTTATTTATCAGTCAAAAATATTTTTCATAGGCTCGTAATAATTTTTTGATAATTATTACCATTAATCATGATTTTTAAATCATTTATATCGTATTTATATTATATAAATACCACATTATTCCTTTATCATTATTATTTATTTAATATTAAATATTAATGAAAATTAAAACATAATATTATAATATATTTATAATATCACACGATTTTTTAATACTTTAATTTCTCATTTATATGATTTATAAACCTTTAAATTCATTATCGATAATTGCTATTAATATTAAAATATTAATATTTTCATGGAAAAATATCAAAAGTTATATTTTATAACTTAAAATATTTTTTCTAACCCTTAAATCATTTTTATATGATTTTTAAAAGCGTTAATTCTAATTTTCAACAATTTATTTAATATATTTATTAAATAAATCCATTACCATTAATATTAATTTATTAATGAAATTCATCACAAAATATCAAAAGTTATTAAAAATAACTTCAAATACTTTCTAACACCATAATATAATTTTTCATGATTTTTCAAGTATTAAAAATTATTTTTAAATAATTTATTTAATATTATAATTAAATAAATTAAATACCATTTATATTCTAAAAATACTAAATAATTTTGAAATATACTCAAAATAATTAAAAACTAATTTTTGGACTTTAAAATAATTTTTAATAATTTATTATGTATTTTTAATAATTTAAAACTATTTTTTTCTAATTATTTATTAAAATAATTAATTTCTGGAAAATAAGTGTCACTAAAGGGCGTTATAGCGACAGAACCGTTGTTATAGGTGTTCTTGAGGAAAACTCAGAACTCTTGTCAGTGAGTATGGTGGGTGGTTTGACCAGAAATTAATCTATGGTCTTTATGTTTTCTGGGCAGCTAATGATACCTAGCATGCAGTACAAGTGTAATACTACAATTAAAAATCAAGTTTCATGACTATTCTACAACAGATCAGAGAGATCCAAGCCCTCCAAATTGTTGTCAGACATGTTCTTCAATTTTTGGGTTTTCCAAAAATTGAAGAACAATCGAGGTATCTATTTTGTAGCTTTAAATCTTAGCTTTCTGGGCTCAGTTTATGTGATTTAAGAGTTCAGCCTTGTAGTAGGGATGTTAGGGAAGAATTATATAACAACATATCATCATATCATCGTCACACCAAGAAGATCAAGGATTGTCAAAGTCTGACAGAAAAATAGTAGATGAAGGTTTCTGGGTTTTCCAGAAATCTTCAAGAACAGTCGGTCAACCCTACTTTGACCCTTCCTATCTTTGATTCTATACATGATCTGTGAGTTCTATAAGCATGAGCATGAAGCCTGAATGTCAGTTTACAAGTATATTACACAAACATAGCCAGATCGCTTAACAGAAGGAAGATCAGTGGCCATAAAAAGATTGTCAGACGCTTCTTGGAAATCTGGGTTACCCAGATTCAAATTTTTGTGCTCGGTCAAAGAACTTTGACCGATCATATATCTTGCAATCTAAATATGATCTGAGCTTGATTTAAGTCTCAGATCAAAGCCCTAACATAAAAGAACAGATCTATAACATAACATACACCAATACTCAAACACACACAGATCTAAGGCCTCTGACATATGGCTGTCAGGCCATTTTTCTAACTTTTTCCAGATTTAAGAAATCTTCCATTTTGAGCCCTTTGATGTTATGGATCTAGGATTTGACAACCCAGATCACTAAATGACATCTTATTACACCACTTTAAACAATAAACCATAACATCTAACATCAGATCATATGATTTCAAAGTTTAGGGTTTTTTATACCTTTCTAATGGTTGATCTTGAATCTGATCCTTGATTTCCGATCTTGGAATGCTAACACATGATCCTGGATTTTCATCTTACTCTCTCTCACTTCCTATTCCCGAATTTTAGAGAGAGAAGGTCTTGGGAGAAAATGAGAACTAAAGTGGCCCTTTTTCTCTCTTTAATCTATTCATATGATATTATTCAATGTTTCTAGCAATCTAGATGGCTGATGTTTGACACATATCTAGAGCTAGAGCTAGGGTGGTTTACCAACTCAAAATCATGGCAAGATTTGCAAGCTAACTAATAAAAAAATGTGACAAAAGGATATAATAGTCATTTCCACACAATTTTAATTCTAAAATTGTCATTTGATGCAACCCTTAGGGTTAAAACTTAAGGTTTACAAAATCACATTTAGAATTTCTAAATTAGGTTTTAAAAATGGAAAAATTACGATTTTTCAAATTATAATTAGGATTCTCTAATTATACTTAGATTTCCTAATTATAATTCAAGTTTGCTAATTAGGATTAATATTTCCTAATTAAAATTGCTAATTTAGCAATTAAATCCATAATTATACATTAGGGTTCCTGACGGAACATTTAGGGTTTAAAATTTTGAAATTAGGGTTTGCTAATTAATTAATTAATTAAGCTTTACCCTAATTAATATTATAATTAATAGCACTTGAGCATTATAATTATCCTTTAAGTTCCCAGATTAGGGTTTTCAATTTCTAAATTAGGGTTTCGGATTCCCGAAACTAAAATTAGGGTTTCCAGAACTGGTTTTTAGGGTTTCTTATCAGTCGTTAGGGTTTTCTAACTGAACGTTAAAGTTCAAATATAATATTAGGGTTTGACAGTGATAAAATTTATCTGGTCAAACCTTGACCCTTAACCACATAATCATATACACAGAATATATTCGCTCATATACTTAATCCTGAATAATTCACCATAAAAAAAAATTAATTCAAAAAATTCCTTCACAGAATTTTGAAATCCTCAAAATTCCTTCCAAAATATATCAAATGCATACACTTATTTTCTGTCTAGGTCTATTATTTGACCTTAAATTCATCATTTAAGATTTTAATAAATTGTCTAATTTCTCGGGTTGTCACACATGCTATGTGATGACTTGATTCTTTTAAGTGTAGACTCGTATTAGTTTACACATACTAATTGAAAGACCGACTTGTTAATGTTAGGCCGTTTCAACGCAAGTTAGTTAAAGCTAGTATTATTTTGTAGCTGAGTACACAGGCAAGTTTCCTTAACCATACTCATTTTTATATTGAGAAGGTTTCTGTGAACTTCACTTTTTGATTGTGCAAACTCCTTAATTCTTACTCTTTTACTTGAGCAAGTATCCGAACACTATTGTATTGTGTTGCAAGTTCCCTAAAGTTACTCCAATTATTATTGATCAAGTTTCTTAACTTACACAACTTTGGATATTGTGCAGGTTTCCTATCATTCTCATATTATATTGAGCAGGTTATTGTTGAATTGAAAGTTATTCATTTAAGCTTGAATCTTATTTCCAAGCATGCTATTAAGTGGTTTAATTACTTTACAATTATCCCACATCGATATTATTGATATTCCCACTTAGTGCACTCGAGTTCGTATAGTCTTGGACTTGTACATTATTTAAAGTTCAATAATTCTTGAACTGTGTTAGATAGAGTCTGAACCTTTGTTCGGTTAGACAAGCGTATGAAGTTTTAAAATCTATCCAAACTAATTAATGGTAAGGATTCTTAGACTGAAAGAACACCCCTTTTTTGATAGGGGAGTACCCCAAATATCTAATATAAGATACATAGAGCAGATTTAAATGTTATGCATATATATAGTGTACGTGAGGCTGATCCCCTCAAGTACTTATTCTGTAGCCAGTAACCAAATGGTCAATTAGCTATTGATTCCTTTGGAGTATTATAGTTCAAAGTCTATTTGACTAGCAGTTATTCTAAAAGCAATCATTATCTTTGCTTATGATATTCATATTGTTGAATCCTTCAGGTATTCATATTGTTGAATCCATTGCCAGATATTTTTCCATTCATCATGATATATTCTTATTGTTGTTTTTAAACTTGTTGCTCATCCTTGCTATATCATGAATATATTGCAGCTAAGCCCGAGACCTCAGGGAAGGACAAAGGTAAAGGTAAGATGTAGAATAGTGGCAAGGAGCAGACTTTACCTTATGCCTAGTTTAAATTACTATTATGTAATATGAACCGTAATGTTTATTTTAGGGTATGTTTGTAAGATGATATTAATGTTATCGTATCTTGGGACTAGTAACACCTTTTGAATGAACGATGTAAATTTATTATATTCCATATTTTAGTTATCGTATGTTGTTTAGAGGTGGATGTTTGTATTTTATCGTGATAATGACCGCAAGGGTCGAGAGGACCCGGATTCGAGGCGTTCTGAGTTAGTATCGAGAGTGAGGGTTATATAAACGTTAGGAATACAAAACCTAGGTTATAACCTTAGTAGAAAACTCAAGTAGAGTATGTAAGTGATGGGTTGAGGAAATCTATCGAGTTTTATTGTGATAATGAAGTTGTTTATTTAAATAAAAAATGATTGATAGACGTCTTAAACTTCTTAATGCTAACATGAATAGCATATCACATAAAGCCTAATAATTTTCTTCCTTTCCTCAGATCATGCCGCCTAGGAGAATTCCACGGAATCAGAGGGAGGAAGGATCCGTTAACAATGGTGGAGGGGAAAATGTTGATCCGATGCAGAACTTCGTTAACCTGTTAATTGAGGCAATGCAAAAAAGACCCCCACCAGCAGCAGGGCAGCCAGGACAACACTTGGCTAGCTTTAAGGACTTTAAATTGGTAGGACCACCGGAGTTCTAAGGAACCCTGGACCCAATTGAAGCCCAAACATGGATAGAAGAGATGGAGAAGGTGTTTGAGGTCGCACGCATGGACGAAGCACAGAAGATGAGTTTTGCCACTTTTATGATGAAGGGCGATGCTAACTATTGGTAGAAAGCCAATAGGGGCCAAGTAGACGAAGGAGTTATTCCTTCGGTTAGATTTAAGGAGCTATTCCTCGAGAATAACTTCTCGGAGAATACGCAACAGGATATGGAAGTTAAGTTTCTAGAACTAAAACAAGGTAGTATGTCTGTCGCAGAGTACGCGGCGAGATTTAGCGAGTTAGCCCGATTTGCTTCACATCAGGTTGACACGGAGGCCAAGAAGGCAAGGAGGTTCAAACTAGGACTGAAACCATGGGTGCAGAAGGCAGTGGCTGTATTAAAGATTAAGACTTACTTTGATTTTTTGGAAAGGGCTATCATTGTCGAAGGAGGCAATGAAGCCATCGCTCGATTCAAACAAGAAAAGAAGACGGGTTAGGAAGGACAGAAAGGGGGAAGCAGCGGAGGCAACAATCCCAATAAGCGTAAATGGACAGAGAGCCAATCCTCTGGAGGTAATAAGTCCGGGGGAGAGGCTAAGAATAGTATGAAGTGCAACAACTGTGGGAGGAGTCACTCGGGGGAGTGTATGAAGGGAAAGAGTGTTTGTTACCGTTGCGGACAACCGGGGCACATGGCTCCTCATTGTCCAAACAAGCAGAAAGGAGGAAATTCTCGTGTGGGGCCACAGACCATCAAATTAAGGACTGCCTGAAGAAAAAAGGGCGATGCAGCTAGCGGCAACCGTAATAACAACAACAATTGACTGAACATTGGAGGGTCATCCAGTCAAGCCAATAGACCAACGGCACAAATGTTCAACATGACCATACAGGATGTGGTGGAGTCTAAGGACGTAGTGTCAGGTATCAGTCCGATCAATAATATAGATGCATACATGTTATTTGATTCGGGTGCTACCTGCTCTTTTGTTTTCGAAGAATTTGCTAAATAGTTAGACTTACCACGTGAGTGATTAGAACACCCTATGAACGTAGAAGTAGCGAACAATAAAATTATCCCCGTAGAATACATTCATAGGATTTGTTATACCAAACTGCGAGGATTTAAGCTTAGAGTGGATTTGATACTGATTCATTTAGGGGAGTTCGATGTAATCCTTGGAATGGATTGGTTATCGGTTCACGGAGCAGTTATAGACTGTTAGAAGAAGTGTGTACACCTTAAGACTCTGAATAAGTCGAAGGTGGTATTTTATGGTAGTAAATCGCCGAGATAATCTCATTGTCTGACGATGGTGCAAGCACAAAGATTTCTTAGGAAGGGTTGTATAGGTTATTTGGCTCACGTGGTTGATACTCGATGAGTCGAGGGTGAACTGAGTCAGATACCTATTGTAAGGGATTTTGTTGATATCTTCCCAGACGAGATTCCGGGATTTCCACCGGATAGAGAGATTGAGTTTTTCATTGATTTGGCACCAGGGACAACACCGGTATACAAAGCGCCGTATCGTATGGCACCGGTAGAGATGAAAAAACTGATGACTCAATTACAAGAGTTGTTAGATAAGGGATACATTCGACCGAGCGTATCACCGTGGGGAACACCAGTCTTATTCGTAAAGAAGAAAGATGGGTCGCTAAGACTTTGTATCGACTACCGAGATTTGAACAAGGTCACCATTAAGAACCCGTTGCCCATGATAGATGATTTGTTTGATCAGTTAAAGGGGGTAAAGTACTTTTCAAAGATTGACTTGAGGACCGGTTATCACCAACTGAAAGTGAGACCAGAGGATATTCCAAAGACGGCATTCAAAACTCGGTATGGACACTTTGAGTTTCTGGTAATGTCATTTGGATTAACGAACGTGCCAACAACATTTATGGATTTGATGAATAGAGTGTTCAAACAGTATTTGGATAAGGTTGTTGTCGTATTCATCGATGACATTCTAGTGTATTCAGAAACGGAGGAAGAACACGCCCGAACATCTTCGGATAGTGTTGGAGACATTAAGGGGGGAGAAACTGTATGCAAAATTCTCCAAGTGTTGAGTTTTGAGTGCATAAACAATATTTCGAGAGAAATTAATCTTTATTCATAAAATTTGGGGTCTTACATAAATAATTCCTTGAGAGAGCGAAGGTATATACGAAACTGGCAACCGATCGAACTCACTGTGATGACAGTGTAGACGAGACGGGAACTTGTTTGTTGGTTGTTTGTGGGAAACCACTCAGAGTACCATATGGACTACTAGTAGAGAAGGGATGTGTGATGAGTCCTAGAGAAGTTATAAGAAGAAGATAAGAATGCAAATCATCAAAGATTATGAACGTATTAGTAAGACATCTTTGTATATCATGAAGTCGTAAACTGGTAATGAAAGTTATCGCGTAAACTTAGGTTGAAAAAACGCAAACCCTAAGAAGTAAAGATGATTAAACCAATGCATAAGTCAAGTATATGATTAATTGGTGTATGTGTTATTTCTTTATGTGCTACATAGGAATTGGAATGAGCAGTTCAGCATAAACTATAAGTTATAGCTGTGCGTAAGGCAAGTTTCCTAACTTCATTCATATTTTAAATGAATGCTAGTTTCTAAAACTTCTCAGATGTTAAACTTGAGAAGTTCTATCTATGTGCAAATGTGTGATATTTATACAAGGTGGTAGAACGTATGAGGCCTTGTGCCACAATGTGAACACTTCGGTGTTTCTATGAGATGAACTATTTTGTGAATGAACTTTTCAATATGAGAATATTCTATTTATACATGAACTATTATTGTTAATTCTATGCTAAAGATTCTAGCCAGACAGGATGTGTATGAAAGATAGTAGAGAATGAAAGTATTTCAAAGTGAATGTAACTAATGTTTTAAAATGATAGGAATCGAGATTATTCCTATTATTCAAGCTGCTTCATAACCTTTGTTCGGTTATAGAAGTTTCAAAGGAATGTTTGAATTCTTAAAGTTGTTTGTTCAACTATTATGACTTGCTGGGCAATTGAATGCTCACACTTACTTTAAATACAAACATTTTCAGCGAACAATGTTAGAAAGAACTTAAGGATCCTGTAAAGATCAAGCTGATCGGTATCCAGACGAAGTGTCATTCATTAGATGAATGAGCGTGAAGATCAAGCGAAGAGTTGTAATGTAGAATAATGTAATTAAACTATAGAATAGTTTAATGAACGGTTATGTATCCTTGGTGGCGGATGAAAGTCACTCTTGTAAGAGATAAAGGATAATGTAATTATCATTATTTATAATGAACAAGGTTATAAGGTATTAGAACCTGAGATTTGAGAATGTATGTTGTTATATTTAACTATATAATGATGTATGTTTGACAAGAGATGGGACCGTGACGTACGAAATCTGGGTGTGAAAATAGACCGGATTTTGGGGCATTACACTGCCAAAAAGAAAAAGAACTGTAATACTCGAGAATTTCTAAATATTATTAATAAATAAATTAATGAAAATCGAATATTTTTTTATAATTAAATATTGTTGTAGCATGAGTTATAGAAACTCGATTCAATTAAGTTAAGTATTGAAAAATATATGGCAGTAAGTTAATGTGATAATACCAGTGAAGATCTTAACGTAAAGCGTATCAGAATTGCCTAGTGTGGCATAATGAAGGACTAAGAGATTCACTAAGTAAATTAATAGAGGAACAGTTTAATAAGAGAAAGATTAATAATGTGTAATTATATAACTCCATGCATGAAATAAATAGGATGTTAATTAGTAGTACTATCAATTTGGAATTTAATTCATGCTATATGAAATTAGAATGATGGTAGAGGTTGGAACTGACATGTAGCTAAACCGGGTTTAGCCTTAATCTAGGCAACCCATAGCATTGCGCCCTTCTGCCTCATAAGATAAAGCCAGCATAATAATGTCATGGCTAGCTAGAGTTTGGAAATTTTTTATTACTGTAGATATAGTATGGAACATTATTGTAATGTGTGACATTATTAAAATCATATGATAAGAGTACATTTAATGGTATGAAGTACCAAGTAGCACAATAAAATCATGTGTGACATTTTAATATAAAAATAGTTAATTAATTGTGCATCTCAAAAATTCAGAAAGGAATTGAATGTTAGAAAAATAGATAGTTAATATTGGATAGTGTTATAATATTGAGGTATGTGCACTATTAATATCTATGGAGAATAACCGGTTAATAATACCTAACTATATTATTTTATCTGCATTAAATATTAAATTATGTAAACCCAATGTACATGAATTATATGATATGTGTACATATATAATCCCTAACTTTTCATTTTTTAATAACATTAGTACACTAAAATCACATGAGGGAAGCAAAAGGGAATTAAATTAACTACATTTAGAACCAAATGCTGAGGATTAAGAGACTGTCCCAAATTTAGTTCCCAAACAGTGTTCCATTTCCCTTTATGTGAACTGCTGAGCTTTGAACAGTAGCTACAAGCTAGGTGATGATGGCTACAAAAATGGCTGAGGGAGAGTGGTTGAGCAACTCTTCTATATCCATTGTCTTCTTCTTCTACACCATGGATTCCAACCTTAGTGTAAAACCATTAACCAGTCAACCATTGTTCTATAAAAAGGCAGCTTCATTTCCATTTCCCGTTACTAAAAATTGTCTGTTGAATTCCAAATTTGAGAGTGTGAGTTGTTTGTAGTTAAGAATGAGTCTAGATAGTGCAGAGGGAAGGAACTAAGCTTCATAGAGGGTAAAATTCTTGTTTTAAAATCTTAATTCCAAACTTAGCATATTATAGAAATTCTCACCAATTCTTGTGAATTTGGTTTAAAAATGTGCTATCAAGTGTTTATGAAGTTTTTATGTATGTAAGAAACCTCAAAGAATATGTTTAAGCTTGTTAGGATGGAGGAAAACTGTAATTGATTTGATCTCTGCTTGGAGACCGGTGGTTTGAACTTACCGGGGTAGAGGCGTAGCTCTGCCGCTCCTAGCTTGAACACTTTGCAAGAATCATGGCTAACGACGCCCCAAATCCGGGTACTTGAAACCCGTATTCAATGCTCCACGATAACATTCATTCAACTACTTAAGGTATTAATTAAACAAAATTATTATATCAAAGTTATCTACCTTCCCAGTCTCGAGAACCTTTACGTCTTACATTACATGATAAATATTATATTATCTTACTACAAACAGTCATAACAACATAATTTAACCTACTCCTTCAGCTTCCCCTTCCCTTTGTCCTTACTGGAACCTTCAGGTCCTGCTAGCTTAGCTAAAAATATTTTAATTTAAAGCAAAAATGAGCATTTGAGTGCCCAACAAATAATAGCTAAAAGTAGTATGCACACAAGCCAATCATGTTTGATGATAAAGCATATACTTTGTAACAATCTTATTCATTTATTAATAAAACGTATTAATTTATTAAAGGCTTTTAATTATCTACATGATGTTGTTTTATAATATGTGATAAACCCATAGTTTTAAGCAATGATTTTAGAATAATGATGATGATCATTCTAATGAGATCTAAATTCTTAGAAAACTTAAAACTAAAATAGTTCCCAATCGTTGGATTACTAAATTGGGGATTAGTGAATCCGGATAGATTGGTACATACGTTGCTTGTTCATTGGATGAGGATGATTGATCTCATGATCATTTGTGTGGAGACACTAAAGCAAGTATGTAGGTGCTTATTAGAGAATAAGTTCAATTGAGCATTGGCTCGCTAAGGAATACCTAATGGAGTTTTACTTGCCTGTCAATAGGAATTCCTGTAGTGATAGTAGTATAAGTGATCCTTGGACTTGAGATCATCATAGTATCTTGTGTATGATGAATTATACTTTGACTTATTCCTTAAGACCCTTAGGGTATATCAAAGGGTATGCTTGGGTATAATAAGTTGTGCATGGAGATAATGTATGATCAATAAAGAATCTACCGCTTCTAGTAAAAGAAGAGAAATGTCCTACGTGATTCGATAAATGATAACCAAGCAGTCCTTGGCCAAGGCAGAAAGAAATTAGAAAGGAGTTTCTAATTTGCATTATTTGGAGTTGTGCATTTAAGAGTCGAAATACATATAATTAAATAAAATAAGACTTGATAGTAATTCCATGTCTTATATTTAATTGGGACATTGTATGGTGGAAGGATTGAATTGTACGGTAACTATTTACTCGAAGGTTCTTTTATGATTAATGTTGAAATCTATATTATCTGGAAAGTTGTTGATCGCTAGGGAGGCTTATCCCTATTGTAGAATAAATATTATTTATTTAAATAAATTAATAATTTAATTTATTTATTTAAATAAGATTAGAATTGTTCTAATTGATTTATTCATAACCGGTTTAATATGGAGAACCTAAAGGGTCACACCATAAAAGGAAGAATAATTATTTAAGAAGTTAATGGCATAATCATAATAATATATGTTAAGTGTATTTAATTTAATCTATGGTGATAGAATAAATTAAATAGCTTAATATTTATTATTTAATATTTTGGAAAGATTAAATATATAAATTAATAAGAGGATTCTTATTAATATTATTACAATTATTATTATTTTAATTTCTAAAGAGTTAGAAATTAATTTAATATTAGTACTCTCATTTATTCCTAATAAGATTAGGAGGCAAATTAATTAAAAGAGTTTAATTAATTATCTCTAATAAGATTAGGGAGCTTAATTAATTAAAAGGAATTTAATTAATTAAATAAAATCTAATTCCTTAATTGTTAAGGAGGGTTGCCTACATCTATAAATAAGAGGAGTCTTATTATGGGTGAGGGGGTTGACACTTTCACAACACGTGAATACGTGATTCTAATTGTGGGAGAGTACACCCTTTTTTATGAGAGATAGAAAAACTAGAGTTTTGCCAAATACCCATCTTCTTGAATCTTTCTTCTTCCTTGATGGATCACCTCTAGAGGCCAAACACTTGGGTAGCTAACGTTGATCAAAGGAAAGAACCAAACCCGGAAATATTCATGAACGCAATCAAATTGCACAAAATAAGTGGAAGCATGGAAAATCAGAGTTTTAAATTTTTTACAAACCATATACCCGGATCATCCTTTATGCACAATTATTAATTAAACAAAAAGATAAAGAATAAGAATCATACCCTTGAAGATTCGAGCTTCCTCAACTACAAGTTCACCTCCAATCCTTTTCGTGTTCAACTTGAATCCATCGAGTTTGGTTCCTTCCTTTGATCAACGTTAGCCACCCAATTAGTGTTTGGCCTCTAGAGGTGATTTAACTTATAGATATTAATTAATTTTTGTTAATTTGTGTAATTAGTTCGAACGAAGGGGATTTAAAGAGTTATACTTGGAATATAAATTTTGGAGTATTAATAATTGATATAAGGCGATGATTAAAAGCATATTAAATAGATTATGAATTACTTTAGAATTATAAGTTTGGATTATTTTTAATTTGAGGTGAATATGTTTAGGTTGCAAATAACGTTTCGTATTTGATATCGTGGCAGTGTGATATTTGGGTTTGGTGAATTATTTCGCTATTATATTCGTGCTGGATTAGTACTCTTTCAAATGACATTCTTGTTAAATTTGATTTGTTCGTTTTGTCCCTTATTTCGAAATTGCGTTATTATTTCACATAATTGTTTCTTGTGAAATTCATATATTTGTTTCATTTTGGAGTTGACACCTTGGACTCGTATTTGTACTCTTCGAATTAGGATATCATTTTTAGTATTTATTTTTGATAATTGTAGAGCGGTACATTGCTACCTTCTTTTGAGACTTTGTGACTATAATTTGATTTGGTTTAACATGTACATATAGAACCCTTTTTGTTGGTATTATGTCGCATGTGTTGTTACATGGTATTTTGTTAGAATATACCGTAGGGTATACTTGAGCTATATCCACCTGTGAGGGTACCACATGCATGTCGTCTTGGCACGAGAGACATGACACTTTCCGTGGCAGTGTGATTAGTCCATGGCGTCTCCGTTTTGGGCTCTGGAGGAAGTGGGCCATTTGGTGTTTTGTTGTGGGAGGCGTATGGGTTAACCATAGTTTTCTGTTCTGCGGATTTGTGATGTTGTGCCAAACACACCTATCCGATTTGCATACATTTGGATTCGTGGTCCAATGTGTGATTGCCTGTATGACATTGTTTTGATGTGCCTGTGTGGCATTATTTTGACTTGCCTGTGTGGCAAGGTATATTTTTGAGCTCATTTGGTATGAAATAACTCCAGCCATTTGTTTCAGCCTATTATTTTATTGTATTAGTTTTGTTGGTTTCTGTTCAGTTCAATTCATTTAGTTAGTTACTTCAGTTTGTTATTTCTTTATTCTTTTATTGGTTTTGTCAATTCTGTTGATTCAGACATATTCCATTCAGATATTTAGAGATTATATTTTTGTCAGTATTTATACTTGAGGCTTTGTTCAGTATTTTATCTCAGTTGTTTTCATATATCAGTTGTATATCTTTTGTATATCTGTATCCGTACTGGGCAATTGGCTCATGCTGTGTTTTTCTTTCGGCAGGTTTGCAGGGGTGATTCAGGGCTAGTGTGATGAGAGAGTTGCCTTGACCATCTAGGTTGTTTCAAATTTTAAGTTTTGATTATTTTGACTCTATTTGGAGAATTGTATTTAGTACACTGTTAATGGATCACCACTATTAATATTTTGAAGTTATTAGTGCTCTGTTTACTTATTTTGAGGTTTATTTTAATATTAAAATATAGAGTTTATTTTAATTTTAAAATTAAATTTCATGCTAACTAATTAGAGTGAGAATTGGATTCCATGATAACTAATTGGAGTTGAAATTGGATTTCATGTATCCTTAAATAAAGGAGTTTATTTAGATATGAAATAAGATTTCATATTATTCAAAATAAAAGAGTTTATTTGTGAATAGGAAAGTGAATCCATCTTTCCTTAAATAAAGGAGTTTATTTAGATATAAAATAAGATTTCATATTATTCAAAATAAAGGAGTTTATTTGTGAATAGGAAAGAGAATCCGCGTTTCCTTTAATAAAGGAGTTTTTTTTTCCTTGGAATTGGATTCCATAATTAATTAAAATAACGGAGTTTATTTTTATTAAAGATTTTGATTAAAATAAAATAGTTTGTTTTATTCAAAATTGGATAAATTAAAATAAAAGAGTTTTATTTTGATTTAAATTTGGATTAAAATAAAGGAGTTTATTTTGATTCAAAATTAGATTTTATACTAACTAAATTTGCCCATTAAATGATATCAATATATATGTTGAATGTTTATTATTCATGTGATGAATGTTATTTATTGATGCATATGGTGATGTGTATGATAATAAATGAGATTGATTATGTACCACAACCGAATCGTAAATCTGGAATAGTACCGAGGATACCTGGGAGGTATGGATTCATCATAGATGATGATGACGAGGTACGCATCATAGAAGATGATGATCCAGTTACATACGATGAGGTAAGAGTTGTAGACACTCACAGAAATGGATTGAAGCAAGCTTCTCAAAAATGGAACATTCGTTTTGATGAAATAATCAAAAGAGTTTGATTTCTTCAAAAATAAGTATGAACCTAGTGTGTACAAAGGGTCAGTGGGAGCGTCGTGACATTCCTAGTGTTATATGTTGATATACTACGGATAAGGAATGACATACCAATGCTACAATCAGTAAAAATAAAGTTGTATAAACATTCCTCCATGAATGATTTGGGAAGAGTATCGTAATTGGGGATACAAATCTATATAGATATTTTTAAAAGGATGCTCAGCTTAACCCAATGAGCGTATATTCATTAGATGCTAAAGTCATTTAGCATGGCAAACTCCAAGAGATGTCTCATGTTAATGAGACATGGAGTGTATCTCTCTTAATAGTCCCCATTGACTCCAAAAAGAGAGATCGCATGAGTAACTATCATGTATGCAATGAAATGTACGAGACCTGATGTTGCTCAGTCATATTCTGGAGAAGTTCACTGTGAGTCAGTGAAAAACATCTTAAAGTACTTAACTGGCACTAAGGATGTGATCATATTCATGGTGGGTCTGAATTAAAACTAAAGGGCTTAACAAACTCAAGTTTTTTCAAACAGACCACGACGACAGAAAATCCACTTTAAGGTAAAGGGTTACCTTGAACGGTGGTGCAGTGAATTGGAAAGGTTTCAAACAGTAAAGAGTTGCTGGTTTAGTGATAAAGACAAAGTATATAGCTATAAATGAAGCTGAAAGTTGATTGTTTGGATGAAAAGTTCATTACATAACTAGGAATAGTTTCTAAGTCTCATCTTGGATCTAAACATGTGTTGCGGTACTTTCATTTGATTATAAGAATCATTGAAAGATGGGAAATCACTATAGAGATAGTGGACTCTGAAGAACAACATTACATATCCATTAACTAAAGCTTATCCGACAGTAGGATAATCGTCACTTAGAGAATAAGGGTATGACATACCATGACGATTGACTTTAGTGCAAGTGAGAGATTGAAAGTAGTATGCACACAAGCCAATCATGTTTGATGATAAAGCATATACTTTGTAACAATCTTATTCATTTATTAATAATAATTATTAATTTATTAAAGGCTTTTAATTATCTACATGATGCTGTTTTATAATATGTGATAAACCCATAGTTTTAAGCAATGCTTTTAGAATAATGATGATGATCATTCTAATGAGATCTAAATTCTTAGAAAGCTTAAAACTAAAATAGTTCCCAATCGTTCTAAAATAGTTCCCAATCGTTGGATTACTAAATTATGGATTAGTGAATCCGAATAGATTGGTACATATGTTGCTTGCTCATTGGATGAGGATGATTGATCTCATGATCATTTGTGTGGAGATACTAAAGCAAGTATGTAGGTGCTTATTAGAGAATAAGTTCACTGAACGTGGCTCGCTAAGGAATACCTAATGGAGTTTTACTTGCTTGTCAATAGGAATTCCTGTAGTGATAGTAGTATAAGTGATCCTTGGACTTGAGATCATCATAGTATCCTGTGTATGATGAATTATACTTTGACTTATTCCTTAAGACCCTTAGGGTATATCAAAGGGTATGCTTGGGTATAATAAGTTGTACATGGAGATAATGTATGATCAATAAAGAATCTACCGCTTCTAGTAAAAGAAGAGAAATGTCCTACGTGATTCGATAAATGATAACCCAACAGTCCTTGGCTAAGGCAGAATGAAATTAGAAAGGAGTTTCTAATTTGCATTATTTGGAGTTGTGCATTTAAGAGTCGAAATACATATAATTAAATAAAATAAGACTTGACAGTAATTCCATGTCTTATATTTAATTGGGACATTGTATGGTGGAAGGATTGAATTGTACAGTAACTATTTACTCGAATGTTCTTTTATGATTAATGTTGAAATCTATATTATCTGAAAAGTCGTTGATCTCTAGGGAGGCTTATCCTTATTGTCAAATAAATATTATTTATTTAAATAAATTAATAATTTAATTTATTTATTTAAATAAGATTAGAATTGTTCTAATTGATTTATTCACAACCGATTTTATATGGAGAACCTAAAGGGTCACACTATAAAAGGAAGAATAATTATTTAAGAAGTTAATGGCATAATCGTAATAATATGTTAAGTGTATTTAATTTAATCTATGGTGATAGAATAAATTAAATAGCTTAATATTTATTATTTAATATTTTGGAAATATTAAATATATAAATTAATAAGAGGAGTCTTATTAATATTATTACAATTATTATTATTTTAATTTCTAAAGAGTTAGAAATTAATTTAATATTAGTACTCTCATTTATTCCTAATAAGATTAGGAGGCAAATTAATTAAAAGAGTTTAATTAATTATCTCTAATAAGATTAGGGAGCTTAATTAATTAAAAGGAATTTAATTAATTAAATAAAATCCAATTCCTTAATTGTTAAGGAGGGTTGCCTACATCTATAAATAAGAAGAGTCTTATTATGGGTGGGGGGGTTGACACTTTCACAACACGTGAATACGTGATTCCAATTGTGGGAGAGCACACCCTTTTCTATAAGAGATAGAAAAACTAGGGTTTTGCCAAATACCCATCTTCTTGAATCTTTCTTCTTCCTTGGTGGATCACCTCTAGAAGTCAAATACTTGGGTGGCTAACGTTGATCAAAGGAAGGAACCAAACCCGGTGGATTCAAGTTGAACGCAAAAAGGATTGGAGGTCTTCAAGGGTATGATTCTTGTTATTTCTTTTTTGTTTAATTAATAATTGTGCATAAAGGATGATCCGGGTATATGGTTTGTAAAATTTTTAAAACTCTGATTTTTCCACGTTTCCGCTTATTTTATGCAATTTGATTGGGTTCATGAATATTACAAACATAACATGCAGATCATGGATGATGCGATGATCTAGATTTATCCTTAGGAGTCTGTTGTCCTAGGTTGATGCACATTTTTAATTAAATTGTCTGGAGTAGAAACTTACCTCACCCTTTTTGAGGCGATTTGGAGTTTCTTTTTGCTGTTGGGTTCTTGTGCCCCATTTCCTTGTGCTTTTGATTTGCAACCCAGCTATACTAATGACCTGAGTGCCGCTGACATCCCTAGAGGGTGCAGCCATTCTTTCACAGCACAGATTTGAACTTCGGTGTAGAGTCCTCAACTTGGGAGGACTTGATGCAGGTTGACATATTTGGTGATAAGGATTTCATTTGATAGACCTCTTGTCGGTCATGCGTCTGTTTTTGAGTTAAGGACTCCCTTGAGAATTTTGTCCTCCTTTTGTTGGGGCAAGCTTATGTTACTGTGATTTCTTTCATGATTTCTCCCCTTTCCTTTGATGAGAGTCTTGGTCTTGCCTTAGACTCCTTCCATTTTCTGGAATCAGAAAATGCCCCAGTCCTTTCACATGTTGTTGCCAGGCATTCATATAAGAAATGTGAGACCCCGAATTTTATGAAATAAAAGTATTCAATTTTTCTTATAATTATTATTCAGTAAATGGTTAAATTGATAAAAGTTTAAAGTTAAGGGTGATATATGTAAAATTTTCAAAATCTGTGAATGGTTATAAAATACTCATTTACGTAGGGAATATTCGTTTGGTCGTGGAATATTCTTGTTGTCGAGGAATATTAAATGCGACGGCCTTGCAGATCATTTAGGGCCCCATATAAGTAATAACTGTCGGATGAAGAAAACGACAAGTTTGAGTTTTTACAAATAACGGCGTAGTAGTTCTGATTAACAATCGTTGGAATACACGGTGGTTAAAATACGATGAATATGTGTGGTTGCACAAGAAAGCATTACGATATTGCACAGTATTTTTGAATTATTGATTCTTACGTAAGAAGGCACTACTCAATAATTCTTACAGTAATTACTGTTCAATATTCTATTTTATTGATTCAATAATTATTGCGTTGATATTTTATATTATTGTTGTTTCAATAATTGTCAGTGCACAGTATTTCTCATTATCATATCAATAATTCATATTATTTGAATAATATTATTAGATATCATTATTGGCAATGTCTAGAAAGTTCTATCTAAGGAGAGGTTTGGTCACCTAATTGCGCGCTAGTAAGGAGAAATTCTTATTGGAAAGCCCCCTCTTTCCTGAAAACTGTCTGGTTGTCATAATTGTGATTCTGTAATATTATTTGTGAATAATTAATTATTAATTTATATGATAAGGAAATATTTATTTGATGTGGATATAAATGATGGATTTATTTATGTGGTTATAAATGAAGGAATTAATGTTGAGGTGTTTTATCAGTATTTTGTCGGATTGGAAGTATTAAAAACTCAAATCGGTGTTCTTAAAGCTTTATTGCGTGAGTTGTAATTTTAATCCGACCGTTGGATCGTTGTGATTTTTGGATATGTTATACATATATGAGTTGAGTATATGTCCACAAATTTTGAAAAATTAACGCATGATTTGTTATGAATTTTAAAAGGTGTGGAAACGGTGTTGAAAATCGTCCGTTTGTGAATTTTGGATATTTTCTGTTTGGAATTTGGAAAAACTTAAAGCTACAAAGTTGTAGAGAATTCGATTTCATGTGGAATGGACAAAAAATTCGTATTTTTCTGATAAACGAGCTATTTTCTATGAATTACTGAAGTTTCAGAAAATAAAATATTTTTTATTAAATTATGGGTGTGACCCACTATTGTTTTAAACATGTGGGCTGCCAATTTGTTCACGTGTGGTGGCTGAAGTTGGTCTAGAATGGCTGCATGCGTAGAAGGATGAATAATAATATTATTATTTTATTATTTAGTCTCCTTTGGCGTTCTAGCATTTTCCTATAAATAGGCGCTTAAGTTAGAATTGAAAATCACACCAGAAATATAAGTTTTCTCTCTCTATATTGTCGAGTGTATTTTTGTGAGTATTTACATACTTTGAGAGTTACTATTCAGTGCAAGTTTCCTTTGACATTACATCCGATATTCCAGTCAGAAGTACTACTCTTTTGAGGTAATGGATTTTAAGTGTTATTATGTTTTTCAGTTTCATAATTTTTCCGACCTTCAAAAATTCTGAAAAAATTTGAAATGATATTTTGATGAGTTTTCTCGATTCTGTCCAAAAATAGAAATTTTTGGATGGATAGATTAGGAGTTATGGATTTTATGAGAAAAGACTATTTTAAAAGTAAACCCTTATAACTCCTTGTGGTTAACTCCAAAATTGATGAAATTTTTATTAGGAGTACATCTATATAACATCAGTATATACTATAAATTTCGGAATTTTTGGATAAAAGTACAATTTATGATAAATGTCTAAATATTCGGCAGTTTTGGCCATGTGAAAAATAGTAAATGAATTTTAAAAATTCCGAGAAAAATATATGTTCAATATGGGACTATATTATGCTAAATCCCAGAAAAGAAATAATTTTGGAACTGATTTGGTATTTTTTATGAAAATGGATTAGTTATGAGTAAATGAATTAAATATGTTATGTGAAGTAAGAAAAGTGGAAAATAGGATTTTGTGGCTTGATAATCCTATATAAGGTATATGCAGACTTTTGATGAGGGTTTTGGTTATTGGTGATGAAATCTTATGAGTTTGACATTTTAGGATGATTAAATGCATTAATTAGTAAAGTGTAAATAATTAAAATAAATTGTTTATAAGTTTAAGAAATGATTAAAATATTGTGGTAATATTAATAATATTAGATTATGAGATTATTAAGTGATTTATAATATTTGGATTAAGGTGTTATGAAATCGTTGATTTATGAATCTTACTCTTGTAATTAAATGCAGTTGTTGATCATATTATTTTTTATTATCATATATAACATTTTTATAATCCCAGTGATGAAATTTGTCTTTGACTTAAGTGTAAAGATGGGTAGATTATTGGTGTGATCGTGACTATGAGTTATCTTTGGCCAGTAGTGCAAAGATGAATTGTTGACTGGTATGATCATGACCATTGAATTTACAATTGAATATTTTTAGCTTAAGTGCAAAGGTGAATTGATCAACATGGTTATAATTATGGTTTATAAAAATTCTAAAATGATTATATATTTCTTTGAGATGAATATCTTTGGCCCGTAGTGCAAAGATGACCTGTTGTTGCATATCTTTGGCCCGTAGTGCAAAGATGACCTGTTGTCGAATATCTTTGGCCCGTAGTGCAAAGATGACTTGTTGTTGAATATCTTTGGCTCGTAGTGCAAAGATGACCTGTTGTTGAATATCTTTGACCTGTAGTGCAAAGATGACCGGTTGTTGAATATCTTTAGCATGTAGTGCAAAGATGAACTTATTAGTATGATTATGAACAGGAACTGTGATTTGGTATAACCGTGATCTTTGATGTTTCAGGTAAAGACAGGTGATGAAAATTATCTTCGTCCTGGATGAGAAAAGGAATTTGGAACCACAAATATGATTTTGAGTTATTCATATGATTGTGGACAGGAACTGTTGATTTTTGTTACAGGGATAAAACATTATTGGTGGACTTTTAACATAGAGAAGATAATAGACATTATGGTCTATTTGACTCTTCTAATGGATTATTCGTTCCGCTGCAACTATGGTTGAAAAGTTTTATCGTCTACCATATGTTCTAAATCTCTTATTTAATACCGATGAAGGCTATTGATAATTTAATTATCTTTAGTCATGATATTCTTTACTGAGCTATTTGTGCTCACCCTTTTGCTTCACAATTCCTTTCAGGTAATAAAAGTGTAGCTGGGTCGAGCGGGGATAACAGGGGAATAGAACGGTGGTCTATAGCTATTGAGGTTCTCCCTAAATAGTATGAAAATAATTTTATTGAGAACTTTAGATAAGTGTGTCGTATTGTATACGTCATTTGATATTTAATTTTGGTGAACCGAATAGGGTGAGACGAACCCAACTTTGGAAGGATATTTTGTCACTATCATATAAGATGTCTAATGACCTACGAGTTATCATAAGACCTGGTTGTGCACATCCACATGCTGAGTATATCTACGAGCACTTCCTATATGATCTTGGAGTTGGGTTGAAACATAATGTTCAATCGCAGACAGTGGAGATAGTTATATGTCAAGAGAAGACGTACCATTGGAAGGAACATGATAGTAATCTTCTCGTTTTTCTTTGGGGTCTATTGGATCAACCAAGAATAATTCTCTAGACATATGATATCTATCATAACTTAGATTCATGGTACTCCTATGTACGAAGGTTTCCTTGAGCACTTCCCAAAGATTTTAATTTCTAAAACAGTTCTATACTGTACCTTTATGTAAGGTATCACTGTGAGGTGTTGTCCATAGTTGGGACATGAGTCACAGTTGGTATTAAAACTTACAATATATGTGTTGTTGTATTTTGCACGACAATTGTAGTAATAAAGTTGTAGTTATTTTCTGTACCATGTATTTGGCGACTCAGAATAGGTTGGATGGATTGGACCTATTTTGGGGGCGTCACAGTTGGTATTAGAGCTTAGGGATATGATCTCTGGCAGAGATCGGGGAATAGAACTAGGAGGGGAGAGATGAGTAAGTCCTTCGCTAGTGTGTCCTACCTAAGCTTAATTTTTGGTCAATCATAATATCGTGATATTATGTGATATGTTAATTTGTTCAATTAACCCTTGTTTTGAAGCTGTATTCTAGAATGATATCTGAAATACAAGAGATAAGCAATGGAGAAATCATGATGATGGGAAGATGGAATCGAAATGTAAGCAAGGTATTCTCAACTCTTTGAAATACTGTATGTAAATTTCGGGACGAAATTTCATAAGGAGGGAGATTGTAAGACCTAATTTTATGAAATAAAAGTATTCAATTTTTCTTATAATTATTATTCAAGAATGGTTAAATTGATAAATGTTTAAAGTTAAGGGTGATATATGTAAAATTTTCAAAATACGCAAGTGGTTATAAAATACTCATTTCTGTCGGGGAATATTCGTTTGGTCGTGGAATATTCTTGTTGTTGGGGAATATTAGTACGACGGCGTAGTCATTTTTGGGCCCCATAACAGAATAACTATCGGATGAAGAAAAAATGACAAGTTTGAGTTTTTATAAATAATCAGAGCGTAGTAGTTACCAATTAACACGTTGAATACCTTGTGGTTAAAATACATTAATATGCGTGGTTACACGAGAGCAGATACGATATTGCACGCAGATTTTTGAATTATTAATTCTTACGTGAAGGCACTACTCAATAATTGTTACAAAGAATTCTTGCTTCAATATTCTATTTTATTGATTCAATAATTGTTGCGTTGATATTTTATATTATTGTTATTTCAATAATTATCAACGAACAAGATTTCTCATTATCATATCAATAATTCATATTATTTGAATAATATTATTAGATAGCATTATTGACAATGTCTAGAAAGTTCATCTAAGGAGAGGTTTGGTCACCTAATTGTGCGCCAGTAAGGAGAAATTCTTATTGGAAAGCCCTCTTTCCTAAAGCGCCTCAGTTGTCATAATTGTGATTCTGTAATATTATTTGTGAATAATTAATTATTAATTTATATGATAAGGAAATATTTATTTGATGTGGATATAAATGATGGATTTATTTATGTGGTTATAAATGAAGGAATTAATGTTGAGGTGTTTTATCAGTATTTTGTCGGATTGGAGGTATTAAAAACTCAAATCGGTGTTCTTAAAGCTTTATTGCGTGAGTTGTAATTTTAATCCGACCGTTGGATCGTTGTGATTTTTGGATATGTTATACATATATGAGTTGAGTATATGTCCACAAATTTTGAAAAATTAACGCATGATTTGTTATGAATTTTAAAAGGTGTTGAAACGGTGTTGAAAATCGTCCGTTTGTGAATTTTGGATATTTTCTGTTTGGAATTTGGAAAAACTCAAAGCTACAAAGTTGTAGAGAATTCTATTTTGTGTGGAATGGACATAAAATTCGTATTTTTCTGATAAACGAGCTATTTTCTATGAATTACTGAAGTTTCGGAAAATAAAATAATTTTTATTAAATTATGGGTGGGACCCACTATTGTTTTAAACATGTGGGCTGCCAAATTTGTTCAAGTGTGGTGGCTGAAGTTGGTCTAGAATGGCTGCATGCGTAGAAGGATGAATAATAATATTATTATTTTATTATTTAGTTTCCTTTGGCGTTCTAGCATTTTCCTATAAATAGGCGCTTAAGTTAGAATTGAAAATCACACCAGAAACATAAATTTTCTATTTGACTCTTCCAATGGATTGTTCATTCCGCTGCAACTATGGTTGAAAAGTTTTATCGTCTACCATATGTTCTAAATCTCTTATTTAATACTGATGAAGACTATTGATAATTTAATTATCTTTAGTCATGATATTCTTTACTGAGCTATTTGTGCTCACCCTTTTTCTTCACAATTCCTTTCTGGTAATAAAAGTGTAGCCATTTCGAGTCGGGGGGATAACAGGGGAATAGAAACGATTGGTCTATAGTCATGTGAGGTTTTCCCTAAATAGTATGGAAATAATTTTATTGAGAACTTTAGATAAGTGTGTCGTATTGTATACGTCATTTAATATTTAATTTTGGTGAACCGAATAGGGTGAGACGAACCCAACTTAGGAAGGATGTTTTGTCACTATCATATAAGATGTCTAATGACCTATGAGTTATCATAAGACATGGTTGTGCACATCCACTTGCTGAGTATATCTACGAGCACTACCTATATGATCTTGGAGTTGGGTTGAAACATAATGTTCAATCGCAGATGGTGGAGATAGTTATATGTCAAGAGAAGACTTACCATTGGAAGGACTTTGGGGTCTATTGGATCAACCAAGAATAATTCTCTGGACATATGATATCTATCATAACTTAGATTCATGGCCTCCTATGTACGAAGGTTTCCTTGAGCACTTCCTAAAGATTTTAATTTCTAAAACAGTTCTAGACTGTACCTTTATGTAAGGTATCACTGTGAGGTGTTGTCCATAGTTGGGACATGAGTCACAGTTGGTATTAAAACTCAAAATATATGTGTTGTTGTATTTTGCACGACAATTGTAGTAATAAAGTTGTAGTTATTTTCTGTACCATGTATTTGGCGACTCAGAATAGGTTGGATGGATTGGACCTATTTTGGGGGTGTCACAAGAAACTCTCTTTGTTGACCAAATCATGAGTGAGTAATATCCTGCATATTAAAAGAACAAAATGCACCAAAAGTTTGACGGCTCAGCCGTATGGATTAGTACACCCTTGTGAATAAGGCATTTGAAGTAAAAGTTTATGAAATTGAATGAATTATGAAATCACAAGGAAATTTTAAAACATCCATAGTCATTGTTCATGGGTAGGATTAGATTCAAAAGACTTATCTCCCTATATCAGAGATAGTCCATCTTCGCTCTAGACGTTATTCTTCGTAGAATTGACTTCATATGACACACACACTATGAGTGAAACAATTCTTAGCCGGGGTTTCGTTTTTATGCCTTCACAAATTTTCTTGATTCTAATTTTTCTTTTTCCTCGCCTAACTTGTCTCATTTTCTTAGGCTATTCAGAATTACCCATGTAACGAGTTTTGGACCAATGACTCCCAAACCCGATGGATTTAGAGCATTAGGTGTTTAGAAACCCCTTTGAGTTTACTAGCCCTAGTAACAAAGGCCACACTTCGTGATGAGTCAGGCGATCACTCTATTTGCTTCTTTTCATGACCTTGAAAGGTCCGTTTTCTTAGGCTCTAAGTCACCCATGTACCGAGCGTTAGGCCGGTGACTCCTAAACCAAATGTCTTTAGGGCACCAGGTTTAAAGACACTCCTCGGGCTTAATTACTCGAATAACCTAGGCCACAATTTGGATCTGTTGTAATAAACCAATATTTTCAATAAGAAATTTTGGGATTTAATTTATATATATATATATATATATATATATAAGGGTGGGAATATGTGCAAAGTAAAGTATATGTATGTATGTGATAAATAAAATTATTTATTACATGATTAATTGTAATTACATTCTTTTTAAGAATTATTGATCATTTTAGATTATAATTTTATAATACATTTATGTTGTAATAAAAATAATTATTATTTATTTTCCATGTAAATATGATTATTGTATATATGATATAAATATTATGATATATATTTATTATATTAATTAAGTTAATTATTTTAACTTAATTAATAATGGTATTTATGAAGGTTATGTCAGATATGAATTCGAAACCCTAAGTTTGGATTTTGAATAAGGAATGAGAATAATAATATAATATTATTTATATTTCAGTAATATAAACATGCCTGATATGTGTGTAATGTAAATGTGTGGATCAGTTAAAGTAAAACAGTACAAATCCTAGCATTACTGATAAACTATAGAACAGAGTCAATTATGACTGTAAGGTTGGTTAAGTTATGTGTTATGTAATTAATGACCATTATTATGTTTAATGTTAATTAGGTAAACCCTAATTAATATTTAGAAGCCCTAATTACTATATCAAAACCCTAATTGCTAAGTTATAAACCCTAATTACTAATTTAGCAAGCTTATGGTGATTAGTACATTATAAAGTCTACTTTACAAGTCTAAAGTGATTAGGAAACCTAATTCAATTAGGGAACCCTAATTCACATTTTTAGAAACTAAGATTTCCATTTTTGCCCTTAATACACTATTTTAGATTTAGAGCTTAGGAAACTTTAGGGTTAAACCCTAAGGGTCAAACCCTAAGGGTTAAAAATGAATTGACAACCTTGCCACAAATACTACTAAAAAAATGGTCATTTGTGATGGCCAAAATCCATCACAAAAACCAGAAAAACCATCATGAAAGGTTTACGTGATGGCTTTAAGCATCACAATGACCATCTTGTATATGCCCATTATGAAAGGTTTTACGTGATGGTTTTGACAATCACGCAAACTCTTAGTGCTTTTGTGATGATTAATACAATCACATTAGCACGTAATCTATTGTGATTGTCTAAGTCATCACAAAAAAAATAAGACTTTAATTAGGGATCAAAGGTAAGAACGTGAATCTCTATATACGAATAATTTATTTCACTATATTAATTGTATCAAATGATACTTGTAGGATTCAAACTCTCCCCCCATTTGTGAACTAAATAACGAGTATTACAACTACACCAAAGCCCAGATCATGATTATAATTTTAAAACAAAATATAAAAGGAAATTTATGTGAGTTGACTTACTAAACAAAATTACTTCCACATAAGAGTTTGTGATTGCAATGGCAATCACAAATACTCTCTAATGATGGTAAAATTAGTCATCACTGAGAGCCATCATATATTTTATTGTTTTGTGATGACTTGAAAATATCATCACAAAATACTTTCTTTTTGTAATTGCAAATAAAAGTCATCACAAAAATCTATCTTTTTTAATGATTGTCATGACCGCCATAAAATATTGTTTTGATTATTTATTATATTAAAATATTAGTGATAGCTTAAATGCAACCACGAAAATGATATATCTATAAGTGATGACTTTGTCCGTCACAAAAAAAAAGTTTGGTGATTGACACGACATTATTTAATAGATAACTTGTAAAACTTGCCATAACGTTAGTTGGTGACCAACTCTAGCTAGCAATGTGGTCTAGTAATAGCCTTTAATCAATAAAAAATTGATAGACTTGATCAACTCTAAGCATTTCACCACATTATATATAGATTATAAGAGAGAGAAAGATTACTAACTTGCTCATTTATACACCAACACTCAACCAAGACCCTCTCAACTCCAAACCTCCGAATTTTATTGTTGGACCAGTCCTTAATCAAGTCCCAAGTTCACCCATAACAGATCAAGAAGTCAAATTCAAGATTTTGTTCACAAGAGTTATAAAACCCTAACCTAGAATTTGATTATGTTTGATGTGTTAAATGTTATGAATTTATGTTAAAACATGTGGTTTATAGTTTATTATGATGATCTAGGTTGGTATTATGTAGATCCATATCATTTAAGTGTTCAAATTCAAGTTTTAAGAAAATCTGGAAAATTAAAAAATATGGTCTGACAACCAAATGTCAGGTCCCATAGATCTCAGTCTGTTTACTGTTTAGTTCGTTTTAAGGTTTAAATATGTAGTCTGGTAGTTGGTCTTTTATCTGGATCAAGAATCAGGCTTAAATCTGGTCTAGACTGCATGATATTATTGGTCAAAGGTCGTTGATCGACCATGACCTGACCATTTCTGGGCAACCCAAAAACAGTGAACTAGCGTCTGACAAGCTTTTGTTGACCTTAGATCTGTCTGTGTTTTGTTGTTATGATATTGTTGTTATATCTAAGTTGTAGTTTGGTATATATACTACATGTTCATGCCTTTATATCACCTAAATGATAAACATGTGGGATTTAGCAGTCGGTCAAACCAGCCAAGTCGAACACATTTTTTGTTTTCTGGGTAACCCAGAAAACATTTGAATGTGTTGTCTGACAAGGTTTGACCGGACATTATCTACTTGATTTGTTGTTGTTATAATGATGTTAAGTAATAGATCTCTTTTCCTACATGTTGGCTACACACCGAAGCTTATAGAGCACTAAAACATCAAACAGATTTAGCACAGTGGCCGGTCAAAGTAGGCTAGATGATCACGACTTGTGTTTTCTGGGTAACCCAGAAAACTGAAGACCGTGATCTCTGACATGGTTTGACCGGCATGGATCTTGATCGTGTATGGTTGTTATATGTATATTATTTAATAGATCTGTACCTCTACATGTTAGCTACACCCTACAACTCTTAGATCACATAAACATTACACGAGCAACATGTAGTGGAAGCCTAAAAGTAGGCTAGTCAATCGTTCTTCATTTACGGGTAACCCGAAAATGAAGAAAAGCTCTGACGACTACTTTGAAGGCTTGGATCTTTTAATTGTGATGCAGTTTGTTCATTATTGTTGTTGGATCTTGTAGTATTACACTAGTACTACAAGATCAAGGTATTAGCTTGCCCAGAATCACACTGAATCAGTGCTTAATGTTTGTTCAAAGTGAGACCCTTGAACACTGACTGTTAGTGTTCTTGGTGCTCAATAACACTTTAGGCGCCGGTTTCTGTCGCTAAAAGCTATAGTGACAGATTTATTAATTTTAATTATATTAATTTCTTAAAATCATTTAAAAATAGTAAATAAATTCTAAAAATTACAAAATCAGTTTTAAAAATTATTTTAAGTTATAAAAATTAACTTTTAATAATTTGACATTTTCCATAAATATTAGTAATTATTTGAATAATATTCATATTTAGTTTATTTAATAAATGCATTAAATAAATTAACTAAAAATGATTTTATTATTTTAAAAATCATTTTAAATGATAATAAGGTTTTAATAATATTTTAAGTTATAAAATGTAACTTTCAATATTTTAATGTAAATTTCATTAATTATTTAATATTAATGATATTGGATTTATTTAATAATTGTATTAAATAAATTAGTTTTAAAATGATTTTAATATTATAAAAATCATTTTAAATGAAAATAAAGAGTTTAAAGATATTCTAAGTTATAAAATATAACTTTTAATATTTTAAGATAAATTTCATTAATTATTTAATATTAATGATATTAGATTTATTTAATAATAATATTAAATAAATAATTTAAAAATGATTTAATTGATTTAAAAATCATTTAAAAAGCGATGTAAGGGGTTTAAAAAATATTTTAAGTTATTATAAATGACTTTTAATATTTTAGTGAATAATACCTTAATATTTAAATACCAATGATAATTGTTTAAAAATGATTTTAAATATTTTAAAAATCATTTAAGGGTAATAATTAATACTTTAAAAGTATTTTGAGTTATTATAAAATAACTTTGATATTTTGGTAAGGGTTGCATTAATACTTTAATATTATTTAAATATTAATGATAATAGAATTGTTTAATATTTAAATCATTTAATAATGATTTCAGATGTTTGAAAAATTATGATAAATTATAATAATTAATTATAAATTATTATAAGTCATTTATAAATAATATGATTGATATTTAATTATCTAGAATAATGTTTGAGATACTGATTAGAGTTTTAAACTCGAAAATTACCCAACAAAGCCGCTTACACCCAAAAATGCTATCGAATTTGATTCAAACCTATATAGTTTAATTGTATAAGTGTTTGTTTGTGTCTTAATAGTGATATAACTATGTGACAATGTTATTAGGTTATGTATTAACCAGTAAATTACAAGATGATGTGTTATGATATGTTATTCTAATCATTGTAGAACAATCTTATAAATGATAGGTTGTTGAATTAAGGATAGAACTAAGTTGTGTAAGGCAATGTAGACTAAAAAGTATCCTACCTTTGCATTTTCTTTATACAATGGACATGAGTAAGAAGTTTCGAAATATATTATTATTGTACAGTTTATTAACCTCATTGTTATTATATATGTTATATCCGATCATTGATTATCAACATGGTACTATATGGTAATTCGGATATTTATATTCTATTCACAATTTCTAAATATGCTTATTCAAGTGTCCCCACTTGGATAATCATTGTATTTAATCACATGTTGATATATATATATATATATATATATATATATATATATATATATATATATATATATATATATATATACATACCTATTGATCACCAGTATGTATAGAATAAGTTAAAGTCGTCTAAGCTATTTGACCAGCTAGACACATATTTAGAAATATTGTTGAATATGATAAAACCTTTTTGTATCCAATCAAATTGTTTTGGTTCGGATTCCCGACTAAGTATGAACATCCCGAACATGGGAAAACTTTTATGCGCCCAAGGCGGACAGAGTGAACGATAATATCATTCTTGCATGTACTATTGATCAATACATGGCATAACTAGCTGATCACCCCCCGTGCCCGTAAGTTATGACGGTTTATAGATGAAGTTCTGTTAAACCTTTTCAAAAATTGAGAACAATGTTCATAGTATGTCACCTTAACCCTAATTATAGTCAGTACGTAGTTTCAAAAATTTGATAAAGTTGTTATGTTATTATTATCGGTTCAGATTACTTCACAACCATTGATTTGTTGTAGAAGGGTAGTACAAAGAAAAATTTAATCCTTTCAACTAATATTTATAAGTTTTATTACTTGCTGGGCACTTAAATGCTCATCCTTGCTTAAATTAAATGTTTTCAGTTAAGTATGACCAGCTAGAGGGCTCTGCCAGGAATAAAAGGAAAGGAAAGCTGTCAGAATAAGTTTGTGTTATCTTATGTAATAGCTAGACTTAAATAAGATGATGTTATATATTATCTATCATGTAATGAATGTTTTAAGGTCGGGTACCTGGGATTTAAGAACTCTGATATGTAAATTAAGTTTGATATTTATTATATTATTATTATTATTCTTCTCAAAGAAATGGTATGTGAAGCACTGAATTCAGGTTTCAAGTACCTGAATTTGGGGGCTTCACAGATTGGTATCAGAGCTTTAGGGTTAGAAACCATAGGTGGGAATAGACCTTAGGCTATAACCTTAGAGAAGAGGAAAACGTTGAAAGTACAAATAACTCATATAGAGTTTAAAAGAAGATGAATTGAATAAATTCATCGTCAAACAAAAATAAAAGATAACTTATATAAAACTTTTACTTGTTGTGTGTATACACTATATGCTAATCAGGTTAATTTATGTGTAGATGTTAGGAGGAAAAGGATTAGGATACCCTAAGATAGTGAAGAAGGAGCCAATATCAAAGCCTATAGCTGAAATAGAGGCTCACATTGAAGGTAACCTTGATGAGGATCATTTTAGAAAATATAATACCGGACCTAGAAATATTGGAAGTAGCAGATAGTGATTCGGACACCGAAGTTGGAGTTGAACAAGCATCAATCGAAGTGCAGAATCTGAGGAACAAGGTTTCTTCTCTAGAAAAGATGTGGGAAATAGAAAAGTTGTTGAATAGTCAGTTGCGAAAAGCCTTACTAGAAACAATGGAAGAACAAGATAAGATTAAGATCCAAATTGATCAGATGGGAGCCACAAGCAACACATCGTGTGCAGCTTCGAGCAAGAAGGGGAAGAGAAAGATAAAAAACCACGACTTAGGAAAATTCGATAAGAAGAAAGGGAAAAAGATATGTTATATTTGTGACTATGAGGGATATACCTCTCTGTATTGTCCTGACTATAAGCAAGGTGCATATTTTAAGTGTGGGTTGGAAGGTCATCGGGCGAAGGGTTGTCCAGAATCAGGGAAAAGGTGTAGGAAATAGGTAGAATTAGTATTTAAGTATGTATGTTTGGTAAAATACGTGTGTATTGTAATAATCCCAACTTTGGTGTAAGTTGTGGTAGTGATTCCCAAATTTTGTGGTCACAAAGGGATATCAGATGTTTAAAGAGATATGTACTATACTATGTATTGTTAATTAGTCGAATGAATATTAATCTATGTTTGATTAATGGAATAAGTTTGAAATATTAAAATTATACGATGAGGTTTAGAATGTAAGTTAATAAAATAAATATTTTATTTTATTTAACCAGAACATGCAGCCAAGACGTCAAACTCGAAACCAAAGGGAAGAAGAATCAGTCAACAATGCCGGAGGACAACAACCAGATCTGATGCAGAATTTTGCGAACATGGTAGCTCAAGCCATGCAGAATGGAATGCCAGGCGCGAGAATGCGGCCAGAGAATTGATTTGCGAACTTTAAGGATTTTAAGGCCGTAGGACCGCCCGAATTTAGAGGTACCACTGACCCAATAGAAGCCCAAACTTGGTTTAATGAAATAGAAAAAGCATTTATAGTCGCTAGGGTATATGAGGGGCAAAAGACAGCTTTTGCCACCTATATGATGAAAGGAGAGGCAAATTTCTGGTGGGAGGCAAATCAAGCTAGAGCAGGAGAAGGAGTGATAGCATGGACTAGGTTTAAGACGCTATTCTTCGGGAATTATTTCTCGGCTAGTGTGTTGGCTAGGATGGAGGTGAAGTTTTTGGAATTGAAGAAGGAGAACTTGACAGTTGCGGAGTATGCCGCATAGTTTAATGAAATAGCTATGTTCTCTCCACACCAAGTGGATACAGAGGTTAGAAAGGCAAGAAGGTTTGAGCTAGGCCTAAAACCCTGGCTCTACAATAAGGTGGCGGTGTTGCAGATCAATACGTTTGTCGCACTCTTAGAAAAGGCTATCATAGCTGAAGGGGGAAGCGAGGCCATGAGTCTCTACAATAAGGAGACAAAGAATAAGGGTGAGGGAGCTGGGAAGGTAGAAGTAGGTAGTGGAAGTAAGGGTGAGAAAAGAAAGTGGAACAATGTTGGGAGTGCCCAAGTCAAGTAGGAAGGTGTGAAAAAGCAGGTTGTGCAGTGTAAGAATTGTGGGAAGAGTCATTCAGGTGAGTGTCTTAAAGGCAAGTTTGTGTACTACAAGTGTGGGCAGAAGGGACATATCTCTCCTAACTGCCCCAATCCTAGGATGAACAATGGGTGTTTTCTGTGTGGATCCACGGAGCTTAAGGTAAAGGACTGTCCAAGAAAGAGAATGGATATAGGAAACGTGAATGCGGGAAAAGGCAGTGGAACAATGGCGATAACGGGACCAACTTCGACAAAATCAACCGCGAGAGTCTTCAACATGACAGTTCAGGATACTGTAGCAGCTGGGTTAAAACTTCAGGTATTATTCGTATGAAATGTATTTTCCTATATATGATTTTCTTAAATATAAGTAAATTATGTTATAAAGAAATTTTGGAAGGAGAAATTTGAGTTCTGTTAGAAATCAAATTTCCGTAGAATTAGATAAACAAGCTTTATGTTGAGTAGTTAAAGATCAGTTTGATCGAATCTGATCAAGATCTACTTGAAATGACTGCGTATGCTATTTGCCCTAGTGTCTATTGGTTTTAAAACGGTGATTCCGAGGACGAAATCCTTATAAGGGAGGGTGGATGTAATAACCCAATATTTTCAATAAGAAATTTTGGGATTTAATTTTTTTTTTTATATATAAGGGTGGGAATGTGTGCAAATTAAAGTATATGTATGTATGTGATAAACAAAATTATTTATTACATGATTAATTGTAATTAAATTCTTTTTAAGAATTATTAATCATTTTAGATTATATTTTATAATAAATTTATGTTTTAATAAAAATAATTTATTATTTATTTTCCATGTAAATATGATTATTGTATATATGATATGGATATTATGATATGTATTTATTATATTAATTAAGTTAATTATTTTAACTTAATTAATAATGGTATCTATAAAGGTTATGTCACATATGAATTCAAAACCCTAAGTTTGGATTTTGAATAAGGAATGAGAATAATAATATAATATTTTTTATATTTTAGTAATATAAACATGTCTGATATGTGTGTAATGTTAATGTGTGGATCACTTAAAGTAAAACAGTACAAAATCCTAGCATTACTGATAAACAATAGTACAGAGTCAATTAAGGTTGGTTAAGTTATGTGTTATGTAATTAATGACCATTATTATGTTTAATGTTAATTAGATAAACCCTCATTAATATTTAGAAGCCCTAATTACTATATCAAAATCCTAATTGCTAAGTTATAAACCCTAATTACTAATTTAGCAAGTTTATGGTGATTAGTACATTATAAAGTCTACTTTACAAGTCTAAAGTGATTAGGAAACCTAATTCAATTAGGGAACCCTAATTCACATTCTTAGAAACTAAGATTTCCATTTTTTCCCTTAATACACAATCCTAGACTTAGAGCTTTGGAAACCTTAGGGTTAAACCCTAAGGGTCAAATCCTAAGGGTTAGAAATGAATTGACAACCTTGCCACAAAAAGTAAAAGCCAAATGAACAAATTGCCTTTCTTGCGTTATTTAATAGATAACTTGTAAAACTTTCCATAACTTTAGTAGGTGACCAACTCTAGCTAGCCATGTGGTCTAGTAATAGCCTTTAATCAATAAAAATTTGATAGACATGATCAACTCTAAGCATTTCACCACATTATATATAGATTATAAGAGAGAGAAAGGTTACTAACTTGCTCATTTATACACCAACACTCAACTAAGACCCTCTCAACTCCAAACCTTCGAATTTTATTGTTGGACTAGTCCCTAATCAAGTCCTAAGTTCACCTATAACAGATCAAGAAGTTAAATTCAAGATTTTGTTCAGAAGAGGTATAAAACCCTAACCTAGAATCTGATCATGTGACGCCCCAAAAATATTGGTATACATCACCCATCTTTAGTCGTCAAATACATGGTACAGAATACAAATACAATCTTTAATATACAACAAGAGAGCTGTGAGTTTTAATACAAATATTGTCTTCTAGACAATATCCACTCTCAGAATAAGTGCTCATTACATTTATTATAACACTATTTAACAGAATAGTGAGGACTACTAATGCTATAATCTGGACTGTCAAACCCTTCCCCGACTCATCCCAACTATATTCTCATTTCCTGAAGAGAACAGTGAAGGAAAGAGTGAGCTCAACTAGCCCAGTAAGAAATATTATGACTAAGATTATGCAGAATAAATTATCATTAGTCTTCAAAAAAGATAAACTGATAAAATACAATAGACATCAAGTTTAACTGCAGCGGAACAAGCAATCCACTAAAAGAGTCAAGTAGATAATAAAATCTACTATATTTTATGATTTAAAAATTTTTTCATCACTTTTATCGCTGAGACTCAGCTTAATAAATAATCCACATCATCAAATCATCCCTGCACTACAGGCCAAGGATATTATTTAGTATCACGACCACGAATTATCCATGCACTACGGGCCAAAGGTAATCGTGTTTTCATCAACGGTCCTGATCATGCCATAAAATAATTCATCTTTGCTCCCTTGGCCAAAGAGAATCCATAGCCATAATCATACCAAAAAGCGTCCCATCAATGCACTCACGGGCCAATGAGGACTTTTTCCACATCATTTATAACATTATGGTCATGATTATACCGAATAATCCTCAGTCATAATCATACCAAGTCCATCTATGCACTCTGAAGGCCACATATGACTTTCAACAAAATATAAACATGAGGATGATGACAATGATATAAGAATTCAATAAAACAAGTTCAAGAATTAAATTATTCAGGAACTAATAACGTCCAAATTGTCAACATGATACTTCTTTGTAGAGTAAAATTCAAGAATGCTCAGAAGAATATTTCCATGAAAAGATACTAGATGAAGCGCAAATATCAAGGATATTCCACTAATTTCATGGTGTATAGAAGTCAAAACTTGAATCAACTGAGTATAATAAAGAATGGAATAACAAAAGAAATCACCATGCATGCGGTTGCTTAGATGGGCAAGTTATTCAACGAATAATAAATAACGGAACTAGGTCAAGGCGTAATACACCTGAGACGGGATATTCAAAATGAATAATAAAGAATGGAATAACAACGAAATCACCATGCATGCGGTACTTGGCGTAGACAGGTTATTCAACGTAATAATAAATAACGGAACCAGGTCAGGTGAAATTCACACAAACATGATGTTCCAATAGAATAATAAAGACAGAACCAGGTCCGGCGTAAAGCACAGACATGATATTCCAACAGAATAATAAAGAATGGAATACAGAAGAATTTCACGAAGTGTAGGGTAGCCCGCGTGTACAGGTTATTCCAACAGAATAATAAAGATGGAATAATAGAAGTTCTCTTCATGAATACAAAAGAAATAATACCCCTTACCTTATAAAGAAGAAACTGGATATAGAAGTAGTGAAGTAGCAGAATACTTTTCTTCTTTCTCTCTATAGTTTCTCTCTCAAGAGTTTCAGTGAATTCGTAAGAAATAAAGAAGGAATGAGCTTCTATTTATAGAAGAATGGACTGCATAGTAACTAATTCATGAACGGTCCAGATTGATTTACTTTTAATCGGACGGTCCAGATTTAAAGCATAATCTTTTTAATAAAATATAATATATTCTATTTATAATTTAATAAAAACGAATAATTTTATAAAAGTATTCTGTTTTATATAAAAAGATTTTACTATGCAAAACACTATCTTGACGGCATTATACAACACTTTGCATAATAAAATATAATATATTCTATTTATAGAATAACTTTATAAAAGTATTACATTTTATATAAAAGATTTTACTATGCATAATAGAATATAATATATTCTATTTATAGAATAACTTTATAAAAGTATTTTGTTTTATATAAAAAGCTTTTACATTTTATTACATTAATAATACTAATAAAACAAAACTTATATATATATATATATAACAATCAAAATAATTGAATCAAATAACGTGAGATACTATCAAAGAACTCTTTGTAGAATAAATGAACAAAAGCTGAGTGACTTCTCATGTAAGCATCGATAATCAATACTGGTGCTACTATGCAACCACACGTATTCTTGTACTTTTACTCTTGAGTAGTTCAATAGTATTAGCAATTAAAAACTTCCGTCGTTATTTTCATAAAAATATTTTGTCTTTTTTTCTCAATCCGACAATAATTCCGTTGTAGGGGTCCACCATTTGATTGTCTTTCGTCATTTAATATTCCATGTTAAAATGAATATTCCCCGACCAATCGAATATAATATAACAACTTGCATAATTTGCAAAATTTATAAATATTACCCACAACTATAACATTATATTAAATCCACACCATAATATTAAAAAAAATTGAGAAAAATTAAATCTTTATTCGTAAAATTTGAGATTTTACAATCTCCCATCCTTATGAAATTTCTCCCTCGAAATTTACGCACGTACCTGGTATGCCGAACAGATGAGGACGCTTCGTCCGATTCTAACTCTTGAGGTATAACCTTGGAGTGTTGAATACATTCCAGGACTTTAACAGGTACATCTTCATACGTTAAATTATCTGCTATCTCGTCTGGTTCTAAATCAATAATGTGGTTCGGGTCGTCCACATATTTATGTAACATCTATACTTGAAAATATTATGAACACGCGACATATTTGGCGGTAAAACGAGTCTATAAGCCACAGTTCCTATTTAATCGAGGATTTCAAATGGGCCAATTAAATCGAGGGTTGAGATTTCCTCTCTTCGTCGATTCTTGCTTCTAGAACAATGCCCTCTTGAACCTTCTTTTTCACATTCATCAGCTCTGAGTATGTAGCTTGAGTGGCTTTAACTTTATCGATTAAATTCGATTCTAATCGTATATTCGTTATCTTCACGTGGGTCCCTAGAGTCTTTAACTCTATCTTCATCATTTATACGAAATGGGTCTTTGTGTTAACAACATCGCACTCGTAAACACATATGATTTTCTACTCAACGCGTCAGCTACCACGTTCGCTTTTCCACGATGGTATTGAATGGTACAATCGTAATCTTCAACAGCTCGAGCCAACGTCTTTGGCGCATGTTACGTTCGTTTTAGTTGAAGAAATATTCAAGGGTTTTAGAAATGGGATTTTGTAATGGGGTTAATACAAAATTCGATTTCACGCTCTGGGGTAGGCCAAGAAGTCTTCATAATACGCCAGGAAATTTATTAACGATAGAAATATCATTCAAAACTGTGACCCTCATCCAAGACTTGGATAACACGTCACATTGATACCTATTAACTTGCCACCGTTATTCATGACGTCCCCTACGGATAGTCTGGCTTCAGTGCATTCCACATAAGGAAGTCAACAACGAAAGGATCGGGGTTCTTTACTTATGGCATGATATAACAGTGATTAACTTTAGTGGTTTGGTTGCTTGAATTAGCGTGATAGGTTGGTTAAGAATATGCAAGCTAACAACCTTATGAAAAGCATGATGAGTATTTAATCAATCGATTCCTAAAAAAAACATCAAGGGCAAGGATTTTCAAAGAGATAAGATTGACAGGTAACGTGAAAGTGTCAATTTGAATCAAATAAGATTTATAAACAGTGGATGTAATGAAGGTTTCTCCCAATGGAGTTTCAACAGATAAGTCAAAGTCTAATTTCTCCAGAGTCAAATTTAAACGTTGAATGCAAGCAAGAGAGATAAAAGAATAGGTAGAACCGGTATCGGATAAGGTATAGACTTCGTAAGCGTTTATGATTAACTTACCCGTGACAACTTCGTTCGGGTTCCTCGACAAACACTCTCACTTAAACTACCGGCTTTGACTTGTCTGGGACATCCTTTGGCGTCACCATCCCAGCCGGACTTGACTTCACTACACGACAAAATCGAGCTAGGTGACCTTCTCTTCTGCAATTGAAACACGATTTGGATTGCTGCGTACAGTTTGGACGGATGTGTCCTTCCTGTTTGCATTTGAAACATACGACCGATGGTCGTTCTTCTTCCTTTGAAACGGGTGCTAATGTTGTTGTCTTTCCATCATTATTGAACCTTCTCTTCTTGAAATTTCCACTTCTATTATCTTGGCCATGATTACCGCCGAAGTGGTTACCATTCTTGGCATGATAATTTCCCCCAAGAAGGATATCATTGTTCCGATGGCCGTTGCCACCATGCTGATAAATTATTAACGTGTTGTTGGTTGTTGCCTTTTGGTTGTCTTGACTCATTATCGCTCCAATAATCGAGCCCTATTCATAACATCCGAATATAAACAAATTTTATGAGAAATGAGATATTGACATATATCGGGTTTCAAACCTCTTAGAAACATCCGCGTCATTCGCTCCTCATTATCGACCAAATGGGATGCAAAATGGGATAACTCCTCAAATTTAGCCTCGTCTTTGCGATACGGTCATCTTATTTTGCTCCATTGCTTATCTCAACATTTTGGATGCTATTTTCAAACACCATCACAAAACAAGGGTTAATTGACATATCAAATATTATCCCTATACTCGTGAGAGCCAATTAAATACCAAATAAACTTAGGTAGGTCATACTAGCGAAGAATTTCCGTCTCTCCCTCTAGTTCTTGTCTCACATCTCGGCCGAGGATCATATCCTAAGCTTTGATACCAACCGTGGCGCCCCCAAAAATATTGGTATACATCACTCATCTTGAGTCGCCAGAGATACATGGTACGTAATACAAATACAATCTTTAATATACAACAAGAGAGCTATGAGTTTTAATACAAATATTGTCTTCTAGACAATATCCACTCTCAAAATAAGTCCTCATTACATTTATTGTCACACTATTTAACAAAATAGTGAGGACTACTAATGCTATCATCTGAATTTTGTCAAAACGTTCCAGACTAAATCCCACTATATTCTCATTTACTTAAGAGAACAGTGAAGGAAAGGGTGAGCTCAACTAGCCTAGTAAGAAATATTATGACTAAGATAATGCAGAATAAATTATCATTAGTCTTCAACAATGTTAAACTGATAAAATACAATAAACATCAAGTTTAACTGCAGCGGAACAAACAATCCATTAAAAGAGTCAAGTAGAGAATAAAATCTACTATCTTTTATGATTTAAAAAGTTTTTCATCACTTTTATCACTGAGACTCAGCTTAATAAATAATCCACATCATCAAATCATCCCTGCACTACAGGCCAAGGATATTATTTAGTATCACGACCACGAATTATCCATGCACTACGGGCCAAAGATAATCATGTTTTCATCAACGGTCCTGATCATGCCATAAAACAATTCATCTTTGCTCCCTTGGCCGAAGAGAATCCTTATCCATAATTATACCAAAAATTGTCCATCAATGAAGTACGGGCCAATGAGGACTTTTTCCACATCATTTGTAACATTACGGTCATGATTATACCGAATAATCCCAGGTCATAATCATACCAAGTCCTCTATGCACTACAGGCCACAGATGACTTTCAACAAAATATAAATATGAGGATGATGACAATGATATAAGAATTCAATAAAACAAGTTCAAGAATTAAATTATTCAGGAACTAATAACGTCCAAATTGTCAACATGATACTCCTTTGTAGAGTAAAATTCAAGAATGCTCAGAAGAATATTTCCATAAAAAGATACTGGATGAAGTGCAAATATCAAGGATATTCCACTAATTTAATGGAGTATAGAAGTCAAAACTTGAATCAACTAAGTATAATAAAGAATGGAATAACAAAAGAAATCACACTGCATGCGGTACTTCGCATAGACAGGTTATTCCAACAGAATAATAAATAACGGAACCAGGTCAGGCGTAATACGCGCCGACAGGATATTCCAACAGAATAATAAAGAATGGAATAACAACAGAAATCACCATGCATGCGGTACTTCGCATAGATATGTTATTCCAACAGAATAATAAATAACGGAACCAGGTCAGGTGAAATTCACACCAACAGGATATTCCAATAGAATAAGAAAAGCGGAAACCAGTCCCAAGCGTAAAAGCCTGAACAAGATATTCCAATGAATAATAAAATGGAACCAGGTCCCATGTAAAGCATGACGGGATATTTCAACGTAATAATAAAGAATGGAATACAAAAGAATTTCACCAAGTATAGGGTAGCCCGTGTATACAAGTTATTCCAACCAGAATAATAAAGATGGAATAATAGAAGTTCTCTTCATGAATACAAAAGAAATAATACCCCTTACCTTATAAAGAAGAAACTGGATATAGAAGTAGTGAAGTAGCAGAATACTTTTCTTCTTTCTCTCTATAGTTTCTCTTTCTAGAGTTTCAGTGAATTCGTAAGAAATAATGAAGGAATGAGCTTCTATTTATAGAAGAATGGACTGCATAGTAACTAATTCATGAACGGTCCATATTGATTTACTTTTAATCGGACGATCCAGATTTAAAGCAAAATCTTTTTAATAAAATATAATATATTCTATTTATAATCTAATAAAATGAATAACTTTATAAAAGTATTTTGTTTTATATAAAAAGATTTTACTATGCAAAACACTATGCATAATAAAATATAATATATTCTATTTATAGAATAACTTTATAAAATTATTATGTTTTATATAAAAATATTTTACTATGCAAAACACTATGCATAATAGAATATAATATATTCTATTTATAGATTAACTTTATAAAAGTATTTTGTTTTATATAAAAAAGCTTTTCATTTTTATTACATTAATAATACTAATAAAACAAAACTTATATATATATATATATATATATATATATATAATAAAAAATAATTGAATCAAATAACGTGATATACTATGCAACAACTACTCTATCAATAATTGAACAAAACTGAGTGACTTCTCACGTAAGCATCAATAATCGATACTGTGTGCTACTATGCAACCACACGTATTCATGTACTTTTACTAATGAGTAGTTCAACAAAAGATAACTTGGTAAAACTTTCGTCGTTATTTTCATAAAAATATTTTTGTCTTTTTCAATCCGACAATAATTACATTGTGGGGTCCACCAATGATTGTCTTCATAAATGCATTTAATATTCCTGTTAAAACGAATATTCCCCGACCAATCGAATATAATATAATAACTTGCATACTTTGCAAAATTTATAAATATTACCCAGAACTATAACATTATATTAAATCCACACCATAATATTAAAAAAAAAAATTGAGAAAAATTAAATCTTTATTCGTAAAATTTGGGATTTTACAGATCATGTTATGAGTTTATGTTAAAACATGTGGTTTATAGTTTATTATGATGATCTGGGTTGGTATTATGTAGATCCATATCATCTAAGTGTTCAAATTCAAGTTTTAAGAAAATCTGAAAAACTGAGAAATATGGTCTGACAACCAAATGTCAGGTCTTATAGATCTCAGTCTGTTTACTGTTTAGTTCGTTTTAAGGTTTAAATATGTAGTCTGATAGTTGGTTTTTTATCTGGATCAAGAATCAGGCTTAAATCTGGTCTAGATTGCATGATATTATTGGTCAAAGGTCGTTGACCGACCATGACCGGACCATTTCTGGGCAACCCAAAAACAGTGAACTAGCGTCTGACAAGCTTTTGTTGACCTTAGATATGTCTGTGTTTTGTTGTTATGATATTGTTGTTATATCAAAGTTGTAGTTTGGTATATGTACTACATGTTCATGCCTTTATATCACCTAAATGATAAACATATGGGATTTAGCAGCCGGTCAAACCAGCCAAGTTGAACACATTTTCTGTTTTTTGGGTAACCTAGAAAATATTTGAATGTGTTGTCTGACAAGGTTTGGCCGGACATTATCTGCTTGATTTGTTGTTGTTATAATGATGTTAAGTAATAGATCTCTTAAACTACATGTTGGCTACACACTAAAGCTTATAGATCACTAAAACATCAAATGATTATACGATGGGCTCAAAAAGAGGGCTAGATGATCACGACTTGTGTTTTCTGGGTAACCCAGAAAACTAAAGATCGTGATCTCTGACATGGTTTGACCGGCATGGATCTTGATCGTGTATGGTTGTTATATGTATATTATGTAATAGATCTGTACCTCTACATGTTAGCTACACCCTACAACTCTTAGATCACATAAACATTACACGAGCAACATGTAGTGGAAGCCCAAAGTAGGCTAGTCAAACTGTTCTTCATTTCTGGATAACCCAGAAAATGAAGAACAGCTCTGACGACTACTTTGAAGGCTTGGATCTTTTAATTGTGATGCAGTTTGTTCATTATTGTTGTTGGATCTTGTAGTATTACACTAGTACTACAAGACCAAGGTATTAGCTTGCCCTGAATCACACTGAATCAGTGTTTAATGTTTGGTCAAAGTGAGACCCTTGAACAACGAATCGCCGTTGTTCTTGGTGCTTAAGAACACTTTAGCTGACGGTTTACTTAAGCTAAAAGCTATAAGACAGATTTATTAATTTTAATTATATTAATTTCTAAAAATCATTTAAAAATAGTAAATAAATTCTAAAAATTACAAAATTAGTTTTAAAAATCATTTTAAGTTATAAAAATTAACTTTTAATAATTTGACATATTTTCCATAAATATTAGTAATTATTTGAATATTATTGATATTTAATTTATTTAATAAATGCATTAAATAAATTAACTAAAAATGATTTTATTATATTAAAATTCATTTTAAATGATAATTAGGTATTTAATAATATTTGAAGTTATAAAATGTAACTTTCAATATTTTAATGTAAATTTCATTAATTATTTAATATTAATGACATTGGATTTATTTAATAATTATATTAAATAAATTAGTTTAAAAATGATTTTAATTTATAAAAATCATTTTAAATGAAAATAAAGAGTTTAAAGATATTCTAAGTTATAAAATATAACTTTTAATATTTTAAGATAAATTTCATTAATTATTTAATATTAATGATATTAGATTTATTTAATAATAATATTAAATAAATAATTTAAAAATGATTTTATTGATTTAAAAATCATTTAAAAAGCGATGTAAGGGTTTAAAAATAGTTGAAGTTATTATAAATGACTTTTAATATTTTAGTGAATAATATCTTAATATTTAAATACTAATGGTAATTGTTTAAAAATTATTTTAAATATTTTAAAAATCATTTAAGGGTAACAATTAATACTTTAAAAGTATTTTGAGTTATTATAAAATAACTTTGATATTTTGGTAAGGGGTTGCATTAATACTTTAATATTATTTAAATATTAATGATAATAGAATTGTTTAATATTTAAATCATTTAATAATGATTCCTAGGTGTTTGAAAAATTATGATAAATTATTATAATTAATTATAAATTATTATAAGTCATTTATAAATAATATGATTGATATTTAATTATCTAGAATAATGTTTGAGATACATATTAGAGTTTTAAACTCGGAAATTAACCGATAAAGCCGTTGGTACACCAAAATGCTACCGAATTTGATTCAAACCTATATAGTTTGACTGTATAAGTGTTTGTTTGTGTCTTAATGACTGATATAACTATGTGACAATGTGATTAGGTTATGTATTAACAGTAAATAACAGTATGATGTGTTATGATATGTTATTCTAATCAATAGAATAATCTTATAAATGATAGGTTGTTGAATTAAGGATAGAACTAAGTTGTGTAAGCAGCAGACCATGCAAGTATTCTACCTTTGCATTTTCTTTATGCAATGGACATGAGTAAGAAGTTTCAGAATTATATTATTATTGTACCAGATTATTAACCCTATTGTTATATATGTTATATCTGATCATTGATTATCAACATGGTACTAGATGGTAATTTAGATATTTATATTCTATTCGTTAATTTCTAAATATGGTTATTCAAGTGTCCCCACTTGGATAATTATTGTATTTAATCAAATGTTGATATTATATATATATATATATATATATATATATATATATATATATATATATATATATACCTTGATCACCAAAGATGTATACAATAAGTTAAAAGCCGTCTAAGCTATTTGACCAAATGAACACGATTTAGAAATATTGTTGAATATGATAAAACTTTTTGTATCCAATCAAATTGTTTTGGTTCGGATTCCCGACTAAGTATGAACATCCTGAACATGGGAAAACTTTTATGCACCCAAGGAGGACAGAGTGAGCGATAATATCATTCTTGCATGTAGTATTGATCAATACATGGCATAACGAGCTGATCACCTCCCGTGCCCGTAAGTTATGACGGTTTATAGATGAAGTTCTGTTAAACCTTTTCGAAAATTGAGAACAATGTTCATAGTATGTCACCTTAACCCTAATTATAGTCAGTACGTAGTTTCAAAAATTTGATAAAGTTGTTATGTTATTATTATCGGTTCAGATTACTTCACAACCGTTGATTTGTTGTAGAGTACAAAGAAACATTTAATCCTTTTAGCTAATATTTATAATTTTTATTACTTGCTGGGCACTCAAATGCTCATCCTTGCTTAAATTAAATATTTTCAGTTAAGTATGACCAGCCAGAGGGCTCTGCCAGGAATAAAGGGAAACGAAAGCTGTCAAAATAAGTTTGTGTTATCTTATGTAATAGCTAGACCTAAATAAGATGATGTTATATATTATTTATCATGTAATGAATTTTTTAAGGCCGCGTACCTGGGATTTAGAAAACTCTAATATGTAAATTAAGTTTGATATTTATGACATTATTATTATTATTCTGCTCAAAGAAATGGTATCGTGAAGCATTGAATTCAGGTTTCAAGTACCTGAATTTGGGGGCGTCACATCTGCTCAGGTTTATCCTTTTCTTTTTACAATGCTCATTTTTTTTAGGCACTAAGTTTCCCAATGTAACGAGCATTGGGCCGATGACTCCTAAACCAGATGGCTTTAAGGCACCAGGTGTAAAGATACCCCTCAGGCTTAATTACTCAAACAACCTAGGCCACGATTCCAGACATTAGGCTAGCGACTTATCTTTTATCTTTTCATTAATTGCCATTATTTTTACCATACCTTCATACCCCATAACTAAGAGTCAGGGCAATCGCAAAGTACAGACATGCATATGAGATAATTCTCTAATTTTTCCCGTGATTCTTGCTCTACAGACGATTATCAGAATTAATCTAACGCACAACAAGTTAAGCAAAAACCTCTTTCTAAGAATACTTAACATGTATATTATCGCTAATGCATGTAAATAGAGACTGAAAGCTCATAAAGAGATGAAAGAGTCATACCGCACATGTGGATTATTCATTCTAAGAACAGTATGATTTGAAAAGACCAAATGATCATACCGAATCGCTAATGAGATGATATAAGGGAAGCTCTAATGATGATGGACCATGCTGATGATGCCAACTGGTGCATTTTTCTTTTTAGGATGGTCAATGAATGCCCAAGTGTTGAGTTATCCCTATTTCTGACATTGTCCCTGAAATTCAGATAAGGCACACTTAGAAGGGGGGTTGAATAAGTGTTGATACAAATTATGACCAGTTAAAATCTTTTAACCAAATTGTTGAATGTAGTCAACTATATAAATGAATGCAGTTTGCTGAATGAATATGGTCTACCGAATTGACTTTGTGTTTAAAAAAAAATATCTTGGTGATTTTATAAGTTAAATGAAATATTTAATGATAACAAAAATGCTTATGATCGAATTTTGTTTATTTAGCAAATCAATTAACTTGAGTGTAATTAAGTAAAATCAATTAATGAAAATAACACCAAGATTTTTACGTGGTTCGACTATTACCCTCTATAATAATAGCCTACTCCACGACCAATACCAACTAGTATTGGAGACTCACTTTTATTTCTTTAAAAGACTCTTGTTACAATACAGATTCTATAAAAATTGAATTACAATAATTCACTTGAGCACTCTTTCTCCTTGTGCACCAATGCACACCTTAAGCACCTATGCTTCCTTGAACCTGTTTGTAAACAAACCTTAATCCACCTGGATTAAATTCCCTTAGACAACACTAAGTCTAAAAATAAATTTAAGATTACAATGATAGAGGTCTAATGATCAAAGCAAATAAACAATTTAACAATGCAAGGCTCAACTAGTGAATGCAATGATCAAGTAGTAAGAGAGAGATATCACCGAAATTAAGCTCACGTAAATAGCCGATAAATAATCTGAGTATAATCGCACAACAGCTGGGAATATTGCACCAAGAATAATGAATTAGCTTTTCAAGTATATGAGTGCAATAATTAATTCAAGTGATGTAAGTGTTGTATCTTTAACACTGTTCTTTAATACCCTTTTATAGAACAGAAAATATATTACCGTTTGCTTCACAAAAATTAACGTTGTGGATAACAATACAACGGTCCAATGGTTTTCTGTTATAACAAATAACCTTTGGATAAATGTTAGACTCTCTCAAATATAATCTAGATAGAGACCAAGTCAAATAGGACTAGACTTGTAGCAATTAACAAGCTGCCACCACAATTCTATTTAAGAAATATTACTGTCTTTCAAAAAGATAGTGGAGTGAAGTGTTAACCTTGTAAATATAAGAAAGTTTAATACCACACAACTCTCCAGGGATAATCATTATCTTATAGTCCCAAGACATAGGCATTTATCTTTCAACCAACAAATAAAAGACTTACCGCCACATTACATGCATGTTATAGAGTTTATATAAATAATCAAAACTCTCTTATAACACACGTAATATAATTTATTTAAACCGAATAATATTTATCACAATAATATTACACATGCATAATAAATCATGTAAAATAGTTTAGCATAAAATTAAGCATGCACGAAACATTAATTTAAATGCACACATAAAATGTCCTAGAGCCTTGAATTGAAAAATTAGATATTTGCAATGACCTTACATATTTTTCTTAAGACTCAAACATCTTCATTCTTTTTGAATAATCCATCATACACTTCTTGAAATAGTTTCCTGAAATCCACAAATCATAATTTAGTACCGATGATCAAATCATCATCAAAACATTAGGCTAGAACGTGAATTAATCAACATTCTTCCCCTTTTTGATGATGACAACATATATGAATAAAACTCCCCCTAAATTCATGCACATTTCAGGAGAAATTTGTAACACCTGCATGTTAGTATCATACTAAACCAAATATAAAAATTACAACCATCAATTCTTAAAATGCCTGCAACAAAATCAGTTTTAAAAATGCAGCAGAAAAATTTATCAACAGTCTTAACATCTAGGCAACCACGCCTATCAAAACCAAATCAAACACATAGTCTTTAAAGCAAAAATTTTAAATAGAATCACAGAATCTGACATTTTCTCCCCCTTTGGCATCATGCAAAAAGAGAAGTCTTTAATCAATATCTTCGAGATTGGCCCTCTGTTCTGCATGATTGGTAAAGTATGGTCGATGACGAAGACGATGTAATCGCTCTTCCAAGGTGTAATCGTTGGCAAGTCGAGGTGGTCTAGGAATAAAGGTTGTAGGAGGAAGTTCCATATCCAGAAAGTCGCCCTTGTATTCAGCCATCCCATTATTCGTTGGCCATACAGGAATTGAAGAATACATTGCTGGAACATGAAACCTTTGGCCTATATCATTGAACCTGGTGGCCATAAAATCTGCAAGCTCCCCGAGTTGATAACTGACAAACTTCACCTCTTGAGTTAACTGACATGTGTTTCGATTAATTATTTGTTGGAGTGCTTCAACCATGGCCATTGTCTAAATATCAAAACCCGCAAAAAGATCAATAAATTCATCTTCAACCCAATGATATAATTTATTAATCTCAGGGGCATCCATTTGTAACTTCCCTTTCTCAAGACACACAAGACGATTTCTGATTTCCACCAACTCAGCTTTCAAAGAAGTTTGATTTTGTAAAATATCAGTCAAAACATTCATAACACCAGATCCATTGGAATTTGGCAAAGAAGAAGAAGATGATTCAGGAGTATGAGAAATAGGAGGAGGAGGAGTAGTAGGAGGATCAGGTAGAAGACGTATGAATTCACCAGTATGAGAAGTGATGTGAGATTTTGTCAAATTTGCAGTGTCAATAAGCTCATGATTTGTAACAGAAATTTCATCATCAAAAGAGATCTTAAAGTGTTGAAAAAGTTTTGTTAGAAATTTATTGTAAGGAAGACATTTCTTGCTTTGACGAATGCAACTTTCCATGTGGGATAACATCATTTTTGAAAAATTAAAATCGTTCCTTTGAGAATCATAGCTATAACAACCAAATCTTGGTAAGTGAAATCACTCCCCACCAAGGCAGTGATAATGCAACCAATATGTAATAACCAAGGGATGCAATTGAGATGAAATAGAATAGAAATAGAATATTCATGACTATATGAAGTTTGTTCTAAAGGATGAAAAGGAATGTTAGCGACTCCTTTGAGAGTGAAAGGACATGGTCCAGTAGAAGAAAAACTAAGAATACTTCCAAAATCAATACTGGTAAAAAATAAAGACTTACCCTTGACAAATGTGGTAAAACAGTCTCCATTACACTCAAGATTGGTGTAAAATTGTTAGACCAACTGAGGATAGGCAATAGCAGGAGGAAATAGCATAGAAAAAAAATGTTGCACTCGGTGAATAGTTTTTCCAAAATAGAATGTTTGAGATAAAAATGATCCAAAGTTTTTTCATACACAAATTGTTTTGTAGCAATGGAGTTTTTAAAACGTGTTTCGAAACTAGGACCTCTAAAAAAATTCTCTTGCAAATCAAAAGTGGATGAAAAGGGATTTACCAGATTCGAGGGAGATTCTGGCTATGAGAAAAATTGTTCGTCATCCACTGATTGTTTCATCTTTCCCTTGTGAGAAGGTTCAACGTCTGAAGTTTTTAAAAAAGAAAAACTAGAATCCAAGTCATCGAATATTAGTGTAGCATCGGATAATCATGAACAGAGGATTTCTTCGGTACTCGTTTGGATTTCACTTTTGTTCCCATAGGATGCTTCAGCGACGATCCATCTTTGTTTGATTTCCCAAACGATCGATTGCTAGCTCTGGTTTTCATAGTGTAATGGATGTTGTAAGAGTGAAATAGAAGATTGTGGATGAAAGCGTAAGAGTTGAATAAGAATGAAAGCTGAAGATATAAGATAAAAGTTAATCAAAAGTCCATCACCGAAAAGCATGCGTCTTTTTAATTTTTGAAATAAACTATCCGGCTGCTGTTTTAAGTTCCAAGGTTGAAATCTTTACGTCTCCCAATATCCGGCGATAAATATGATCGTGTGTCATTTAAACAGATAAGGAAAGATGAAATTAATTAGAATGCTGTCGCCGAAAGACGTGTGTCTTTTCATTTTTTACTGTTCCATTTCTCAAGGCATAAACCTTTACTTTTTCCAATGACCTCCGGCGATTTTAACAGAAACCAATATAACATAATTTGAGCATATAAGGAATATCTAACAGATATATATTTTATTAGATATCATGTAGAAAAAAAATGAAAAAAAATATAACCTACATGACATAAACTTTTAATCATGTAAATTATAATTATATCATGCACATTCCAAGTTCTCTTCTTAACATACAAAATCTTTCCTCACTCAAGGGTTTAGTAAAAATATCAGCTAATTGTTTTTCGGTAGGATTAAAAATCAATTTGACTAACCCTTTTAAAACATTATCTCTTAAAAAATGATGTCTTACCTCTATATGTTTTGTACGTGAATGCAAAACAGGATTCTTTGATATGTCAATAGCACTAGAATTATCACAATATATAGGCACATTATTGCAGATAATGTCAAAATCATATAGAGTTTGTTTCATCCATAATATTTGAGAGCAACAACTCCTTGCAGCTAAATATTCACCCTCAGTAGTTGATAAAGCAACTGAAGTTTGCTTTTTACTATGCCACGAAACAAGACTTTGTCCCAAAAATGTACAAGCACCACTTGTACTTTTTCTATCAACTTGAAACCCTGCATAGTCATCATTTGAATAACCTATTAGTTCAAAATGATTACTTAGTGGATAAAATAAACCTAAATTTATAGTACCACTTAAATATTTAAAATTCTTTTAGCTTCGCTTGTAAATGGGATTCTTTGGGCTTTGCTTGAAATCGAGCACAAAGACATACACTGTACATTATGTCAGGTCTAGATGCAGTTAAATATAGTAAAGAACCGATCATACCTCGATATTTGGTTAACTCTACATATATACCTTTATCATCTGAAGTGAGCTTTATTGAAGTGCTCATTGGTGTAGCTTTTGGATTGGTTTCTTCAAAACCAAATCTTTTAAGAAGCTCTTTTGTGTATTTGGTTTGATGAATATAGATCCCTTCCTTTGTTTGCTTGATTTGAAGTCCCAAAAAGTAATTTAGCTCTCCCATTAAGCTCATATCAAATTCCTTATGCATACATTTTGAAAACCACTCACAGAGAAAATCATTAGTAGCACCAAATATTATATCATCTACATATATTTGAACAATGATTATTTCTTGTTTTTCATGCTTAATAAATAATGTAGAATCTATTTTACCTCTAGTAAAACCACTTGAAAGAAGATACTTACTCAACCTCTCGTACCAAGCCCTGGGAGCTTGTTTGAGACCATAGAGAGCTTTCTTTAGCTTAAAAACATGACTTGGATATTTCTCATGTTCGAATTTAGGAGGCTGCTTGACATATACTTCTTCATTGATGTATCCATTGAGAAATGCACTCTTTACATCCATTTGATAAAGCTTGAATTTCTTGTAACAAGTAAATGCTAACAAGATACTTGATAGACTCTAGTCTTCTTGATTTGGAGCATAAGTTTCTTCGTAGTCGATCCCTCTTGTTGATTGTATCCTTGAGCCACTAGCCTTGCTTTGTTTTGAGTGATTGTCCCATGCTCATCAAGATTGTTTTGAACACCCATTTTGTTCCAATGACGGAACTATCTTTAGGAGGAGGCATTAATTCCCAAACTTGACATCGTTCAAATTGTTGAAGTTCCTCTTGCATTGCCATGAGCCAATTTTCATCAAGTATAACTTCTTTAGCATTCTTTGGCTCAACTTGTGATAGAAATACGAGAGAATGCGCATTGATTTTGTAGATTTCTTCGTGTAGTAACTCCTTTGTTTATATCTCCAATAATATTTTCCTATGGGATGATCCTTGAGATACTTTCTTTGTCTTTGGCAATTGAACATCGTGTATTACCTCTTCTTGTTGAGGAAAATTCTCTTCAAGATCTTGTGTTGCATCATGTTCATTTTCATGTGGACTGTTCAATCCAGACTGTTGAGCTTGTCCATTCATTCTTCTTTGAATGGTTCTTTTATGTTTACTGAATTTGTGAAAATCTCCAAATTTCATGCATCCTCTTCTCTTTCTTTTGGAAGATCATTGTTAGTCTCATTGAAAGTTATATGAATTGATTCTTCAACACATAATTTGTAAATATTAAAAACACGATATGCTTTGCTGTTTTGAGAATAACCAATGAAAATACCTTCATAAGATTTGGCATCAAATTTTCCCAAGTTATCACTAGTATTTAATATATAACATTTAGATCCGAATACTTTGAAATAACTTATATTAGGAATTTTATTATTCAAAAGTTCATAAGGAGTTTTCAAAATAATTGGACGAATGAGTACTCTATTTAAAACATAACATGATGTGCTTACCGCCTCGGCCCAAAATTTCTTTGGAAGCTTACTCTCTTGCAGCAATGTTCTAGCAGTTTCTTGTAATATTCTATTCTTCCTTTCCACTACTCCATTCTACTGAGGAGTTCTTGGAGCTGAAAACTCATGGCTTATTCCTTTTTGATCACAAAATATAATAAAATCCTTTTGAAATTACGTACCATGATCACTCCGATTTTTATAAGTTTGAGACTATACTTAGTCTCTAAATTTCTTATCAACTTCTCAAACTCTTTAAATAGCTTCATCTTTAGTTCTCAAAAATAAGACCCATGTATATCTAGAAAAATCATCAACTATTACAAATGCATAAAACTTACCATTAATACTAGCATGCCTTTTCGGGCCAAATAAATCAAGATGAAGTAATTGTAAAGGAGAAGAGGTTGATACCATATTCTTTGCAATCGAATGATGTTCTTACTTGTTTTCCAAGTTGGCAAGGAACACATACTCCTTTCTTTTCAATTTTATCTTTGGCAATCCTTTGACCAGATTTTTTGAGGACAATTTCTTGATTAAATCCATGTGAACGTGTCCCATCCTTTTGTGCCATAGATTAGCCTCATCTTGTGCAGATAGGTAAGACATAATTCTTCATCCTGCTCCTCAAAGTCAATAGTATATATATTTCCTTCCCTTTGTGCAACTAAAGAAATATTGTTAGTACCATGAGAAATAATGCATTTTTCTTTATCAAAACTAACTTGATGTCCATTGTCCATTAATTGACTTATACTAATAAGATTAAACTCAAGACCATTAACAAGATGGACATTATCGATGTTAACCTTTCCATTACCAATTTTACCTTTTCCAACAATATCACAAGTTTGATTGTCTCCGAAAAGTGACCGCTCCATTTTTCTTCTTGATTTTTAGTTCCACGAACTTTGATTTGTCGTGGGTCATGTGATAGAGCACCCACTATCAAGAATCCACTTTTGAGAAGGAACCCTAGCCTTGAGACATACCTGTCAAGAAAAAATATTTCATCCTTTTGGTACCCACATCTTTTTGGGTCCTTTAATGTTAGTTGCAAGTAAATCATTCTTTTTAACCCATACCTTTTTAACCTTATTTTTCTTAAAATAATTTATGTCCAAGTGACCTTTAATACCACAATTTTTGCACATAGTGAAAGGAGAGCAATAATTCAATTTAAAACGCGACTTGGATCTAAGCATATTCACATAACGGGTATTATGAGTGGGATTATAACCTATTCCTTGTCTATCAAAACTAGGTTTTTGCTTTCCTAACATTACGGTCAGATTTTCTTCTCCTTGAACAAATCTAGCAAGAGATATTTTTAATGAGTCTACTTCTTTTTGAAGTTCATTTGCATGAATGGGTTTAGACTGAGATTCATTACCAAAAGCATCAATACATACATCTCTCATCTTCAATTCATTAGTCAATTTTTCAACTTCATTGTTCAAGTAAGTCACTTTGTTAAAAAGAACTTTGTTATAATTCTCAACAAAACTATTTTTAGCAATCAAAACTTTTTCTTCTTTACATATGGATTCCTTTTCAATATTTTTCTTTTCATCTATCAAAGATTCTACTTCACCCATTAATGTGTTAACTAAGTCTTTCAAATATGCATTCTTTTCTTTTAATTTCTTATTTTCTTGTTTCAAAGAAATATTTTCAAAAATAGATACCTCATTTGATTCACCTTCTATTCCTATAAAGCATACTTGAGCTATCTCATCCTTGGTGTCAACTTCAACTTCTGATTCTTCTTCATCACTCCAAGTGACTAGTGCCTTGTTTTTCTTATTATCTTTGAAGCCTGTTTTTCCTTTATTCTTCAGTTGAAAACAATCCTTCTTGAAGTGCCCTGGACGTCCACATTCAAAACATGTCTCTTCAGTTTACTTTCCTTTGCCTTTATTGGAGTTAAAGATATTATTTCTTTTATTCTTTCATTGTAGAAGTCCTTTGAGTCTCCAGGACATTATAGCTATCTCATCGTCAGAATCATCATCAAGCTCTTCTTCATTTCCTACATTAAGAGCTAGAATCTTTCTACGAGGAGTTTCCTCTTCATCGTCATATCTCTTTAACTGATGTTCATATTCCTCAAGTTCACCAAAAAGAGTTAGTGTATCCATAGTAGATATAGTAGAGGAATCTTGAAGAGTAGTAATTTTAGATGCAAACCTCTTGGGCATAGCCCGAAGTAACTTACGGTTAATCTCACTTTGCGGAATGGATTTATCTAGTAGCTTTAAGGAGTTCAGAAGAACAAGAAACCTTGCTTGAGCCATCTTTATAGTTTCATCTTTCTCAAGTTTGAACATTTCATAATCATGCATAAGCATGCTTAGTTTAACTACTCAAACTTTTGATGTTCCTTCGTGACTCACCACTAGAGTGTCCCAGATTTCCTTAGCTGTGTTACATGATGATACTTTGTCAATCTCCGATTGTACCGTGCCGCTTAGTAGAGTATTCATTGCCCTTGAGTCATAAGAAACCATGAAGGTTTCAGTTGAATCCATCTCTAGCAAAATCTTTGGAGTACTGTCATCTTTCCTTGGAATAACCGGTCCATTTTCCACAACCCACCATTCCTAAGGATCTCTTTTAAGGTAGATTCTCATTCGAAATTTCCAGAAATTGTAGTTTTCTGTTCCATGCAGCAGTGGAGGTCTATTGGTTGATTTACCTTCTTGATTGTTGTTTCCGAATTGTGCTATGTCAGAATCTTTCCCTACAAGTCACCTTTAAGACCAAGTAAGTAGAGCCAAGCTTTGATACCAAATGAAATTCAGATAAGGCACACTTAGAAGGGGGGGGGGGGGTTGAATAAGTGTTGATACAAACTATGACCAGTTAAAATCTTTTAACCAAATTATTGAATGTAGTCAACTATATAAATGAATGCAGCTTGCTGAATGAATATGGTTTACCGAATTGACTTTGTGTTTTAAAAAAAATTATCTTGGTGATTTTATAAGTTAAATGAAATATTTAATGATAACAAAAATGCTTATGATCGAATTTTGTTTATTTAGAAAATCAATTAACTTGAGTGTAATTAAGTAAAATCAATTAATGAAAACAACACCAAGATTTTTACATGGATTGACTATTACCCTCTATAATAATAGCCTACTCCACGTCCAATACCAACTAGTATTGGAGACTCACTTTTATTTCTTTAAAAGACTTGTTACAATACAGATTCTATAAAAATTGAATTACAATAATTCACTTGAGCACTCTTGCTCCTTGTGCACCAATACACTCCTTAAGCACCTATGCTTCCTTAAACCTGTTTATAAACAAACCTTAATCCACCTGGATTAAATTCCCTTAGACAACACTAAGTCTAAAAATAAATTTAAGATTACAATGATAGAGGTCTAATGATCAAAGCAAATAAACAATTTAAGTATGCAAGACTTAACTAGTGAATGCAATGATCAAGTAGTAAGAGAGATATATCACCAAAATTAAGCTCACATAAATAGCTGATAAATAATCTGAGTATAATCGCACAACAGCTGGGAATATTGCACCAAGAATAATGAATCAGCTTTTCAAGTATATGAGTGCAATAATTAATTCAAGTGATGTAAGTGTTGTATCTTTAACACTGCTCTTTAATACCCTTTTATAGAACAAAAAATATATTACCGTTTGCTTCACAAAAATAAACGTTGGGGATAACAATACAACGGTCCAATGATTTTTCTGTTATAACAAATAACCTTTGGATAAATGTTGGACTCTCTCAAATATAATCTAGATAGAGACCAAGTCAAATAGGACTAGACTTGTAGCAATTAACAAGCTGCCGCCATAATTCTATTTAAGAAATATTACTGTCTTTCAAAAAGATAGTGGAGTGGAGTGTTAACCTTGTAAATATAAGAAAGTTTAATACCACACAACTCTCCAGGATAATCATTATCTTATATTCCCAAGACATAGGCATTTATCTTTCAACCAACAGATAAAAGACTTACCACCACATTACATGCATGTTATACAATTTATATATATAATCAAAACTCTCTTATAACACACGTAATATAATTCATTTAAACCGAATAATATTTATCACATTAATATTACGCATGCATAATAAATCATGTAAAACAGTTTAGCATAAAATTAAGCATGCACAAAACATTAATTTAAATGCACGCATAAAATGTCCTATAAAAATGTCCTAGAGCCTCTTCATTCTTCTTGAATAATCCAACATACACTTCTTGAAAAAAATTATAATTTAGTATCGATATTTCATCAAAACATTACCTTAATCATATTTTCTTAGGACTTAAAATTTGCATCTTCATTCTTCTTGAATAATCCAACATTTTACCTCACTTATAGTGAAATAGTTTCATGCTTGAAATCCATTTTTGAAATCATAATTTATAATTTTCTTCCGACGATACCTTGTGATTGATCAAATCATCATATAAAACATTAGATTGATGTCTTTATAGTTCAAGTTGAGCTGAGACCTAACTAGCTTGCTTTTTTGATTTTTTTTATATTTACATGCATGGAAAATAAAAGGCATAACGCTAAGAAAGTGATAACATTCCAACATCTCCTTGAACTAGTAACTTTCCTCTGGATCTACGTCTTCCTGGCTAGCTAAGGCCTGATAGTCCAGTTGTGAGTGGTATATATTTCCTTTGAGGCTCGTGATAGAGGTTACCTCCTGTTCTAAATATCTTCAGTCACTTCCATAACTTGATCGATTCTTGATTCAATACATTCCTCAAGGATGCTTAAACTCGACCCATCGCAAAAAGGTATGAACTCTTTATTCCTTGATGGGTTGGCTTCCCTGACAACCTTACCACCTTTATCTTCATATATTCCTTCATCTTTTTCATGTGTTTGAGAATATTTGACTATGAAATCTCCCCCGAACTGTTGTTATATTTTTTGCAGGGAACTTTATTTTTTGGCTTTTTCTTCCTTGAAAAGGATCAATATTTCCTCCTCATCATCCAGGATGATAAAATCAGGAATGTGGTTGCTATGTTTGGGCCACAGGATGTTTGATGCTGATGGAGGAATCTCATTTGGGGACTCTCTTGTCTCCTCTGTCACTCCCAAAATTAGGATAAGTCCACCTTGTGTTCTGCCATGATTGGTGCTCATAGCCATCACCTCCTTTGAATTGGCTGTCTCGAGTGGACATCTTAAGTTTTTTATTTCCTTTTTGCCTTTCTGGTCATGGGGAATTCTATCTTCAACTCTCCATTTTCAATGAGGTCCTGGATTTTATGCTTCAAAGACCAACATTCCTCAGTTGCATATCCAGGTGAGTTAGAATGGTAGAGACATATCTTGGTGGAGTCATAACTTTTTATCTCAAGATTTATTGGAGGTAGCAACTTAGTAATCCTTCCTTCACTTATCAGAAAGTGTAGCATTTCTTCATTTGATTTGTTTAGATGGGTGGATTTTTGATCTCTTTTAGAGGTTGTTTGATCTTTTTTCTTTGAGAATTCACATTCCCCGTGGCAAGATCTTCTAGCAATTTTATCATTCCACTTTTCTTATTCTTTCAGCCTACTTTAATCTTCTTCATTTAGTTAGTTCATCCTGGAGGGATATATTCTTGAAATCTGGTTAAATTCTCTTTTCTGTTGGCTTTCTGAGATTTGAATGAAAAGTTACCTTGTTACCTGAAGTTGGCGTATTATAAGATTAACCAACAAAGTTACTTGATGCTAGATCGTCTCTAATTTTTGACTTGCGATCCTATATTCCTCTGACTTTTCCCCTTTTAGGACATTTGTTTTGTTCCTTTGGGGGTTGGGAGCTGTCGTTGACACTCCTAAATTAACCTCACTTTCACTTCAAAATTTATAATAATTAGCACAGTATCAAGTAAAGATCGATCCCATAAAGAGTAAAGTTGTTTTAGAATTATTCTACTATTTCAACAGAAAATAAAGATGAGGGTTTTTGAAAATTATTTTTAAACTAAGAGAACAAGAATTAATGATGAAGTTAACCAAATATGTAAAAACTTCAGTTTTACAGTTCAGTTTCACCAAGTACAACAATCAATTAATAAAGTTATTATTATTTTCCTTCAGTGAAACTATTAGCCCTAGATAACAATAAGCTCTGTTATCCAAAATTCTCCGTAGATAATCACTGTGTGAAACAAGCTCTCCACCAGATTCTAACTAGCATACAACCTAGAACAAGCTCTCTAGATTTAATATTATAGAAGCATTAAGAAATGGAGAATTAGGCTAATCTAAGCAATAAACACATAAGTTCAATTTGTTTAACTTGTTTTCTAATAATCTTAGCAATAACACAAAAGCTTGTCCACAATTAGTATTACCAAGGTGCTACTTGTGATAAAGACATATATCAATTACACGTAATACCAATCTTAATCTAGCAGATAATAATGATCAAATTAACTCAATTGGCCATATCAAATTAATTATATCAATTAGCATGTAATCAATAAAAATAGATTATTAGAAGAAATTTCAAATAAGAAGGAATAAATTATAATACTCAATTAATTAATTACTTGTAACAAGGTTCCACCACCCTTTAGAACTGAATGAAAAAACTAGTCTGGCATGCTCTTGAATCTGCACTCCAATAGATGATAGTTGATAATTGAATGCCTAAAACCCTGACTATCATCCTCTATTTATATTGCTAGACAAAGTCCTAAATCCTATGAGAGGTAGAAATTCAAATCCTAAAAGGAATTACAAATCACACTAATTTCTATAAAGAAATAAAATCTAATTTGGAAATAAATTTTAGTCTAAAAGAAATCCTAATTACAATAGAATTGTAAAAACTAATTTTCTAAAATCCAAAAATCAGATTTGAAATTGGAATTAAATCCCACAATTGCCATGTGCTTAAACACCTTGCCGCGTGAATCCAAATCCATTTATGATACCAATTATTAAATCCTTGATCTACTAGGAATCTTGTAAACCTCCTCCAATTTATTTCCAAAATCATGGAACCCCTTCAATTGTACCTAAAATAAAAATATAAGAATAATGAGTTTATTTAGGCACAAAATAAATACAAAAGATTAAGTATTAATGAATAAAAATATAACATATTTTATACTCATCAGTGGTATTCCTCCATCCTTCGTATGTACTTACGATTTGGATACATTTCAGCACTTCCTGACCCGATCATGTTTACTCCCTCCGTATCATGCTACAATAGAAAGTTGGTGTTGACATTTTGCTGGTCAGGTCGTTGGAACACAATACTTCCACTTTCGATTAGATTTTGAATTTTATTCTTTAAGGACCAATAATCTTGTGTATCATGTCCCGAAGACCCTGAATGGTAAGCACATCTCTGGCTTGGATTGTATCCTTTGCTTCCTGGATCCAGAGGTGGAGCCAATTTTGTAATTTTCTTGTGATCCATTAACATCACCAATACATTTTCAAGGGAATCGCCCAGTGGAATGAACACCCAATTTTATGTTCTTTCAAATTTTCTCTTTCTGTCCTGGAATTGGTTGAATGCATCTTGTTGTTAAAATGGAAAATTATCTTGGTTCTTCAAAATGGGGGGACTGTAGGTTGGTCTCCTAGCTTGCTCCTATAAAATGAGGGATACATCTTCACTGCCTTTATTGGGTACCCTCTTGGGATCGCTCGCATAGTTGCCAGCTTGTATATGCTTGGCGACCACTTCCAAGGCAGTGAAGTCTTTAATCTTGCTTTCTTTTAAGCCCATATCTGCCATTTTGTCATGTTTGATCATATCTGAGAATGACTTTCCTATTACAGCTAGAATCCTCTCATAGTAAGGTGCCTTATGGGTGTTTATGAAAGTCATCACCAGTTTAGTTTTTGACATAGGCGGGCTAACCTGTACTGCTAGACGTCTCCATCTTTGAGTGTATTCTCGGAAAGACTCAGTCCTTTACTTCTTGACTTTAGTCACTTGGTGTCGATCCGGTGCCATTTGTGACTGAAAACTGTACTGATTTAAAAAGACGTGGGCCAATTCTTCCCAGTTGTAGATTTTGGAATTGTCCAGTCGGGCATACCAGGCTCTAACATCTCCAGTGAGACTCTTTTAGAAAAGTTGCATTCTAAGGCTTTCATCTTCAGTATAAGACCCCAACTCACCAATGTATACTTTCAGGTGCGTATAGGGATCGCACGCCCCATTGTACTTTTCAAACTCTGGAACTTGGAATTTATCAGGATATCGAGCCCTTGGGAATATGAAGAGATCTGAATAGGTGACACTTCCATAGTTTCCAGTCCGTTTGATTGACCAGATGGTTTCCTCCATTTGTTTGACTTTCTTTCTTATATCCCTAGTTTACCGGATTTCCCTAAGATTTGTGATTTTAGGGGTTTTGTTGGTTCCTTTATTGGAATGAGGTTCAGGTATCTGGGTTTCTATATTTTTGTCAATACCCTGACTGCCCCTTTGTGTGAATAACTCTGGTTGAGTAGGCACTGTCTGTCCCTGAGTTCTTTTACTTTCTTCTTTCAGGAGGATAACCAAATTTGTGATTTGATTCTGAAGTCCCTCAAACTCATTTCGAGACACGGAACCTGATTCATGTTGGGCACTTTCAGGCATGTCGGTGGATAGGCCTTGTGCCTTCTTAGATTACGATCTAGTAAAGAGACCACTCTAACCTACAAGAAGTGTAGGTAGTTTAGTCTTGATAAGCATTAACATGTATTAATGCACCGTCTTATGGTTTTTAATATTTTCCTACAAAACAAATGTTAGTTGTTTTGATGATAGGATAACATGACAGGTTTTGATAGCAAATGGAAATGATATTCACATTTTCTTTTCTTTTCTTTTTCTTCACATTTACATGGAATCTTAATTTACATTCAATCAAAATTTACAGGCTTTACCCTTCATCTCTAACTCTTGTAAATGTCAATTTTTTGTTCATTACATAACTTAATTAAATGATCACTTAAAATCTTCACACTTTATATTATATAACATTGCAATCTGTTATTGTAGATCACGTTATGTTTTAACATCATTATCATGCATGCCAAACTAGATTATGTCCTTATATTATAACCCATAAATAATCAGAGCTCACTTTGCTGTGTTCGAGGCACAGTGCGGTACCGCTTTCCCAAGCCTTGCACCACCGATGGGTATTTCACCGGTATAGAATCTCAGAAGGCCTTACAATAGCAATTGCCATTTCTCTGCACATGGTACTACTAGCAATTTACATCATACACGTAAAAATTGCGCTTTGACTCTGTTATACGACTGACTCCAAATTCAACCCAATTCCACAAAATTCACAAAACCTAACAACTTAAACTTTGTAATAATATCTATAAACATGAAATTCATCATTCTAACAACACAAACACTATATTTAATCAATTTTAAAGGATCAAAACCACAATTTTCCTAATTTCTTCACTTGTAACACTTTTAGCGAATTTGATCGACATGACTTCGTTTCTTAACCAATTGACACGATTCAAACTACGTTGTTTTCGTTTCTTGATGTACTATTATAATCTAACATAAATTTGCAGATTATATCACATATTGGACATCAAATTTTGTACTTAAACCACCCATATACACACTGTTATTTACTTTTCTTCTTGCAAACCCAATTTCATGCATTTTGATGACCAACAATTGTGTATATATATATTGACAATAGCAGATTCTACAAAAACATTATATATATATATATATATATATATATATATATATATATTCAACAACAATCCAACTTAACTTCCAATAACAATATCAAAACTAACAGTTAAAATTAAAGTAGGTTATACCTTGATTTAGCAAAATGATTAGCAAACCCTTCTCTTTCTCTTTGTAATTCTCTCTTCCTTACCAAGCTCTCACTCTCTCTCTCTCTCTCTCTATTCTTTGTGTTTCCTTCTTTAAATTCTCTGTAATTCTCTCTTCTCATCAAACCCTCTCAGAACTTAGCCTCTAGGAATTATGCGCAAACATATAAACTGACTCACACGTACGTCAGGTAAGAACCAAAAGTTCACGTAAATTAAATTAGGCCAAAGGCCACAAGGCCTTGTTTGGCTACCACAAATCCCCACCTTCCTTCAATTTTTTTTAATAATATTTATATTATATAGTTTTATTTGTCACACGTGTAACCAATTTACATAACTTATAATTATAACTATAATAATTATAATTTTATTATAATTATACTTATGATTAATAAATTATTACACACCTAATTTAATTATTAAATTAGACTAAAACATCACTTTATTTAATTTGATTATTTACTTAAATATTAAACAATTTATTTAATTTAATTATTTTATTAAATTAAATCTTCATATAATAAAATTACCTTTAATCAATTTAATTACTAAATTAATGCACCATAATTTATCAATTATTTAATTTTCTCAATAAATAAATTATTCTAAAATATTTATTTAATTCAATAAATATTTAAATTATAAAATTTCTCGATCGTTACACACCCCATAATAGTTATTCACAATTAATATTATAAGCTCATAATATTAATAACTAGATCATTCCCAAGAAAGAGGGGGCTTCCCGATAAGGATTTATCCTTATTGGCGCACAATTATATAACCTAAACCCTTTCCTCGACAAAACTTTCTAGACATTTTCAATAATGCTAACTAATAATATTATTCAAATAATATAAAATATTGCACAGATGTTACTATAATATTTATTGAATCAATGCAGCAACTAATGTGGCAATTATTGAATTTTGAGTGACTTCTTATGTAAGAATCAATAATCAGAGATAATGTGCAATACTGCGTGCTACTGTCCAACCACGTGTATTATTGTTCTTTTATCACCGGGTATTTCAACAGTTAACGATAAAAGTTTTGCCGTTAATTTTTTTTATAAAAATGTTATTTCTGTCACTTTCTATATCCGATAGTTATTTCAAGTATGGGTACACTTAATGATTGCGCTATTGCATTTAATATTCCCCGATAAAAAGAATATTTCCCGACCAAACGAATATTTTATGACAACTTGCTTACTTTAAAAAATTTGCACATATCACCCATAACTATAGCATTATATCGAATCAACACCTTATTATTCAAAATAATATTTAGAGAAAATTAAATCTTTATTCATAAAAAGTTGGGGTCTTATAACCTCCCCTCCTTATGAAATTTCATCCTCAAAATTGATGTACATATCTGGTATGTTAAAGAGGTGAGGATACCTTATTTTTATTTCAGATTATAACTCCCAAGTCATTTCCTCAATATCATGGTTTCTCCATAAAACTTTAACTTGAGGTATAACCTTTGAGCATAGAATCTGCTCCTTCTTATCCAAGATCTTGACAGGTACCTCCTCATACGTTAAATCTTTCGCTATATCATCTTGTTATAATTCAATAATATGGTTTGAGTCTTTCACATATTTACGTAACATAGATATGTGAAAAACGGTATGAATACGAGACATACTTGGCGGTAAGGCAAGTCTATAAGCCACAGTTCTTACTCGGTTGAGGATTTCAAATGGACTAATAAATCGAGGGTTGATATTTCCTCTTTTCGTCGATTCTTGCCTCTGAAATAACACCTTCTTGTACTTTCTTCTTCATATTTATCAGCTCCGTGTCTGTAGTTTGAGCAGCTTTAAATTTATCAATTAAAGTCGGTTCTAATCGTATATTCACTATTTTCACGTTGGTCCCTAAAGTCTTTAAATTTATCTCCATCCTTTGTAAGTCATACAAAATGAGCATTTATTTTGACAATATCATACTTGTACCCGCATACAATCTTCTACTCAACGCGTCGGCTACCACGTTCATTTTTCAAGGATGATATTGAACGGTATGGTCATAATCTTTCAACGGCTCAAGCCAACATCTTTGGCACATGTTAAGTTTGTTCTAGGTGAAGAAATATTTGAGGCTTTTGGAGTATATTAGGATGTCATATATAAAGATAACCACGAAATTATCCAAATATTTCTTGAATATTCACTTCATCATGTCCATTAAGTCAACATGGGCATTGGTCAATCCTAAAGATTTGACTAAGAATTCATAATGCATGTACATAGTTTTGAAAGTAGTCTTTGGAATGTCATCAGTTTTAATCATTACCTGATGATATCTAGAATGAAGATCGATCTTTGAGAAGAATTTAACACCTTGTAACTGGTCAAACAGGTCATCAATGCGAGGTACGGGTACCTATTTTTGATGGTGACATGGTTCAACTCCCAATAGTCAATGCAAAGTCTCATACTCTCATATTTCTTCTTTACAAATAAAACAGGAGCACCCCAAGGCGATACACTAGGACGGATGAAACCAATGTCTAACAGTTCTTGTAGTTAGGTTTTTAACTCCTGAAATTTAATAGGAGCCATTCGATATGGGATTTTGGAAATGGGTTTTGTACCGGGTTCAAGGTCAATACAAAATTTAATTTCGTGCTCTTGGGGTAGGCTAGGAAGTTCTTCGGGAAATACGTCAGGAAATTTATTAACAACATAAATATCATTCAAATATGATGTATTTTTTTTAAATCCGTGACATGGGCTAAGAAAGTTTGACATCTATTTTTCAATAAACGAATGGCTTTATGGCTTGATATAACAGTGATTGACTTTAGAGGTTTGGTTACTTGAATTAGCATAATAGGTTGGTTAGGAATATGAAAACTAACGACCTTATGAAAATAATCAATTTTTGCATGATGAGTAATAAACCAATCAATCCCTAAAATCACATCAAATGCAAGTATTTTCAAAGATAGGAGATCAACAGGTAATGTGAGGGTGTCGATTTGAATCAAACAAGATTTATAAATAGTGGATGTAATGAAGGTTTCTCCTAATGGAGTTTCAACAGATAAGTCAAAGTCTAATTTCTCAGAGGTCAAGTTCAAACGTTGAGCACAAGTAGGTGAAATAAAAGAGTGGATAGAACCGGTATCGAATAAGGTATAGACTTTGCGAGAATTTATGATTAGCTTACCCGTGATAACTTCGTTCGGGTTCCTCACTTTTTGAGAAGTCGCAAAAAATGCTCTTCCTTGAACCATCGACTTTGACTTGTCTGGGACAGCATTTTGTGTTACAATCTCAGCTGGACTTAACTTCGCTATAGGGCACATTCGACCCTCAACTGCTTCGCCGTACTCCTGATCCATGATCTGAATCATTAATCTTTGATCTATATTGAATTGGGGTTGACCGCTCTGTACAGGATAATACCAAACTCGATGTTGGGTTCTCCCAATTGTTGTCCAAAAAGTAAGATCCATATAATCTATTTTGGCCTTTTTGGATCGGATGTCTCTTTCTACAATATCAACACGTTGTGCGGCTTTTACCCATGCATCTTCCATTTTCACTCATTCAGTTGTTTCTTCTTGCAGCTGATCCTTAACATTTGAATTCTCATATTCCAGCTCTATTATCATATACTCTCCCAAAAAGAGCTTTTGTTCAAGCTTCGCATATTGGGCATTAAAATCTTGAATTGTTGTATCCCTTTGTTCCACGACCGTCTTCCGTTCTTCACCCTACTCTTCTAACTCACGAATACGATTTTGTAGTTCTATACTTTGATCAAAAATTTCTCCTAATAAATCCTCCTCAAGGTCCTCTTCTTCCTCACACTCAGCTACTACCTCTGCGACTAGCTCGGGTGCAATTCATCACTTAAAACTCTATATGAGTTCATCTCTTGATCTTCAGATGTCATTCTTAAATATTGGCACAAAACAAGGGTTAATTAAAAAAATTGACATTCCACATATTATCCCTATATTTTGACCGACCAATTAAATAACAAATAAGCTTAGGTAGGACACATTAGCGAAGGTTTTACTCGTCTCTCCCCTTTTAGTTCTAATCCCAGATCTCCACCAGAGATCATATCCCTAAGCTCTAATACCAACTGTGATGCCCCCAAAATAGGTCCACACAATCCATTCTGAGTCACCAAATACATGGTACAAAATTCAAATGCAAATTTAATTTATACAACTATTAATTGTCGTGCAAAATATGACAAAACATAAGCTGTGAGTTTTAATACAAATATTATCTTGTAGACAATATCCAAACTCAAATAAAGACCTCATTATAATTATTGTCACACTATTTTAAAATAGTGAGGACTACAATAATAACCATCTTGGACCTTTATTCCACTCCCCGACTAGTCCCAGCTACATTCTCGCCTCCTGAGAAGAACAATTGAACCAAAAGGAAAAGGGTGAGCTCAACTAGCCCAGTAAAGAATATTATGACTAAGACGATGAAGAAAAAATTATCCTTAGTCCTCAATAGTGAAGAATATGATAGAATACAATAGACAACAAGTTTTAGATCAACAACTGCAGCGGAAATAACAATCTATTAGAAGAGTCAAGTAGAGCATGATGTATACTATCTTCTATGATTTTAAAAGTCCATCATCAATATTTTATCCATGTAATACCATTCAATAAATGTTTCAAATCAACAAATTATCCATGCACTACTTGTCGAGGATATTCATTTGTATCACCAGTAGTCATGATCATGCCAAACAATTGTCCATCTATGAACTACGGGCCAAAGAGGACTTTCACCATAAACCTTTGTCTGTAAAATTACATGTCATGATTATACCAATACACAATTCCTGGTCATAATCATTCCAATCAACAATCCATCTTTGCACTACGGGCCAAAGATGACTTTCAGTACAATATAAGCATGGGGATGATGACAATGATATAAAGAATCAATCAAGTGAGATCAAGGATAAATATTAGAAATTTATAATTCAATTTATTCAGAGTTCAAGAATGTCTAAATTGTCAATATGATAACTAATTGTGGAGTAAAATTCAAGAATGATATTCATGTATCAAAAATAATTTGGACAAAAAAGAAAATTAAATTCTGTTGTGAATAGTACTCATGAATAGTATCCATAAATAGTACCATATGAATAGTACCCATAAATAGTTGTGACGAATGAATTGTTTGAGTTGTGATTCTAGAGACAGAATCCTTGTAAGGAGAGAAGGATGTAACAATCCAGAATTTTGATATGTAATTTTAAATACTTATTTAATTAAATAAATATTTTAGTTGATGTGTTTATTATTATATAAATATTTGTTTAATTTGATTATTTATTAGTTAATAAATAATTCATGAGATGTGAGGAATTTACTTGATTAAGTGTAATATGCTAATTAAGTTAATATTCAGTAATTTTGTATGTTAAAGTAAATTTAATTAAGAGTGATGAATTAGTTATTATGTGGTAATATTCTAATTTCATGTAATGATTAAATTAGAGAGTTGATTATGATTAAATAAATTATTAAAAGATTGTTTTAATTTAATTTAGTAAGTGAAAGTGATGTATTAATTTATTAAATAAAATTATAATGAAAATTATAATTTTGTGGTAATTTGATAATGTGGTATGTTAATGTAATAAGTTGTTGTTAGTTTTAACTTAATTAAATTTGAATATGAGAATTTAATTAAATAAAGTGTGAAAATTAAACTATAAAATAAATGAGTTATAAAATAAATCAAAAGAGTTTTAATTTAGTTTTGTCAAACAAGACTTAAGGATTTTAAGTCTTTAATTTAAATAGGTTTTACCAAACAAGCCTTAGTGGCGTTTGAATTTAAAACAAACATAACTGATATATATTAAGTAGTGTTATTATGATATGGCAGTTTTTTATTTTGCGTTTGTTTCGTTTTACGTTAATTTTAAGCCTAATACTAAAGAAAGAAACAGAGAATGGAAGAAGAAAAACACAGAGAGAAAAGAAAGAAAAGAGAGAAGGAAGAAGAGAATAGTTTTTGTGAGTTTGAGAAAATCAAAGGAGGTTGCTATCATCTGTGTTGCTCAAACAAGAAATTTGAGGTAGTAATCTAATTTTCAATTATCAGTTTACTCCCTTTATTATTTCCCCTTGAAAAACTTGTTTTCTCTGTAATTTGAATTCTATTATAATTGTTGAAAATATGGTTTACATATGTTAATTAGTAAACATAATTTAGAGTATTTTAATCCATGAAAGTATAATATATGTGAAGAAATTATGTTTATAGAAAAATACATATATGTATATTTGGTATGACTTATTTTATAGTCAAAATTGATACTCAATTCATAGTATAAAGTGTAAATTGACTATTGATTGTGAAAATACATGAAGAAACGAAAACAAATTAATTTAAACTAACTATTTTGGTTGAAAAACAAATTCACAATGATAAATTTTGCTAATAATGTCAAAAGAAATAGTAAAAACAGAGAATTTAAAGGTTGTAATTTTGATGTTTATGTTATTTTTATGGTTAGAAACATGTTAGAAACATTATTTTTTATTTTTGTAAAGTTTATACTACTTATGTATGTTGGTATTGTTGTTAGAAAGGAGTTTTTAGGCCAAATTGGCTTTGTTACATTTTCTTCATGAATCGGAATGACTCGAAACTATGTCGCATGCCGCATCGCCGACCCTAAAGTCTGATTCTGTTGACAGCAGACAGACTTAAGCCATTTGTAGCTCGATTTAAAGGCATAAGTTAGGCGCGACAGGCTGCATCAAAGATCTTCTGCAGAATCCTGGTCCTCGATTAGTAAAGGCAATGCCAGCGCGATTGGTTGTTTGGCCTAGAAAATTGATTTTAATTATACAATTCAATAATTTTTGATACAGTGTAATGTTATGATTATTAAAATGTGAGTTATTATATTATAATGTTTTTAATATTACGAAATATGAGAATTATTATGTACTTAATGAATTATGTAATAACTGAAGAATTGTGTTATTGCATTAAAAGTGAGGCTTACCCATGTGGTTAAACCTAAGACTACAAGTCGTACATAAAATAGATATTTAATTATGTATTGAGAATGTATAGTAACTAATTATGTCATGATGACATGTGTTTAGGATATTGAGATGCAAGTTATATTGTTTAGCTTACACGCAAGGCAAGTTTCCGAACCCTAATCTCTATTTGAGTTTATCTTATCTTACTTACTTTATGCAAGTTATCTAACCCTAATTTTACTTGAGCAAATTTCTTTATCCTATCTTGTTTATAAATTACTCAAGTTTTTGAATTCGATCTAGCAAAGTTCTTAACTTTGTTTCCTTATTGGAAAATGTAACCTTAGCTTATCATTGTTATTCAAGCTAGGTTCATTATATATTTTTAATGCTTTGAAAGTTATTCTTAGATCATGACTTTGATGTATCATACTATTTATCTATAGTTCGTAATTACTCTTTAACATTTCGTTTTTAAACCCTTGCATTGTCATTAATCTTTTGATTCAACTAATCCTTAGTTGATATTCGTTGAACTCTAAATTACCTTGAAACTTATCCAAACCAAACTTCCTTTGGTGCGGACTCATATGTTAAAACTGATATGAACAACCCTATTATAGGGGATTTATTACTCGAAGCGTTTAGATGTTCGTGCACAATACAAGGTATGAATGGTTGATCCCCCTAAATACAAGAAAGAAGGTCCATATAGTCTAAGGACTGCTAAAGGTTCAAGTAGAAATACTTATAACCTGGGACATAGTTCATAGTCTTGTGACCCTCACATGATTTTCAATATCAGTTCTTGATTACCAATATTATAAATTGTTATTCAATTCACTCAAGTTTATTCTTTGTTAGTTATTATATCCTTTTAAGTGAGCAATTATTTTGCTCACTCTTGCATATATATAACTATTGCAGCTAAAATTGAGAAGGTTGATGAGCCAACCACTAGCAAAGGAAAAGGAAAGATGAACATGTGTTGAAGTGTGACGCCCCCAAAATAGGTATACATCACATGGTATAGAATTTAAATACAAACTTAATTATACAGTTGTCGTGTAAAATACGACAAAACATAGGTGAGAGTTTTAACACGAATATTATCTTCTAGACAATATCCAAACTCAAATGGAGTTCTCATTACAATTATTACTATAATATTTCATAGAATAGTGAGGACTACTACAACCACCAACTCGGACCATCACTCCATTCCCCGACTAGTCCCGGCTACGTTCTCATTTCCTGAAGAGAACAATGAAAGCAAAGGGTGAGCTCAACTAGCCTAGTAAGAAATATTATGACTAAGATAATGCATAATAAATTATCGTTATCCTTCAATAGTGTTAAACTATAAAAATATAATAAACATCAAGTTTAACTGCAGCAGAACAAACAATCCATTACAAGAGTCAAGTAGAGCATGATATCTACTATCTTCTATGATTTAGAAAGTTTATCATCAACTTTATCGCTGAGACTCAGGTTAACAAATAATCCACATCAGTGAATTATCCATGCAATACGGGCCAAAGATATTCATTAGTATCACAACCATGAATTATCTATGCACTATGGGCCAAGGATATTCATGTTTTCACTAATGGTCATGATCATGCCAACAACTGTCCATCAATGCACTACGGACCAATGAAGACTTTTACCACATCATTTGTAACATTATGGGTCATGATTACACCGAATAATTCATGGTCATAATCATACCAATCAATAGTTCATCTATGCACGTAAGCCAAAGATGACTTTTATCACAATATAAGCATGAGGATGATATAAGAATTTGATTAAAAGAAAGAAAAGGATAAATTTTTAAAGATTTATAATTTAATTTATCCAGAATTCAATAATGTCCAAATTGTCAACATGATACTGCTTTGTGGAGTAAAATTTAAGAATAATATTGTACCAAAAATGATTTGGACCGAAAAGAAATTAATTTTTATCATGAATATAACCCCGAGTGAATAGTACCTGAGTGAATAGTATTCCATGAATAGTATTTTAGGAATAGTACCCCGTGAATAGTACTTCGGTATAAAAAAGTTAAAACCTATCAAGATTGTTCAGAATAATATTTCCATGAAAAGATACTGGATGAAACACAAATTTCAAGGATATTATGACGCCCCCAAATCTGGGTATCTTCCAACCCGACAGATGGTGCTACATGGTGCTACAGTACACACAATCATTTAATTGGAATGCCTCAAAAGAATGAATATGTCTATATGTATTCCAAAACAATATTACCATTCCCCAGGTTCTTTATAACTGTTACATTTGTTCTTGTCATAATATCAAATATTATCATTACAAACCTATACTATTACATAGGTAATATACGGGTTCTCTTTAGCCTTCACTTTATCCTTGTCAAATCCTTCAGTCCATTCGGTCTTAACTGCATTCATATGGTTCAAGCAAGAGTGAGCATAACAAGCTCAACAAGTATAACAATTTCTTTTAAACAATATGCTTGAAACATATGAATCGTATATCTTCAATAACTGGATAATAGTTACGAAGTACTATCAATAACTCAAAATAGCATTCCTTTTCCTTTAAAACATTTTACAATGACAATATTCAATAAAACATCAATTGTGGTCCAAGACCATGAGCATTTCATAATTTCTTTGAAAAGGACAACCTGACACTAAGTCCGTAAGTCCGACATTTCTTACGAGCACTTCTAGGTGATCAGCCTATCGTACTCTATGTTGATCAACACTACATTCATTAAACGTATCTACGTTTAAGTTTTGGCAACCTCGCGTGCCCATCGAATAATTGATGAAAAATACATTTGTTTTTTCATACTCAGGCTTACCTTGAATCCGTACCAAACAATTGGAGTAGGATGGAATTATCAATTCTATATGGAAAAACTTATAAAGAAATCAATCAATCTTTCAAGAATAGTCTAGCTGAGCTAAAATTGGCATCGACCCTTTCGTAAAATAATTCATGCATCTCATAACATGAATTACTGAAAACCTGGCTAACACGAAGGTTATACAAGCAATAAGAAAAACTTGCCACATTAGGTTATAAATGAACATACATGGTTCTTAATGAATCTTACCTTTCTTCTCAATCTAATCATGTATTAGATTTGTTATTATTGGTTTCGGCTTACCGTCGTTCTTTACCAACTTCTTTCTCTTTATAACTTAACTAAAATTATTTCATTAGGACAACTCGTTTCGAGTTAATCATCCTACCTCACGAGTTACTACCGTTCCTACGTTACTATCCGAGACTCGATCGTCATTTGTTAAGTACACTTATTGCATATCATTCATGTTCATGTATTACTCAACAACATTAAGTTTTAACTCTCAACGTTATAGTCATCATCATTATTGAATACAGTTCACTTTACATTCGTCCTTTAACTACTCGTTAAATAACATTAAATTCCTAAGTCATCACTATAAAAGTGATTTAGGAAAGGTTTTTATCATGTTCATTCAGTAATTACATGCCCCATACTTGTTTTACAAACCATTGGGTTCATAATTAACTTGGTCAACAAAATCCCCTTGTCGGCGCCGCAGCACGGTAACCCTTTGTACTAGTGAAGCTGCAACGCCACTTTTAAGTACCCAACATCTGGTCTAGGCGCTACAACGTGAGACTCATGCCTACGATTGGTGCTTTGCCACGACTTTCACTGTTGGCACTCCTTCGCCCCCAAAGACTGTGGCGCAAACTTAAAGAGCTCATCTGTAATGCGCGCTGCATATCGCATCAAAAAAAAATTTGACAGTTAATTTCTTAGGTGAGCTTCCGGGGCTCATAACTTCTTCGTTATAAGTCTGAATTGGCTCGTTCAAGAGCCTATGGTTCACAAATTACATACTCTACGTGTTCATGCAAGAATTTTATCTATTTGACTTTGTTAACTAAAAATTCACCTATTAGTCCATTTTTAACGGAAACTATAAACGTTCGTGAACGTTTAACGTTCATTTCTTCGTTATAAGTAAGAATTTGGTCATTCTCGAGTCCAAAACTCTATAATGCCAAATAATACTTGAATCCATTGAAAACCAATGTTTCTAAGCTCAATATCAAAATTTGACTTCCATTCCAAGAATTTCACGAATTCGACGATTATCGTCCAAACTTGACAATTCCGCCTTAACTTCGTTTCTTATTATTTGTTCATCGTTTCAAATGGATTCAATCCATCATATTAACATTTTAACATACATATTACATTAACTTATTGACATGATAAGTTATTACTTGTTCTTCATAAGTTTAGAACTTATAAAAGTATAAACTACCTATGATTTCATTTTATATGACTTATTATAGATTAAGTCTTTTAACCACAATTCTCACATCTCCTTATCATACCATCTTATTAAGGTGAACATATGAGAAGTTCATATAGGTTTCCCATGAGTTCATAACTTATTCAGGTTTGACTTACTTATTCATGACTTATACGGCTTAAGTCCATTGATTTATTCATTCTCTTCATTTCTTAGCATACAAATCCTACCACTACTCACTTCTCTAAAAATGGAAGAGAAAGAGAATTATGGTTTAAGATTACTTACCCTTGAAGTTTACTTGACTAAGCTTTTAATCTCCTTCTTGCTTTTTGAAATATGAAAGACTTGCTTATTCTCACTTATTCTCTCTAACTAATTAGTTTTAAAATGTTGGATGAAATGAACAACCAACAAAAATGAAATCCAAGCTCTCTATTTATAGGCATTGCTAGGTTAGGGTAATTTATTCTTTTAGGCCATCCCACCTCCTTACTATTCATTACCTAGCTATTAAGTTAACTTGGACACCACACTCTTTGCTTAGCCATCACAACATTTATCCAATACGTGGGCATCACATTTACTTAATCATTAAGTATACTTGGTAATCACATAACTTAGCCTTTAAGTTTACTTGTTAATCACCTAGCTTACCCTTTGCTTGCTCATCACTTTTACTTAGCCACCAAGTACTTTACTTGGTCACCACTTTGGGTCATCCATGTGATCATGGGTTTCCCCATGGATCAACCTTGCTTTGGACTTTAATTTCAATTAATCTCATCTTATACTTTGGGCTTGCATTAACAAATCTTTAGGCTTTACCATTAGCTTGCATTGGGCTTGCACATTAATCCCTATTGGAATTACCCTTCCCATATTTGGGCCTTATCATAATTCACATTAGACCATGCAATTTCCTACACAATTCAACAAATCCATTACATATGGCTTAAAGCCTTATAAAGTATAATCTACGTATTAATCCCGTATTCCAACTCGTATACTTATTCATATATGACATACCATCACTCATACTTACTCGTATAATACCTCATATCATACTAGTATTCATTACCTCGTTCAATGACTACATATTATACGATCATTGCTTTAATTCATTATACGCATTTAAATTCCTTCTCGGAACTCACTTTCCCTAACTGTTAGGTTTTAAGTCCGCAGGCAAAAAACTGCGTTTACCATAACGAAAATATTATTGGATATTCTTCCTCGTCTTAGAATTCTATCATTATGTATTTCTCGAAAGTTCAAAAATAATTCCCGAGCAGAAATTCGTGAATAGTGTTTTTCAGAAAATTTCTCGAAAAGCTTTTATTTTCATCTTAGAAATTCAAACACTTTAATTCTATCACGTAGCCAAAATACTACGACATTTTGACATATCTAGGTCATAGAACGATCTTCACATAGCTTACTCACATAAATAATTAATTAAACCTATTTCATCCACATAATTAAATAAAAATTTAATTTTCGTAAAAATCCGATTTTTCTCGGGCGTTTACAGATATTCTACTACTTTTCATGGTGTATAGAAGCCAAACTTAACAAAATGAGTGTAGAATTCAGAATCTGAAACGAAATAATATTACTTACATTCTACAGAGTATGGAAGAAAATATTATTTCTTACGAGTATTGAAGAAAAATAATATTCCTTACCTTAAAAAGAAAAGTATTCCGACTGATAGGGCGGGGATATTCTTGAAGAAAGCTTTCACTATTTTCTACGCTCAAAGCTTCCTTAAACTCTAAAGAAATATGCTCAATATTATAGAAGAAGAATTTTCTAATTATGGTGTGATTTTCAATTCTAAATTAAGCATCCTATTTATAGGAGAATGGAAGGATACTATTTGGATGCACAGTAGAGGAAAAATCACGGATTGCACATTAGGAATTCAGCGAATTTTCTGAAAATCACATGATTTACTGTAAGACCCCAACTTTTATGAATAAAAATGAATTTTCTATAAATATCATTTTTGAATATTATGGAATAAATTGATATAATGTTATAGTTGTGGGTAATATTTATAAATTTTGCAAAGTACGCAAGTTGTTATATAATATTCGATTGGTCGGGGAATATTTGTTTTAACAGGGAATATTCGTACGACGGAACAATCATTGGTGGACCCCACAATAGAATTATTTTTGGATTGAGAAAACGACAAAAATATTTTATTGAAAATAACAGCAAAAGTTTTATCGTTAATACTGTTGAACTACTCGGTAGTAAAAGTATAGTAATACGCGTGGTTGCATAGTAGCACACGGTATTGATTATTGATGCTTACGTGAGAAGTCATTCAGTTTTATTCAATTATTGTCAATATTTTATATATTATTAAATCAATAATTGAGATGACATAGTTATTAATATTATTATTTGTAATATTAACGATGTCTAGAAGTTCTGCCAAGGAGAGGTTTGGTCACCTAATTGCGCGTCAATAGGGAGAAATCCTTATTAGAAAGCCTCCTCTTTCCTAGGAACGACCTGGTCTATTAATAGTGTGAATAATAATAATGATGATGAAGTTTTGTTTTATTAATGTAATAAAACAGAAAAGATTTTTATATAAAACATAATACTTTTATAAAGTTATTCGTTTTATTAGGCTAATAGTAAAATCTTTTTATATAAAACAGAATACTTTTATAAAGTTATCTGTTTTTTATTAGAAAATAATTAGATTATATTATATTTTATTATACATAGTGTTTGCATAGTGCCTGCATAGTGTTTACATAGTAAAATCTTTTTAAAAGTTATTCGTTTTATTAGATTATAAATAGAATATATTATATTTTATTGTAAACCAATCTGGACCATTCATGGATTGGTTACTATTCAGTCCATTCTTCTATAAATAGAAGCTCATTCCTTCATTATTTCTTACGAATTCACTGAAACTCTAGAGAGAGAAACTGTAGAGAGAATTATTCTTCTATAATCTTGAACGTATTTCTTTAGCGTTTAAGAAAGATTTGAGTGTAGTGCAAGTTTCTTCAAGTATATCCTCGTCCTACCGTTGGAGTACTCTTCTTTATAAGGTAAGGGGTATTATTTTTTTTATATTCATGAAGAGAACTTCTGTTATTCCATTCTTTATTATTCTGTTAGAATAACCTGTATACGCGGTCTACCCTATACTTAGTGATTTTTGTTGTTATTCCATTCTTTATTATTCTGTTGGAACATCCTATTCATGTGTTTTACGCTGACACTGTTACATCTTATTATTACATTGGAATATCCCACCTGCATGCGTTTTACATCGGACTGGTTCCGTCTTTATTATTCTATTGGAATATCCTTCGTCTGCATTTTACGTAGGACTGATTCCGTTATTTATTATTACATTGGAATAACTCGTCTACATCTGATACCGCATGTATAGTGATTATTGTTGTTATTCCATTCTTTATTATTCTTTGGAATATCCCGCTTGGTGCGTATTCCTTGACCTAGTTCTGTTATTTATTATTCTGTTGGAATAACCTGTCTATGTGAAGTACCGCATGCATGGTGATTTCTTTTGTTATTCCATTCTTTATTATACTCAGTTGGTTAAAGTTTTAACTTCTATACTCCATGAAATTAGTGGAATATCCATGATATTTGCGCTTCATCCAGTATCTTTTCGTGGAAATATTCTTCTGAGCATTCTTGAATTTTACTCTACAAAGAAGTATCTTGTTGACAATTTAGACGTTATTAGTTCCTGAATAAATTAGTTCTTGAACTTGTTTTATTGAATTCTTATATCATTGTCATCATCCTCATATGTATATTTTGTTGAAAATCATCTGTGGCCTGTAGTGCATAGATGGACTTGGTATGATTATGACCAGGGATTATTCGGTGTAATCATGACCGTAATGTTACAAATAATGTGGTAAAAGTCCTCATTGGCCCGTAGTGCATTGATGGACAGTTGTTGGCATGATCATGACCATTGATGAATACACGAATATCCTTGGCCCATAGTGCATGGATAATTTATGGTTGTGATACTAATGAATATCCTTGGCCGTAGTGCAGGGATGGTGTGATTATTTATTAAACTGAGTCCCAGCGATAAAAGTGCTGAAAAACTTTTTGAATCATAAAAGATAGTAGATTTTATTCTCTACTTGACTCTTACTGGGCTAGTTGAGCTCACCCTTTCTTTCACTGTTCTCTTCAGGAAATGAGAACGTAGCGGGGACTAGTCGGGGAATGGAGTGACGGTCCAGATGATAGTATTAGTAGTCCTCACTATTCTATTGAATTGTGTGACAATAAATGTAATGAGGACTTATTCTGAGAGTGGATATTGTCTAGAAGACAATAATTGTATTAAAACTCACAGCTTTCTTGTTGTATATTAAAGATTGTATTTGTATTCTGTACTATGTATTTGGCGACTCATAATAGATGATGTATACCATTTTTGGGGGCGTCACAATTGGTATCAAAGCCTAGGGATATGATCCCTGGCTGAGATGTGAGACAAGAACTAGGAGAAGAGAGACGGGGAATTCCTTCGCTAGTATGACCTACCTAAGTTTATTTGATATTTAATTGGTCGGTCAGAGTATAGGGATAATATGTGATATGTTAATTAACCCTTGTTTTGTGGCAGTGTTTGAAAATGGCATCCGAGAATGTTGAGAACATCAATGGAGCACAGGAGACCGTTGAGTCTCCATAGATCAATAATCAGGATAATGTGCATCAGAAAGGTGACAATCCTCAGGCAAACAACAACACTGACCAAATGATGAACAATGGAATATTCTGAGGCTTTATGCCATTCATACAACATCAGGCGAGAGCGGCTCCTGTCCAAAATGCAGGTGGAAACACTAGAAACTCTCAGACGGTCACCGCCAAACAGTTCAAGGAGCTGGGACCACCAGAGTTTTTTGGAGAGCCAAAATGACTTAAGGCGGAGACGTGGATAAAGCAGATCAACAAGATATTTGATGTCTTGGGATGCTCCGAGGAGCAAAAGGTTCCCTTTGCCACCTTCATGTTGCGGGCAAAGGCAGATTACTGGTGGGAATCTGTAAAGCGTACTCAACATGCCGCACTGAAGATGTCTTGGGAAAAGTTTCAAGAACTGTTCAACGACAAGTACTTTCCTGAAAGTATTTGTCACATGAAAGAGGCAGAGTTCATTAAACTGGAGCAAAACAATATGACTGTGTCGCAGTACGATGCCAAGTTTGTCGAGCTGTCACGGTTTGCATCCCATTTGGTTGATAATGAAGAGAGAATGACGCGAATGTTTCTAAAAGGTTTGAAACCCGAGATACGTCAATATCTTATCTCTCATAAACTGTGTTTGTATTCAGATGTTGTTAATAGGGCTCAGTTATTAGAGCGCGATAATGAGTCAACCCAACCAAAAGAGAGCAGCCGACAAAATGATAATACCAATGATAACAGTCATCAAAGCGGTGACAATAAGCGTGAAGGGAATCAACATGCCAGAAATGGTAACCACTTCGGTGGTAATCATGGCCAAAGCAATAAGAATGGACATTTCAAGAAGAGGAGATTCAACAATGATGGAAAGACGTCAGCATCAACACCTGTTGTTAAAGAAGGAGAACGACCACCTATCATATGCTTCAAATACCGAGGGGAGGGACACATCGGTCCAAACTGTGCGATGTCGTCCAAAGCATGTTATAATTGTTGAAGAAAAGGTCACCTAGCCCGATTTTGTCGTTCACCGAAGACAAGCTCAGCTAGGATGGAGGCACCAAAGGACGCCCCAAAAAAGTAAAAACCAGTAGTGTAAGGGAGAGCGTTTGTCGTGACCTCCGAGAAAGCAAGGAACCCGAATGAGGTCATCACGGGTAAGCTTATCATAAACTCTAGCGAAGTATATACCTTATTTGATACCGATTATACCCATTCCTTTATTTCTCCTACTTGCGCTCAACGTTTAAATTTGACTTCGGAGAAATTGGACTTTGACTTATCTGTTGAAACTTTGTTGGGAGAAACCTTCATTACAACCACTGTTTATAAGTCTTGTTTGGTTCAAATCGGTACCCTCACATTACCTGTTGATCTTATTTCATTGAAAATACTTGCATTTGACGTAATTCTAGGGATTGATTGGTTAACCACTCATCATGCAAAAATTGATTATTTTCGTAAGGTTATTAGCTTTCATATTCCTAATCAACCTATAATGCAAATTCAAGCAACAAAACCATTAAAATCAATCACTGTCATCTCAAGCCATAAAGCTATTCGTTTATTGAAAAACGGATGTCAAGCTTTCTTAGCTCATGTCACGAATCTAAACAAAAATACGTCAGTTTTGAATGATATTTATATTGTTAATGAATTTCTTGACGTATTCCCTGAAGAACTTCCTGGCCTACTGTTGATCGATTTCGCAATCAATGAATACGTGCAAGTATACACGGTCAACAAGTAATAAAGTGAAAGTAGAGTATCGTTCCCACGAGGAATTATTTAATAAAAATTACCAATTACTAACTCTTAACCAAATAAATTTTATTTAAACAATATCAAATCATGATTTTTCTAATTAAGAAAACTAACTTAATCAATTAAAACTAGGTTACTTTATAAATGAATTCAAATAAATAAAGGCTAAGACTCCAATATCCCCAATTATGAACTATAAACCAATTATCCAATTATCCTAATTATTATGTCTACTGAATTGTTAACAGGAATTCTCAAATGCCAAAAGCCCTCTCTCGAGTGATCAATTGCCTTCTATTTAACCCGGATTAATTTTGCTATTTCTCTATGCAAAACAATTGAATTAAACTCGTTACAATCCCAATTCATTATGTGTTACATGCGGCAAATAGATATTCTCATTCTATTCACAAATCTAATTATTCACTGTGCAAATAACTAAGTCATATGTCACCATGCCCAGTTCTAACCCTAGAATTCCTTTTTCAATTCCTTCTAGAGTAACAAGGTAATTATTGATCAAATAATTAATCAATAAACTCAAAGCAAGATGAACAATTCACTTCAACATAAATAATTGGAATATAATGAATAACTAATTCATAGCCATAAAAAGTTCAATTGAAATCTTAATAAAAGAGTTATTTCATAATTAATGAATTAAAATCAAGAATCCACAATTGAATAGACATTAAAAGATAAAAGTATGATAAGAGAAGAGAATAGAATCTATTGTCAGCAAATCCGATGCTCCCCTCTTTCTCTTGCTCTTGATCTTCAGTGTTCTTCAATTTGCTTCAATCTCCAATGGCTAATTAAGAACTAGGGTTTATATTCTAATTTAATGGAGTGTTTAATCTAGTCTAATCTATGTAATCTCTCCTTATTTTATGCCTTACATCATGTATTTATAGGTTATAAGTCCAATTTTTAGTTTTGGAACAAACCCAATCCAATTTGGAGTCAAAAAGGTGTCAAAATTCGCCCAAAACGTATCCAGGCCATCACCAAGACCTTCCCCAGCTCCCAGTATACTGGGCACGACCTTCAGACGGTGGTCCCTAGCACCCGTGCTACCGAAATGAACTAAGAATAAGCGCCCGACAGTCTGTTACAAGTTTTGACATTTTCTGCTCCGACGTCCTTTGGGAAAATGGCCATAACTTCTTCGTCCGAACTCCGATTTCAATGATTCAACATGTTCCGGAAAGAGGAGAAGTAGATCTACAACTTTCATTCTTGAGTGTTTCGAAATAAGGTCAGTAGCAGTACTCAAATTGGCTCTGAAGTGACTGCTGTGTAAATGGCAAGCCGAAAACGCGAATCTAGCCACCCCGAACGTCGATCCATGTAACTTTTGTCCCAATTCCTACAAAACAACATAAAACAGGCTTGAATAGACATAAACACTTAAAAACTAATCTAAAAAACTTGAGAACAATAATAAATTAAGCCCGAATGTATCCAATTCATGTGTATAAAACTCACTCATCAAATACCCCCAAACTTAAACCTTTGCTTGTCCTCAAGCAAAAACACAAAAGAACTAAAAATAAACAAAATAACTCAACTAAATGAATGCATATGCATAATCTACTTCCTAATATACCTATGAACCGAGTAATAAATCAGTATGATATATAGCAACATGCCTCAAAGATACCATTGGTACTCAAACAATATATCCAATCAATTCAAAATCCATAACTCTAACCAATTAGTCAACCCAAACCTGTCATCACCCATGTTGTGTGTGTGTGCTTGTTAACCATTCTAACCAACCACAGTTCAAGATAATCACATAACAAACTTCTTCTAAAGAAAATTTCAGTTCCAATTTAATTACTTTTGTGAACATGATAACTCCGGTTAAAACTAAGCAATTACCAAATCTAAGGGTAAATACATGATTTATTTATACTTTTATTCCACCACGAGGGCATTTTTGCTCTTTCTCGTGTTTTTTTTTCATGGTTGTGCAATGTCTCATTCCATTAGGCTAACAGTGCCACCCCTTAGCGAGCTTTTAACCAACGACTCCCAGACCATATAAGACCTTAGGGCGCTAGGTGTTAAGACACCCCTTCGGGCGTACTTGCTCAAGTAACAAAGGCCCCGAAACAAAACTAACCACAGTTTTTCTCTTTTTTTTCTTTTTTTTTTCATCATCTCTTTTCTTTTTTTTCTTTTTTCTGGATTTTCTATTTTTTTTCTCTTCATTAATTTTTTTTTAGTATATATATCCCATAGATTCCCCCAAACTCAAGCTTTTACGTCATTCCAACCTTTACCGTCAGTTCACTAATTTCCTTAAATTTTAAAAAGATTTTCCCTCGAAACAAATTATGAAACCCTTGAACCAAGTGGATTAAAAAACATTAAACTTTAAGTGCTAACCTTACATAAGTTTCAGATAGGCTCAGATTATCATCATGATTAAAATTATAACTCATCATCAATTATCAACACTGTTCAAGTTAACATGCAAAACCAATCTTATCATAGGCCGAGCTAAGACCACACCAACCTATCACACAGATTCATGCAAAAATATGAAAAAATGCAATTATACTACATGAACACATATATGAAGATGAAAAAAAAATACCATGTATTATATGCAACCTAAAAAAAACATAATGCTAACACATAAAAAAAAAACTACTATGCAGATAACTAACTATATGCAGTACGACACTAAAATGCCCCCAAACTTAAACTAGACATTGTCCTCAATGGCTACAATAAAAATAATTAAAGCAGAGGACTTCCCTAAAAATATAGCAATCTTCCTCCTTGTCCGCTAAGTTTAGAGAATAGGCTAAGCACATGGAACAAATTGGGCACCACACTTCAATTTGACTTGAATAACCTGTAAAACCATCATAGAAGCAATTTTATTAAATCCTAAATAAATGCAAATTCAAAACTACTAATATAAAACTTAATAAAAATTAAAAATAAAAATTGAACTTGGGTTGCCTCCCAATAAGCGCTTGTTTTATAGTCTCAGCCTGACTTCTTCAATTCTCTATCAATTCCCCTACGAAAATTGAGGAACCCTCCATCCATCAGAAGCAATGTCTCTTTTGGGAGGTTCCTATTAGCAAAAACCCTTGAATTGAAGTCACCTAGCATGCTATTTGTAGATAGGATCCCCATTAAGAATGGCAAACCACTAGGTGTTTCCTCCATTATGTCGATGATCAGATTAGGGCATTGAAGCTTAATAAACATAATGGAATCTTCCTTTATCTTATCCTTTTCATCCCACCATGACTCCACAACCGTGTTTCTAGCTCTTACGTTACCAAGAGCTTTCTTGAAGCGACATGACTTTCCAATTGGGCATGGTTTTGCAAACCGCTGCCTTTGATTCTTGAACTTTGGTGGAGGAGGTACATGGGATACTAATGAAATTAGCTCATCTTCGTTGGTACTCAAAGTTAGATCTTTACTGATCTCTTTTTCTTGGTCCCCAAGTCTTTCCTCTCTTTCAACATCTATATCATTTGGCACATCCGGTTCTTGATTTGGTTCGGGCTCACCATCGGTCTCTTAATCATGTCATAGAGCCAAGTGTATTGAGCACGATTGTTCAACGCATGTGCTATCTGCCCCAATTGATTTTCCAGATTCTTGATCGATGCATTCTGACTTTGTATACTCAGCTCCATTTGATTAAGTTTCTTTTCATGTTCCTCGTGTTTCTTTTCAGAAGCTTTAATAACTTTTTCCAAGGCTTCCACCCAATTTGAATGTTCTTCCTGTTGTAGTGGAGATGGACACGAGAAATCCGGTGGGTATGTTGGACTTGGAGCATAAAATTGATCTTGATTGTTACTCCATAAAAAATCCGGGTGATACCCCCAATCATGATGATGGTTGTTGGGATAGACATAACTGTTGGGGTAATCACCACCATACTGTACCGGCTCGAAACTAATGGCGCATTGATGACTCATATGATTTCCAGCACAATAATCACAAGTAACCGCCACACTTTGATGACGTTGAGCTTTAAAAGCTTCAGGCATCCTCGAAAGTGTCTCCGTCTGCAATGCGATAAATCAGAAAAGTTTCTCGAGTCATCAATCTCCGCTCCCCCTTGGTTGAGTCATGTTAGTGTATGGCCATTGATCATGAAAGTCATCCATGGTACCTAAAAGAGAGAGAAATATAGGAAGAGAATGAAAATAAAAATAAAAATAAAAATGTTTAAATGAAGACTAATTTGATTGAAATTAATATTGGTAAAAAAATATTAAATTAATTCCCCGGCAACGGTGCGAAAAACTTGTTGATCGATTTCGCAATCAATGAATACGTGCAAGTATACACGGTCAACAAGTAATAAAGTGAAAGTAGAGTATCGTTCCCACGAGGAATTATTTAATAAAAATTACCAATTACTAACTCTTAACCAAATTAATTTTACTTAAACAATCTCAAATCATGATTTTTCTAATTAAGAAAACTAACTTAATCAATTAAAACTAGGTTACTTTATAAATGAATTCAAATAAATAAAGGCTAAGACTCCAATATCCCCAATTATGAACTATAAACCAATTATCCAATTATCCTAATTATTATGTCTACTGAATTGGTATGGACAGTTGTTGGCATGATCATGACCATTGATGAATACACGAATATCCTTGGCCCGTAATGCATGAATAATTTATGATTGTGATACTAATGAATATCCTTGGTCGTAGTGCAGGGATGATGTGGATTATTTATTAAGCTGAGTCCCAACGATAAAAGTGATGAAAAACTTTTTAAATCATAAAAGATAGTAGATTTTATTCTCTACTTGACTCTTTTAATAGATTGCATGTTCCGCTGCAGTTAAACTTGATGTCTATTGTATTTTATCAGTTTAACATTGTTGAAGACTAATGATAATTTATTCTGCATTATCTTAGTTATAATATTTTTTACCGGCTAGTTGAGCTCACCTTTCTTTCAACGTTCTCTTGAAATGAGAACGTAGCCGGGACTAGTCGGGGAACGCAGTGATGGTCCAGATGATAGTATTAGTAGTCCTCACTATTTTGTTAAATAGTGTGACAATAAATATAATGAGGACTTATTCTGAGAGTAGATATTGACTAGAAGACAATAATTGTATTAAAACTCACAGCTTACTTGTTGTATATTAAAGATTCTATTTGTATTATGTACCATGTATTTGACTACTCAGAATAGGTGATGTATACCTATTTTGGGGGCGTTACATTTACTATGCATAATAAAATATAATATATTCTATTTTTCATAAAAAAAAATTAAAATTTATTATAATAATAATAATAATACACTTCCTCCGTCCAATTCCCCCCCCATTATTCCCATTTGACTAATATATATATATATATATATATATATATATATATATCTGAGATAACTTCTACCGACATTTTTGAAAATTGGGTAAGTGGGGGTCTAAATAATAAGAAAATTTTACAACAATACTTCATAAAAATTTCCTCAATATTTTTTATAACATTTATTCATCAATAATATAACTTGCAATATTAACCACTAGATCATTCCCAAGAAATAGGGGGCTTTACAATAAGGATTTCTCCCTATTGGCGTGTAATTAGGTGACCAAACCCCTTTCCTCGATAGAATTTTTAGACATTGTCAATAATGCAAATAATAATATGAATAACTTGTCACCTCAATTATTGATTTAATAATATAAAATATTGTAAAAATAATTGAATCAAATAACGTGAGATACTATGAAACAATTATTGTTGCAATAATTGAATAAAATTGAGTGACTTCTCACGTAAGCATCAATAACCAATACCGTATGCTACTACGCAACCACGCGTATTACTGTACTTTTACCACTGGGTATTTCAACAGTTTAACGGTAAAACTTTTGTCGTTATGTTTATAAAAAGATATTTCTATCATTTTCTACTTCCGATAATAATTTCGTTGTGGAGTCCACCAATGATTGTGCCGTCGTATGAATATTCCATGTTAAAACAAATATTTCCTGACCAATCGAATATTTTATGATAACTTGCATACTTTGAAAATTTTATAAATATTACCCACAACTATAACATTAAATCAAATCCACACCATAATATTCAAAAATATATTTTGAGAAAAATTAACCTTTATTCATAAAAGTTAGGGTCTTAACCTCCCCTTCTTATGAAATTTTATCCTCGAAATTGGGGTACGTACCTGGTATGTCGAATGTGACACCCCCAAATCTTGGTAATTCATTTCCACAAGATTTGGTGCTCACTATCTATACATTTATACTATCTATCCAAATAAAATAACATTTAAACCATAAATCCTCCCTTTAAATAGGGTTACATCATTAAATTCAAAGAAAACATTCCAGGTTGTCTAACCTTTAAACATCATATAAGCGCAGAAATAAAATTATTACATCCCATCATTATTTAAAAATCTATGAGCATAATCAATAAAAAAAAACTTTACAAGTCTTCATTACTTGTACATTTTTCCCTTTCCTTGGCTAGTTGAAGGCTCATCTACCTTCTCAACTTTAGCTGTAATGAGTGTATAATTATGCAAGAGTGAGCAAAATAATTGCTCACTAGATATAGCAATGAATCAACAAGAATATAATAACTGCCAACGAATAGGCTCATCAAAACTGAATAGTACTCTAACAGTGATAATCAGAAACTGGAATCCAAAATATGGAATATATATAACTAAGGGTCATAAGACCATGAACTATGTCCACAGTTGCGAGTAATCTTTCAACTCCAACTTTAACAGTTATAAGACTATAAGGACTCCTCGTACTTGGGGATCGACCCTTCGTACAATGTATTGTGCACAAACATTTCAACTCTAAGCGTAAATTATCCCCTAATAATAGGGTTGTTCATCTCAGTATTTAGAGTACAAGTCCGCACCAAAGTAAGTTTGATTTGGATACATTTCAAGGGTAATTTAGAATTTAACGGTCATCAACTAGGGATTAGTTGAGTACAATATTGATAACGTTATGCTATGGAGTAATCATAACTAAATCGCATTGAAATTAAGATCATGCTTTAGGAATAAACTAACAGCATAAACAACGAATAAACATAATGTACCTTGCTTGAACAATATTAACCCAAGGTTATTTAGAATTGAGTACTATGCATGCATAACAAATAGTACATTAAACGATAAAACTTGTTCAATCATGAGTATATTAGAATATGTAAACTTGCATACTACATAACAAGTTAAAGACAAGAATAACTTGTTCAATATCAGAATAAGATCTAGATTTAGAAATCATAAACAAACTAGATATAAGAACTTGCTCAATAGTAAGAATAAACTTGCACAGTGTAATAAATGAACTATCTCAACGAAAGTGTAGAGTTAGAAAAACTTGCTCAATGTAAAAAGAGAAGTTTAGAAACTTGCAAAGAGCGTAAGCTATAATGTTAAACTCACATTCACCTACACATAGGTTTAGAATCACAATACCTATTAGATACGCTAACATACCACAACATGTACATTTCTACCTAAACTTATCATTTTAGCACAAGTCTTATGCTACCATTTACATTTCAGAATTCCCAAGTATTAACATCACAACACTTGACTAACCTTCATTGTATAAACTAAGTTATAACATAACACGTTCATGACTTATAAATCATTTTTACAGCTTTAAATTTACTAACCACATAACACAACTCTGTTTAACTTTGTTGTTACATGGTTCTTACATTAACCTAACATTAAGCTAAGTTACATTGAACGACCAAAGTCTCAGTAAATTAGCGAGACTTCATTTGTCTTAGGCCCGGCATCTTTGGCGCGCCACGCTTGGTTTTATCTTGACTTCTTGCTCGCAGACACTCACTGCATTCGACTTTGCGAGCGAGTTACGACACTTTTCTTAAGCTAACTAACACTAATTTCAGCCACCAAACAGTAATATTAACACAAACAATTGATATAAAACTATTACAAACATGTTTGCTAACATAATCAACCAATTACAACAATTTAACAACAACTTAAGCTAATTTAATTTATCAAATTCCATATTTTCATATGAAAACTCCATTTTTGACATCTCTTGCAAAAATCATCACTGTAATCTCTATATTTGGCCCAATTGCTTCATTCAAATTACTTTATCTTCGTTTCTTAATGAACTAGCATAATCAAGCCTCAATTTACCGTTTCACATACAATTTGACCACTAAAATTGGTACTGTTCATGAACCATATGAAAAAATACACTGACATTACTTTTCTTTCTTTTTAACTGTAATTAGCATACGAATTCTTGTTCAAACATAAACTCTAGCATTATAAGCATGTATCATCACAATTTCAAAGTATATATCCACAATTCATCAATTTTGATTTCACATAATACAAACAAACTATGCCGTAAATTCATATATATATATATATATATATATATAATTCAAAGGTTAGATAAAATACTTTCAAATAGCTTGGTAATCATGGCTAACTCTTATAATCCTTGCTAAAATTTCCGAAAATTTCTTAAGTTCTCTCACAACTCTCTGTAATCTCTAGTCTAGCAAACTAGAATGCGTAAAAAAAACAAATCGATAGCTTTAAGGCGTAAAACCAAAAAGCTCTAAAACCTTAATACGCCAAACTTAATAAAATATCAGTTATAACGCTCAAGTTATAAATATATATTATATTTAATATTTAATTTATTTAATTTATATTATTTATATTATTTAAATTCAAAAATCAAAAATAATCCAAATGGCATAGGCTTTGTTTGGCAAAATCCTTTAAAATTTAAAGGCTTAATATATTGAAGCCTTGTTTGGCAAAAAAACCTAAATTAAACCCTTTTTAATTTATTTTAATAAACACTTTAGTTAAACCCTTTTTAAGTTATTTTAATAAACACTTTAGTCTGCTGTACCAGTTCTGGGCCTAACAGTTGACGTTCACCAACTTCATCCTAGTATAGTGGAGTTTTGCATTTCTTGCCGTATAATGCCTCGTACGGCGGCATGCCAATGCTTGTGTGGTAACTATTGTTGTATGAAAATTCCACCAATGGTAGATGATCATCCTAATTTCCTTTGAAATCCATGATGTACGCTCTAAGCATATCTTCAAGCGTCTGGATCGTTCGTTCGCTTTGCCCATCAGTTTATGGATGATATGTTGTACTCATCTTCAATTGCATTCCCATGCATTCTTGAAGTTTCTTCCAAAAATTTGAAGTGAACCTTGGATCTCTGTCTGATACAATTGACACTGGAGCTCCATGTCTTGAGACAATCTCCTTAACGTATAGATTTGCCAGCTGATCAAGATTAATCTAATCTTTATTGGAAAAAAGTGTGCAGATTCTGTTAGTCTGTCCACTATCACCCATATTGCATCGTATCCTTTTTGAGCCGTTGGAAGACCTACCACAAAATCTATTGTGATGTGCTCCCACTTCCATTCCGGTATCTCCAACGGTTGAAGTAACCCGCTTGGTCGTTGATGTTCAACTTTCACCTTCTGGCACATCAAGAACTTTGCAACACATTCTGCAACGTCTCTTTTCATGTTCGGCCACCAGAAATGACGTCGTAAATCTTGATATATCTTTGTACTTCCTGGATGAATCGAGTATCTTGAGCTATGAGCTTCTGTCAAGATTTCTTCTTTAATATCCTATACTGCCGGAACCTAAATTCGTCCCTCTAATCTTAGCATTACCTCATTATCAAGCTTATACTTCACCTCTCTACCTTCGACCACACTTTTATTTATTTTTCTGCATTCCTCATCTTGTAGTTGAGTGTTCTTCACTTTGTCTACTAAAGTTTAACTGGCTTCTATCTGGTACAATTTTTCATCGGATTCTTTTGGAAATTTGATTTCCAACTCAAACCTTGCCATCGCTGAAATTAGCTCCTCCTTATCGGTTAACAACATCAACTTTTCTCTGCCTTTCCTACTCAAGGCATCTGCAACCACATTAGCTTTGCCCAGATGATAAAAAATTTCACAATCATAATCTTTTATCAATTCCATCCATCTTCTTTAACGTGTGTTCAGGTCTTTCTGTGTGAAAATATACTTCAGACTTTTATGGTCTGTGTAGATCTCACATTTTTCTCCATAGAGATTGTGTCTCAATTTCTTCAGTGCAAACATAATTGCCGCCAACTCTAAATCATGAGTCGGATACCCTTTCTTGTAGTCTTTCAATTGTCTTGATGCATACACAATGAATTTTCCTTTATGCATTAAAACACATCCTAAGGCCCTGTGTTAAGCATCACTATACACCATAAAGTTTCCTGTATTATCTGGTAATGACAACACAGGTGCCACACTAAGCCTCTTCTTTAATTCCGCAAAACATTCCTCACACTTCTCTGTCCAAACAAATTTTATAGATTTTCTTGTCAAATTTGTTAACGGAGTGGCAATCTTGGAAAAATCATGGATAAACCGTCTATAATAACCTTCTAATCCCAAGAAACTTCTTACTTCTGATGGAGTTCTTGGTGGTTCCCAATTTATCACGGCTTCAAATTTTGATGGATCTACGGAAATCCCATCCTTATCAATTACATGCCCAAGAAATTGTACACGTTCTAACCAGAATTCACATTTAGAGAATTTCGCGTTCAACTTTTCTTTTCTTAGCGTCTCTAGCGTTAGACGTAAGTGTTCCACATGTTCTTCTTGAGTTCTAGAGTACACCAGAATATCATCAATAAATACCACCACAAACTGGTCTAAAAATTGTTTAAACACCATGTTCATCAAATCCATGAACGCTGCAGGGGCGTATGTCAAACCAAAAGACATCACCAAAAATTCGTAATGTCCATACCGAGTTTGGAATGCCATCTTCGGTACATCCTCCTTCCTTACTTTCAATTGGTGATACCCACTTCTCAAATCTATTTTCAAGAAATATTAACACCCTTCAATTGATCAAACAAGTCATCTATTCTTGGCAATGGATATTTGTTTTTAATAGTGACTTTGTTTAATTCTCTATAATCAATGCAAAGACACATTGACCCATCCTTCTTCTTCACGAATAACATCGGTGCTCCCCACGGTGACACACTCGGCTGAATGTACTTCTTATCTAACAGCTCTTGTAGTTGCACCATTAGTTCCTTCTTCTCTACCGGAGCCATTCTGTACGGGGCCTTCGATATCGGAGCGGTTCCTGGCGCTATGTCGATCATGAATTTGATCTCTCGGTCAGGCGGAAGTCCTGGCAAATCTTTCAGAAACACATCCCCAAATTCCCTAACCACTGGTATATCCTCCCATTTCACACCCTTCTCCTTTTGAGTATCGACTATGTAAGCTAAATACCCTACATAGTCCTAACTCAACAACTTCTTGGCTTGCACCATCGTCAGACATCTTATTTGTCTAGGCGATTTGCTACCATGAAAAAGTACCTTTGACGGAGTCATAAGGTTTACACGCTTCTTTTGGCAATCAATTATCGCTCCATAATTGAATAACCAATCCATTCCCAAAATAACATCAAACTCTCCGACTTTTATCGGATTAAATCTACCTTCATAACATTCGCCTTAATGTTTACCCTATAGTTCTTGTATACGAACCTAACAGGAATCACTTCCATATTCGTAATTTCTATGTTTAAAGGGAAATTCAACTCTTCACTAGGTATTTCTAACTTCTTAGCAAAATCATCAAATATAAACGAGCAAGTAGCACCTGAATCAAATAATACATATGCATTTATATCTTTTATTGGGATAATACCTGACATGACATCTTTAGAATGCACTGCATCCTGCACCTTCATGTTGAAGGTTCTTGCTGTGGGCTTATTTGTTGACGTTGGTCCAGCAATAGTCAGCGTACCTCCACCAGCCTTTTCCTTGCTTCCATTTTCCTCACCAGATCTCTTCTTAGGGCATTCACGTGCAAAGTGATCCTTGGACCCGCACGTGAAGCAAACGTTCTTCTTAGGTTAAGTGCAATTTGGGGCGATATGACCCTCCTGGCCAAAGTTGAAGCATACTCGTTTCCCCATCAAGCACACACCCTTGTGAAACTTCCCGCATGTAGCACATGCTTCAAACTTCTTCTTTTGTTGGTTTCCTTCCTGATTTCCAACTCCCACATTTGCATTCCAATTCCTCTTCAAATTTTTGTTGCCATTTCCACCGTTACCACCACCACAATTCTTAGCTTCACCTTGTTGGTCGTTTTACCGATCAATATATGCGAGCAAGTATACACGGTTAACAAGTAATAAAGAGTAAGTAAAGTATCGTTCCCACGGAGAATTAACTAATAAATTTCACCAAGCACTATCCCATAACCATTTCAATCTTATTTAAACGAATGATATTATATTTTATATTTAAACTATGAAATTAAATAAACCTAACTATTCCTAGAGTGAGACTAGATAATGAAGAACTAAGATCACAATTTCATCTATTGACTCATTCAAATCCACACATTTCATGTTAAGCCAAACTAATTGTACCGGATTGTTAGCCAAGAACACGAAAGTAGAGTATAACCATCTCTCAATGTACCATACACATATTACATGTAATCCACAGTTGATAGAATACACATGAACACCCACATTACCTAAACCACTATATGTCTATGTGATTTACAAATAATTAGGGTTTAAGCCCAAGTTCTCAATTGACTACGAATGGTACTTCGGTATATGTCTATCCTAAGCAGGAATCATACATCCCAATGCATTGTAGAACATACAATCACACGCTAATAAGATCAGATCTAAACCCATACTTCTTCTCTCAAGTCCATATGGATTATCACAGTAATTGATGGCCAATCAACTAAGTAAATAACATGAATCTAATTAGACAAGCCCATAGCAATCAATAAGACTAACAATGAAATATATCAGAAATAACTAATCCATAGAATCCATTGCAATCTCATAATAGAGTTTAAATCATATCTGAATCAAATCTATCATCCAATATTGCATAAACATCATAAGATTACAAATAAGAATCAAAGAGAGAGTAAGAGTAAATAATTGTAGTGCAAATCTGTTCTCCTGATCCAAGATTGAATCTTTAATGCTTTCCAATTGCTTCAAGTCTCCAATCTAATCAAATCTAGAAAGAAACTACACTAATCTACTCTATTCTATTATTGAAATTTAAGAGAGAAAGTGACAATAGCTACGTGTTCCCCCAAGGGGTGGAATTCCCCCTACATACTGATAATACGTTTAATATATAAGCCCTAATTGAACTCCCCTCTAAGTTATGCTTCAATCGTACTATCTAGTGAAAAAGTTATCACGAGTAAACTTCCGAAGTGGCGCGGCCGCGCTGGGAATGGCCTGGAGTTAGGCGCGCCCGCTCTCAATTAGTGGATCGCATTTTTTTGGTCCAGGGACTTGTGCGGCCGCACATGAAATGCACTACAAATTCGCGCGCCCGCGCCATTGGTTTTCTTCTACAGTGTCCCCTAGTAAAACGGCCATAACTTTTGATCCGGGAAGAGTTACGGGGCATGCCACCTATCAAATCGAAACCCTCGACTAGCTCTACAACTTTCATTCTTTGATAATTGAGAAATAATGTAAGACCCCAAGTTTTATGAATAAAAATAAATTTTCTAAATATATCATTTTTGAATATTATGGAATAAATTTGATATAATATTATAGTTGTGGGTAATATTTATAAATTTTGCAAAGTACGCAAGTTGTTATATAATATTCGATTTGTTGGGGAATATTCGTTTTAACAAGGAATATTCGTAAGATGGCACAATCATTGGTGGACCCCACAACAGAATTATTGTCGGATTGAGAAAATGACAAAAATATTTTATTGAAAATAATGGCGGAAGTTTTATCGTTAATACTGTTGAACTAATCGGTACTAAAAGTACTGTAATACGCGTGGTTACATAGTAGCACACAGTATTGATTATTGATGCTTACTTGAGAAGTCATTCAGTTTTATTCAATTATTGTCAATATTTTATATATTATTAAATCAATAATTGAGATGACAGAGTTATTAATATTATTATTTGCAATATTAACGATGTTTAGAAGTTCTGCCAAGGAGAGGTTTGGTCACCTAATTGCGGGCCAATAGGGAGAAATCCATATTGGAAAGCCCCTCTTTCACTGGAACGACACAGTCGATTAATAGTGTGAATACTAATAATGATGATGAAGTTTTGTTTTATTAGTATTATTAATGTAATAAAATGGAAAAGCTTTTTATATAAAATAGAATACTTTTATAAAGTTATTCATTTTATTAGGCTAATAGTAAAATCTTTTTATATAAAACAGAATACTTTTATAAAGTTATCTGTTTTATTAGAAAATAATTAGATTAGATTATATTTTATTAGACATAGTGTTTGCATAGTGCCTGCATAGTGTTTGCATAGTAAAATCTTTTAAAAAGTTATTCATTTTATTAGATTATAAATAGAATATATTATATTTTATTGTGAACCAATCTGGACCGTCCGTTTAAAGTAAATCGATCTGGATCGTTCATGGATTGGTTACTATTCAGTCCATTCTTCTATAAATAGAAGCTTATTCCTTCATTATTTCTTACGAAATTGAAACTCTAGAGAGAGAAACTGTAGAGAGAATTATTCTTCCATAATCTTGAGCGTATTTCTTTAGCGTTTAAGAAAGCTTTGAGCGTAGTGCAAGATTCTTCAAGTATATCCCCGCCTCTATCATTGAGTACTCTTCTTTATAAGGTAAGGGGTATTATTTATTTTATATTCATGCAAAGAACTTCTGTTATTCCATTCTTTATTATTCTGTTGGAATAACCTGTATACGCGGTCTACCCTATACTTAGTGATTTCTATTGTTATTCCATTCTTTATTATTACATTGGAACATCCTATCTCATGCGTTTTTTATGCGGACACAGTTCTTTCTTTATTATTACATTGGAATATCACATGCACATTCGTTTCTGTGGGACTGGTTCCGCTCTTTATTATTACATTGGAATATCCTCTCTCAAGGCTTTCTGTGGGACTGATTGCATTATTTATTGTTCGTTGGAATAACTTTGTGCTGTCGCAATACCGCATGCATGGTGATTACTTGTTGTTATTCCATTCATTATTATTACATTGGAATATCTTGTCGGTGCGTATTACGCTTTGACTTCGGTTCTCATTATTTATTATTACATTAGAATAACTTTTATCTATCTGCAATCTTGCATGCATGATGATTTCTTTTATTATTCCATTCTTTATTATACTAAATTGGTTAAAGTTTTAACTTTTATACTCCATGAAATTAGTGGAATATCCTTGATATTTGCGCTTCATCCAAAGATATCTTTTAAATGGAAATATTCTTACGAGCATTCTTGAATTTTACTCTACAAAGAAGTATCTTGTTGACAATTTGGACGTTATTAGTTCCTGAATAAATTAATTCTTGAACTTCTTTTATTGAATTCTTATATCATTGTTATCATCCTCATATTTATATTTTGTTGAAAATCATCTGTGGCCTGTAGTGCATAGATGGACTTGGTATGATTATGACCAGGGATTATTCGGTGTAATCATGACTGTAATGTTACAAATGATGTGGTAAAAGTCCTCATTGGGCCATAGTGCATTGATGGATAGTTGTTGGCATGATCATGACCATTAATGAATACACGAATATCTTTGGCCCGTAGTGCATGGATAATTTATGGTTGTGATACTAATGAATATCCTTGGCCGTAGTGCAGGGATGATGTGATTATTTATTAAGCTGAGTCCCAGCGATAAAAGTGATGAAAAACTTTTTAAATCATAAATGATAATAGATTTTATTCTCTACTTGACTCTTTTAATAAATTGCATGTTCCGCTGCAGTTAAACTTGATGTCTATTGTATTTTATCAGTTTAACATTGTTGAAGACTAATGATAATTTATTTTGCATTATCTTAGTCATAATATTTCTTACTGGGCTAGTTGAGCTCACCCTTTCTTTCACTGTTCTCTTCAGGAAATGAGAACGTAGCGGGGACTAGTCGGGGAATGGAGTGACGGTCCAGATGATAGTATTAGTAGTCCTCACTATTCTATTGAATTGTGTGACAATAAATGTAATGAGGACTTATTCTGAGAGTGGATATTGTCTAGAAGACAATAATTGTATTAAAACTCACAGCTTTCTTGTTGTATATTAAAGATTGTATTTGTATTCTGTACTATGTATTTGGCGACTCAGAATAGGTGATGTATACCTTTTTGGGGGCGTCCACAGTTGGTTATCAAAGCCTCCTGGGATATGATCCTGGTGAGATGTGAGACAAGAACTAGGAGGGAGAGACGGGAATTTCTTCGCTAATATGACCTACCTAAGTTTATTTGATATTTAATTGGTCGGTCAGAGTATAGGGTTAATATGTGATATGTTAATTAACCCTTGTTTTGTAGCAGTGTTTGAAAATGGCATCTGAGAATGTTGAGAACATCAATGGAGCACAGGAGACCGTTGAGTTTCCACAGATCAATAATCAGGATAATGTGCATCAGGAAGGCAACAACCCTCAGTCAAACAACAATACTGACCAAATGATGAACGATGGAATGTTTCAAGGCTTCATACAACATCAGGCGAGAGCGGCTCCTGTCCAAAATGTAGGTGGAAACACTGGCAACTCTCAGACGGTCACTGCCAAACAGTTCAAGGAGCTGGGACCACCGGAGTTTTATGGAGAGCCAAAACCACTTAAGGCGGAGACTTGGATAAAGCAGATCAACAAGATATTTGATGTCTTGGGATGATCTGAGGAGCAAAAGGTTCCCTTTGCCATCTTCATGTTGCGGGCAGAGGTAGATTATTGGTGGGAATCTGTAAAGCGTACTCAACCTGCCGCACTGAAGATGTCTTGGGAAAAGTTTCAAGAACTGTTCAATGACAAGTACTTTCCCGAAAGTATTCGTCACATGAAAGAGGTAGAGTTCATTAAACTGGAGCAAAACAACATGACCGTGTCACAGTACGAAGCCAAATTTGCCGAGTTGTCCTGATTTGCGTCCCATTTGGTTGATAATGAGGAGAGAATGACGCGAATGTTTCTAAGAAGTTTGAAACCCGAGATACATCAATATCTTATCTCTCATAAACTGTGTTTATATTCAGATGTTATTAATAGAGCTCAGTTATTGGAGCGTGATAATGAGTCAACCCAACCAAAAGAGAGCAGCCGACAAAATGATAATACCAGTGATAACAGTCATCAAAGCAGTGACAATAAGCGTGGAGGGAATCAACATGCCAGAAATGGTAACCACTTCGGTGGTAATCATGGCCAAAGCAATAAGAATGGACATTTCAAGAAGAGGAGATTCAACAATGATGGAAAGACGTCAGCATCAACACATGTTGTTAAGGAAGGAGAACGACCACCTATCATATGCTTCAAATGCAGAGGGGAGGGACACATCCATCCAAACTGTGTGATGCCGTCCAAAGAATGTTATAATTTTGTAAGAGAAGGTCACCTAGCCCGATTTTATCATTCACCGAAGACAAGCTCAGCTAGGATGGCGGCACCAAAGGACGCCCCAGAAAAGTCAAAGCCAGTAATGCAAGGGAGAGTGTTTGTCGTGACCTCCGAGAAAGCAAGGAACCCGAATGAGGTCATCACGGGTAAGCTTATCATAAACTCTTGCGAAGTATATACCTTATTTGATACCGGTTCTACCCATTCCTTTATTTCTCCTACTTGCGCTCACCATTTAAATTTGACTCCGGAGAAATTGGACTTTGACTTATCTGTTGAAACTCCGTTAGGAGAAACCTTCAATACATCCACTGTCTATAAGTCTTGTTTAGTTCAAATCGGTACCCTCACATTACTTGTCGATCTTATTTCATTGAAAATACTTGCATTTGACATAATTCTAGGGATTGATTGGTTAACCGCTCATCTTGCAAAAATTGATTATTTTCGTAAGGTTGTTAGCTTTCATATTCCTAATCAACCTATAATGCGAATTCAAGCAACCAAACCATTAAAATCAATCACTGTCATCTCAAGCCATAAAGCTATTCGTTTATTAAAAACGGATGTCAAGCTTTCTTAGCTCATGTCACGATCTAAACAAAAATACGTCAGTTTTGAATGATATTTCTATTGTTAATGAATTTCCTGAAGTATTCCTCAAGAACTTCTGCCTACCCCGAGCAGCATGAAATTGAATTTTGTATTGACCTTGAACCTGGTACAAAACCTATTTCCAAAGCCCCATATCGAATGGCTCCTATTGAACTTCAGGAGTTAAAGACCCAACTGCAGGAATTGTTAGACATGTTAGGTTTCTAATATTCATGAACGCAATCAAATTGCACAAATTAAGCGGAAGCATGGAAAATTATAGTTTTAAAATATTACAAACCATATACCCGGATCACCCTTTATGCACAATTATTAATTAAAAAAAAGAAAGAATAAGAATCATACCCTTGAAGATCCGAGCTTCCTCAGGTACAAGTTCACTTCCAATCCTTTTCGCGTTCAACTAGAATCCACCGGGTTTGGTTCTTTCCTTTGATCAACGTTAGCCACCCAAGTGTTTGGCCTCTAGAGGTGATCCACCAAGGAAGAAGAAGGATTCAAGAAGATGAGTTTTTTTGCAAAACCCTAGTTTTTCTATCTCTCATAGAAAAGGTGTACTCTCCCAACTATTGGAATTATATATTCACGTGTTGTGAAAGTGTCAACCACCACACCCATAATAAGACTCCTCTTATTTATAGATGTGGGCAACCCTCCTTAACAATTAAGGAATTGAGTTTTATTTTAATTAATTAAATTATTTTAATTAATTAAGCTCCCTAATCTTATTAGGGATAATTAATTAAACTCTTTTAATTAATTTGCCTCCTAATCCTATTAGGATATTTGAGAGTAATTTTATTAATTAATTCCCAAACTCCTTTAGGAATTAAATAATAATAATAATAAGACTCCTCTTATTAATTTATATTTAATATTTCCAAAATATTAAATAATAAATATTAAGCTATTTATTTTATCACCATAGATTAAATTAAATACACTTAACTTATTATTACGATTATGCCATTAACTTCTTAAATAATTATTCTTCCTTTTATGGTGTGACCATTTAGGTTCTCCATATTAAACCGGTTGTGAATAAATCAATTAGAACAATTCTAATCTTATTTAAATAAATAAATTAAATTATTAATTTATTTAAATAAATAATATTTATTCTACAATAGGATAAGCCTCCCCTAGCGATCAACGACTTTCCGGATAATATAGATTTCAACATCAATCATAAAAGAACCATTGAGTAAATAGTTACCGTACAATTCAATCCTTCCACCATACAATGTCCCAAATAAATATAAGACATAGAATTACTGTCAAGTCTTATTTTATTTAATTATATGTATTTCGATTTTAAATGCACAACTCAAATAATGCAAATTAGAAACTCCTTTCTAATTTCATTCGCCTTAATCAAGGACTCTTTGGGTTGTCATTTATCGAATCACATAGGACATTTCTATTCTTTTACTAGAAGTGGTAGATTCTTTATTAATCATACATTATCTCCATGTACAACTTATTATACCCAAGCATACCCTTTGATATACCCTAAGGGTCTTAAGGAATAAGTCAAAGTATAACTCATCATACACAAGATACTATGATGATCTCAAGTCCAAGGATCACTTGTACTACTATCACTATAGGAATTCCTATTGACAGACAAGTAAAACTCCATTAGGTATTCCTTAGCGAGCCACGTTCAGTGAACTTATTCTCTAATAAGCACCTACATACTTGCTTTAGTGTCTCCACACAAATGATCATGAGATCAATCATCCTCATCCAATGAGAAAGCAACGTATGTACCAATCTATCCGAATTCACTAATCCCTAATTTAGTAATCCAACGATTGGGAACTATTTTAGTTTTAAGCTTTCTAAGAATTTAGATCTCATTAGAATGATCATTATCATTATTCTAAAAGCATTGCTTAAAACTATGGGTTTATCACATATTATAAAACAACATCATGTAGATAATTTAAAAGCCTTTGATAAATTAATACTTTTTATTAATAAATGAATAAGATTATTACAAAGTATAAGCTTTATCATCAAACATGATTGGCTTGTGTGCATACTACTTTCAAGACATCGGTTTCATTCATCTTAGTACTTCTCTATGGGGTGCTCCTGTTCTATTCGTGAAGAAGAAAGATGGGAGTATGGGACTTTGTATTGATTATCGGGAGTTGAATCATGTCACCATCAAAAATAGGTACCCATTGCCACGTATTAATGACCTGTTTGACCAGTTGCAAGGCACCAAATTCTTTTCAAAGATCGATCTTCGTTCCGGATATCACTAATTGAAGATTATAACCGATGACATTCCAAAGATGGCTTTCAGAACTCGGTACGGACATTATGAAATCCTAGTCATGTCTTTTGGATTGACAAATGCTCCTGCTGCCTTCATGGATATGATGAACCGAGTATTCAAGGAATATTTGGATCACTTTATGGTCGTCTTTATTGATGACATCCTTATTTATTCCAAAAGCCGTGAAGATCATGAGCAACACTTGAGGCTGATACTCCAAAAGCTTCGTGAATATAAGCTTTATGTCAAGTTAAAGAAATGCGAGTTCTGGCTTGAGGAAGTAGCATTCTTGGGCACGTGGTATCAAGTCATGGAATATCTGTTGACCCAGCAAAGATTGAAGCTATTCAAAGCTAGGAGCAACCTAAATCAGTGACTGAAGTACGTAGCTTTCTCGGCTTAGCTGGTTATTATCGGAGATTCATGGAAGAGTTTTCTCGAATCGCTAGTCCCTTAACTCAGCTGACTCGAAAAGATATAAAATTCAGTTGGAGTGTGGAATGCGAGAAGATTTTTCAAGAACTCAAGAGGAGGCTCATTTCAGCACATGTTCTGACAATACCATCTGACTCGGAGGGATTTGTCATCTACAGTGATGCTTCGGACAAAAGGTTAGGATGTGTTCTCATGCAACATGGGAAAGTCATATCCTATGCCTCTCGATAACTCAAAGAATATGAGAGGAATTATCCTACTCATGATCTAGCTAGAGTTGGTAGTTGTTGTCTTCGCACTTAAAATTCTGAGGCATTACTTGTATGGGGAGAAAGTGGAGATCTTTACGGATCATAAAAGCCTCAAATATTTCTTCACTCAAAAGGAACTAAACATGCGACAACGACGTTGGCTTGAACTGTTGAAAGATTATGATTATACCATCCAATACCATCCTGGAAAAGCGAACTTGGTAGCTGACGCATTGGGTAGAAGATCATATGCGGGTACGAGTGCGATATTGTCAATACAAAGGCCCATTTTGTATGACTTGCAAAGGATGGAGATAGAGATAAAGACTCCAAGGACCCAAGTGATGATGGCGAATATACGAGTGGAACCGACTTTAATCGATAAAGTTAAAGCTGCTCAAGCTACAGACCTGGAGCTGATGCATATTAGGAAGAAAGTACAAGAAGGTGCTATGCTGGAAGCAAGAATCGATGAAGAAAGAATACTTTGAGTCAACTCCAGACTTTGTGTTCCTAACGACCCTGAGTTAAAGTATAAAATCATGATGGAGGCGCACAACACACCATTTGCAATCCATCCTGAGAGTACTAAAATGTATCATGATCTTCGACATACATTTTGGTGGGGCAATATGAAGAGAGAGAGCGCGTTGTTTATCTCAAGGTGTCTAACGTGTCAATGAGTCAAGGCGGAGCATCAAGTACCAAAAGGTCCATTGAAACCACTTGAAATTCCAATATGGAAGTGGGAGCACATTACCATGGATTTCATTACTGGTCTTCCCAAGGTTTCTTAGGGTATAGCTGCAATTTGGGTCATTGTTGATAGATTGACCAAGTCTGCTCATTTCTTACCTATACGAGAAACTTATACACTTGAACGTCTTGCTCGTATGTACATAAACGAGATTGTAAGATTACATGGTATGCCAGTATCCATAGTTTTTGATCGAGACCCAAGATTCACTTCACGATTTTGGGTTAGTTTGCAAAAAGCCGTGGGCACGAATTTACGATTTAGTTCGGCATATCATCCTCAAACGGACGGACAATCAGAGAGGACTATTCAAACTCTTGAAGATTTATTAAGACTCTGTGTCCTTGACTTGAAGGGAAGTTGGGACAAGTTCTTACCATTGGTGGAGTTTTCCTACAACAACAGTTATCAAGCAAGCATTGGCATGGCTCCATTCAAAGCGTTGTATGGAAGAAAGTGTCGTTCTCCAGTATGCTAGGATGAGGTGGGTGAAGCAACATTGTTGGGACCGAAGTTGGTACGTATGACTACGAAAAAGATTCAAACGATCCCACAACGTATAAAAACCTCACAGGACCGACAAAAGAGTTATGTTGATCTTCATCGAAAAGACGCGGAATTCGATATTGGAGATCATGTGTTGTTATGTGTTGCTCCATGGAAAGGAGTTACGAGATTTGGAAAGAGAGGAAAACTCAATGCTCGATTCATTGGCCCATTTTTAATCCTCGGTCGAGTAGGGACTGTAGCCTATAGACTTGCTTTACTGCGAAGTATGTCTCGTGTTCATAACGTTTTTCATATATCCATGTTACGTAAATATGTGAAAGACCCGAACCACAATATTGAGTTAGAACCGGACGAAATAGCAGAAGATTTAACGTATGAAGAGGTTCCTGTTCAAATCTTGGATAAGAAGGAACATATTCTACGCTCCAAGGTTATACCTCAAGTCAAAGTTTTATGTAGGAACCACGATGTTGAGGAAATGACCTCGGAGTTAGAATCTGAAATGAAATCAAGATATCCTTACCTCTTTGAAATACCAAGTACGTACCCTAATTTCGAGGGCGAAATTTTATAAGAAGGGGAGATTGTAAGACCCCAACTTTTATGAATGAAAATGAATTTTCTATAAATATCATTTTTGAATATTATGGAATAAATTTGATATAATATTATAGTTGTGGGTAATATTTATAAATTTTTCAAAGTACACAAGTTGTTATATAATATTTGATTGGTGGAAAATATTCATTTTAACAGGGAATATTAAATGCGATGGCACAATCATTGGTGGACCCAACAACATAATTATTGTTCTGACCGAGAAAATGACAAAAATATTTTATTGAAAATAACGGCGGAAGTTTTATCGTTAATCTTTATTTGAACTACTCGGTAGTAAAAGTACGATGTCTGGCGTAGTTGCATAGTAGCACTACTGGTATTGATTATTGATGCTTACGTGAGAAGTCATTCGGTTTTATTCAATTATTGTCAATATTTTATATATTATTAAATCAATAATTGAGATGACAAAGTTATTAATATTATTATTTGCAATATTAACGACGTCTAGAAGTTCTGCCAAGGAAAGGTTTGGGCACATAATTGCACGCCAATAGGGAGAAATCCTTATTGGAAAGCCCCCTCTTTCCTGGGAACGACCTGGTCGATTAATAGTGTGAATAATAATAATGATGATGAAGTTTTGTTTTATTAGTATTATTAATGTAATAAAACAGAAAAGCTTTTTATATAAAATAGAATACTTTTATAAAGTTATTCGTTTTATTAGGCTAATAGTAAAATCCTTTTATATAAAACAGAATACTTTTATAAAGTTATCTGTTTTATTAGACAATAATTAGATTATATTATATTTTATTATGTATAGTGTTTGCATAGTGCCTGTATAGTGTTTGCATAATAAAATCTTTTTAAAAGTTATTCGTTTTATTAGATTATAAATAGAATATATTATATTTTATTGTAAACCAATCTGGATCGTCCAATTAAAGTAAATCGATCTGGACCGTTCATGGATTGGTTACTATTCAGTCCATTCTTCTATAAATAGAAGCTCATTCCTTCATTATTTCTTACGAATTCACTGAAACTCTAGAGAGAGAAACAAGAGAGAATTATTCTTCTATAATTTTGAGAATATTTCTTTAGCGTTTAAGAAAGCTTTGAGCGTAGTGCAAGTTTCTTCAAGTATATCCCCGCCCAACCGTCGGAGTACTCTTCTTTATAAGGTAAGGGGTATTATTTTTTTTTATATTCATGAAGAGAACTTCTGTTATTCCATTCTTTATTATTCTGTTGGAATAACCTGTATACGCGGTCTACCCTATACTTGGTGATTTCTGTTGTTATTCCATTCTTTATTATTTTGTTGGAACATCCTGTTTGAGCGCTTTCTGTTTACTTCGGTTCTGTCTTTATTATTACGCTGGAATATCCTCGTCATGCTTTTTTACGCTTGGGACCGGTTCCGCCTTTTTATTATTCGTTAGAATATCCTGTCTCTGCACGCGTTTACGCCTGGACTGATTTAGTTATTTATTATTCTGTTAGAATAACTCGCCTATCGTAGCATCTGCATGCATGGTGATTTCATTGTTATTCCATTCTTTATTATTCATTGGAATATCACGTCAACAAGATATTACGCTCGACACGGTTCTCATTATTTATTTTTACATTAGAATAACATGTCTATCGCAAACCGCATGCATGGTGATTTCTTTTGTTATTCCATTCTTTATTATACTCACCGGTTAAAGTTTTGACTTCTATACTCCATGAAATTAGTGGAATATCCTTGATATTTGCGCTTCATCCAATATCTTTTAAATGGAAATATTCTTCCGAGCATTCTTGAATTTTACTCTACAAAGAAGTATCATGTTGACAATTTGGACGTTATTAGTTCTTTGAATAAATTAATTCTTGAACTTGTTTTATTGAATTCTTATATCATTGTCATCATCCTCATATTTATATTTTGTTGAAAGTCATCTCGTGGCTCATAGTGCATAGATGAACTTGGTATGATTATGACCGAGGATTATTCGGTGTAATCATGATCGTAATGTTACAAATGATGTGGTAAAAGTCCTCATTGGCCGTAGTGCATTGATGGACGATTGTTGGCATGATCATGACCATTGATGAATACACGAATATCCTTGGCTCATAGTGCATGGAAAATTTGTGGTTGTGATACTAATGAATATCCTTGGTCGTAGTGCGGGGGATGATGTGGATTATTTATTAAGCTGAGTCCTAGCGATAAAAGTGATGAAAAACTTTTTAAATCATAAAAGATAGTAGATTTTATTCTCTACTTGACTCTTTTAATAGATTGCATGTTCTCTACTGCAGCTTAAACTTGATGTCTATTGTATTTTATCGCTTTAACATTGTTGAAGACTAATGATAATTTATTCTCGCATTATCTTAGTCATAATATTTCTTCTTTGGCTAGTTGAGCTCACCCTTTCTTTCACCGTTCTCTTGAAATGAGAACGTGGCGGGACTAGTCGGGGAATGGAGTGATGGTCCAGATGATAGTATTAGTAGTCCTCACTATTCTGTTAAATAGTGTGACAATAAATGTAATGAGGACTTATTCTGAGAGTGGATATTGTCTAGAAGACAATAATTGTATTAAAACTCACAGCTTTCTTGTTGTATATTAAAGATTGTATTTGTATTCTGTACCATGTTTTGGCGACTCAGAATAGGTGATGTATACCTTTTTAGGGGGCGTCACAAATAATGGATGAATGAAGGCTGAAATTTGGTTGGACGTGACAGCTATGCAAATAGCTACCCAAAACAGTGACGTTCAACGTTCGTTAGTACAAAGGTCATAACTCTTGCATCCGAACTCTGATTGGAATGATTCAAGATGTTCCGGAAAGATAAGAAGAAGCTCTACAAGATAATCCAAGTTCCAAGCCAAGAACATGAAATGAACATGAAAGCTCAAACGATCCCCAGATTGTTTTTCCTTGCGTTTTCATACAAATAGTCGCTCACATCGTTCCCAAGCTTAAGATCTATAAAATGAACACAAAATGCTTGAAAAGTAACTAAGAAATATGAGTATAAGTAACTAATTCAAGTAACAGATACCGGATAAATAAGTATAAATCCTACTTATCAAATACCCCCAAACTTAAATCGTTGCTTGTCCCCAAACAACACAATATAATGCAATCTACATGCTATGCAAGCTACGCTACTATGACAATGAATCCCCAGATTTCCAGCCATGTTAAGAATTCCAATAAGATATGCCACAGAGAAATATCAAGATCCAAGAACAAAGCATCAAACTAAGCTAAAGGCATAATGACATACAATTAGATAATCCTAACCTGCTATAAAGATGTTGTGTGTATGTGATGTGTTCACAGATAAGCTTGACAAAGGTGAAGATACCACATGCTATATTGCTTAAGACAGAAAATTGAAGTTTAAATCAAGAGCTGCATATACAAATGAGACATCAACTACTCCAACACATCAATACAAACTAAGGTTCAACAATGGGTTTATTCTGCTTTATTTTTACTCACGAGGGTGATTTTTGCACTTTCCCTCGGTGTTTATTGATTTATTATTATTATTATTATTATTATTATTATTATTATTATTATTATTATTATTATTATTATTATTATTATTATTATTATTATTATTATTATTATTATTATTTTATTTTATATATATATATATAGAGTACGTTTTACGCTCCATCTCACTATCCATTTCCATTTAAATGAGTGTGTTTTACGCTCCATCTCGTCCCAATAGCAAGCATACCCATGTGTTCCCAAAGTTTGAGTATCTGAGTTTTCATAGTCTATATCTACTTTATACATAATTCCATCTTTAAAAACAACATTTTCTACTCAGCAAACAAACAAGTTATTCTTAAACCAACAAGCAAATATGAACACCTATGTGCTAACCAATAGCATCTAAATAACAAACATGAATTAAATCATGTAAAACATTATAACTAAGCTCATGTTATCTACTAAATTCAAAAATCTATCAAATTTCTATGTCATCATTGGCCAAATTAGAATTCAACTAACTAAAAGCATGGGATTATGCAATGTTATGCAACTAAACAGATATTAAGCAAACAAAAAGAAAAAATTTACGTCAAAATTAAACTAATAACCATTAACATGCAATTAACTATATGTAACATGAAATTACTATATATGATGCAATTACACTACATGCTCTAAACTACTGACTAAACCCAATACCCCCATACTTAAAATGAACAATTTCCTCATTGTAATTAATAGTGAAAGAATACTCCCCTAAGTGGCAATATCATCTCTGTTCGCCTCCTCAAGATCCGATGGTATATCAGGCGATGGATAAGTTTGAGATAATCTAAAGTTGGAAACTGAGTGTGGACTTCTAACTGTCCGAATGCTTGGGTCAAAAAATTCTAAAAATTTAGCATTGTTTGTTTTCTATAACTGAGCTATGGTGCGGCCGTGCTATGTTTAGCTTATAGTTACGCAATTGCCACCTTTACCACTTACCTAGCGACAAATATTTTTGACTTCTGTTTGATCCTGAATGCTTATAGCAATTGGATTGAACCTGAGAGGAGAAACAATCAAACTAATATTAAGACTTACAACTATCAAACATCTACGAAATATGGAAAGTATGAAGAATTAAACATAGAAGAAGAAGTAAATGGAAATGTAAATAAGAATTAAACAAGGAGGGAGAAATATTGGATGGGGTGCCTCCCACCAAGCGATCGATTTATAGTCCGTTAGCTGGACTCTTTTCTTGACACCGCTATCCGATTCCTATACGATAGCTAGGAACCCTCCATCCATTAGAACCGCTATGTGCTTTGGTTGGTTCCCCACCATGAGAGTCTTTGAATTGAAGCCACCTAGCATATTTCCTGTACATGATGTCCCCAGTTCCATTGCATCTCCAGGTGCTTCTCCCATTGTATATGTGAATTGATTTTTGCATTGATGCATGGAACATACAACATGATTTTCTTCTTCTATTATCTCTTCCTCAGCCCACCATGGTTTGTAAGAGGCCTCATAATCGCAGAAATTCTTTCTTTGGATGTGACTACCAAGGGGACATGGTTGTGCAAAATTCACTGAATTTTTCAACTCTAACTGAGAAGGCACTTGGGGAATTATACAAGTCAGCTCATGATCTTCATTTTCCATACCCCCAGTTGTCTCCTCAATGTCCACTCCTTTCAGTTCATTCAGTGGCATGTACACTTCTGGCTCTCCATCAGTTTCATCATCCATGTCATAGCACCAATTGTTTGGAGGGCGATTGTTCAAGGCTTCGAACATTTGATCCATCTGATTCTGAAGATTTCGAATTGACCTCTCTTGCTCAATCATCTTCTCCTCAGTTGATGCTACAAATTTGAACCACAAATCTTCCAATCTTGAATTATCTTGTTCAGTTTTGAAATCCATGTATTGAGGACCATTCATTGAGGAGTTAATGAGTTGTTCCATTTGTCTGTTAAGATTTTGGCTTGCTAACTCCTGACTCATCATCATCTCTTCATGGTCTGCTATGCTTTTTGACATTAATTCCTTCAACCTTGAATTTTCTTCTTGTTGCATTGGAGGTGGATATGAGAAATCCGATAGATGTGTTGGACTTGAGACATAGTATTGTTCTTGATAGTTACAACTCCATTCAGAATCTGGGTGATACCCCCAACCTTGATGATAACTGGGATAAACATAGTTGTTGAGGTAATCACCCCCAAACTGTATTTGTCCAACACTGATGTTGCACTTATAACTTGGATGCTCGCCAGAACAATATTCACATATAACTGCTATCTCTCGAGTATGTTGGGTTGCAAGAACATCCAACCTCTCCGAAAGTGTTGCAATTTGTGCTGACAATGTAGAAAATACATTGAGTCCCTCAGTGCTTATGTCCCTTGGTTAAGGCATATTTGCATAAGGCCATTGATAAGCAAAGTCATCCATGGTACTTGAAAAGAGAAAAATATAGGAAGATAATTAAAATAAAATAAAATGTTTAAATTAAGACTAATTTGATTGAAATTAATGTTGGCAAAAATTATTAAAATAATTCCCCGTCAACGACGCCAAAAACATGTTGGTCGTTTTACCGATCAATATATGCGTGCAAGTATACACGGTCAACAAGTAATAAAGAGTAAGTAAAGTATCGTTCCCACGGAGAATTAACTAATAAAATTCACCAAGCACTAGCCCATAACCATTTCAGTCTTATTTAAATGAATGATATTATATTTTATATTTAAACTATGAAATTAAATAAACCTAACTATTCCTAGAGTGAGACTAGATAATGAAGACCTAAGATCACAATTTCATCTATTGACTCATTCAAATCCACACATTTCATGTTAAGCCAAACTAATTGTACCGGATTGTTAGGCAAGAACATGAAAGTAGAGTATAGCCATCTCTCAATGTACCATACAGATATCACATGTAATCCACAGTTGATAGAATACACATGACCACCCATATTACCTAAACCACTATATGTCTATGTGATTTACAAATAATTAAGTTTTAAGCCCAAGTTCTCAATTGACTACGAATGGTACTTCGATATATGTCTATCCTAAGCACGAATCATACATCCCAATGCATTGTAGAACATATAATCATACGCTAATAAGATCAGATCTAAACCCATACTTCTTCTCTCAAGTCCATATGGATTATCACAGTAATTGATGGTCAATCAACTAAGCAAATAACATGAATCTAATTAGACAAGCCTATAGCAATCAATAAGGCTAACAATGAAATATATCAGAAATAACTAATCCATAGAATCCATTGCAATCTCATAATAGAGTTTAAATCATATCTGAATTAAATCTATCATCCACATATTGCATAAACATCATAAGATTACAAATAAGAATCAAAGTGAGAGTAAGAGTAAATAATTGTAGTGCAAATCTGTTCTCCTGATCCAAGATTGAATCTTTAATACTTTCCAATTGCTTTAAGTCTCCAATCTAATCAAATCTAGATAGAAACTACACTAATCTACTCTTTTCTATTATTGAAATTTAAGAGAGAAGGTGATAGTAGCTACGTGATCCCCTAAGGGGTGGAATTCCCCCTACATACTGATAATACGTCTAATATATAATCCCTAATTGAACTCCCCTCCAAGTTACGCTTCAATCGCACTATCTAGTGAAAAAGTCATCTCTAGTCAACTTCCGAAGTGGCGCGGCCGCGCTAGGAATGGCCTAGAGTTAGGCGCGCCCGCGTTCAATTATTAGATCACATTTTTTTGGTCCAGGGACTTGTATGGCCGCGCATGAAATGCACTACAAATTCGCGCGCCCGCGCCATTGGTTTTCTTCTGCAATGTCCTTTGGTAAAACGGCCATAACATTTGATCCGGGAAGAGTTACGGGGCCTGCCACCTATTAAATCGAAGCCCTCGACGAGCTCTACTACTTTCATTCTTTGATAATTGAGAAATAATGGATGAATGAAGGCTGAAATTGGGTTGGAGGTGACAGCTATGCAAATAGCCACCCAAAACAGTGACGTTCAACGTTCGTTGGTACAAAGGTCATAACTCTTGCATCCGAACTCCGATTGGAATGATTCAAGATATTCCAGAAAGATAAGAAGAAGCTCTAAAACATAATCCAAGTTCCAAGCCAAGAACATGAAATGAACATGAAAGCCCAAACGATCCCCGGATTGCTTTTCCTTGCGTTTTCATACCAATAGTCGCTCACATCATTCCCAACCTTAAGATCTACAAAATGAACACAAAATGCATGAAAAGTAACTAAGAAACATGAGTATAAACAACTAATTCGAGTAACATATACCGGATAAATAGGTATAAAACTTACTTATCACACCTTCACTCTTCTTCTTCCTCTTCTCTTGGTTGTGTTTTGTTACATCCTCGCCTCCACTCTCAACGAGAATTGCTTTCTCCATTACTGTTGCAAACGTCTTCAGCTGGAACAGGGAGACCCTACTGTACAACCAGGGCTTCAGTCCCTATTCAAACCTCTTTGCCTTGCTTTCGTCTGTGCTGACTTGATATGGCACAAACCTCGCCAACTCGTTGAATCTTGCAATACTACTCGATACAGACATCGTTCCTCGCTTGAGTTCAAAAAAGCGCCTTTCTAGTCGACTCTTCGAACTTTCTGGAAAATAGGTCTCGAAAAATATTTCCTTGAACCTTTCCCACGACATTACCCATTGACCTCCTCGGGTTTTATTGGCTTGACACCAATAACTCGCCTCTGCTTTTAATATGAATGTTACAAAAGTAGTCTTTTAGTTATCCCCTACCCTAGAAACATCAAAAACTTTCTCTATTTCCATGATCCAGGTCTGAGCCTCAATTGGATTCACGGACCTACGGAATTCTGGTGGTCCAACCGCCTTGAAATCCTTAAAAGTTGTTCCTTAATTCTGTGGCTAATTCTATAATGCTCCTAATCAAGAATACGTTACAATTCTTTGAATCGGATTATCTTGACAAGATTATTGTTATTGGTGCCTTCAGTGGCTCTCTGACGGGGTGGTTGTAACAACCCGATATTTTCTATACAAATAAATTAGAAATTTTGTGTATAATTTTTTTTTTTTTTAAATATGGGAAATATGTGCCAAGATAATGTGTGTATGTGTTTATGTGATATATTTATTACATAAATGATTTTAAATAATTTTATTTTAGAATTATTGATTATTATAAATTATATTCTTATAATAATTAATTTTATAAGCGAAAATATTTTTATTAATTATTTTCTATAAAATATAATCATATATTATGTATATAATATATGGAATGATTTTTTTAGAATTATTATAATAATTACTTTATTATATGAATTCTAGTACAAATTATTAATTAATCATTTTAACTTAATTAATAATGTTAAGTAGGATAGCTAAATCAGAAATGGAATCCAAATCCTAATTTTTTTTGAATTTTGATCAAGGAATGAGATTAATAATATAATATTATTTATATTTAGATTTTTCAGTGCTATAATTATATACTGTATGTATGTGGACTGACAATGATTGGTCAGTTATGGTGTATTATGTCAAACCCTAGTTTTACTGTGGGAAACCCTAATTAAAACTCAATTGTGAGTTCAAGACTATTATATAACTGTGTTGTATGATTTTGCGATTAACTAGGTCAACCCTAATTAGCATATATATACATATATATATATATATATATATATATATATATATATATATTAATTTCTTGAATTCCTAATTATTAAGTATAAACCCTAATTGTGATTTGGTAACTCTAATCACCAAAATTATAAATCCTAATTGCTAAATTAACAAGGATAATTATAATTATTATATAATAAACCCTAATATTCATGTATGATTAGAACCCTAATCAAATTAAGAAAACCCTAATTATAAATTTTGCAACTAATTATATTTTATTTTAAACCGTAAATAAACAATTTGGGAAACATATATTAAAATTGTTAGACTATGATTACATGGCCCAAAACAATTATGGGAGAAGCCCAAAAAGAAATCAAATTCAAGCCCAAACTTAGCCCACATAACCAAGGGTATTTTAGACCTTTGATTTACCTGATTTATGCATTAAAATAATAGCTAAATAAAGAATTAGAGACTATGTACATAGCTGGCCAAAATAGGCCTTTTAAGGCAACAAATTATGCTAATCAAGCTTCCTTATATAGCAACTCTTACATCAAGTACATAGGTGTCAAGCTCCCATTGGTTGAAAATCTGTTAAGCACCCTTAACCACATGATTAGGCTAATTGAAGAGATAAGGTGTAGTCATATATCCATGGGATAACAAAAGTATGGGGGTTAATAGTTAAATCCTACATTTGTTAGACTTCTATAAATAGATTAAAGAGAGAGAATAAGCCATTTGCTAGCTCATTTTTTTTAACTCTCAACCTAGACTCTCTCTCTCTTAAACCAACGAAATGTGGTAGCATACCAGTCCCAAATCAAAGCCCCACGTTTACCATTAACAAATCACAAGATCAGATTCATGAAATCAAAGCTTAAAGGTATAAAACCCTAGCCATGAAATCTGTCCAATAATCTGTTGTTAGATGTTGTTGTTTTTGTGTTAAACATGTTAGATATAGTCTATTATGATGATCTGGGTTGGTATTATATAGATCCATATCATCTAAGTCTTCAAATTTGAGTTTTAAGAAAATCTGGAAAAGTTCAATCTGTGGTCTAACAACGAATGTTAGTGGCCACAGATTCTTGTTCGTTTATGATTTTTGTTGTTTTTAAGTTGTTATGTGTAGCTTGTAATGTGGTCTTTAATCTGCAAAATGAATCAGTCATTTGATGTATAGATTGGTAGTTATTAACGATTAAACTCCGTTGACCGGCATTGACCGGGCCTTTTTTGGGCAGCCCAGAATCTATGAACAAGCGTCTGATAAGATATTTAAGGCTATATATCTTTCAGATTTTTGATGTTTTGAGTTTGTTGTTGAAGCCATGTTGTAGTATATTATGTAAGTTGTTGATATATTCTTTTATTGCATCTAGATATCAAGTATGTTGGAATCCGTGACCGGAAAGTAGGCCATCCGGCCATATTCTCTGTTTCTGGGAATTTCCAGAAACCGGTTTCACCTTATTTCTGACATGGGTTGACCAATCAGGATCTGGTTAATGTTTTGTTGTTATGGTTATGTGTTGTATTAAATATCTAGTATTACATGCTGGCTACAATCCAGACGTCTTAAATCACTTAAACATTAACAGGTTAGCAAGTTGTGGAGGCCCAAAGAGGACAGGTCGAACTGTTCTTCATTTCTGGGTAACCCAGAAAATGAAGAACAGTCCTGACAACATCTTTAGAGGCTCAGATCTCTCTTGTATTATGTGTTATGATCATTTTTGTTGTTGGGTCATATAGGCGTGCACTAATACTACATGATCTAGTTCATAGTTTGTCCAGAAACACTTTGTGTTAAGATTGGATCTTGGTCAAAGTAGCTTACACGAAGCTGTGTATGAGTTTTCTGGGTTTAAGAACACGAAGAATACCTATAGTGACGGTTCTGTCACTATAGGTGGTCTTTAGCAACAGTTTATTTATAAAAATTATATTTTCAGTAAATAATTATAGAAAATTAATTTTTAATTATTAAAAATATAAAATAAATTATTAAATTTTTTTTTAAAGTCCGAAAATTATATTTTAATTATTTTGGATATATTTCACAAATATTTAATATTTTGGAATATTAAAGGTATTTAATTTATTTAATAATTATATTAAATAAATTATTTAAAAATAATTTTAATACTTGAAAAATCATTTAAAATTATATTATGGAATAAGAAAATATTTTAAGTTATTTTTAATGACTTTTAATATCTTGTGATGAATTTCATTAATTAATTAATATTAATGATACTTTAGTTATTTAATAAATGAATTAAATAAATAGATTAAAATGATTTAATTATATTAAAAATCATTTTAAATAATAATAACGTATTTAAGAATATTTTAAGTTATAAAATATAACTTTCAATATTTAAAGGTGAATTTTATTAATTAATTATTAATAATGATATTAAGTTTATTTAATAATTATATTAAATAAATTAGTTTAAAAATGATTTTAACATTATAAAATTATTTTAAATGAAAATAAAGTGTTTAAAGATATTTTAAGTTATAAAATATAACTTTTAATATTTAAAGGATAATCTCATTAATAATTTAATATTAATGATATTTATTTAACATTTATGAAATTAAATTTATTTAATAATTATATAAAATAAATAGTTTAAAAATGGTGTTATTGATTTAAAAAGGATATAAATGAATTAAAAATATTTTAAGTTATACTTAACGACTTTTAATATTTTGATAAATAATGCATTAATATTTTAATACTAATTGTAATTATTTAAAAATGATTTTAAATATTTTAAAAATCATTTAAGCGTAATATAAATACTTTAAAAGTATTTTCGCTTATTATAAATAACTTTAATATTTTGGCAATGATTTCATTAATAGTTTAATATTAATTAAATATTAATGATAATAGAATTATTTGATATTTAAATCATTTGATAATGATTCCGGTGTTCAAAAATTTATGATAAATTATAATAAATGTTTATTGAGTCATTTAAAATGATATGACTGATATTCATAGATATTGAGTTACAGAATAGAGTCTTAGACTCGATAATTACCCGATAAAGCTGTCGGTACACCGACATATTTTAGAAATTGATCTGAACTTAGATATTTTGACTGTATTAATGTTTGTTTGTGATGCAATGACTGTTGAACATGTGTGATAATGTGATTAGGTCATGTGCTGACTGCGAAATGTAGTACTATATGTTATAGTATATTGTTCTAATTGAACGAATTATCTGATTAATGATAGGTCGTGATATAAAAGGTAAAACTAAGTTGCGTATTGTAAGCAGCGCGTCAGGCAAGTATCCTACCTTTGCATTTCCTTTATGCAATGGACATGAGTAAGTATGTTTCAGAATTATATTATTATTGTATAGATTATTAACCCTATATTATATATGTTCATTGATTATCAATATGTTAGTATATGGTAATTCAGATATATATTCTGTTCGTTAATTTCTATAAATGGTTATACAAGTGTCCCTACTTAGATAATCATTGCATTTAATCACATGTTGATACACCTTTGTCAATTACCCGTATATATATATATATATATATATATATATATATATATATATATATGTTAAATTATAGATTATTGTTGAACAAGATAAAACCTACCATTATCCAACCGAATTGCTTTGGTTTGGAACCCCAACAGTATGAACATCCCATTTATGGGAAAATTTTATGTGCCCAAGGCGACCAGTGAACAATAATATCGTTCTTGTTATGTAGTCTCGATTAATCTGTGGTCCATGGGATGTACACCCTCGTGTCTGTAAGTTATTATGACTTCTGATGATGAAGTTCTGCTTAACCTTTTCAAAAATGAAAACAATGTTCATAGCATGTCCCTTAACCCTATTTATAGTCGAAGACGTAGTTTTAAAAAAGTCGAGAGAGGGTTGTTATGATATTATTATTGGTTCAGAATTACTTCAACTATTGATTTGTTGTAGAAGGGTAGTATATATAAAGAAAATATTTAAATTTTTTCAGCTTATATATATAATTGCTATTACTTGCTGGGCACTCAAATGCTTATCCTTGTTTAATTTAAATGTTTTCAGCTAAGTGTGGTCAAGCAGAAGGTTGCTGATTGAGTTTTTATGATATGTTATGTAATAGTTTACTTTATTATGATAAGGATGATATATATATTATTATTATCATGTAATGAATGTATTAGAGGTTGCGTACTTGGGAATAGACTCTGATAACTATGTAAATTAAGTTTAATAATTATATTATTAGTATTATTTCGCTCATAGAAATGGTATCGTGAAGCACTGAATTTGGGTTTTAAGTACCCGAGTTTGGGGGCTTTACAGTGGTTGACGTCTTGGAGGCATTTTCTGTTAAAAATACACTCATTAGATACTATTCAACTTTTTAAGTATTACGTACTTAAGTTGCACATCATAAAAGATTATCACATAACACATAATACTTTGAATAAATAATAACTTTTATTCATTCATCGTCTTTTAAAAAAAACATCCAAAATAATAGCATCACTGCTATTTACATTACTTTCCTGAACTATAACAGTTGCAGGACAACATCATCAACATCTATCCCATTGGTTATATCATACCCAAGATTTACAATTTATTAACTCCCTAATCACATATTAGGCACATTCCCTACAATGTTCTACTAAGATACTGCGTAGCCTCAAAACACTCTTCCTCCATAATTTGAGTCATTGTTCGGCGATCTAAAATATATGATGGCAGCGTCTCAAACTGAATAGGATAACACATGACCCGATCTTCAGATCGATTGATCATTGTGTTGAATACATTACTCATCTCTTCCATCTTCATCCTCTTTGCTTGCGCGTCTCTCTCTGCCCTCCTGGCTCGTTGATAAGCTTCCTCATGCGCGTCTTCGGCTCTTGCCCTCTTGGTAGATTCCTCCTTCAGCTTATTCTATAGTTCTGCAATCTTCTCCATCAGTTGCTCGTTTTCCCCCTTCCGTGTGGATCAGCTTCTCTTCAATGTTGTTCAGCTGTTCTTCTCGATCCTGGATCTCCTCGTCCTTCTATGCCATCGAGGTCTGTTGTTCAGCTACTATCTCTTGTAACTCCTCAACGGTATCTTGAAGTTCTACATTACGGTCATACACCTCGTCGTACATACGGGCATCCATCAAATTAAGTGGAATCTCTTCCTCCTCGTCCTCCTCATCCGACTGTGGCATCTCAACAGGGTCCTCCTCATTCGTCTCTATCTCATCATCCTCATCAGGTATTCTCTCCTGCTCAACTACTGTGACTGATGGAACTGTTTCCCGTGGCAGTAGTAGTTCCCAAATCACCTGAATATCTCGAGGCTCCTCCCCTCTAGGCATCTAGGATCCTTCCTCCCTAACCTGACTGGATCCTCCTATATTCGCCATCCTGTCAATCAAATTTTTAATTTTTAATTATTAATCATTACTACTCGACACTGACGAGCACATAGGTTATAATCACATAAGCACATAAGTGTTTTATTACTTTCTCTTTCCTAAAACTCGATAAGAGTTTATCATCACTATCTTTTCAAAGGTTACTTCCTAAGGCTTTTCCCCCACCTAAGGTTCATAACCTAAGGCTTTGATACCAACTTGTGACACCCCCAAATCTAGGTATTTCATTTCCACAAGATTTGGTGCTCACTATCCATACATTCATACTATCTACCCAAATAAAATAACATTTAAACTATAAATCCTCCCTTTAAATAGGGTTACATCATTAAATTTAAAGAAAAAATCCCAGGTATCTAACCTTTAAACATCATATAAGTGCGGAAATAAAATTATTACATCCCATCATTATTTAAAAGTCTATGAGCATAATCAATAAAAAAAAAAACTTTACAAGTCTTCATCACTTGTACATTTTTCCCTTTCCTTTGCTAGTTGAAGGCTCATCTACCTTCTCAACTTTAGCTGCAATGAGTGTATAATAATGCAAGAGTGAGCAAAACAATTGCTCACTAGATATAACAATGAATCAACTAGAATATAATAACTGCCAATGAATAGGCTCATCAAAACTGAATAGTACTCTAACAGTGATAATCAGAAACTGGAATCCAAAATATGGAATATATATAATGAGGGTCATAAGACCATGAACTATGTCCACATTTTCAAGTAATCTTTCAACTCCAACTTTAACAGTCATAAGACTATAAGGACTCCTCGTACTTAGGGGGATCAGCCCTTCGTACAACGTATTGTGCACAAATATTTCAATGCTAAGCATAAATTATCCCCTAATAATAGGGTTGTTCATCTCAGTATTTAGAGTACAAGTCCGCACAAAAGTAAGTTTGGTTTGGATACATTTCAAGGGTAATTTAGAATTTAACGATCATCAACTAAGGATTAGTTGAATACAATATTAATACCATCATGCTATGGAGTAATCATAACTAAATCGACGTTAAAATTAAGATCATGCTTTAGGAATAAACTAACAGCATAAACAACGAATAAACATAATGTACCTTGCTTGAACAATATTAAGCCAAGGTTATTTAGAATTGAGTACTACGCATACATAACAATAGTACATTAAACGATAAAACTTGTTCAATCATGAGTATATGAGAATATGTAAACTTGTATACTAGATAACAAGTTAAAGACAAGAATAACTTGTTCAATATCAGAATAAGATCTAGATTTAGAAATCATAAACAAACTAGATACAATAACTTGCTCAATAGTAAGAATAAACTTGCACAGTGTAATAAATGAACTATCTCAACGAAAGTGTAGAGTTAGGAAAACTTGCTCAATGTAAAAAGAGAAGTTTATAAACTTGCCTCGAGCGTAAGCTATAATGTTAAACTCACGTTCACCTATACATGGGTTTAGAACCACAATACCTATTAGATACGCTAACATACCACAACATGTACATTTCTAGCTAAACTTATTATTTTAACACAAGTCTTATGCTACCATTTATATTTCAGAATTCCCAAGTGTTAACATCACAACACTTGACTAACCTTCATTGTATAAACTAAGTTATAAAATAACACGTTCATGACTTATAAATCATTTTTACAACTTTGAATTTACTAACCACATAACACAACTCTGTTTAACCTTGTTGTTACATTGTTCTCACATTAACCTAACATTAAGCTAAGTTACATTGAACGACCAAAGTCTCGCAGTGAATTAGCGAGACTTCACTGCTCGAGATCCAGGCATCGGCGGCGCCAGCCGCCGATTTTATCTTCGCTTCTCGCATGCAGCCATACGCCATTTATGATTCCACTTTGCGAGCAATGTGGTTACGACACTTTTCTTAAGCTAACTAACACTAATTTCAGCCACCAAACAGTAATATTAACACAAACAATTGATATAAAACTATTACAAACATGTTTGCTAACATAATCAACCAATTACAACAATTTAACAACAACTTAAGCTAATTTAATTTATCAAATTCCATATTTTCATATGAAAACTCCATTTTGACATCTCTTGCAAAAATCATCACCGTAATCTCTATATTTGGCCCAATTGCTTCATTCAAATTACTTTATCTTCGTTTCTTAATGAACTAGCATAATCAAGCCTCAATTTACCGTTTCACATACAATTTGACCACTAAAATTGGTACTGTTCATGAACCATATGAAAAAATACACTGACATTACTTTTCTTTCTTTTTAACTGTAATTAGCATACGAATTCTTGTTCAAACATAAACTCTAGCATTATAAGCATGTATCATCACAATTTCCAAGTATATATCCACAATTCATCAATTTTGATTTCACATAATACAAACAAACTATGCCGTAAATATATATATATATATATATATATATATATAATTCAAAGGTTGGATAAAATACTTTCAAATAGCTTGGTAATCATGGCTAACTCTTGTAATCCTTGCTAAAATTGCCGAAAATTGCTTAAGTTCTCTCACAACTCTCTGTAATCTCTAGTCTAGCAAACTAGAATGCGTAAAAAAAACAAACTGATAGCTTTAAGGCGTAAAACCAAAACTGCTAAACCTTAATACGCCAAACTTAATAAAATATCAGTTATAACGCTCAAGTTATAAATATATATTATATTTAATATTTAATTTATTCAATTTATATTATTTAAATTCAAAAATCAAAAATAATCCAAATGTCATAGGGTTTGTTTGGCAAAATCCTTTAAAATTTAAAGGCTTAATATATTTAAGCCTTGTTTGGCAAAAAAAAAAACTAAATTAAACCCTTTTTAATTTATTTTAATAAACACTTTAGTTACACCTTATTTATTACACCTCATTTATTTGGATTTCCATATCCAACATTAGTTAATAAATTAATTAAACACTATATTTTTAATTAAATATACCATTTTAGCAAATATCACCCAAAATTATAATCTTCATTATAACTTTATTTAATAATTTAATATACCATTTTAAATTATTAATTAACAATATAACACTTCATGTCATATCACAACTCTATAAATTATATATTAATTTAATTTAGAATATCATCTAATAAATTTAGATTCAACAACCATCACATCAATAAAATATTTATTTCAATAATGCACATCAAATAAATATTTATATTATTAAATAAACATTTAATATTACAATTTGAAATTTCAGATTGTTACATCGAAGAGGTGATGATACCTTGATTTCATTTCAGATTCTAACTCCAAGATCATTTCCTCAATATTGTGGTTTCTCCACAAAACTTTTACTTGAGGTATAATATTGGAGCGTAGAATATATTCCTTCTTATCAAAAATTTTAACAGGTACCTCTTCGTACGTTAAATCTTCCGCTATCTCATCTGGTTCTAACTCAATAATGTGGTTCGGGTCTTCCACATATTTACGTAACATGGATATGTAAAAACGTTATGAACACGAGACATACTTGGCGGTAAAATGAGTCTATAGGCCACAGTTCCTACTCGATCAAGGATTTCGAATGGGCCAATGAATCAAGGATTGAGCTTTCCTCTCTTTCTAAATCTTGTAACTCTTTTCCATGGAGTAACACGTAACAACACATGATCTCTATCATTGAACTCCACGTCCTTTCGATAAAGATCAACATAACTCTTTTGTCGATCTTGTGAGGTTTTTATACGTTGTCGGATCATTTGAATCTTTTTCGTAGTCATACGTACCAACTCCGGTCCCAACAACATTGCTTCACCCACCTCGTCCCAACATACTGGACAACAACACTTGCGTCCATACAATGCCTCAAATGGAGCCATGTCAATACTTGCTTGATAACTGTTTTTGTAGGAAAACTCCACCACTGGCAAGAACTTATCCCAACTTCCTTTAAAGTCAAGGACATAGAGTTTTAATAAATCTTCAAGAGTTTGAATAGTCCTCTCCGACTGCCCGTCTATTTGAGGATGATATGATGAACTGAATCGTAAATCTGTGCCCATAGCTTTTTGCAAACTAACCCAAAATCGTGAAGTAAATCTTGGGTCTAGATCGGAAACTATGGATACTGGCATACCATGCAGTATTACAATCTCATTTATGTATATACGAGAAAGACGTTTAAGTGAATAAGTTTCTCGTATATGTAAGAAATGAGCAGACTTGGTCAATCTATCAATAATGACCCAAATTGCATCTATGCCTTTATAAACCTTGGGAAGGCCAGTAACAAAATCCATGGTAATGTGCTCCCACTTCCATTCTAGAATTTCAAGTGGTTGCAATGGACCTTTTGGCACTTGATGCTCTGTCTTGACTCGTTGACAAGTTAAACACCTTGAGATAAACTCTGATATCTCTCTTTTCATATTGCTCCACAAAAATGTATGTCAAAGATCACGATACATTTTAGTACTCCCAAGATGGATTGCAAACGGTGTGTTTTGTGCCTCCATCATAATCTTATACTTTAAATCAGGGTCGTTAGGAACATAAAGTCTGGAAGTTGACTCGAAGTATTCCTTCTTCATCGATTCTTACTTCCGGAATAGCACCTTCTTGCACTTTCTTCTTAATACGCATCAGCTCCAGGTCTGTAGCTTGAGCAGCTTTAACTTTATCGATTAAGGTCGGTTCTACTCGTATATTTGACATCATCACGTGGGTCCCTGGAGTCTTTAACTCTATCTCCATCCTTTGTAAGTCATACCAAATGGGCCTTTGTGTTAAAAATATCACACTCGTACCAACATATGATCTTCTACTCAACGCGTTAGCTACCACATTCACTTTTTCCAAGATGGTATTGAATGGTATGATCATAATCTTTCAACAGCTCAAGCCAACGTCGTTGTCGTATCTTAAGTTTCTTTTGGGTGAAGAAATATTTAAGGCTTTTATAATCAGTATAGATCACCACCTTCTCCCCATACAGGTAATGTCTCCCGATCTTTAGTGCGAAAATGATCGCTGCCAACTCTAGATCATGAGTAGGACAATTCCTCTCATATTCTTTAAGTTATCATGAGGCATAGGCCATGAATTTCACATATTGCATGAGAACACATCCTAACCCTCTGCCTGAAGCATTGCTGTAGATGAAAAATCCCTTCGAACCAGATGGTATTGTCAAAACAGGTGCTGAAATGAGTCTCCTCTTGTGTTCTTGAAAACTCTTCTCACATAACTCGCTCTAACTGAATTTTTCATCTTTCCGAGTCAGCTGAGTTAATGTAGTAACGATTCGAGAAAACCCTTCTACGAATCTCTGATAATAACCAGCTAAGCCGAGAAAGCTACGTACTTTGGTCACTAACTTAGGTTGCTCCCAGCTTTGAATTGCTTCGATCTATGCCGGGTCAACAGATATTTCATGATTTGATATCACGTGCCCAAGGAATGCTACTTCCTCAAGCCAGAACTCGCACTTCTTTAACTTAGCATAAAGCTTGTTTTCACGAAGCTTTTGGAGTATCAACCTCAAGTGTTGATCATGATCTTCACGGGTTTTTGGAGTAAATGAGGATATCATCAATAAAGACAACCACAAAATGATCCAAAATATAACTTGAATACTCGGTTAATCATATCCATGAAGGCAGCAGGAGCATTAGTCAATCCAAAAGACATGACTAGGAATTCGTAATGCCCGTATTGAGTTCTGAAAGTAGTCTTTGGAATGTCATCAGTTTTAATCTTTAACTGATGATATCTGGAATGAAGATTAATCTTTGAAAAGAATTTAGCGCCTTGCAACTGGTCAAACAGATCATCAATATGAGGCAACGGGTACCTATTTTTGATGGTGACATGATTCAACTCCCGATAGTCAATACAAAGTCGCATACTTCCATCTTTCTTCTTTACGAATAGAACATGAGCACCCCAAGGAGACGTACTAACACGAATGAAACCGATGTCTAAAAATTCTTGTAGTTAGGTCTTTAACTCCTGAAGTTCAATAGGAGCCATTCGATATAGGGCTTTGGAAATGGGTTTTATATCGGGTTCAAGGTCAATACCAAACTCGATTTTACGCTCTGGGGGTAGGGTAGGAAGTTCCTCGGGGAATACGTCAGGAAATTTATTAACAATAGGAATATCATTAAAATCTGACGTGTTTTTGTTTAAATCTGTGACATGAGCTAAGAAAGCTTGACCTCCATTTTTCAATAAACGAATAGCTTGATGGCTTGATATGACAATGATTAACTTTAGTGGTTTTGTTGCTTGAATTCGCATAACAGGTTGGTTAGGAATATGAAAGCTAACAACCTTACGAAAATAATCAATTTTTGCATGATGAGTAGTTAACCAATGAATCCCTAAAATCACATCAAATGCAAGTCTTTTCAAATAGATAAAATCGACAGGTAACGTATGGGTGCTGATTTGAATCAAACAAGACTTATAAACATTGGATGTAATGAGTAAGCAAGATGAATGTTATTATATAACCTAAACATGTTGGAATATCGTATTATTTTGGCTACGTGGTAGAATTAAAGTGTTTGAATTTCCAAGACAAAAATAAGTTTTCTGAGAATTTTTTTGAAAAACACTATTCATCAATATCTTCTCGGGAATTATTTTTAAACTTCCGAGAAATACGTAACAATAGAATAACAAGGAAGGATGGATTATATAATAATAATTCAAGTATGACAAACACATTTTTTCGCCTACATACTAGATTTGAGAATGTTAGAGAAAGTGAAGATTGAATAAATGATTATTGTATGATACCTAAGTATTGTACGAGGTAATGAATATGAGTATGATACGAGGTATTATACAAGTATATATGCATGATGATATATCATATATGATGAATGAGTATACGAATTAGCGTACGAGAAGAATACGTAGACTTTACGTTAAAAAGGCTTAAAGACAATGGTATTGGACTTGTAGGATTTGTGTAAGAATTGTACAAGCCCAAATGTTAAGCTAAAGTTATTAAAACCTAAGCCCAAACCAAGAACCGGATCCGTGGATCGAACCGATGGGTAAATGGGTAAGAAAAACCCATGGGAAAACCCATGTGGGCCCCATGGATCACATGGAAACCATCTTGGTGACCAAGTAAAGTGATTTACTTGGTGACCAAGGCTGGAATAGTAAGGATGTGGAGTTGTGGAGGTGGGATGGCTTTTGTCCAATATACCCTAACCTTGAATTTCCTATAACTAGAAGAAGCTTGCTAGATTATTTTTCTTGTTCAAATTCACCAACATCTAGAGCTTATATTGAGAGAGAAAAGTAAGAGCTAGTTTTGCTAAAACAAGAAAGAAGAAGAACCAAGTTTAGAACTTCAAAGGTAAAGATCCCTAACCATTAATCTCCATCTCTTCATCATAGTTTTGATAGAGAAGTGAGTATTGGTGGTGCATGCTTCATAAGGTGTATAAGGATGGTTAGTAATGGAAATGAACCTTAATGAATCATGTGTAAGAAAAATCATATGCATAAAAGTTATGAACCAATGAAAGATATTAAAGAATTGTAATGTTGTTGTTGATGGACAAGTTTAAAACCATCATTTGTAGGCTTAGATAATATATGTTGTGTTAATGGAATGAATCCAATTGGAACGGTGTAAAAATCTCAAGTAATGAAGTTTTGACAAAATTTACGAGATTAGACGATAATTGTCGAAATCGTGTAATTCTCGGAATGGACGTCAAAAGTTAACATTGAACTCGAAAACATTGGCTTTCGATGGAGAATAGTCTAAGTTTACATTTTAGAGTTGCAGACTCGAAAATGGTCAAATCCTGACTTAGAATGAAGAAACGAGCTATAAACGTTCACGAACATTTATTGTTTTCGTAATAATGGACTTAAATGGTGAATTCTATGTTAACGGAATCAAAAATGTAAAATTCTTATATGAACACTTAGTTCATGTGATTTGTGAGCTAACGGCTTTTGAATAAGCCAATTCGGACTTAAAATGAACAATTTATGAGTCAGGTAAGTTCACAAAGAAAAAAATCTGTCAAAGTTGTCTGAGGCATAGGGCCGGCGTTATGACCACGCCCAAGGCTTTAAAAAATCGGCGCCGGCCATGATGCAGATAAGCCAAAGCCAAGCCTCAAAAGCTATCGAGATTGACGTGTAACGCGACCATTTATATATATGAGGCGCACAGCCGCCAGTGTCCGCAAAAAAGCAATCGGAGACTCACGCACCGTGGCGCGAGTCCTATAAGGGAAGGTGGTGTCGCAACGCCAATACTAGGTAAAGCACAGTAAAGAAGGTTTATGAATATAAAAAGAATGACAGTTGATTAATGGTGAATTATAACTTAATAAACTTGAAGTAGCATCCTTAATAATGATTATAAAGTTGATAATTACAACTAAAGGTTAAAGAAAGATTATTTAAACGTAAATGTAAAACAATGCGATAAACATAACCAATGTTAAACAAATCTAATGAACGATTAGGTTGAGAAGAAGGGTAAGATACGTTAGGGACCATACATGTTTTATTATGACCTAATGTGGTATGTTACATGATTATGCATTGTAGAATCCTTAAAGACCTAAAAGGAAAAGTATTTAACCCTTGTCTATGTTCATTCTAAAGGTAAGTGTTCCAACCCTTGTCTATGTTCATTCTGGACAAGCTTTGCGATTCATGTCTCTTATGAATGAGTTGATGTATAATGAGGTCGAAGACAATTCCTTCGGCTAGACTTAATATGTTTTGATGGATTACTTTATAATTTATAGAATTGTTATCAAAGTTGCTATCTTTTGCCAAACTATTTTGTTATAGAATTCAAAGAAAGACTGAGTATGTATAAACAAATGTTTTGTTGTCAAACGACAAGCACGTGAGGTTGCCAAAACTTAAACGTAAATACGTTTAAAGAAGAACTATTGTATAACATAGAGTACTATAGGTTGATCACCTAAACGTGCTCTTAATATATATTGGACTTACAAACTTAGTCTCGGGTTGTCCTTTTCAACGAAAGAACGAAATGCTTAAGGTCTTGGACCCCAAAATTGATGTTTAATGAACGTGGTTCATTGTGAAATGTTTTAAAGGAAAAGAAGTGCTATTTTGATTTATCTATAGTACTTCATAACTATTCCTTCAGTTATAGAAGATATATGATTCCTATGATTCAAGCCTATTGTTTAAATGAAATTGTCATACTTGCTGAGCTAGTTATGCTCACTCTTGCTTGAACCATATGAATGCAACTAAGATTGAACGACCTGAAGGATTGAATAAAGATAAAGGAAAGGCTAAGGTAAACCAATGAGCTGTCTATGTAATAGTATAGGATTATTGTTATAAGTATTTGATATTATGACAAGAAACATATGTAATGGTTATCAAGAACCTGGGAAAGGGAATATTGTTTTGGAATATAAATAAGACATATTCACTCTTTTGAGTTATTTCAATTGAATGTATGTGTGAATGGTAGTACCATGTAGCACCATCTATCGGGTTGGAAGATACCCGAATTTGGGGGCGTCACAGGTTGGTATAAAAGCCATAGGTTATAAAACTTAAGGGGGGGGGGGGGGGAAGAACCTTAAGTCATAACCTTAAGAAGAGTTAAAGAAGTAAAAGATGAAATTAACCCTAAAAATGCATTAAATGTGATATGTGTTTTTATTATTTTAATAATGTTTACTAATCAAACTAAATTGTTTTGTTGTAGATGTCAGGAGATAACGTGATGTATAAAGATATACATGTTGATAGTGAGGAGTCAGTAAACCAAGTAGAAATCTTACCGACACCTGTAGCAGAGTTGCCAGAAGTGATGGTGATTGAGTCAGAACACTCAATAAACGTAGACCTCATGTCTTTGTTTAATGGGATGTCATAGAAGGTGGTGGAGGTGGTATCGTTTAACACAGTCTTACCTATAGAAGAGATAACTCTGGGGAATCAATGAAATCATTGTTCATGACCGTATTGGATAGAAACATACAGTATGGGAAGGAGGTGAAAGAATTGAAGGAGGATCACCATGCTATCTTTGAGGATAAGAAGAGTATGGAGTCTATGTGGGAGGAAGAGCATAACGAGAAGATTTTAGCCAAGGACAAGGTCCATGAGCTAAAACATGAGGTTTTTGAGCTCAGGCAGGAGCTAAAGACCAAGAAGCAGAAGGTTAGCAGAATGTCCTATATACATAGGAGTTTGCATGGGGATTTTTAGCTGCAAGTGGCTGAGTATCCTGTGGAGGTAGGGCAGACCCGGCATACTATCAGTCGAGATATTATAGTCGGTCTTGCCAATGCCGACTATGAGAATGCCATAAGGAAGATGTAATCTAGATAGTAGTTAGTGTAGAATAGATATGTTACTATGTTATATCTATGTAGTGACGTAAAACCCTCTTTTGTATAACAAAGGGTAGTCTTTTGTAAATCCCAATTTTTGGAAAGCAATAGAGGGAAAGTAATGTAATCAGCTTAGGCTGTGTAATGTTGAACGATGTAGTATTATACTACAAGGAAGAATGAATCAATATAAGCCTTTTATTAGAACATGTTGTGCAATGAGTATGAGTTATTATTTAATAATGAATAATAACTAATAACAAGAAAGAAATAATAATGAAATGTTATTTATTTTAACAGAAAAATGACGCCAAGAAGAAGACAAAGAAATCAAGGAGCTAATGTGAATCAACCGGAAGGGGGACCGGTTAACCCGATGCAGGAGTTCGTTAATTTATTAATGGCTGCCTTTAACCAGAATAGAGTGAATGTACCCATAAATCTTGTTGTATTATGGGATACTACGTTTAAGGATTTTAAAAGTGTAGGTCCGCCGGAGTTCAAAGGAACTACGAACCCCATAGAAGCCCAAACTTGGATGAAAGAAATAGAGAAGGCATTTGTTATTGAAAATGTCGAATAGGGGCAAAAGGTTGCTTTTGCTACCTACATGATGAAGGGAGAGGCCAACTTCTGGTGGGAGGCAAACCAGGCTAGGGCTTAGATAGATAACTTAATGTGGACGCGGTTCAAGGAGATTTTCTCCGAGAACTGCTTTCCCACGAGTATGCAGGGAAGGATGGAGATGAGGTTTCTGGAGTTAAAACAAGGGGAAATGACTGTTCCCCAATATGCTGCCAAGTTCAATGAACTGGTGAGGTTTGCTCTACACCAGGTGGACATGGAGGTAAGGAAGGCTAGGAGATTCGAGCAGGGCTTGAAACCCTTGCTCTATAACCAGATATCAGTGTTCCAAAGTACTTTCTTTGGAACCATTCTGGAGAAGGCGATAATCGCCGAGGGTGGGAATGAGGCTTTAAGCCAGTACCATATAGAGAAGAAAAACAAGAATAAAGTAGATGGGGGAGTGAAAATCGAGGGAGCCAATGGTAGTGGCAATGGTCGAAAGAGGAAAGGTTTTAACTCTGGGAATACCGAAGTGAAGCAAGGAGATCCTATGAAAAAGATGGATGCGTGAAAGAACTGTGGGAAGACTCACTTAGGGGTCTATCTCAAAGGAAAGTCAGTATGCTACAACTGTGGATATAGGAGGGGCATATTTCGCCTAACTGTCCAAGTCCAAAGAAGAATCATGGATGCTTCGTGTGTGGGTCAACGGATCACATAGCGAAGAATTGCCCGAAGAAAGGGACGAACGGGAATAAGGGCACTAATAGTGGTAAGTTATCTATTAGTGGTCCATCTCAGACGGGTAGGCCGATGGCCCTCACCTTTAACATGACAGTCCAAGATGAAGTTGCGTGAAGGGATTTAGTTGCAGGTATTATCCCGATCATCGATATAAATGATTATATGTTGTTTGATTCGGGTGCTACTTGTTCTTTTATAGCATGTGATTTTTCTAGACGATTAGGAGTACTTCCCGAAAGGTTGCTAATACCTTTGAATATCAAGGTAGGAAACGAAGAAATAATTATTTTTGAAAACATTCAAAGGGGTTGTTGTGTAGAAATACGAGGTTATAAATTATCGGTAGATTTTATACAGACAAATTTGGGAGAATTCGATGTAATTCTTGACATGGATTAGTTGTTTAACCATGGTGCAATTATAGATTTCCAAAAGAAGTGTGTAAACATTATAACGTTAACACAGCCTCATGTAGTGTTTTACAGTAATAAATCAACAGGACGTTCGTGTTATCTTATCATGACACAAACTAGGAAATTGTTGAGGAAGGGATGTGTGGATTATTTGTGTCATGTTGTTGATACCCAAAAAGTGGGAGCAACGATGTTCAAATACCTATAGTCAAAGAATTCATGGATGTATTTCCAAGCGAATTATCGGGTCTTCCGCCAGATAGGAAGATTGAATTCGTAATAAATATTGTGCCAGGAGCGACACCAGTTTCAAGGGCACCATATCGTATGGCACCGGTAGAGATGAAGGAGCTGATAGTTACAAGAACTATTGGATAGAAAGTACATTCAACTGAGTATTTCGCCGTGGGGAGCACCGATACTATTTGTGAAGAAGAAGGACGGATCGTTAAGACTTTGTATTGACTATCGAAAGTTAAATAAGTTAATGGTAAAGAATAAATACCCACTGCCCAGGATCAATGATCTTTTTGATCAGTTGAAAGGGGCAAATTATTTTTCTAAGATAGATTTGTGGATGAGGTATCATCAGTTGAAGGTTAGGAAGGAGGATGTACCTAAGACAGCATTCGGAACTTGTTATGGCCATTACGAGTTTCTGGTGATGTCATTTGGGTTGACAAATGCACCAGGTACATTTATGGATATGATGAACAGAGTGTTCAAAAAATATTTGGACAAGTTTGTCGTAGTGTTTATCGATGATATTCTAGTCTATTCTAAGACGCCAGAAGATCATGCTGAACACCTAAGAATAGTGTTGGAGACACTAAGGAAGGAGAAGTTATATGTGAAATTCACTAAGTGTGAATTTTGGCTAGAAAGGGTTCAATTTTTAGGACACGTTATTGAGAGGGATGGAATTTTAGTAGACCCATCGAAGGTGGAAGCAGTGATGAATTAGGAATAACCGAAAATGCCGACTGAGGTACGATGTTTCTGTGACACCCCAAAATCTGGGTACTTCATTCCCCTAAGACTTGGTGTTCACTTTCCATACATTCATACTATCTACCCAAATAAAATAACATTTAAACCATAAATCCTCCCTATAAAAGGGTTACATCATTAAATCCAAACTATCCCAAGTTGTCTAACCTTAAATATCATTCAAGTGTGAAAATAAAATTATTACATCACATCATTAAATAAAAGTCTATCATCATAACAATAAAATAAAATTACAAGTCTTCATCACTTGTACATTTTTCCCTTTCCTTTGCTAGTTGTAGGTTCATCTACCTTCTCAACATTAGCTGCAATAATTATATTTATGCAAGAGTGAGCAAAACAAATGCTCACTAGATATAGCAATTAATCAACAAAAATATAATAACTACCAATGAATAGGCTCACCAAAACAGAATAGAACTCTATCAGTGATAACCAAAACTGGAATCAAAATAAGACATATATCTGAGGGTCCTAAGACCACGAACTATGTCCACAGTTGTAAGTAATCTTTCAACTACAACTTTAACAATCATAAGATTATAAGGACTCCTTGTACTTAGGGGATCGACCTTCAAATAAATGTATTGTGCACAAAACATTTCAACGCTAAGCGTAAATTATCCCCTAATAATAGGGTTGTTCATCTCAGTATTTAGAGTACAAGGCTGCACCAAAGTAAGTTTGGTTTGGATACATTTCAAGGGTAATTTAGAAGTCAACGATCATCAACTAATGATTAGTTGAATACAATATTGATAACGTTATGCTATGGAATAATCATAACTGAATCGATATTGTAAATTAAGATCATGCTTTAGGAATAATCTAATAGCATAAACATTGAATAATCATAACGAACCTTGCTTAAACGATATTAAGCCAAGGTTATTTAGATTTGAATACTAAGCATGCATACCAAATAGTAATTTTAAACGATAAAACTTGTTCAACATTATCAGAATATGTAAACTTGCATGCTAGATAGAGAGTCAAAGACAAGAATAATTTGTTCAATATCAGAATAAGATTTAGAAATCATAAACAAACTAGATACAAGAACTTGCTCCATCATAAGAATAAACTTGCACAATGTAATAAATGAACTAGTGTTGGATAAAATCTATATACGCACAACACGCAAGTATACGTGGTCAACAAGTAATAAAGTGATAAGTTGAGTATCGTTCCCACAGAGAATTATTTAATAAAAATCACCAAGTACTAACCCGTAACCAACTCAATCTTATTTAAACAAATGAATTTAATGTTATAAATTAAAATATTTAACTAAACTAATTCTAATTACCACTAATTAAAAATCAGATTATGGAGATTTAAGATCACAACTTCACTTATTACTTCATTTAGGTTAACACACTTCTCATCGATTATTCTCTATTCTGAATTGTTAATCAAGAACACGAAAGTAATATTAACCACCTCTCGATGCACTAATACCGTATTAACGTCAATCCACAATTAAGATAGAAATTCGTTAAACACCTTAATCAACTAACCCACTATATCTCTATGTGAATTACAATTGAAGAAGGTTAAAGAATAAGTTCTCTATCCGATTACATGCAATGTCAAACATATCTCTACCTTAACACACATCAAGTTTAAGCTACTAACAAAATCATGAACACATGCTATCATAATCAGATCTAAATCTATACTTCATCTCTCGAGTTCATATAGATTATCACGGTAATTGATGGCCAAACAATTAAACAATTAAGTCCAAATCACAATAGACAATCCTCACAATAGAACATAATAATTGATAGCGAAGCATATTAAAATAAACTACACAATAAGATCCATTGTAATCTCAAACAAAGAATTAGTTCATGATTATTGAATTAAAACTAAGAATCCACAATTGAATACACATTAAAAGATAAAGATAGAAGATGATGAGAAGAAATAATCTATTGTCTGTAGATTTTACGCTCCCTCCATGCTCCTACTTCAAATCTTCAATGGTCTCCAAGTTGCTTCAATCTCCAAATCTAATTAGAACTAGTGTTTTGATCTAATTTAATCTAATATAATTTAATAGAATGCTCTCTAATCTCCTAATAATCCCCCCTAATCTGTGTTATTCCCCTCCTTTTATAAGCCTTTGTACATGTCTTTAAATCCTCTTGGAAGTCCTTGCATCAAACAACTCGAAACAATCCTTTTCGGACTCAAATTCAGACAAAATCTACTCTTTTTCGCATAGGCCACTCCTACCGGCCTTTTTCCTACAAAAACCCCACTTTCACCGGGTAGTGGACTGCCAATTAATTTTCTGCTGGAACCTCCTTTCCTAAAACTGCCATAACTTTTAAACCGAGAGGGGTTACGGGGCCCGCAACCTATCAAATCGAAGCTATCGACTATATCTACAACTTTCATTCTTTGAGATCTCAGAAATAACAAACGTGTGATGGTCGAAATTAGACTGGAAGTGACTGCTATGCAAATGACCACCCAAAACGGTGAAGTTCAACGTCCGTTGGTAGAAATGTCATAACTCTTTCATCCGAACTCCGATTGGAATGATTCAAGATGTTCCAGAAAGCTAAGAAGACGCTCTACAATATAGTCCAAGTTCCAAGCTAATAACATGAAATGAACATGAAAGCACAAACGATATCCAGCTTGTTTTTCTTTATATTTTCTGTGTTTTTCCTTACCAATAATCGCTCACACCGCTTCCGAACGTATAACCTTCAAAACGAACACAAAATGCATGAAAAGTAACTAAGAAACAGGAGTTTAAGCAACTAATTCAAGTAATAGATACCGGATAAGTAGATATAAAACCTACTTATCAACTAGCTCAACGAAAGTGTAGAGTTAGAAAGCTTGCTCAATTATAAAAGTAGAATTTGAGAACTTGCTCAATGTAAAAAGATAAGTTTAGAAACTTGCCTCGAGCGTAAGCTATAATATTAAACTCATGTTCACCTACACATAGGTTTAGAACCACCATCTATTAGATATACTAACATTCACGTTCCAACATAACACGCATTTCTAGTTAGACTTATTATTTCAGTACAAGTCTTATGCTACCATATACATTTTAGAATTCCCAAGTGTTAACATCACAACACTTATCTAACATTCATTGTATAAACTAAGTTATAACATAACACATTCATAACTTATAATCATTTGAAACTTTGAAACTACTAACCACCTAAAACGATTATGTTTTAACCATGTTATTACACATTGGACACATTAACATATCATAAAGCTAAGCTACAATGGTATCCAAGGTCTGCAGAAGTAGTAGACTTCACTGTCTCAGATTGGTGTAATGCAAATATAAGCATACACATGCCCGGACCGGCGCAGCCTACACAATTTTAGCCTTGGCACCAAATAAGAATGCTACTGGTCTACATGCATTGAGGAAAAGACAACAATGAACAGTAGCCGACTTTAGCCCAACAAACACGAATTTCACCCACCAAACAGTAATATTAACACGTACAAATGGTATAGAACTATCAAAAACATTTTGCTAACATATTCCTTAACATAGTACAATTTAACAACATTTATACTAGTTTAATTTCTAAAATTTCCATGTTTTCATATACAACTCATTTTTTTTGGCATCCTTCCCAAAAATCAACACTGTGATTTCAATTCTTCACCGAATCACTTTGTTCCAACTACGTTTTCTTCGTTTCTTAATGAACTAGCATAAACAATACTCAATTTGCATATTAACATATAAACTAGCCACTAAATTTGGTACTTTCATAAGCCAAATGCAAAATGTATACACTATAATAATTTTCTTTTTTTAAAACTGTAATACGTATAAAATTTCTTATCTACATACAAACTCTAATCATCATTAACACAGATAATCAGTAACGCCCCAAAAAATCAAACCTTTGTAAATACTTTTAATAATGAATAAAATAATATTATTTATTATTATTCTGTGTTGATTAAATGAATGTCGTTCTATAACCTAGAAACGTCGAAACGTCGTAGTATTTTAACTACGTAAATGAATTAAAGTGTTTGAATTTCTAAGATGAAAATAAAAGCTTTCCGAAAAATTTTCTGAAAAAAGCTATTCATCGATTTCTGCTCGAGAATTTTTTTTTAATTTCCGAGAAATACGTAACGTTATAATATCAAGGTGATATCGATTATGTAATAATAATCTAAGTATGGAAAACTTAATATTTTGCATGTGGACCTAATTTGGGAACGATAGATTTATTAAGCGTTAAGGAAAGGAAGTTGTAATCGTATGATATGTATGCATTATACGAAGTAATGAACGTAAGTATAATATGACGTATTATACTATTATGTATAAAGAATGAAATAACGTATATTACGAATTAATATACGAGTTAGCATACAAGAATTATACGTGGTGTATATATGTTAAGTTGTTTTATTAAAGGTAATGGACTTGTAGGATTATTAGCCTAATGGGAGGAGTCCAATAGAATGTGATACTCAAGCCCAAGTGTTTGATAAATCATAAGTCCAATCTATTGAGGTATAAGCCCAAGAAGGAATTAGCTAGGATAATTAACAAAGCCCAATGAGTTGGACATGATCCATGGGGCAAACCAAGTGAGAAATGGGTAGACTTGATAGGCAAACAAATTGTGTGGTGACCAAGTGATGTGCTAGACAAGAAAGGAATAGTAAGGAGGTGGCGGTTGAGGAGGTTAGTTGAGGATGTGGATGGCTTAAACTCCATTCTACCCTAACTTTATGTTTCCTATAAATACCAAGCCTCATTTCTTTTGTTGGTTGTTATTTAATCCAATAATTTCCTCTCAAGATAAGCAACTTATTTGGTAGAGAGAATAAGCCACATAAGCACTTATAAGCTACTTCAACCTTTGCTAGATTTTCCAAAGTGAAGTGAAGTAATAGTCTTCAAGGGTAAGACTCATGTCTATTATCTTTACCTCTTCTATGATAGGATTAATAGAGAAGTGGAAGTGTATAATAATAACATGTAATAAGTTATTAATGAATGAACTTAAGCCGAATAAGTTGAATAAGCAACTTGAACCTAATAAGTTGACAAAACTTATGAAGAACTTATCATATGTTTGTTATATGATGTTAGTATGTTGAATATAGTATGAGAACATTGATTGATGGACTTAAGTTCATAGTATATCATAAGCATTAGAATATTTAGTTCATAAGTTAAATAAGACATTGACTTATGAGAATAAGTCAAAACCTAATTTGAGAATAAAGTTGGTGTAATAAGTAACTTGTAATATTCATATGTTGGTTAAGATTCATTTGGAATCATTAGGAATGTAGTTTTGCCGGAATTCACACGATTAGACGATAATCGTCAAATTCTCGAAATAGAAGTCGTATTTTGTGTTTGAAGTCAGAAACATTGGTTTTCAATGGAGATAAGTCATATTTGGCATTATGGAGTTGCGAACTCGAAAATGACCAAATTCTGACTTAGAACGAAGAAACGAGCGTTGAACATTCACAGACGTTTATCGTTTTCATTAAAAATGAACTAATAGGTGAAATTTTAGTAAACGAAGTCAAATAGATTAAATTCTTGAATGAATGCATAAAGTATGTAATTTGTGAATCGTAGGCTTTTAAACGAGCCAATTCGGACTTATAACGAAGAAGTTATGCGTCCGGGAGTTTCGCCGAATTTACAAAAGTTGTAAACTTTCTAAGGCACAGAATTGGCACCGCGGCGCCAACCCAAGGCCAAATGAGTGGCGCTGCAGTGCCGATATAGTGTCTGAGCACACTGCTAAATCATGCCGCAGCGTGATATGAAGAGTTAAGTTTGGCACCGCAGCCGCCCGGCCCGGATGTTAGAATCTCGCTAACTTTCAAGCATTCTTGAAGTTGAAGAAAGCAATGGGTGAAATAAACTGAACCCTAGGAAGTGGACAGTAAAGAATGATTATAGATATAGAATGAAAGAGAACCCATTAGTATTGAACTAAGGTGTTAGCATAAAATTGTTAAGGCATTGTTAGACACCTAATTGTATTATGATTAAGAGTTATTAATCAATTGAAAGTAAGCGTAATGTAAATGATGTAATGAAAAGCCGGAAACATAATAACAGATCTAAGTCAGGACTTAGATTGAGATGAAGGGTAAGATATAATAGTATACATATTTGATGATATATGATCTAATGTGGTACATTATATGATCATGTATTGTAGAGACTTAGAGACCTAAAGTGTACGTATGATAATCAGTAAGCAGACGCTGAAGGCAAGTATTCTAACCCTTGTTCTAGTACAGTCTAGACAAGCTTTGTAATTCATGTATTCTTTCGCATGAAGTCTTGAATGATGAAGTCAAAGCCAATTCTTTCGGCTAGACATAAATTATGATTCTGTTAAGCATGATTAATGTTTATCGAGTTATATTGGTGTGGTTTTCAATCGAAGACCGAGTATGCTAAAAATGTTTTTGTCGTTTAACGACAGGCACGTGAGGTTGCCACAACTTAAACGTATACACGTTTAATAAATGTATTGTTGATCAACATAGAGTACTATGGGCTGATCACCCAGAAGTGCTCGTAAGCTATGCCGGACTTACGGACTTAGTGCCAGGTTGTCCTTTTCAAAAGAAATTATGAACTGCTCATAGTCTTGAGCCTTAGTTGATATTTTACTGAATATTGTTGTTGAAAATGTTTTGAATGAAAAGAAGTGCTATTTTGAGTTATCGATAGTACTTCATAACTATTGTTCAGTTACTGAAGATATATGAATTCTATGTTTCAAGCATGTTGTTTATTAGAATTGTAGTACTTGCTGAGCTAGTCATGCTCACTCTTGCTTGAATCATATGAACACAGCAAAGATCGAGCGGACCGAAGGCTCAAGCAAAGATAAGGGCAAGGCGAAGACAAACCCTTAGATTACTTATGTAATAGAATAGTTGAATGTCTGTAATATATTGAATATTATGACAAGAACAAATGAATGGGTTATAAAGAACCTGGGAAATGTAATATTATTTTGAATATATAGAAGATATATTAGTTCTTTTGAGACTTTTCAGTTGAATGAATGTATAAATGGTAGTACCGTGTAGCACCATCTGTCTGGTTGGAAGATACCCGAATTTAGGGGCATCACAGGTTGGTATCAAAGCATTAGGTTATAAAACTTAAGGGGGGATTAAAAACCCTAAGTCATAACCTTAAGAGGAGTCAATGAAGTACAAGCAGAAAATAACTTTATAAAAATGCATTATGATTATGTTATGTTTTTTTATTATTCTACTGACGTGTACTAATCAAGTTAATTGTTTAGTGTAAATGTCAGGAATAAATGGAATGCTTATAAATGGTCAAACCATTAGCAAAGAGTCGGTGAACCAAGTAGAGGTTATACCGAACCCTATAGCAGCAGATCCAGATGTAGTGATTATTGAGTCTGAAGACTCGGATGAAGCTGACTACATGTCAGTATTTGATGGGATGATAGAATAAGAAGTAGAGACAATGTCCTTTAATCCGGTGACAATAGCAGCGGAGATAGCTCCTGGGGGGTCAATGATGTCTCTGTGTATGTCAGTGTTGGATAGAAATATCCATTATTGTCAGGAGGTCAAGGAGCTGAAGGCAAAGGTCCAAATGGTTATACAGGATAAGACTGATGTCGAGTCCATGTGGGAGCAGGAACATGACAAGAGGATTTTGGCTAAGGACAAAGTCCACGAGTTAAAGCATGAGGTCTTGGAGCTCAAGGAGGAGCTAAAGACCAAGGTGCATAAGATAGGGATAATGTCCTATATCTATAGGAGTTCTCATACAGATTTCTAGCAGTAGGTAGCTGGATATCCTGTAGAGGTGGGGCAAACACGACATAATATTAGCCATAATATCATTGCCTATCTTGCCAAGGCAGATTTCGAGAATGCCTTAAGGCAGATGAAGATTTGTGGTAGCTAGAGTAGTATATAAATATTTTGTAATTAGTAGTGACGTAAAGCCCTTTTTGTATAGTAAAGGGTAGTCTTTTATAAATCCCAATTTTTGGAAAGTAATAGCGGGAAAGTAATGTAAGCAGCTTAGGTTGTGTATGTAACTGATGTAGTATTATACTATGAAGAATGAATATAAGACCTTTTTATGAAAAGCAATGAGTTATGGATGTTGGAGTTATTGTTTAATATTAAATGATAACTAATAAAGAAAGAAATAATAACGAAATGTGTTTATTGTATCAGCAAAATGCCGCCAAGAAGAGTGCAATGTAATCAAGGTGCTATCGTGAATCAACTGGAGGGAGGTCTGGTTAACCCGATACAGGAGTTTGTTAATTTATTAACAGCTGCCTTTAATAGAATAGGGGCTAATATCCCCGTAAATCTAGGAGTAGCACGAGCTACTACCTTTAAGGATTTCAAGAGTGTGGGTCCGCAGAAGTTCAAAGGAACTATGGACCCTATTGAAGCCCAAACATGGGTTAAGGAAATAGAGAAGGCATTTGTGATAGCAAATGTCGACGTGGCCCAAAAGGTTGCCTTTGCGACCTATATGATAAAGGGAGAGGCCAACTTTTGGTGGGAAGCCAATCAGGCTAGGGTTGGAATAGCGAATCTAACGTGGGACAGGTTCAAGGAGATATTCTTCGAGAACTACTTTCCCACAAGCATGCAGGGAAGGATGGAGATGTCGTTTCTAGAGTTGAAACAAGGGGATATGACAGTTCCCCAATATGCCGCCAAGTTTAATGAACTGGCAAGGTTCGCTCCACATCAAGTGGATACTGAGGTGAGGAAGGCACGACGGTTCGAGCAGGGCTTGAAACCCTAGCTCTATAATCATATTTCAGTGTTCCAAAGTACTTCTTTTGGAACCATTTTAGAGAAGGCGATAATCGCCGAGGGTGGTAGTGAGGCTCTGAGTCAATACCACAAAGACAAGAAGAGTAAGGGTAAAGTAGACGGGGGAGTAAAGATTGAGGGAGCCAGCGGTAGTGGCGAGGGTCAGAAGAGGAAGGAATTTAGCTCTGGGAATACCAGAGTGCAGCAAGGAGACCCGAAGAAAAGAGTGAAGGCCTGCAAGACTTGTGGGAGGACTCACTTAGGAGTCTGTCTCAAGGGGAAGGTCATATGTTACAATTGTGGACAGGAGGGGCACATTGCGCCTAATTTTCCGAGTCCAAAGAAGAATCACGGATGCTTTGTGTGTGGGTCAACTGACCACATGGCAAAGAACTGCCCGAAGAAGGGGACGGACGGGAACTGGGTCGCTAATAGCGGTAAGTTAGCTATTGGTGGACCAGCACAGCTGGGTAGGCCGATGGGTCGTGCCTTTAACATGACAGTCCAAGATGCAGTTGCATCAGGGGACGTCGTCGCAAGTATTATTCTGATTAACGACATAAATGCTTACGTGCTGTTTGATTCGGGTGCTACTTGTTCGTTTATAGCATGCGATTTTGCTGGACGATTAGGATTACTTCCCGAAAAGTTGCCTATACCTTTAAATATTAAGGTAGCGAACGAAGAAATAATTCTTATTGAAGATGTTCATAGGAGTTTTTGCGTAGATATACGGGATTGTAAACTATCGGTAGATTTGTTACCGATAAAGTTAGGAGAATTCGATGTAATTCTTGGAATGGATTGGTTAGTGAATCATGGGCCAATTATAGATTGTCAAAAGAAATATGTGAACATTAAGACGTTAACACAACCTCGGGTAGTATTTTACGGGAATAGATCACCGGGATGTTCGTGTTGTCTAACCATGACACAAACTAGGAAATTATTGAGGAAAGGATGCGTAGGCTATCTGTGTTATGTTGTTGATACCCAGAGAGTTGTAGCAACCATGGAACAAATACCTATAGTTAGAGAATTCACTGATGTATTTCCGAGTGAATTGCTGGGTCTTCCGCCGGATAGGGAGACAGAGTTTGTGATAGACATCGTGCCAGGAGCGACACCAGTTTCCAGGGCACCGTATCGTATGGCGCCAGTGGAGATGAAGGAGTTGATGGTGCAGTTACAAGAACTGTTGGATATGAAGTACATTCAGCTGAGTATTTCGCCGTGGGGAGCACCGGTACTGTTTGTTAAGAAGAAGGACGGATTGTTAAGACTGTGTATCGACTATCGAGAGTTGAACAAGTTAACGATAAAGAATAAATACCCATTGCCCAGGATTGATGATCTTTTTCATCAGTTGAAAGGGGCTTAGTATTTTTCTAAAATAGATCTAAGAACGGGTATCATTAGTTGAAGGTTAGGAAGGAGGATGTACCAAAGACAACATTCAGGACTCGTTATGGTCATTACGAAGTTTACGGTGATGTCGTTTGGGTTGACAAATGCACCAACTGCATTTATGGATATGATGAACAGAGTGTTCAAACAATATTTGGACAAGTTCGTCGTAGTGTTTATAGATGATATTCTAGTCTATTCTAAGACGCCAGAAGATCTTGCTGAACACCTTAGATTAGTGTTAGAGACACTAAGAAAGGAGAAGTTGTATGCGAAATTCACTAAGTGTCAATTTTGGTTAGAGAAGGTACAATTTTTAGGTCATGTCATTGACCATGAGGGAATTTCAGTAGATCCAGCGAAGGTGGAAGCCCTGATGAATTGGGAACAACCGAAAACGCCGACTGAGGTGCGGAGTTTCCTAGGGTTAACGGGTTACTATCGAAGATTCATCCAGGATTTTTTGATGATAGCTACTCCGTTGACTAACTTAACAAGGAGGACGGTGAAATATGCTTGGACTAACAAGTGCGAGGACAGTTTCCAAGAACTAAAGAAGAGGTTGAGTGAAGCGCCTATTTTGTCATTACCCGATGACACATGAAATTTTGTAGTTTATAGTGATGCTTCACATAAAGGACTTGGTTGCGTGCTCATGTAGCATGACAAGGTCATTGCGTATGCATCTAGGCAGTTGAAGGATTATGAGAAAGTTTACCCTACTCATGATCTGGAACTAGCCGCAGTAGTTTTTGCTCTAAAGATATGGAGACATTATCTTTATGGAGAAAAATATGAGATATACACGGACCACAAGAGTCTAAAATATATCTTCACACAAAAGGAGTTGAATATGAGGCAGAGGAGATGGCTGGAGTTGATAAAGGATTACGACTGTGAAATCCTGTATCACCCGGGAAAAGCCAATGTAGTTGTCGATGCCTTAAGTAGGAAAGGTCAGGAAAAGTTATCTTTGTTAACAGCTCAAACTGAGTTAATAACAAAGATAGCTAGGATGGAGTTGGAAGTGAAGGAGGACAAATACTGTTTGCAACAGAGATGCAATCTACCATCATAGAGAGAGTTAAGGAGGTGCAACTCAAAATGGATGAGTGTGACCGGATGAAGGAGCGGTTGGCCAAGGAAAAAGATAGTAAGTATAGTCTTGATAATGAGGGATTATTCAGATTTGAAGGAAGAATTTGGGTTTCGAATGAGATAGAATTAAAGGAGCAGATATTGCAAGAGGCTCATAATTCGAGGTTTTCGATTCATCCTGGTAGCACTAAGATGTATCAAGACCTTTGACAAAGTTTTGGGTGGTCAAAAATGAAGAGAGAGATAGCAGAGTACGTGAGTAGGTGCTTAACTTGTCAAAAAGTTAAGTCCGAACATCAACGACCCAGCGGCTTATTACAGTCATTAGAAATCCCAGAGTGGAAGTGGAAAAATATCACGATGGATTTTGTGGTTGGACTTCCAACTACAACAAAGGGGTATGATGTGATTTGGGTAATAGTGGATCGATTGACAAAATCAGCTCACTTTTTTTCAATTAGGGTCAAGTATAACTTAGACCAGTTAGCTAGACTCTATATTAAGGAAATAATCTCTAGACATGGAGTACCAGTATCGATTGTGTCAGATTGTGATCCACGATTCATATCGAACTTTTGGAGGAGTCTACAAGAGTAGTTAGGGACACAGTTCAAGCTGAGTACGGCGTATCATCCATAAACGGATGGACAGAGCGAGAGGACAATTCAGACGTTAGAATATATGTTAAGATCTTGCGTCATGGATTTCAAGGGTAGCTGGGATGATCATCTACCATTAGTGGAGTTTGTGTATAACAATAGTTATCATGCAATCATAGGTATGCCGCCTTATGAAGCTTTGTATGGGAAGAAATGCAGAACACCACTGTATTGGGATGAGGTAGGAGAACACCGAATGTTGGGACCAGAATTAGTGTAACAGACAGCAGATATTGTCAAGATAATACAAATGCGTCTTCTAGCAGCTCAAGACAGACAGAAGAAGTTTACAGATCCGCATAGAGAGAATCGAGAGTTTGAAGTAGGTTCGTACGTATTCCTAAAAGTATCTCCCTAGAAAGGAAAGATACGTTTTGGGAAGAAGGGAAAGTTAAATCCGAGGTTCATAGGACCTTTTGAGGTATTAAAATGGGTGGGTGAGGTAGCTTATATGATAGCATTACCTCCAGACCTAGAACGAATACATAATGTATTTCACATATCCATGTTACGTCCTTATAAGCCGAATTATAAGCATGTGATAGAATATGAGCCTATTCATATCAAGAAGGACTTAACGTATGAGGAAACGCCGATTCAAATTGTTAATAGAAAAGAACAAGTTCAACGGAATAAAGTTATACATTCTGTAAAGGTGATATGGAAGAACCACGATGCAGAAGAAGCAACGTGGGAGTTAGAAGAAATGATGAAAAAGAATTATCCTCATTTATTTGTGTAATATTTTTTTTTATATAACGAGATTCTGGGGACAGAATCCTTATAAGGGGGAGAGAGTGTAACGCCCCAGAAAATCGAACCTTTGTAAATACTTTTAATAATGAATAAAATAATATTATTTATTATTATTCTGTGTTGATTAAATGAATGTCGTTCTAAAACCTAGAAACGTCAGAAAGTCGAAGCATTTTAACTACGTGAATGAATTAAAGTGTTTGAATTTCTAAGACGAAAATAAAAGCTTTCCGAGAAATTTTCCAAAAAACGCTATTCATTGATTTCTGCTCGGGAATTGTTTTTGAACTTCTGAGAAATACGTAACGTTATAATATCAAGGTAATATCGATTATGTAATAATAATCTAAGTATGGAAAACGTAATATTTCGCATGTGGACCTAATTTGGGAACGATAGATTTATTAAGCGTTAAGGAAAGGAAGTTGTAATCGTATGATATGTATGCATTGTACGAAGTAATGAACGTAAGTATAATATGACGTATTATACTATTATGTATGAAGAATGAAATAACGTATATTACGAATTAATATACGAGTTAGCATACAAGAATTATACGTGGTGTATATATGTTAAGTTGTTTAATTAAAAGTAATGGACTTGTAGGATTATTAGCCTAATGGGAGGAGTCCAATAGAGTGTGATACTCAAGCCTAAGTGTTTGATAAATCATAAGTCCAATCTATTGAGGTATAAGCCCAACAAGGAATTAGCTAGGATAATTAACAAAGCCTAATGAGTTGGACATGATCCATGGGGCAAACCAAGTGAGAAATGGGTAGACTTGATAGGCAAACAAATTGTGTGGTGACCAAGTGATGTGCTAGACAAGAAAGGAATAGTAAGGAGGTGGCGGTTGAGGAGGTTAGTTGAGGAGGTGGATTAAAGGAGGTGGATGGCTTTGTAACGCCCCAGAAAATCGAACATTTTGTAAATACTTTTAATAATGAATAAAATAATAATATTTATTATTATTATGTGTTAGTAAGATGAATGTCGTTTTATAACCTAGAAACGTCGAGAAGTTGTAGTATTTTAACTACGCGGGAGAATTAAAGTGTTTGAATTTCTAAAACGAAAATAAAAGTTTTCCGAGAAATTTTCTGAAAAACACTATTCATTGAATTCTGCTCGGGAATTATTTTTGAACTTCCGAGAAATACGTAACGTTGTAATATCAAGGTGATATTGATTATGTAATAATAACCTAACTACGGAAAACGTAATATTTTGCATGCGGACTTAATTTGGGAACGTTAGGTTTATTAAGCGTTAAGGAAAGAAAGTTGTAATCGTATGATGCGTATGCATTATACGAGGCAATGAACGTAAGTATAATACGATGTATTATACTATTGTGTATGGAGAATGACATAATGTATATTACAAATAAATATACGAGCTAGCATACAAGAATTATACATGGTGTATATATATTAAGTTGTTAATTAAATGTAATGAACTTGTAGGATTATTAGCTTCATGATAGAAGTCCAATAGAATGTGATACTCAAGACCAATTGTTTGATAAATCATAAGTCCAATCTATTGTAGTATAAGCCCAACAAGAAATTTGCTAGATTAATTAGCAAGCCCAATGTGATTAAGCTATTATCCATGGAGCAAATCATGTAATGTGGGTAGACTTGATGGGAAAACATTTTAAGTGGTAATCAAGTGTTGTGCTGAGCAAGAAAGGAAAGTGGGTAGCAAGTTTACTTGGTTACTAGGTTATGAATAGTAAGGAGGTGGAATTGATGAGGTTAACTAAGGAGGTGGGATGGCCTAAATGTCCATAATGCTCTAACTTAGGATTGCCTATAAATAGAGAAACCTCACTTCATTTGTTGTTTGATAAAATTTCTCTCAACTCCTCTCAAGATAAGCAACTTAATTATTAGAGAGAATAAGCCACATAAGCACTTATAAGTCATTTCAACCTTTGCTATATTTTCCAAAGTGAAGTGAAGTAATAGTCTTCAAGGGTAAGACTCATGTCTATTATCTTTATCTCTTCTATGATAGGATTGATAGAGAAGTGAGAATGTTTGATAATAACATGTAATAAGTCATTGATAAATGAACTTAAGCTTAATAAGTGGAATAACCAACTTCAACCTAAATAAGTTGATAAACTTGTGAGGAACTTATCATATGTTTGTTATATGATGTTAGTATGTTTAATATAGTATGAGAACATTGATTGATAGACTTAAGTTTATAGTATGTCATAAGCATGAGAATTTGTAGTTCATAAGTTAAATAAGTCATTGACTTATGAGAATAAGTCAAAACCTACTTTGATAATAAGTTGGTGTAATAAGTAACATGAAATGTTCATGTGTTGGTTAAAATCCATTTAGAACGTTTGGTATTGAAGCTTTGCCGAATTCACACGATTAGACGATAATCGTCGAATTCGTGAAATTCTCAGAATGGCAGTCGTATTTTGTGTTTGAAGTCGGAAACGTTGGTTTTCTATGGAGACAAGTCATATTTGGCATTATAGAGTTGTGGACTTGAAAATGACCGAATTCTGACTTAGAACGTAGAAACGAACATTGAACATTCACGAACGTTTATCGTTTTTGTTAAAAATGAACTAATAGGTGAAATTTTAGCAAACGAAGTCAAATAGATTAAATTCTTGCATGAACGCATAGAGTACATAAATTGTGAACCGTAGGCTTTTAAATGAGCCAATTCGGACTTAGAACGAAGAAGTTATGCGTCCGGGAGTTTTGCTGAATTTACAAAAGCTGCAAATTTTCTAAGGCACAGAGTTGGTGCCGCGACGCCAACCCAAGGCCAAATGAGTGGGGCCGCAACGCCGATCTGATGTCTCGAGCACATTTGCTAAATTAACCATGACACGAGATGAAGAGTTAAGTTTGGCCGCAGCCGCCAGCCTCGATGCTAGGTAATCGCTAACTCTTGCTAACATAAAATGAAAGTTGAGGAGCAATGGGTGGCGCCGCATCGCCAACCCTAGGAAGTGGATAGTAAAGAATGATTACAGATATAGAATGAAAGAGAACCTATTAGTATTAAACTAAGGTATTATCATAACATTGTTAAGGCATTATTAAACACTTAATGTATGTTAATATAAGGTTAATAATCAATTGAAAGTAAGCATAATGTGAACGATGTAATGAAAAGTCGGAAACCATAATAACATATCTAAGTCAGGATTTAGATTAAGATGAAGGGTAAGATATAATAATATACCTACTTGATTATATAAGACCTAATGTGGTACATTATATGATCATGTATTGTAGAAACTTAGAGACTTAAAGTGTACATGTGATAATCAATAAGTAGACGCTGAAGGAAAGTATTCTAACCCTTGTTCCAGTTCAGTCTAGACAAGTTGTGTAATTCATGTATTTTTTTTCACATGAAGTTTTTAACAATGAAGTCTAAAGCCAATTCTTTCGGCTAGACTTATATTATGATTATGTCAAGCATGATTAATGTTTACCGAGTTATATTGGTATGGTTTTTAATCGATGAACGAGTGTGCTAAAATGTTTTCGTCGTTTAACGACAGGCACGTGAGGTTGCCATAACTTAAATGTATACACGTTTAATGAATGTAGTGTTGATCAACATAGAGTACTATGGGCTGATCACCCAGAAGTGCTCGTAAGCTATGCTGGACTTACGGACTTAGTGTCGGGTTATCCTTTTCAAAAGAAATTATGAACTACTCACAGTCTTGAGCCTTAGTTGATATTCTACTGAATATTGTTGTTGAAAACGTTTTGAATGAAAAGAAGTGCTATTTTGAGTTATCGATAGTACTTCATAACTATTGTTCAGTTACTGAAGATATATGAATTCTATGTTTCAAGAATGTTGTTTATTAGAATTGTAGTACTTGTTGAGCTAGTCATGCTCACTCTTGCTTGAACCATATGAACACAGCTAAGATCGAGCGGACAGAAGGCTCAGGCAAAGACAAGGGCAAACGAACCCTTAGATTACTTATGTAATAGAATAGTTGAATGTCTATAATATATTGAATATTATGACAAGAACAAACGAATGGGTTATAAAAAACCTGGGGGAATGTAATATTATTTCTAATATATAGAAGACATATTCGTTCTTTTGAGACTTTTCAATTGAATGTATGTGTGAATGGTAGTACCGTGTAGCACCATCTGTCAGGTTGGAAGATACCCGGATTTGGGGGCGTCACAGGTTGGTATCAAAGCATTAGGTTATAAAAATTAAGGGGGGATTTAAAAACCTTAAGTCATATCCTTAAAAGAAGTCAAAGAAGTTCGAGAAGAAAATAACCTTATAAAAATGCATTATGATTATGTTATGTGTTTTTATTATTCTACTGATGTGTACTAATCAACTTAATTATTTTGTGTAGATGTCAGGAGTAAACATAATGTATGTAGATGGTCAAGCCATTAGTGAAGAATCGGTGAACCAAGTAGAGGTTTTAACGAACCCCATAGCAGCAGATCCGGATGTAGTGATTATTGAGTCTAGAGACTCAGATGATGTTGACTACATGTCATTACTCGATGGGATGCTAGAGGAGGAAGTGGAGACAGTGTCCTTTAATCCAGTAGTTATAGCAGTGGAGATAGCTCCTGGAGGGTCGATGATGTCTCTGTTCATGTCAGTATTAGATAAAAATATTCATTACTGTTAGGAGGTCAAGGAGCTGAAGGCAGAGCTCCAAACTGTTATAGAGGATAAGACAGACGTGGAGTCCATGTGGGAGCAAGAACACGATGAGAGGATTTTGGCTAAGGACAAAGTCTATGAATTGAAGCATGAGGTTTTTGAGCTCAAGGAGGAGCTAAAGACCAACATGCAGAAGATAGAGAGAATGTCCTATATCCATAGGAGTTCTCATACGGATTTCTAACAGCAGGTAGCTGGCTATCCGATAGAGGCAGGGTAGATGCGACATACTATCAACCGTGATATTATTGCCGGTCTTGCCAAGGCAGATTTCGAGAATGCCTTAAGGCAGATGTAATCTAGTAGTAGCTAGAGTGGTTTAAATATGTAAATATTTTTGTATCTAGTAGTGACGTAAAATCCTCTTTTGTATAGAAAAGGGTAGTCTTTTGTAAATCCCAATTTTTGGAAAGCAATAGCGGGAAAGTAATATAATCAACTTAGGTTGTGTAATGTAACCGATGTAGTATTATACTACCAAGAATGAATACAAGCCTTTTTATTAAACAATCGAGCAATGGATGTTAAAGTTATTGTTTAATTTGGAATAATAACTAATTAATAATGAAAGAAATAATAACGCGATGTGTTGTTTGTTGTATCAGTAAAATGCCGCCAAGAAGAGTACAACGAAACCAAGGTGCTAACGTGAATCAGTAAGAGGGAGGTCCAGTAAACCCCATGCAGGAATTTGTTAATTTAATAACAGCCACATTTAATAGAACATGGGCTAATATCCCCGTAAACTCGGGAGTAGCACGAGCTACGACCTTTAAGGATTTCAAGAGCGTTGGTCCGCCAGAGTTCAAACGAACTACAGACCCTATTGAAGCCCAAACGTGGGTAAAGGAAATCGAGAAGGCATTTGTGATAGTAAATGTCGACGAGGCCTAGAAGGTTGCCTTTGCAACCTATATGATGAAGGGAGAGGCCAACTTTTGGTGGGAAGCTAATCAGGCTAGGGTTTGATAGCGAATCTGACGTGGGATAGGTTCAAGGAGATATTCTTCGAGAACTACTTTCCCACGAGCATGCAGGGAAGGATGGAGATGCGGTTTCTGGAGTTGAAACAAGGGGACATGACATTTCCCCAATACGCCGCAAAGTTTAATGAACTGGCAAGGTTCGCTCAACACCAAGTGGACACCGAGGTAAGGAAGGCGCGACGGTTTGAACAGGGCTTGAAACCCTGGCTCTATAACCGTGTGTCTGTGTTCCAGAGAACTACTTTTGGAACCCTTTTAGAGAAGGCGATAATCGCCGAGGGTGGTAGCGAGGCATTAAGCCAGTACCACAAAGAAAAGAAGAATAAGGGGATGATTAAAAGGGGGGGGGGTCAAAATAGAAGGAGTTAGTGGCATTGGTGAGAAGAGGAAGGTATTTAGCTTTGGGAATACCGGAGTGAAGTAGGGAGACCCGAAGAGAAGGATGGAGGCCTACAAGACCTATGGGAAGACTCACTTAGGAGTCTGTCTCAAGGGGAAGGCCGTCTGTTACAATTGTGGACAGGAGGGGCACATTGCGCCTAACTGTCCGAGTCCGAAGAACAATCATGGATGCTTTGTGTGTGGGTCAATTGACCACCTGGCAAAGAGCTGCCCAAAGAAGGGGATAGACGGGAACCGGGGCACTAATAGCGAAAAGTTAGCTATTGGGAGTCCAGCACAGCCGGGTAGGCAGATGGGTAGTACCTTTAATATGTCAGTCCAAGATGCAGTTGCATCGGGGGACGTCATCGCAGGTATTATTCCGATCAACGACATAAATGCTTATGTGATGTTTGATTCGGGTGCTACTTGTTTGTTCATAGCTTGTGATTTTGCTAAACGATTAGAATTACTTCCCGAAAAGTTGCCTATGCCTTTAAACATTAAGGTAGCAAAAGAAGAGATATTCCTATTGAAGATATTCATAGGAGCTGTTACGTAGACATACGAGGTTATAAATTATCAGTAGATTAAATACCGATAAAGTTAGGAGAATTTGACGTAATTCTTTGAATGGATTGGTTAGTATACCATGGGGAAATTATAGATTGTCAAAAGTAATGTGTGAATATTAGAACGTTAAAACAACCTCAGGTAGTATTTTATGGGAATAGATCACCGAAACGTTCGTGTTGTCTAACCATGACACAAAATAAGAAATTACTAAGGAAGGGATGTGTAGGTTACCTGTGCCATGTTGTTGATACCTAGAGAGTGGTAGCAACCATGGAACAAATACCTGTAGTGAGAGAATTCGCGGATGTATTTTCGAGTGAACTGTCGGGTATTCCGCCGGATATGGAGACCGAGTTAATCATAGATATTGTGCCAGGAGTGGCACCAGTTTCCAGGGCACCATATCGTATGGCGCTAGTAGAGATGAAGGAGTTGATGGTGCAATTACAAGAACTGTTGGACAGGAAGTACATTCAACCGAGTGTTTTGTCATGGGGAGCACCGGTACTGTTTGTTAAGAAGAAGGACGGATCATTAAGACTTTTTATCGACTACAGGGAGTTGAACAAGTTGACGATAAAGAATAAATACCCATTGCCCAGGATCGATGATCTCTTTGATCAGTTGAAAGGGGCTAAGTATTTTTTCTAAAATAGATTTAAGAATGGGGTATCACCAGTTGAAGGTTAGGAAGGAGGATGTACCAAAAACAACATTCAGGACTCGTTATGGTCATTACGAGTTTCTGGTGATGTCATCTGGGATGACAAATGCACCAGCTGCATTTATGGATATGATGAACAGAGTGTTCAAACAATATTTGGACAAGTTCGTAATGGTGTTTATCGATGATATTCTAGTCTACTCTAAGATGCCAGATGATCATGTTGAACAACTAAGATTAGTGTTGGAGACACTTAGGAAGGAGAAGTTGTATGCTAAGTTCACTAAGTGTGAATTTTGGTTAGAGAAGGTGCAGTTTTTAGGTCATGTGTAAGACCCCAACTTTTATGAATAAAGATGATTTTTCTATAATTATCATTTTTGAATATTATGGAATGAATTTGTTATAATGTTATAGTTGTGGGTAGTATTTATAAATTCTGCAAAGTATGCAAGTTGTTATATTATATTCGATTGGTGGGAGAATATTCATTTTAGCGAGGAATATTAAATGCAACACGCAATCATTGGTGGACCCCACAACGTAATTATTATCGGATTGAGAAAAGACAAAAATATATTTATGAAAATAACGGCGGAAGTTTTACTGCAGTTATCTTTGTTGAACTACTCAAGAGTAAAAGTAAAGTAATGTCGTGTGGTTGCACGGTAGCACACGTTATTGATTATTGATGCTTACGTGAGAAGTCACTCGGTTATACTCAATTATTGCTACAGTAATTGCTGCATCATATCTCTTATATTATTGATTCGATTATTGTCACAGTATCATCTTCATAATATATTATTTTATTAAATCAATAATTGAGACTGCAAAGTTATTCATATTATTAAATTACAATATTTACAATGTCTAGAAGTTCTGTCAAGGAGAGGTTTGGTCACCTAATTGTGCGCCAATAGGGAGAAATCCTAATTGGAAATCCCCCACTTTCCTAGGAACGACCTAGTTGATAAATATTGTGAGTTATAATATTAATGATGAATGTTATTAAAATTAAAGTTGTGCTCGAAGTTGAATTTGGAGAGCGAACGTGATATTTGAGTCCGGAACGATGAAATTAGTAAAAATAGACTATAAACACAAAATTTTTCGGATTTTACTATTTGGTCAAAAAGTCAACATTTCACTTTTTTGTGAAAAGTCAAACTTCAAAATTTAAAAATTTATATTTTTGATAAAAATAGTTTCATTGTATTGGAATTATTTGTGTTAGTGAAAATCGACATTTATTTCAATAATAATTGATGTTTGGAGGTTATATTAACCAATCGGGTATTTAACCGGATAAATGAGCAATTGATTGCTATTATTTCACATGATTATAACTATTTGTTCACATGTGTATACTATTGCTTCACATTCTTGTTACTATTAGGGGAGTTGGTGCAAGATTGACAATACTTGCATGACTAAGTTAAAAATAGAGGTATAGATGGAGGTACTATACTGTAATTCGTATTTTCACATGTCTAGAACTATTGATTCACATAATTTACTATTGAATCACATTATTTACTATTAGGGGAGGTGGTGCAAGTTTGATAATACTTGCATGACTAAATTAAAAATAAAAAAAAAGTTAGAGGTATTGTATTGTAATTTTTCGAGCCCCAAAACGTGCAATTATTGAAACTATATTTTTCTATAAATAGAAGCTCATTCTTCCTTCATTTCTCACCAATTCACTAAAGCTATAAAGCAATTATTATAGAGAAAAATTGTAGAGAGAAAATCTGTAGAATAAGAGAAGCCTGCTACCTCACTACTCCTATATCCAGTTTCTTTCAAAGGTAAGGGGTATTATTTCTTTCTTTCGTCTTCATGAAGAGAACTTCTGTTATTCCATTCTTTATTATTATGTTGGAATAACTTTTTATCTGAATCACCGCATACATCTTTGAAATTCTTCATTATTCCATTCTTTATTATTACATTGGAACAACTTTTGCATGCTTTACGTGGGACTGGTTCCGTCTTTATTATTACTGTTGGAATATCCCATGCATGCGTTTTCTGTGGGACACCTTAAAATCTTTATTATTACATTGGAATATCCACACTCATGCATTTCATGGGACATGGTTCCGCTCTTTATTATTACTGTTGGAATAACTCGCTGCAAGGCGGATCTCTACCGCATGCTTGTGATTTCTTTTGTTATTCCATTCCTTATTATACTCGGTTGGTTAAAGTTTTGACTTCTATACTCCATGAAATTAGTAGAATATCCTTGATATTTGCGCTTCATCCAAAGATTTTCATGGAAATATTCTTACGAGCATTCTTGAATTTTACTCTACAAAGAAGTATCATGTTGACAATTTGGATGTTATTAGTTCTGGATAAATTAATTAAGTGAACTTGTTTTATTGAATTCTTATATCATTGTCATCATCCTCATGTTTGTATTTTTTTGAAAGTCATCATGGCTTTTGTAGTGCATAGATGGACTTGGTATGATTATGACCGAGGATTATTCGGTATAATCATGACCGTAATGTTATAAATGATGTGATAAAAGTCCTCATTGGCCCGTAGTGCATTGATGGGCCGATTGTTGGCATGATCATGACCATTGATGAATACACGAATGTCCTTGGCCCGTGAGTGCGTGGATAATTGTGGTCGTGATACTAAAGAATATCTTTGGCCATAGTGCGGGGGGTGATTCGATGATGTGGATTATTTATTAAAATTTGAGTCCCAAATGATAAAAGTGATGAAAAACCTTTTAAATCATAAAAGATAGTAGATTTTATTCTCTACTTGACTCTTTTAATGGATTTCTTGTTCACTGCTGCAGCTTAAACTTGATGTATGTTGTATTTTATCGGTTTAACATTGTTGAAGACTAATGATAATTTATTATGCATTATCTTAGTCATAATATTTCTTCTTTGGGCTAGTTGAGCTCACCCTTTTGCTTTCATTGTTCTCTTGAAATGAGAGCGTGGCGGGGACTAGTCGGGGAACGGAGTGACGGTCCAGAGGGTAGCATTAGTAGTCCTCACTATTACATTAAATAGTGTGACAATAAATGTAATGAGGACTTATTACGAGAGTGGACAGTGCTTATGACATAGCGAGGTTAGGGACTATAAGGTAGAGGCCGATAAGCCGTAAGAAGTTTATTAGAAGAGACCAGAAAGATAACACGGATGTCTTACATCCATAAGAGTGCTCATATGGATTTTAAGATGAAGGTTTCTTGTCATCCCAGGAGTCAGGACAAACTTAACATACTATTAGTCGGGATACTGTAGTTAAGATTGCGAATGAGAAACACGAGGACGCTGTTATGCATTATTGGAAATGTAGAGTTATAAATACGTGTGTTGTGACGTAAAACCCTCTTTTGTATAAAAGGGTAGTCTTTTTGTAAATCCCAACATTTGAGAAGTTCAATTGCAGGATAGAAATGTAATAGCCTTGGGCTATCTAAGAAAATTGTACATAGTTTTGACTATGAAGAAGCATATTAATATAATGAAGTTTTATTTAATGTGCTTTGATGAGGTATGACGTATTAGTATGGAAGGATAACCAAGCAAGTAAATAGATAATAATGAAATTTTATTTATTTAATCAGAAAATGCTGCCAAGGAAAAGACAACGTAAATCAAGAAGCGGAATCACGTAATGAAAATCAAGGGGGGTCAAAACAACCCTATGCAAGAGTTCGTTAATTTATTAACGGCTACATTTAACTAAACCGGGGGTAGAGTACCTGCGGAACCTAGGTTAGCCAGAATGACTCCCTTTAAAGAATTTAAAAGTGTAGGTCTGCTGGAGTTCAAAGGAATGACGGACCCCAATAGAGGCCCAGACATGGGTAAAGGAAATAGAGAAGGCATTTGTTATTACAAACGTAGGTGAGGCACAAAAGACTTCTTTTGCGACTTACATGATAAAAGGGGAAGCCAACTTTTGGTGGGAGACTCACCAGGGTGGGGCTAGAATAGATGCGGTTACATGGGAACAATTCAAAAAGGTTTTCTTCGAGAATTATTTCCCTACAAGCATGTAAGGGAAGATGGAAATTACGTTCTTAGAACTTAAACTAGGAGACATGATGTTTCCCAATCTGGCAGATTCAATGAATTGGCAAAGTTTGCTCCACATCAAGTGGACCTTTGAGGAGAGAAAGGCTCGTGAGGTTTGAGCGGGGGGACTGAAACCCCAGCTCTATAGTAGGATTTCGGTGTTTCAAATTGTTTCCTATGGGACCATTCTGGAAAAGGTGATTATAGCAGAGGGTGGTAGTGAGGCGTTGACTCAATACCACAAAGAGAGGAAGAATAAGAGCAAGGGAGAGGGAGGAACTAAGGCAAAGAATTCCAGTGACAGTATGACAGAAAGAAATAATTTTAACTCCGGGGATACTGGAGTGGGACAAGGGGATCCTAAGTGTAAGATCGAAGTGTGTAAGACATGTGGAAAGACTCATCTAGAGTGCATGCAAAAATGGATTATAAGTATTTTTAAACATTACGGTAGAGAATGGGGAAATAACTTTAGTTAATTATATTCGTGGAAATGGCTTCATGAATAAGAAATGTAAGCAAGTATCGGTAGATAAGTACCGATAAAGTTGAGAGAATTTGAAGTAATTCTCGGTATGAATGAGTTGATTAACCATAGAACTTTAATAAATTGTTAGAATAAAAGTTTGAATCTTCGATTTTCTAAGTAACCCAAGGTAGTATTTTATCGAAATAAAATACTGCGACGCTCTTTTTGTCTAACGATGAAGCAAGTTAGGAGGATGTTAAGAAAAAGGATGAGTCGTTACGGTTGAGTATCGACTATCGTAATAGGAATAAGTTATCAACTAAGAATAAATACCCATGGCCCAGGATCGATGATCTATTTGATCAGTTGAAGAGGGCACAAAATTTTTCTAAAATAGATTTGCGTACGGGGTATAATCGGTTGAAAGTAAGAAAGAAGGAGGAGGAGCCTAAGATGACATTCAGAACTCGTTATAGTTATGACAAGTTTTTGGTTATGTCAATTGGGTGGACTAATGTACGGAAGTTAGATTTTTCATAAGAGGCGTTGAGCAAGTCGTGGGTAAATTGATAGATAGCCTTATGAGGTAGTATGATTAAAAGTACCATTAACATCATAGGTTGGTATTGTTGAAATGGGAAGTGAGAAAAAAAAAGTTTTCAGGAACTAAAAAGGGAAGATAAGTGAGGTACCTGTATTGTCTTTATCAGATAATACAGGAAATTTAGTAGTGTACCTCGATGTTTCGCATAGATGAAGAGATTGCGTGCTTATGTAGCATGGCAAGTTCATTAGGTATGTATCACACCAGTTAATGGATTATGAGAAGGTCTATCCTACTTATGATCTAGAATTAGCAGTAGTAGTTTTTGGAATTAAAAATTTGAAGATAGTATTTATATGGGGAGAAGTGTGAGATATACACGGACTCTAAGAGTTCCAAATATATCTTCACACGTAAGAGTGAATATGGAGTAGAGAAGGTGATTGACCGGATAAGAGGTTACGGCTGTGATATGTTATATCATACATGGAAGGTAAACGTAGAAGCCGACGCATTAAGTAGGAAGGGTAGGGAAAAGCTATTGATGTTAACGACTCAGAATGAGTTACTAACGGAGATGTCAAGAACGGAGTTAGAAGTTAAATTATGGAATGAAGAGGTAGAAATGTTATTCACAACGTAGACTCAATCCACGACAATGGAACGAGTTAATTAAATACCACTAGGTAACGAGGAGTGTAAGCGAGTGAAGAAAAAGATGCAGGATAAAGAGACGATCAAGTATTATCTCATTTTGAAGGAGGAATTTGAGTTTCAAATAATTCTAAGTTAAAATCCAATGAAAGGGTAATAACATAATGTGTCAATAAGTATTTGAACTTCCAACTCAGATTATTGATAGGAAGTGACAAGTCATGTGAGTTAAGATAACACCTTCGTTGAAGGTAAAATGAAAGAACCACAATGTCGAAGGAGCATTCTGGGAACTTGAGATTAAAGTAAAGGAAAGTGTTTCCTCAAATGGTGTATATATTATTAGTGTGATTCTGGGGACAGAATCCTTATAAGGGCGGAAGAGTGTAATGCCCCATAAATTTTGGATTTTTGAGAATTAAATTTTTATTTTGTGGATTAAATGAATTTAATTAATTATTTATGGGAGTAAGCTATTTGAGGGTCGTTCTATGACCTAGACATATCGGAACGTCGTAGTATTTTGGTTACGTGATAGAATTAATGTGTTTGAATTTTCAAGACGAAAATAAAAACTTTCCGAAAAATTTTCTGAAAAATACTATTCACACATTTCTGCTCGGGAATTATTTTTGAACTTCCGAGAAATACGTAATGATAGAATATCGAGGTGAGATGGAATATCTAATAATATTTCAGTTATGGCAAATGCAGTTTTTCACCTGCGGACTTAAAACCTAACGATTAGGGAAAATGAATTTCGAGAAGGAATTTAAATGCGTATAATGAATTAAAGCAAGGATTATATAATACGTAAGTATTATACGAGGTAATGGATATAAGTATAATACGAGGTATTATACGAGCATGTATGAATGATGGAATGTCGTATATTAAATAAGTATACGAGTTAGAATACGAGATTAATACATAAATTATATGTTATAAGGCTTTAAGCCAAATGTAATTGATTTGTTGAATTGTGTAGGAAATTGTAATGTCCAATTGGGATAATAAAAAAGCCCAATACGAATTAATGTTAAAGCCCAAAGAATTGTTAATGCAAGTCCAATGTATAAGTTAGGTTAATTAAACCTTAAGCCCAAAGTAAGAATCCAATGGATTAGGAAGATCCATGGGGTAACCCATGATTATATGGGTGAATTGGTGATCAAGAATTTTGTGTGATAAGCAAGTAGACTTAAGGGTTAAGCAAAGGATAAGTTAAGTAACTCAAAGGCTAAGTAAAAGTGCTTATGTGTGATGAACAAACAAAGTGCTTATATGTGATGATTAAGTAAACTTAATGGATAAGTGTTGTGATGGCCAAGTAATTAATTTGATGAGCAAGCAAAGGATAAGCTATGTGTTAAGCAAGTATACTTAAGAGCTAAGTAAGTGTTGTGGCCAAGTTTACTTAATGTCTAGGTAATGAATAGTAAGGAGGTGATTAAGGAGGTGGGTTGGATTAATGACCATTATGCCCTAACTTAGGAAGTCCTATAAATAGCAAGCTTGGATTTCATTTTGGTGGTTGTTCATTTCATCCAACAAGTTAAGAGCTTATTGGTTAGAGAGAAAAAGCTACAAAAGCTAGAATAAGTTAGTCTTTGAGAATTCAAGAAGCAAAAAGGAGATTAAAGATTAACCAAGTGATTATCAAAGGTAAGAACTTAAACCATAAATCTCTTTCTCTTCCATTATTAGAGAGGTGGGTAGTGGTAGAACATGTATACTAAGGAATGATAGGAATGATTAATCAATGGACTTAAGTCGTATAAGTCATGAATAAGTAATTCAAACTTAATTAAGTTATGAATTTATGAAGAGTTTATATGAACTACTCATATGTGTAATTTAATAAGATTGTATGATAATAAGAAGTAAGAATGGTGGTTAAAAGACTTAATCTATAATAAGTCATGAGGAAGGAAGTCATAAGTAGTTTATACTTTTATAAGTTATAAACTCACAAGGAACAAGTAATAGCTTATCATGTTTATAAGTTAATGAAATATGTATGTCAAGATGTTAGTATAATGGATTGAATTCATTTGAAACATTGAACAAATCATAAGAAATGAAGTTAAGGTGGAATTCACGAGTTTGGACGATAATCGTCGAATTCGTGAAAATCTCGGAATTGAAGTCAAATTTTGATATTGAGCTTGGAAACATTGGTTTTCAATGGAGACAAGTAATATTTGGCATTATAGAGTTATGGACTCAAAAATGACCGAATCCGGACTTAGAACGAAGAAACGAGCGTTGAACATTCACGAACGTTTATCGTTTTCGTTAAAATGAACTAATAGGTGAATTTTTAGCAAACTAAGTCAAATAGATAAAATTCTTGCATGAACGCATAGAGTACGTAATTTGTGAACCGTAGGCTTTTGAACGAGCCAATTTGGACTTATAACGAAGAAGTTATGCGTCCAGGAAGTTCACAAAATTTCAAAAGTCAGAAAATTTTCTAAGGCCTGAGAGTTGGCCATGGCTATTTAACCCAAGGCTAAATAGTGGCATCGCAGTGCCAAGCACAGTGTCATCACCTACTGCTAACTCGCACCGTGGCATGAGATAAAGAGCTAAGAATGGCGCCGCGGTGCTAGTCCCAGAGTTTTGACAGACAAGAATGTTTACAAGTATAGAAAGAAAGATAACTCATTAGTAATGAAATAAGGTGTTAATATAACATTGTTAAGGCATTGTTAAACACTTAATGTATGATGATTAAAGGTTAATAATCAATTAAAGATGAACGTAATGAGAACAATGTAATGTGCTTTAAAGCCAATTGAAAATTTGTTGACCAAGTTGATTATGAATCCAATGGTTTGCAATACCAAAGATGGATTATGTAATTACTTAATGAACATGATAAGACCTTTCCTAAATCACTATTATAGTGATGACTTTAGGAATTTAATGTTGTTTAATGAGTAGTTAAACGACGAACGTAAAGTATAGAGAATGTGAACAATATTCAATAATGATAAGGCCTATAACGTTAAGAGTTACAACTAAAAGTTGTTAAGTAATACGTGAACATAAACAGAATGCAATAAATTGTACTTAATAAATGACGATCGAGTTTTGATTAACGTATGGATGTTAGTAAGCCGTGAGGAAGGATGATTAACTCGAAACGAGTTGGATTAATGAAGTAAATCTACATAATACATAGAAGAGAAAGAAGTTGGTAATGTAAAATATAATGGCAAGCCGGAACCAATAGTAACAAATCTAATATATGATTAGATTGAGAAGAAGGGTAAGATTCATTAGGAACTATTTATGTTCATTCATGACCTAATGTGGTATGTTATGTGGTTATGTATTGTAGAGACCGTAAAGACTGAAAGGAAAAGTTATTTTTACTTAAATGCTTGTCTAACCTTCGTGTTAGCCAAGTTTTCTGTGATTCATGTTATAAGATGCATGAATGATTTTAAAGAAAGGGTCGATGCCAGTTTTGACACGGCTAGACTAATCTTGAAGATTGATTGATTTATTTACAAGTCTTTCAATATAGAATTGCTAACGCTATCCTACACCAATTGTTTGGTACGGATTTAAGGTAAGCCTGAGTATGAATAAACAAATGTATTTTCATCGATTATTCGATGGGCACGCGAGGTTGCCAAAACTTAAACGTAAACACGTTTAAAGAATGTAGCATTGATCAACATAGAGTACTATGGGATGATCACCCAGAAGTGCTCATAAGATATGCCGGACTTACGGACTTAGTGTCAGGTTGTCCTTTTCAAAGAAAATATGAAATGCTCATGGTCTTGAGCCAGAATTGATGTTTTACTAAATATTGTTATTGTAAAACATTTTGAAGGAAAAGAAATGTTATTTTGAATTATTGATAGTACTTCTTAACTATTATCCAGTTATTGAAGATATACGATTCCTATGTTTCAAGCATGTTATTTAAAAGAAATTGTTGTACTTGCTGAGCTTGTTATGCTCACTCTTGCTTGAACCATATGAATGCAGATTAGGGGCCAATGAAATGAGGGATCCGACAAGAACGAGAGAGAAGACAATTTGAATGATTAGTTTACCTTGTAATAAACTAGTAAGTTGTATATATTATAGAATGATGAATAAAGAATGTAATGGTTTTAGAACCTGGGGACGGGATGTAATATTATTAATGTAATAAGAATGTCGTTGATACACACATTTTGATGTCATTTCAATAGAATGAATGTACAGTTATGAGTACCGTGTAGCACCATCTGTCAGGTTGGAAGATAACCGGATTTGGGGGCGTCACAGTGGATATTGTCTAGAAGACAATATTTGCATTAAAACTCACAGCTCTTTTGTTGTATATTAAAGATTATATTTGTATTCTATACCATGTATTTGGCGACTCAAGATAGGTGATGTATACCTATTTTGGGGGCATCACAGTTGGTATCAAAGCTTAGGGATATGATCCCTGGCTAAGATGTGAGACAAGAACTAGGAGGGAGAGGCGGGAATTCCTTACATTAGTATGACCTACCTAAGTTTATTTGGTATTTAATTGGTCTCACGAGACAATAGGGATAATATGTGATATGTTAATTAACCCTTGTTTTGTGGCGATATTTGAAAATGGCATTCGAGAATGTTGAGAACATCAATGGAGTACAGGAGACCATTGAGTCTCCACAGATCAATAACCAGGACAATGTGCATCAGGAAGGCGACAATCCTCATACAAACAACAACACCGGCCAAATGATGAATGATGGAATGTTACGAGGCTTCATGCAATTCATGCAACATCAGTGAGAGCGGCTCTCTGTCAAAATGCGGTGGAAACACTTGGCAACTCTCGGACGATCCACCGCTAAAACGATTCAAGGAGCTGGGACCAATGGAGTTTTGGAGAGCCAAAACCTCTTAAAGGCGAGACATGGATAAAACAGATCAACAAGATATTTGATATCTTGGGTTACTCCGAGGAGCAAAAGGTTCCCTTCGCCACCTTCATGTTGCGGGTAGAGGCAGATTACTGGTGGAAATCTGTAAAGCGTATCCAACCTGCCACACTAAAGATGTCTTGGGAGAAGTTTCAAGAACTGTTCAACGACAAGTACTTTCCCGAAAGTATTCGTCATATGAAAGAGGTAGAGTTCATTAAACTGGAGCAAAACAACATGACCGTGTCGTAGTACGAAGCCAAGTTTGCCGAGCTATCCCAGTTTGCGTCCCATTTGGTTGATAATGAGGAGAGAATGAAGCGAATGTTTCTAAGAGGTTTGAAACCTGAGATATGTCAATATCTTATCTCTCATAAACTGTGTTTGTATTCAGACGTTGTTAATAGGGCTCAGTTATTAGAACGCGATAGCGAGTCAACCCAACCAATAGAGAGCAGCCAACAAAATGATAATACCAGTGAGAGCAGTCATCGAAGCGGTGACAACAAGCGTGGAGGGATCAGCATACTGGAAATGGTAACCACATTGGTGGTAATCAGGGCCAAAACAATAAGAATGGACATTTCAAGAAGAGGAGATTCAACAATGATGGAAAGACATCAGCACCATCACCTGTTGTGAAGGAAGGAGAATGACCACCTATTATATGCTTCAAATGTGGAGGGGAGGGACACATTAGTCCAAACTGCGCAATGTCGTCCAAAGCATGTTATAATTGTGGAAGAGAAGGTCACCTAACCCAATTTTGTCGTTCATCAAAGACAAGTTCAGCTAGGATAGAGGCACCAAAGGCCGTCCTAGAAAAGTCAAAGTCGGTAGTGCAAGGGAGAGCGTTTGTTGTGACCTCCCAGAAAGCAAGGAACCCGAACGAGGTCATCACGGGTAAGCTTATCATAAACTCTAGCGAAGTCTATAACTTATTTGATACCGGTTCTACCCATTCTTTTATTTCTCCTACTTGCGCTCAACGTTTAAATTTGACTCCGGAGAAATTGGACTTTGAGTTATCTGTTGAAACTCCATTGGGAGAAACCTTCATTACATCCACTGTTTATAAGTCTTGTTTAGTTCAAATCGGTACCCTCACATTACCTGTCGATCTTATTTCATTGAAAATACTTGCATTTGACGTGATTCTAAGGATTGATTGGTTAACTACTCATCATGCAAAAATTGATTATTTTCGTAAGATTGTTAGCTTTCATATTCCTAACAAACCTATTATGTGAATTCAAGCAACCAAACCATTAAAATCAATCACGATCATCTCAAGCCATAAAGCTATTCATTTATTGAAAAACGGATGTCAAGCTTTCTTAGCTCATGTCACGGATCTAAATAAAAATACATCAGTTTTGAATGATATTTCTATTGTTAATGAGTTTCCTGACGTATTCCCTGAAGAACTTCCTGGCCTACCCGCAGAGCGTGAAATTGAATTTGTATCGACCTTGAACTCGATATAAAACCTATTTCTAAAGCCCCATATCGAATGGCTCCTATTGAATTTTAGGAGTTAAAGACCCAACTACAGGAATTGTTAGACATCGGTTTCATTTGTCCTAGTACGTCTCCTTGGGGTGCTCCTATTCTATTCGTGAAAAAGGAAGATGGGAGTATGCGACTTTGTATTGATTATCGGGAGTTGAACCATGTCACCATCAAAAATAAGTACTCATTGCCACGTATTGATGACCTGTTTGACCAGTTACAAGGAGCCAAATTCTTTTCAAAGATTGATCTTCATTCCTATTATCACCAATTGAAGATTAGAACCAGATGACATTCAAAAGCGGCTTTGAGAACTTCGATGCGGGCATTATGAATTCCTAGTCATGTCTTTTGGATTGACTAATGCTCCTGCTGCTTTCATGGATATGATGAACCGAGTATTCAAGGAATATTTGGATCACTTTGTGGTCATCTTCATTGATGACATCCTTATTTATTCCAAAAGCCGTGAAGATCATGAGAAACACTTGAGGCTGATACTCCAAAAGCTTCATGAATATAAGCTTTATGCCAAGTTGAAGAAATGCGAGTTCTGGCTTGAGGAAGTAGCATTCCTTGGGCACGTGGTGTCAAGTCATGGAATATCTATTGACCCAGCAAAGATTGAAACTATTCAAAGCTGGGAGCAACCTTAATCAGTGACAAAAGTACGTAGCTTTCTCGGCTTAGCTGGTTATTATCGGAGATTCGTAGAAGGGTTTTCTCGAATCGCTACTCCCTTGACTCAGCTAACTCGGAAAGATACAAAATTTGGTTGGAGCGAGGAATGTGAGAAGAGTTTTTAAGAACTCAAGAGGAGACTCATTTCAGCACCTGTTCTAACAATACTATCTGGATTGGAGGGATTTGTCATCTATAGTGATGCTTCGGGCAAAGGGTTAGGCTGTGTTCTCATGCAACATGGGAAAGTCATAGCCTATGCCTCACGATAACTCAAAGAATATGAGAGGAATTATCCTACTCATGATCTAGAGTTAGCGTGATCGTTTTTGCACTAAAGATTTGGAGGCATTATTTGTATGGGGAGAAAGTGGAGACCTTTACGGATCATAAAAGCCTTAAATATTTCTTCACTCAAAAGGAACTCAACATGCGACAGTGACGTTGGCTTGAACTGTTGAAAGATTATGATCATACCATCCAATACCATCCTCGGAAAAGCGAATGTGGTAGGTAGCATTAATTAAGTAAAAAGATCATATGCGAATGCAGAGTGTGATATTGTCAATGCAAAGGCCCATTTTATATGACTTGCAAAGGATAGAGATAGAGATAAAGACTCCAGGGACCCACGTGATGATGGTGAATATACGAGTAGAACCGACTTTAATCGATAAGGTTAAAGCTGCTCAAGCTACAGACCTGGAGCTGATGAGTATGAGAAAGAAAGTGCAAGAAGGTGCTATGCTAGAAGAAAGAATCGATGATGAAGGAATACTTCGAGTCAACTCCAGACTTTGTGTTCTTAACGACCCTGAGTTAAAGTATAAAATCATGATGGAGGCGCACAACACACCATTTGAAATCCATCCTGGGAGTACTAAAATGTATCATGATCTTCGAGACCCAAGATTCACTTCAAGATTTTGGGTTAGTTTGCATAAAGCTATGGACACAGATTTACGATTTAGTTCGGCATATCATCCTCAGACGAACGAAAAATCAGAGAGGACTATTCAAACTCTTGAAGATTTATTAAGACTCTGTGTCCTTGACTTCAAGGGAAGTTGGGACAAGTTCTTACCATTGGTGGAATTTTCCTACAACAACAGTTATCAAGCAAGTATTGACATGGCTCCATTCGAGGTGTTGTATGGAAGAAAGTGTCATTCTCCAGTATGTTGGGATGAGGTGGGTGAAGTAACGTTGTTGGGACCGGATTTGGTACGTATGACTACGAAGAAGATTTAAACAATCCGACAACGTATAAAAACCTCACAAGATCGACAAAAGAGTTATGCTGATCTTCATCGAAAGGACGTGGAATTCGATATTGGAGATCATGTGTTGTTACGTGTTGCTCTATGGAAAGGAGTTACGAGATTTGGAAAGAGAGGAAAGCTCAATTCTCGATTCATTAGCCCATTTTTAATCCTCGATCGAGTAGGAATTGTGGCGTATAGACTCGCTTTACCGCCAAGTATGTCTCGTGTTCATAACGTTTTTCACATTTCCATTTTACGTAAATATGTGGAAGACCCGAACCACATTATTGAATTAGAACTAGACGTGATAGAGGAAGATTTAACGTATGAAGAGTTACCTGTTAAATCTTGGATAAGAATGATCATATTCTATGCTCCAAGGTTATACCTCAAGTCAAAGATTTGTGGAGAAACCACGACGTGGAAGAAATGACTTGGGAGTTAAAATCTGAGATGAAGTCAAGATATCCTCACCTATTCGACATACCAGGTACGTACCCTAATTTCGAGGGAGAAATTTCATAAGAAGGGGAGGTTGTAAGACCCCAACTTTTATGAATAAAGATGATTTTTCTATAATTATCATTTTTGAATATTATGGAATGAATTTGTTATAATGTTATAGTTGTGGATAGTATTTATAAATTCTGCAAAGTATGCAAGTTGTTATATTATATTTAATTGGTCGGAGAATAATCGTTTTAGCAGGGAATATTCGTACAACGAGTGAACTGCCGGGTATTCCGCTGGATAGGGAGACCGAGTTCATCATAGATATTGTGCCAGGAGTGGCACCAGTTTCCAGGGCACCATATCGTATGGCGCCAGTAGAGATGAAGGAGTTGATGGTGCAATTACAAGAACTGTTGGACAGGAAGTACATTCAACCGAGTGTTTTGTCATGGGGAGCACCGGTACTGTTTGTTAAGAAGAAGGACGGATCATTCAAACTTTTTATCGACTACAGGGAGTTGAACAAGTTGACGATAAAGAATAAATACCCATTGCCCAGGATCAATGATCTCTTTGATCAGTTGAAAGGGGCTAAGTATTTTTCTAAAATAGATTTAAGAATGGGGTATCACCAGTTAAAGGTTAGGAAGGAGGATGTACCAAAGACAACATTCAGGACTCGTTATGGTCATTACGAGTTTCTGGTGATGTCATCTGGGTTGACAAATGCACCAGCTGCATTTATGGATATGATGAACAGAGTGTTCAAACAATATTTGGACAAGTTCGTAATGGTGTTTATTGATGATATTCTAGTCTACTCTAAGACTCCAGATGACCATGTTGAACAACTAAGATTAGTGTTGGAGACACTTAGGAAGGAGAAGTTGTATGCTAAGTTCACTAAGTGTGAATTTTGGTTAGAGAAGGTGCAGTTTTTAGGTTATGTGTAAGACCCCAACTTTTATGAATAAAGATGATTTTTCTATAATTATCATTTTGAATATTATGGAATGAATTTGTTATAATGTTATAGTTGTGGGTAGTATTTATAAATTCTCGCAAAGTATGCAAGTTGTTATATTATATTCGATTGGTGGAGAATATTCATTTTAGCGAGGAATATTAAATACAATGGCGCGAATCATTGGTGGACCCCTGCAATGTAATTATTATCGGATTGAGAAAAAGACAAAAATATATTTATGAAAATAACGGCGGAAGTTTTACCGTTAATACTGTTGAACTACTCGGTAGTAAAAGTAAAGTAATACGCGTGGTTGCATAGTAGAACACGTTATTGATTATTGATGATTACGTAAGAAGTCACTCAGTTATACTCAATTATTGCTACAGTAATTGATGCATCATATCTCTTATATTATTGATTCGATTATTGTCACAGTATCATCTTCATAATATGTTTTAAATCAATAATTGAGACGGCAAAGTTATTCATATTATTAAATTGCAATATTTACAATGTCTAGAAGTTCTGTCAAGGAGAGGTTTGGTCACCTAATTATGTGCCAATAGGGAGAAATCCTTATTGGAAAGCCCCCTCTTTCCTAGGAACGACCTAGTTGATAAATATTGTGAGTTATAATATTAATGATGAATGTTATTAAAATTGAAGTTGTGCTCGGAGTTGAATTTGGAGACGCGAACGTGATATTTGAGTCCAGAACGATGAAATTAGTACAAATAGACTATAAACACAAAATTTTCCAGATTTTACTATTTGGTCAAAAAGTCAACATTTCACTTTTTTGGGAAAAGTCAAACTTCAAAATTTAAAATTTTATATTTTTGATAAAAATAGTTTCATTGTGTTGGAATTATTTGTGTTAGTGAAAATCGACATTTATTTCAATAATAATTGATGTTTGGAGGTTATATTGACCAATCGGGTATTTAACCGGATAAATGAGCAATTGATTGCTATTATTTCACATGATTATAACTATTTGTTCACATGTGTATACTATTGCTTCACATTCTTGTTACTATTAGGGGAGTTGGTGCAAGATTGACAATACTTGCATGACTAAGTTAAAAATGGAGGTAAAGATGGAGGTACTATACTATAATTCGTATTTTCACATGTCTAGAACTATTGATTCACATAATTTACTATTGAATCACATTATTTACTATTAGGGGAGGTGGTGCAAGTTTGATAATACTTGCATGACTAAATTAAAAATAAAGAAAAAGTTGGAGGTATTGTATTGTAATTTTTCGAGCCCCAAAACGTGCAATTATTGAAACTATATTTTTCTATAAATAGAAGCTCATTCTTCCTTCATTTCTCACCAATTCACTAAAGCTATAAAGCAATTATTATAGAGAAAAATTGTAGAGAGAAAATCTGTAGAATAAGAGAAGCCTGCTACCTCACTACCCCTATATCCAGTTTCTTTCAAATGTAAGGGGTATTATTTCTTTCTTTCGTCTTCATGAAGAGAACTTCTGTTATTCCATTCTTTATTATTATGTTGGAATAACTTTGGTTATCTGAAGTACCTCATACATGGTGAAATTCTTACATTATTCCATTCTTTATTATTACATTGGAACATCATGTTGCATGCTTTTACGGACTGGTTCCGCCTTTATTATTCTGTTGGAATATCCTCATGCATGCATTTTACGTCGGACTGCTTGCTTCCGTCTTTATTATTCTGCTTGGAATATCCTCATCTCATGCATTTTACGCCAACATGGTTCCGTCTTTTATTATTACATTGGAATAACTCGCATGTGTGGTCTCTACCATGCTTGGTGATTTCTTTTGTTATTCCATTCCTTATTATACTCGGTTGGTTAAAGTTTTGACTTCTATACTCCATAAAATTAGTAGAATATCCTTGATATTTGCGCTTCATCCAAAGATCTTTTCATGGAAATATTCTTACGAGCATTCTTGAATTTTACTCTACAAAGAAGTATCATGTTGACAATTTGGACGTTATTAGTTCCTGGATAAATTAATTCGTGAACTTGTTTTATTGAATTCTTATATCATTGTCATCATCCTCATGTTTGTATTTTTTTGAAAGTCATCTGTGGCCTGTAGTGCATAGATGGACTTGGTATGATTATGACCAGGGATTATTCGGTATAATCATGACCATAATGTTATAAATGATGTGATAAAAGTCCTCATTGGCCCATAGTGCATTGATGGACAGTTGTTGGCATGATCATGACCATTGATGAATACACGAATGTCCTTGGCCCGTAGTGCATGGATAATTGTGGTCGTGATACTAAAGAATATCTTTGGCCATAGTGCAGGGGTGATTCGATGATGTGGATTATTTATTAAAATCGAGTCCCAAATGATAAAAGTGATGAAAAACCTTTTAAATCATAAAAGATAGTAGATTTTATTCTCTACTTGACTCTTTTAATGGATTTCTTGTTCCGTTGCAGTTAAACTTGATGTATGTTGTATTTTATCAGTTTAACATTGTTGAAGACTAATGATAATTTATTATGCATTATCTTAGTCATAATATTTCTTACTGGGATAGTTGAGCTCACCCTTTTGCTTTCATTGTTCTCTTCGGGAAATGAGAACGTAGCGGGGACTAGTCGGGGAACGGAGTGACGGTCCAGAGGGTAGCATTAGTAGTCCTCACTATTCTGTTAAATAGTGTGACAATAAATGTAATGAGGACTTATTCTGAGAGTGGACAGGTGCTTATGACAGAGCAGGTTAGGGACTATAAGGTAGAGGCCGATAAGCTTCGTAAGAAGCTGATTAAGAGAGACCGAAAGATAGCACGGATGTCTTACATCCATAAGAGTGCTCATATGGATTTTAAGATGAAGGTTTCTTGTCATCCCAGGAGTCAGGACAAACTCAACATACTATTAGTCGGGATACTATAGTTAAGATTGCGAATGAGAAACACGAGGACGCTGTTATTCATTATTGGAAATCTATAGTTATAAATACGTGTGTTGTGATGTAAAACCCTCTTTTGTATAAAAGGGTAGTCTTTTTGTAAATCCCAACATTTGAGAAGTTCAATTGCAGGATAGAAATGTAATAGCCTTGGGCTATCTAAGCAAATTGTACATAGTTTTGACTATGAAGAAGCATATTAATATAATGAAGTTTTTATTTAATGTGCTTTGATGTGGTATGACGTATTAGTATGGAAGGATAACCAAGCAAGTAAATAGATAATAATGAAATTTTATTTATTTAATCGGAAAATGCTGCCAAGGAAAAGACAACGTAAATCAAGAAGCGGAATCACGTAATGAAAATCTAGAAATCAAAAACAACCCTATGCAAGAGTTCGTTAATTTATTAACTACCATTTAACTAAACCGGGGTAGAGTACTGCGGAACCTAGGTTAGCTGAATGACTACCTTTAAAGAATTTAAAAGTGTAGGTCTGCTGGAGTTTAAAGGAATGACGGACCCCAATAGAGGCCCAGACATGGGTAAAGGAAATAGAGAAGGCATTTGTTATTACAAACGTAGGTGAGGCGCAAAAGACTTCTTTTGCGAATTACATGATAAAAGGGGAAGCCAACTTTTGGTGGGAGACTCACCAGGGTGGGGCTAGACAGATGCGGTTACATGGGAACAATTCAAAAAGGTTTTCTTCGAGAATTATTTCCCTACAAGCATGTAAGGGAAGATGGAAATTACGTTCTTAGAACTTAAACTAGGAGACATGACAGTTCCCCAATACGCGGCCAGATTCAATGAATTGGCAAAGTTTGCTCCACATTAAGTGGACACTGAGGAGAGAAAGGCTCGTAGGTTTGAGCAGGGCCTGAAACCCTGGCTCTATAGTAGGATTTCGGTGTTTCAAATTGTTTCCTATGGGACCATTCTGGAAAAGGTGATTATAGCAGAGGGTGGTAGTGACGCGTTGACTCAATACCACAAAGAGAGGAAGAATAAGAGCAAGGGAGAGGGAGGAACTAAGGCAAAGAATTCCAGTGACAGTATGTCAGAAAGAAAGAATTTTAACTCCGGGGATACTGGAGTGGGACAAGGGGATCCTAAGTGTAAGATCGAAGTGTGTAAGACATGTGGAAAGACTCATCTAGGAGTCTGTCTGAAATGGATTATAAGTATTTTTAAACATTACGGCAGAGAATGGGGAAATAACTTTCGTTAATTATATTCGTGGAAATGGCTTCATGAATAAGAAATGTAAGCAAGTATCGGTAGATAAGTACCGATAAAGTTGAGAGAATTTGAAGTAATTCTCGGTATGAATGAGTTGATTAACCATAGAACTTTAATAAATTGTTAGAATAAAAGTTTGAATCTTCAATTTTCTAAGTAACCCAAGGTAGTATTTTATCGAAATAAAATACTGCGACGCTCTTTTTGTCTAACGATGAAGCAAGTTAGGAGGATGTTAAGAAAAAGGATGAGTCGTTACGGTTGAGTATCGACTATCGTAATAGGAATAAGTTAGCAATTAAGAATAAATACCCATGGCCCAGGATCGATGATCTATTTGATCAGTTGAAGAGGGCACAAAATTTTTCTAAAATAGATTTGCGTACGGGGTATAATCGGTTGAAAGTAAGAAAGAAGGAAGAGAAGCCTAAGATGACATTCAGAACTCGTTATAGTTATGACAAGTTTTTGGTTATGTCAATTGGGTGGACTAATGTACGGAAGTTAGATTTTTCATAAGAGGCGTTGAGAAAGTCGAGGGTAAATTGATAGATACCCTTATGAGGTGCTATGATTAAAAGTACCATTAACATCACATGTTGGTATTGTTGAAATGGGAAGTGAGAAAAAAAAAGTTTTCAGGAACTAAAAAGGGGAGATAAGTGAGGTACCTGTATTGTCTTTATTAGATAATACAGGAAATTTAGTAGTGTACCTCGATGTTTCGCATAGATGAAGAGATTGCGTGCTCATGTAGCATGGCAAGTTCATTAGGTATGCATCACACCAGTTAATGGATTATGAGAAGGTTTATCCTACTTATGATCTAGAATTAGCAGTAGTAGTTTTTGGAATTAAAAATTTGAAGATAGTATTTATATGGGGAGAAGTGTGAGATATACACGGACTCTAAGAGTCTGAAATATATCTTCACACAGAAGGAGTGAATATGGAGTAGAGAAGGTGATTGGACTGGATAAGAGGTTACGAATGTGATATGTTATATCATACATGGAAGGTAAACGTAGAAGCCGACGCATTAAGTAGGAAGGGTAGGGAAACGCTATTGATGTTAACGACTCAGAATGAGTTACTAACGGAGTTAAAAGTTAAATTATGGAATGAAGAGGTAGAAATGTTATTCACAACGTAGACTCAATCCACGACAATGGAACGAGTTAATTAAATACCACTAGGTAACGAGGAGTGTAAGCGAGTGAAGAAAAAGATGCAGGATAAAGAGACGATCAAGTATTATATCATTTTGAAGGAGGAATTTGAGTTTCAAATAATTCTAAGTTAAAAGCTAATGAAAGGGTAATAACATAATGTGTCAATAAGTATTTGAACTTCCAACTCAGATTATTGATAGGAAGTGACAAGTCATGTGAGTTAAGATAACACCTTCGTTGAAGGTAAAATGAAAGAACCACAATGTCGAAGGAGCATTCTGGGAACTTGAGATTAAAGTAAAGGAAAGTGTTTCCTCAAATGGTGTATATATTATTTACTATTAGGGGAGGTGGTGCAAGTTTGATAATACTTGCATGACTAAATTAAAAATAAAGAAAAAGTTGGAGGTATTGTATTGTAATTTTTCGAGCCCCAAAACTTGCAATTATTGAAACTATATTTTTCTATAAATAGAAGCTCATTCTTCCTTCATTTCTCACCAATTCACTAAAGCTATAAAGCAATTATTATAGAGAGAAATTGTAGAGAGAAAATCTGTAGAAGAAGAGAAGCCTGCTACCTCACTACTCCTATATCCAGTTTCTTTCAAAGGTAAGGGGTATTATTTCTTTCTTTCGTCTTCATGAAGAACTTCATTATTCCATTCTTTATTATTATGTTGGAATAACTTTGGTTATCAAAATACCGCATATACATGGTGAAATTCTTCTCATTATTCCATTCTTTATTATTCATTGGAACATCCTGTTTTGTGCTTTTACTGACGGACTGGTTCCGTCTCTTTTTTATTCTGTTGGAATATCCTCATGCAATGCTTTTCTGTTGGACATGGTTCCGTCTTTATTATTCTATTGGAATAACCTGCCTATGCGGTCCATCGCATGCTTGGTGATTTCTTTTGTTATTCCATTCCTTATTATACTCAGTTGGTTAATGTTTTGACTTCTATACTCCATGAAATTAGTAGAATATCCTTGATATTTGCGCTTCATCCAGTATCTTTTCATGGAAATATTCTTCTAAGCATTCTTGAATTTTACTCTACAAAGAAGTATCATGTTGACAATTTGGACGTTATTAGTTCCTGGATAAATTAATTCGCGAACTTGTTTTATTGAATTCTTATATCATTGTCATCATCCTCATGTTTATATTTTTTTGAAAGTCATATGTGGCCTGTATTACATAAATGGACTTGGTATGATTATGACCAGGGATTATTCGGTATAATCATGACCGTAATGTTATAAATGATGTGATAAAAGTCCTCATTGGCCCGTAATGCATTGATGGACAGTTGTTGGCATGATCATGACCATTGATGAATACACGAATGTCCTTGGCCCGTAGTGAATGGATAATTATGGTCGTGATACTAAAGAATATCCTTGGCCGTAGTGCAAGGGTGATTCGATGATGTGGATTATTTATTAAAATCGAGTCCCAAATGATAAAAGTGATGAAAAACCTTTTAAATCATAAAAGATAGTAGATTTTATTCTCTACTGACTCTTTTAATGGATTGCTTGTTCCACCTCGCAGCTAAACTTGATGTCTATTTTATTTTATCAGTTTAACATTGTTGAAGACTAATGATAATTTATTCTGCATTATCTTAGTCATAATATTTGTTACTGGGCTAGTTGAGCTCACCCTTTTGCTTTCATTATTCTCTTCAGGAAATGAGAACGTAGCGGGGACTAGTCGGGGAACGGAGTGATGGTCCAAAGGATAGCATTAGTAGTCCTCACTATTCTGTTAAATAGTGTTACAATAAATGTAATGAGGACTTATTCTGAGAGTGGATGTAACGCCCTTGAAATTTTGGATTTTTGAGAATTAAATTTTTAATTTGTGGATTAAATGAATTTAATTAATTATTTATGGGAGTAAGCTATTGCAGGGTCGTTCTATGACTTAGACATTATGTCATTGATCAAGAAGGGATTTCAGTAGATCCAGCCAAAGTGGAAGCAGTGATGAATTGGGAACAACCAAAAACGCCGACTGATGTGCGGAGTTTCCTAGGGTTAGCGGGATACTATCGGAGATTCATCCAAGATTTTTGGAAAATAGTTACTCCGTTGACTAACTTGATGAGGAAGACGGTGAAATACGCTTGGACTGATAAGTGTGAGGATAGTTTTCAGGAACTGAAGAAGAGGTTGAGTGAAGCGCCTATTTTGTCATTACCCAATGACACAGGAAATTTTGTAGTTTATAGCAATGCTTCGCATAGAGGACGGGGTTGCGTGCTCATGCAGCATGGCAAGGTCATTGCGTATGCATCTAGGCAGTTGAAGGATTATGAGAAAGTTTACACTAATCATGATCTAGAACTAGCCGCAGTAGTTTTTGCTTTAAAGATATGGCGACATTATCTTTATGGGGAAAAATGTGAGATATACACGGACCATAAGAGTCTGAAATATATCTTCACACAGAAGGAGTTGAATATGAGGCAGATGAGATGGCTGGAGTTGATAAAGGATTACGACTGTGAAATCCTATATCACCTAGGAAAAGCCAATGTAATTGTCGACGCCTTAAGTAGGAAGGGTCAGGAAAAGTTGTCTTCGTTAACAGCTCAAACTGAGTTGATAACAGAGATGGCTAGGATGGAGTTGGAAGTGAAGCTGCCAAGTGAAGGAGGACAAATGCTATTTGCGACGGGGATGCAATCTACCATCGTAGAGAGAGTTAAAGAGGTACAACTCAAAATGGATGAGTGTAACCGGATGAGAGAGCAGCTGACCAATGAAAAAGATTCTAAGTACAGTCTTGATAATGAGGGATTATTGAGATTTGAAGAAAGAATTTGGGTTCTGAATGAGACGGAATTAAAGTAGTAGGTATTGCAAGAGGCTCATAGTTCGAGGTTTTCGATTCATCCTGGTAGCACTAAGATGTATCAAGACCTTCGACAGAGTTTTTGTTGGCCAAACATGAAGAAAGAGATAGCAGAGTACGTAAGTAGGTGCTTAACTTGCCAAAAAGTTAAGGCCGAACATCAACGACCAAGTGGCTTGTTACAGTCATTGGAAATTCCAGAGTGGAAGTGGGAGAATATCACGATGGATTTTGTGGTAGGACTTCCGACTACAACCAAGGGTTATGATGAGATCTGGGTAATAGTAGACCGATTGATAAAGTCGGCTCACTTTTTGCCAATTAGGGTCAAGTATAACTTAGACCAGCTAGCTAGACTCTATATTAAGGAAATAATCTCTAGACATGGAGTGCCAGTATCGATTGTGTCAGATCGTGATCCACGATTCACGTCAAACTTTTGGAGGAGTCTACAAGAGCAGTTGGGAATGCAGTTAAAGCTGAGTACGGCGTATCATCCATAAACGGATGGTCAAAGCGAGAGAACAATTCAGACGTTAGAAGATATGCTAAGATCTTGCGTTATGGATTTCAAGGGTAGTTGGGATGATCATCTACCATTAGTAGAGTTTGCGTATAACAATAATTATCATGCAAGCATAGTTATGCCGCCTTACGAAGCTTTGTACGGAAGGAAATGCAAAACACCATTGTATTGGGATGAAGTGGGAGAACGCCGAATGCTAGGACCTGAATTGGTGCAGCAAACATCGGACATTGTTAAACTGATACGGATGCATTTTGTAGCAGCTCAAGATAGACAGAAGAAGTTTACTGATTCGCATCGAGAGAATAGAGAATTTGAAGTAGGCTCTTACGTATTTCTCAAGGTATCTCTCTGGAAAGGAAAGATACGTTTTGGGAAGAAGGGAAAGTTAAGTCTGAGGTTCATAGGACCTTTTGAGGTATTAAAACGGGTGGGTGAGGTAGCTTATATGATAGCATTACCTCCAGACCTAGACGAATACATAACGTGTTTCACGTATCGGTATTGCGTCCTTATAAGCTGGATTAGAAGCACGTAATAGAATATGAGCCTATTCATATCGAGAAGGACTTAACATACGAAGAAACGCCGATTCAAATTGTCGATAGAAAAGAACAAGTTCTGCGGAATAAAGTTATATCTTCAGTAAAGGTGTTATGGAAGAACCACGATGCAGAAGAAGCAACGTGGGAACTTGAAGGAAAGATGAAAAAGATTTACCCTCAATTATTTGTGTAATTTTTTTATAGCGAGATTCTGGGGACAGAATCCTTATAAGGGGGAGAGAGTGTAACGCCCCAGAAAATTGAACATTTTGCAAATACTTTTAATAATGAATAAAATAATATTATTATGTGTTAGTAAGATGAATGTCGTTTTATAACCTAGAAACGTCGGAAAGCCGTAGTATTTTAACTACGTGGGAGAATTAAAGTGTTTGAATTTCTAAAACGAAAATAAAAGTTTTCCTAGAAATTTTCTGAAAAAACACTATTCATTAATTTCTGTTCGGGAATTATTTTAGAACTTCCGAGAAATACGTAACGTTATAATAACAAGGTGATATTGATTATGTAATAATAACCTAAGTATGGAAAACGTAATATTTTGCACGCAGACTTAATTTGGGAACGTTAGGTTTATTAAGCGTTAAGGAAAGAAAGTTGTAATCATATGATGCGTATGCATTATACGAGGTAATGAACATAAGTATAATATAACGTATTATACTATTGTGTATGGAGAATGAAATAACGTATATTATGAATAAATATACGAGCTAGCATATGAGAATTATACGTGGTGTATATATGTTAAGTTGTTAATTAAATGTAATGGACTTGTAGGATTATTAGCTTAATGATAGAAGTCCAATAGAATGTGATACTCAAGCCCAAGTGTTTGATAAATCATAAGTCCAATCTATTGTAGTATAATCCCAACAAGAAATTTGCTAGATTAATTAGCAAGCCCAATGTGATTAAGCTATTATCCATGGAGCAAACCATGTAATATAGGTAGACTTGATGGGCAAACATTTTAAGTGGTGATCAAGTGTTGTGTTGAGCAAGAAAGGAAAGTGGCTAGCAAGTTTACTTGGTTGCTAGGTTATGAATAGTAAGGAGGTGGAAGTTGAGGAGGTTAACTAAGGAGGTGGGATGGCCTAAATGTCTATAATGCCCTAACTTAGAATTACCTATAAATAGAGAAGCCTCAATTCATTTGTTGTTTGATAAAATTTCTCTCAACTCCTCTCAAGATAAGCAACTTAATTATGAGAGAGAATAAGCCACATAAGCACTTATAAGTCATTTCAACCTTTGCTAGATTTTCCAACGTAAAGTGAAGTAATAGTCTTTAAGGGTAAGACTCATGTCTATTATCTTTATCTCTTCTATGATAGGATTGATAGAGAAGTGAGATTGTTTGATAATAACATGTAATAAGTCATTGATAAATGAACTTAAGCCGAATCAGTTGAATAAGCAACTTGAACCTAATAAGGTTACAAAACTTGTGAGGAACTTATCATATGTTTGTCATATGATGTTAGTATATTGAATATAGTATGAGAACATTGATTGATGGACTTAAGTTCATAGTATGTCATAAGCATGAGAATTTGTAGTTCATAAGTTAAATAAGTCATTGACTTATGAGAATAGGTCAAAACCTACTTTGATAATAAGTTGGTGTAATAAGTAACTTGAAATGTTCATGTGTTGGTTAAAATCCATTTAGAACGTTTAGTATTGAAGCTTTGCCGAATTCACACGATTAGACGATAATCGTCGAATTCGTGAAATTCTCGGAATGGAAGTCGTATTTTGTGTTTGAAGTCGGAAATGTTGGTTTTCTATGGAGACAAGTCATATTTGGCATTATAAAGTTGCGGACTCGAAAATGACCGAATTCTGACTTAGAACGAAGAAACGAGCGTTGAACTTTCACGAACGTTTATCGTTTTCATTAAAAACGAACTAATATGTGAAATTTTAGCAAACGAAGTCAAATAGATAAAATTCTTGCATGAACACATAGAGTACGTAAATTGTTAACCGTAGGCTTTTGAACGAGCCAATTCGGACTTATAACGAAAAAGTTATGCGTCCGGAAGTTTTGCCGAATTTACAAAAGTTGCAAATTTTCTAAGGCACCGAGTTGGCGTCGCGGCGTCAATCCAAGGCCAAATGAGTGGCGCCGCAGCGCCTATACAGTGTCTAAGCACACTACTAACTCGTGCCGTATCGTGAGATGAAGAGTTAAGTTTGGCGCCGCAGCTCCAGTTCCGGATGCTAGGTACTGCTAACTCGCGCCGGAGCGCGAGTTAAAGAACAATGGGTGGCGTCGCAGCGCCAACCCTAAGAAGTGGACAGTAAAGAATGATTACAGATATAAAATGAAATATAACCCATTAGTATTGAACTAAGGTATTAGCATAACATTGTTAAGGCATTATTAAACACTTAATGTATGATGATTAAAGGTTAATAATCAATTGAAAGTAAGCGTAATGTGAACGATGTAATGAAAAGCCGGAAACCATAATAACAGATCTAAGTCAGGATTTAGATTAAGATGAAGGGTATGATATAATAATATACCTACTTGATTATATAAGACCTAATGTGGTACGTTATATGATCATGTATTGTAGAAACTTAGAGACTTAAAGTGTACGTGTGATAATCAGTAAGCAGACACTGAAGGCAAGTATTCTAACCCTTGTTCCAGTTCAGTCTGGACAAGCTATGTAATTTATGTATTTTGTTTGCATGAAGTTTTTAACAATGAAGTCTAAAGCCAATTCTTTCGGCTAGACTTATATTATGATTCTGTCAAGCATGATTAATGTTTACCGAGTTATATTGGTGTGGTTTTCAATCGAAGACCGAGTATGCTAAAAATGTTTTTGTCGTTTAATGACAGGCACATGAGGTTGCCACAACTTAAACGTATACACGTTTAATAAATGTAGTGTTGATCAACATAGAGTACTATGGGCTGATCACCCAGAAGTGCTCGTAAACTATGCCGGACTTATGGACTTAGTGCCAGGTTGTCCTTTTCAAAAGAAATTATGAACCGCTTCATATAGTCTTGAGCCTTAGTTGATATTTCTTCAATATTGTTGTTGAAAATGTTTTGAATGAAAAGAAGTGCTATTTTGAGTTATCGATAGTACTTCGTAACTATTGTTCAGTTACTGAAGATATATGAATTCTATGTTTCAAGCATGTTGTTTATTAGAATTGTAGTACTTGCTGAGCTAGTCATGCTCACTCTTGCTTGAACCATATGAACACAGCTAAGATCGAGCGAACAGAAGGCTCAGGCAAAGACAAGGGCAAGGCAAAGACGAACCCTTAGATTACTTATGTAATAGAATAGTTGAATGTCTGTAATATATTCAATATTATAACAAGAACAAACGAATGGGTTATAAAGAACCTGGGGGAATGTAATATTATTTCTAATATATAGATGACATATTCATTCTTTTGAGACTTTTCAATTGAAAGTATGTGTGAATGGTAGTACCGTGTAGCACCATCTGTCGTGTTGGAAGATACCCAGATTAGGGGGCGTCACAGGCTTAAAGTCCAATCTACCCTAACTTTATGTTGCCTATAAATACCAAGCCTCATTTCTTTTGTTGGTTGTTATTTCATCCAACAATTTCCTCTCAAGATAAGCAACTTATTTGGTAGAGAGAATAAGCCACATAAGCACTTATAAGCTACTTCAACCTTTGCTAGATTTTCCAAAGTGAAGAAAAGTAATAGTCTTCAAAGGTAAGATTCATGTCTATTATATTTACCTCTTCTATGATAGGATTGATAGAGAAGTGGAAGTGTATGATAATAACATGTAATAAGTTATTAATGAATGAACTTAAGCCGAATCAGTTGAATAAGAAACTTGAACCTAATAAGGTTACAAAACTTGTGAAGAACTTATCATATGTTTGTCATATGATGTTAGTATGTTGAATATAGTATGAGAACATTGATTGATGGACTTAAGTTCATAGTATGTCATAAGTATGAGAATATTTAGTTCATAAGTTAAATAAGACATTAACTTATGAGAATAAGTCAAAACCTACTTTGAGAATAAAGTTGGTGTAATAAGTAACTTGTAATATTTGTATGTTGGTTAAGATCCATTTGGAATCATTAGGAATGTAGTTTTACCGGAATTCACACGATTAGACGATAATCGTTGAATTCATGAAATTCTCGGAATAGAAGTCGTATTTTGTGTTTGAAGTCGGAAGCGTTGGTTTTCGATGGAGACAAGTCATATTTGGCATTATAGAGTTGCGGACTCAAAAATGACTAAATTCTGACTTAGAACGAAGAAACGAGCGTTGAACGTTCACGGACGTTTATCATTTTAGTTAAAAATGAACTAATAGGTGAAATTTTAGTAAACAAACTCAAATAGATAAAATTCTTGCATGAACGCATAGAGTATGTAATTTGTGAACCGTAGGCTTTTTAACGAGCCAATTCGGACTTATAACGAAGAAGTTATGCTTCCGGGAGTTTCGCCGAATTTACAAAAACTACAAATTTTCTAAGGCATAGAGTTGGCCATGCATGGCCAACCCAAGGCCAATGAGTGGCGCCATTGCCGTCTAATGTCTGAGCACTGCTTCGCTAACTTCATACCGCAGAGCGAGATGAAGAGTTAAGTTTGGCGTAGTAGCGCCCGATTCGAATGCTAGGGTACTACTAACTTCATGCCATGTACGAGTTGAAGAAACAATGGGTGGCGCATACAATACCAACCCTAGGAAGTGGACAGTAAAGAATGATTACATATATAGAATGAAAGAGAACCAATTAGTATTGAACTAAGGTGTTATCATAACATTGTTAAGGCATTGTTAGACACCTAATTGTATGATGATTAAGAGTTATTAATCAATTGAAAGTAAGCGTAATTGAACGATGTAATGAAAAGCCGGAACCATAATAACAGATCTAAGTCAGGATTTAGATTGAGATGAAGGGTAAGATATAATAGTATACATATTTGATGATATATGATCAAATGTTGTACGTTATATGATCATGTATTGTAGAGACTTAAAGACCTAAAGTGTACGTGTGATAATCAGTAAGCAGACGCTGAAGGCAAGTATTCTAACCCTTGTTCCAGTTCATTCTGGACAAGCTTTGTAATTCATGTATTCTTTCGCATTAAGTCTTGAATGATGAAGTCAAAGCCAATTCTTTCGGCTAGACTTAAATTATGATTCTGTTAAGCATTATTAATGTTTACCGAGTTATATTGGTGTGGTTTTCAATCGAAGACCGAGTATGCTAAAAATGTTTTTGTCATTTAATGACAGGCACGTGAGGTTGCCACAACTTAAACATATACACGTTTAATGAATGTAGTCTTGATCAACATAGAGTACTATGGGCTGATCACCCAGAAGTGCTCGTAAGCTATTCCGAACTTACGAACTTAGTGTCGGGTTGTCCTTTTCAAAAGAAATTATGAACTACTCATAGTCTTGAGCCTTAGTTGATATTCTAATGAATATCGTTGTTGAAAATGTTTTGAATGAAAAGAAGTGCTATGTTAAGTTATCGATAGTACTTCGTAACTATTGTTCAGTTACTGAAGATATATAAATTATATGTTTCAAGCATGTTGTTTATTAGAATTGTAATACTTACTGAGCTAGTCATGCTCACTCTTACTTGAACCATATGAACACAGCCAAGATCGAGCGGACCGAAGGCTCAAGCAAGGATAAGGGCAAGGCGAAGACAAACCCTTAGATTACTTATGTAATAGAATAGTTGAATGTCTGTAATATATTGAATATTATGACAAGAACAAACTAATGGGTTATAAAGAACCTGTGACGCCCCCAAATCCGGGTATCTTCAAACCTGACAGATGGTGCTACACGGTACTACCATTCATTCATTCATTCCATTGAATAGTCTTAAGAAAGACTAATATAACTTCTATATATCAAAATAATATTGCATTCCCCAGGTTCTTTATAACCCATTCATTTGTTCTTGTCATAATATCAAATATATTACAATTGTCCATCCTATACTATTACATAAGAACTCTAAGGGTTTGTCTTCGCCTTGCCTTTATCCTTGCCCGAACCTTCAGTACGCTCGATCTTGGCTGTGTTCATATGGTTCAAGCAAGAGTGAGCATGACTAGCTCAGCAAGTACTACAATTCTAATAAACAACATGCTTGAAACATAGAACTCATACATCTTCTATAACTAAACAATAGTTACGAAGTACTATCGATAATTCAAAATAGCACTTATTTTCCTTCAAAACGTTTTACAACAATCATACTCAGTAGAATAACAATTATGGCTCAAGATTATGAGCATTCATAAGTTCTTTTGAAAACGACAACCCGACACTAAGTTCGTAAGTCTGGCATATTTTACGAGCATGTCTGAGTGATCAGCTCATAGTACTCTATGTTGATCAACACTACATTTATTAAACGTGTATACGTTTAAGTTGTGGCAACCTCACGTGCCTGTCGTTAAACGACAAAAACATTTTAGATACTTGGTCTTTGATTCAAAACCATACCAATATAATTTGGTAAATACAAATCATGCTTGACAGAATCATAATATAAGTCTAGCCGAAAGAATTGGTTTTAGACTTCATCGTTCAAAACTTCATGTGAAAGAATACATGGATTACAAAACTTGTCCAGACTGAACTGGAACAAGGGTTAGAATACTTGCCTTCAAATATCTCACTCTTTGATTAATACTGTGACAAATGCATTTTAAGTCTCTACGTTTCTACAACACATGATCATATACCGTACCACATTAGGTCATATATAATCAAGTATGCATCCTATTATATCTTACCCTTCATCTCAATGTAAATCCTGACTTAGATCTACTATTATGGGTTTTCAGCTTTCATTACATCATTCACATTACGTTCACATTCAATTGATCATTAACTCTAATCATCATGAAATACATGTCAACAATGCCTTGACAATGTTCTAATAACACCTTAGTTCATTACCCTCAAGTCCCATTTCATTCTGTACTTGTAATTATTCTTTACTGTCGAAAACCTAGGACTGGCGCCGCGGCGCCACTCTTAGCTCTTTATCTCATGTCGTGGCGCGAATTAGCATAATGCCTCGACACTGTTACGGCACTGCAGCGCCACCTTTTGGCATTGGATAGGCATCGCGGCGCCAACTCTGTGCCTTAGAAAAATTTTGCAGATTTTGATTTTTGTGAATTTTCCGGACGCATAACTTCTTCGTTATAAGTCCGAATTGGCTCGTTCAAAAGCCTACGGTTCACAAATTACGTAATCTATGCGTTCATATAAGAATTTCATCAATTTGACTTCATTTGTTTAAATTTGACCTATTAGTTCATTTTTAATGAAAACGATAAACGTCCGTGAACGTTCAACGCTCGTTTCTTTGTTCTAAGTCGGAATCCGGCCATTTTAGAGTCCGCAACTCTACAATGCCAAATATAACTTGTCTCCATCGAAAACCAATGTTTCCGACTTCAAACTCAAAATACGACTTCCATTCCGAGAATTTCACGAATTTGACGATTATCGTCCAATCGTGTGAATTCCGGCAAATCAACATTCTTAATGATTCTAAATGGATTTTAATCAACAAAAGATCATTACATGTTACTTATTAAACCAACTTATAAACAAAGTAGGTTTTGACTTATTCACATAAGTCAATGACTTAATCAACTTATGAACTATAAATCTTCATACTTATGACTTATTAAGAACTTAAGTCCATCAATCAATGTTCCCATACTATATTCAACATTCTAATCATCATATGACGACATATGATAAGTTCTTCATGGTTCTAGCAACTTCTTAATGTTCAAGTTGCTTTTCCAAATTATTCGGCTTAAGTTCATTCCTTATTAACTTATTACATGATCTTAGAATACAATCTCCCTTCTCTATCAATCCTATCATAAAAGAGTTGTAGATAAAAGAGATGAGTCTTACCCTTGAAGACTTCAATTCACTTTGGAAAACTAGCAAAGGTTGAAGTGGCTTATAAGTCTTAAGTTACTTATTCTCTTTAATAATTAAGTAGCTTATATTTGAGAGGAAAGTTGGATGAAAATAACAACCAACAAAATTTGAAATGAGGCTTGTATTTATAGGCCACCAAAGGTTAGGGCATTTTTGACTTTAAAACATCCCACCTCCTTATTCCACCTTCTCATTCCACCTCCTCATCCTCCACCTCCTTACTATTCATAACCTAGCCATTAAGTAACTTGTTAGCCACAATACTTGCTCATCACATCACTTGGTCACCACACATAAACCTTGCCCATCAAGCTTACCCATTTCCTACTTGGTTTGCCCCATGGATCATGGATTCACCTTGGGTTTGGTTAAGTAATCTAACTACTTTCTTAATGGGCTTGTACTTCAATGGTTTGGGCTTATGATTATCAAACACTTGGGCTTGATGATCACATACATTGGAATTATATATTAGACTATTAATCCTACAAGTCCATTAACTTAAATTAAACAACTTAACAAATACACCACACGTATAATCTTCGTATGCTAACTCGTATACTAGTTTGTAATATACATTATCTCATTCTTCCTACATAATAGTACAATACGTCGTATTATACTTACATTCATTCCTTCATACAATGTATACACATTATATGATCACAACTTTCTTCCTTTACGCTTAATAACCTAACATTCCCAAATTAGGTCCACATGCGAAATACTACGTTTTCCATACTTAGATTATTATTACATAATCAATATCGCCTTGATATTATAACGTTACGTATTTCTCGGAAGTTCAAAAATAATTCCCGAGCAGAAATCGATGAATAGTGTTTTTCGAAAAATTTCTCGGAAAGCTTTTATTTTTGTCTTAGAAATTCAAACACCTTAATTCATTCACGTAGTTAAAATAATACGATATTCCGACGTTTCTAGGTTATAGAACGACATTCATCTTATCAACACATAATAATAATAAATAATATTATTTTATTCATTATTAAAAGTATTTACAATTGTTCGATTTTCCGTATGCTACACTCTCTCCCTTATAAGGATTCTCCCCGAGAATCTCGCTAAAAAAAATTACACAAATAAATGAGGGTAATTCTTTTTCATTGTTTCTTCTAACTCCCACGTTGCTTCTTCTGCATCGTGGTTTTTCCATATCACCTTTACCGAAGGTATGACTTTGTTCCGCAGAACTTGTTCTTTTCTATCAACAATTTGAATTGGCGTTTCCTCGTACGTTAAATCCTTCTCGACATGAATAGGTTCATATTCTATCACGTGCTTATAATCTGGCTTATAAGGACGTAATACAGATACATGAAATACATTATGTATTCATTCTAGGTCTGGAGGTAATGTTATCATATAAGCTACCTCACCTACCCATTTTAATACCTCAAAAGGTCCTATAAACCTCGGACTTAACTTTCCCTTCTTTTCAAAACGTATCTTTCCTTTCCAGGGAGATACTTTTTGGAATACGTACGAACCTACTTCAAGCTCTCGATTCTCTCTATGCGGAGCCGTAAACTTCTTCTGCCTGTCTTGAGCTGCTAGAAGACGCATTTGTATCTTCTTGACAATATTCGTTGTCTGTTGCACCAATTCTTGTCCCAACATCCGGGGTTCTCCTACCTCATCCCAATACAGTGGTGTTCTACATTTCCTCCCATACAAAGCTTCGTAAGGCGGCATACCTATGCTTACATGATAATTATTGTTATACGCAAACTCCACTAATGGTAGATGATCATCCCAACTACCCTTGAAATCCATGATGCAAGATCTTAAAATATCTTCTAACGTCTGAATTGTTCTCTCGCTCTGTCCATCCGTCTGTGGATGATACAACGTACTTAGCTTCAACTGTGTTCCCAACTGCTCTTGTAGACTCCTCCAAAAGTTCGACGTGAATCGTGGATCACGATCTGACACAATCGATACTAGTACCCCATGTTTGGAGATTATTTCATTAATATAGAGTCTAGCTAACTGATCTAAGTTATACTTAACTCTAATTGGCAAAAAGTGAGCTGACTTTGTCAATCGGTCTACTATTACCCAAATCGCATCATACCCCTTAGTTGTAATCGGAAGTCCTACCACAAAATCCATAGTGATATCTTCCTACTTTCTTTTCGGGATTTCCAATGACTGTAACAAGCCACTTGGTCATTGATGTTCGGCCTTAACTTTTTGACAAGTTAAGCACCTACTTACATACTCTGCTATTTTCGTCTTCATGTTTGGCCACCAAAAACTCTGTTGAAGGTCTTGATACATCTTGGTGCTACCAGGATGAATCAAAAACCTCGAACTATAAGCCTCTTGCAATACCTGTTCTTTTAATTTCGTCTCATTCAGAACCCAAATTCTTCCTTCAAATCTTAATAATCCCTAATTATCAAGACTGTGCTTACTATCTTTTTCATTGATCAGCCACTCCTTCATATGGTCACACTCATCAGCTTTGAGTTGCACCTCCTTAACCCTCGCTACGATGGTCGATTGCACCTCCGTTGCAAACAACATTTGTCCTTCTTCACTTGGCAACTTCACTTCCAATTCCATCCTAGCCATCTCTGTTATTAACTTAGTTTGAGCCGTTAACAAAGACAACTTTTCTCGACTCTTCCTACTTAAGGCGTCGGCAACTACATTGACTTTTCTAGGGTGATACAGGATTTCACAGTCATAATCCTTTATCAACTCCAGCCATCTCCTCTGCCTCGTATTCAACTCCTTCTGTGTGAAGTTATATTTTAGACTCTTGTGGTCCATGTATATCTCACATTTTTCTTCATAAAGATAATGTCTCAATATCTTTAGAGCAAAAACTACCACGGCCAGTTCCAGATCATGAGTAGGGTAAACTTTCTCATAATCCTTCAACTGCCTAGATGCATACGCAATGACCTTGCCATGCTGCATGAGCACGCAACCAAGTCCTCTATGTGAAGCATCGCTATAAACTACAAAATTTCATGTGTCATCAGGTAATGACAACACAGGTGCCTCACTCAACCTCTTCTTCAGTTCTTGAAAACTGTCCTCACACTTGTCAGTCCAAACGTATTTCACCATCTTCCTCGTCAAGTTAGTCAACGGAGTAGCTATCTTCGAAAAATCCTGTCACTAACCCTAGGAAACTCCGCACCTCAGTCGGCGTTTTTGGTTGTTCCCAATTCATCACAGCTTCCACCTTCGCTGGATCTACTGAAATTCCCTCATGGTCAATGACATGACCTAAAAACTGCACCTTTTCCAACCAAAATTCACACTTAGTGAATTTCGCATACAACTTCTCCTTTCTTAGTGTCTCCAACACTAATCTTAGGTGTTCAGCATAATCTTCTGACATCTTAGAATAGACTAGAATATCATCTATAAACACCACGACGAACTTGTCCAAATATTGTTTGAACACTCTGTTCTTCATATCCATAAATGCAGCTAGTGCATTTGTCAACCCAAACAACATCACCAGGAACTCGTAATGATCATAACGAGTCATGAATGTTGTCTTTGGCACATCCTCCTTCCTAAGCTTCAACTAATGATACCCCGTCCTTAAATCTATTTTAGAAAAATACTTAGCCCCTCTCAACTGATCAAAGAGATCATCGATCCCGGGCAATGGGTATTTATTCTTTATCGTTAACTTGTTCAACTCTCGATAGTCGATGCAAAGTCTTAACGATCCGTCCTTCTTCTTGACAAACAGTATTGGTGCTCCCCACGGCGAAACACTCAGTTGAATTTACTTCCTGTCTAACAGTTCTTGCAACTGCACCATCAACTCCTTCATCTCCACTGGCGCCATACGATACGATGCCCTGGAAACTGGTGTCGCTCCTGGCACAATGTCTATCACGAACTCTGTCTCCCTATCCGGCAGAAGTCCCGACAATTCGCTTGGAAATACATCGGCGAATTCCCTCACTATAGGTATTTATTCCATGGTTGCTACCACTCTCTAGGTATCAACAACATGACACAAATAGCCTACGCATCCCTTCCTTAATAATTTCCTAGTTTGTGTCATGGTTACACAACACGAATGTACCGGCGATCTATTCCCATAAAATACTACCCGAGGTTGTTCTAACGTCTTAATGTTCACACATTTCTTTTGACAATCTATAATTGCCCCATGGTTTACTAACCAATCCATTCCGAGAATTATGTCGAATTCTCCTAACTTTATCGGTAACAAATCTACCAATAATTTACAACCCCGTATATCTACGCAACAACTCCTATGAACATTTTCAACAGAATTATTATTTCTTCGTTTGCTACCTTAATATTTAAAGGTATAGGCAACTTTTAGGAAGTGATCCTAGTCGTCTAGCAAAATCGTATGCTATAAACGAACAAGTAGCACCCGAATCAAATAACACGTACGCATTGATATTGTTAATCAAAATAATACCTGCGATGACGCTTCGATGTAATTTGCATCTTGAAATTCATCATGTTAAAGGTACTGACCATCGACCTACCATTTGTCTTTGGCCCACTAATAGCTAACTTACCGCTATTAGCGCCCCGATTCTCATCCGTCCCCTTCTTCGGGCAGTTCTTCGCCATGTGGTCAGTTGATCCACACACAAAGCATCTGTGGTTCTTCTTCAGACTTGGACAATTAGGCGCAATGTGCCCCTCTTGTCTGAAATTATAACAGACGGCCTTCCCCTTGAGACAGACTCCTAAATGAGTCTTCCCACAAGTCTTGCAGGCCTCCATTCTTTTCTTCAGATCTCTTAACTTAACTTCACTATTTCCAGAGTTGAATACCTTCCTCTTCTCACCACTGCCACTAGCTCCTTCTATCGTCACCCTCTAATCTACCTTACCCTTACTCTTCTTATCTTTGTGGTATTGGCTCAACGCCTCACTACCACCTTCGGCGATTATCGCCTTCTCTAAAACGGTCCCAAAAGAAGTACTTTGGAATACCAAAATACGGTTATAGAGCCAGGGTTTAAAGCCCTGCTCGAACCGTCGCGCCTTCCTCACCTCGGTATCCACTTAGTGTGGAGCGAATCTCGCCAGTTCATTGAACTTGGTAGCGTATTAGGGAACCGTAATGTCCCCTTGTTTCAACTCCAAAAACCGCATCTCCATCCTTCCCTGCATGCTCGTGGGAAAGTAGTTCTCAAAGAAGATCTCCTTGAACCTATCCCACGTTAGAGTTGTTATCCCAACCCTAGCCTGATTGGCTTCCCACCAAAAGTTGGCTTCGCCCTTCATCATATAGGTCGCAAAGGCAACCTTCTAGGCCTCATCGACATTTGCTATCACAAATGCCTTCTCTATCACTTTAACCCACGTTTGGGCCTCGATGGGGTTCGTAGTTCCTTTGAACTCCAGCGGACCTACACTCTTAAAATCCTTAAAGGTAGTAGCTCGTGCTACTCCTGGATTTATGGGTATATTAGCCCCTGTTCTATTAAAGGCAGTTGTTAATAAGTTAACAAACTCCTGCATTGGATTAACCGGACCTCCCTCCGTTTGATTTACGTTCGCACTTTGATTACGTTGCACTCTTCTTGGCAGCATTTTGCTGATACAATAAACACATTGCGTTATTATTCCTTTCTTTATTAGTTAACATTAATATAAAACAATAACCCCAATCATCCATAACTCATTGCTTTCCATAAAAAGGTCTTTATATTCATTCTTATAGTATAATACTACATTGGTTACATACACAGCCTAAGCTGATTACATTACTTTTCCGCTATCACTTCCAACAATTGGGATTTACAAAAGACTACCCTTTACTAAACAAAAAGGGCTTTACGTCATTACTACATACAAAATATTTACATACTATTCTATCTTCCACTAATCTACATCTACCTCAAGGCATTTTTGAAATCTGCCTTGGCATGACCGGCAATGATATCACGGCTAATAGTATGTCGTGTTTGCCGCACCTCCACCAGATATCCAGCTACCTGCTGCTGAAAATCCGTATGAGAACTCCTATAGATATAGGACATCCTCCCTATCTTCTGCACCTTAGTCTTTAGCTCCTCCTTGAGCTCAAAGACCTCGTGCTTTAAATCCTGGACTTTATCCTTAGCCAAAATCCTCTCATCGTGCTCCTGCTCCCACATGGACTCGACATCAGTCTTGTCCTCTATAACCATTTGGAGCTTTGCCTTAAGCTCCTTAACCTCCTGACAGTAATGGATATTTCTATCCAACACTGACATGAATAGAGACATCATCGACCCCCCAGGAGCTATCTCCGCTGCTATAGCTACTGGGTTAAAGGAGACTGTCTCTACTTCTTCCTCTATCATCCCATCAAACACTGACATGTAGTCAGCTTCCTCTGAGTCTCCAGACTCAATGATCACTACTTCTGGCTCTGCTACTATAGGGTTTGGTATAACCTCTACTTGGTTCACTGACTCTTCGCTAATGGTTTTCTCATTAACAAACATCCCGTTTACTCCTGACATCTACACAAAATAATTAAGTTGATTAGTACATGTCAGTAGAATAATAAAAACACATAACATAATCATAATGTATTTTTATAAGGTTATTTTCTTCTTGTACTTCTTTGACTCCTCTTAAGGTTATGACTTAAGATTTTTAATCCCCCCTTAAGTTTTATAACCTAATGCTTTGATACCAATCTGTGACGCCCCCAAATCCGGGTATCTTCCAACACGACAGATGGTGCTACACGGTACTACCATTCATTCATTCATTCCATTGAATAGTCTTAAGAAAGACTAATATAACTTCTATATATCAAAATAATATTACATTCCCCAGGTTCTTTATAACCCATTCGTTTGTTCTTGTCATAATATCAAATATATTACAATTGTCCATCCTATACTATTACATAAGATCTCTTAAGGGTTCGTCTTCGCCTTGCATTTATCCTTGCCCGAACCTTCAGTACGCTCGATCTTGGCTCTGTTCATATGGTTCGAGCAAGAGTGAGCATGACTAGCTCAGCAAGTACTACAATTCTAATAAACAACATGCTTGAAACATCGAACTCATATATCTTCAGTAACTGAACAATAGTTACGAAGTACTATCGATAATTCAAAATAGCACTTCTTTTCCTTCAAAACGTTTTACAACAATCATATTCAGTAGAATAAAAATTATGGCTCAAGATTATGAGCATTCATAAGCTCTTTTGAAAAGGACAACCCGGCACTAAGTCCGTAAGTCCGGCATATCTTACGAGCACGTCTGAGTGATCAACTCATAGTACTCTATGTTGATCAACACTACATTCATTAAACATGTATACGTTTAAGTTATGGCAACCTCACGTGCCTGTCATTAAATGACAAAAACATTTTAGCATACTTGGTCTTCGATTGAAAACCATACCAATATAACTTGGTAAATACAAATCATGCTTGACAGAATCATAATATAAGTCTAGCCGAAAGAATTGGCTTTAGACTTCATCGTTCAAAACATCATGTGAAAGAATACATGAATTACAAAACTTGTCCAGACTGAACTAGAACAAGGGTTAGAATACTTGCCTTGATCTGCGCTTCTTGATTAATACTCAAATGCAGATTTTTAAGTCTCTACGTTTCTACAACACATGATCATATACCGTACCACATTAGGTCATAAATAATCAAGTATGCATCCTATTATATCTTACCCTTCATCTTAATGTAAATCCTGACTTAGATCTACTATTATGGGTTTCCGACTTTCATTACATCATTCACATTACGTTCACATTCAATTGATCATTAACTCTAATCATCATGCAATACATGTCTAACAATGCCTTGACAATGTTCTAATAACACCTTAGTTCATTACCCTCAAGTCCCATTTCATTCTGTACTTGTAATTATTCTTTACTGTCGAAAACCTAGGATCAGCCATGCGCCTACTCTTAGCTCTTTATCTCGTCATGGCAAGTGCGAATTAGCAAAATGCCTCGACATCTTATTACGACCTCATGCGGTATACCTTTTGGCCTTAGATAGGCACCGCGGCGCCAACTCTGTGCCTTAGAAAAATTTTGCAGAATTTGATTTTTGTGAATTTCCCGGACGCATAACTTCTTCGTTATAAGTCTGAATTGGCTCGTTCAAAAGCCTACAGTTCATAAATTACGTAATCTATGTGTTCATACAAGAATTTCATCTATTTGACTTCATTTGTTCAAATTTGACCTATTAGTTCATTTTTAACGAAAACGATAAACGTCCGTGAACGTTCAACTCTCGTTTCTTCGTTCTAAGTCAAAATCCGGCCATTTTCGAGTCCGCAACTCTACAATGCAAAATATGACTTGTCTCCATTGAAAACCAACGTTTTTGACTTCAAACTTAAAATATGACTTCCATTCCGAGAATTTTATGAATTCGACGATTATCGTCCAATCGTGTGAATTCCGGCAAAACAACATTCTTAATGATTCTAAATGGATTTTAATCAACAAAAGATCATTACATGTTACTTATTAAACCAACTTATAAACAAAGTAGGTTTTGACTTATTCACATATGTCAATGACTTAATCAACTTATGAACTATAAATCTTCATACTTATGACTTATTAAGAACTTAAGTCCATCAATCAATGTTCTCATACTATATTCAACATACTAATCATTATATGACAACATATGATAAGTTCTTCATGGTTCTAGCAACTTATTAATGTTCAAGTTGCTTATCCAAATTATTCGGCTTAAGTTCATTCCTTATTAACCTATTACATGATCTCAGAATACAATCTCCCTTCTCTATCAATACTATCATAGAAGAGTTATAGATAAAAGAGATGAGTCTTACCCTTGAAGACTTCAATTCACTTTGGAAAACAAGCAAAGGTTGAAGTGGCTTATAAGTCTTAAGTGACTTATTCTCTCTACCAATTAAGTAGCTTATATTTGAGAGGAAAGTTGGATGAAAATAACAACCAACAAAATTTGAAATGAGGCTTTTATTTATAGGCCACCAAAGGTTAGGGAATTTTAGACTTTAAAACATCCCACCTCCTTATTCCACCTCCTCATTCCACCTCCTCATCATCCACCTCTTTATTATTCATAACCTAGCCATTAAGTAACTTGTTAGCCACAATACTTGCTCATCACATCACTTGGTCACCACACATAAACCTTGCCCATCAAGCTCACCCATTTCTATGTTAGACTATTAATCCTACAAGTCCATTAACTTAAATTAAACAACTTAACAAATATACCACACGTATAATCTTCGTATGCTAACTCGTATACTAGTTCGTAATATACGTTATCTCATTCTTCCTACATAATAGTACAATACGTCGTATTATACTTACATTCATTCCTTCATACAATGTATACACATAATACGATCACAACTTTCTTCCTTTACGCTTAATAACCTAACATTCCCAAATTAGGTCCACATGCAAAATATTACGTTTTCCATACTTAGATTATTATTACATAATTAATATCGCCTTGATATTATAACGTTACGTATTTCTCAGAAGTTCAAAAATAATTCCCGAGCAGAAATCGATGAATAGTGTTTTTCAGAAAATTTCTCGGAAAGCTTTTATTTTCGTCTTAGAAATTCAAACACCTTAATTCATTCACGTAGTTAAAATACTATGATATTCCGACGTTTCTAGGTTATAGAACGACATTCATCTTATCAACACATAATAATAATAATAAATAATATTATTTTATTCATTATTAAAAGTATTTACAATTGTTCGATTTTGCGGGGCGTTACAGAACCTGGGAAATGTAATATTATTTTAAATGTATAGAAGATATATTAGTTCTTTTGAGACTTTTCAATTGAATGAATGTATGAATGGTAGTATCGTGTAGCACCATTTGTCGAGTTGGAAGATACCCGGATTTGGGGGCGTCACATAATCACCATAACCAATTGTATAGCAACATTTTGAAAGAAATAAATTCACAGAACTTTAACTTCATGTCGTAAAAACTCATATATACATATATTCATATATAATATCAAGGTGTTAGAGAAAATACCTTCAAATTGCTTTTTAATCCTTGCTAATTGCAGACAATTCTCTCAATCTCTCTCAATTCTCTCTCAGCTTTCTCTCTGTGAAATTCTCAGTATTCTTCCTAGGCAACTAAGTTATGTGTAAGACCAACTGATAGCCAAGCGTAAAAATAAAACGGATAACCTTAATACGCATACTTATTAGAATATCAGTTATAAAATAACGTTTAGGTTATAATTAAATTATATTTATTATTTTAATTTATTTATTTATTTGATTTATATTATTTAAATTCAAAAATTAAAAAATCCAAAAGTTATAAGGCTTTGTTTGGCAAAATCCTTTAAAATTTAAAGACTTAGTATTTTAAGTCTTGTTTGGCAAAACCAAATTAAACTCCTTTAATTTATTTTAATAAACAATTTAGTTTATCATTTATAATCACATATTATTTATTTGGATTACCATATCCAACATTAATCAAATAAATTAATCACATACTATATTTTAAATAAATATTTCACTTAAACAATTATTACCAAAATTATAATTTCATTATAATTTTATTTAATAATTAACATACCACTTAAATTATTAAATTAAAACAACAATATAACATCTCATGTTATATTACAACTCTCTAAATTATAAATTCAATTAATTTAGAATATTATCTCATAAATTTAGATTCATAAATATTTACTAACAACCATCATATCAATAAAATATTTATTCAACAATTTCAACAATAAACACATCAAATAAATATTTATATAATCCAATAAATATATAAAATTTCAGTTTGAAATTCCGGATTGTTACATCCTTCCCTCCTTACAAGGATTTTGTCCCCAGAATCACAACTCAAACAATCAAATTGTCACATTCCCCCCTCCTTACAAAGATTCTATCCCCAGAATCGAAGACATAGACTAAACAAATAACTCAGGATAATACTTTATCATTTCTGCTTCGAGTTCCCACGTAGCCTCTTCGACATTGTGGTTCCTCCATATCACATTCACAAAAGGTATCACTTTATTCCTGAGCACTTGTTTTTTCCTGTCGACTATCTGGATAGGAATCTCTTCGTAAGACAAATCTTTACTGAACTGCAATGTTTCATATTCGATGACATGCTTGTAATCGGGTTTATATGGTCACAACACCGACACATGAAAAATGTTGTGCACATGTTCTAATTCTGGAGGCAAAGCTACTTCGTAAGCCACCTCTCCCACTCTTCGCAGTATTTCAAAAGGTCCAATAAACCTTGGGCTTAGCTTTCCTTTCTTGCCAAAATGAATTTTCCCCTTCCAAGGAGAAACCTTCAGGAACACAAAATTTTTTGCTTCAAATTCGCGATTTTGTCTGTGTTGATCAACATACTTCTTCTGTCGATCTTGAGCAGCTACCAGTCTTGCTCTAATGAGTTTTATAACTTCAGTGGTCTGTTGCACCAGTTCTGGTCCTAGCAGTTGATGTTTACCAACTTCATCCCAGCATAGTGGAGTTCTGCATTTCCTGTCGTATAATGCCTCGTATGGCGGCATGCCAATGCTTGCATGGTAACTGTTATTGTATGAAAATTCCCCCAATGGTAGATGATCATCCCATTTTCCTTTGAAATCCATGATGCACGCTCTGAGAATATCTCCTAGTGTCTGAATTGTTCGTTCGCTTTGACCATCGATTTGCGGATGATATGTTGTACTCATCTTTAGTTGCATTCCCATGCATTCTTGTAGTCTCTTCCAGAAATTTGATGTGAATCTCGGATCTCTGTCTGATACAATCGACACAAGAACTCCATGTCTTGAGACGATCTCCTTAACGTATAGCTTCACCAGCTGATCAAGATTAAATCTAATTTTTATTGGCAAAAAGTGTGCAGATTTAGTTAGTCTGTCCACTATGACCCATATCGCATCGTATCCTTTCTGAGTTATTGGAAGACCTACCACAAAATCTATTGTGATATGCTCCCACTTCTATTCCGGTATTTCTAACGGTTGAAGTAATCCACTTGGTCTTTGATGTTCTGCCTTCACTCTCTAACATGTCAAGCATTTTGCAACGCATTCTGCAACGTCTCTTTTCATCTTTGGCCACCAAAAATGTCACCGCAAATCTTGATACATTTTTATACTTCCCGGATGAATCGAATATCTTGATATATGAGCTTCTGTCAAGATTTTTCTTTAATATCCTGTACTGCTAGAACCCAAATTCGTCCCTCGAATCTTAGCATTCCCTAAGTATCAAGCTTATACTTCACTTCTTTACCCTCGACCACACTTTCCTTTATTTTTCGACATTCTTCATCTTATAGTTGAGCGTTCTTCACCTTGTCCACCAAAGTTAGACTAGCTTCCATCTGGTATAATTTTTTGTCAAATTCTTTTGGAAATTTGATTTCCAACTCTAGCCTTGTCATTGCCGAATTGAGCTCCTCCTTATCGGTTAACAGCATTAACTTTTCTCTGTCTTTCCTACTCAAGGCATCTGCAACTACATTTGCTTTGCCTGGATGATAAAAGATCTCACAATCATAATCTTTTATCAATTCCATCCATCTTCTTTGACGCATGTTCAGGTCCTTTTGTGTGAAAATATACTTCAGACTTTTATGGTCTGGGTAGATCTCACATTTTTCTCCATAGAGATAGTGTCTTCATATCTTCAGAGCAAGCACTACTGTCGCCAACTCTAAATCATGAGTCGGATACCATTTCTCGTAGTCTTTCAATTGTCTTGATGCATACGTAATAACTTTGTCGTTTTGCATAAGGACACATCCTAAACCCTTGTGTGAAGCATCACTATACACCACAAAGTTTCATGTATTATTTGGTAATGACAACACAGGTGCTACACTTAACTTCTATTTCAATTCTTGGAAACTTTCTTCACACTTCTCCGTCCAAACAAATTTTATAGCTTTCCTTGTCAAATTTGTTAACGGAGTGGCAATCTTGGAAAAATCTTGGATGAATCATCTGTAATAGCCTGCCAATCCCAAGAAACTTCTCACTTCTGATGGAGTTCTTCGTTGTTCCCAATTTATCACAGCTTCAACTTTTGATGGATCCACTAAAATCCCATCCTTATCGATTACATGCCCAAGGAATTGTACACATTCTAGCCAAAATTCACATTTAGAGAATTTTGCGTATAACTTTTCCTTTCTTAACGTCTCTAACGTCAGACGTAAGTATTCCACGTGTTCTTCTTGAGATTTAGAGTACACCAAAATATCATCGATAAATACCACCACAAACTTGTTTAAAAATGGGTTAAACACCATGTTCATCAAATCCATGAACGTTGCAGGGGCGTTTGTCAAAACAAAAGACATCACCAAAAATTCGTAATGTCCATACTGAGTTCGGAATGCCGTCTTCGGTACATCCTCCTTCCTTACTTTTTGTTGATGATACCCACTTCTCAAATCTATTTTCGAGAAATATCTAGCACCTTTCAATTGATCAAACAAGTCATCTATTCTTGGCAACGGATATTTGTTTTTAATAGTGACTTTGTTAAATTCCCTATAATCAATGTAAAGATGCATTGACCCATCCTTCTTCTTCACAAATAACACCGGCACTCCCCACGGTGACACACTCGGCTGAATGTACTTCTTATCTAACAGTTCTTGTAGTTGTACCATCAGTTCCTTCATTCTACTAGAGCCATTCTGTACAGGGCCTTCGATATTGGAGTTGTTCCTGGTGCTAAGTTGATCACGAATTCAATTTCTTGGTCAGGCAGAAGTCCTGACAAATCTTCCAGAAACACGTCTATAAAATCCCTAACCACTGGTATTTCCTCCAATTTTACACCCTTCTCCTTTTGAGTATCGACTATGTAGGCTAAGTACCCTACACAGCCTTTACTCAATAACTTCTTGGCCTGTATCATCGTCAGACATCTCATTTGTCTAGGCAATTTGCTACCATGAAAAACTGCCTTTGACCGAGTCGTAAGTTTTACACACTTCTTTTGGCAATCAATTATCGCTCCATAATTGAATAACTAATCCATTCCCAATATAACATCAAACTCTCCAAGTTTTATCGGGATTAAATCTACTTTCATAATATTCCCCTTTATATTCATCCTACAGTTCTTGTATACGAACCTAACCGGAATTACCTCCCTATTCGCAATTTCTATGCATAAAGGGAAATTCAATTCTTCACTAGGTATTTCTAACCTCTTAGCAAATTCATCAGATATAAACGAGCAAGTAGCACCCGAATAAAATAATACATATGCATTTATATCATTGATTGGGATAATACCTGACACAACATCTTTTGATTGCACCGCATCCTGCACCGTCATGTTGAAGGTTCTGGCTGTGGGATTATTTGTCAGCGTTGGTCTAGCAATAGTCAGTGTACCTCCACTAGGATTTCCCTTGCTTCCATTTGCCTCACCAGATTTCTTCTTTGGGCACTCGCAAGCAAAATGATCCTTCGACCCGTAGGTGTAGCAAACATTCTTCTTAGGTTGATTGCAATTTGGGGCGATGTGACTGTGATAACCCGAGATTTCGAATAATTAAAATTTTACGAATATTTTTTTTCTTTATTAATATTGACATTGACTGTTAATATTGTAGTGAGAATTTGTGAGACAAGTCTCGAGAATTAGTCAATATATGTTTTGACTGAGAAATTAGAGTAGAGTTGTGCTTAACAGCTTTAGAAAACCCTAACCCTAATTTTCAGATAGGGATTCGGTAGAAAATATAATTAAAATAATTGTATTGTTGATTATGTGTTTGGACTATATAGAAATGTTGATCAATAATTGATCAGATAAGGTTTGTATTTAATAAACCTTAATAAGGGATTTAAAACCCTAATCTTAAATTTAGAAAATAAATTGTACAATTAAAACCCTAATTGTATCTTGAAACCCTAAATTTCAAAACTGAATTGTAAACCCTAATTAGGCAACCCTAATTTTTATTAGCATGCCTAAAGTGTTTGTTAAACATAAATATGATTAGAAATCACTAATTATATTTTTGTAATTTAAATTTCTATTTTAGAAACCCTAATTTTATTTTAGAAAATTTATTTTCTAATTAAACCTTAAATTTGCAAATTATGGAATTAGAATTTTTAGACCTAAAGGGTACAAAACCTAAACCCTAGATTGTCCAAACCCTAAACCCTAAGGGTTTCATCTAATGCAAAAATCTAGAAAAATTGAAATGACCTAAATGCCCTTTATGGGATTTCTTTTAAGTTAAATTGCAAAATTGTCCAATGCCTTTATTAGGTCACCAACTTTTTACCAACTATTGACTTTGCAACATAAAATCTCAAAGAAAATCCAAATGCAAATTCGTCCAACAAGATCGGATCAAGCAACATCAAGTATTATATATAAGTTTAGAGAGAGAAAAGTGGCCAAAAGTTGCTAATTTTTACTCTAGCTCTCACCAACTCTTTCTCATACTAGAACCCACGAAATTTGATGGTAAATCAGTCCTAATACCAGCCTCAATATCAATCATAAACAGATTGGAAAGATCAAGATCAAAGTTTGGTCAAGAAGGTATAAAACTTACTTTTATTTTTGATCCATGTTGCTAAGACAGAGTTCATGTTTATGTGTTTGGATTAATGCTAGAGGATGTTTTATGTTGATCTATGATGATCAAACATATATCCATAGCATCAAAGTGCTTTATTTTGGTGTTTTTCAAAAACTGTCAAGAACACGATCTGTGGTCTGACAAGCTAATGTCAGGTGCCATAGATCCGTGCCTGTGTTTGAGTTTTCTTATTTTATTGTTTGGATCCGTAGCCTGGCATATGGTCTTTAATATGCAAGTTGTAGTACAGCCATTAGATAGCTGGATTTCAAGTTATTTAGGGTCAAACAAATTGTTGGCGAGGTTATTGGATGAAAATCAAGCGACCCAGAATGTTCAAACAACGTCGACAATTTTTTAAGCCTCTTGATATGTTAGACGTTTTGGTTTATGATGTTATTTTTGTAATACATGTGTATCCCGGTATCTTGTCTATAGATTTATGGCTTTATATCATATATTTGATCAATAGATCGAGTGTAACAAGCGATCAAAGTAGGCGAACAACCATAATTTGAATTTAAAAATTCGAGAAAAGTACTTACACGCAATTTTCGACATAAGTTGGCCGCTTGATAAGTTGCGATTTGTTTATTTTGACCGATTTGTTGGTATGGTATTGTTCCTTGACATATCGACTATATGTTTGAACTTTAATATCACATAAAAAATGAACAGAAAGCAGAAATAATTAAGCTTGAAAGTGGCAACTCGAATCTGTTTTGGCTCAGAAACCGCCTGACAGAAACTTTGGAGGTCTAGATCTCCTTATTGTGATGTTGGTTGACCAAATTGTTGATTAGATATTGTAGTGTTACATTTATACTACAATAACAAACTTTTAGTTAGCCCAGAACTTGATCATGCTGTGAATTAAAGTTCTAGAAATTGACGATGACCCTTAAACACGAAGTCATCGTTTCTTGAGCTCAAGAACACCAACAATGACGCTTTGTGTCGCTATAGGCTATTAGCGACGGTTTTAATTAATTTTATTTTCAGAATTTCCGGAAATTAATAAAAATTAGAAATAAATTCTAAAAATTACCAAAAATGGTTTTAAAAATTATTTTAAATTATGAAAAATAATTTCCGACCAATTGAATATTTTTTTTAATATTTATAATTATTTAAATATTAAAGGTATTTAATTTATTTAATTAGTGTATTAAATAAATTAGACAAAAATGATTTAATATTATGAAAAATCATTTTAAATAAGAAAAATGTATTTAAAAATATTTTGAGTTATAAAATGTAACTTTTAATATTTTTGGAGAATTTTCATTAATAATTTAATATTAATGATATTAGATTTATTTAATTATTAAATTAAATAAATAAGATTAAAATGATTTAAATCATTTAAAAATCATTTTAATTGAGAATAAAGTGTTAGAAAATATTTTAAATTATAAAATATAATTTTTAATATTTTTGAGAATTTTCATTAATAAATTAATATTAATGATATTTGATTTATTTAATTATGATATTAAATAAATGAATTAAAATGATTTTATTGATTTAAAATCATTTAACAATGAGAAAAATAGTTTAAAAATATTTTAAGTTATAATTAATGACTTTTAATATTTAGATGATAATTTCATTAATATTTATATATTAATGATGGTGATTTAAAAATTATTTTAATTACTTTAAAAATCATTTAAGTGGAATATTGTTGATTTAAAATATTTTAAGTTATTGATATTAACTTTAATATTTTGACAAGTATGTTATTAATATTTTAATATTATTAAATATTAATAATGATAAGATTATTTGAGAATTAAATCATTTAAAAATGATTCCGATGTTTGAAAAATTATTATAAATTATAATAATTACTTGATAATTATTAAAAGCTTAGAAAATATTATAATTGATAATTGACTTATCTAAATTAATATTGAAGCTTAGAGACCAAGTTTATTGGACAATCAATGTGTTAATTGTCGGATAGGGTGACCAAAATACCGAGAATGGACCGAAGTCCAACCAGACTAATATAGTAAGACTTGTTATGTGTTTATATAGGTTATAAACACTGATGTGGCTATGCGTGGTAATGTGCTGGGAGAAGTTTGATTGTGAACTACGATTATTACGTGTTATGAATAATTGTGCTAATTGTAAGACCGATATTATTGGTTATAGGTCTTTCGAAAGCAGATAAGTATTTTGTGTAGCTGTAATCAGCGGAAGAGGCAAGTTTCCTAACTCAACCTTGAGTTAAATTTATTCAATTATTATAGTGGTTAATTATTGCTAATTACACCACATCCAGGGAATTTATTGTTGATTATTCACAGTTAGTGCATGCTTAATAATTCAAATTAAATTATTGATTCGAAAATATATATTTGTAGAATAACCGTTGTTGGATATTTATATCTCAGAAGTTAGAAGTGACAATACGATAATTCCCATTTTATTGTCAAATTATCTTTGAGAAATGTCTTAGCTAATTATTCGGCTGATTTAAGATATTAGTTAGAACTTGATAAGTTCGAGAAGAGAATTCAATTATTATTGATAGATCGATGCCAATTATTTCGGCTAAGATCGAGAAGTAAATAAATTTGAAATCACAAGATTTCGTTGTTAAATCAAAATCTTGATTACGAGACCGGAAGAACAACCTTTTATAAAAGGGAATATCATTAAATCGTATATTCGATCATTCTTGTGACTTAAATATATAGGGTATAATAAAATCGATCACTTGTTATACTTGCGGAGGGGTATGATTTAATCTTTACGGTTATGTGATACACACAGTATATCAAAGTATAACTTTGATAGTTACTCGAGAAGAGAAGTTCAAAGATCTTGTGTGATCACTCGATATAAATCTGAAAACAATCCACTTTGCAAATTCAAATAGAATTAATTCTTGATTATTCAATTGAATATATCGTAGAACCTTGAAAGCGTTGTACCTTTCATCATTACATTATTATGCGATATAGAATACGAGAAGACTTGTTATTGAATAACCATTTGTTCACTATTTCAAAGTTCCCGAACTTTGGTTTCATTCTATCAAAATAGATAGTCCGGTGATTTGAATACTTATACATTTATTGTATGTATTAACTTGCATGGGCAAATTTGTTGCTCACCCTTGCTAAATAAAACATTTCGCTTAGGGACGAAGTGGCGGGAGGTCTTTGCGAAGAATAAAGGCAAAGGCGTTGTAATAAACTAGTTATGATTAACATATTTATGATGTTGTATTTGTAAACCCTTTTTTGTATATATCTAAAGGGTGCGTTTGTAAAGTTAAGGTTAAAAACACAGGTGATGTATTATAAAACTCGATAAAAACTTATGTAAGATACTATCTATATAGATTATGGGTAGTTAAATGCTATTTATATTGTGGATCGTGAACACCAAACTCGGAGTCGTGTAACTTACGAATTTGGGGGCGTCACAGAGTTAATATCGAAATGTGAGGTTATAAACCTTAAGTGGGGTGGGGAAAACCCAGGATTATAACCAAATGCGAGATAAAGAATACTCAAATAGAGTACTAAGTGAGAGATTGCCAAAGTGCAACGATAGTGAGAAAAGTGGGCACATGGTGTGAGAAGTTTGTACTGGTGAAGTACTAATCAAGTGATTTAAATTGATTGTAGGATGTCTGGAAAAGACGAAATGAGTGCGGAGATGCTTAGTGGTCATTGCACGATTGCCCGATGAGCCGGTGTGTAATAACCCTGAGATTTCCTAAATAAAATAATTAAGAAATTTTATGTATAAAATTTTTTTTTATTTAATAGCGAGAATAAGTGTCTAGTAATGTGAACGATAAATATGAATATATTTATTACTTGAAAAATTAGAAATAATTTTGGAATTATTAATTACTACAAATTATATTTTTATGGTAATTAATTTACGTAGCGTAAATGTTTTTATTAATTATTTTCCATGATAACATGATTGGAAATAATATATGAAGTGATAATTAGAACTTATATAATATATATTTTATTATATAAATTGTTCGTAATATTTAAATCAAGTATTATTGATATGTGAAAGAGAAGTCGATATGAGATCCATAATTCTGAATTGGGATTATGGTCAAGAGATGATAATAATAATATTATATTATTATTATAATGATTTTACAAAGACAATAATTATGTATCGTATGCTTGAACGAGATATTATTGAACAATGACGGTCGGCTTAGGTCATAGATATTACCGCGTCTTTGTGAAACCCTAATTATTAAACTCAGTTATGAGAAATGACTGAGTAGTATATGAAGTTCACTGTGTATATGAAGTTACTGTGTACACGAATGCCGGTAATTAGAAGAAAAACCCTAATTACTATTTTTACGCTGATAACTAGGACAAACCCTAATTATTACAACCCTAATCGGTTGAAGTTAGAGATCGTAATGACTGTGTTAGATCATACACAGATAATTAGAAAACCCTAATGGTCAATTAGAAAACCCTAATTGATAACGTTAAGAAACCCTAATTAGAAAACCCTAATTTTCTATAGGAAACCCTAATTTAAAATTATCGGGTTTAATTACGATGTTATTATATAAATGTTTTAATTTACCAAATGATAGAAATTAATTGGTAAATGGTAAGAATTATAATCTAATGGTTAAATATTACATTTAATGGCCTTTTACAAAAATGCCCTTGGAATTATATGTGAAATGACCAAAATACCCTTGTTGTCATTTTAGTGTATTATTGCTTACATTGTTGATGGGATCTTGCAACAAGGATGCCCAACATACTTACCCTACATGCTATCAGCTCTCAAACAAGGGAATCATCCCACTTTAGCATCCAAGGTATTTAAAATTATTTTTTTTAAATTAAAGAAAAGGGAAAATGCATTATTTATGTCTTATTGCTACCACTTGTCCACAAAATCCGGCCAATCCATCTAGAAATTACCTATGGGCTGAAGTATTACCATCAATCAGCCACTATAATCATTTCATGCATTATTTTATGAATTCAAGAGAGAGAAATGCACCATTTTTGGCCTATTTATATACAAGCACTTAGCTTCATTCTCCCAAGCTTAAACCTACGAAATTCTCTTAACATATCGATTCATAAACAAGCCCCATTCACACCAATAACAAATCAAGAGGCCAAAAATCGTAATCAAAGCATAAAAAGGTATAAACCCTAGCTTGATTTTTCTTAAACTTTTGGTGTTAGATGTTATGTTTAAATGTTAAAACATGTTGATTATAGTGTCTAAGGATGATCTGGGTTGCTTGATGTTGATTCCATAACATTGAGCTTCGGTTTGAAGATCTTTAAAATCTGGAAATTTTCATTTTTGTGTTCTGACAACGAATGTCAGAGGCTGTAGATCCCATCCTGTTAAGAGTTTTTGATGTTTAAAGCTTGTTATGTGTAGCCTGTCATGTTGTCTTTATTCTGCAAAAAGAATCATGGTCATACCTGTTGTAGATTAGGAGTTATTTATGGTCAAACTACCATTGACCGAACTGCTCAAGAACTTTCTGGGTTTTCCAGAAATGTTCAAGAACAGTTGTTGAGGTCACATTTGACCGGCCTCTTTCTGTTGGATCTGTTGTTGTTATATGCCTTATATGTAATAGAGTTGTAGTATTACATGTTATCTACAACCTAGAATCAATATATCACTTAGATCAAACTCAGAATGAAAGATATAAAGACCCAAAGTAGCCTGCACGATCTGTTTTGAAATTCTGGAAAACCCAGAATTGGCATACAAGTTTTGTCAGAAGGTTTGATGATTTATATCTTTGGTATTGTTGATGTTTAGACTTGAAACTTGCTTTAATCATGTTCTCTGTAAGTTGTACTACATAGCCCGACGTATAAAACACCTATAACATGTACGGATCGACCGAATAAGACCACTAAGGTCGCTGAATTTGTTGACTGTAGTTTTACGGGCAACCCGAAACATGAAGAACACGTCGTCGACAAGGTTTTCTATTGATCATATCTCACAGATTTGTTCTTTGTTTGGTCATGAAATGAGTATATAGTTGTAGTATTACATTAGTACTACAACATTGAAGTTTTTGCAAGTCCGTAAAATGCTTAGATCATGGATTTAAGGCTCTATTCAAACTAGCACCTTTGTGCACTGACATGAAGCTCAAGAACACCTATAGCGACGGTTCTGTCGCTATAGATGCCTTTAGCGACAGTTATCATTTTATTTTCCGGAAATTAATTTAAAAATTAGAAAAATTAGTTTTTAATTATTAAAAATACCAAATAAATTATGAAAAATTATTTTAAAGTCCTAAAAATAGTTTTTAATTATTTTGAGTATATTTCATAAATATTTAATATTTTGAAATATAAAAGGTATTTATTTATTTAATTATAATATTAAATAAATGATTTAAAATAGTTTTAATTCATGAAAAATCATGAAAAATTATTTTATGGTATAAGAAAATATTTTGAGTTATAAAATATAACTTTTAATATTTAGTAGACAATTTCATTAATAATTATATATTAATGATATTTAGTTAATAATTTGTGATATTAAGTTTATTTAATATTTATATTAAATAAATAGTTTAAAAATGGTTTTATTTATTTAAAAATCATTTAAAGAGGATATTAAGGATTTAAAAATATTTTAAGTTATAATTAATGACTTTTAATATTTGATGAATAGTACATTAATATTTATATATTAATGGTGATTATTTAAAATGATTTTAATTGTTTTAAAAATCATTTAAGGGTAATATAAATGTTTTAAAAATAGTTTGAGTTATTATAAATAACTTTTATATTTTGGCAATGGTTTCATTAATAGTTAATATAAATTAATTATTAATAATGGAATTGTTTAATGTTTAAATCATGTAATTATAATTACGATGTTTGAAAGTGATATCCTGTCAAACTAGTGACTAGAAACCTAGGTTATGAAGTCCGTGATTTGGTGAAGAGCACCCATAATAATGATTATATCACTATAAGCCTTGAGTGATGATTTGATTTATTTTAAATTTTTCAATTTCTCGAAAAATTCAAAAATGATTAAAAGTAAAATGTCCGATATTTACGATGTTGAGGTATAGAATAAGAGTCTTAGACTTAGTATGTGCAAATATAAAGTCGTTTGCATGCGGCAAACCGTTTGGATCCTATAATAGAAAAGAAAAGACTACCGTAAGAACATGGATGAGATATTTGAAAAATGTATAAAAGTATAGAATGCGAACTAAAAGTATGATCACTTTGCGATTATGTGATGACATAATTAGACTATGTCTTGACCATAATCGATGAGATTTCTATGTGTTATGATATATTGTTCTAATCGGACGAATGACCTGTTTATTGATAGGTTGTGATAAAGAGATAAGATCTAAGTTGAGATTTGTAATCAGCAAATCAGGCAAGTATCCTACCTTTGCATTTCCTTTATGCAATGGACATGAGTAAGAAATTTCAGAATTATTATATTCCTGTACAGATTATGTATGCTTTGATTATCAACATGTTAGCTCAGATATATATTCTGTTAAGTTGATTTCTAAATGGTTATACAAGTGTCCCCACTTGGATAATCATGGCATTTATTCACATGTTGATATACCATGTCAATTACCCGTATACATATATGTTGAATTACATATTATTGTTGAGCAAGATTAAAAACCTTCGGGTTTGGAACCAGGCATGTATGAACATCCCGATAATGGGAAAATTTTATGCGCTTTGGCGGACAAAGGATGAGCGATGAATGTCGTTCAAGTTATGTAGTATTGATCAATACAGGGTACAACGGGGCTGATCACCCTCCGTGCCCGTAAGTTATGACGGTTTGCGGATGAATTTCTGCTAAACCTTTTCGAAAATGAAAAGAATGTTCATAGTATGTTTCTTAAACCCTATTCATGGGTGGAGGCTCATTTCAAGAATTTGAAAGAGAGTTGTTATGTGAATCTTTTATCAGTACAGATTACTTCACAACTTTTGATTCGTTGTAGAAGTGTTATGTAAAGAGAATACTTATATTCTTTCAGCTTATATATATAATTGCTATTACTTGCTGGGCACTCAAATGCTCATCCTTGCTTAAATTAAATGTTTTCAGTTATGTATGAGCAACCTGAAGGCTCAGGCACGAACAAAGGAAAAGGAAAGCTGATCGAATAAGTGTGTATTATGAGTTAATGGTTATAGCTGCATGGGTATCTATTCATGTATTGTAAGGAATGTATTTGAAGGTCTCGTACCTGGGAAGTAAACTTTGATGTATGTAAATTAAGTTTGAATGTAATATTACTTTAGTATTATTCACTTTAAAGAAATGGTATCGTGGAGAACCGAAGTTCGGGTTTCAAGTATCCGGGATTGGGAATTACCACACGGCAGCCAGGTATAGCAGTTTAATCGGTTGAGAAGTTGGGAGAAGATGATCCAATGGTTAATCTTGGGAGTGATCATGACGATTATCCTGAGATGTATCTAAGTGGAGACGAGGAGGCAGAGTCTCGAGCCAGCTTAAGGTGGAACCAAGAATAAGATCAAGGTTGGTGAACAAGATCGACTATCTGTGGAAGTCCAGGAACTCCGAAGCAAGGTATTTCTCTTGGAGGAGTTGTGGAAGACGGAGCGGGCATTACGTGAAATGACTGAAGAACGGAATGAGCTGAAGGCGCAGGTGGAGAAGATGAAGGCTGAAGGTGGAGGATCGTCTGAGGGAACAATCAAGCAGCAGAAGGACAAGAAAAAGAGGAAGAGGGACAACGACAGCCCTAATTCTGAGAAGACAAGTCCGAAGAAGAAGCAAGCTTGTATCAAGTGTGGAAAGACTCACGCTGGAGAATGCATGATGTGGAAGAATGTATGCTTCAACTGCAAGCAGGAAGGACATATCTCTTTGCATTGTCCTAAGCCAAATATGAGGAAATGTTTTTCATGTGGGCAAACGGGGCACAGATTTAATAAGTGTCCTAGCAAGAAGAAAGACCGGAGAAAGGCAAAGTAGTCGATAGATAATTAAGATATAAGTGTAGTATCTTTTGGTAGAAGCTTTTGATATTAAGCGTTGTAATATCGAGAACAATGTGTAAACATATGTAAATATATGTTCTATGAATAAAATCTTTATTTTTTATATGAATAAAAGATTAAGATTAAATTTGTGTGTTCTTAAAACTCATACTTATGATAAATTAATGACTCATAATTATATGAAATGTTTTGAACCCCTCAGCGAATGGACGCCAAAGGTCTGACTAGGATAAGTTCATACACTAATATAATTGTGGCAAGTTAATGAACTCATAAGTGTGGTAAGTTGATGAACCGGAAATGGTAATTTGAAAATGGAGAATGTCAACTTTTGTGTAAAGTTGGAGAATTGCAACTTTTGTAAAGTTGTGAACGTTAATCCTAAAATATTTTAACAGGATAGTAAAATGTGTTAGTACTATAAGTACTATGTGCTATTTGAATAAATATGCGATTAAATGAGAACTATGTGTTGAATTCTTATTGTGTTAAGAATTGGTATAGAGAAAGAATATTAATATAAGATTTTCATTTAAATCGATCATCATGCCTAGATGACGTAATCGGAACCAAAGAGAAGAGCAATCAGAATAATGAAGGAGGTCAAGTGACCCGATGCAAAATTTTGCAAATATGATAGCCAAGCTATGGAAAATGTAACTCCTAACGCAGGGGAAGAGTAAGGAATCGACCCGGTTGGCGATTGGCTAATTTCAAGGATTTTAAAGCGGTGGGACCGCCAGAATTCAAGGGGACTACGGATCCGATTGAAGCCTAGACTTGGGTGAAGGAAATGGAGAAAGCGTTCATCATTGCGCGTGTGGCAGAAGAGCAAAAGACAGCGTTTGCAACATATCTAATGAAGGGAGAAGCCAATTATTGGTGGGAGACGAACCAAGCAAGAGCTGGTACAGAGGTGGTATTGTGGACAAGATTCAAGGAGTTGTTCTTTGAGAACTACTTCTCCGAAGTATGCAAGTTTCGGATGGAAGTTAAGTTCTTGGAACTTAAGCGGAGAAATTTTTCTGCTTTGAGTATCTTTGCTAAATTCAAGGAATTGGCGCGATTTGCACCTCATCAGGTGGATACAGAAGCAAGAAAAGCAAGAAGGTTTGAGAACGGATTGAAGCCAGGAATTTATAACAAAGTAGTGTCTTACAGCAGATCAACACGTTGGCAACTCTCTTTGGAGAAAGCGTTAATTCTTTGAAGGAGGAGCGAGAGTTGCATCTCGCTTTTATCGGGAGAAGAAGAAGAAGACCAATGAGGGTGGAAGCATCGGTGGTAGTAGAACCCAAACAAGAGGAAGTGGAACGAGAATACCCAATCGGGTAGTAAAATTGAAGGAATAGGAAAGGAGCAGAGCCTTGTGCGAATTGTGGAAAGAACTTACCGGTGTTTGTCTCAAGAGGAAGGGGTTTGTTATAATCATGACAAGAGGGCCACATGTCACCACCCAATTGTCCCAATCAAGAAGAAGATACAAGGTTGTTATGCCTGTGGATCGATCGACCATCGTAAGGAACTGTCCAGAGAAATGCTTTGAGAAGGAAAGCGCCATAAGGGACTCAGTAGTGGAACCTTGGCAATCCGAGGACCTCGCATGACTAGGAAGATCAACCGCCGTAGTACATTTAACATGGCGCACATTGGAGGCGATGGCTACTCCGAGGTAGCAAAGTGGTAACGATTTTTGCTTAATATTTAATTACGCGAGTAATATTAGTTTAATATAGCTGAGAATTGTTTTCTTTTATAGATTCAAGTCTCAGGTTAGAAATTAAGACACAATTTAATATTGTGTTGATAAAAATGAATTGATAATACAACTTTAAAAGATTGTAGAGAATAAGAAAGCGGTGATTCCGAGGACGGAATCCTTTTAAGGAGGGGTGAATGTGATAATCCGAGATTTCGAATAATTAAAATTTTACGAATAAATTTTTTTTTATTAATATTGACATTGACTGTTAATATTGTAGTGAGAATTTGTGAGACAAGTCTCGAGAATTAGTCAATATATGTTTTGACTGAGAAATTAGAGTAGAGTTGTGCTTAACAGCTTTAGAAAACCCTAACCCTAATTTTCAGATAGGGATTCGGTAGAAAATACAATTAAAATAATTGTATTGTTGATTATGTGTTTGGACTGTATAGAAATGTTGATCAATAATTGATCAGATAAGGTTTGTATTTAATAAACCTTAATAAGGGATTTAAAACCCTAATCTTAAATTTAGAAAATAAATTGTACAATTAAAACCCTAATTGTATGCCGGGAAACCCTAATTTCAAAACCGGGAATTGTAAACCCTAATTAGGCAACCCTAATTTTTATTAGCATGCCTAAAGTGTTTGTTAAACATAAATATGATTAGAAATCACTAATTATATTTTTGTAATTTAAATTTCTATTTTAGAAACCCTAATTTTATTTTAGAAAATTTATTTTTCTAATTAAACCTTAAATTTGCAAATTATGGGAATTAGAATTTTTAGACCTAAAGGGTAGAAAACCTAAACCCTAGATTGTCCAAACCCTAAACCCTAAGGGTTTCATCTAATGCAAAAATCTAGAAAAAATTGAAATGACCTAAATGCCCTTTATACGGGATTTCTTTTAAGTTAAATTGCAAAATTGTCCAATGCCTTTATTAGGTCACCAACTCTTTACCAACTATTGACTTTGCAACATAAAATCTCAAAGAAAAATCCAAATGCAAATTAATTCCAACAAGATCGGATCAAGCAACATCAAGTATTATATATAAGTTTAGAGAGAGAAAAGTGGCCAAAAGTTGCTAATTTTTATTCTAGCTCTCACCAACTCTTTCTCATACTAGAACCCACGAAATTTGATAGTAAATCACCCCTAATACCAAATTTCAATATCAATCATAAACCCGATTGGAAAGATCAAGATCAAAGTTTGGTCGAAGAAGGTATAAAACTTACTTTTATTTTTGATCCATGTTGCTAAGACAGAGTTCATGTTTATGTGTTTGGATTAATGCTAGAGGATGTTTTATGTTGATCTATGATGATCAAACATATATCCATAAAGATCAAAGTGCTTTAATTTGGTGTTTTTCAAAAAGCTGCCGAAGAACACGATCCGTGGTCCGACAAGCCAATGTCAAAAGCCATAGATCCGCGCTCGTGTTTGAGTTTTCTTGTTTTATTGTTTGGATCCGTAGCTTTGCATATGGTCTTTAATCAAAGTTGTAGTACTGACCATTAGATAGTCGATTTCAAGTTATTTAGGGTCAAACATAACTTCGAGGTTGATGGATGAAAATCAAGCGACCTGTAATGTTCAAACAACGTCGACAATTTTTTAAGCCTCTTGATATGTTAGGCGTTTTGGTTTATGATGTTATTTTTGTAATACATGTGTATCCCGGTATCTTGTCTACAGATTTATGGCTTTATATCATATATTTGATCAATAGATCGAGTGTAACAAGTACGAACAAAGTAGGCCAAACAACCATAATTTGAATTTCTGGAAATTCCAGAAAAGTACTTGCACGAATTTTCTGACATAAGTTCACCGCTTGATAAGTTGCGATTTGTTTATTTTTGGATTGATTTGTTGGTATGGTATTGTTCCTTGACATATCGACTATATGTTTGAACTTTAATATCACATAAAAAATGAACAGAAAGCAGAAATAATTAAGCTTGAAAGTGGCAACTCGAATCTGTTTTGGCCCAGAAACCGCCTGACAGAAACTTTGGAGGTCTAGATCTCCTTGTTGTGATGTTGGTTGACCAAATTGTTGATTAGATATTGTAGTGTTACATTTATACTACAATAACAAACTTTTAGTTAGCTCGAAACTTGATCATGTCACTTGTGAATTAAAAGCCATTGAACGATGACCCTTAAACACAAAGCTGTCAGTGTTCTTGAGCTCAAGAACACCAACAACGACGCTTTGTGTCGCTATAGGCTATTAGCGACGGTTTTAATTAATTTTATTTTCAGAATTTCCGGAAATTAATAAAAATTAGAAATAAATTCTAAAAATTACCAAAAATGGTTTTAAAAATTATTTTAAATTATGAAAAATAATTTCTCGATTTAATTGAAATATTTTTCTTTAATATTTATAATTATTTAAATATTAAAGGTATTTAATTTATTTAATTAGTGTATTAAATAAATTAGAGAAAAATGATTTAATATTATGAAAAATCATTTTAAATAAGAAAAATGTATTTAAAAATATTTTGAGTTATAAAATGTAACTTTTAATATTTTTGGAGAATTTTCATTAATAATTTAATATTAATGATATTAGATTTATTTAATTATTAAATTAAATAAATAAGATTAAAATAATTTAAATGATTTAAAAATCATTTTAATTGAGAATAAAGTGTTAGAAAATATTTTAAATTATAAAATATAATTTTCAATATTTTTGGAGAATTTTCATTAATAAATTAATATTAATGATATTTGATTTGTTTAATTATGATATTAAATAAATGAATTAAAAATGATTTTATTGATTTAAAAATCATTTAACAATGAGAAAAATAGTTTAAAAATATTTTAAGTTATAATTAATGACTTTTAATATTTAGATGATAATTTCATTAATATTTATATATTAATGATGGTGATTTAAAAATTATTTTAATTACTTTAAAAATCATTTAAGTGGAATATTTTTGATTTAAAATATTTTAAGTTATTGATATTAACTTTAATATTTTGACAAGTATGTTATTAATATTTTAATATTATTAAATATTAATAATGATAAGATTATTTGAGAATTAAATCATTTAAAAATGATTCCGATGTTTGAAAAATTATTATAAATTATAATAATTGCTTGATAATTATTAAAAGCTTCCGAAAAATATTATAATTGATAATTGACTTATCTAAATTAATATTGAAGCTTAGAGACCAAGTTTAATGGACAATCAATGTGTTAATTGTCGGATAGGGTGACCAGAACACCGAGAATGGACCGAAGTCCAACCAGACTGATATAGTTAGACTTGTTATGTGTTTATATAGGTTATAAACACTGATGTGGCTATGTGGTAATGTGCCTAGGAGAAGTTTGACTGTGAACTACAGTGTTACGTGTTATGAATAATTGTGCTAATTGTAAGACCGATATTATTGGTTATAGGTCTTTCGAAAGCAGATAAGTATTTTGTGTAGCTGTAATCAGCGGAAGAGGCAAGTTTCCTAACTCAACCTTGAGTTAAATTTATTCAATTATTATAGTGGTTAATTATTGCTAATTACACCACATCCGAGATTTATTGTTGATTATTCGCAGTTAGTGCATGCTTAATAATTCAAATTGAATTATTGATTCAGAAATATATATTTGTAGAATAACTGTTGTTGGATATTTATATCTGTAGAAGTTAGAAGTGACAATACAGATAATTCCTATTTATTGTCAAATTATACTGAGAAATGTCTTAGCTAATTATTCTGGCTAGACGAATATTAGTTAGAACTTGATAAGTTCGGGAAGATAATTCAATTATTATTGATAGATCGATGCCAATTATTTCGGCTAAGATCGAGAAGTAAATAGAATTTGAAATCACAAAGATTTTTAGTTGTTAAATCAAAATCTTGATTACGAGATCGAGAAGAACAACCTTTTATAAAAAGGGAATATCATTAAATCGTATATTCGATCATTGCATGACTTAAATATATATATAGGTATAATAAGCTAATCACTTGTTATACTTGCAGGAGAGGTATGATTTAATCTTTACGGTTATCTCGATACACTGGGTATATCAAAGTATAACTTTGATAGTTACTTTCGAAGAGAAGTTCAAAGATCTTGTGTGATCACTCGGTATAAATCGAAAACAATCCACTTTGCAAATTCAGAGAATTAATTCTTGATTATTCAATTGAATATATCGTAGAACCTTGAAAGCGTTGTACCCTTTCATCATTACATTATTATGCAAGTATAGAATACGAGAAGACTTGTTATTGAATAACCATTTGTTCAAATTATTTCAAAGTTCCACTGAACTTTGGTTTCATTCTATCAAAATAGATAGTCCGGTGATTTGAATACTTATACATTTATTGTATGTATTAACTTGCATGGGCAAATTTGTTGCTCACCCTTGCTAAATAAAACATTTCAAATTAGGGACGGCTGAAGTGGCGGGAGGTGTCTTTGCAAGAATAAAGGCAAAGGCGTTGTAATAAACTAGTTATGATTAACATATTTATGATGTTGTATTTGTAAACCCTTTTTGTATATCTAAAGGGTACGCTTTGTAAAGTTAAGGTTAAAAACACGGGTGATGTATTATAAAACTCGATAAAACTTATGTAAGATACTATCTATATAGATTATGGGTAGTTAAATGCTATTTATATTGTGGATCGTGAACACCAAACTCGGGAGTCAGGTAACCCGAATTTGGGGGCGTCACAGTGACCCTCCTGGCCACAGTTAAAGCATGCCCGCTTCCCCCTTAAGCACATACCCGTGTGAAACTTCCTACATGTAGCACATGCGTCAATCTTCTTCCTCTGCTGGTTACCTTACTGATTTCTAGCTCCCAGATTTGCGTTCCACTTCCTCTTCAAATTGTTGTTGCCATTTCCATCGTTACCCCCACCACTCTTAGCTTCACCTTCATTCTTCTTCTTCCTCTGCTCTTAGTTGTGTTTTGTTACAGCTTCGCCTCCACTCTCAGCGAGAATCGCCTTCTCGAGCACCGCCACAAACGTCTTTAACTAAAATAGGAAAACCCTGTTGTACAACCAGGGCTTCAGTCCCTGCTCGAATCTCCTTGCCTTGCGCTCATCCGTATTCACCTGATATAGCGCAAACATTGCTAACTCGTTGAATTTTGCAGCATATTTCGACACCGACATTGTGCCCTACTTCAATTCTAGAAACTGTACCTCCATCTGATTCTTTGAACTCTCTGGGAAATAGGTCTCAAAGAATATTTCCTTGAACCTTTCCCAAGACATTACCCCTTGACCTCCTCGGGTTTTATTTTCTTGCCACCAATAACTAGCCTCTGCTTTCAACATGAATGTTGCAAAAGCAGTCTTCTGGTTATCCCCTACCCTAGCAACATCAAAAACCTTCTCTATTTCCATGATCCAGGTCTGTGCCTCAACTGGATTCATGGATCCATGGAATTCTGGTGGCCCAATAGCCTTGAAGTCCTTAAATGTTGTAACTTGATTCTTTGGCTGATTCTGATTCTGTAATGCTCCCGTCAGTAGTTACAAATTTCTGAACTGGATTATCCTTAGCAATGTTGTTATTCTCAAGGTTCCTCTGTCGTGGTTGACGTCTTGGAGGCATTTTCTATTAAAATACACCCATTAGATTCTATTCAACCTTTTAAGTGTTACTACTTAATTTGAACACTATAAAAGATTATCATGTAACACATAACACTTTGAATAAAATAATAACTTTTATTCATTCATAATCTTTAAAAACATCAAAACAATAGCATCACTACTATTTATGTAGCGCCCCCAAATCCGGGTTTCTTCCAACCCGACAGATGGTGCTATACTGTACTAACATTCATACATTCATCCAATTGAAAAGCCTCAAAAGAATGAATATCTCTTCTATATAATCAAAATAATATTTACATTTCACCAAGTTCTAAACCCATTACAAAAGTTCTTTGTCATAATATCAACTATATTACAACATTAAACCTATACTATTACATAGACAGCTTAACGATCTGCCTTAGCTTTTCCTTTATCCTTATTCGATCCTTCGGGACGTTCAGTTTTAGCTGCATTCATATGGTTCAAGCAAGAGTGAGCATAACAAGCTCAGCAAGTATGACAATTTCAATAAACAACGTGTTTGACACATAAGAATCGTATATCTTCAATAATTGAATAATAGTTATGAAGTACTATTGATAAATCAAAATAGCACTTCATCTTTCTTTCAAAATGTTTTACAATAATAACAATATTCTGTAAAACATTAACTCCGGTCCAAGACCTTGAGCATTTCATTATTTCTTTGAAAAGGACAACCCGGAACTAAGTCCGTAAGCCTGATATTACTTACGAGCACTTCTAGGTGATCGACTATTGTACTCTATGTTAATCAACACTACATTCATTAAACGTATATGCGTTTAATTTGTGGCAACCTCACGTGCACCGCCAGTATGACGACAAAAACATTTTTTTAACATACTCAGTCTTCTTTTGAAAACCATATCAAGTAGTTGACAAAAGATAACAACATTTAATAACAGATGGATAGATTATCAATAATCCAACCAATATATGAAGTCTAGCCGAAAGGATTGGCTTTAACTTCATCATACATCAATTCATGTGTAAAGATACATGAACTTCAAAACTTGTTCAGATTGAACTAAGACAAGAGTTAGAATACTTGCCTTTAGCGTCTGCTATGGTATAATTACTTTATGTTTGAGTCTTTCAAGTCTCTACAACACATGATCACATAATGCCTCATATTAGGTCATATATAATCAAGTATGTATATGACTATATCTTACCTTTCATCTCAATCTAATTATGTATTAGATTTATTTATTATCAATTCCGGTTTATCATTATACTTACATTCATATTTGAATAGGTTATCATCAACCTTTATGCACTATCCTTAAGGTTTAACAAAGTTTTAACAATGTTACTTCAAGTTCCTTAAGGTGTGTTTACTTTTAAATCAATTACATTCCTTGCCTTGTGTTTGTAAACATTCATCACTATCTTTATTCTAGGGTGGGCACTACTATGTTGCGATATATACTACATCTCGTATTTGCCTAAGTTAACAGATGGGGATGCCGGACTTGACTTATACCGCAGTCATGAGTCCTTATTGGGCATGTCAAGCCGCTACTTTACTCTCTATGATATGTCGTGTCTTGTACATGGCGTTGTGTCGCCATCATTTACTCTATGGTTCGCGCTGCGGCTGAGTTTCCAATATGCTCAGTTTTAGTCTCGCGCTGTGGCGTGACAAAATGGCCTAGGCGCCAGCCCTGTGCACCAGATAGCTTGGACAGTTTTTTCAACTATGCGAATTTCTCGGGCTCATAACTTCTTCGTTATAAGTTTGAATTGGCTTGTTCAAAAGCCTACGGTTCACAAATTACATACTCTACGCGTTCATGCAAAAATTTTATCTATTTGACTTCGTTTGCTAAAAATTCACCTATTAGTTCATTTTTAACGAAAACGATAAACGTTCGTGAACGTTCAATGCTTGTTTCTTCATTCTAAGTCGGAATTCGGTCATTTTTGAGTCCGCAACTCTAGAATACCAAATATGACTTGTCTCCATCGAAAACCAATGTTTCTGAGTTTAAACACAAAATTTGACTTCTAATCCGAGAATTTCACGAATTCGACGTTTATCGTCCAATCGTGCAATTTCCAGCAAATCTTCAATCCTTATGATTTGTTCATTACTTCAAATGAATTCAATTCATCATATGAACATCTCAACATACCTAATACAACAACTTATTTTCATGTTGGATTTTGACTTATCCTTTCATGAGCTTATAACTTATTAAAGTATAAACTACTTATAACTTCATTATTCATAACTTATGAAAGTTAAGGTCTTTTAATACCCATACTTATATGTTTTGAACATATAATATCATTCATGTATTCAAGATACAAATTCATATAAACTCTTAGTTTTCATACTAACATTCAAGGTTAACTTATAATAAGTTCATAACTTTTATAAGTTCAAATGACTTATTTCCAACTTATATGGCTTAAGTTCATTGAATACTCATTCTTCTTACTTCTTAACATTCATGTTCCTTAATCCATACTTTTCTTATCAACTTATCATGGTAAAGATAGAAGATAAATGGAGAAAGTCTTACTCTTTGAAGTCTTGTAAAGTAGCCTTCTTCTTCTTCTTACAAATGAAAGTAACTTATTGTGGCTTATTCTCCCTAACACTTAAGCACTTTTTAATATAATGGATTGTTTGAACAAGTAAGAAATGGCTAGGAAGCTTCCTCTATTTATAGAATTCACAAGGTTAGGGTAATTTAGTCAATAAACCAACCCACCTCCTTAAGCCACCTCCTTACTATTCATTACTTGCTAATCACAAATCTTATCCTTTGCTTGGTCATTACTCCTAACACTTGGTCATTACTCCTAACACTTGGTCATCACATTAACTTGGTCACCACACATTAACCTTATTAATATGGTTTGCCCCATGGGTCAATCAACCCATTGGATTCTAGCTTGGGCTTAGATTAACTTAACCTTTGGGCTTTGCATTAACAAACACTAACTTGTTTATTAATCAATAGTTGGGCCTCACCATTTAATTCACTTGGGCTTGTACAAATTCTAACCAATCTTCCAAGTTCATTATCATTACTCAATACATATACATATTGTCTATGTATCATTTTCGTATTTTAACTCGTATAGAAATTTATTATATACGATATTCCATCCTTCATACAAACTTGTATAATACTTCGTATTATACTCATTTTCATTACCTTGTACAATACCTAAGTATCATACAATTATTAATTACTTACTAATACTTCGTTTTCCTAAATATTCATAAATTAAGTCCGCAAGCGAAATATTACATTTTCCATAACTAGATTATTATTACATAATCCATCTTACCTTGATATTCTATCATTTCGTATTTCTCGGAAATTCAAAAATAAATCCCGAGCAAATATTAATGAATAGTATTTTTTGGAAAATTTCTCAGAAAACTTTTATTTTCGTCTTGGAAATTCAAACACTTTAATTCCTTCACGTAGCTAAAATACTATGACATTCCAACATCATTAGGTTATAGAATGACAACCATCTTGATATCACATAAAATATAATTTTATTATTATTTAATTCAATAAAAATTATTTTACAATAAGATCCGAATTTATCGGTCATTACAATTTACATTACTTTCCTGAACCACAAAAGTTTCAGGATAACTTCATCATCATTATATCCCATTGGTTATATCATACCCGGGATTTACATCTTATTTACTCACTAATCACATAATGATTACATTTATAACGTCCTATTAAAATGCTGAATAGCCTTACGACGCTCCTCTTCCATAATTCGGAACATTGTTCGACGATCTAGAATGCATGATGGCAGCGTCTTGAACTGAATAAGACAACACATGACCCAATCCTGAGCTCGATTAATCATGGCGTTGAATATGTTACTCATCTCTTCCATCTTCATCCTCTTTTCTTGTGCGTCTCTCTCTGCTATTCTGGCTCATTGATAAGCTTCCTCGTACGCGTCTTCGGCTCTTGCCCTCTTAGTAGATTCTTCTTTCAACTTGTTCTTCAACTCTGCAATGTCTGTTATGATTCGCTCGTTTTCTCCTTCAGTGTGAACCAGCTTCTCTTCAACATTGTTCAGACGTTCCTCTCGATCCTGGATCTCGTCATCCTTCTGTGCCATCGAGGTCTGTTGTTCAGCTACTATATCTTGCAACTCCTCGATAGTATCCTGAAGTTCTATGTTGTGGTAGTATACTTCATCGTACATACAAGCAGCTATCGAGTTTAGTGGAATCTTTTCCTCCTTATCCGACTATGGCAGCTCAACAGGGTCCTCCTCGTATGTCTCTATCTCATCATCCTCATCAAGTATAGTCTCCTACTCAACTACTGTAACCACCGGGGTTGTTTCCCGTGGTAGTAGTTGTTCCCAAACCACCTGAATATCTCGAGGCTCCTCCTCTCTAGGCATCTAGGATCCTTCCTCCCTAGCCTGACTGGATTCTCCTACATTAGCCATCATGTCAACCAAATTTTACGTTTTAATTACTAAACATTACTACTCAACACTAACGAGCACATAAGTTATAATCATATAAGCACATAAGTATTTTATTACTTTTTCCTTAAAACTCGATAAGAGTTTATCATCACTATCTTTTCAAAGGTTACTTCCTAAGGCTTTTCCCCACCTAAGGTTCATAACCTAAGGCTTTGATACCAACCTGTGACACCCCCAAATCTGGGTACTTCATTCCCCTAAGACTTGGTTTTCACTTTTTATACATTCATACTATCTACCTAAATAAAATAACATTTAAACCATAAATCCTCCCTACAAAAGGGTTACATCATTAAATCCAAAATATCCCAGGTTGTCTAACCTTAAACATCATTCAAGTGCGGAAATAAAATTATTACATCACATCATTAAATAAAAGTCTATCATCATAACAATAAAATAAAATTACAAGTCTTCATCACTTGTACATTTTCCCTTTCCTTTGCTAGTTGTAGGTTCATCTACCTTCTCAACTTTAGCTGCAATGATTATTGTAACGCCCCCAAATTCGGGTATCTTCCAACCCGACAGATGGTGCTACACGGTACTCACAACTGTACATTCATTCTATTGAAATGACATCAAAATGTGTGAATCAACGACATTCTTATTACATTAATAATATTACATCCCGTCCCCATGTTCTAAAACCATTACATTCTTTGTTCATCATTATATAATATATAAAACTTACTAGTTTATTACAAGGTAAACTAATCGTTTAGCTTCGTCTTTCCTTTATCCTTGTCAGATCCCTCGGTTCGTTCGGTCCTAGCTGCATTAATATGGTTCAAGCAAGAGTGAGCATAACAAGCTCAGCAAGTAAAATAATTTCTTTTAAACAACATGCTTGAAACATAGGAATCGTATATCTTCAATAACTGGATAATAGTTATGAAGTACTATCAATAATTCAAAATAGCATTTCTTTTCCTTCAAAACATTTTACAATAACAATATTCAGTAAAACATCAATTCTGGCTCAAGACCATGAGCATTTCATAATTTCTATGAAAAGGACAACCCGACACTAAGTCCGTAAGTCTGGCATATCTTACAAGCACTTCTGGTGGATCAGCCCATAGTACTTTATGTTGATCAACACTACATCCATTAAACGTGTGTACGTTTAAGTTTTGGCAACCTCGCTTGCCCATCGATAATCGATGAAAAAATACATTTGTTTATTAATACTCAGGCTTACCTTGAATCTGTACCAAACAATTGGCGTAGGATAGCGTTAACAATTCTAGATTGAAAGACTTGTAAATAAATCAATCAATCTTCAAGATTAGTCTAGCCGAGTTAAAACTGGCATCAACCCTTTAGTAAAGCAGTTCATGCCTCTCATAACATGAATCACAGATAACTTGGCTAACACGACGGTTAGTCAAGCGTTTAAGAAAAACTTGCCTTCAGCGTCTGCTACAGTAAAAATAACTTTTCCTTTCAGTCTCTATGGTTTCTACAATACATAACCACATAACATACCACATTAGGTCATAAATGAACATACATGGTTCCTAATAAATCTTACCCTTCATCTCAATCTAATCATATATTAGATTTGTTACTATTGGTTCCGGCTTGCCATTATATTTTACATTATTCTTACCAACTTCTTTCTCTTCTATGTCTTACATAGATTTACTTCATTAATCCAACTCGTTTTAAGTTAATCATCCTTCCTCACGGCTTACTAACATCCCTACATTATTAATCAAAACTCGATCGTCATTTGTTAAGTACACTTTATTGCATACTGTTTACGTTAACAACTTTTAGTTGTAACTCTTAACGTTATAGTCCTTATCATTATTGAATACAGTTCACGTTCTTTATACTTTACGTTCGTCATTTAACTACTCATTAAACAACATTAAATTCCTAAATTCATCACTATAACAGTGATTTAGGAAATGTCTTATCATGTTCATTAAGTAATTACATAACCCATACTGGTATTGCAAACCATTGGATTCATAATCAACTTGGTCAACAAATTTCTACAGCCGGCTTAGCACATTACGTTGTTCTCATTACATTCATCTTCAATTGATTATTAACCTTTAACCAACATACATTAAGTGTCTAACAATTCCTTAGCAATGTTATATTAACACCTTATTTCATTACTAATGAGTTATCATTCCTTCTATACTTGTAAACATTCTTGTCTGTCAAAACTCTGGGACTGGCACCGTGGCGCCACACATAGCTCTTCATCTCGCGTCATGATCTGAGTTTGCGATAAGCAAGTCCTCAGACTTCGGCTGCAAGGCGCCACTCATTGGCCTTTTTGGTTGTTGGCACATACCAACTCAGGCTTAGAAAAATTTTGTAGATTTTAAATTTTGTGAACTTCCCGGACGCATAACTTCTTCGTTATAAGTCTGAATTGGCTCATTCAAAAGCCTACGGTTCACAAATTCCATACTCTACGCGTTCATGCAAGAATTTTATCTATTTAACTTCATTTGCTAAAATTTCACCTATTAGTTCATTTTAACGAAAATGATAAACGTTCGTGAACGTTCAATGCTCGTTTCTTCGTTCTAAGTCAGAATTTGATCATTTTTGAGTCTGCAACTCTATAATGCCAAATATGACTTGTCTCCATCAAAAACCAACGTTTCCGAGTTCAAACAAAAAATATGACTTTCATTCCGAGAATTTTACTAATGCGACGATTAACGTCCAATCGTGTGAATTCCGTCATAACTTCGTTACTAACAATCTGATCATTGTTCTAAATGGATTCTAATCATCATATAAATATTTCAAACTACTTATTATATTAACTTATTTTCAAATTAGGTTTTGACTTATTCTTCATAAGTTCATGGCTTATCAACTTATAACTTTCATGATTTCATTTACTTATGACTTTATTATTGATTTAAGTCATTTACTCAATGTTCTCATATCATATCCAACATACTAACTTCATATGACAAACATATTACAAGTTCATCATAAGTTATCAACTTATTTAGGTTCAAGTTGCTTCTTCATAACTTATTCGGCTTAAGTCCATTCATAACTCAATTCTTATATGTTCTTAGCATACATGTTCATTAATTACACTTCTCCTATCATCCTATTATGATAGAGATGGAAGAATATTGGACACAAGATCATTACCTTTGATTTCTAACTTCTTCTTCTTGGAAACTATAACAAAGGAAGCTTTGACTTAAAAGTGCTTATTCTCTCTAACACTTAAGTTACTTTGTAAGAAAAAGTTGAAAGGAATTTGATCAACCAACAAATGAATGATGAGCTCTCTATTTATAGGCTTGACAAAGTGAGGTTAGAATAGTCATTTAGGCCCTCCACCTCCTTAATCCCACCTACTTATTAACCTCCTTACTATTCATTACTTTGGCTCTAAGTAAACTTGCTATCCACATTAATTTCTTGTTCACCACAACACTTGATCATCACATAAAGTACTTGGGCATCACATAAAGTTCTTGCCCATCAAGTCTACTCATGGGTTGCACCATAGATTCTACTTATCCAATGGATCATTACATTGGACTTACTTAATTAATCTAGCTTATCCTTCGCTTGTTGATCACAACTTTTACTTGTTCACCACACATAAGCACTTTACTTGCTTATCACATTAATTACTTGCTCAATACTTTGGATCACCCATGGGTTTAAACCATCCAATAACCCATAAGTTCATACTTTGGGCTTTTAGCTCAACTTATACTTGGGCTTGCACTAACAATTCTTTGGGCTTTACCATTAGCTTGCATTGGGCTTACACATTAATTCCTATTGGACTTACCCATTTCTACACTTGGGCCTTATCAAATCTCATTGGACTCTACCAATTTCTTATTCAATCCTGCAAGTCCATTACATTTGGCTTAAAGCCTTATAACGTATAATTTACGTATTAATCCCGTATTCTAACTCGTATACTTATTTAATATATGATATTCCATCATTCATACATTCTCGTATAATACCTCGTATTATACTCGTATTCATTACCTCGTATAATACTTACGTATTATACAATTATAGCTTTAATTCATTATACATATTTAAGTTCCTTCTCGGAACTCACTTTCCCTAACCGTTAGGTTTCAAGTTCGCAGGCGAAATATTATGTTTTCCATACTTAGATTATTATTACATAATCTATCTCACCTTGATATTATAACGTTACATATTTCTCGGAAGTTCAAAAATAATTCCCGAGCAGAAATCAATGAATAGTATTTTACGGAAAATTTCTCAAAAAACTTTTATTTTCGTTTTAGAAATTCAAACACTTTAATTCTCTCATGTAGTCAAAATACTACAACATTCCGACATATCTAGGTCATAGAACGACCTTCAATTAGCTTACTCCCATAAATAATTAATTAAATTCATTTAATCCACATAATTAAATAAAAAATTAATTCTCAAACATCCAAATTTTCTGGGGCGTTATAATTATATTTTTGCAAGAGTGAGCAAAATAAATGCTCACTAGATATAGCAATGAATCAACATGAATATAATAACTGCCAATGAATAGGCTCATCAAAACAGAATAGTACTCTATCAGTGATAACCAAAACTGGAATCGAAATAAGAAAATATATCTCAGGGTCCTAAGACCACGAACTATGTCCACAGTTGTAAGTAATCTTTCCAATACAACTTTAACAGTCATAAGACTATAAGGACTCCTTGTACTTAGGGGGATCAACCCTTCGTACAATGTATTGTGCACAAACATTTCAATGCTAAGCATAAATTATCCCCTAATAATAGGGTTGTTCATCTCAGTATTTAGAGTACAAGTCCGCACCAAAGTAAGTTTGGTTTGGATACATTTAAGGGTAATTTAGAAGTCAACAGCCATCAACTAAGGATTAGTTGAATACAATATTGATAACGTTATGCTATGGAATAATCATAACTGAATCAACATTGTAAATTAAGATCATGCTTTAGGAATAATCTAATAGCATAAACATTAAATAATCATAATGTACCTTGCTTGAACGATATTAAGCCAAGTTTATTTAGAATTGAATACTAAGCATGCATACCAAATAGTAATTTAAACGATAAAACTTGTTCAACATTATTAGAATATGTAAACTTGCATGCTAGATAACGAGTCAAAGACAAGAATAATTTGTTCAATATCAAAATAAAATTTAGAAATCATAAACAAACTAGATACAAGAACTTGCTCAATCGTAAGAATAAACTTGCACAATGTAATAAATGAACTAGCTCAACGAAAGTGTAGAGTTAGAAAGCTTACTCAATTATAAAAGTAGAATTAGAGAACTTGCTCAATGTAAAAAGATAAGTTTAGAAACTTGCCTCGAGTTAAGCTATAATATTAAACTCACGTTCACCTACACATAGGTTTAGAACCACCATCTATTAGATATATTATCATTCATGTTCCAACATAACACGCCTTTCTAGTTAGACTTATTATTTCAGTACAAGTCTTATGCTACCATATACATTTCAGAATTCCCAAGTGTTAACATCACAACACTTATCTAACATTCATTGTATAAACTAAGTTATAACATAACACATTCATAACTTATAATCATTTGAAACTTTGAAACTACTAACCACCTAATACGATTCTGTTTTAACCATGTTATTACACATTGGACACATTAACATATCATAAAGCTAAGCTACAATGGTATCCAAGGTCTGCAGAAGTAGCAGACTTCATTGTCTCGGATTGGTATATATGCAATTTAAGGCCAAACAGAGTCAAGATAGTTTTTAGCCATGGCACTTTGAAATAAGCAATTTGCTTTAAAGTGCAATGACGCAGGCGAGAGACAACAATGAACGATGAGCAACTTTTTAGCCCAATAAACACAAATTTCACCCACCAAACAGTAATATTAACATGTACAAATGGTATAGAACTATCACAAACATGTTTGCTTACATATTCCTCAACATAGAACACTGTAACAACATTTATACTAGTTTAATTTGTGACACCCCCAAATCTAGGTACTTCATTCCCATAAGACTTAGTGTTCACGATCCATTCATTCATATTATCTACCCAAATATAATAAAAGTTAAATCATAAATCCTCCCTTTAAACAGGGTTACATCAATAAATCCAAAAATATCCCAGGTTATCTAACCTTAACATCATATAAGTGCGAAAATAATTACATCACATCAATAGATAAAAGTTTATCATCATAATAATAAATGAAAATTACAAGTCTTCATCACTTGTACATTTTTCCCTTTCCTTTGCTAGTTGTAGGTTCATCTACCTTCTCAACTTTAGCTGAAATAATAATATTTATGCAAGAGTGAGCAAAACAATTGCTCACTAGATATATGAATGAATCAACAAGATAATAATAACTGCCCATAAATAGGCTCATCAAAACTGAATAGTACTCTATCAATGATAACCAAAGACTGGAATCAAAATATGGAATATAAATTTGAGGGTCATAAGACCACGAACTATGTCCACAGTTGTGAGTAATCTTTCAACTCCAACTTTAACAGTCATAAGACTATAAGGACTCCTCTCACTTAGGGGGATCAGCTTTTCATACAATGTATTGTGCACAAACATTTCAACACTAAGCGTAAATTATCCCTTAATAATAGGGTTGTTCATCTCAGTATTTAGAGCACAAGTCCGCACCAAAGAAAGTTTGGTTTGGATAAGCTTTCAAGGGTAATTTGAAGTTTAACGATCATCAACTAGAGGACTAGTTGAATCAATAGTGTTTGATAACACAACTGTTGATCAATAGTAACATAATATGGAACAATGAATAAGTGTAAGCGAACTAACTATATCTTGAACTCATGAATAGAAACAACTACAAAGTATAAGTATTGAATGACAATAAACCTTTCTTGAATAATATTAAGCTAGGACTATTAATTATTGAATATACATTAAGTAATAGCAAGCTGAAAATAAAGCTTTCTCATTATGAGAATAGCTTGTATCAATTCAACATTAGAAATTAAAATTCAAGAAAATTGCATTCATAGTACATGAAGGACAATAAAGAAACTTGTCTAATAATAAACAAGTTCGAATACATCAATAAATATTGGAATTCAAAACTTGTTCGAATAAAGTTAAAGCCATAACTAGCTTATTCAAATAATGATTAGAAATACAAGAATTCGCTTAATGAAAGTTTAAAGTAAGAAACTTGCTCAACGTAAATGTAGAGTTAGAAAACTTGCCTCGAGCGTAAGCTATAATATTAAACTCACGTTCACCTACACATAGGTTTAGAACCACAATACCTATTAGATATGCTAACATACCATAACATTTACATTTCTAGCTAAACTTATCATTTTAGCACAAGTCTTATGCTACTATACAAATATCAGAAATTTCAAGTGTTAACCTTTACAACACCTGTTTACTATTCATCATGCTCACTAAGTCTAATATGCCACGTTCATTACTTACTAATCATTTGAAACTTTAAATTTACTAACCACAGAACATAACTCTGTTTTAACCATGTTGTTAAGTGTTTATCATACTAGCACATCATTGGACCAAGGTATGTTGCTATCTCATAACTACAAAGACGTCAGAAGTCACTATCCTAAACTGTGGGCATGGCGCAATTGCTACCATACACAAAGCTCAGACCGTGCAAGAATTGCCTGCTTTTTAGCCTTGGCACCAACGCAGCTGCGCTGGTGCATAGACAGAGGTAGAGACGGCTATAAACAGTAGCCGACTTTAGCCCAACAACCATGAATTTCATCCACTAAACAGTAATATTAACAGGAACAATTGATACAAAACCATTATAAACACGTTTGCCAACATATTCCTCAACATAGAACAATTTAACAACAACTATACTAGTTTAATTTCCTCAAATTCCATATTTTCATATAAAACGTCATTTTTTAGTTACTTAGACAAAAATCAACACTGTAAATGTAATAACCGTGAAATTTAAGTCACTATATATGTATGTACATTATGGATTTTTTTTTTATCCTTGTGTTACATAAGGATTTAATATGTGACAATACATGTGAAGTGGTGCATGGGTCAATTAACATATATATTATAGTTATGGATACATACATTTATAGATTTCATTAAAAATGAAAGCCTTGTGACCTAATTATATATTAGGTAAGACTATTAAATAACCTAAGGGTTATGGTAATACGAAAAAGTTAGTATTTTATATGTATACTAACTTAAGTGGGAAAACTTTGAATTTTAAGTGACTAATAATTCTAAACTTAATTCTTGTAAATCTAATTAGGTTATGAGATAAAATCATATGTGTAAGTAATTAAACTTCATATGATTGGAAATGAAAGCCCTAAATTATCAAATTGGGTAACATTATTGAAATTGCTAGACTATGTTTATTATCTAGCCCAAATCAATTAAAAGAAAAGCCCAAAGGAAATAAAATACAATCCAATATTTAGCCCACTTGATTAGGGGTATTCTAGACATTTGATTAATCAAAATTGGGCATTTAAAATAAAAGCTAAATGGAGGATATTATGAGGATCCTAAGTGGAATAATTAAGCTAACTTGTCCATTAGTAGACATTATTAAACATAAGGACAATGTTGTTAAGCTCTCATTGGTTGCCACTCCATTATGCACATTTAATCATGTTTAACCTAATGGAAGTAATAATACAAATTTTTTACCTAATGGGCAACAAAATAATTGTGGGAGGATTATTAGTGAATCACCCACATCATTTTGTTTTCATTCTTCCAACATCTCATTCTCTCTTCATCTTTTTCTTCTATCTTTTGCTCCCAAGCTAGCTAACTTCAAAGAGAGAAAAGAGTGAGAGGATTCGGCCATAGGAAGAAAAATATAGGAGTGCTAGTTGTTTATGCCCCTAAGTTTATTAGTTACTTTGGAAAATCAAGGAAGGTAAAGCAACTAAGTCAAGGTATAATGTACCTTCATCTTCTTCTTTTACTTTGTTTTTTTGCTAGCTTGAGTTTTGATGGGGTTGTGTACAACTACTCAAGATACACTAGTTCTACATATCATCATGCATGAAATTAAGTATCTTGAGTGTTAGATCAAAGACTTAGAGGAAGAAAATGAGCATATGTTCTCCAAGGGTGAAAACTCTTGTTTTTTCTTCCACTAAATCTTGTGTAACTCAAGTTGTACAACTCTAATTGTGATCCGTCGAAGGGGGTGCTAGATACATGAGTTACCTAGTAAACCCAAGTGATAGGACACAATTCTAGTAAGTTTTGGAACCTTTAAGATTATTTTTCCCAAGACAGACCACTTTATATGCTAAAGCTTTGAAACTCTAAATCAGCTACTGACTTGTTTTTCATGAGGCTGTTTCGGTCAGTTTCTTATCTTGTAAAAATCTGCAAAAATATTACAGAGGTACCTTATGAAGTTATCTACGCGTAGGAAAAAGAACGGACACGTTTCGAGTTATATATTGTGCGTAATGACTATTTCCGTAAAGGACTCCATAAATATTATCCTATGAATATCTCACTGTGTATACACTGGAAAATTCAAAAATTTTTACAGTAGCTTCATATATGTTAAGAGAGCATACCCTGAAAAGTTCAGATTATTTTGAGTAAAACTCAATTTATGAAAAATAGAGCAAGATCCGAGTGTTTTGGACACTTTAAAAATAGTAAATCATTTTCTAAAACTCTAGAAAAATTAGAGGATCATTGTTGGTTCATATTCTGTTAAAATCCAGAAGCTGAGAATTTTTGGAATCAGTTTGCTATTTTTCCTAAAAATGATTAGGTTGTGAATAAAAGGAAATAAATAGTTAAATGATGTCTTTAATGAGAAAAATATGATTTTTATGCTTGAATGCTCATAATATATTATGTCATGACTATCTTAGGGCATTTTGATAATTTATAATAATAAATATTATTTATGACCTTTTATGGATATTAAATAAGAGGTTAATAAAGGATGAACAATTAGAATAAATTGTTTATTAATTTAATAAATCATTGGAATATTATTATAATATTAATAATATTATAATATGATGTTGTTATGTAAATAAAAATATTAGATTAGAGTATTATTATTAAATAATAATATTTGAGATTAAATAAAATATTATTAAATGATTAATAATATTAGTAAGTGAATAAAATATTATTAAATAATTAATAATATTAGTAAAGGGATAAAATATTATTAAATGATTAATAATATTAGTAAATGATTTAAAGTATTATTAGTGAACCAATAATACTAGAAGGTGAATTAATATTATCTAAGTTAATAATATTATGTGAATTAAAGGTAGTCGTTAATTAATAATAACACTATCTAGACATGTTAATGTTTATAAGAACTTATTGTAATGTATAATATCTATGTGATTACATAATCTGATGTTATGCATTGACTAATTGAAAGACTAATTATAGGTCTCTCAAAGGAAGATAATTTAACTGCATAGTGGATAGAAATTAATTTCGTAGTTGTAACCTACGATCGAGGCAAGTTTCCTAACTCAACTTGAGTTATTATTTTCAAAGCATGTTAGTGAATAATTATTGATGATTATTCACGTCTTTATTGATTATTGAAATTCGCACTTTGTGCACTCGAATTCCGTTCTACTACCATTGAACTGTGAATTAAATTAAAGTTCTTCATTTATGAACTGTTTATGGGATAGATCTATGCTAATTGTATCAGCTAGATAAAGCATGTCTAAATTTGTTAAATCAAATGGGTTTTAAATAACTGTTCTTATTAATTGATATGGTAAGAACTCATGACTGAGAAATGGACAAATTTGATTAAGGCATGATATCAATGTCGGATTATTAAGTGTTTATGCATAAATCACGGGGTATGAAAGGCTGATCCCCTTGAATACCAAAACTTATTAAAAGGTCCAGTTTAAATCACTGAGCACCTTGGCAAATGTTCATGGTTATTCAAAACCACTCAGTTCATGTTATTCAATTATCGAATATTCAATTGTTGATTATTAATTCATGTTCCTTCACAATCTTATATTATTGTTGAACATTGAAGGCAATATTTCTTTCTAAGTCATGATATATCTTCCTTGTCTATATAAACTTGTGAAGCAAATTAGTTGCTTACTCTTGCTATATCATGACCTCTATTTTCAGCTAAGCCCGAAGGATCTAATGCGAAGGACAAGGGCAAGGGCAAGATCTAGGAGTAATTTAGAATGAATGTCAATTAAATTATTATCTGATGGATTTCCTTAAGAAAACTATTTGTATTATAAATGGTGTATTTTAAAGTTAAGGTTAGGGAGACCTTGGGGCCATGTTATGAGGCTTTATTATAATGAACAATGTATGTTTATTATTTCGAAATAGTTATGGAATGCTTGATGATGATAGGATCGTGAGCACTGAATCTGAGGTTAGAGAACCTGGATTTGGGGGTGTCACAGTAAACATAATTCTTGTCCAAATTGCTTCGTTCAAATTTCGTTATCTTTGTTTCTTAATGAACTAGCATAAACAAGCCTCAATTCACAGATTATCATACTAATTGACCATCATAATTGGTACTTCATAAGCCATATGAGAAAACATATTGTCATTTACTTTTCTTCCTTTTTAAACTGTAATTAGCATACAATCATAAACTCTAGCATCACAAATTACATATAAATTGCAATAACTCAGTTTTCTACAACAATTTAAGAGAATTTGAATTCACAGAGGATAGAACATACATGACGTAAAACATATCAGAACATATATGTATATGCAATACTAAGATTATGAATATACCTTCAATTTGCTAATACAATCTTTGCTAATTGCAGACCAATCTCCCTCAAACTCTCTCAAGCTCCTTTCTCAATTCTCTCTGTTAAGCTCTATCAAATTATCTGTACTCTCAGTTTAGCCAATATAGACTAATGCGTAAAAGAAAAACTAATACCTTAATGTTCATACTAAATATAATGACAATTACAAAATAAACGTATATATTATAAATATATTATATTTATTATATAATTTATTTAATTTAATTTATTTATTTTATTTACTTTATTTATAATTTAAAATTAAAAAAAATTAACAATCTAAAAGCCATAAGGCTTTGTTTGGCAAAACCCTTTAAATATTAAAGACTTAATATATTTAAACCTTGTTTGGGTTAAATCAATTTAAAACTATTTTAATTATTTTAATAAACAATTTAGTTTATAATTTATAATTACCTCTTATTTATTTGGATTTCTATATCCATCATTAATCAAATAGATTAATTACATACTATATTTTAAATAAATTTTCCATTTTAACAAATATCACAAAATTATAATTTTATCTAATAATTTAACATACCATTTAAATTATTAAATCAACACAACAATATAACATCTCATGTTATATTACAACTCTCTCAATTATAATCACATAAATTTAGAATTTTATTAATTCATAAATATTTACTAATAATAATTCCATCAATAAAATATTTATTTCATCAATAAATACCTCAAATAAATATTTATATAATTCAATAAATATTTAAAATTACAACTTGAAATTCCGGATTGTTACATCATTCCCTACTTACAAAGATTTAGTCCCCAGAATCACAACTCAAACAATCAAATCGTCACATTCTTCCCTCCTCACAAAGATTCTGTCCCCGGAATCAAAGACACAAACTAAACAAATAAGTCAGGGTAATTCTTCATCATTTCTACTTTGAGTTCCCACGTAGCCTCTTCAACATTGTGGTTCCTCCATATCACCTTCATAGATCCTGAGCACTTGCTCTTTCCTGTCGACTATCTGGATAGGAATCTCTTCATAGGACAAATATTTACTGAACTGCAACGGTTCATACTCGATCACATGTTTGTAATCGGGTTTATACGGTCCCAACACCAACACATGAAAAACGTTGTGCACGTGTTCTAATTTTGGAGGTAAAGCTACCTCATAAGGTACTTCTCCCACTCTTCGTAGAATCTCGAAAGGTCCAATAAACCTTGGGCTGAGCATTCCTTTCTTGCCGAAATGAATTTTCCCCTTCCAAGGAGAAACTTTCACGAACACAAAACTTCATTCTTCAAATTCATGATTCTACTTGTGTTGATCAACATACTTCTTCTGTCGATCTTGAGCAGCTACTAATCTTGCTCTGATGAGTTTAACAATTTCAGTGGTCTGCTGTACCAGTTCTGGTCCTAATAGTTGATGTTCACCAACTTCATCCCAGCATAGTGGAGTTCTGCATTTTCTATTGTACTGTTGGAACCCAAATTTGTCCCTCGAATCTTAGCATTCCCTAAGTATCAAGCTTATACTTCACTTCTTTACCCTCGACCACACTTTCCTTTATTTTTCTGCATTCTTCATCTTGTAATTGTGCGCTCGTTACCCTGTCCACCAAAGTTGGACTAGCTTCCACCTGGTACAACTTTTCATCAGATTCTTTTGGAAATTTGATTTCTAACTATAGCCTTACCACTGCTGAAATGAGCTCCTCCTTAGCAGTTAACAACATTAACTTCTCTCAGCCTTTCCTACTCAAGGCATCTGCAATAACATTTGCTTTGCCTGGATGATAAAAGATCTCACAATCGTAATCTTTTATCAATTCCATCCGTCTCCTTTGACGCATGTTCAGGTCCTTTTGTGTGAAAATATACTTCAGACTCTTATGGTCTGTGTAGATCTCACATTTTTCTCCATAGAGATAGTGTCTCCATATTTTCAAAGCAAACACAACTGCCGCCAACTCTAAATTATGAGTTGGATACCCTTTTTCGTAGTCTTTCAATTGCCTTCATGCATACGTGATGACTTTGTTGTTTTGCATAAGGACGCAACCCAAACCCTTGTGAAACATCACTATACACCACAAAGTTTCCTGTATTATCTGGTAACGACAACACAGGTGCCACACTTAACTTCTTTTTTAACTCTTGAAAACTTTCTTCATATTTCTTCGTCCAAACAAATTTTACATCTTTCCTTGTCAAATTTGTTAATGGAGTGGCAATCTTGGAGAAGTCCTGGATAAATCGTCTATAATAACCTGCTAATCCCAAGAAACTTCTTACTTCTGATGGAGTTCTTGGTTGTTCCCAATTTATCACAACTTCGACTTTTGATGGATCCACTGAAATTCCATCCTTATCGATTACATGCTCAAGGAATTGTACACGTTCCAGCCAAAATTCACATTTAGTGAATTTTGCGTACAACTTTTCCTTTCCTAACGTTTCCAACGTCAGACGTAAGTGTTCCATGTATTCTTCTTGAGTTTTGGAGTACACCAAAATATCATCGATAAATACCACCACAAACTTGTCTAGAAATGGTTTAAACACCTTGTTCATCAAATCCATGAACGTTGTTGGGGCGTTTGTAAACCAAAAGACATCAGCAAAAATTCGTAATGTCCATACCGAGTTCGGAATGCCATCTTCGGTACATCCTCCTTCCTTACTTTCAGTTGGTGATACCCACTTCTCAAATCTATTTTTGAGAAATATCTCGCACCTTTCAATTGATCAAACAAGTCATCTATCCTTGGCAATGGATATTTGTTTTTAATAGTGACTTTGTTTAATTCTCTATAATCAATGCAAAGATGCATTGATCCATCCTTATTTTTCACGAATAGCACTGGTGCTCCCCACGGTGATACGCTTACTGAATGTACTTCTTATCTAACAGTTCTTGCAGTTGTACCATCAATTCCTTCATCTCTACCGGAGCCATTCTATACGGGGCGTTCAATATCGGAGCAGTTCCTAGCGCTAAGTCAATCATGAATTCAATCTCCCGGTCAGGCGGAAGTCCTGGAAAATCTTTCGAAAATACATCCACGAATTCCCTAACCACTTGTATTTCCTCCAATTTTACACCTTCCTTCTTTTGAGTATCGACTATGTAGGCTAAATACCCTACACAACCTTTACTCAACAACTTCTTGGCCTGCATCATCGTCAGACATCTCATTTGTCTAGGCAATTTTCTACCATGAAAAACTACCTTTGACGGAGTCATAATGTTTACACATTTCTTTTGGCAATCAATTATTGCTCAATAATTGAATAACCAATCTATTCCCAATATAACGTCAAACTCTCCAAGTTTTATCGGGATTAAATCTATTGTCATAATATTCCCCTTAATGTTCACCCTACAATTCTTGTATACGAACCTAACAGGAATCTTTTCCCTATTCACAATTTTTGTGTTTAAAGGGAAATTCAGCTCTTCACTAGGTATTTCTAACTTCTTAGCAAAATCATCAGATATAAATGAGCAAGTAGCACCCGAATCAAATAATACATATGCATTTATATCATTGATTGGGATAATACCTGACACGACATCTTTTGATTGCACCGCATCCTGTACCGTCATGTTGAAAGTTCTTGCTGTGGGCTTATTTGTTGACGTTGGTCCAGCAATAGTTAGTGTACCTCCACTAGCATTTCCCTTGCTTCCATTTGCCTCACCAGATCTCTTCTTAGGGCATTCACGATCAAAGTGATCCTTGGACCCACACGTGAAGCAAATGTTCTTCTTAGGTTGATTGTAATTTGGGGTGATGTGACCCTCCTGGCCATAGTTGAAGCATACTCATTTCCCCATCAAGCACACACCCTTGTGAAAATTTTTGCATGTAGCACATGCTTCGAACTTCTTATTTTGCTAATTACCCTGCTAGTTTCCTGAACCCATATTTCCATTCCATTTCCTCTTCAGGTTACTGCTACCATTTCCACTGTTACCAGCTCCACCATTTTTAACTTCACCCTTATTCTTCTTCTTTCTCTACTCTTGGTTATGTTTTGTTACAGCCTCGCCTCCACTCTCAGCAAGAATTTCCTTCTCCATCACCACTGCAAAAGTCTTTAGCTGGAACAAGGAGACTCTACTGTACAACTAGGGCTTCAGTCCTTGTTCAAACCTCTTTGCCTTGCGTTCATCTGTACTGACTTGATATTGCACAAACCTTGCCAACTCATTGAATCTTTTGGCATACTCAGATACCGACATCGTTCCCTGCTTCAGTTCTAAAAACTGCACTTCTAGCTGACTCTACGAACTTTCTGGGAAATAGGGCTCGAAGAATATCTCCTTAAACCTTTCACAAGTCATAATCCCTTGACCTCCTCGGGTTTTATTGGCCTGCCACCAATAACTAGCCTCTGCTTTCAACATGAATATTGCAAAAGTAGTCTTCTGATCCTCCCCTACTCTCGCAACATCGAACACTTTCTCTATCTCCATGACCCAGGTCTGTGCCTCAACCGGATTCATGGTTCCACGAAATTCTGGTGGTCCAACTGCCTTGAAATCCTTAAACGTTGTACCTTGATTCTGAGCTTGATTCTGCAATGCTCCTGTTAGTAACGTCGCTAGTTGTTGAACGGGGTTAGCTTTAACATTATTGTTATTGGTTCCTTCAGTAGTTCTCTTTCGGGGTGGTTGACGTCTTAGAGGCATTTTCTGTTAAAAAAATACACTCATTAGATTATTACTCAACTCTTTTAAGTAATTACAACTTAACTTGCCCCCACAAAAGGAATAATCACATATCATATAACACTCTGGAATAAAATAAAAACTTTTATTCATTCATAATCTTTTAAAAAAATCAACACAATAGCATCACTGCTATTTACATTACTTTCCTGAACTACAAAGTTACAGGATTACTTCATCATCATCACATCCCATTGGTTGTATCATACCCGGGATTTACATCTTATTTACTCATCAATCAAATAATAATTACATATCAAGTACATTCCCTACGATGTCCTACTAAGATGTTGTGTAGCCTTACGACGATCCTCCTCCATAATTCGGAACATTGTTCGGCAATCTAATATGTATGATGGTAGCATCTCGAACAAAATTGGATAACCCATGACCCGATCCTGAGCTCAATTGATCGCGGTGTTGAATATGTTATTCATCTCTTCCATCTTCATCCTCTTTGCTTGTGTGTCTCTCTCTGCTATTCCGGCTCATTGATAAGCTTCATTGTACGCATCTTCAACTCTTGCCCTCTTAGTAGATTCCTATTTCAACTTGTTCTTCAACTCTGCAACCTCTGTTATCATTCACTCGTTCTCTCCTTCAGTGTGGACCAGCTTCTCTTCAACATTATTCAGACGTTCCTCTCGATCCTGGATCTCGTCGTCCTTATGTGCCATCGAGGTCTATTATTCAGCTACTCTCTCTTGCAACTCCTCGGCAGTATCTTGAAGTTCTACATTGCGGTCAAACTCTTCGTTGTACATACAGGCGACAATCGAATTAAGTGGAATCTCTTCCTCCTCATTCTCCTCATCCTCCGACTGTGGCAGTTCAACAGGATCCTCCTCATCCGTCTCTATCTCATCATCCTCATCAGGTATTCTCTCCTGCTCAACTACTGTGACCAACGGAGTTTCTTCCCGTGGCAGTAGTTGTTACCACACCACCTGAATATCTCGAGACTCCTCCTCTCTAGGCATCTGGGATCCTTCCTCTCTAGCCTGACTGGATTCTCCTATATTAGCCATCCTGTCAACCAAATTTTAAATTTTAATTATTAACCATTACTACTCGACACACACGAACACATAAGTTATAATCACATAAGCACATAAGTATTTTATTACTTCTTCCTTAAAACTCGATAAGAGTTTATCACCACTATCTTATCAAAGGTTACTTCCTAAGGCTTTTTCACAGCTAAGGTTCATAACCTAGAGCTCTGATACCAACATGTGACACCCCCAAATCTAGGTACTTCATTCCCACAAGACTTGGAGTTCACGATCCATTCATTCATATTATCTACCCAAATATAATAAAAGTTAAATCATAAATCCTCCCTTTAAACAGGGTTACATCAATAAATCCAAAAATATCCCAGGTTGTCTAACCTTAATATCATAAAAGTGCGAAAATTATTACATCACATCATTAGATAAAAGTATATCATCATAACAATAAATGAAAATTACAAGTCTTCATCACTTGTATATTTTTCCCTTTCCTTTGCTAGTTGGAGGTTCATCTACCTTCTCAACTTTAGCTAAAATAATAATATTTATGCAAGAGTGAGCAAAATAATTGCTCACTAGATATAGAAATGAATCAACAAGATAATAATAACTGCCCATAAATAAGCTCATAAAAACTGAATAGTACTCTATCAATGATAACCAAAGACTTGAATCAAAATATTGAATATAAATCTGAGGGTCATATGACCACGAACTATGTCCACAGTTGCGTAATCTTTTAACTCCAACTTTAACAGTCATAAGACTATAAGGACTCCTCGTACTTAGGGGGATCAGCCCTTTGTACAATGTATTGTGCATAAACATTTCAACGCTAAGCGTAAATTATCCCCTAATAATAGGGTTGTTCATCTCAGTATTTAGAGTACAAGTCCGTAGCAAAGAAAGTTTGGCTTGGATAAGCTTTCAAGGGTAATTTGAAGTTTAATGATCATCAACTAGAGGACTAGTTGAATCAATAGTGTTTGATAACACAACAGTTGATCAATAGTAACATAATATGGAACAATGAATAAGTGTAAGTGAACTAACTATATCTTAAACTCATGCTTAGAAACAACTACAAAGCATAAGTATTGAATGACAATAAACCTTGCTTGAAAAATATTAAACTTGGACTATGAATTATTGAATATACATTAAGTAATAGCAAGTTGATAATAAAGCTTGCTCATTATGAGAATAGCTTATATCAATTCAACATTAGAAATTAGAATTCAAGAAAATTGCATTCATAGTACATGAAGGACAATAAAGAAACTTGTCTAACAATAAACAAGTTAGAATACGTCAACAAATATTGGAATTCAAAACTTGTTCGAATAAAGTTAAAGCCATAACTAGCTTGTACAAATAATGATTAAGAATACAAGAGTTCGCTTAATGAAAGTTTAAAGTAAGAAACTTGCTCAACATAAATGTAGAGTTAGAAAACTTGCCTCGAGCGTAAGCTATAATATTAAACTCACGTTCACATACGCATAGGTTTAGAACCACAATACCTATTAGATATGCTAATATACCATAACAATTACATTTCTAGCTAAACTTATCATTTTAGCACAAGTCTTATGCTACTATACAAATATCAAAAATTTCAAGTGTTAACTTTCACAACCCCTGTTTATTATTCATCATGTTCACTAAGTCTAATATGCCACATTCATTACTTACTAATCATTTGAAACATTAAATTTACTAACCACATAACACAACTATGTTTTAACCTTGTTGTTACATGTTTATCATACTAACACATCATTGGACCAAGGTATGTTGTTATCTCATAATAACCGCATTGATCATCGTCCCCAAACCAAGGTATGGGCGCAATGTGCATACATACAGGAGCTGGGGCCCAAGGCATCAATAAAGTAGTTTTTAGCCTTATAGTACCCGAGTAACAAGCTACTTTGTTGGTGTGACAGAGCAGAGGCGAGAGCGGCTATGAGCGATGGCAGAGCTTTAGCCCAACAACCATGAATTTCACCCACTAAACAGTACTATTAACACGAACAATTGATACAAAACCATTATAAACATGTTTGCCAACATATTCCTCAACATAGAACAATTTAACAACAATTATACTAGTTTAATTTCCTCAAATTCCATATTTTCATATAAAACGTCATTTTTGAGTTACTTAGACAAAAATCAACACTGTAAACACAATTCTTGTCCAAATTGCTTTGTTCAAATTCCGTTATCTTCGTTTCTTAATGAACTAGCATAAACAAGCCTCAATTCATAGATTATCATACTAATTGACCATCATAATTGGTACTTCATAAACCATAAGAGAAAACATATTGTCATTTACTTTTCTTCCTTTTTAAACTTTAATAAGCATACAATCATAAACTCTAGCATCACAAATTACATATAAATTGCATTAACTCAATTTTCTATAACAATTTAAGAGAATTTGAATTCACAGAGGATAGAACATACATGACGTAAAACATATCGGAACATATATGTGAGACCCCAAATTTGATGATTAAAGATTTAAATTTCTCGAAATATTTTTTTGAATATTATGGAGTAAATTTGATATAATGTTATAGTTGTGGGTAATATTTAGAAATTTTGAAAAGTATGGAAATTGTAATATAATATTTGATTGGTCGGGGAATATTCGTATGACGGCACAATCATTGGTGGACCCCACAACGGAATTATTGTCGGATTGAGAAAACAACAAAAATATTTTATGAAAATAACGGCGGAAGTTTTATTATTAACTGTCGAAACACCCGGTGTTAAAATTACAAGAATACACGTGGTTGCATAGTAGCACAGGGTATTGATTATTGATGCTTACGTGAGAAGTCACTCAGTTTTGTTCAATTATTGCTTCAGTCATTGTTGCATAGTATCTCACGTTAATTGATTCAATTATTGTCGATATTTTATATATTATTAAATCAATAATTGAGATGACATAATTATTAATATTATTATTTACAATATTAACGATGTTTAGAAGTTCTGCCAAGGAGAGGTTTGGTCACCTAATTGCGCTCCAATAAGGAGAAATCCTTATTGGAAAGCCCCCTCTTTATCGGGAACAACCTGGTCGATTAATATTGTGAATTATAATAATGATAAATGTTGTTAAATATATTGAGGTGTCTTTTTATGAAGTCGCGGGAGTTTATATATATATATATATTGTTTTATTAGTATTATTAATGTAATAAAATAGAAAAGCTTTTTATATAAAACAGAATACTTTTATAAAGTTATTTGTTTTATTAGACTATAAATAGAATATATTATATTTTATTATGCATAGTATTTGCATAGTGCCTGCATAGTGTTTGCATAGTAAAATCTTTTTATATAAAACAGAATACTTTTATAAAGGTATTCATTTTATTAGATTATAAATTGAATATATTATATTTTATTTAAAAGATTTTGTTTTATTAGAATATTTTATTAATACTGCATAGTAAATCAATATGGACCGTCCGTTTAAAAGTAAATCAATCTGGACCGTTCATGAATTAGTTACTATTCAGTCCATTCTCCTATAAATAGAAGCTTATTCCTTCATTATTTCTTACGAATTCATTGAAACTCTAGAGAGAGAAACTATAGAGAGAAAGAAGAAAAGTATTCTGCTACTTCACTACTCCTATATCCAGTTTCTTCTAAGGTAATGGATATTATTTGTTGTACTCGTAAGGGGTATTATTTCTTTCATATTCATGAAGAGAACTTCTGTTATTCCATTCTTTATTATTCTATTGGAATAACTTTTGTGATCTGCTGAGCTACCCTATACTTGGTGAAATTCTTCTGTTATTCCATTCTTTATCATTATATTGGGATAACCTATCTATGCGAAGTACCGCATACATGGTGAAATTCTTCTGTTATTCCATTCTTTATCATTATGTTGGAATAACCTATCTATGCGAAGTACCGCATACATGGTGGAATTCTTCTATTATTCCATTATTTATTATTCTGTTGGAATAATCTGTTTGTGCGGTCTATCGCATGCCTGGTGAAATCTGTTGTTATTCCATTCTTTATTATTCTGGTGGAACATCCTGTCTGTGCATTTACGCATGACTTGGTTCCATTATTTATTATTCTGTTAGAATAACCTGTCTGTGCGGTCTTTCGCATGTATGGTGAATTCTGTTGTTATTCCATTATTTATTATTCTGTCGGAATATCCTGTCTATGTGTTTACGCATGACATGGTTCCATTATTTATTATTACATTGGAATATCACAGCCGGTCTTGGATTCTGCATGACACAGTTTTTGTTATTTATTATTACATTGGAATAAGTCACATGCGTATGTGGTCTATCGCATGCCTGGTGATTTCTTTTGTTATTCCATTCTTTATTATACTCAGTTGGTTAAAGTTTTAACTTCTATACTCCATAAAATTAGTGAAATATCCTTGATATTTGCGTTTCATCCAGTATCTTTTCATGGAAATATTCTTCTGAGCATTCTTGAATTTTACTCTACAAAGAAGTATAATGTTGACAATTTGGACGTTATTAGTTCCTGAATAAATTAATTCTTGAACTTGTTTTATTGAATTCTTATATCATTGTCATCATCCTCATGTTTATATTATGTTAAAAGTCATCTATGGCCTGTATTGCATAGATGGACTTGGTATGATTATGACCAGGGAATAATCGGTATAATCATGACCGTAATGTTACAAATGATGTAGTAACATGATCCTCATTGGCACATAGTGCATTGATGGATGATTGTTGGCATGATCATGACCATTGATGAATACACGAATATCCTTGGCTCGTAGTGCATAGATAATTTGTGGTCGTGATACTAATGAATATTCTTGACCGTAGTGCATGGATGATGTGGATTATTTATTAAGCTGAGTCTCAGCGACAAAAGTGATGAAAAACCTTTTTAAATCATAAAAGATAGTAGATTTTATTCTTTACTCGACTCTTTTAATGGATTGCTTGTTCCGCTGCAGTTAAACTTGATGTCTATTGTATTTTATCAGTTTAACATTATTGAAGACTAATGATAATTTATTTTGCATTATCTTAGTCATAATATTTCTTACCGGGCTAGTTGAGCTCACCCTTTCTTTCATTGTTCTCTTCAGGAAATGAGAACGTAGCAGGGACTAGTCGGGGAACGAAGTGACGGTTCGGATGATAGCATTAGTAGTCCTCACTATTCTATGAAATAGTGTGATAATAATTGTAATGAGAACTTATTCTGAGAGTGGATATTGTATTAAAATTCACAGCTCTTGTTGTATATTTAAGATTGTATTTGTATTCTATACCATGTATTTGGTGACTCAGAATAGGTGATGTATACCTATTTTGGGGGCGTCACAGTTGGTATCAAAGCTTAGGGATATAATCCCTGGCTGAGATGTTAGACAAGAACTAGGAGGGGAGAGACGGGGAATTCCTTCGCTAGTATGACCTACCTAAGTTTATTTAGTTTTTAATTGGTCGGTCAAAGTATAGGGATAATATGTGATATGTTAATTAACCCTTGTTTTGTGGCAGTATTTGAAAATGGCATCCGAAAATGTTGAGAACATCAATGGAGCATAGGAGACCGTTGAGTCTCCATAGATCAATTATCAGGATAATGTGCATCAGAAAGGCAACAATCCTCAGGCAAACAACAACACTGACCAGATGATGAACGATGGAATGTTCGGAGGCTTTATCTGATTCATGCAACATCGGTGAGAGAGACTCTGTTCAAAATATAGGTGGAAATAATGGCAACCCACGGTCGGTCACCGCTAAGCAGTTCAAGGAGCTGGGACCACGGGTGTTTTTGGGAAATCCAGAACCACTTAAGGCGGAGACGTGGTTAAAATAGATCACCAAGATATTTGATGTCTTGGGATGCTCCGAGGAGCAAAAGGTTTCCTTTGCCACCTTTATGTTGCGTGAAGAGGCAGATTACTGGTGGGAATCTGTAAAACGTACCAAGCCTGACACACTCAAGATGTCTTGGGAGAAGTTCCAAGAGTTGTTCAACGATAAGTACTTTCCCGTGTCGCAATACGAGGCTAAATTTATCAAGTTGGAGCAAAATAATATGACCGTGTCGCAATACGAGGCTAAATTTACAGAGTTATCCTGGTTTGCGTCCCATTTGGTCGATAATGAGGAGTGAATGACGCGAATGTTTCTGCGAGATTTGAAACCCGATATACGTCAATACCTCATTTCTCACAAACTTTGTTTATATTCAGATGTTGTGAATAGGGCTCAGTTATTGGAGTGCGATAATGAGTCAGCACAACCAAAAGGCAATAACCAACAACACGATAATAATTGTACCAGTGGCAACAGTCATCGGAACAATGATAACCATCGTGGGGGAAATTATCATGCCAAGAATGGTAACCACTTCGGTGGTAATCATGGCCAAGATAATAGAAGTGGAAATTTTAAGAAGAGAAGGTTCAATAATGATGGAAAGACAATGACATCAAGACCGTTTCAAAGGAAGAAGAACGACCACCGATCGTATGTTTCAAATCTTGACGGAGAGGAGACATCCGTCCAAACTGTACGCAGCAATCCAAAGCGTGTTTCAATTGCGGAAGAGAAGGTCACCTAGCTCAATTTTGTTGTGTAGTGAAGTCAAGTCCAGCTGGGATAGTGATGCCAAAGGATGTCTCAGACAAGTCAAAACTGGTAGTTTAAGTGAGAGCATTTGTCGAGAAACCCGAACAAAGTTATTACGGGTAAGTTAATTATAAACTCTTGTGAAGTCTATACCTTATTCGATACCAGTTCTACCCACTCTTTTATTTCTCCTACTTGCGCTCAATGTTTAAATTTGACTTCGGAGAGATTAGACTTTGACTTATCGGTTGAGATTCGGTTAGGAGAAACCTTCGTTACCTCCACTGTTTATAAATCTTGTTGATTCAAATTGACACTTTCACGTTACCTGTCCATCTTATCTCTTTGAAAATACTTGCATTTGATGTGATTTTAGGAATCAATTGGTTAACTACTTATCATGCTTTTCGTAAGGTTGTTAGCTTTCATATTCCTAACCAACCTGTTATGCAAATTCAAGCAACCAACCCACTAAAAGTCAATCATTGTCATATCAAGCCATAAGTAAAGAGCCCCGAGCCTTTATCTGGTGACTTCCTTATGCGGAATGCACTGAAGCCAAACTTTCTGTAGGGGAAGTTGCGAATGACGATGACAAGTTGATAAGTATCAATGCACCGGTGCTCTTGCATAGTGTTTGCAAAATAAAATCTTTTTATATAAAACAAAATACTTTTATAAAGTTATTCATTTTATTAGATTATAAATAGAATATATTATATTTTATTTAAAAGATTTTGTTTTATTAGAATATTTTATTAATCTTGCATAGTAAATAAATATGGATGAAATCCAGGTTTAAAAGTAAATCACTCTTGGATTGTTTCATGAATTAGTTACTATTCAGGTCCATTCTCCTATAAATAGAAGCTCATTCCTTCATTATTTCTTACAATTCAAAAACTCTAGAGAGAAACTATAGAGAAAGAAGAAAAGTATTACGCTATTTCCTACTCCTATATCCAGGTTTCTTCTAAGGTAAGGGATATTATTTGTTGTACTCTAAGTAAGGGGTATTATTTCTTTACGTATTCGTGAAGAGAACTTACATTATTCCATTCTTTAGTATTACATTGGAATAACTTGTATCTGTGAGCTACCCTATACTTGGTGAAATTCTTACATTATTCTATTCTTTATCATTATGTTGGGATAACTTTTACATCTGTCTGAATCACCGCATACATTATGAAATTCTTCTGTTATTCTATTATTTATTATTCTAATGGAATAACTTTTATGCATGCTGATCTATCGCATGCCTGGTGAAATCTGTTGTTATTCCATTCTTTATTATTCTGTTGGAGCATCCGGTCTTTGCATTTACGCATGACCTGGTTTCATTATTTATTATTCTATTAGAATAACCTGTTTGTGTGGTCTATCGCATGCATGGTGAATTACATTGTTATTCCATTATTTATTATTACGCCGGAATATCCTATACATGCGTTTACATGACCTAATTCCATTATTTATTATTACATTTGGAATATCACAGCCGGTTACAAATTACGCATGACTGGTTCCGTTATTTATTATTACATTAGAATAACCTATCTTTCTTGATCTATCGCGTACTAGTGATTTCTTTTGTTATTCCATTCTTTATTATACTCAGTTGGTTAAAGTTTTAACTTCTATACTCCATAAAATTAGTGGAATATCATTGATATTTGCGTTTCATCCAGTATCTTTTCATGGAAATATTTTTCTGAGCATTCTTGAATTTTACTCTACAAAGAAGTATCATGTTGACAATTTGGACGTTATTAGTTCCTGAATAAATTAATTCTTGAACTTGTTTTATTGAATTCTTATATTATTGTCATCATCCTCATGTTTATATTATGTTGAAAGTCATCTATGGCCTGTATTGCATAGATGGACTTGGTATGATTGACCAGGGATTAATCGGTATAATCATGACCATAATGTTACAAATGATGTGGTAAAAGTCCTCATTGGCCCGTAGTGCATTGATGGACAGTTGTTGGCATGATCATGACCATTGATGAATACACGAAAATCCTTGGCCCGTAGTGTATGGATAATTTATGGTCGTGATACTAATAAATATCCTTGACCGTAGTGCAGGGATGATGTGGATTATTTATTAAGCTGAGTCTCAGCGAAAAAAGTGATGAAAAACCTTTTTAAATCATAAAAGATAGTTGATTTTATTCTCTACTTGACTCTTTTAATGGATTGCATGTTCCGTTGCAGTTAAACTTGATGTCTATTGTATTTTATAAGTTTAACATTATTGAAGACTAATGATAATTTATTCTGCATTATCTTAGTCATAATATTTCTTACGGGGCTAGTTGAGCTCACCCTTTCTTTCATTGTTCTCTTGAGAAATGAAAGCGTGGCGAGGGGACTAGTCGAGGCAGTGGCGGTTCGAGATGATAGCATTAGTAGTCCTCACTATTCTATGAAATAGTGTGATAATAATTGTAATGAGGACTACTTATGCTGTTATGCAGTCACTTCCGTTCTGACTAATCTCAAGATAATCAAATCTAACAACTTGAGATATGACGAAAATGCAACAATGTTAAAGCGATAATATAACAAACATTAAGGAAGTTTAGCTGCGTAAATCAAAAGATGAAATTAATCTTAAAAAAAGAAAACTCGATAAACGTATGATTTCAAAGGATTTATGACTTGTCATCGTCATCCAAGATAAATAAATCAATAACATGCTACGACCATGAAATCTATGATATTATTAAAATCTATGAAAACTGCGATGACTGAAAAAGATGACAATCAGTTGCAGAATGAAGAACTTAAATGAATACTGATTAAGTGAGAATTCAAGCCATAAGTCGAATATTCCACTAATAAGAATGAATAAAAAAAAATCACCGAGCATCGATAGGCATGAATGATTATTCGATAGAATAATAAGCAATGGAATCGTGTCGTATGCTGCAGGAGCGGGATATTCTAATAGAATAATAAATAAGGAACAGTCGGCGAAATTCGCATAAGCGGCGGGATGTTCCAGCGAATAATAAATAACGGAACAGTCGTCTTGTAAGCGCTTACGGGCGGGATGTTCTAACAGAATAATAAATAATGGAACGAATCGAGCGAAATTGCACCAACAAGATGTTCCAACGGAATAATAAAGAATGGAATAACGAAAGAATTTCACCATGTATGCGGTGCCATGCATAGACAAGTTATTCAACGAATAATAAAGAATGGAATAATGAAGAATTTCACCATGTATGCGGTATGCCGCGTAGGCGAGTTATTCCAACATAATGATAAAGAATGGAATAATAGAAGTTCTCTTCATGAATACAAAAGAAATAATACCCCTTACCTTAGAAGAAACTAGATATAGAAGTGGTGAAGTAGCAGAACACTTTTCTTCTTTCTCTCTATAGTTTCTCTCTCTAGAGTTTCAATGAAATTAAATAAAAATAATGAAGGAATGAGCTTCATTTTTATAGAAGAATGGATTTAATAGTAATTAATTCACAGCGGTCGAGATTGATTTACTTTAAGCAGACAGTCCAGTTGGTTTTACAATAAAATATAATATATTCTATTTATAATCTAATAAAATGAATAACTTTATAAAAGTATTACATTTTTATATAAAAAGGTTTTACTACGAAAACACTATCTGAGGGCACTATCTGAAACACTATGCATAATAAAATATAATATATTCTAATTATTGTCTAATAAAATAGATAACTTTATAAAAGTATTCTGTTTTATATAAAAAGATTTTACTATGCAAAACATTATGCATAATAGAATATAATATATTCTATTTATAGTCTAATAAAACGACTAACTTTATAAAATTATTCTGTTTTATATAAAAAGCTTTTCTATTTTATTACATTAATAATACAAATAAAACAAAACTTCATCATCATTACTATAATTCACACTATTAATCGACCAGGTCGTTCCCAGGAAAGAGGAGGCTTTCCAATAAGGATTTCTCGCTATTGGCGGGCAATTAGGTGACCAAACCTCTCCTTGGCAGAACTTCTAGACATCGTTAATATTGTAAATAATAATATTAATAACTTCGTCATCTCAATTATCGATTTAATAATATATAAAATATCGACAATAATTGAATTAATTAACGTGAGATACTATGCAACAATTACTAAAGCAATAATTGAACAAAACTGAGTGACCTCTCACGTAAACATCAATAATAAATACTGGTAGTACTACTATGCAACCGCAGCATTATTGCATTACTTTAACACCGGGTGTTTCAATAGTTAACAATAAAACTTCTGCCGTTATTTTCATAAAAATAATTTTGTCGTTTTCTCAATCCGACAATAATTCTGTTGTGGGGTCCACCAATGATTGGGCCATCGTACGAATATTCCCTGTTAAAACGAATATTCCCCGATCAATCGAATATTATATAACAACTTGCGTACTTTGCTAAATTTATAAATATTACCCACAACTATAACATTATAACAAATTCATTCCATAATATTCAAAAATGATAATTATAGAAAATTCATCTTTATTCATAAAAGTTGGGGTCTTACATATATGATGAACGAGTATACGAATTAGCGTACGAGAAGAATACATAGACTTTACGTTAAAAAGGCTTAAAGCCAATGGTATTGGACTTGTAGGATTTGTGTAAGAATTGTACAAGCCCAAATGTTAAGCTAAAGTTATTAAAACCTAAGCCCAAACCAAGAACCGGATCCGTGAATCGAACCGATGGATAAATGGGTAAGAAAAACCCATGGGACAACCCATGTGGGCCCCATGGATCACATGGCAACCATCTTAGTGACCAAGTAAAGTGATTTACTTGGTGACCAAGGTTGGAATAGTAAGGAGGTGGAGTTGTGGAGGTGGGATGGCTTTTGTCCAATATTGTAAGACCCCAACTTTTTTTGAATAAAGAATATTTTTTCTCGAAATATATTTTTGAATATTATGGTGTGGATATGATATAATGTTATAGTTGTGGGTAATATTTGGAAAATTTTGCAAAGTAAGCAAGTTGATATAAAATATTCGTTGTGTCAGTAAATATTCGATTGGTGGAAAATATTACGTTTAGCGAGAATATTAAATGCGATGACACAATCATTGGTGGACCCCACAACGGAAGTATTAATCGTAGTTAGAAAATAATAGAAATATCTTTTATAAAATAGCGGTGGAAGTTTTACCGTTAAACTGTTGAACTACCCTTATGGTAAAAGTACGATATCTGGCGTGGTTCGCATTTGCTACACCAGATTGATTATTAATGCTACGTAAAGAAGCCACTCCATTTACTCAATTATTGCTACGATAATTGCGCATAGTATCTCACGTTATTTGATTTAATTATTGTCACAATATCATCTGCATAATATGTTATATTATTAAATCGAATTTGAGACAACAAAGTTATTTATATTATTATTTTCAATATTGACAATGTCTAGAAAGTTCATCGAGGAGAGATTTGGTTACCTAATCAGCGCGCCATAAGGAGAAATCCTTTATTGAAAGCCCTTCTTTCCTGGAATGATCTGATTGTTAAATGTTGTGAGTTATAATATTAATGATGAATAATTGTTGAAGTATTAAGAATATGTTTATTGAAGATAAGTGAATTACAAAAGTTAGAGGGGAATAATGCAAACATGAAAAACTTTAAGGGTGCTAAAGTGTAATAAGTTAAATCAATCTGGACCATTGGTGGTGGTTTTAATAGTAAACCAATCTGGACCATTGATGGTGGTTTTAATAGTAAATCAATGCTGACCGATCGGTGGTGGTTTTAAAAGTAAATCAATCTGGACCGTCGGTGGTTGTTTTAGAATTAAATCAATCTGGACCGCTTGGTGGTTTTAAAAAGTAAATCAATCTGGATCGTCGGGTTGTGGTTTTAATAGTAATCAATCAGACAAATTCGTTCTAATAATAAATCAATCTGACCGTTTATGAATTAGTTACTATTTAGTCCATTCTCCTATAAATAGAAGCTTAATTCTTCTTTCATTCTCACCAATTCACTGAGATTCACAAGAGACACTATAGAGAGAGAAACTATAGATAACCCCAGAAATGTTTGTTCCAAATGCATGCAATCAGCTTTAACCCCGGAACTCCCGCCGAGGCACTCATTCCAATGACCTGGAGATAACACCAGGAAGACAGACACACTTAAAGATGACCCTGAGGATTTCAAACACTTGCAGCAGTCCAATCTCAGAGATAACCCTGAGTAACGTCTACTTTATCAACCTAAACCGGAGATATCCCCGGTGAGGGGCAAAATCGTCATCTTGGCACCCCAACCCCACATCGCGTTGTCTCAACATCTCATACATACATTTCTACATAGCAATATACCACAAGAGCCAAGGAATTACAATCTCAAGTGACTATTACGCAGGGCAGCACACCGAATAGAATTTAAAGCTTGAAGACCATAGGCATGGTCCCATCTTCCTGACTTCGTACAACCTCCAATCCCATGTTATTGCATAACTCTCGACAAAAGCGGTCCGAGAAAGGTCTTGTACACCTCATTCGGATGCTCGGATTGAAGTTTTGTAAGTTCGAGCGGACATCACAGTGCACGAGTGCACGTACTTTGAGATGAAGGGACACAGAGTCCGGGCACACCGGGCACCAAGTGCATCTCTGACTACTCAAGAGTACACTGCATGACCACCAAATCTATAAATATAGAGCTTGGAGTGACCATATTTCAAGAGAAAAATGTGAGGAAGCCATGTCAAATTTGCTCTGCACACACCCCATATTAAGTGCTTTCTCATTTTAAACACCTGTTAGCTCACATATAGCTATATTTTTACCGGCGGGAGCTGAGTGTTCATCCATTTATAGTCATAGAAGTCTTCTTTGGCAGCCCACTGTAAGCCTTCTTACACATTATAAAACCTTTCTCTTCATCTTTGCACACACTATTCTTCACATTGAAAGTCGAGTTGTGTGTGTATGCCCAGACTTTGGTCTGTGGTTTTCACTCCTGTCTGTATATATATACTTATATATGTATATATTTATATATGGACTAACATTATAGAGTTATGCCTCGATTGAGCCTAGACTTATGTATGGAGCGTTTACTTGCTTATATATATATGAACTGTTGTCGAACTTTGTTCGATGAGCCTGGATTTTACATTCGGTGCGTTTACTGCTTTTATATATATATATATATATATATATAGCGACAAATCGTTGAAATGATAAACCTAGCCAAGTTAAGAAACATCATGTATGCGTTTACCTTTTATATATATATATATATATATATATATATATATATATATATATATATATATATACATTACATCGTCAGCCTAGAGTTTACTTACATTGGCCTTTTCTTTGCTTTATTTACATTCCGTCCCGTCTAGAGTTTACTTTGTGGGGGTTGATCATTTTTACTGCTTTCTTTACATTTAGTCCCTCCTGGAGTTTACTTCGTGGTGGTTGATCGCATTTATTGCTTTATTTACATTTCTGATCCCCCATGGAGGTGCTTCGTGGTGGTTGATCATGTCTCTATATATATATTTACCGCTTTTATATATTTACATTTTCGATCCCCGTGGAGGTGCTTCGTGGTGGTTGATCATGTCTATATATATATATATATATATATATATATATATATATATATATATTCTGACTTTTATATATATATTTGTTTCTTTCCTTTTTCATATAAACTGTGGCATCATGTGAGCCTAGGAATCATGTGATCACAGATTCAGTCCACTGAATCTAGATTCGGTTCTCGTGATGGAAATTTTCAATTTATGGCGACTTGTAAATTATTCACGGTGTTTGAATTTCCTTAGATGGCTTTCATGCCCATGAGGAGTTCGGCACTGCTATATATTATTTTCTCGAAGATGCTTCGCATCTCGAAAGTAAAAGCAAACAAGCCAAACATTTAATAATAAAATGGAAGTATGAAAAGGTCTTAATTACTATTGATCATAGGGTTTGAAAAACCTCTTTTACAAAACTTCACTACTATATCATGTTTAAAACTGAATTTTTCATACAAATTCAAACGCTTTGTATATAGGTGCGAACGAGGCCTCACACTACTTCCAAGTAAATTGCACATTGATCCACACACACACGCACACACATTCATATAACAGTTTCTTGAAAAGTGGCGATCACCGTGGTAACACGGATGTCGGGGGGTGCCTAACACCTTCCCTCCGCATAATCAAGCCCCCGAACCCAAATAAATCTCGGTTTCACAGACCCTTTTAGCAGTGTCACATCACTAGGTCAATGTGCAAACCTTTTCTCGGTTGCGTTGGTACAACCAGTTAAAAACACCAACTGGCGACTCTTACAGTCAAATCGTCGACATATACATGTCGGACCTTATTCACTTGTTTTTTCAAAAAAATCTCACATAACATGAGAACACCAAAGAACAAGAACAAAAAAGGGGCAAATAAAAATCCCGACGTCGACAGGTGGCGACCTTGCTGGGGACTACAAGTAAGAGGGCTTAAGCCGCTACTACAAGATTTTCAAAATTGTTACATGCTTGTGTGTGAATGTTGCATTTACATTTATGATGAATGTGTACGAATGCATTTACTTGCTGCACTGCAATATATCTATCTGTGATATTAGTGCTTTGCACATGTTATCATTTTCATAAACGGTGAGACACGTTGTATGTGAATGTATGTTGTGTGGTTCCTCCACCAAGATGCTATCCTATCGGTGTTTGATTACTGGACTCGTAGGGAGACTAATTCCAACGTGGCTCAGGAAAGGCACCACCCAAATTCGCTCTAGTTGAAAGACCGGATTAACTTTCCATCAAGTAGATTGCGATGATATGGGAACCTTCATGCCAAAAAGCCACGAGAGTAACCCTAAGATTTGTCAGCCTCTGATAAACCAAACGCGGAGGAAAGTCTCTTCATACTTTCCATTTTCAATTACTTGTAAAAGCATTTACTTGTAATTTTATTCCATGTTCATCTTTATGTAATGGAAAATATGAAGAATATTTGCACATACATGACATGCTATCAAATGACACCCTTTTTTGCAGGATAATATTCCTAAAATGGATACATTATGATAGCATGTAAACATTTACTTTATCCCTAAGAATAAACTACATAAGTTTTTGTAGGGAAACAATTGGGACTGTTAATCACTCAAAATCCAAAAAGGCCACGAGCCTACAGCTAATCATGTCTTCTTCTGACCAATCTAATCCCGTTTCTCGAGAAGAATTTGACGGATTAAGTAAACAAATCACAAATTTGGCTATTCTGCTTAAATAATTGCATCAGTCTACTCAGGGCTCAAAGATGCCTACACATACAGAATCCTCTACACAAGGAGGAACTCAAGGTTTGGATAAAATAAATCCATAACCTCAGTTGGATACAACCAACAAAGACCCTGAAAACACCCATCTTAAAGGAGATCCAGACATAGGTGATATGTAATGACCCCAAAATTCATACAATTTATTTTTTGACTTCGAACGTTAACAATACATTCAACCTCTAATTTTTACATCATTAAACGATAATACAACCATTGAAATTTGCAGAATAATTAAAAATATCAATTACAATTAAAATTTTCTATACAAACTATTCTCGTTCCTAAAAATTTCAACCTTTACATCTAAATATCTCAAAATCATTGTAATACTATAAGAGTTTACATTGCAAAATGATATTACAATTCAACATTAATACATTATTCAAAACCTTAAACATGGTTCACATAATAATAACTCAGCCAAAGTATATAAATCTTCAAGTATCACATCTGATTCATATCTTTCAAGTAGCACATAACCTTACCTTGAATCTTTAACCTGCAAAAGTGGTTATTTGCGAGGTTAAGCTCGACAGCCCAGTAAAATCTAACAGTTTTCATGTATCACGTAACATATAATAACATGCTCAAAATATATCTCATAAACATTAAACTAACATAAAATACATGTTGTATTTCATATAATAAGTATAAAGATTGAGTTCCTTACTCAATCAACATTCATTACTCAGTCAACGTAGTCATAAATCGACTTTAACATTTCATACTTTCAACATATATATAACACACCATGTTATTTTCAATAAAGATTTAAAACAGTTCATCATCAAGTTCACATAGCAAATAGGAACTGAAAGACTTGCCTTGATCGTTGTTTACCAATAACAGTTTAACAGCTTACAGTTATCTGCACTTCACGTGCCCTACAAAATTATATAATCATACACATCAACTATTAGTCACATAACAACACATAATAATTGTAATGTAAACTCTACTCCACATCTCATAATCCTTCATGTTAATTAGCACACAATGTTCAATTAGATTGTGTTAACTTTTTGACTTATGTAATATTTGAAATTCATTCAAGTGTTTAAGTCTTGCTAGGAACATGTATGGGTTTTATATTAAACCCATTTCATATCTTATAATATTCATTTCATTTGACTTAAAACACTTTTTACATTCATTAACACTTATCACGGCGTTTCGACGTTTATTCGTCACACGCCTGATTTGTCTCTCTTGTGTATGCTTACTATGCTTATACAACTTATTTAATACATTATTTATTAATTTTAAGCATCATTATGTTTACTAACATTCATTTTTTATAACTTAGAACAACATCTTTTATCGTCAAGAGTACTACACTTGCATATGTGCATGCCCGACGCCCTCTGATTGCCTCCAAAAACATAATAGTCCTAAAGATGACCATTTTGACCTCTGTTCCCGACATCAAATTCAAACACGTAAAGCATAAAAGTTGTAGGTCTATTCATCCTCGTTCCGGATCATCTTGAATCACCTCAATCGGAGTTTGTATGAAAAGGTTATGCTTTTTTTAGTAAAACATGTTCGGTCAGTTTTTTCCCAAAATTTTGCAAAATAGACCACCCCCCCCCCCACCAGGGTGGGGGGTTTTGTACTAGGGGGGTCGCCGGGGCGGGGGTCCCTTCTGCTAGTTCGTTAATTTTCATCCCAAACACTACAGAAAGCCAAATTACGCCTACAAACTCCTTTCTAACAATCATACCAACCTACCCAAGGTGTAATATATTTACAGAAACATAAACTAATATTTATAACAAGTTTCTAACCACATAAACAACATAAACATCAAAGATTACAACCTTTAATTTCACTATTTCTCTTATTTCCTCTTTTTTTGACATTTATAGCGAAATTCTTCACTGTGAATTCGTTTTACATCCGTTTTGACTCGTTCAACTTGGGTTGTTTTCATTTTTCAACATAATAACAATATCTATCATCAATTTCTGATTATATCATGACTTCATCATAAAATTTGATTCCAAAATAAGCCCTAATGTATATATATCAATAAAACTCAATTTCTTCACTTTCAAACATGCTTTCATGAATTCGATACTTAAAAAATCATCTATAGACAACATATAACAGATTATGTAATCCCAATACACATAAAACTAATTTCTCAACAAATTAACCATAGAACTTCAATTACAGAGAACTTAGAAAACAAAACTAAGAGCTCAAAACTTTAATCTAGATTGCTTACCTTTAATTAGCTAGACGATTAGAGAAGCTTGATTAATCTTCTTCCTCTTCTTTGATTCTCAGAATTTTCTTCCCAAATTACAGGGAATTCTCTCATTTTCTCTATTTCTCTCTTCTGTGTTCTTAACCTTAGAAAAATAAGTTACGTATATTTACTTAGCCCTCAATTACATAATCCAATAGTCTCAGCAGTTATTGTAAGACCCCAACTTTATATAAATAAAATTGAATTTCCTCTAATTATTATTTTGAATAATAAGGAGTTAATTTGATATAATGTTTTGGTTATGGGTGAAATGTGCAAATTTTGCAAAATAAGCAAGTGATTATAAAATATTCATTTTATCGGGGAATATTCGTTTGGTAGTGGAATATTCTTCTTGCCGTGGAGAATATTAAATGCGGCCAGTAGCGACCATTTAATGGGCCCACAATGTAGAATAATTGTTGGAGGAAGAAAACAACAAGTTTGAGTTTTTATAAATAACGGCGTAATTATTACCGTTAACACTGTTGGATTACCTGGTGCTTAAAATACAAGATGTGCTGTGGTTTCACAAAGAAGCACTAATATTGCATAGTATTTTTGAATTATTGATTCTTACGTAAGAAGGCACTACTCAATATTTGTTACAGTAATTACTGATATTTTATTTTATTGATTCAATAATTGTTGCGTTGATATTTTATATTATTGTTGTGTCAATAATTGTCATTGCACAATATTTCCCATTATCAGATCAATAATTCATATTATTTGAATAATATTATTAGATAGCATTATTGGCAATGTCTAAGGAAGTTCTATCTAGGAAAGGGGTTTGGTCACCTAATTTCGCGCCAGTAAGGAGAAATCCTTATCGAAAAGCCCCCTCTTTCCTGGGAACGACCTGGTTGTCATAATTATGATTCTGTAATATTATTTATGAATAATTAATTATTAATTTATATGAAAAGGAAATATATATTTTTATATGGATATAAATGAAGAAATTAATGCTGAGGTATTTTATTAGTATTGTGTCGAAATGAAGAACGAAATTTGGAAATTTTCAGAAAATTAGTTTATTACTTGATTTTGTAAAATCTATAACTCTTTGTGTATAATGAGTTAGGAGATGAGCCATATATCAAAAGAAATCCCTGGAAGTAAGCTAAACGTAGAAATTTGAATCACCCAAAAATTCTCTGTGGATTTTTCGTAGTGACTGTTTGAGTGAAACTGGTACGAGGGACTCAAAGTCCGAAAATCAAATTAGTGATCTTAAGCTCTATTGCGTGAGTTATAATTTTGATCCGACCGTTGGATCGTTGTGATTTTTGAATATGTTATACATATATAAGTTGAGCAAATTTTGAACTGTTAAAAATTAATGTATGATTTGTTATGAATTTTAAGAGGTGTTGAAAATCGTCCATATGTGGATTTCAGTCATTTTTTGTTTGGAATTTGGAAAAACTTTCTTTTACAAAGTTGTAGAGAATTCAATTTCCTATGGAATAGACATGTGATTCTAATTTTTCTAATAAAAAGGCTATTTATTATGAATTATTGAAGTTTCAAAAATAAATTTTTGTATTAAAAATATGGGTGTGCCCCACTTTTGGTTGTTGGGAAAAGTTGGCTGATTTTTGGTGGGCCCAACTTGTGGTGGCTGAGTTTTGTTCAAAGGTGGCATGCGTAGAAGAAGAAAAAAAATATAATATTTTATTAATTTAGTCTCCTTTGGCGTTCTAGCATTTTCCTATAAATAGGGTGCTTAGTTAGAATTGAAAATCATACCAGAAACATAAGTTTTCTCTCTCTATATTATTGAGCGTGTTTTTGTGAGTATTTAGATATTTTGAGAGTTGCTATTCAGTGCAAGTTTTCTTCGGCTTTACATCCGATATTCTACTCAGAAGTACTGTTATTTTGAGGTAAGAGATGTTATTTTCTTTAATATCATTATGTTAAAATATTGATATGAATTTTATTATGCAATTTTTACCTTTTTGTGTCAGGATTACTATTCACGTATACGGCACTATTCACGTAAACGACATTATTCACCGAAAAATGAAATTTTCTATTCTTTGTCCCAGATGTCTATTATGGTTACTATCTTTGATTGTATTCATGTTTTGATCTTTATTCTTGAATTTTACTCCATTATGGTTTATTATGGAGTATTTTTAAACTTGAATTATCTAAAGTACGAATCTCTAATCCTTATCATTGTATCTCACTGGATTCGTTCTCTAAAATATTTTTCATCATCCTCAGTGTTTAATGGTGATATTTGATGAATATCTTTGGCATGTAGTGCAAAGATAAATGATTACCTGATGAATATCTTTGGCACGTAGTGCAAAGATGAACAGGTGTTGAGATGGACATGACCAACTGGTGATACAAATGAATATATTTGGCCCGTAGTGCAAAGATGAATATTTGATGGAAGATGTATATTAATTGATGTTACAGGGATAAAATATTGATGATGGACTTTTAAATTCATAGATGATAGTAGATATCATTCTCTACTTAACTCTTCTAATGAATTGTTGTTTCCACTGCAGTTGTTGATCTAAAACTTGTTGTCTATTATATGCTATAAAATTTTTCCCTGTGAAGTACTAAGGATAATTTGTTGTACATTATCTTAGTCATAATATTCTTTACTAGGCTAGTTGAGCTCACCCTTTTCCTTTTTTTCCATTTTTCTTCTCAGGAAGTGAGAATATAGCAGGAACCAGTCGCGATATAGAGTGATGGTCCTAGACAGTTGTTTTAGCAGTCCTCACTATTTTTGTAAAATAGTTTATTAATAATTGTAATGAGGACTTTATCTGAGTGTGGATATTGTCTAGAAGATAATATTTGTATTTAAACTCACAGTTTATATGTTGTCGTATTTTGCACGACAATTGTATTAATGAAGTTGTAGTTGTTTCTGTACCATGTATTTGGCGACTCAGAATGGGTGGTGTATACCTATTTTGGGGGCATCACAGTTGGTATCAAAGCTTAGGGATATGGTCTCTGGCGGAGATCGAGGACTAGAACTAGGAGGGGTGAGACAAGTAAATTCTTCGCTAGTGTGTCCTACCTAAAATTATTTATTGGTCGATCATAATATAGGGATATTATGTTATATGTTAATTTTTTTTAATTAACCCTTGTTTTATGGCAGTTTTTAAAAATGGCAACAGAGAATGTTAACAATAGAGTGAATGAAATCGTGGAGACACCTCTAATCACTACCAGGATAATGTGATGTCAGGCGAACAAGGAATTAGAGATATTCTTGTGGTGAGGGAAGAATTAATAGTTGCACCCGAGCTAGTCGCAGAGGTAGCAGCTGAGAGTGAGGAAGAAAAGGAACCTGGGGAGAATTTATTAGAAGAATTTTATGATCGAAATGTAGAATTGCAAAATCATATTCATGAGTTAGAAGAGCATGTCAAGAACTAAGAAAGGTCAGTGAGCAAAAGGATGCAACAATTAAAGCTTGTTTACCCAAGATGTGATGTTTGAATGTAAGAACTCTTTGGCGTAGTATAAGATGATAAAGTTTGGAATCGAAATGAAAGAAGAAACAACCGAACGAGCAGTGAGAATGAGTGATGCATGGGTAAAAGCCGCATCGACGCCGTTGATATTGTGGAAAGAGATGTCTGATCTAAGAAGGCTAAAATAGATGATATGTATTTCTCTTTTTGGACAGCAATTGAGAGAACCTAACATCGAGTTTTGAATTACCATGTATATTGCGGTCAACCCCAATTCGATATGGATTGAAGATTAATAATTCAGATCATGAAACAGGAGTACTACAAAGCAGTTGAGCATGGAATATGCCCTATAACGAAAGTTAATTATAGCGGTAATGATTACACCAAAGTTTGTCCCAGACAAGTCAAAATCGGTTGTTCAAGTGAGAGCGCCTTTCGTAACTTTCCAAAAAGCGAGGAACCGAACTAAGTTATCACGGGTTAGTTAATCATAAATTTTTGCGAAGTTTATACCTTACTAGATACCAGTTCTACCCATTCTTTTATCTCTCCTGCTTGTGCTCAACGTTTAAACTTGACTCCGGAGAAATTACACTTTGACTTATCTGTGGAGACTCCGTTAGGAGAAATTTTTATTGCATCCACTGTATATAAATCTTGTTTGATCCAAGTTGGCACCATCACATTACCTGTTGATCTTATCTCTTTAAAGATACTTGCATTTGATGTGATTTTAGGGATTGATTGGTTAACCACTCATCATGCTAAAATTGATTATTTTCGTAAGGTTGTTAGTTTTCATATTCCTAACCAACCTGTTATGCGAATTCAAGCAACCATACCACTAAATCACTATCCTATCAAGCCATAAAGCCATTCGTTTATTAAAAAACGGATGTCAAACTTTCCTAGCCAATGTTATGGACTTGAACAAAATTATGTCAGATTTGAATAATATTTCTGTTGTTAGTGAATTTTCTGACGTATTTTGTAACGACCCCAAAATTCATACAATTTAATTCTCGACTTCGGTCGTTAATAATACAATCAACCTCTAATTTTACATCATTAAACGATATACAAACATTGAAATTTGCAGAATAATTAAAATTTTCTATTACAACTATCCTCATTCCCAAAACCTCCAACCTTTACATCTAAATATCTCAGAATCATTTTAATACTACAATAGTTTACATCGCAAAATGATATTATAATTTAACATTAATACATTATTCGGAACCTTAAACATGGTTCAAATAATAATAACATAACCAAAGTGTGTAAATCTTCAAGTATCACATCTGATTCATGTCTTTCAAGTAACACATAACTTTACCTTGAATCTTAAACCTGCAAAAGTAGTTATTTGCAAGGTTGAGCTCGACAGCCTAGTAAAATATAATAGTTTTCATGCATCACGTAGCACATAATAACATGCTCAACATATATCTCATAAACATTGGACTAACATAACATAATGCTACAATTCATATAACAAGTATAAAGATTGAGTTCCTTACTCAATCAGCATGCTTTTAGTCAAACAACGTAGTCATAAATTGACTTTAACATTTCATACATTCAACATATATATAACAATACTCTTTACAATAAAGATTTAAAACAATCAAATTCACATAGCAAATAGGAACTGAAAGACTTTCCTTGATCGTTGTTTACCAATAACAGTTTAACAGCTTACAGTTATCTGCACTTCACGTGCCCTACACAATTATTAAACTTTTCTATTAAAAGTTTTACATTATTCTTTGATAACTCATCTCCTTCTCATTTAAAAATTTATTTTCTCACTTATTCAATATATTCATCATTCAGTGTCGCATTCTACGACTTACTTCTTTCTAAGGAATATCATCCTTACCACATTCACCTTTTAGAATAGCAAGAATCTTCCACAATTGCTCAATAATTGGGAAGCAGTATGAATAACTCAGGAATTTAAAAGATTCCAAATCATGCTGAGGGTCATAAGACCATGAACTATGTCCACAGTTGCAAGTAATCTTTCAGCTTCAACTTTAACAGTCATAAAACTATAAGGACTCCCGTACTTAGGGTGTTAAGCCCTTCGTACAATGTATTGTGTACAAACATTTAAACACTATGTGTATGTCCATAGTTATAAGTAATCTTTCAACTTAAACTTTAACAGTCATAAGACTATAGGGACCCCCGTATTTAGGGTGATCGACCTTCTTCGTGCAATGTATTAACAGACAAAAACATTTAAACGCTTATCGTAATCCCCTATAAAAGGGTTGTTCATCTCAGCTTTTCAACATCTGAATCTGCACCAAAACAAATTGGTTTGGCATAACTTTTCAAGAAACGCTTGAATTTCATGAACGTCTTTCAGTATTCGTCTAGCTGAATCAAATAGCATAGACTTCTACAATAATTCGAACATCAATCGAAATATACATATACATATATATATTCTCATATCTTAAAGAAATCTCAAAAATATTTTTATGACGTCATGATACCGCACTGTATTTACAGTCCGTTTGAGGATTCCGTCATTTTGTGACTTTGTCATACTTCATCATACCATAGTGGGTTGACGATCCTTAGATCACATCCAACACTAGGTAATACTGCATTGATGACTCCATCATTTTTATCATCTCTGCACTAGGTTACATGATACATTGATGATATAAAAATACATTTTGATATATTTCAAATCACTTTTGTCTAGCCAAAGCAATTAGGATAGACATACGAATAATAGCACTTTTTATAAAAATTCTTTGGTTCACTAGTGTGACCCAACATTTTTTTTCCCAAAAATCAAAAGTATAACCATCGGCACGAAGTTAATAAATTTCGAAAATCTAGCATAACTAGTAGATTTAGAATATCCAGGTATCCATCAACTTCAATCATGACTACATTACTTCATTACTTAACCATTCTATCAATCTTCAACCTCATCAATGTTCTCTATACTATAACCGTTTTCTACCCAATATAGTTCATCAAACTTATCGCACATTAGAAGTTCAGGAACTTGCCACAATAATATGAGTTTAAGAACTTATCCTAGTCAGACCATAGGCGTCCATTCGCTGAGGGATTCAAAACATACCATATTATTGTGAGTCACGAACTTACCATATGCATTAGTTTTAAGAACCGCACCTAATCCTAATAATATCTGACTAATCTTAATGGTTTCTAACTATCAAATATACACATGAGAAAAGAATCACCTTTTCGCCACACATATACATTGATGGCGCGACACCAACATTCCAATGATTATCAATGTGATAAACTGAGTGTTAACACAAAACCCTCGCCCATACAAATATTTGTACAACTCAGCCATCATATGAGTCCTCAACTGAAATCCCACCTAACTCTATCTTACTCATAACATACTCTTTGCTCGATACGAATTCCTCGTATCACATTATCTATAACTCCTCGTGAGTTATCTCGTACTATTTCATAGTACATCATCTTCATAGCATCAAGCTATAAATATTCAAACATTACAGACCATCTTTCTCTTATAACTTAAACTGATCACGTCGTGATCTTATTCTATAATCATCTCCCTTAAAATTCTTTTCTTAACTCGTGATCGTTTTGTTTTACGGTCCTCTTTCTTTCCCTTTTTTATCATTTATGATTTCATTTATGATTTTAATCTTACAGACTTTGTCTATTCATCATTATTCATTATCTTGGCTATTGGAGTTCGGCAACTCCTATTTCTTATCTTTATATCTCTTCAAGATTCTTCTTTGAATTTTTTTTTTATAACACTTCTTCCCTTAAGACTTTCTAACTTCATTTACACAGCTCAACATATCATTCGAGTTCCACATTTTTATCATTCGTATCCACTTTCTATACTTGGTACACATCGAGTCTCTAATAGTTTCAATATGGTACGCTGAGTGGTTTCCCACAAACAACCAACAAACTAGGTTCCGAGTTGCCAGTTCGTATATACATCCGCTCTATGAAGGAATCGTTTAGCCCAGATACCACACATCAACTATTAAAGAGTACAATTGCACCATACTTAAATATAACTTCTTATTCTTAACTTCTTTATCACTCTTTTCTTATAGACATTGTCTATTTATTATCACCTTACATTCTTATTATTGGAGTTGGGTAACCCCACATTCATATTCCTTATAACTTAGCGAGACACTTCTTTAAATCCTCTCACTCATGTTTTACTCCCTTCTATATAAATTTCTTAACGTACTTCTTATTCTTCAAACTCTATTTGAGCGTATTCTTACATTATCTTCATCTTCCTTCTCTTAGGTTATAGCCTACGGTACTCCTACCTAAGGTTTATAACCTACGGCTTTGATACCAACTTTTATACTCATGGTACTTCCAACCATAGCACCCCACAGTGATACCTATCAACTTGCTACCGACTGGCTCGACATCCCCTACAGAAAGTCTGGCTTCGGTGCCTTCCCTTAAAGGGATATCACCAGCAAAAGGCTCGAGGCTCTTTGCAAATTCATGCTTATAGCTCTGATACCAACTGTAACGACTCCAAAATTCATACAATTTAATTCTCGACTTCGGTCGTTAATAATACAATCAACCTCTAATTTTACATCATTAAACGATAATACAAACATTGAAATTTGCAGAATAATTAAAATTTTCTATTACAACTATCCTCATTCTCAAAACCTCCAACCTTTACATCTAAATATCTCATAATCATTTTAATACTACAATAGTTTACATTGCAAAACGATATTATAACTTAACATTAATACATTATTCGGAACCTTAAATATGGTTCAAATAATAATAACACAACCAAAGTGTGTAAATCTTCAAGTATCACATCTGATTCATGTCTTTCAAGTAACACATAACTTTACCTTGAATCTTGAACCTGCAAAAATGGTTATTTGCAAGGTTGAGCTCGACAGCCCAGCAAAATCTAACAGTTTTCATGCATCACGTAGCACATAATAACATGCTCAACATATATCTCATAAACATTGGACTAACATAACATACATGCTACAATTCATATAACAAATATAAAGATTGAGTTCCTTACTCAATCAGCATGCTTTTAGTCAAACAACGTAGTCATAAATTGACTTTAATATTTCATACATTCAACATATATATAACAATACTCTTTACAATAAAGATTTAAAACAATCAAATTCATATAGCAAATAGGAACTGAAAGACTTGCCTTGATCGTTGTTTACCAATAACAGTTTAACAGCTTACAGTTATCTGCACTTCACGTGCCCTACACAATTATATACTCATGCACATCAACTATTAGTCACATAGCAATGCATAGTAGTTGTAATGTAAACTATACTCTATATCTCATATCCCTTCCTATTATCAATACACAATTGTTCAATTTGATTGTGTTAACTTTCGACTTATAGCTCACTATGTTTCATATTCGAAGTTCATTCAAGTGTTTAAGTCTTGCTAGGACAACTTATTGGTTTTATATTAACCTATTCAATATCTTATTATATTCATTTGATTTTATTTAAAACACTCTTTACGTTCATTAACATTTGTCACGGCGTTTCGACGTTTATTCGTCACACGCCCAATTTGTCTCTCTTGTATGTGCTTAGTATGCGTATTCAACTTATCTAATATATCATTTATTAATGTGAAGCATCATTATACATCATAATATTCATGTTCTATAACTTAGAACAACATCTATTATCGTCAAGAGCATTACACTTGCATACGTGCATGCCCGACGCCCTCCGATCGCCTCCGAAAACACAACAGTCGCAAAGATGACCATTTTGACTACTGTTCCCGACCTCAAATTAAAAAACTTAAAGAATAAAAGTTGTAGGTCTATTCGTCCTCTTTCTGGATCATCTTGAATCACCTTAATCGGAGTTCGTATGAAAATGTTATGCCTAATTTACTACAGTAGGTCAAAACAGTCTACCCAACACTGAAGCACGACGCAACTGCGCCCCAATTGGCCTTGGGAGCAGTGCAGCTGTGCCCTGGGAGGCAGAATGGCCCTTCAGGTTCTGCACTTCGTGATTTTACAGACCTCCTCTCCTTCTGATTTTCATAACATGAGTTATACTCATCCAAATCAATCCATTTTCGATTCTTTGGGTTTGTAATTCATAGAACTACAACATACTAGAATTCTAACAATTTATAAAAACATTAACCAACCTAAAATTTTGACCCAAAACACATGTTCATACTCTATTTTTATGTTTTAACATCTCTAGCGAATTCATTCACTACAAATTCGTTTTACATCCGTTTTGTCTCGTTCAACTTGGGTTGTTTTCGTTTTTTCATCATACTAACAACATATATAAACAATTTCAGATTATATCATGAATTCATCATCAATTTTTATTCCAAAACAAGCCCTAATGTATATATATATCAATAAAACTCAATTTTTTCATTCTAAAACATGTTTCCATGGACTTATTTACCAAAAATTATTTCAAAAAAAGATAATTAATAGATTATACATACTCAATAATCTTTATAAACCAATTCCTTACTCAAATCATGCACCACAACCAATTAAAGAGAAGAAGTTTTGATAAAACATAACTAAAAACTAGGGCTCTAATATTACCTTTTAATTTCTCCTTAAACTTAATTAGATGATGAGAATGGCTTGATTATCCTCCATCTCCCTTCTTTGATTCTCATAATCACCTCTTTTGTTTCAATTTCTCAGAGAATATGACTCTCTCAAACTTCTCTGTAAACTCTCTCTTATCTCTTCTTCTTAGGCTTAGGCCAAACCCTTTTCACGTAAACTAAAACAGACGCTAACATAAAAAATAAAACTGACGTATAATATAATAAGGCTACTAAATACTTATCAGTTTTTTTTTAAAACTTAAAAGCCATAAGGCCTTGTTTGGCAAAACTAATTAAAATAATGACTTAATCATTCCTTAAGCCTTATTTGGCAAAACAAGATTAAAATAAGAAATAAAAAAAACTCTAAGGCTTTGTTTGGTAAAACCAAATTAAAACTCTTTTAATCTATTTTCATAAGTCATATTTATTGTCGCACTTTATTTAAATAAATTCTCATATTCAAATTAAATTAAATCTAATAACAATTTATTAAATCTATTTACCACATAAACAAATACAATAAAATTATAATTTTCATTATAATTATAATTTTATTTAATAAATTAACACATCACTTAAATTACAAAAATCTAATTAAATAACATTATAACAAACTATATAATCCTTAATAACTCTCTAATTTAGTTATTGAGTTAAATTAGAGTATTATCTCATAAATTTAATTCATCACTCTTTATCTTAATTAAGTTAATTTCTATAACTCACGAATTATTTACTTACTAATAAATAATCCAACAAATATCTACTAAACAACAAACACATCAATTAAAATATTTATTTAATTCAATAAATATTTGAAATTAAATAAAATTCTGGATTGCTACATTCTTCCCACCTTATAAGGATTCCGTCCTCGGAATCACCGAAACCCTACCTTCCTCGGGTTTTCACCAAATCTCTTTTCAAAATTTATCGTTGAATGTCTTCAACACATTACCTTAATATATGTTTTATATTTCCTACTCCCACCATTCTTGATAATAAGTTTTTGTAAGTTTTATTTCATAAGTTTCACTTGAACTCAATTATATTTTGAGTATTATATATTCTTTAACCCGTTCATTTACTTTTCTAAAGATCGTTATCATGAACACTCGGGATATTACATATTTCCTGAGAACTTTCTGGCCTACCCCCAGAGTGTGATATTAAATTTTGTATCGACTTTGAACCCAGTACAAAACCCATTTCCAAAACTCCATATCAAATAGCTCCTATTGAACTTTAGGAGTTAAAAACCCAAGTACAAGAGTTGTTACCCGAGCCTCTATCTGGTGACTTCCTTTGTGGAATGCACTAAAGCCAGACTCTCCGTAGTGGACTCTATATTTGTGTGGTGGTAAAATGATAGGTGTCATTGTGACGTGTTATCCAAGATTAGGATATGAGTCACAGTTGAGAGCAACCTAAGTCAGTAATCGAAATATCTAGCTTTCTAGGCTTAGCTGGTTACTATCGGAGATTCATGGAAGGATTTTCTTGAATCGCTACCCCATTAACTCAGCTGACTCAAAAAGATACAAAATTTGAATGGAGCGAAGAATGTGAGAAGAGCTTATAAGAACTCAAAAGGAGACTCATTTCGGCACCTGTTCTGACCATACCATCCTGGAAAAGCGAACGTGGTAGCTGACGCATTGAGAAGAAGATCGTATGCGAGTACGAGTGCGATATTGTTGCACAAAGACCTATTTTGTATAATTTACAAACGATAAAGATAGAGTTAAAGACTCTAGGAACCCACATGATGATGTCAAATATACGAGTAGAACCGACTTTAATCGATAAATTTAAAGTTGCTCAAGCTACAGACCTGGAGCTGATGAATATGAAGAAGAAGATGCAAGAAGTCGTTATTCCAAAAACGAGAATCGGCGATGTGAGGAAAGCTCAAACCTTCGATTTATTAATCCATTTGAAAACCTCGACTGAGTAGGAATTGTGACCTATAGACTCGTTGTGATACCCCCAAAATAGGAATACATCACCCATTCTGAGTCGCCAAAAACATGGTACAGAAACAACTACAACTTTATTAATACAATTGTCGTGCAAAATACGACAACACATAAACTGTGAGTTTAAAAACAAATATTGTCTTCTAGAAAATATCCACACTCAAATAAGTCCTCATTACAATTATTGATATACTATTTTACAAAAATGGTGAGGACTACTAAAACAACTTCCTAGAACCTTCATTCCAAACCCCGACTAGTACTCGCTACATTCTCGCCTCCTAAGAAGAAAAATGGAATAAAAAGGGAAAGGGTGAGCTCAACTAGCCCAGTATAGAATATTATGACTAAGATAATATAGAACAAATTATCGTTAGTCTTCAACAGGGAAAAATCTGATAGAATATAATAAACAACAAGTTTCAGATCAATATTCGCAGCGAAAATAATAATTCATAGAAGAGTTACGTAAAGAATAAAATCTACTATAATCTATGAATTTAAAAGTTCATCATTAATATTTTATTCCTGTAACATCAATCAATATTCATCTTGAATCAAATATTCATCTTTGCTCTCTGAAGTAAAAGATATTCATCGATTGGTCATGTTTCATCTCAACACTGCTCATCTTTGCACTACGGGCCAAAGATATTCATCGAAATTCATTCATCTTTGCACTACAGGCCAAAGATATTCAGTAATATCATCATTTAGGACTGAGGATGATGAAAAGTATTTTAAAGAAAACGAATCCAGTGAAACAAAAGAACAAATATTAAGGATTCGTACTCTAAACAATTCGAGTTCAAAAATATTTCATAAATAATCATAGTGGAGTAAAATTCAAGAATGATCAAAACATGGATACAATCAAAGCTAGTATCCATAATAGATATTTTGGACAAAAAAATGAAAATTTAATTTTTCGTGAATAATTATCGATATCGCGAATAATAAAACCCCAACACTAAAAGACAAGAATTTCACAAGAAAATTTTTACCAATACTCCGGCATAATGATATTAGAAGAAATAATATCATTTTAAAAAAAATAACATCCCTTACCTCGAAAAGACAGTACTTCTGACTAGAATACTGGATATAGTGCTGAAGGGAACTTATACCGTATAGCAACACTCAAAGTCTCAAAATACTCATAAGAATACGCACGATAATATAAAGAGAGAAAGAGAGAGAAAACTTGTTTTTGGTGTGATTTTCAATTCTAACCTAAGCACCCTATTTATAGGAAAATGCTTCGAACACCAAAGTAGAAAATTTAATAAAATATTAATATATTTATAAAATTTTCACGCCCACCTCTTGAATCTGAATTCAGCTCATTTACCACACATGTGGGGCCCACAAATAATGAAAAAAATGTTTTTTTAAAAAAAATAATTAAAACTTCAAAAATCAATTATTTTGAAATTTTGGAACTTCAATAATTCATAATAAATAGCCCTTTTATCAGAAAAATTCGAACCTTACGTCTTTTCTATAGGAAATTCCATTCTCTACAACTTTATAAGTTTAAGTTTTTCCAAATTCCAAGTAGAAATTGACCGAAATTCACATACGAATGATTTTACAAGCTATAATCAAATTTCAGTCAAGAAATGGGGTCCACAAACATAAAAAACATGTTTTAAATATTTTTAGTTACAAAAATACTCTTCCTCCTCATTTATTCATATATCCCACATTCATTGTAAAAATATCACCATTATTATATAATAATATATTTAAATAAATTATTTTATCGAAAAAGATAAAATATCAATTTTCAAGAATTGTCACATTAAAAATTTTCTCCATATATATCCACATAAAATAAATATTTTCCTTATCATAATAATCAATAATTAATTATTCATAAATAATATTACAGAATCACAATAATGACAACCAGGCCGTTCCCAGGAAAGAGGGGCTTTCCAATAAGGATTTCTCCTTACTGGCGAGTAATTAGGTGACCAAACCTCTCCTTAGACAGAACTTTCTAGACATTGCCAATAGTGTTATCTAATAATATTATTCAAATAATATGAATTATTGATTTGATAAAGGAAAATACTGTGTAATGATAATTATTAAAATAACAATAATATAAAATATCAACGCAACAATTATTGAATCAATAAAATAAAATATTGAATAAAGAATTATTTGTAACAATTATTGAGTAGTGCCTTCTTACGTAAGAATCAATAATTGGTGCAATACCGCAAAGTCATCGTGTTTTAACCACCGGGTATTCCAACAAGATAATCAGAATAACTACACTGCTTATTTATAAACAACTTATATTTGTCGCTTTCTTCATCCAATCGCTTTCCGTTATGGGGCCCACACAAGGCTGAGCCATCGTACGAATATTCCCCAACAGTAAGAATATTCCACGACCAAACAAATGTTCCCCGACAACAATGAATATTTTATAACCACTTGCTTATTTGAAATATTTGCGCATTTTACCCATAACTAACCACATTAATCAAATCAACCCCTACTATTTCAAAATAATAAATAGAGGAAATTCAATTTTATTAATAATAAGTTAGGGTCTTACAACATCCCCTCCTTATGAAATTTCATCCTCGAAATTGACATACGTACCTGGTGTTTCGAAAAGGTGAGGATACCTCGCTTTCATATCCGTTTCTAACTCCCAGGTCATTTCCTCAATATATAGCATGGTTCCTCCACAAAACTTTGACTTGTGGTATGACCTTTGTGCGTAGGACATGCTCCTTCCTATCCAAGATCTTGACAGGTACCTCCTCGTACGTTAAATCTTCGGCTATTTTGTCTGGTTCTAACTCAATAACGTGGTTCGGGTCTTTCACATATTTACGAAGCACAGATATGTGAAACACATTAAGAACACAAGACATAGTTGGAGATAACGCGAGTCTATAGGCTACTTTTCCTACTCGGTCAAGAATATGAAATGGACCAATAAATCGTGGATTGAGCTTTCCTCTCTTCCCGAATCTTGTAACTCCCTTCCATGGAGCCACACGCAATAATACATGATCCCCAACACTAAATTCCACGTCCTTTCAATGAAGATCCGCATAACTCTTTTGTCGATCCTGTGCCATTTGTATACGTTGTCGAATCATTTGGATCTTTTCTATAGTCATACGTACTAACTCTGGTCCCAACAATGTTGCTTCACCAACCTCATCCCAACATACTGGAGAGCGACACTTTCGTTCATACAATGCTTCAAATGGAGCCACACCTATACTTGCCTGATAACTATTGTTGTAGGAGAATTCCACCAATGGTAAATACTTATCCCAACTCCCTTTGAAGTCTAGGACACATAGTCTTAATAGATCTTCAAGAGTTTGAATAGTCCTCTCTGATTGTCCGTCTGTTTGAGGATGGTATGCCGAACTGAATCGTAAATCCGTGCCCATAGCTTTTTGCAAGCTAACCCAAAATCGTGAAGTGAATCTTGGGTCACGATCCGAAACTATGGATACTGGCATGTCATGAAATCTTACAATCTCATTTACGTACATATAAGCAAGACGTTCAAGGGAATAAGTCTCCCGTATCGGCAAGAGATGAGCAGATTTGGTTAATCTATCAACAATAACCCAAATAGCATTTATGCCTTGAGAAACCATGGGAAGACCCGTAACAAAATCCATGGTAATGTGTTCCCACTTCCATTTTGGAATCTCAAGTTGTTGCAATGGACCCTTAGGCACTTGATTCTCCGCCTTTACACGTTAACAACTTAAACACCTCGAGATAAACTTCGCGATCTCTCTCTTCATATTGTTCCACCAAAATGTATGTCGAAGATCACGATACATTTTGGTACTTCCAGGATGGATTGCAAATGGTGTATTGTGTGCCTCCATCATGATCTTGTTCTTCAAATCAGAATCGTTAGGAACACAAAGTCTGGAGTGGACTCGAAGTATTCCTTCTTCATCGATTCTTGCTTCTGGAATAGCACCTTCTTGCACTTTATTCTTCATATGCATCAGCTCCGGGTCTGTGGCTTGAGCGATTTTAACTTTATCGATTAAAGTTGGTTCTATGCGTATACTTGACATCATTGCATGGGTCCCCGGAGTCTTGAATTTTATCTTCAACTTTTGTAAATCACATAAAATGGGCCTTTGTGTTGACAACATCGCACTCGTTCCCGTATATGATCTTCTACTCAACGCGTCAGCTACCACATTCGCTTTTCTAGGATGGTATTGAATGGTATGGTCGTAGTCTTTCAACAGCTCGAGCCAACGTCGTTGCCACATGTTGAGTTACTTTTGAGTGAAGAAATATTTGAGGCTTTTATGGTCTGAATATATCTCCACTTTCTCCCCATATAGATAGTGCCTCCAGATCTTTAGCGCGAAAACGACTGCTGCCAACTCTAGATCATGAGTAGGATAATTCCTCTCATATTATTTAAGTTATCGTGAGGCATAGGCTATGACTTTCCCATGTTGCATGAGAACACACCCTAACCCTTTGCCCGATGCATCGCTGTAGATAACAAATCCATCCGAACCAGATGGTATTGTCAGAACATGTGCCGAAATGAGTCTCCTCTTGAGCTCTTAAAAACTCTTCTCGCATTCCTTGCTCCATATGAATTTTGTATACTTCCGAGTCAGCTGAGTTAACGGAGTAGCAATTCGAGAAAATCCTTCCACAAATCTCCGATAATAACCAGCTAAACCCAGAAAGCTACGTATTTCGATCATCGTCTTCGGTTGCTCCCAACTTTGTATTGCTTCAATCTTCGTCGGGTCAACAGATACTCCATGTTTTGACACCACATGCCCAAGGAATGCTACTTCCTCAAGCCAGAACTCGCATTTCTTCAACTTGACATATAGCTTATTTTCATGAAGCCTTTGGAGTACCAGCTTCAAATGGTGCTCATGATCTTCATGGCTTTTGGAATATATAAGGATGTCATCAATAAAGACAACAACGAACTGATCCAAATATTCCTTGAATATTCGGTTCATCATATCCATGAAATTCGCAAGAGCATTAGTTAATCCAAAAGACATGACTAAGAATTCATAATGCCCGTACCGAGTTCTAAAGGTAGTCTTTGGAATATCCTCGCCTAATCTTCACCGATGATATCCAGAACGAAGATCGATCTTTGAAAAGAATTGTGCTCCTTGCAACTGGTCAAACAGGTCATCAATGCGAGGTAGTGGATACCTATTCTTGATGGTGACATGGTTCAATTCCCGATAGTCAATACAAAGTCGCATACTTCCATCTTTCTTCTTTATAAATAAAACAGGAGCACCCCAAGGAGATGTACTAGGATGAATGAAACCGATGTCCAACAACTCCTGTAGTTGGACATTTAACTCCTGAAGTTCAATAGGAGCCATTCGATATGGGGTTTTAGAAATGGGCTTTATACCAGGTTCAAGATCAATAAAGAATTCAACTTCACGTTCTGGGGGTAGACCGGGAAGTTCTTCAGGAAATACGTCAAGAAATTTACTAACAACAGGAATATTATTTAAATCTGACGTGTCTTTATTCAAATCCATAACATGGGCTAAGAAAGTTTGACATCCGTTTTTCAATAAACGAATAGCTTTATGACTTGATATGACAGTGATTGATTTTAGTGGTTTAGTTGTTTGAATTAGTAACAAAGTTGGTTAGGAATATGAAAACTAACAACCTTACAAAAACAATCAATTTTGGCATGATGAGTAGTTAACCAATCAATCCCTAAAATCACATCAAAAGCAAGTATCTTTAAAGAGATAAGGTCAACAGATAATGTGATGGTGCCAACTTGGATCAAACAAGATTTATAAATAGTGGATGTAATGAAAGTTTCTCCTAACGGAGTCTCCACAGATAAATCAAAGTCTAATTTCTCCGGAGTCAAGTTTAAACGTTGAGCACAAGCAAGAGAGATGAATGAATGGGTAGAACTGGTATCTAGTAAGGTATAAACTTCGCAAGAATTTATGATTAGCTTACCCGTGATCACCTCGTTTGGGTTCCTCACATTTTGACCAGTCACAACAAACTTTCTTCCAGGAACCGTTGACTTTGACTTTTCTGGGATAGCCTTTTGAGACACCATCCCCGCTGGACTTGGTTTCGCTATCGTACAATCTCGAGTGATATGTCCTTCCTTTCCACAATTATAGCATACCTTGAACTATTGTGGACAGTTTGGGCTGATATGTCCCTCTTTTTCGCATTTATAGCATACGACCGGTGGTCGTACTCCTCCCATAGAACCATTTTCTGCTGGTGCTGACGTCTTCACATTGTCATTGTTGAATCTCCTTTTTTTAAAATCTCCCCCCGACTCGCTTCTTCTATTTTCATGACCATGATTACCACCAGAGTGGTTACCGCCTTTGTCCGTATTTTTCTTTCTCCGCTGGTTATTGTTGTTCGATGACCGTGTCACCCAGATGATCCTCGGTTGTGGTCCTCAAATTGAACGTACTCGTTATCTCGCTCTAATAATTGAGCCTCGCTGACAACATCTGAATAGAGAGAAAATTTATGAGAAATGAGATATTGACGTATGTCGGGTTTCAAACCTCTCAGAAACATCCGCGTCATACGTTCCTCATTCTCCACCAAATGAGGTACAAACCTGGATAACTCTACAAACTTCGCCTCGTACTGGGACACCATCATGTTGTTTTGTTCCAATCTAATAAACTCCACTTCCTTCATATGACGAGTACTCTCAGGAAAGTACTTGTCATTGAACAGTTTCTGAAATGTCTCCCAAGACATGCCGAAAAGGTTGGATGGAGTACGCTTCACGATTCCGACCAATGAATCCTCATTCACGGAACATAAAGGTGGCGAATGGAACCTTCTGTTCCTTTGTGCATCCCAAAACATCGAATATCTTGGTAATTTGCTTGACCCACGCCGCTTTTTAATCGGATCCGCTTTCCCCGAATTTTGGTGGTCCCAACTCTTTGAATCGCTTGGTTGTGACAAACCGTATGTTATATCGATTTCACCTATATTTTGTACACGAGTCTCCTTCGTCTGATTTTGCATGAACTGCAAAAAGCTTCTAAACATCCCATTGTTTATCGTCTGATCAGTGGTGTTGTTTACAGGAGGAACATTGTCGGCCTGTTGCACGTTCTCCTAATTGGTGAGTAAAGGAATCTCCACGGTCTCATTTACTCCACTATTAACATTCTCAGTTGCCATTCTCAAATACTGCCATAAAACAAGGGTTAATTAAAGAAATAAACATATCACATAATATCCCTATATACTAACCAACTAACAAATAAGCTCAGGTAGGACAAACTAGCGAAGGATTTACTCGTCTCTCCCCTCCTAGTTCTATTCCCCGATCTCTGCCAGAGATCATATCCCTAAGCTTTGATACCAACTGCGACGCCCCCAAAATAGGTATACATCACCCATTCTGAGTCGCCAAAAACATGGTACATAAACAACTACAACTTTATTAATACAATTGTCGTGCAAAATACGACAACACATAAACTGTGAGTTTAAAAACAAATATTGTCTTCTAGACAATATCCACACTCAAATAAGTCCTCATTACAATTATTGATATACTATTTTACAAAAATGGTGAGGACTACTAAAACAACTTCCTAGAACCTTCATTTCAAACCCCGACTAGTACTCGCTACATTCTCGCCTCCTGAGAAGAAAAATGGAACAAAAAGGAAAAGGGTGAGCTCAACTAACCTAGTAAAGAATATTATGACTAAGATAATATAGAACAAATTATCGTTAGTCTTCAATAGGGAAAAATCTGATAGAATATAATAGACAACAAGTTTCAGATCAATATTCGCAGCGGAAATAATAATTCATAGAAGAGTTACGTAGAGAATGAAATCTACTATAATCTATGAATTTAAAAGTCCATCATCAATATTTTATCCCTACAAGATCAATCAATATTCATCTTGAATCAAATATTCATTTTTGCACTACAGGCCAAAGATATTCATCACCGTCATGTTCATCTCAACACTGCTCATCTTTTGCACTACGGGCCAAAGATATTCATCGAAATTCATTCATCTTTGCACTACAGGCCAAAGATATTCAGTAATATCATCATTTAGAACTGAGGATGATGAAAAATATTTTAAAGAAAACGAATCCAGTGAAACAAAAGAACAAATATTAAGGATTCGTACTCTAAACAATTCGAGTTCAAAAATACTTCATAAATAATCATAGTGGAGTAAAATTCAAGAATGATCAAAACATGGATACAATCAAAGCTAGTATCCATAATAGATATTTTGGACAAAAAACGAAAATTTAATTTTTCTGTGAATAGTGTCGTATCTGTGAATAGTAACTCCGACACTAAAAGACAAGAATTTCACAAGAAAATTTTTACCAATACTCCGGCATAATGATATTAGAAGAAATAATATCATTTTAAAAAAATAGCATCCCTTACCTCGAAAAGACAACACTTCTGACTAGAATACTGGATATAGTGCTGAAGGGAACTTGTACCGTATAGCAACACTCAAAGTCTCAAAATACTCATAAGAATACGCACGATAATATAGAGAGAGAAAAAACTTGTTTCTGGTGTGATTTTTAATTCTAACCTAAGCACCCTATTTATAGGAAAATGCTTAGAACACCAAAGCAGAAAATTTAATAAAATATTAATATATTTATAAAATTTTCACGCCCACCTCTTGAATCTGAATTCAGCTCATTTACTACACATGTGGGGCCCACCAATAATGAAAAAAATATTTTTCTTAAAAAAATAATTAAAACTTCAAAAATCAATTATTTTGAAATTTTGGAACTTCAATAATTCATAATAAATAGCCCTTTTATCAGAAAAATTCGAACCTTATGTCCTTTCCATCTGAAATTCCATTCTCTACAACTTTGTAAATTTAAGTTTTTCCAAATTCCAAGCAGAAATTGACCGAAATTCACATACGAACGATTTACAAGCTATAATCAAATTTTAGTCAAGAAATGGGGTCCACAAACATGAAAAACATGTTTTAAATATTTTTAGTTACAAAAATACTCTTCCTCCTCATTTATTCATATATCACACATTCATTGTAAAAATTTCACCATTATTATATAATAATATATTTAAATAAATTATTTTATCAAAAAAGATAAATATCAATTTTCAAGAATTGTCACATTAAAAATTTTCTCCATCTATATCCACATAAAATAAATATTTTCCTTATCATAATAATCAATAATTAATTATTCATAAATAATATTACGAATCACAATAATCGATAAACAACGTCGTTCCCGAAAAAGAGGGCTTTTCAATAAGGATTTCTCCTTATTATCGGCGTAATTAGGTGACCAAACCTCTCCTTGATGCGTAACTTTCTAGACATTGCCAATAATGCTATCTAATAATATTATTCAAATAATATGAATTATTGATTTGATAAAGGAAAATACTGTAAATGACAATTATTGAAACAACAATAATATAAAATATCAACGCAAACAATTATTGAATCAATAAAATAAAATATTGAATAAGAATTATGTAACAATTATTGAGTCTTCGCCTTCTTACGTAAGAATCAATAATTGGTGTAATCTGCAAAGCTATCGTGTGTTTTAACCAATTTGGTATTCCAACAAGATAATCTGAAATAACTACGCCAGTTATTTATAAACAACTTATACTTGTCGCTTTTTTCATCCAATCGCTTTTACATGGGGGCCCACACAAGGTCAAAGTCGTCGTGCATTTAATATTCCCCCCGATGAAAGTAAGAATATTCCACGACCAAATGAATATTCCCCGATAACAATGAATATTTTATAACCACTGGCTTATTTGAAATATTTGCGCATTTTACCCATAACTAACCACATTAATCAAATCAACCCCTACTCTTTCAAAATAATAAATAGAGTAAATTCAATTTCATTAATAATAAGTTGGGGTCTTACACTCGTTTTACCGCTAAGTATGTTGCGTATTTATAACATTTTTCACGTATCGATGTTACGTAAATATGTCGATGACCCAAACCACATTATTGCGTTAGAACCAGACGAGATAGCCGAAGATTTAACGTACGAGGAGGTACCTGTCAAGATCTTGGATAGGAAAGAGCATGTCCTACGAACAAAAGTTATACCATGAGTCAAAGTTTTGTGGAGGAACCATGCTATTGAGGAAATGAACTGAGAGTTGGAATCAGAAATGAAAGCGAGGTGCCCTCACCTTTTCGAAACACCAGGTACGTACGTCAATTTTGAGGATGAAATTTTATGAGGAGGGGAGGTTGTAAGACCCCAACTTTTTCTAAATAAAATTAAATTTCCTCTAATTATTATTTTGAATAATACGGAGTTAATTTAATATAATGTTTTGGTTATGGGTGTAATGTGCAAATTTTGCAAAATAAGCAAGTGGTTATAAAATATTCATTTAATCGGGGAATATTCGTTTGGTTGTGGAATATTCTTGCTGTCGGGGAATATTCGTACGAAGGAGCAACCATTTGTGGGCCCCATAAAAGAATAACTGTCGGATTAAGAAAATAACAAGTTTGAGTTTTTATAAATAACGGCATAATAATTGTTACCGAATTAACAATTGTTGATTACTCGGTGGTTAAAATACGATGAATACGTGTGGTTGCACAAAGAGCAGATACCAGACATTGCACGATATTTTTGAATTATTGATTCTTACGTATCAATATTTTATTTTATTGATTCAATAATTGCTGCGTTGATATTTTATATTATTGTTGTGTCAATAATTATCATTGCACAGTATTTCCTATTATCAGATTAATAATTCATATTATTTGAATAATATTATTAGATAGCATTATTGGCAATGTCTAAGGAAGTTCTGTCTAGGAAAGGGGTTTGGTCACCTAATTGCTCGCCAGTAAGGAGAAATCCTTATCATAAAGCCCCCTCTTTCCTGGGAACGACCTGGTTGTCATAATTATGTTTTTGTAATATTATTTGTGAATAATTAATTATTGATTTATATAATAAAGAAATATATATTTTTATATGAATATAAATGAAAGAATTAATGCTGAGGTGTTTTATTAGTATTTTATCGAAATGAAGAACAAAATTTGGAAATTTTTAGAAAATTAGTTTACTACTTGATTTTGTAAAATCTATAACTCTTTGTGTATAATGAGTTAGGAGATAAGCCATATATCAAAAGAAAGCCCTGGAAGTAAGCTAAACGTAGAAATTTGTATCACCCAAAAATTCTTTGTGGATTTTTTGTGGTAACTGGTTGAGTAAAACTGGTACGAGGGACTTATAGTCCGAAAATCAAATCAGTGTTCTTAAGCTCTATTGTGTGAGTTATAATTTTGATCCGACCGTTGGATCGTTGTGATTTTTGGATATGTTATACATATATAAGTTGAGTATATATCCACAATTTTTAACCGTTAAAAATTAACGTATGATTTGTTATGAATTTTAAGAGGTGTTTAAAATCGTCCGTATGTGGATTTCGGTCATTTTTTGTTTGGAGTTTGAAAAAACTTTCTTCTACAAAGTTGTAGAGAATTCGATTTCCTATGGAATAGACATGATATTTGAATTTTTCTGATAAAAGGGCTATTTATTATGAATTATTGAAGTTTCAGGAATAAATATTTTTATTAAAAATATGGGTGGGCCTCACTTTTGGTTGTTGAGAAAAGTTGGCTGAGTTTTGGTGGGCCACACTTGTGGTGGCTGAGTTTTGTTCAAAGGTGGCATGCGTAGAAGAAGAAAAAAAAATATAATATTTTATTAATTTAGTCTCCTTTGGCGTTCTAGCATTTTTCTATAAATAGGATGCTTAGTTATAATTAAAAATCACACCAGAAACATAAGTTTTCTCTCTCTATATTATCGAACGTATTTTTGTGAGTATTTAGATACTTTGAGAGTTGCTATTGTACATTCTAGAATTTTAATTGTTATATTAAATATTTATTGAATTATTTAAATATTTAATGGATGTGTTTATTGTTGAATAAATAATTGTTCAAATTTGAATTGATGTGCTTAATTATTTATTAAATAAATAATTAAGGAAAATTAATTATTTTGCTAATTTAATTTAATTATTAAGTTAGAGAATTTTCATTAATTCAATTACTATTCTTTTTATTGAAATTTGTAATTAAAAATGATGTGTTGGTTGATTAAATAAAGTTTTAATTATATAGAAATTATAATTTTGGTGGTATTGATTTATGTGATGTAGTAATTTAATAAATTGTTATTATGATTAATTTAATTAAATTAATGTGTGATAAATAACCTTGTTATAAAGGAGTTACTAAAATAACTTAAAGGAGTTTTAATTCAGTTTTGCCAAACAATGCCTAAGGCCTATTAAGTCTTTAATTTATTTGAGTTTTACCAAACAAGGTGTTAGGATTAATGGGTTATTTTGTTAGTGGTTAACCAAACAAGCCTTATGGCTTTTGATTTTAAAATTCACATAACTGATATCAGTTATGTTTATAATTATATTATATAATTAATATATATAATATCTATATATGTTATTTGGTTAAGACATATGTTAGAGGAGAGAGGTTAGAGAGAAGAAAGAAAACTCAGAGAAGAAGAAGAAAAGAAGAAGAAGAAGAGAAGAGAGGAAGAAAGGCTAGAGAGTAGGAAGAAGGAGCTTGAGAATAGAAAGGATAGTCATCATCTTCTTCAAGGTATTACCCTATTCTTTTTAAGTTTTAAAAGTTTTAGTTTCTCTTCTCCTATTTCTTTGTAAAATTCTTGTGATAGGATAATTATTGATTTTATGTGTGTTCATATGATAAACTAGTGTTGTAAAGTTATTTTCATAGGTTATATATGATTATAATCAATGTATTGTTGTTATGTATGAAGTTTGTGAAGAAAACCTTTTTACAGAGAGTTTTTGGTGATTATATATTGTTTAGTTAAAATAGAAATTGAGGGTTAATTAGTTGTTTAGTTCATAAATTGACCATTTAATTTGATAGAGCATGTATAATTGTTGATAAAAACACTGTGAATTAGTGGTTTTGGTTGAAAAACAAAAGTTACAGTGTTGATTTTCATTGAAATATAACAAAAATGAGTTTTAGCCAAAAAAGCAAGAATTTGGGTGTGTTAATTTTGTTGTTTATGTTGTTGTATGGGTAGAATCATATTTAGAGTTTCTGAAATATGTTTACATGAAGTCTCTATATGATTTATGTGCTAATTAGTCTGTTAGAAACGAGCTTGTAGGCCAAAATTGGCTTTTTTCTGCGTCTTTATTCTTTTAGGTTTGCAATTGAGATGCACATGCCACGACTTCATGATACCTTTGTGGCGCCAAGCTTGTTTCATGCTCACGCCACTGCAAAGACATGGCCTTGTAGCCTTGATCTTCACATGCGAAGCCATGTCCACGCCATGGCATGTGACCCACGATGTAAATCGTGGAAATAACGTGAGTGTGAGTTAGCGTAATGGTCCGACAAAGTACTTTTTGTACACAAAATTTTAAGAAAAATTATGTGATAATAGTAGGATTGTAAAATGTTGATTTTAGTATTTCTATACTATGACTAATTATGTTATTAAGGATTAACTTGTGTTATAACTTGATTATTTGATTAAAAATCCAATTTTTACATGATGAACGTACTTAGTTATGTTCGTAAGATGGTAATGACTAATTATGTCATGATGACATATGTTTATAGGATATTGTGGTTTGATTTGTTCGGTTTAGCCCACGAACAAGGCAAGTTTTCTAAACTTTCTTTTTACATTGAGCAAGTTCTCTAACTCTACTTTTGTAATTGGAATCAATTATTGTTCTCAATATAGTAATGCAAGTTTTCTAAACTTTCTTTTTTTACATTGAGCAAGTTCTTTAACTCTACTTTTAGAATCGTGCAGTCGCTTAAATTTTTTTTGAGCAAGTTTTTCTAATCCTTTATCTTGTTGAACTAATTATGGTTTTCAATTCGATTATGATATAATGATGTAATTTATTCTTGAGCAAGTTATTCTTGTATTTAACTTGTTGTTTAGCATGCAAATTTATATATTCTAATGTTGAACATTTTTATCGATCAAATTGTTATGCATGCTTAGTATTCAATTCTAATTAACCTTGGCTTAGTATTGTTCAAGCAAGGTGTTATAGTTATTCAAATTGTATGCTCTTAGATTATTCCTAAAGCATGACTTTAGTTTACTATGATTGATTCAATCACGATTATTCTATAGTGAAATGTTCTTGGTTTCATTCAATTAATCCTTAGTTGATGTTCGTTGAAATCCAAATTACCTTGAAAGCTTATCCAAACCAAACTTCATTTGGTGCGGACTTGTACTCTAAATACTGAGATGAACAACCCTAATGTTATGATTAGGGGTTAACTTACGCGTAGCGTTAAATGTTTATTCACAATACATGGTACGAAGGGTTGATCCCCCAAGTACGAGGAGTCCTTATAGTCTTATGACTGTTAAAGTTGGAGTTGAAAGATTACTCACAACTGTGGACATAGTTCATGGTCTTATGACCCTCAATTATATTTATTCCACATTTTGGATTTTAGTTTTTGATTATTGATGATAGAGTACTATTCATTGTTGATGAGCCTTTTATTGGCAGTTATTATTACTATACTCCTGTTGATTTCATATTGTATCCAGTGAGCAATTGTTTTGCTCATTCTTGCATATTTTAAAACTCATTGCAGCTAAAAAAGAGAAGGTAGATGAACCTTCGTCTAGTAAAGGAAAGGAAAAAATGTGCAAGTGATGAAAACTTGTAATTTTACTTTGATTGAGATGTTAGATTTTTATTATGATGATCTTAGACTTGGTTTTAATGAAGTTTATTTAATTTCCGCATTTGAATGATTGTAATTAAAGGTTAGATAACCTGGGAGATTTTATTATGTAACCCTTTAATGGGAAAGGTTTTATTTATCCAGTTTTATTGTGATTGGGTAGTTAGATATGAATGTTTGATTAAGTGAACACCAGATCCTGTGAGAATGAAGTACCTAGATTTGGGGGTGTCACAGCTATTCAGTGCAAGTTTCCTTCGGTTTTACATCTGATATTCCAGTCAGAAGTACTATAATTTTGAGGTAAGGGATGTTATTTTCTTTGTAAATGATATTATTTTCTTCAATATCATTATGCTGAAATATTGATATGAATTTTATTGTGGAATTTCTACATTTTTGTGTCGGGGTTACTATTCACGTATACGGCACTATTCACGTATACGGCATTATTCACGAATACGGCACTATTCACCGAAAAATGAAATTTTCTCTTCTTTGTTCCAGATGTCTATTATGGTTACTATCTTTGATTGTATCCATGTTTTGATCTTTATTCTTGAATTTTACTCCATTATGGTTTATTATGGAGTATTTTTAAACTTGAATTATCTAAAGTACGAATCTCTAATCCTTATCATTTTATCTCACTTGATTCGTTCTCTAAAATGTTTTTCATTATCCTTAGTGTTTAATGGTGATCCTTGATGAATATCTTTGGCCTGTAGTGCAAAGATAAATGATTACCTGATGAATATATTTGGCCCATAGTGCAAAGATGAACAGGTGTTGAGATGAACATGACCAACTGGTGATACAAATGAATATCTTTGGCACGTAGTGAAAATATGAATATTTAATGCAAGATGTATATTGATTGATGTTACAGGGATAAAATATTGATGATGGACTTTTTAATTCATAGATGATAGTAGATTTCATTCTCTACTTATCTCTTCTAATAAATTGTTGTTTCCGCTGCAGTTGTTGATCTAAAACTTGTTGTCTATTATATTCTATCAAATTTTTCCCTGTTAAGGACTAAGGATAATTTGTTATACATTATCTTAGTCATAATATTCTTTACTGGGCTAGTTGAGCTCACCCTTTTCTTTTTTGTTCCATTTTTCTTCTTAGAAAGCGAGAATATAGCAGGAACCAGTCGGGCTATAGAGTGATGGTCCTAGACAGTTGTTTTAGCGGTCCTCACTATTTTTGTAAAATAGTGTATTAATACTTGTAATGAGGACTTTATCTGAGTGTTGATATTGTCTAGAAGACAATATTTGTATTTAAACTCACAGTTTATGTGTTGTCATATTTTGCACGACAATTGTATTAATGAAGTTGTAGTTTTTTTGTACCATGTATTTGGCGACTCAGAATGGGTGGTGTATACCTATTTTGGGGGCGTCACAGTTATAGAATACAAAGGGTCTCTAGGCCATGTTTGGCTAGAACCCAACATCCCTTTTTTAATTTATTTTAATACTCCTCTATTATATGGTACATTTGTCACACAACCAAACCAATCTTATAATTTCATATTAAGTTACATTGTGTTTATTAATAACTTAATTTATCAAATCACTCATTATCAACACAATAAATTTATTTAATAAATTATTCATCATCTAATTTAATTATTTAATTAAATTAGAGCATTGTCATTCCATTAGCGTAATAAAATACGCACATTCATTATAAAATTATTTATTATCAATTTACTTAATATCATCATAATGAATAAATTATTCCATAATAATTTCCATCAAATATTTACTTTATTTAATAAATATCTAAACTAAAATATTTATTTTACTTGATAATTATCTTAACTATTTATAAAATTCACAATTAAATTACATTAACATATTACATTTATATGTAACACATTACCCTCTCATTTTATTAAAATAAATATATTTGCATTAATTCACTATTTTAATTAAGTGAATTACTCTCAATATTTATGAAATTTAATCCATAACAATTCCATTGCCAATAAGGCATAATAATCAAATTATATTATTTCATAATCAAACTCAAAACATCTCATAATAAGAATTTTAATTATTAAATTCCTATTTTATCAACTTATAAAAATTCGGGTTGTCACATCTTTCCCCCCTTATAAGGATTCCGTCCTCGGAATCACCGAAACCCTACCTTACTCAGGTTTTCATCAAATCTCTTCGTTGAATAACTTCAACACATTACCTTAATATAGGTTTTATATTTCCTACTCCCACTATTCTTGATAATAAATTCTTGTAAGTTTTATTTCATAAACTTTACTTATACTCAATTATATTTAAGTATTACATATTCTTTGATCCATTCATTATCCTTCTCTAATGATCATTACTATATACTAGATTCTCAAACTCTCGGGACATTACATTCACCCCTTCTTCTAAGAATTTCGTCCTCGAAATTTTATTTATTACTCTTCATTCATTAAATCTATCAAAATAGATTTTACGTTATTACTTTATTCATTCATTGGGTTCTATAACCACTTTCTTTACACAAAGATCTTTCTACAATTATTAAACTTTTCTATTAAAAGTTTTACATTATTCTTCGATAACTCATCTCCTTCTCATTTCAAAATTTCTTTTCTCATTCATTCAATATATTCATCATTCAGTGTTGCATTCTACGACTTACTTCTTTCTAAGGAATACTCTCCTTTTCGGTTCTATCTTGCAAAATAACAAGAATCTTTCACAATTGTTCAATAATTGGGAAGTAGTATGAATAATTCAAGAATTTAAAAGATTCCAAATCATGCTGAGGGGTCACAAGACCTTGAACTACTTCTACGGTTATAAATACTCTTTCAACTTAAACCTTAACAGTCATTAGACTATAGGGACTCCCGTACTTAGGGTGTTAAGCCCTTTGTACGATGTATTGTGCATAAACATCTAAACGCATCGTGTAAAAATAATTCCCCCATAATAGGGTTGTTCTTCTCAGTTTTTAGAGATGTAACTGACGGTCATAAGACCATGAACTATGTCCACGGTTACAAGTAATCTTTCAACTTTAACCTTAATTGATATCTTCGTAGGGACTCCTCGTTTTAGGGTGATCGACCATTACATACCATGTATTGTGCACAAACATCTAAACGCCTCCACGTAATCCCCTATAAAAGGGTTGTTCATCTCAGCTTTTCAACATCTAAATCCGCACCAAAACAATTTGGTTTGGCATAACTTCTCAAGAAATATTTTAGTTTCATGAACATGTTTCAATATTCGTCTAGATGAATCAAATAACATAGACTTCTACAACAATTCAGACATCAATCAAAATATACATATATATATATATATATATATATATATATATATATATATATATATTCTCATATCTTAAAGAAATCTCAAAAATTATTTTATGGCATCATGATTATGACGTTGTCATACTATATCTCACCATAGTGGGTTGACGATCATATGATCACATCCAACACCAGGTTCCATTGCATTGATGACTCCATTGTTTATCATATCACCCGTTGCATATAGTTAAAATATATTTTGAAAATTTAAAAATCATTTTTTTTATCTAGCCGAAACAAACAGCATAGATATGCGAATAATAACACTATTTTAAAAATTCTTTGGTTCACTAATATGATCCAACATTTTTTCAAAACTCAAAAGTACAACCATCGGCACGAAGTCAATAAATCTCGAAAGTCTAGCATAGCTAGTAGATTTAGAATATCCAAGTATCCATCAACTTCAATCTTTACTTCATTACTTCATTACTTAACCCTTCTATCAATCTTCAACTTCATCAATGCTCTCTATACTATGACCGTTTTCTACCCAAAATAGTTCATCAAACTTACCACACTTTGGAAATCCAGGAACTTGCCACAATAATATGTGTTTAAGAACTTGTCCTAGTCAGACCATATGCGTCTATTCGCTGAGGGGTTTAAAACAAACCATATTATTATGAGTCACGAACTTACCATATGCATTAGTTTTAAGAACCGCACTTAATCCTAATAATATCTGACTAATCTTAATAGTTTCTAACTATCAAATATACACATGAGAAAAGAATCACCTTTTCATCACATATACATTGATAGCGCGACACCACAATTCCAATGATTATCAATGTGATAAACTGAGCGCAAGCACAAAACCATCGCCAATACAAAGGTTTGTACAACTCAGCCATCACATGAGTCCTCAATTGAAATCCCTCCTAACTCTATCTTGCTTATAACTTGTTCTTTGCTCGATATAATTTTTTTGTACCTCATCATCTATAATTCCTCATGAGTTTATCTCATATTATATCATAGTACATTATCTTCATAGCATCAAGATATAATTATTCAAACATTACAGACCATCTTTATTTTATAAATTAAACAGATCACGTCGTGATCTTATTCTATAATCATCTCCCTTAAAATTCTTTTCTTAACTCATGATCATTTCGTTTTACGATCCTCTTTCTTTCCTTTTCATCATTTACGATTTCGTTTATGCTTTTAATCTTCCAGACTTTGTCTATTCATCATTATTCGTTATCTTGGCTATTGGAGTTAGGCAACTCCCATTTCTTATCTTTATATCTCTTCAAGATTCTTCTTTGAATTCTCTTGTTTATATAACAATTCTTCCTTTAAGAATTTCTAACTTCATTTACATTGCTCAACATTTCATTCGAGTTCCACATTTTCATCATACGTATCCATTTTCTATACTTGATACACATCGAGTCTCTAATAGTTTCAATATGGTACGCTGAGTTGTTTCCCACAAACAACCAACAAACTAGGTTCCGAGTTGCTAATTCGTATATACCTCCGCTCTATGAAGGAATATTTTAACCTAGATACCATACATCAACTATTAAATAGTACAATTGTACCATACTTAAATATAACTTTTATTCTTAACTTCTCTATCATTCTCTTCTTATAGACTTTGTCTATTTATTATCACCTTACATCCTTATTATTGGAGTTGGGTAGCCACACATTCATATTCCTTATAAATCTATGAGATTCTTCTTTAAATCCTCTCACACATGTTTTAATCCCTTCTTTATAAATTTCTTAAATTAATTCTTATTATTCAAACTCTATTTGAGTTTATTCTTTCATTATCTTCACCTCTCTTCTCTATGGTTATAGCCTAAGGTACTTCTACCTAAGGTTTATAACCTACAGCTTTGATACCAACTGTAACGACCCCAAAATTTATACAATTTATTTCTCGACTTCGATCGTTAACAATACATTCAACCTCTAATTTTTACATCATTAAATGATAATACAACCATTAAAATTTGTGAAATAATTAAAATTTTCTTTTACAATTAAAATTTTCTATTACAAACTGTTCTCGTTCCTAGAACTTTCAACCTTTACATCTAAATATCTTAGAATCATTGTAATACTACAAGAGTTTACATCGCAAAACGATATTATAATTCAACATTAATACATTATTCGGAACCTTAAACATGGTTCAAATAATAATAGCTCAGCCAAAGTATACAAATCTTCAAGTATCACATCTGATTCATATCTTTCAAGTAGCACATAACCTTACATTAAATCTTTAACCTGCAAAAGTGGTTATTTGCAAGGTTGAGCTCGACAACCCAGCAAAATCTAACAGTTTTCATGTATCACGTAACATATAATAACATGCTCAAAATATATCTCATAAACATTAAACTAACATAATATACATGCTGCATTTCATATAATAAGTATAAAGATTGAGTTCCTTACTCAATAAACATTCATTACTCAGTCAACGTAGTCATAAATTAATTTTAACATTTCATACTTTCAACATATATATAACACACCATGCTATTTTCAATAAAGATTTAAAACAGTTCATCATTAAGTTCACATAGCAAATAGGAACTGAAAGACATGCCTTAATCGTTGTTTACCAATAACAGTTTAACAGCTTACAGTTATCTGCACTTCATGTGCCCTACACAATTATATAATCATACACATCAACTATTATTCACATAACAACACATAGTAATTGTAATGTAAACTCTACTCCACATCTCATAATCCTTCCTGTTAATTAGCACACAATGTTCAATTAGATTGTGTTAACTTTTCGACTTATGTAATATTTGAAATTCATTTAAGTGTCTAAGTCTTGCTAGGAATACTTATGGGTTTTATATTAAACCCATTTCATATATTATAATATTCATTTCATTTGACGTAAAACACTTTTTACGTTCATTAACACTTATCACGGCGTTTCGACATTTATTCGTCACACGCCCAATTTGTCTCTCTTGTGTATGCTTACTATGCTTATACAACTTATCTAATACATTATTTATTAATTTTAATCATCATTATGTTTACTAACATTCATTTCTTATAACTTAGAACAACATCTTTTATCGTCAAAAGTACTACACTTGCATACGTGCATGCCCGACGCCCTCTAATTGCCTCCGAAAACACAACAAACCTAAAGATGACAATTTTGACCTCGGTTCCCGACCTCATATTCAAACACGTAAAGCATAAAAGTTGTAGGTCTATTCATCCTCGTTCTGGATCATCTTGAATCACTTCAATCGGAGTTTGTATGAAAACGGTATGCATGTTTTAGTAAAACATGTCCGGTCAGTTTTTCTTTTCCAAAATTTTGCAAAACAGACCACCCCCCGCCGGGGCAGGGGTCCCTTCTGCTAGTTCATGAATTTTCATCCCAAACACTACAGAAAGCCAAATTAGGCCTACAAACTCTTTTCTAACAACCATACCAACCTACCCAAGGTGTAATATGTGACGCCCCCAAAATAGGTATACATCACCCATCTTGAGTCGCCAAATACATGGTACAGAATACAAATATAAATTTAATTATACAACCGTCATGTAATATATGATAAAACATAGCTGAGAGTTTAAACAGGAATATTGCCTTCTAGACAATATTTACTCTCAAATAGAGTCCTCATTACATTTATTGTCACACTATTTTATAGAATAGTGAGGACTACTAATACACCATCTCGGACCATCACTCGCTCCCCACGACTAGTCCCTGCCTACGTTCTCATTTCAAAGAGAACAATGAAAGCAAAAGGGTGAGCTCAACTAGCCCAAGAAGAAATACTATGACTAAGATAATGCAGAATAAATTATCATTAGTCTTCAACAATGTTAAACTGATAAAATACAATACACATCAAGTTTAATCTGCGGTGAATAAGCAATCCATTAGAAGAGTCAAGTAGAGCATGATATCTATTATCTTCTATGATTTAAAATGTTTTCATCAATTTTTATCACCGAGACTCGACAATAAACAAACCACATCATCGAAGTCATCCATGCACTACTGGGCCAAGGATATTCATTAAATCATCAATGGTCATGACTATCTACCGAATAAGCCTTGGTCATAATCATACCAAAAAGCGTCCCATCAATGCACTACAAAGCTCTCGAGGACTTTTACCACATCATTTATAACATTACAGTCATGATTATACCAAATATTCCACAGGTCATAATCATACCAAGTCCATCTATGCACGTAAGCTAAAGATGACTTTCATCACAATATAAGCATGAGGATGATGACAATGACATAATAATTCAATAAAACAAGTTCAAGAATAAATTTTAAAGATTTATAAGTTAATTTATCTTGAAATCAATTACGTCCAAATTGTCAACATGGTACTGCTTTGTAGAGTAAAATTCAAGAATGCTCAGAAGAATATTTCCATGAAAAGATACCGGATGAAACGCAAATATCCAAGATATTCTACTAATTTCATGAAGTATAGAAGCCAAAACATTAACCAAATGAATATCATAGAATATATGAAACTGCAAATGGATTTTCACCCGCCATGCGGTAATCCACATAGACAGATCATTTCCATAATTTAATAAGGAATGAATACGAATGATCATTCACCATCCATGTGATAATCCACATAGACAGGTTATTCTAACATAATAATAAAGAATGGAAAAACAGAAGCTCTCTTCATGAATACGAAAGAAATAATACCCCTTACCTTAGATGAAACTGGATATTGGAATAGTGAGGTAGCAGACTTCTCTTCTTCTTTCTCTCTATAATTTCTCTCTATAATAATTGCTCTAAAGCTTTAGTGAATTGGTGAGAAATGAAGACTGAATACTGGAGTAGTGAAGTAGCAGACTACTCTTCTTCTTTCTCTCTATAGCTTCTCTCTCTATAGCTTCTATCTCTATAATTGCTCTTGTGAGACTTAGTGAATTGGTGAGAAATGAAGGAAGAATGAGCTTCTATTTATAGGAAAATATAGTTTCAATAATTGCACATTTTGAGGCTCAAAATATTACAGTATACTACCTTCCTCTTTTTCTTAATTTTTAATTTAGTCCTGCAAGTATTATCAAACTTGCACCACCTCCCCTAATAGTAAATCATGTGACTCAATAGTAAATCATGTGACTCAATAGTTCTAAATATGTGAAAAAATTAATTACAGTATAGTACCTTCAACTATACCTCTATTTTTAATTTAGTCATGCAAGTATTATCAATCTTGCACCAACTCCCCTAATAGTAAATCATGTGAATCAATAGTACACACATGAGAACACATAGTTATAAGCATGTGAATTAATAGCAACTAATTGCTCATTTATCCGATTAATTACCCGATTGGTCAATATAACTTCCAGACATTAATTATTATTGAAATAAATGTCAATTTTTCACTAACACCAATAATCCCAACACAATGGAACTATCAATTTCATCTTTAATCAACACAAACTTATTCATCATTAATATTATAACTCACAATATTTAACAATCAGGTCGTTCCCAGGAAAAAGGGGGCTTTCCGATAAGGATTTCTCCTTATTGGCGCGCAATTAGGTGACCAAACCTCTCCTCGATGTAACTTCTGACATTGTCAATATTGCAAATAATAATATGAATAACTTTGCAGTCTCAATTATTGATTTAATAATATAACATATTATACGAGATGATACTTTGACAATAATTGAATCAATAATATAGAGAGATATGATGCAAAGAATTCTTCGTAGTAATAATTGAGTATAATGGTTTGACTTCTTACGTAAGCATCAATAATTAATACTGTGTGCTACTATGCAACCACACGTATTAATGTACTTTTACTACCGGTTATTTTATGACAACTTGCTTACTTTGAAAATTTTTCACATATCACCCTTAACTTTAAAATTTTATCAATTTAACTATTTACCAAAATAGAAATATTGAATACTTTTATTTCATAAAATTCGGGATCTCACATAATATGTTTACAGAAACATAAACTAATGTTTCTAACATGTTTCTAACCATATAAACAACATAAACATCAAAGATTACAACCTTTAATTTCACTATTTCTCTTATTTCCTCTTCTTTTGACATTAATAGCGAAATTATTCACTGTGAATTCGTTTTACATCCGTTTTGACTCGTTTAACTTGGGTTGTTTTCGTTTTTCAACATACTAACAATATCTATCATCAATTTCAGATTATATCACGACTTCATCATAAATTTTGATTCCAAAATAAGCCCTAATGTATATATATCAATAAAACTTGATTTCTTCACTTTCAAACATGCTTTCATGAATTCGATACTTAAAAAAACATCTATAGACAACATATAATAGATTATGTAATCCCAATACATATAAAACTAATTTCTCAACAAAAACCATAGAACTTCAATTATAGAGAACTTAGAAAACAAAACTAAGAACTCAAAACTTTAATCTAGATTGTTTACCTTTAATTAGCTAGATGATTAGAGAAGCTTGATTAATCTTCTTCTTCTTCTTTGATTCTCAGAATTTTCTTCCCAAATTACAGAGTTCTCTCCCTTTCTCTATTTCTCTCTTCTGTGTTCTTAACCTTAGAAAAATAAGTTATGTATATTTACTTAGCCCTCGCCATACACAATCATCAATAGTCTCAAAGAAGCTTATAGAATACAAAGGGTCTCTAGGCCATGTTTGGCTAGAACCCAAAATCCCTTTTTTAATTTATTTTAATACTCCTCTATTATATGGTACATTTGTCACACATAACCCAACCAATCTTATAATTTCATATTAAGTTACATTGTGTTTATTAATAACTTAATTTATCAAATCACTCATTATCAACATAATAAATTTATTTAATTAATCATTCATCCTCTAATTTAATTATTTAATTAAATTAGAGCATTATCATTCTATTAGCGTAATAAAATACGCACCGATTATAAAATTGTTTATCATCAATTTAATTCATATCATCATACATGAATAAATTATTCTATAATAATTTTCATCAAATATTTACTTTATTTAATAAATATCTCACCTAAATTATTTATTTTACTTGATAATTATCTTAACTATTTATAAAATTCACAATTAAATTACATTAACATATTACATTTATATGTAACACATTACCCTCTCATTTTATTAAAACAAATATATTTACATTAATTCACTATTTTAATTAAGTGAATTACTATCAATATTTATGAAATTTAATCCATAACAATTCCATTGCCAATAAGGCATAATAATCAAATTATATTATTTCATACTCAAACTTAAAATACCTCATAATAAGAATTTTAATTATTAAATTCCTATTTTATCAACTTATGAAAATTCAGTTTGTCACATGATATCAAGAAAAAGGTCCTTCAAATGGAAGAAACTACCTGTTCTCTCAAAGGGATTAGAGCACATGAGAGTGTTTCATATGCTGACCTTTGCATATTCCCTGGTCTTCATTATCTAGAGAAGTAAAACCCCTGATTTTGAAAAGTATGAAGGATTAGGAGATCCGTACACACATTTGAAGGTATTCATTTGAGAACTTGGATCTTATACGGAAAACGAGAAGCTCAGAATGCAGCTGTTCCAGAAGAGTCCGACTGGAGAAGCCCGTTTACGATATACCAGATTAGACAACTCAAAGATCCATACACTACACCAAAAATGGTCTCTAGCGAAGAAAATTTTGTGAAAGAATTTATTCCTTCGCATGAGGAGTTGTTTAGCGAAGGAACAGTGAAGGAAAAAATTATAGTGACAATATAGTTATTAGCGAAAGAAACATCCTTCACAATTTATATTTTTTTCCTCGCAAAATTGAAGCGATAAAAAGATTTTTGGAGCCAATTTATGATGAAAATTTGCGAGAAAAATATCTATTTAGTGAAGGAATTATTACTCACTATATATCATTATTCAGAAGTTTTTTACGAGGGATAAAATTGGTCGCTATCTTGTTCTAAATAATTTTTTTTGAATTAATTGTGGTGAATATAAATACCTTAAATTTTTTACAATAGTAAATTTAATTTTAATAACACTTTTTAAGTAACTTACAATAGCAACTGTTTATTTTAATAAACTATAAAGTAAATAACTTTACACTATGTAGCGAAGGAAATTTTGTGAAGGAATTTCTTCCTTCACATGAGGAGCTTTATAACGAAGAAACAGTGAAGGAAAAAAATATTGGTCGTTATTTTGTTCTAAATACTTTTTTTATAATTAATTGTTGCAAATAAAAATTGTAATATAAATACATTAAAAATTTTACAATTATAAATTTACTTTTAATAATACTTTTTAAGTAAATTACAATATTAACTATTAATTTTAATAAACTATAAAGTAACTTTACACTATGTTAAACTTTAAATTTCATGCATTGATTATGACAAAAAGAAGAAGAAGAAGATATATGTGTGCTCTTTAATTTGTGGAATATATAAAGCACATATGCCAAAAAAATATAATCATATGTTCTACAAAAAGAATTAAGTTTAACTTTGTTCTTTAATTTATAATATACTGCTATTCAAATTGTAATGTAATTAATATTTTAATAAATTTATTATTATTATTATTAATTTTAAGTAATTTACAATATTAATTAAAATCTATTAAGTTACAATAATTTTAATTTTTAAATATTGTAAATTAACCATAAACAAAATTTTAATAATTATGAATTTTTTTAGCGCCAAATAGATTACAAATGTTAAGTTTTTGAAATAATAATTTTACATATAATTAATATTACTTGTTAAGTTTTTAAAATAATAAGTTTACATATAATTAATATTACTTGTAAAAGAGTTGTTTTTTAAAAAAAAAAAATGTTATCTAACTCTTTGTTTATTTGGAGCAGATCAATCGTGTGCGGAACAGAGTGTTCTGAAATGGAAAGAGATCAAGGGTTTCATTCTTCTTCTTAGCCAAAATTGATGTTTCAACCAAATAGATGAGCTAGCTCTCTACCAATTTGGATTTCCCTCTTTTCCTTAGCCATAGTTTAGGCGGGAGAAAGAAAAACTTATCGCCAATTTCTTCGGCAATATTTAGCGAGATCGATTATTGATTGTGTGAATAATGTTTCCTAATGCAAAAGGGATTATCATTAATCCCAAAATTTTCCCCCAACTTCATATTCGCATCTTCAAATATGCTGTTTCATATTCGTTCTTTCTGAAGGTAAATAGCGTGCAAATTCGTCAACTCCGCAGAAAAATGAGGTACGTTGTTTAGTTACACAAAGAATACAAAAATTGCAATTTTCTTTTCATTTTGGTGTTTTCAATTAGCAAACGGAGCATTACCTGATAGTATGTATTGTTTTAATAAGTATTCGTTATGCATATTTTGCTCTCTAATATTGAATTTATCATCAAAATCATTATTTGGGGGATTTGTATTGGATAGTTAGGGTAGATATTTCAGAATCATTTCTTCTATTTGGGAATTTGATTTGTATCAGATTGTTTTGGGGCTGATGATTGGGCAGTATTTTTAACGGCTCATTTGAAAGATGTTTTCTTTATAAGAAAGATCAAGTATTTAGATACTAATCTAGCTCTTGCAATGAAATTTTCAGTTTAGATGGCCCAGAATTGGTAAATTTAAAATAAATAAGTGTTTTCTTTGAGGAATCCGGAACTAACTACTTCCTCTGAAATAAATTAGACCATACTAATAATCATTTATATTTTGCAAGATAATAGAAGTACTTATCATACTAGGGGGAAAAGAATAAAAATAAAAAGATGCTTCCTGCAAAACACAGAAACAATAAAAAGAAAAGAAGAGAACAAAACAGTAAACTAACTAGTACTAGCCTGCCGATCTCAGGACATCCGAAGCACAACTCCCTGCCTAGTACTAGCCTATTTGTTTGATTTCTGTTTAGTCCAGTCAAACAACAAGGAAGATTTAAGCATACAAGGAATTGAATTACAATCAAATTTTGCAAGCAAGCAAAGGTAAAATTATGTTTTTATGCAAATGAAGTTGGTTAGTTTCAAATTGAGAATTGTTAACAATTTAATTTGGTAAGCTAATTGAGGTGGGTATTGAATATGTTTATATTTTATAAGCAATATAAATTGGGATGCTATTCATATGGGTTATGTTGGAGATATATGAAATTAAAACTTTGAAAAGTTAGTAAACTAACTAGTTTGTTAATTAGTTGGTTTTATATATGAATTTGATTGTGAAATTGCTTGTTATGGTCTGAATTAGAAGCAAGGGGGTATAGGCTTGGTGGTGTGGTGTTATAAGGAGGGTAAAATGGGATGATAGCTCAAATAAATGGCTATGACACGAGGGTTTCAAAACAGTGCACACGTAGTATTTGATAAAATTGCCTCTTTTCTAGGTACTTTAGCAGGACAACGGTTCACCATTGCATGAATTCCTTTATGTCATTTAAAATTGACACATTAATTAACTCAATAACATAAGCTCCTTACTATGTGATAGGAACGACTGTAATTGATCTTTTTCACGTTTCTTCCTAATTTGTGTTGCGAACTAGTATATGAAGTGTGACATGTGAACTTGGGTATTCTTCTTATTGGTTGTCTTTTAAACGTGTTGCTTGGTGAGAATATTCTATTAGAATATTGGGGTCTTAAGTGGAAAATGTAAGGAAATAGTGGTATTAACCTTTTCCCATGCTCTCTGTTGCAGCAGTTTTGATGACAAATCTATTACCTGCACTTTATACACAGATATTAAGTTATTGGGGAGTGGGACTTCAAGGAGCCATTTAAGTAAAATAGTGATGTTAAATACTTGGTTGCTCTTTTCCACTGCAGTTCCTCTGGGGCATCAACTTTTGTAACCCAAGACACTAACATTCTATTTATTTTTTGCACCATCAATATTTTCACATTGCCTGTTGACAAATCCCTTTAAATTATATGTTAGGGTTGACTTTTCTAAACTCAAGTTATCGTATCTCTAAATTATGTTTTGTAAGACAGATATAGTAACTGTTTTTGCACTTTAAATTGTTAGTTCAATCATCATTTTCTTCCTATGCATCTTACTCTTTAAATTAGAGACACTGTTGGTGTTTGTTTGATTTCTGTCAATGCCTAGAACTATTGTTGCACTAATACCTCCTGATGTCTATTGCAAATGAAAGATGCTTTACAACTTAGCATTACTTAAAAGGTTGTGTTTTGTTAGAGATAAAAGATCTTGAGCGACCGATTCGGCAGAACAACTCAAAAGATACAGAAGTATCGTTAATTTCTTCATGCTCGTTCTAAGTTCGAAGTACCATTTGTACAAATTTGAATCCCCTTCGTTACATGATTTCCGTTATTTGGATATTTGAAACCACATAGGTTTTCATCTAGTAAGAACTGTTTTGTATTATTAATATCTTAATGTATTATGGGTAATGACACTTAACACAGTCCTTAGAATTTGGTGTTTATTTTCAACGAACACATCACTGCTGTTTCTATTTGGCTCAGGTGAGTGTTAGGTTTGTTTTCTTTATGAAGCGAAAATCAATACTTGTTTAATTCCCAAGAGGGAATTTGTTGTCCTAATCCTAGCTTGCATTTAATTTCACAAGTTGACAATCTACCGAGTCTAGTATTTCTTCTGTTTGTCATTGATACAAGTTATTGACCAATTATGACTTCTCATGAAGCATCTGTAAATTAGTTTTTTAATGTGGTTGACACATGTACATTCTGTGACATCCTGTTTTAAGCAAGTATCGTACATACTCCCTTGTTACTAACTTACTATATATTGTGCATTACTATCTATCTTTTCAATTATTTATTTTTTGATATTTTCACATGTAGGGTCCATATATTAGCTGATGTTGTAATAGTATGATATTGTAATATTCTGATCTTATGTAGGTCGTTATTGCATTTAAATGTCGAGGTGAGCAAGTATTGGGCGGTCTTTATACTGGGATCGATACTAAACACATTGTGATGGCTAGCAAAATGGTATACTTACTTTGTGTCTTCTTCCCCCCTTAAAAACAATTGATTTCTCTAATTCAATTTATTTGTTATTTATCTAGGTGGAAGAATACAGTGGGCTTCTTGTGCAACCACACAAGGCTATTGTTGGAGCTAATGCTTTTGCTCATGAAAGTGGAATCCATCAGGTTGGTTTTATGGTTGCAATTGGTTTAATACTGTAATGTTATGCATCAATGTATCTGCAATTTGTGCTTCTAGTATGTTGTGGTTATGTTGGCTGAACTATTCAGTATTCTCATTAGTTGATCATTCTTCTGATATTATCTCCTACCTCTGAAGAAAAGGTGGGGGTTTTGGAGTACGGTAGGCAAAGATTAGATAACGAGTATAAATCAATTTATCAAATGAGTTTGCAAGCGATACGAATGACTAATTTTTACTGCTGATCAAAATAATTGTGCTTGAACTACGGGGAGGGAGGACCTAGAGATAATTTCTGTTTGTCTCATGTATTTGTTTGTGTAGGTTAAGCTTCAAAGAAGAGCACCACTTATCCATTTGATAGTGGTTCCTAAAGAAAGTTTGGAAGCTGCAGAATCGATAGTAAAATTTTGGATTATTTTACATAAAAATCCCAATTTAAATTAGCACTTCCATCTGATTACATAGTTTAGGGTCTCCTGCAATTGGAATTCTATTGTGATAGGGAAATGTACAAATTATGATGAGCATAACGACGACCAATGAGGATTATTTATCAAGTAAAAAAATAAGGAAATTTTAGATGTAGTTGTTTTTCAGGATATCAAGTGAAAAAATAAGGAAATTTTCAGTATAGTGTGTTGGATATAGTCCTGCCTTTTGTGAAATTTTAGATGTAGTTGTTTTTTCAGGATATCGCGCACGAGACGTGCTCGGTGCTGCTTCTTTAGTGCCGCCGAATATAGGTTATTCTTCACCGCAACAATCTACTAATCCTAAGGAATTGGAGAATATGATTGACAAGATTGTCCTCCGTCGATTGGGTATAAAGTCTATGGATGATGCTTCTACCAATGATAGTACACCACAACTGTCCATTGATATAGATATTACTGAACATATAACTAAATTGATAGAGAAGAAGTTTACCAACTTCCTTCAAACATTTACCAACTATGATTCACTTGAGGTATTTATTAATAACTATATTTTGTCTTTGTCCTTCATTAATCTCTCTCTATCTATTAATTTAAGTTTACCAGGTTTATTTTTTCTTATTCCTCATCTTGTTGAAATTGAATTTTGGTGTTTCTTTTGCAGGACGAACTTTATAGGCCCAACCTTGATTTCCTTGAAGAAAATGATGATGAAGTGGACCTAACATGATGTACACTTCATTCCTTCTAGCTCGTTATTTTTTCAGTTTTCTTATGTTAGTTATTAAATATTGTAAGTACTATGATCCTTGGGAGATTAAGATACAATAACAAATTCTGTACATATCGTGACTTGAGCATTATCTATTTATATATGGAGTATTAGTTTTAATTTTTGGCTATTTATGCAGTTTATCAATTAGTTTGAAACAAGTATGACATTTATATTAACTTGAAATATTAAATTTAATATTTATTATAGCATTTAATAATAATAAAATAATAATAACAATAATAATAATAAATATGAAATCAGTGATTTGAAAATTAATTATAATTTGCAATGAATTTTGATTATTTATCAATTAATTTTTTATTTATAAATTTTTAATTTATAAAGGATTTTACTTGAGAAATGGATTTTAATGAAGGATTATTTTTCTCACTAAATCTGTTCTAGTTAATTAGTTAGTCATCAATGAAGGATTATTTTCCTCACTAATTTGAAAATACATTCTCAATTTATAATTAGTGAAGGAAAATTTTCTCTCATTAAATAAATTTGTTTTTCACAATATATTATTTGTGAGGAAATAAAGTTATTCATTAATTTCAAATAGTCTTTCTTAAAATAATATTGGTGAAGGAAATCAATCTTTCACTAAATAAAAATATTCCATTACTAAATACAATTTGTGAAGGAATAAGTTATTCACAATATATCCTTCACAAAAAATATTTAGTTACTACTTAGCGAAGGATACCCAATTGCGAGGAGGTCTAATGCGAGCACTCGTGTAAAGGAAATATTTCTTCGCAATAAATCACTTGTGAGAGATATAGGGCCTCTAGTGAAGGATTTGTCCTTCACTAGAGGCCATTTTTGGTGTAGTGATAGCTGGGAAGAGCTAGCTCACGCCTTCCTTACTCAGTACCTGTGGCGACCCCAAATCCAGGTACTTGCAACCCGAACTCGGTTCTCCACGATACCATTTCTTTAAGCTGAATAATACTAAATAATAATACATTCGAACTTAATTTACATACATCAAAGTTTACTTCCCCAGGTACGTGACCTTCAAATACATTCCTTACAATATCTGACAATAGATTCCATTGTCTTACTAACTATAACCATTAACTCATACTAAATCTCATTCGAATAGCTTTTCTTTTCCCTTGTTCGTGCACGAAGCCTTCGTGTCGATCGTCGAATCGAAAAACATTTAATTTAAGCAAGGATGAGCATTTGAGTGCCCAGCAAGTAATAACAATTATATATATATAAGCTGAAAGAATATAAGTATTCTCTTTACATAACACTTCTACAACGAATCAAAAGTTGTGAAGTAATCTGTACTGATAAAAGATTCACATAACAACTCTCTTTCAATTTCTTGAAATTAGGCTCCACCCATGAATAGGGTTTAAGAAACATACTATGAACATGGTTTTTTTCATTTTCAAAAGGTTTAACATAAATTCATCCATAAACCGTTATAACTTACGGCACGCGAGGGTGATCATCCCCACATTGTACCTCAGATTGATCAATACTACATAACTTGAACGAAAATTCATCGCTCACCCTTTTTGTCCGCCAAGCGCGCAAAAAATTTTCCCATTATCGGGATGTTCATACATGCCCGGTTCCAAACCCGAAGGTTTTAATCTTGCTTTCAACAATAATATGTAATTCAACATATATGTATACGGGTAATCGACAAAGGTATATCAACATGTGAATAAATGCTATGATTATCCAAGTGGGGACACTTGTATAACCATTTAGAAATCAACTTAACGTAATATATATCCGAGCTAACATGTTGATAATCAAAGCGTATAAAATCATGATAGAATAAAATAATTCAAAACTTCTTACTCATGTCCATTGCATAAAAGGAAATGCAAAGGTAAGATACTTTTGATTCTTCGATTACAAATCTCAACTTAGGTTTTATCTCTTTATCACAACCTATCAATAATCGATCATTCGCTTCGATTAGAACAATATATCATAACACATAGTAATCGCTCTATTACAACAAAGACATAGTCTAATCACGCCATCACATAATCGCAGTGATCATACTTTTAGTTCATATTCTATACTTGAAATATTTTATACATTTTTCAAATATCTCATCCATGCTCTTCACGGAGCCTTTTCTTTGCTATTATAGAGTCCCGGATAAATGTTTGCAGCATCGACAAATTTTTATTTGGGTAAATACTGAGTCTAAGACTCTTATTCTATACCTCAACATCTCAGAAATATCGGACATTTTACTTTTAATCATTTTCAATTTTCCGTAAATTGAAAAATTTAAATAAATCAAATCATCACTCAAGGGCTTATAGTGATATAACTCATTACTATGGGTGCTCTTCATCAAATCCTGGACTTCATAACCTGGTTCTCTAGTCACTAGTTTGGCCATTTATAACTTTCAAACATCTAATCATAATTAAATGACTTAAACATTAAATGATTCCATTATCATTAATAATTATTTTATATTAAACTATTAATGAAACCATTGCCAAAATATAAAAGTTATTTATAATAACTCAAACTATTTTAAAACATTTATATTACCCTTAAATGATTTTTAAAACAATTAAAATTATTTTAAATAATCACCATTAATATATAAATATTAATGTACTATTCATCCAAATATTAAAAGTCATTAATTATAACTTAAAATATATTTAAATCCTTAATATCCTCTTTAAATGATTTTTAAATAAATAAAACCATTTTTAAACTATTTATTTAATAATAATTATTAAATAAACTAAATATCATTAATATTATCTTAATATCATTAATATTAAATTATTAATGAAATTATCCTTTAAATATTAAAAGTTATATTTTATAACTTAAAATATTTTTAAATACCTTAATTTCATTTAAAATGATTTTTATAATATTAAAATCATTTTAAACTAAATTATTTAATATAATCATTAAATAACTTTAATATCATTAATATATAATTAATTAATGAAATTCATCACAAAATATTAAAAGTCATGGAAAATAACTCAAAATATTTTCTTATACCATAAAATAATTTTTCATGATTTTTCATGAATTAAAACTATTTTTAAATCATTTATTTAATATTATAATTAAATAAATAAATACCTTTATATTTCAAAAATATTAAATATTTATGAAATATACTCAAAATAATTAAAAACTATTTTTTCGGACTTTAAAATAATTTTTCATAATTTATTTGGTATTTTTAATAATTAAAAACTAATTTTTCTAATTTTTAAATCATTTTCGAAAATTATAGAAAATAAAATAAATAAAATCCGTCATTAAAGGCTATAGCGACGCACAACCGTCGCTATAGGTGTTCTTGAGCCTACCTGATCTTCATAAAGGCGAACCAAGGTGGCCTACTTTGACCGTGAATAACTCTCTCATCTTAACGAATTTGGACAATCTATAAATTGGGTCTTGTAGAGGAAATACAAGAATATAAGATCCAACAATCATAACCTCTAAACAAACATCAGATCTGGATAAATCAGCCATCAAAGTAGCTACCAAAGTCGTTTTCACGAAGAACAACAGGTTAGGTGCCTCTACTTTGGACCTCTATAACTTGATGATCGTGTAACTTTTATGTGATCTATCAATTCCAAAGTGTAGACAACATGTAGGACTACAACTATAACACTTAACATCATCATAAAAACAAGAAATCAAGCATCTAAAGTATGGTCAAACCTTGTCGGGAAAAATTAACACTTAGAAAATTCAGGTCGCCTGCAATTTTCAATCAATGCTTACAACCCACTTTGACCTTAAATAACTCTTAATCCGTAATATATATGGACCTGATTATTTTTGGAGGTTAAATACCACATAACAAGATACACATATCAACCTTTAGAACACTAAACACATTAAAGATAACCGAGATATAAGGCCTGACATTTTCCAAAATAATATTTTCTGGACACTTAGAATATTTTATGGGTTTGAAGAATACGGTAGGTCAATGCTTAGGTCAACCCACTTTGACCGCTTATAAATCCCGATCTACAATAGCTATGAACTTTATTCCTTTTGGATATTAAAGATCACATATCGTGCTACTACCTATAACAACTTTTAAAAAACAAAACTCGAGATCGACCAAAAGATTTATAGACTCGACATTTGGTGAAAAATAACGTAATTCTTGTTTTTCCAACTTGTTTAAATCTTCAAATTAAGTGCACTTTGATGTTATGGGTCCGTGTTTTTACAACCCGAACATTAATAGACTCCTATTATACTACTTTAAACAATCAATTGCATCAATTAAAATCGAATCGAAGGATTTCAAAATTAGAGAATTTCATACCTTTTCTAGCTTCGATTTTTGATTTTTTTGGCTTTGATGCTTCTGATTTGTTGTTTGTAATGGTTGGGCTTTGATTAGGAGCTTATGGGTAAGAGAATTTCGTTGGCTAAAGCTTGAGAGAGTGTGGCTAGAGAGTTTAGAAAATATTAGTGTGCATTTGCATTATTTCTCCTCAATCTCTATATATAGACCATGTCAAGTGCCTTGAATGCTCAATAGGGTTGGTATAATTGAGGTGTAATGGTATAGTAGCATGAGGGAATTCTAGAAGCCATTGATTAGCTAGCATAATTGAAGATTCCATCAACAATGCTACTAATAATACACTAAAATGGACAAAAAGGGTATTTTGGTAATTTCCCATATAATTTCATGGGCATTCTTGTACATGGCAATTAAATGTAATATTTAATCACTAGATGGTAATTCTTATTATTTACCAATTACTTTTCATCATTTGGTAAATTAAAACATTTATACATTAACATCGTAATTAAACCCGATAATTTTAAATTAGGGTTTTGATTGAAAAATTAGGGTTTTCTAATTAGGGTTTCTTAACGCCATCAATTAGGGTTTCTAATTGACCATTAGGATTCTCTAATTATCTGTGTATGTTCTAACACAGTCATTACAATCTCTAACTTCAACCGATTAGGGTTGTAATAATTGTGGTTTGTCCTAATTATCGACAAACAACAAAGATAATTAGGGGTTTTCTTCTAATTACCGACATCTTATACACATTAACCTTCATATACACAAAAACTTCATATACACAGTCACTACTCACCATTTCTCATAACTAAGTTTAATAATTAGGGTTTCACAAAGACGCGGTAATATCTTACACCCTAATGGTATCGTTATCTTCAATATTATCTCATTCACATTTATACGATTACATAATTATTGTCTTCAGTAAAATCATTATAACAATAATATAATATTATTATTCTCATCTCTTGATCACAATCCCAATTCGTGGTTCGGATCATATCCGACTTCTCTTTCGCATATCAAGTTAAAATACTTGATTTAAATATTCTAACAATTCATATAATAAAATATATATTATATAAATTCTAATTATCACTTCATATATTATTTCCAATCATGTTTTCATGGAAAATAATTAATAAAACATTTTACGCTTCGTAAATTAATTACCATAAAAATATAATTTGTAGTAATTAATAATTCCAAAATTATTTCTAATTTTTCAAGTAATAAATATATTCGCATTTATCGTTCACATTACTAGACACTTATTCTCGTCATTAAATAACAAAAATTTATACGTAAATTTCTTATTTATTTTATTTAGGAAATCTCGGGTTATTACATTCACCCTCCTTTATAAGGATTCCGTCCCCGGAATCGCCGCTCTAAAACTCATAAGCATAAGGGTACATAGCACATAATCATTGTATGTAGATCTCAATCATACTTGATCGAACTGATCTTTAATTATTCATCATAACGCTTGTCTATCTGATAAATAGAAATTTGATCTCTAAAAGAACTCAAATTCCTTCCTCAAAATTTCTTTAATAAAGTAATTTACTATATGTATATATCTGAAAATCATATAAGACACATAAGTTATTCAAATAGCACTGGAGTTCTGCTTCCAAATACCATCAGTATCCTCAATCGCTATTCGATATCTTGAACGACCATAATGAAGACACTTACGGTTTATTTCGTTTTATCGCCTATATCTTGCTATCATTTCTCGTATTCACATTCCTTATCTCATTTCTTCTTCTTTCACCTTATACTCTTTCATCTTATACTCCATTGATTCATAAATAAAACATTTGCTATACATCATTGAATTGAGACAATTAGAAGAGATATGTCTCTTACGCCTCACACAAAACACACAAACTTTTTCTTTATCTCATTTTCCTTTTATCGTATAGGTGATAAAATTTGTCTTTTTTACCCTTTCCGTTATCCTAACTATCATAAACGCTTCTCTTCGAGTCACTTAATCCTTTATACCCTAAAGAACAAGATTGCCTTAAAGTCTTTGGCGTTCGTTGTTCGATTATCTGGTTGATCTTCCACAATTTGTTTTCGTTTTTAATCACGGTGGCATAATCGTAAATTATTCTTCATTTCCTTAGATTCTAAGCCTCATCGTAATCGTTAGACATATAACACAAAATTTTCTACTCAAATACTCATGTAATCAAAATATTGGATTTGAAACTTGGTTTACTATATTAACCAATATTCGGATAAATATCTCTGCTACCTTTATAACAACTTACTTCATTAATCCAACTTGTGACACTCATGGTACTTCCAACCATAGCACCTCACATTAATAGAACTTAACATACCATAGCACATATTGCTTTAAACATCGCCTATCCCTTTGTGACTACAACAATTGGATTTAAAATCTTGACCAACATAAAAGTTGAAAATAGTTCATTACTTATCACACATATTACATTAAACATAACCCATACTACTTATCTACCAAGACTTTCTTCTCGGACATTCATTCGCTTGATGTCCTTCCATTCCACAATTAAAACATCCACCTTTCTTATAGTTGGGGCAACGAGGAGAGGTATGTCCCTCACAAACCGCAAATATAACATATCTTCTTCCTTTCTTCTTATCGGTTTTCCTAAGTCGGGATCTTCTATCTTTCTTTTTCCTTTACGTCTCGGGCTGCCGCATTACGATGTGTTGTTTGAGGCTCCCATCTGGTCAATTTGGATTTTGAGCTTATCTTGCTCTTCCATTGTTTCTTTTAATGCTTTTCGCAGTTGAATATTAAGCAACTTTTCTATCTCCCACAACCTTTCTAGTGAAGAAACCTTGTTCTCCAGATCCTGCACCTCCATTGATGCTTGATCAGCTTCAACGTTAGTGTCTGAATCATTATCTGTCATTCTCTCCTTTTGAGCTTCTATTCCCGCTATTGGCCTCGATATTAGCTTGGGGGTATGGATCTGATCCTTCTTATTCCACATATCTTTCTCACCCGACATCTACATACATAAGTTACCCTGATTAACATATATATACACAGCAATCAAGAGTTTTATATACGTTGTCTCTTATTTTGTTTGACGATAAATTTATTCAATTCTCATCAACGCCTATCTCTCTGCCGAAAGGCAGCTCCATCCACTCTGCATCGAATCGCATAAAGGCGATGTCTAAAGCCTGCTCCAAGGTATATATCCTGGTGTCTTTGGCTTCTATCTCAACCTTCAATTGTCTATATCTCAGTATCCCTCTCGCTCCAACCTCTCTCAGAATCTCCGCTAACTCCATCTCATGTTCGGTGAAGCGGCGTCCTTGTACCTTCTTTGTTCAAATCGGAAATACGATTCTGCGCCTCCTCACCGCCTTTCGCCTCTAACCTTTAAGTTGTCGTTCCTAACTATCAAATCTCTTATCATCTCACTATCTGTGTACTCCTCGCTAGAGTCCATCGTCTCTTGGGTCAAGGAATTACTATCTTGACTTTCGTCATTCATCTTATGACCACAATAAACGAGACAACATTAGTACTGAAATAAAATATGTTCATCGATGAAGTAATATTTTATTTAGTACCACTAAAACTCGATGAATCTCTTCAACTCATCATATCCTATAACTTCTCACCGTGAGTACTTCGCCTCTGTTCACCTCAATATTTATCTTAACTTTCGTCCTCCATTCTACTAAGGTTATAATTCTTCACCAGAGTTCTTCATCCATTGAATATTTATCTTAACTTTCGTTATCCATTCTACTAAGGTTATAACCTAGGTTTCGCATTCTAACGTTTATAACCTCTGACTTTGATACCAACTCAGACACTCATGGTGCTTCCAACCATAGCACCTCACAAGGGTACCTATCAACTTGCCACCGACTTGGCGTCCCCTACGGAAAAGTCAAGCCTTTGCCTTCCCTTAAAGGGATGTCACCAGATAAAGGCTCGGGGCTCTTTGCAAATTCATGCTTATGGCTTTGATACCAACCTGTGGCGACCCCAAATCCAGGTACTTGCAACCCGAACTCGGTTCTCCACGATACCATTTCTTTAAGTCAATAATACTAAATAATAATACATTCAACTTAATTTACATACATCAAAGTTTACTTCCCCAGGTACGTGACCTTCAAATACATTCCTTACAATATCTGACAATAGATTCCATTGTCTTACTAACTATAACCATTAACTCATACTAAATCTCATTCGAATAGCTTTTCTTTTCCCTTGTTCGTGCTCGAGCCTTGTGTCGATCGTCGAATCGAAAACATTTAATTTAAGCAAGGATGAGCATTTGAGTGCCCAGCAAGTAATAACAATTATATATATATAAGCTGAAAGAATATAAGTATTCTCTTTACATAACACTTCTACAACGAATCAAAAGTTGTGAAGTAATCTATACTGATAAAAGATTCACATAACAACTCTCTTTCAATTTCTTGAAATTAGGCTCCACCCATGAATAGGGTTTAAGAAACATACTATGAACATGGTTTTTCATTTTCGAAAAGGTTTAACATAAATTCATCCGCAAACCGTCATAACTTACGGGCACGGAGGGTGATCAGCCCCGTTGTACCCTGTATTGATCAATACTACATAACTTGAACGAAATTCATCGCTCACCCTTTGTCCGCCGAAGCGCATAAAAATTTTCCCATTATCGGGATGTTCATACATGCCTGGTTCCAAACCCGAAGGTTTTTAATCTTGCTCAACAATAATATGTAATTCAACATATATGTATACGGGTAATTGACAAAGGTATATCAACATGTGAATAAATGCCATGATTATCCAAGTGGGGACACTTGTATAACCATTTAGAAATCAACTTAATGTAATATATATCCGAGCTAACATGTTGATAATCAAAGCGTACAAAATGCATGCAGAATAAAATAATTACAAACTTCTTACTCATGTCCATTGCATAAAGGAAATGCAAAGGTAAGATACTTGCACCGATTTGGTTGATTACAAATCTCAACTTAGGTTTTATCTCTTTATCACAACCTATCAATAATCGGATCATTCGTTCGATTAGAACAATATATCATAACACATAGTAATCGCTTATTACAACAAAACACATAGTCTAATCACGCCATCACATAATCGCAAAGGATCATACTTTTAGTTCATATTCTATACTTGAAATATTTTATACATTTTTCAAATATCTCATCCATGCTCTTACATGAGCCTTTTCTTGCTATTATAGAGATTACGACGGGTTGTTAATGCGTCTGACGCCTTTTATCGGGTAAATCTTGAGTCTAAGACTCTTATTCTATACCTCAACATCTGTAAATATCAGACATTTTACTTTTAATCATTTTCGAATTTTCCAGAAATTGAAAAATTTAAAATAAATCAAATCTGTCACTCAAGGGCTTATAGTGATATAACTGTTACTATGGGTGCTCTTCATCAAATCTCGGACTTCATAACCTGCCTTCTCTGAATCGACTAGTTTGGTAAAATTTATAACTTTCAAACATCTAATCATAATTAAATGACTTAAACATTAAACAATTCCATTATCATTAATAATTATTTTATATTAAACTATTAATGAAACCATTGCCAAAATATAAAAGTTATTTATAATAACTCAAACTATTTTTAAAACATTTATATTACCCTTAAATGATTTTTAAAACAATTAAAATTATTTTTAAATAATCACCATTAATATATAAATATTAATGTACTATTCATCCAAATATTAAAAGTCATTAATTATAACTTAAAATATATTTAAATCCTTAATATCCTCTTTAAATGATTTTAAATAAATAAAACTATTTTTAAACTATTTATTTAATAATAATTATTAAATAAACTAAATATCATTAATATTATCTTAATATCATTAATATTAAATTATTAATGAAATTATCCTTTAAATATTAAAAGTTATATTTTATAACTTAAAATATTTTTAAATACCTTAATTTCATTTAAAATGATTTTTATAATATTAAAATCATTTTTAAACTAAATTATTTAATATAATCATTAAATAACTTTAATATCATTAATATATAATTAATTAATGAAATTCATTACAAAATATTAAAAGTCATGGAAAATAACTCAAAATATTTTCTTATACCATAAAATAATTTTTCATGATTTTTCATGAATTAAAACTATTTTTAAATCATTTATTTAATATTATAATTAAATAAATAAATACCTTTATATTTCAAAAATATTAAATATTTATGAAATATACTCAAAATAATTAAAACTATTTTTCAGACTTTAAAATAATTTTTCATAATTTATTTGGTATTTTTAATAATTAAAAACTAATTTTTCTAATTTTTAAATCATTTTCTAAATTATAGAAAATAAAATAAATAAAATCATCATTAAAAAGGCTATAATGACAGCACAACCGTCATATAGGTGTTCTTGAGCCTACCTGATCTTCATAAGGCGAACCGAGGTGGCCTACTTTGGACGTGTGAATAACTCTCTCATCTTAACGAATTTGGACAATCTATAAATTGGGTCTTGTAGAAAAATACAGAATCTAAGATCCAACAATCATAACCTCTAAACAAACATCGATCTGGGATAAATCACCCATCAAAGTAGCTACCAAAGTCATTTCTTCACGAAGAACAGATTCGAGGTGCCTACTTTGGACCTCTATAACTTGATGATCGTGTAACTTTTATGTGATCTATCAATTCCAAAGTGTAGACAACATGTAGGACTACAACTATAACACTTAACATCATCATAAAAACAAGAAATCAAGCATCTAAAGTATGGTCAAACCTTGTTAGAAAAATTAACACTTAGAAAATTACATTTGCTGAAATTTTCGGTCAATCTTAATTCGACACTTTGACCTTAAATAACTCTTAATCCGTAATATATATGGACTGATTATTTTGGAGGTTAAATACCACATAACAAGATACACATATCAACCTTTAGAACACTAAACACATTAAAGATAACCGAGATATAAGGCCTGACATTTTCCAAAATAATATTTTCTGGACACTTAGAATATTTTATGGGTTTGAAGAATGTATAGGTCAATGCTTAGGTCAACCCACTTTGACCGCTTATAAATCCCGATCTACAATAGCTATGAACTTTATTCCTTTTGGATATTAAAGATCACATATCAGGCTACCTATAACAACTTTTAAAAAACAAAACTCGAGATCGACCAAAGATTTATAGACTCTGACATTTGGTGAAAAATAACAGAATTCGGTTTTTCCAACTTGTTTAAATCTTCAAATTCGTGCACTTTGATGTTATGGGTCTGTGTTTTTACAACCCAGAACATTAATAGACTCCCTATTATACTACTTTAAACAATCAATTGCATCAATTAAAATCGAATCGAAGGATTTCAAAATTAGAGAATTTCATACCTTTTCTAGCTTCGATTTTTGATTTTTTTGGCTTTGATGCTTCTGATTTGTTGTTTGTAATGGTTGGGCTTTGATTAGGAGATTATGGGTAAGAGAATTTCGTTGGCTAAAGCTTGAGAGAGTGTGGCTAGAGAGTTTAGAAAATATTAGTGTGCATTTGCATTATTTCTCCCTCAATCTCTATATATAGACCATGTCAAGTGCCTTGAATGCTCAATAGGGTTGGTATAATTGAGGTGTAATGGTATAGTAGCATGAGGGAATTCTAGAAGCCATTGATTAGCTAGCATAATTGAAGATTCCATCAACAATGCTACTAATAATACACTAAAATGGACAAAAAGGGTATTTTGGTAATTTCCCATATAATTTCATGGGCATTCTTGTACATGGCAATTAAATGTAATATTTAATCACTAGATGGTAATTCTTATTATTTACCAATTACTTTTCATCCTTTGGTAAATTAAAACATTTATACATTAACATCGTAATTAAACCCGATAATTTTAAATTAGGGTTTTGATTGAAAAATTAGGGTTTTCTAATTAGGGTTTCTTAACGCCATCAATTAGGGTTTCTAATTGACCATTAGGATTCTCTAATTATCTGTGTATGTTCTAACACAGTCATTACAATCTCTAACTTCAACCGATTAGGGTTGTAATAATTGTGGTTTGTCTAATTATCGACAAAAACAACGATAATTAGGGTTTTCTTCTAATTACTGACATCTTATACACAATAACCTTCATATACACAAGAAACTTCATATACACAAATCACTACTCGGTCATTTCTCATAACTAAGTTTAATAATTAGGGTTTCACAAAGACGCGGTAATATGCTATGACCTAATTGGCTAATCATTCTTTCAATATTATCTCGTCACATTATACACAATACATAATTATTGTCTTTGTAAAATCATTATAACAATAATATAATATTATTATTCTCATCTCTTGATCACAATCCCAATTCGTGGTTTGATCCTCATATCTGACTTCTCTTTCGCATATCAAGTTAAAATACTTGATTTAAATATTCTGAACAATTCATATAATAAAATATATATTATATAAATTCTAATTATCACTTCATATATTATTTCCAATCATGTTTTCATGGAAAATAATTAATAAAAACATTTCTGCTTATAGAAATTAATTACCATAAAAATATAATTTGTAGTAATTAATAATTCCAAAATTATTTCTAATTTTTCAAGTAATAAATATATTCGCATTTATCGTTCACATTACTAGACACTTATTCTCGTCATTAAATAAAAAAAATTTATACGTAAATTTCTTATTTATTTTATTTAGGAAATCTCGGGTTATTACAGTACAGCTTTCGGTCCAAAATGGCTCCTGATCGGTATCAGATTACCAAGATCAAGAAACAGTCCAACGAGTCTTTCAGAGAGTATGCTCAAAGGTGGAGGCGCCTTGCTGCTCAAGTTATTCCTTCTATGACGGAATCAGAAATGGTCATGACCTTCATAGATATACAAGAAGCTCCTTTCTATGAGAGAGTCTTAGCTGATATTGGCAAACCATTTTCTGAAATGATCAAACACGGAGAGATGGCTGAGATGGGGTTGAAGTCAGGAAAGATTCAAGACCTAGCCGCTCTTAAAGCAGTTGCTGAGCATATCAAGTCTGAAACTTATGGAAACAACCCCCGGAGGGCCCATAAAAAGAAAGAAGAGACTGTTTCCTTGATACTACAAGGTTAAAATGGCATTCAGAATATGCCTATACAGAGGAGAAACCACTCCCCTTTTCAAGCACAGTCTTCAAACCCTCCTTTGCCTAAAAGTGGAGAAGCAAAGAGCCCTCGAACGTTCACACCCTTAGGGGACTCGCTCGAGAATATTCTTGCTCATCTGACTACTCAGAAGAAAATCATGCATCTTCTTCCACTAGCCAACCCTAATGAGAGAGGTTTCAATGCTACTCGGAAGTGTGCTTATCATTCCGGGGTACCTGGACATGATACTCAAGATTGTTGGGTCTTGAAAAACAAGATCCAAGATTTGATAGACAACGGTGAGATGGTGGTAACCAAACCAGATCAACCTCATGTGAAAGACAACCCTCTTCCTCAACACAAAGAAGAAGAGGTCAATATGATTAGTTGGAGCAGTGGACATAGTTCCAATTTTAATGGTGAATCATCCCAGACCATCAAAGACGGTGTTGACAGATGGGATTACGCAAAGTTTCAATTTGCTATAGAACGAAAGATGAAAGCTCTTTGTAAGCAAGTTGAACAATTAGCAGAACTGGTGATACATCAGCATCAAGTCACACGCCAGTTAATCAGCCAGGAGCATGCTCGTCTCCTTCCTTTTGTTATGAATGCTCCATCATCACCTTCAGAAAGTGAAGCACTAGATGACAAGGTTACAAAGAGGGCAAGTGTTAAAGCCCGTCGGGATTTTGCTAATAAAAGAGAATTTACATACTTGGGCCAACCTATGGAAGAGATATTTCAGATGCTAATCAACGAAGGAAGAATCACCTCCCTTCTACCTCCAATCAATCCCCGTTCAAGACGGTTCAACTCTTATGGAGTATGTCAATATCACTCACATTCTCGCGGTCACAACACAGAAGAATGCTGGGCACTCCGCCACCTTATTCAGAATTTAATTGACAACGGTGTCCTGCAATTGGCAGACGATGACACTGTGCTACTCGAGAGTGGGAATATATGTCCTACCAAATGGAAGGGATTAGTAGCAGTTATATCCGCTGAGACTGATGAGACTATCGGGCCATTTCCCATACAAGCAATTCAACTCAAAGGTGGTGATAATCCTTTGAAAGTGGTTGCACCAGAGCCAATTTCTTTACCCTTCAGACCACAGTATCATGTTGTCAGCCTACACAAAGTCCCAAGGAATTATGGAGAAGCTGAAGGATCCACGTCTCATATTACTGCTACAGTGTCGAAGGAAAATCCACTGTATCTTCCTTAGAGGGTGATGAAGCCCACTGTAAAAGCAAAGGGGAATATTCTCATGGAGAAGATTGAGAAATTCCTCTGCACTATGGGCCATAATGAAGCCAAGGTGGTTCTAAGCTTAAGAGAAGCTCTACATCAAATCTCAATACTGGACTTGGTTTTCTCTTCCAAGGATCACAGGAAGATCTTACTAAAGGTTTTGGAAGAAGCCTACTTACCGAAATCAGTGGATGTGAAGAAATTTCAACATTTGATTGATCACATTTTCAACAACAATGAGATATCCTTCACTGATGATGACATACCGCCTGAAGGGACCTGTAACGATCGAGAAATTCGGATTTTTATTATAAAATGATTTTATTAAATTACATAATAATAAAATTATATTATATGTGATATCAAGATGGTTGTCATTCTATAACCTATTGATGTTGGAATGTCGTAGTATTTTAGCTATGTGATGGAATTAAAGTGTTTGAATTTCTAAGACGAAAATAAAAGTTTTCCGAGAAATTTTCTAAAAAACACTATTCATAGGTATTTGCTCGGGAATTATTTTTGAAATTTCGAGAAATACGTAATGATAGAATATCAAGGTAAGACGGATTATGTAATAATAATCTAGTTATGGAAAATGTAATATTTCACTTGCGGACTTAAGTTATGAATATTAAGGAAAGCGAAGTATTATTATGTAAGTAATAATTGTATGATACTTATGTATTGTACAAAGTAATGAAAACGAGTATAATACGAAGTATTATACGAGTTTGGACGAATGATGAATTATTGTATACAATAAATTTATATATGAGTTAAATACGAGAATGATACATAAACTATATGTATATGTATTGAGTAATGAGAATGGACTTGGAAGATTGGTTATAATTGGTACAAGCCCAAGTGAATTAAATGTGAGGCCCAAATGTTAATTAATGAACAAGTTGGTGTTTATTAATGCAAGCCCAAAAGCTAGGTTAATTTAAGCCCAAGCTAGAATCCATGAGTTGTTTGATCCATGGGGCAAAACATAGTAATATGGTTACTCTTGGTAACCAAGTTAATGTGGTGACCAAGTTAATGTGGTAACCTAGTTAATGTAATGACCAAGTGTTAAGAGTAATGACCAAGCAAAGGATATGATTTGTGCTAAGCAAGTAATGAATAGTAAGGAGGTGGCTTAAGGAGGAGGGTGATTTAATGACTAAATTACCCTAACCTTGTGAGTTCTATAAATAGAGAAGGCTTGCTAGCCATTTAACACTTGTTCAAATAATCCAAACTATTACAAAGTGCTTAAGTGTTAGGGAGATTAAGCTACAAATAAGTTACTTCCATAAGCAAGAAGAAGAAGACTACTTTGCAAATACTTCAAGAGTAAGACTTCTTCTCCAATTATCATCAATCTCTACCATGATAGGTTGACAAGAAAAGTATAGTTTAAGGAACATGAATGTTAAGAAGTAAGAAGAATGTTTAAGCAATGAACTTAAGTCACATAAGTTGGAAATAAGTCTTTAGAACTTATAAAAGTTAGGAACTTGTTATAAGTTAACCTTGAATGTTAGTATGAAAACGGTTTATATGAATTTGTATCATGTAAACATGAATGATATTATATGTTAAGAACATATAAGTATGATGATTAAGACTTTAACTTTCATAAGTTATGAACAATGAAGCTAAAAGTAGTTTATAATTTTATAAGTTATAAGCTCCTGAAGGAATAAGTCAAAATCCAACATGAAAATAAATTGTTGTATTAGGTATGTTGAGATGTTTATATGATGAATTGAATTCATTTGAAGTAATGAACAAATCATAAGTAATAAAGATTTGCCGAAAATTGCACGATTGGACGATAATCGTCGAATTCGTGAAATTCTTGGATTAGAAGTCATATTTGGTATTCTAGAGTTGCGGACTCGAAAATGACCGAATTCCGACTTAGAACGAAGAAACGAGCATTGAACATTCACGAACGTTTATCGTTTTCGTTAAAAATGAACCAATAGGTGAATTTTTAGCAAACGAAGTCAAATATATAAAATTCTTGCATGAACGCGTAGAGTACGTAATTTGTGAACCATAGGCTTTTGAACGAGCCAATTCAGACTTATAACGAAGAAATTATGCGTCCGGGAAGTGCAAAAAATTCAAAGTTTGTAAAAATTTTCTGGTGCACAGAGTTGGCGCCGTGGCGCCAACCCTAGGCCAAATGAGTAGCGCCTCAGTACCGTAATAGTGTCTGAGCACACTGGAAACTCACGCCGCAGCACGAACCATAGTATAAATGATGGCGTCGTAGCGCCATGAACAGGCCATGACCTACTGCAGAGTGGCGCCGCAACGCGGCCCACTGAGTAAGGACTCGCGTCGTAGCGCCAAGTCCGGGACCTCTCCACTGTTAACTCAGCAAGCAAATGAGAGATGTAGGCTTATGATTTGGCGCCATGAAGACCAAATTTAGAACAAAGATAGTAAAGAGTAAATTTCAAACATAAAGAAAAAAATGTAAATGATTCAAAATAAACACTTTAAGGAACGTAAAGTAGCATTGTTAAATCTTTGTTAAACCTTAAGGATGGTGTATAAAGGTTGAGATAATCTAGTCAAACATGAATGCAAGTATAGTGATAAATCGGAATAGATAGTAATTAAATCTAATACGGAATTAGATTGAGATGAAGGGTAAGATATAGTTATATACATACTTGATTATATATGACCTAATTTGAGGCAATATGTGATCATGTGTATAGAGACTTGAAAGATTCAATCATAAAGTAATTATACCGTAGCAGACGCTAAAGACAAGTATTCTAACTCTTGTCTCAGTTCAATCTGAACAAGTTTTTGAAGTTCATGTATCCTTACGCATGAATTGATGTACAATGAAGTTAAAGCCAATTCTTTTGGCTAGACTTGATATATTGAGTGGATTATTGATAATCTATTCATCTGTTATCAAATGTTGTTATCTTTTGTCAACTACTTGTTATGGTTTTCAAAAGAAGACTGAAATTTTAAACAAATGTTTTTGTCGTCAAACGACAAGCACGTGAGGTTGCCACAATTAAACGTACATACGTTTAATGAATGTAGTGTTGATCAACATAGAGTACAATAGGCTGATCACCTAGAAGTGCTCGTAAGTAATACCGGGCTTACGGACTTAGTTCCGGGTTGTCCTTTTCAAAGAAGAATGAAATGCTCAAGGTCTTGGACCGGAGTGAATGTTTTACTGAATATTATTATTATTGTAAAACATTTTGAAAGAAAGATGAAGTGCTATTTTGAATCATCAATAGTACTTCATAACTATTGTTCAGTTATTGAAGATATATGATTCTTATGTGTCAAGCATGTTATTTATTGAAATTGTCATACTTGCTGAGCTAGTTATGCTCACTCTTGCTTGAACCATGTGAACGCAGCTAAGACTGAACGTCCCGAAGGATCGAATAAGGATAAAAGAAAAGCTAAGGCAGATCGTTAAGCTGTCTATGTAATAGTATTGGTTTAATGTTATAATGTAATTGATATTATGACAAAGAACCTTTGTATTGGGTTTAGAACTTGGGAGAATGTAAATAATATTTCGATTATATATAAGAGATATTCGTTCTTTTGAGGCTATTCAATTGAATGGATGTATGAATGTTTGTACAGTATAACACCATCTGTCGGGTTGGAAGATACTCGGATTTGGGGGCGTTACAGGTTGGTATCAAAGCCTAGGTTATAAAACTTAAGGGGGAAATTAGAACCTTAAGTCATAACCTTAAGAAAGAATAAAGAAGTAAAAGATGAAAAATAACTTTATAAAAATGCATTATATTATGTTATGTGTTTTTATCATTCTACTGACGTGTACTAATCAAACTATATTGTTTCTGAAAAACACTATTCATCGGTATTTGCTCGGGAATTATTTTTGAATTTCCGAGAAATACGTAATGATAGAATATCAAGGTAAGACGGATTATGTAATAATAATCTAGTTATGGAAAATGTAATATTTCGCTTGCGGACTTAAGTTATGAATATTAAGGAAAGCGAAGTATTATTATGTAAGTAATAATTGTATGATACTTAGGTATTGTACAAAGTAATGAAAACGAGTATAATACGAAGTATTATAAGAGTTTGGACGAATGATGGATTATCGTATATAATAAATTTATATATGAGTTAAATACGAGAATGATACATAAACTATATGTATATGTATTGAGTAATGAGAATGGACTTGGAAGATTAGTTATAATTGGTACAAGCCCAAGTGAATTAAATGTGAGGCCTAAATGCTAATTAATGAACAAGTTGGTGTTTATTAATGCAAGCCCAAAAGCTAGGTTAATTTAAGCCCAAGCTAGAATCCATGAATTGTTTGATCCATGGGGCAAAACATATTAATATGGTTACTCTTGGTAACCAAGTTAATGTGGTGACCAAGTTAATGTAATGACCAAGTGTTAGGAGTAATGACCAAGCAAAGGATAGGATTTGTGCTAAGCAAGTAATGAATAGTAAGGAGGTGGCTTAAGGAGGTGGGTGATTTAATGACTAAATTACCCTAACCTTGTGAGTTCTATAAATAGAGAAGGCTTGCTAGCCATTTAACACTTGTTCAAATAATCCAAACTATTACAAAGTGCTTAAGTATTAGGGAGATTAAGCTACAAATAAGTTACTTCCATAAGCAAGAAGAAGAAGAAGACTACTTTGCAAATACTTCAAGAGTAAGACTTCTTCTCCAATTATCTTTTATCTCTACCATGATAGGTTGATAAGAAAAGTATAGTTTAAGGAACATGAATGTTAAGAAGTAAGAAGAATGTTTAAGCAATGACCTTAAGTCACATAAGTTGGAAATAAGTCTTTTGAACTTATAAAAGTTTGGAACTTGTTATAAGTTAACCTTGAATGTTAGTATGAAAAGTTAAGGGTTTATATGAATTTGTATCATGTAAACATGAATGATATTATATGTTAAGAACATTTAAGTATTGTGACACCCCCAAACCCAGGTACTTTATTCCCACAGGATTTGATGTTCACTTAATCATACATTCATATCTAACTACCCAATCACAATAAAACTGGATAAATAAAACCTTTCCCATTAAAGGGTTACATAATAAAAAATCTCCCAGGTTGTCTAACCTTTAAATCCAATCATTCAAATGTGGAATTAAAATTATTACATAACATCATTATTAAGAAGTCTATGATCATCACAATAAATAAAAGTACAAATCAGCATCACTTGTACAATTTTCCCTTTCCTTTTCTAGTTGAAGGTTCATCTACCTTCTCCACTTTAGCTGCAATGAGTTTATAAATATGCAAGAGTGAGCAAAACAATTGCTCACTGGATAAAATAATGAATCAACAGAAGAATAACAATAATAACTGCCAATGAGTAGGCTCATCAAAACTAGATAGTACTCTAACAATGATAATCAGGAACTGAAATCCAAAATATGGAATAAACATAACCGAGGGTCATAAGACTATGAACTATGTCCACGATTCTGAGTAATCTTTCAACTCCAACTTTAACAAATATAAGACTATAAGGACTCCTCGTATTTTAGGGGGATCACCCTTCTTCGTGCGTGTATTGTGCATTAAACATTTAACGCTACGCTGTAAGTTATCCCCTAATAATAGGGTTGTTCATCTCGATTATTTAGAGTACAAGTCCGCACCAAAGAGAGTTTGGTTTGGATAAGCTTTCAAGGGTAATTTGAAGTTCAACGATTATCAACTAGAGGACTAGTTGAATTAATACTAATAACATCATATTATAGAATACTCAAAATTGAATCGTCATGGTAAACTAAAATCATGCTTTAGGAATAATCTAATAGCATACAACTTGAACAACTATAACATACCTTGCTTGAACAATATTAAGCCAAGGTTATTTAGAATTGAATACTAAGCATGCATGGCAATATGAACGATAAACTCTTCAAATATATTCGGGCATGCTAAACAACAAGTTAAATACAAGAATAACTTGTTCAATATCAAAAACAAAGTTTAGAAACCTTGCATTATTATATTGGAAACAATAATTGATTCAACAATAAAATAGATTAGAGAACTTGCATCATTTATAAGGTAATCGAATTGGAAACCATAATTAGTTCAACAAGATAAAGGATTAGAAAACTTGCATCATTTATAAGGTAATCGAATTGGAAACAATAATTGCTTCAATAAGAAAATAGATTAGAGAACTTGCCTTGCTCGTGGGATAAACCGAACAATTCAAATCACAATATCCTATAAACATATGTCATCATGACATAATTAGTCACTACCACTTTACAAACATAACTAAGTACGTTCATCATGTTAAAATTAGATTTTTAATCACGTAATCAAGTTACAAAACAATTTAATTGCTAATAACATGTTCATTCTAGGTATAGAAACATTAAAATCATAACTTAATAGTCCTAATATTAACACATAATCATTTCTTAAAATTTTGAGTACAAAATTAACAATCGCTCGGACCATTCTCGCTTAACTTCATGACTGTATTTCCAGCGATTTATCTTGTGGTTGTGACATGCACATGGCATGATGATAATGCCTGCAGCTTGAGAATAAAGCTACAAGGCGCATGGGCGAAAAAATGAATCTTGGGTCAAAGCATACCCAAACTATGAGCTTTCGATTGACGACTTTCTAAAATGAAGATAAGAAAAAGCCAATTTTGGCCTACAAGCTCATATCTAACAGTCTAATTCACATGTAATTCATACAAAGACTTCATGTAAACATAATTCAAGAACTCCTAACATGATTCTATACATACAACAGCATAAACAACAAATTTAAAACATCCAATTTCACTATTTTTGATAAAAACTCACTTTTTGATGTTTTTAATGAAAATCAACACTGTGATTTTGTTTTACAACCAAAACAGTTAATTCAAAGCATTTTATCAATATTTATACATACTCTACCACATTCAATAATCAATTTATCAATTAAACAACAAATAAACCCTTAATTCCTACCTTAAACCAAACAATACATATATTCACAAAACTCTCTGTAAAAATATTTTTCTTCACAAATTACATACATATCATACATAACTTATGAAAATAGTTTAACATCATTAGTTTATCATAATAAGCCACATAAAAACAATAGTTTATCCTTATACAAGAATTTTTACAGAGAATTTGGGAAGAGATAATTAAACTTTTAAAAATTAAACAAAGAGTAAGATGATACCTTAAAGAAGATGATGATGGCTATCCCTTTCTATTCTCAAGCTTCTTCTTCTCCAATCTCTAGCCTTTCTTCCTTTCTTCTTTTCTTCTTTTCTTCTTCTTCTTCTTCTTCTTCTTCTTCTTCTTCCTCTGAGTTTTTCTTTTCTTCTCCCTTACCTCTCTCCTCTATTCTTACGTCTTATGATATAACGTATATGGATATAATATATATTAATTATATAATATAAATAAAATATATAACTGATATCAGTTATCCAAGTTTTGAAAACCAAAAGCCATAAGGCTTGTTTGGCTAGTTACTAAAAAAATAACCAATTAATCCTTATGCCTTGTTTGGTAAAACACAATTAGAATAAAGACTTAATAAGCAATAGGCCTTGATTGGCAAAACTGAATTAAAACTCCTTTAAGTTATTTTAATAACTACTTTATAAAAGGTTATTTGTCACACTTTATAACCATTTATTAAATCACTACATCACATAAACCAATACCACAAAATTATAATTTTCTATATAATTATAACTTTAATTAATCAACTAACACATCTTTTAATTACAAATTCAAATAAAAGAATAATAATTCAATTAATCAAACTCTCTAACTTAATAATTAAATTAAATTAGCATAAAATAATTAATTTCCTTAATTATTTATTTAACAAATAATTGACCAAATCGAATCAAATTTGAACAATTACAAATTCAACCATAAACACACCCATTAAGTACTTAAATAATTCAATAAATATTTAATATAACAATTAAAATTCTGGAATGTTACAAGTATGATGATTAAAAGACTATAACTTTCATAAGTTATGAACAATGAAGCTAAAAGTAGTTTATAATTTAATAAGTTATAAGCTCATGAAGGAATAAGTCAAAATCTAACATGAAAATAAATTATTGTATTAGGTATGTTGAGATGTTCATATGATGAATTGAATTCATTTGAAGTAATGAACAAACCATAAGTAATAAAGATTTGTCGAAAATTGAACGATTGGACGATAAACGTCGAATTCGTGAAATTCTCGGATTAGAAGTCAAATTTTGTGTTTGAACTCGAAAATGTTGGTTTTCGATGGAGACAAGTCATATTTGGTATTCTAGAGTTGTGGACTCAAAAATGACCGAATTCCGACTTAGAACGAAGAAACGATCATTGACCGTTCACGAACGTTTATCGTTTTCGTTAAAAATGAACCAATAGGTGAATTTTTAGCAAACGAAGTCAAATAGATAAAATTCTTGCATGAACGCGTAGAGTACGTAATTTGTGAACTGTAGGCTTTTGAACGAGCCAATTCGGACTTATAACGAAGAAATTATGCGTCCGGGAAGTTCACAAAATTCAAAGTTTGTAAAATTTTACGGTGCATGAGTCATGCGCCATGCAAGTGCAACCCCTAGGCCAAATGAGTGGCGCCAAGAACGCCAGTAATAGTGTCTCGAAACTGCTCGAAAACTTCATGCCGCAAATACGAACCATAGTATAAATGATGGCGTCATAGCCATGCCGTGAATGAACCATGACTCTACTACAGAGTAGCCAAGCAATATGACTCCACTTAGTAAGGACTCGCGTCGCAGCGCCAAGTCCGGGACCTCTCCACTGTTAACTCGCGCCACAGCGCGAGATGTAGGCTTATGACTGGCGCCGCATCGCCAGCCTTAGAACAAAGATAGTAAAGAGTAAATTTCAAACATAAAGAAAAGAATGTAAATGATTCAAAGTAAACACTTTAAGGAAGGTAAAGTAGCATTGTTAAATCTTTGTTAAACCTTAAGGATGGTGTATAAAGGTTGAGATAATCTAGTCAAACATGAATGCAAGTATAGTGATAAATAGGAATAGATAGTAACTAAATCTAATACAAAATTAGATTGAGATGAAGGGTAAGATATAGTTATATACATACTTGATTATATATAACCTAATATGAGGTAATATGTGATCATGTGTGTAGAGACTTGAAAGATTCAATCATAAAGTAATTATACTGTAGCAGACGCTAAAAGCAAGTATTCTAACTCTTGTCTCAGTTCAATCTGAACAAGTTTTTGAAGTTCATGTATCCTTACGCATGAATTGATGTACAATGAAGTTAAAGCCAATTCTTTTTGCTAGACTTGATATATTGAGTGGATTATTGATAATCTATTAATCTGTTATCAAATGTTGTTATCTTTTGTTAACTACTTGTTATGGTTATCAAAAGAAGACTGAAATGTTAAACAAATATTTTTGTCGTCAAACGACAGGCACGTGAGGTTGCCACAATTAAACGTACATACGTTTAATGAATATTGTGTTGATCAACATAGAGTACAATAGGCTGATCACCTAGAAGTGCTCGTAAGTAATACCGGGCTTTAGGACTTAGTTCCGGGTTGTCCTTTTCAAAGAAGAATGAAATGCTCAAGGTCTTGGACCGGAGTGAATGTTTTACTGAATATTATTATTATTATAAAACATTTTGAAAGAAAGATGAAGTGCTATTTTGAATCATCAATAGTACTTCATAACTATTGTTCAGTTATTGAAGATATACGATTCTTATGTGTCAAGCATGTTATTTATTGAAATTGTCATACTTTCTGAGCTACTTATGCTCACTCTTTCTTGAACCATATGAACGCAACTAAGACTGAACGTCCCGAAGGATCAAATAAGGATAAAGTAAAAGCTAAGGCAGATCGTTAAGCTGTCTATGTAATAGTATAGGTTTAATGTTATAATGTAATTGTTATTATGACAAAGAACCTTTGTATTGGGTTTAGAACTTGGGAGAAATGTAAATATTATTTTGATTATATATAAGAGATATTCGATCTTTTGAGGCTTTTAAATTGAATGAATTTATGAATGTTTGTACAGTATAGCACCGTCTGTCGGGTTAGAAGAAACCCGAATTTTGGGGCGTTACAGGACCGGTCATTGCAAGCCATTGCACATTGCAGTTTTATCCTCCGGGTATATGTTAACTGGAGTTTTGATAGAAGGAGATTCTTCTCTGAATATCTATCCTTATGCTACCTTGGAGAAGATGAACATCAACCCCAAGAGGATGAAAAGTAGCCATACGATTATCAAAGCTTTTGATGGGTCTCAACGAAACGCCGTTGGAGTAATTGAATTACCAGTGGAGATTGGTCCAAATACATTCAATGTATCTTTTCACGTCCTCAAGATAGATTCAGGATACAACCTGCTATTGGGGAGACCATGGATCCACATGGCTGGAGCCGTCCCTTATACACTTCATCAACAACTTAAATACATTGTCAACAATAGCCTTGTCACTGTCAACGCTGAGCCGAAATGTCCTAAACAAGGAGACCTACCACTCATCAGCTTCAATTCAGAAGTTGAGCCGGCCAGTTTTCATACTTTAGAAGTGAGCAACACATAATACCATCCTATTGGAGCGCCACTTCCCGTACCCAAGATTTCTGCCGAAGTGATGGCTACTACCCAAGAAATGATGTCATTGGGTCATCAGCCTGGACAAGGGCTGGGTAAAAATCAGCAGGGTATTAAGCACCCAATTCAAATGTCCAAATCAACCGAGACAAATTAACTAGGCTATTCTCCCGATTCGATCATAGGAATCTCCTATAAGCACAAGCAGATTCCTCAAGCTTCCGCCACACGACGATTTTCTCCACCTACAACTCTTGAGCTGATACAATCTCCGGTAAAGGTGTCAGCCCATGTTATGGCTATGCTATTTCCCAAACCAGTACCGTTTAAAGAAAAAGAGGTCCTGATCCCTGATCCCGAAGTGGAAGAAAGGGAACGGAAACGTAAACATGATATCGCCCTGATGATGTCAGGTATATGCATCATTGTCCATGATGAACATACAAATAGATACACCCCAGACAATGATTGCCTAGATGTTATGGTCATCATTCGGGAGAAGGAGGACGATGACAGCCCCTCCATCACTGCAGTCCATTAGGACTTTACCCTCGACAATTGGAGCAGCACTCCATGCATTGGTCGACGAGGGTAAAATGAGTAAAAAATCCCTTTGCCCTGTAGATAACTTTAATTACTTACTTTTCTGTACAGTATTAGCAGTTATTTTATCAGTACATGCTAACACTTTTGTATGATTAAATAGTTTTATATATTAAGTGAAAGCATATTTTGTTTCGTGGACTCAATTTAGATGTGCTCTGCATTTGCTGCGATGAGGTGCCTTTTCTCCATAAGGACTGTAACTTTGATGAAAAGTTAGACTCAAACTTGATGGAAATCCAAGAGGACATTGAGATACCTCAGGAGATTAAGGAATGGGTCGAAGACAAAACTAAACCTAATCTTGATCAAACCATTTCTTTCAATCTCGGAACTTTAGAAAGCCCTAAGCTAATCCAGATTGGTTCAGACATCACCCCAAACCAACAGAATGACATGGTAGCGCTACTAACCCAATTCCATGATGTGTTTGCAGAGTCTCATGAAGACATGGTGGGTTTTTCCACTGACATTATCCTTCATCGTCTTCCCATTAAAGAGGGATTCAAGCCAGTCAGGCAGAAGCTCAGGCGATTGAAACCTGAGTGGAGTTTAAAGGTGAAAGAAGAAATTGTGAAACAATTTCAAGCTAGCATTATCATGGTGTCTACATATCATTAATGGATATCCAACATAGTTCCCATGCCTAAACCAGGAGGAAAGGTGCGAGTTTGTGAGGATTACCGGGATTTGAACAAAGCTTGCCTTAAAGATATCTTTCCCGTGCCATTTATCCACATTCTCATTGACAATACGGCATGTACTCATTTGCGGATTGCTTTGCGGAGTATCATCAGATTATGGTCGCTGAGGAGGATCGTGAGAAAACTGCTTTCATCACGCCTTGGGGAACTTTTTGTTATAGACGGTTGTCATTTGGCCTCATTAATTCTAGAGCAACCTATCAGCGAGCTATGATGGCTCTTTTCCATGATTTAATGCACAAAGGGATAAAGATCTACATGGATGACATCATTGTCAAATCCCGAAGGGAGGAAGACCATTTAGACCATCTCAAAAAGCTCTTTAACAGGTTGCGTAAGTACAATTTGAAGTTGAATCTAGCCAAGTGCTCCTTTGGTATTAAATCAGGTAAGTTGATAGGTTTCCTAGTCAGCCACAAAGGGATTAAGCTGGATCCCACCAAAATCCAGGCCATCAAGGAAATGCCCATTCCTCAAACAGAGAAGGAAATACGGGGATTTTTGGGAAGAATCAACTTCATTAGCAGGTTTATCTCTCAACTCACAGCAACCTGTGAGCCCATCTTCAAATTGATAAGGAAGAACTCCTCCATGAAATGGAATGATGAGTGTCAGAAGCCTTCCTTACGATCAAAGAGTAGTTGGTTAATGCTCTTATTTTGGTACCTCCCAGGGATGATGTTCCCCTGTTCATGTACATGTCCATTAATGACAATGCTATGGGCTACATGCTGGGACAGAAAGACGATAAAGGCCAAGAGCGAGCTATCTATTACCTCAGCAAAAGATTCAGCAGCAGTGAACACAAGTACACTCTGATTGAGAAGACTTGTTATGCTTTAGCATGGGATTCCATGAGGTTATAACATTAGCTCCAAGGTCACACAACCCATCTCATATCCCGCATGGATCCTCTCAAATATGTGTTCAGTAAGCCCATAATGAATTGTCAACTGTCCATATGGCAGTTGATCCTATAGCAATTTGACATCGTCTACATGACGCAAAAGTCTATCAAAGGTTAAGGAATTGCGGATCAACTGGCCGACGCACCTGCAGGGGACTTCAAACCCTTAGAAACATATTTCCTCGATGAAGGGGTAATGGTAGTTCAACGACAACATCAGTACGATACATGCCGTACGTGGAAAATGTATTTTGATGGAGCTGTTAACATAGAAGGCTTTGGAGCTGGAGCAGTTCTAGTATCCTGTACGGGGGAGCAGTATCCCATCGCCGTCACATTGCAGTTTGTCAGCACCAACAACACAGCTGAGTATGAAGGCTGTATCACGGGGCTAAAACTTTCCCGTTCAATGGGCATCAGGCGGTTAACTGTCTTTGGGGATTCTGAGTTGTTAATCAAACAATCAACGGGAATCTATCAAACTAAGGAACTACATTTGCTGCCTTACCATCGGCAAGTTTTACAGATGGCTTTGGAGTTCGAAGAAATCTCCTTTTCACACATTCCTCGTAATAGGAATGATTTTGCGGATTCACTAGCAACATTGGCCTCCTTGATTCACATACCTTACAAGGAAAACATGCCAAACATCCAATTTGCCCTACAAAGGCCCCAGCCCATGGGAACTATGTTGGAGAAGTATCGGATGAGCTACCTCCCATCCAACACCCTTGGTATCAGCATATCAAGGAGTATCTACGAGATGGATCTACACCCGCTAAGGCGAGCCCAACTGAAAAAAGGCAGATCCATCGACTTGCTATAAAATTCTACCTGAGCAGAGATGCACTCTACAAGAGAGATGCAAGATTAGGTCTCCTCAGATGTCTGGACAAGGACTAAGCTTAGAGGCTCATGGATGAGATCTACGGTGGAGTATGTGGCCCACACATGAGCGGACCCCTACTTGTTAAGAAAATCCTCAGAACAGGGCATTATTGGCTTACACTCAAAGCTGACTGTGATGATCACGTCAGAAGGTGCTATCAATGCCAAATTCATGGAAATGCTATCCACGCCCCTCCAAGGGAACTCCATAACATGAGTTCACCTTGACCCTTCTCAATGTAGGGAATGGACGTGATCGGACCTATCGAGCCCAAAGTCAGTAATGGACATCGATTTATCTTCACCATGATCGACTACTTCACCAAGTGAGTAGAATAAGCCTCCTTCCCCAAGGTTACTAAAGAAGTCATCATTGCTTTCATCAGAAATAATGTCATTTGTCGATATGGACAACCAGAGGTACTTGTGTCATACAATGCTAAGAACCTCAACAACAAAATGATGGAGGAGTTATGCAGTAAATTCCACATCAAACACCTTAACTCTATCATCTACCGTCCAAAGATGAATGGTGCTGTCGAAGCGGCTAATAAAAACATCAAGAAGATCATGCAAAAAATGTCCGTCAATCATAAAGGATGGCCTAACCTCTTGCCTCTGACTTTATTAGCCTATAGAACTTCAATGCGTACTTCCACTAGGGCAACCCCCTACTCATTAGCCTATGGGATGGAAGCAGTGCTCTCCATAGAGGTGGAAATGGAATCCCTCAGAGTATTTTTGGACGCCCAACTGGATGAAGACCAATGGGTATAAGACAATTATCACCAATTGTCTCTAATAGACGAAAAACGAACCACGACTATCTTACATGATCAGTTATATCAGCAAAGGATCGCAAGATCCTACAACAGGAAAGTCCGGCTACGACAGTTTAAACAACATGACTTGGTTTTGAAGAAGATCATTGACAACCAAAATCAATCCAAGGGAAAATTTGCTCCTAACTGGGAAGGCCTGTTTGTTATCAAGAAGGTATTGATAGGAGGCGCTCTCAGACTACAGGAAATGGACGGCGATGAATTTCCACAGCTTATCAACTCGGACACCATGAAATGGTATTATGTCTAAGGTTACCATCAAGTAAACATCCTGGCTTTGGATCATCAGATCACCAGTCATTCCGATTTTCTAACCCTTTTTACATACTCTTCTGCCCCTCAGGGAAACATACACTTCAAACCAGCAGCCTGGTTTCACCTTATTTCAAGCCATTCATACAATTTCGGTTATCCCCCCAGGGATTGAACCTTTCACACCTGCAGTTTATCCTGAAGACGGGATTAAACTTTTCTACGCTTGCAGTTTGTCCTGAAGACGGGATCAAACTTTTTCACACCTGCAGTTTGTCCCAAGCATGGGATCAAACTTTCTTTTCCCTGCAGTATAGCCTGCACATGGGATTCAGACTTCTCTTTGGCTGCAAATTGTCCTGAGGGGAGAACTACGTCGACCTGATCTCCCTAATACCCGGTAGTACGTAGGTAACCATATTCTATATGGCCCGGTCGCAATAAAAAAAACAAAAACATTTATGCCCTTCTCTACATAAACAAAAACCACAAAAACACTTCTACACCCTTCTTCACCAATAAAGCTTCTACACCCATTTACACCTTTCACATTCAGCGTTGAACCTCTTACACCAGGTTCGAACTACGCAGACCTGATCTCCTCTTCAATAGGAGTACGTAGGCAGCCATTTATTGTTCGGTCTAAACCCCTACGAAAAAATAAATACTTGTCATCTGGTACTTGGATCAAACTTTAATCCACCACATTTCATCAGCTTCAGACCAAAGGGATGGAACTACTTAACCCCTCCTCACAAATAGGAGATTCGGTAACCATCTAAGCTGCGGTTATGCCTCATAGAGCAACACAAATCCATAAGAGATGGAATTAACTAGGCTCCTGACAAATAGGAGTACTGGTGACCATCTGTGGTGCGGTCAATCTCGGAGAGGAAAAGCCACACTCCTCTCCACATCTATATATAGAAACCAGTCCCAAGACACCAAAGATGGTAGGGATACACACAGATCAATGATTCGTTCTGAAAGATCATGCGACGTCTCAATGTCCACACATCAAGGATGAGTTCAGAATGCATCAAGATCACAAGCCCTGAAGAAACATGCAAATATCAAGCAAGTATCAAGGCACAACTGAAAGGGAAGTGAATCAAAATATATTTCCCTGCCATATATAATATTGTTTGATATATACAATATGTGTTGTACATGACAAAATGGCTAAGCTAGTCTGTGCAGGAAAATACAAGTCTATCTACGGATCTGTGTTTGTGCGGACTATCAGATCTAACATAGCATCCCTCTCCGAAGAAGGAGGTAACGTTGCAAGCTCCTGCCCAATGGTATCTATACGAGCTACCAGATCCGAGGCTAACTGTATGGTGGCATGATGATCATCACTGTATACACTCATATCGGCAAGGATACCAGTCGTAAAGGATTTCACTAAAGTAATATCTGTGACGGCCACATCCCGGGTAGATAGCGCAGCATTCCGCTCTACAATCAATGCATCTCTACCTGATCTGGCCTCGTCTCTCTCTAATAGAGCTGCGTCTCTCCCATCAAGAGTTGTCAACATCAAGGCCCTAGCCTGATCTCTCTCAAAGGTCATCAGATGTAGACTCGCTCCGAGATCTTGTCTTTGAATCTTTGAATCATAAAGCGATCGTGAGTGGGAGAATCCATCACAAATGTTGGCAACCCAGTAGTCAAATCCTCATCGATGGGAATATCAGTCTCCTCCATAGGCTCCTCATCGTCAAAATCAGTCGCTGCACTGTGGATACTACCACAGCCAATGCAGTCTCTGTCTCCATCCATGCTGAATATTCTGCAGAACAACCCGGATGGCTGACGGAAACTCAGCTAGCTCATGCTGATCCCAACAGTCATACAACCTAGATCTATCCTCTGTTGATAAGTGGCGAGAAGCGAAGCGCTGACTCAATGCCCCCTCAAAAGGATGAAAATCCTGGAACTGGTCAAACTGACACATCACGGCCAGTGGGTGGTAAGTAATCATGCCTCTCAAACTAGCCAGAGGGAGATAATCCATGCCCGGAGCATAAGTGATGAAGCTGTAGGGTGAGTTGAGCCATGTACACGGCAATATATCAAATGAATCTCCGATCCCTGCCAGCAAAGTTGACCAAGATGCAACATCTATACTCTCCGCAGGCTGAAAGGAGTATGACATGGCTATATCATGGGTGAAACAATACCCATGCCGTCTAAAAGTTCCAATTGGTCTCAAGTATGACATAAACCACACAAACAACATGACCGAGCTGCCTGTAAACACTCCCGTCAGATAAGTGAAGCAGTATGTAGCCGACCTCAGAGTCTCTGCTATAATCATCGGTATGATGGTGTGACCCTCCCTGAGAGCTCTCACTGCCATGATAACTCCTTTATCCAACTCATCCATGTACCATGGCATGTAGACATACGACAATATGCACAATAGTAGTACATCCACTCTGGCCAAATGCCAATGATCCTCCGGTGTGATGAAATCCCCGGAATGTCATGTATAACTATCCTTAGAGCCAAATCTGTGACGCCCCCAAAATAGGTATACATCACCCATCTTGAGTCGCCAAATACATGGTACAAAATACAAATACAACTTAGTTATACAATCGTCGTGTAGTATACGACAATACATAGCTGAGAGTTTAAATAGGAATATTTCCTTCTAGACAATATCCACTCTCAAATAGAGTCCTCATTACATTTATTATCATACTATTTTATAGAATAGTGAGGACTACTAATACACCATCTCGGATCATCACTCTGTTCCCCGACTAGTCCCGGCTACGTTCTCATTTCCTGAAGAGAACAATGAAAGCAAAAGGGTGAGCTCAACTAGCCCAGTAAGAAATATTATGACTAAGATAATGCAGAATAAATTATCATTAGTCTTTAACAATGTTAAACTGATAAAATACAATAGACATCAAATTTAACTGTAGCGAAATAAGCAATCCATTAGAAGAGTCAAGTAGAGCATAATATCTACTATCTTCTATGATTAAAAATGTTTTCATCAATTTTCATTGCTGAGACTCAGCTTCATAAATAAACCACATCATCTAATCATCCCTGCACTACGGGCCAAGGATATTCATTAAATCATCAATGGTCATGACTGTACCGAATAATTCTTGGTCATAATCATACCAAAAACTGTCCATCAATGCATTACAGGCCACTGAGGACCTTTATCACATCATTTATAACATTACAGGTCATGATTATACTGAATGATCCCTGGTCATAATCATACCAAGTCCATCTATGCACGTAAGCCAAAGATGACTTTTATCACAATATAAGCATGGGGATGATGACAATGACATAATAATTCAATAAAACAAGTTCAAGAATAAATTTTAATGATTTATAAGTTAATTTATCCTGAAATCAATTACGTCCAAATTGTCAACATGATACTGCTTTATAGAGTAAAATTCAAGAATGCTCAGAAGAATATTTCCATGAAAAGATACTCGATGAAGCACAAATATCCAGGATATTCTACTAATTTCATGGAGTATAGAAGTCAAAGCTTTAACCAACTGAGTATAATAAAATATATAAAACTGCAAATAGATTTTCGCCCGCCATGCGGTAATCCACGTAGACAGATCATTTCCATAATTTAATAAGGAATGAATACGAAGGATCATTCACCATGCATGTGGTAATCCATAGACAGGTTATTCCAACAGAACAATAAGGAATGGAATAACAGAAGGATTCACTAGGCATGCGATAGACCGCATAGACAAGTTATTCCAACAGAATAATAAATAATGGAACCAGGTCATGCGTAAACGTACAAACAGGATATTCCAACAGAATAATAAAGAATGGAATAATAGAAGAATTTCACCATGTATGTGGTACTTCGCATAGATAGGTTATTCCAACATAATAATAAAGAATGGAATAACAGAAGAATTTCACCATATATACTAGTGAGTCCACGATATCTGAGTTATTCCAATGTAATAATAAGGAATGGAATAACAATAGCTCTCTTCATGAATCTGAAAGAAATAATACCTTTTACCTCAAAAGAAGATCGGATCTTTGGAATAGTGAGGTAGCGGACTTCTCTTCTTCTTTCTCTCTATAATTTCTCTCTATAATAATTGCTCTAAAGCTTTAGTGAATTGGTGAGAAATGAAGGAAGAATGAGCTTCTATTTATAGGAAAATATAGTTTAGATAATTGTACGTTTTGGGGCTCAAAATATTATAGTACAATACCTCCAACTTTTCTTTTATTTTTCATTTAGTCCTGCAAGTATTATCAAACTTGCACCACCTCCCCTAATAGTAAATAATGTGAATTAATAGTTTAAACATGTGAACCAATATTTATAATCATGTGAAAATATGAATTACAGTATAATACCTCTATCTAAACCTCCATTTTTAACTTAGTCATGCAAGTATTATCAATCTTGCACCAACTCCCCTAATAGTATAAGAATGTGAATCAATAGTACACACATGTGAACAATAGTTATAATCATGTGAATTAATAGCAATTAATTACTCATTTATCCGATTAATTACCCGACTGGTCAGTATAACTTCCAGACATTAATTAATATCGAAATAAATGTCGATTTCCACTAACACTAATAATTCCAACACAATGGAACTATCAATTTCATCTTTAATTAACACGAACTTATTCATCATTAATATTATAACTCACAATATTTAACAACCAGGTCGTTCCCAGGAAAGAGGGGGCTTTTAGATAAGGATTTCTCCTTATTGGCGCACAATTAGATGACCAAACCTCTCCTTGATAGAACTTCTAGACATTGTAAATATTGCAATTTAATAATATGAATAACTTTGCCGTCTCAATTATTGATTTAATAATATATCATATTATGCATATGATACTGTGACAATAATCGAATCAATAATATGAGAGTTATAATGCATCAATTACTGTAGCAATAATTGAGTATAACTAAGTGACTTCTCACGTAAGCATCAATATCGTGTGCTACTATGCAACCACACGTATTACTTTACTTTTACTACCGAGTAGTTCAATAGTTTTAATGGTAATACTTCCGCCGTTATTTTTATAAAAAGATAATTCTGTCGTTTTCTTACTACGACAATACTTCCGTTGTGGGGTCCACCAATGATTGTGCCATCGTCTTTAATATTCCTATTAAAATGAATATTCCCCGACCAATCGAATATTATATAACCACTTCCTTACTTTGCAAAATTTGTAAATATTACCCACAACTATAACATTATATCAAATACACACCATAATATTCAAAAATATATTTCGAGAAAATTATTCTTTATTCATAAAAGTTGGGGTCTTACAACCTCCCCTTCTTATGAAATTTCATCCTCGAAATCAGGGTACGTACCTAGTATATCGAAGAGGTGAGGATATCTTGACTTCATCTCAAATTCTAACTCCCAGGTCATTTCCTCCACATCGTGGTTTCTCCACAAAACTTTGACTTGAGGTATAACCTTGGAGTACAGAATATGATCCTTCTTATCCAAGATTTTAACAGGTAACTCTTCATATGTTAAATCTTCCTCTATCTCGTCTGGTTCTAGTTCAATAATATTGTTCGGGTCTTTCACATACTTACGTAATATAGATATGTGAAAAACATTATGAACACGAGACATACTTGGCGGTAAGGCAAGTCTATAGGCTACAGTTCCTACTCGATCGAGGATTAAAAATGGGCCAATGAATTGAGGATTGAGCTTTCCTCTCTTTCCAAATCTCGTAACTCTTTTCCATGGAGTAACACGTAACAACACATGATCTCCAATATTGAATTCCACTTCCTTTCGATGAAGATCAACATAGCTCTTTTGTCGATCTTATGTTTTTATACGTTGTCGGATCGTTTGAATCTTTTCCGTAGTCATACGTACCAAATCCGGTCCCAACAATGTTGCTTCACCCACCTCATCCTAGCATACTGGAGAACGACACTTTCTTCCATACAACGCCTTAAATGGAGCCATGCCAATACTTTCTTGATAACTATTATTGTAGGAAAACTCCACCAATGGTATGAACTTGTCCCAACTTCCCTTGAAGTCAAGGACACAGAGTCTTAATAAATCTTCAAGAGTTTGAATAGTCCTTTTCGACTGCCCATCCGTTTGAGGATGATATGCCGAACTAAATCATAAATCCGTGCCCATAGCTTTTTCCAAACTAACCCAAAATCGTGAAGTGAATCTTGGGTCTCGATCAGAAACTATGGATACTGGCATACCATGCAATCTTACAATCTCGTTTATGTACATACTAGAAAGACGTTCAAGTGTATAAGTTTCTCGTATCGGTAAAAAATGAGCAGACTTGGTCAATCTATCAACAATGACCCAAATCGCATCTATGCCTTGAGAAACCTTGGGAAGACCAGTAACGAAATCCATGGGTAATGTGCTCCCCTTCCTATTCGGAATTTTAAGTGGTTGCAATGGACCTTTTGGCACTTGATGCTCCGCCTTGACTCGTTGACAAGTTAGACACCTTGAGATAAACCCCGCTATCTCTCTCTTCATATTACTCCACCAAAATGTATGTCAAAGATCACGATACATTTTGGTACTCCCAGGATGGATTGCAAATGGTGTGTTGTGTGCCTCTATCATGATTTTATACTTCAAGTCAGAATCGTTAGGAACACAAAGTCTGGAGTTAACTCGAAGTATTCCTTCTTCATCGATTCTTGCTTCCGGAATAGCACCTTCTTGTACTTTCTTCCTCATACGTATCAGCTCCAGGTCTATAGCTTGAGCATCTTTAACTTTATCGATTAAAGTCGGTTCCACTCGTATATTCGCCATCATCACATGGGTCCTTGGAGTCTTTAACTCTATTTCCATTCTTTCCAAGTCATACAAAATGGGCCTTTGTGTTGACAATATTGCACTCGTGCCCGCATATGATCTTCTACTCAATGCGTCAGCTACTACGTTCGCTTTTCCAGGATGGTATTGGATGGTATGATCATAATCTTTCAACAACTCAAGCCATCGCCGTTGCAGCATGTTGAGTTCCTTTTGAGTGAAGAAATATGTAAAATCCCAAATTTTACGAATAAAGATTTAATTTTCTCGAAATATTTTTTTAATATTATATATAATGTTATAGTTGTGGGTAGTATTTATAAATTTTACAAAGTATGCAAGTTGTTATATAATATTCGATTGGTCGGGGAATATTCGTTTTAACAGGGAATTTTCGTACGATGGCACAATCATTTGTGGACCCCACAACGGAATTATTGTTGGATTGAGAAAACGACAAAAATATTTTTATGAAAATAACTGTGGCGCCCCCAAAATTTCAGACACTCATATCTCGAATTTCGGTGCATCACGCTACTACTACGAATATCTTACAAAATCATTAACAACGGAAATAATAGGATAATTTACATTGATGAAATATAAATATTCACGTCCCAAGGTATCGTAACCATTACTACAACCATTCTGTGATTAGCTTAACATAGCTTAATCATTCTTGAATACATCATAATAACAATAATAATAATACTTCTAGTCTTAAGGGGCTAAATTATTCGTCGCCTTGCCCTTTCCCTTGTCCTTTCTCAAGTACCGCTTTGCTCTTTTATTAAGCGTAATGTTTTAGGAAGCAAGAATGAGCAACAAGTTTGCCCAGCAAGCAATATAGCTAGAAGAACAAGCAGTTATAGCATTTGAATCTTTCAAAGGTATAATAATAATTGATAGTTCAAGGATATCAAGAATACCAAGAGTATTCAATAGGTGTCGCTAATGGACCAAGGATATCAACAAAATCTCAGGATTTATTCATTTCGAGGTTCAACATAATTGAATACTGAGCAGTCACTAAGGACCAAGAACTCTTACTAGAATTAACAGTATTACACTGTAATCCAACATCCACGAGTACATCAGGTGATCAGCCTAAGGTACCCTATGTTATGCATAACATTTAATCATACTCATGTGCGCACGTCGGTTCCCCGACAATATATAATTTCCCCTTCTATGAGGGTTGTTCATCTCAGTAGATTTACGATAGTCCGCACCAAATCAATCGGTTTGGATAGCTCTTTAACTCATAATAATAGTCTAGCCGAATCAAGGGCTTAGACAGTTTTTCATCATGCATTGAGGAATGATAAGTCCAATGCTTACAACAACGTCAAGGTATACAAGTGATTTTCGAATAGAAGCAGATATTTGCTTGATAAAATATGATTGATATGACAACAATTCAACGTATGAAGTGTGTGAATTAAGGAACTTGCAACACAAAGAATAATAGTGTTCGGATACTTGCTCATTGTAAATTTGAGTGAGGTTGCCCAACAATAACAATAAGTTAGGGATAGAAAACTTGCATACTTGAAATCAAGGTAGAGTAAGAAACTTGCCTTTAGCGTTGATTACTACTAATAGCGAAAATCACCTCAACGAACTATGTCTGTCCTATTCATGTAAGTATAGGTATTCATTAGCCAAACACACTTGATATATATCAACAACATGTACACATAACACATTTTTCTTTCTATCTGCTATACCCATCAAAACTCATAATGGTACACTAACATGCTCATACTATTGACCACTGCTAGCTTATTCATAATCTTTCTTCCTCGAAGTTTTAAGAGGTTCATTGCTTTAAGTAGACCATAACGTCTATTAATCCCACCGACCTTTTTCTACGCATGTTTGCAAGTATTAGATTTATTTTCCCGAAGTTGGTAAAATTCTCTACTTAGAACTCATTCGTGTACTAATAGTTTATGATAGTATAGGAGTATTTATTAATCCATCCTTATATCAAGTTACGATGCTGTCTCCGAGTTCCGGGACATCTCGCCATGTCCGAAGATATTATGGCTTGTTCGAAGACAACATGCTTCGTCCGAAGATATCGCGCTTCGTCCGAAGACATCGCGCTCTGTCCGAAGACATTACGCTCTGTCCGAAGACATCACGCTTTGTCCGAAGACATTACGCTCATCCAAGACATCACGCTTTGTCCAAGACATTACGCTGTCGTCCGAAGACATCACGCTTTGTCCGGCGGCTCCTTCGAGACTTGATCTACACTACTTCGACAAGGTTTAAGTTCGTCGGGTTAATTTAAGACTTTACTATATGCATACAACCTAAGGAAATTTCTTAATACAAGGTCCGACCAACCGAACCCATCAACATGGTTCTTAAGCATGGTGCAATGCACCCCATGAATTTCGTAAGCGGTGAACATGCTCGCATTTTGCGAGTAGCCACAACTTGATTCCGACAATTTTAACGTATTCATGCACGAAGGTAAACTTTCTAAACACCCTTTATCCTGTTAATTCATCATACTTGACCTAATAATCAAAAAACGAGAATCAACAAGACTCAAGTTAAGAACGAATTAGTAGAACTTATACCTTCTCGTGCTTTAACCTTGATATCTCACACACTGATTTGGTAATGCTTAGCAACTAAGAATTCTTTACTCAGATTTCTCCAACACCCTTATCACTAAAACAGACTGCCCTAGTGGCTTGTATTTAAAGAGAAAACATGGGCCAGACACTTGCTTTACCCAATATTATGATTCATGGTGCAATAGAAATGAACAATGGTTATTTAAGTAGTTGTTCAATCACTCCATACCGGTCACTTAGCTAGCCATGCATGCCTAGGATTAGCAGCTTGAAATTTGCGTAAAGAGAGTTTAGGCTACTATTCTTTGTACTTGGTGACCCTAATTTGGGGACAAGAGAGTAGATCTCAGACATGGACAAGGGCTGGCCATGCTGCCAGCCCAATACTTACGCCACATTTTAATTTAACCAATACTTGTACTCTCGGTTAACTATTTTGTTGGATTCCGATTGGATTCTAAATATCCCAGGTTTATTGGGCTAACTCAAAAGTCCATCAATTAACTTATTGGGCTAGACTCCCAATTTATTATTTGGACCTTAAACATGCAATTGCTTACTCGTCCTTCACTAAGTCCATCATTGTGTCACACAAGACATTTCATGAACCTATCTTATCGATCATCAACAACTCAATTTTAATTCAATTGAGTTACTCTCCTCATGCCACGTAAGCCTTTGTAAAATAAATAATTAATGGCTCTATTTAATAATAATATTAAATCATAAAATTTACGGGTATTACATCCTCTCCCCCTTATAAAAATTCCGTCCTCGGAATTGATACAGGGTTATACGAAAAGATGGGGATAGTCTCTCCTCATCCTATCTTCTAATTCCCACGTGGCCTCTTCGACATCATGGTTTCGCTAAACAACCTTAACAGAAGATATAACTTTATTTCTTAGCATTTGCTCTTTCTTATCTATTATCTGAACAGGAATTTCTTCATATGCCAGATTCTTCTCTACTTGAATGGGCTCATAGGAAATTACGTGCTTATAGTCAGACTTGTACGGTCGTAGTACGGAAATATGAACACGTTGTGGATGTGTTCCAGTGTGGGTGGCAAAGCAACTTTGTATGCCACTTCGCCCACTCGCTTCAATATCTCGAATGGCCCTATGAACCTCAGACTCAATTTTCCTTTCTTTCCGAATCTGATCTTTCCCTTCCACGGAGATACCTTCAAAAACACATAACTACTGACTTCAAAGTCTAGGTTACGACGATGCAAGCCGGCGTACTTCTTTAGCGATCTTGAAATGCTACCAATTTTCCCTTATTGTTTCTACCACGTCCTACCGTTTGTTGGACTAATTCTTGTCCCAAAAGTCGCCGTTCTCCCGACTTCATCCCAACATAATGGCGTCCTGCACTTTCTCCGTAAAGAGCTTCATATGGCGGCATCTGATACTCGCATGATAGCTATTATTGTAAGCAAATTCTACTAATGGTAAATGGTCGTCCCAATTCCCTTGAAGTCCATCACGCAAGCTCTCAAAGATGTCCTCCAACGTTTGTATGGTTCGTTCACTCTGCCGTCGGGTTTGAGGGTGATAGGAAGTACTCAATCTCAATTGAGTTCCCATTCGCTCCTGCAAACTTTTCGAGCATTTTTGACGTGAAACGCGGATCTCGATCGGAGACAATCGACACCGCGGCACTCCATGTCGCGATACGATTTCCTTTACATACAAGTTTGCTAATTGGTTCAAATTGAATCGAATCTTGATGGGTAGAAAATGAGTTTGCCTTTGTTAGTGGGTCCACAATAACCCAAATGGCATCGTAACTCTTCGTATAGGGAAGTCCAACCACGAAATCCATCGTAATGTGCTCCCATTTCCATTCTGGTATTTCCAGCGGTTGAAGTAGTCCACTTGGCCTCTGGTGTTCTGCTTTGACTCTTTGACAAGTAAGACATCTGCTAACACACGCTGCAACCTCTCTTTTCAAATTAGGCCACCAAAAATGGTGTCGAAGATCCCGGTACATTTTTGTGCCTCCTGGATGTACAGAATACGTCGTATTGTGTGCTTCGTATAGGATTTCCTCTCTCAGTTCGATTAAATCTGGCACCCATACTCGATCCTCGAATCTCAATATACCATCCTTATCTACTTTGAACCTTTCTTCCTTATCTTCTACTATTCTCTTCTTTATCTTCTCACATTCTTCATCTTTCTCTTGTGCTTCCTTCATTCTATCCAATAACGTCGGATGAGCTCTCATCATGAGAAATCTTCCTTCCACTTCTCTTGGTTCCTCCACCTCTATTTCCAACCTTTCCATTTCTCTTATTAAATCCTCTTGAGTTATCAGTTTGAATAACTTCTCCTTCCTTTTCTACTCAAAGCGTCATTTCTAACGTTTGCTTTTCCCGGTGATAAAGAATTTCACAATCGTAATCCTTGAGCGCCCAACCATCTTCTTTGTCGCATGTTCAACTCTCATTCCGTGTGAAGATATATTTGAGACTCTTGTGATCCGTATATATCTCACATTTTTCCATACAAATAGTGCCTCCAAATCTTCAATGCAAAGACTACTGCATTTATTAACTCCAAGTCACGGGTAGGGTATCTTTTTCAAAATCTTTCAAGCTGTCATGAGGCATATCATGCAATGACCTTGCCATGTTGCATTAGCACACAACCAAGTCTTCTATGCGATGCATCACTATACACCACAAATCCTCCGTATCATCTGGTAATGATAATACTGAGCGCCTCACTCGACCTCTCTTCAATCTTGGAAACTCTCCTCGCATTTCTCCGTCCCATACAAACTTCTCTGTCTTCTTCGTTAGATTGGTCAATGGGTTGCTATCTTAGAAAAATCTTGGATAAATCTTCGATAGTACCCGCTAAACCTAAGAAACTCCTAACTTCACGTCTTTCTATTGTTCCCGATTATTTACCGCTTCCACCTTTGCAGGATCCATGAAAATTCCATTTTGATCTATCACGTGTCCTAGAAACTGGACCCTTTCCATCCAAAATTCACATTTTGAAAATTTTGCATACATCTTCTCCCTTCTCAATGCTTCCAATACCATCTTCAGGTGTTCGGCGTGCTCTTCTTTTGTCTTTGAATAAATCAAAATGTCATCGATAAATACTACTACGAACTTATCTAAGTATGGCTTGAAAACCGGTTCATCAAGTCCATGAACAGCTGCTTTGGGCGTTAGTTAACCCAAATGACATCACTAAAAATTAAGTAATGTTAAGTAGCGAGTTCAAACGCCGTCTTTTGTATGTCCTCCTCTCGCACTTTCAACCGATGATAACCCGTTAGTAAATCTATTTTAAAAAACACTTCGCTCCTTCAACTGATCGAAAAGGTCGTCTATCCTTGGCAATGGATATTTATTCTTAATTGTCACTCGGTTCAACTCCCGATAATCGATACAGAGTCTCATCGATCCATCCTTTTTCTTTACAAACAACACTGGTGCTCCCCAAGGAGACACACTTGGCCGAATGTAACCCTTATCTAGCAACTCTTGCAATTGAATCATCAATTCCTTCATTTCTACTGGCGCCATACGATATGGGGCTTTCGAAATTGGTGCGGTTCCCGGTGCTAAGTCTATTATGAATTCAGTTTCTCTGTCTGGCGGAAGGCCAGGCAGTTCGTTTGGAAACACGTCTTGAAAATCTTTTACCACTAATATATCTTTCATTTCTATCCTCTTTTGATGAATGTCCACTATATAGGCTAAATAACCCACACATCCTTTCTTTAACAATTTCTTGCTTTGATCATCGTAAGGCAACACGATTGCTTGAATGATGAGCTACTGTTAAACACTACCTTAGACCGATTTGAGGTCCGAAGGTTCACACTCTTCTTCGACAATCGATTATCGCAGGCGTGGTAGGATAACCAATCCATTCCTAATATCACATCAAACTCTCCCGGTTTAATCGAATTAAGTCTACGTTCAGCCTCGTGACCTCTAATGTTTGCACAACAGCTTGAAATAAACTCTATGGGAATTACCTCCTTATTCGCAATCTCTACGTTCAATGAGTTTTCTAAATGTTCAGGAGGTATGTTTAGTCGATTAGCAAATTATTCAGACACAAAGGAATAGGTAGCACCCGAATCAAATAATACATAGGCGTTTATATTATTGATTGGGAGAATACCTGACACCACCTCCCTTTCATTCACTGCGTCTCGGGCAGTCATGTTAAAGGTTCGGGCAGTCGGTCGGTTGGATTGCGTTGGTCCGTCGATCATCAGCTTGCTGCCCCCTCCCTATTGGCCGCTTCCTCCGTTGCTCCCTTTCTTTGGGCAATCCTTGATTTGATGCTCAATTGAGCCACACGCGAAACATCCCTTGCTCCTCTTCGGCTTCGGGCAGTTAGGTGAAATGTACCCCTCTTGGCATTAGCTTGTAGCAGATCTTACGCCCTTCCAAAGATTCCCTTGATGGTTTTTCCCACATTTCGAGCAAGCTTCACTTCTTTTCTTGAATCCTCCTTGATAATTTTCTCGATCGGTTGATGCTTGATTGGTTGGTGTTGTTGTCGTTGTTGCGGTTATCCCATTTCCTCTTTCCCAAATAACTTCCACCACCGCTACTCCTCCACGAGTCTCTCCTCCAAAGATTCTTGCTCTTCTTCTCCTTGTTGTATTGGCTCAATGCCTCGCTACCTCCCTCAGCAATTATCGCCTTCTCCAATAAGGTGGCGAAAGAGTCAATTTGAAGGACTGACACCTTGTTGAACAACCAAGGTTTTAGTCCAAGTTCGAAGCGTCGAGCTTTCCTTTCTTCAGTGTCTACTTGATGTGTTGCGAATCGCTCGAGTTCATTGAACTTGGCGCATCATTGTGCCACCGCTCATCTCCCTTGTTTTAGTTCTAGAAACTTTACCTCCATCCTATTCTTCACGCTTCTTGGAAGTAATTCTCGAAGAACAAAGTCTTAAACCTTTCCTGTGTTATAGTCCCTTCTCCCGCTCTCTGTTGATTTGCTTCCCACCAAGAGGTTTGCTTCACCCCATCATCATATATGTAGCGAACACGGTTTTACGGTCTTCACCCACACGAGCAATGGCGAAGGCTTTCTCCATTTCCTTGATCCACGTTTATGCTTCTGATAGGGTTCGGTAGTACCCATGAATTTCGGAGGTCCTACGCTCTTAAAGTCCTTGAAGTTTGCGACCGGAGCTACTTGGGGAACGGGTGGTACTTGTTCATTTCTTCCCCTAAGAGCCTCCCCTAACAAATCTACAAGCCTCTGAATGGGATCTACTCGTCCTCTCTCATCATCAATCAAACTCTTCTGGAGCAGTTAATCTACGTCTGGGCGGCATTTTCCTACATCAGGACACTCCCATTTTTATTATCTAATTATATTACTTAAACAATTCTCCATAAAAGGAATAAGATTTCGGAATACATTTCAGAACAAGATCATTTATATTCATATGCCAAATTGTTACATTACATGATTATCTCTAGCATACTTCTATAAATGACACAACTTATTCCCTAATATCACAAAAGACGGGGACAACCATTAACATACTACCCCTCTAACATAACTCAAAAGTTTGGGGTTTACAACATCTCACATTCTACATAAGGATTACCACAACAGATAATACATTACACAACGAACTACAACTAATAACTTTTAGCGCCTAGACTTAATCTATCATTCCGTGCTCCACAGCGCTCTGGTACTCCCTCTGAGTAATGTGCACCACCACATCTCGACTTATGGTATCTTGAATTACGTCTCCTCGCTCTCTGGGTAGTGATTTACCCCACCAATCAGTCCCTCCATGGTCAAATGCAATGCATAGCTCATCCTATCCATCTTCCTCCTTTTGCACCTCACTTCATCTTCTAGATCGTTAGCCCTATCATTGGCCCCTTTCCACTTTTCTTCGAAATGGATCCTATCCATTACTTCCATCCTTAACTGAGTACGGATAGCTTCCTTCTCTGTCCCCTCGCTCAACCCCTCTGCTCCATCTCTTCCAACTTCCCTGCCAGTTCTACATTCCTAGCCACCGCCTTGTGAAACAAAGCCCCATCCTGGATTCCCCCTCTTCTTACGGTGAACAATCTCTACTTCCATCTCCTCATTACTAACTTTCTCTAGTGGTCTTCGTCCTTGACTTTTGGAATTGGACTCTCCGTCTTTGGCCTCGGCCTCTAACTTCTCAACTTTGCACCCTAATTCCAAAATCACTCCTCATACTCCCCCAACATCCTATCCTCAAAAGTAGCCTCGTCGGAGTCCCCCATGGGCTCATCCACCATCGCTCCTCCTCCGGATCGCACTCTTGGTATTGGCTCTATCTCCTCTTCCTCGTCATCACCATCGATAGGAACTACCGTTGATATAGGCTCTACTATCAATGGTGCCTCATATACCACGTGTATGTCACGCGGCTCCGCTTCTACTACTCGGCTAGGTCCTCCCATGTCAGTCATCCTACAATCACAGACACAAGACAAAACAACCAACAACTCCATTAGAATCATAAGTTTATTGTATAGAATGAAGTTATATTCTGTAACACGCTAAGTCCATCTCTATGAAAAACTCTATATGAGTTTCATCCCTTTCTATCTTCTGAGTTCTCCTTAGTTATAATCTAAGGGCTCTCACTCCCAAGGTTTATAACTATGGCTTTGATACCAACCTGTGGTGCCCCCAAAATTTCAGACACTCATATCTCGAATTTCGGTGCATCACGCTACTACTACGAATATCTTACAAAATCATTAACAACGGAAATAATAGGATAATTTACATTGATGAAATATAAATATTCACGTCCCAAGGTACCGTAACCATTACTACAACCATTCTGTGATTAGCTTAGCATAGCTTAATCATTCTTGAATACATCATAATAACAATAATAATAATACTTCTAGTCTTAAGGGCTAAATTATTACGTCGCCTTGCCCTTCCCTTGTCCTTTCCTCAAGTAATTACCGCTTCCTCTTTTTAACTCGTAATGTTTTAGGAAGCAAGAATGAGCAACAAGTTTGCCCAAAGAAGCAATATAGCTAGAAGAACAAGCGCTTATAGCATTTGAATCTTTCAAAGGTATAATAATAATTGATAGTTCAAGGATATCAAGAATACCAAGAGTATTCAACGAGTGTCGCTATGGATCAAGGATATCAACAAAATCTCGTGGATTTATTCATTTCGAGGTTCAACATAATTGAATACCGAAAGGTCACTAAGGACCAAGAACTCTTACTAGAATTAACAAGATATTACCTCGTAATCCAACATCCACGAGTACATCAATGATCGACTTAAGGTATCCTATGTTATGCATAACATTTAATCATACTTTCATATCGCACGTCGGTTCCCCGACAATATATAATTTCCCCTTCTATGAGGGTTGTTCATCTCAGTAGATTTACGATAGTCCGCACCAAATCAATCGGTTTGGATAGCTCTTTAACTCATAATAATAGTCTAGCCGAATCAAGGGCTTAGATAGTTTTTCATCATGCATTGAGGAATGATAAGTCCAATGCTTACAACAACGTCAAGGTATACAAGTGATTTTCGAATAGAAGCAGATATTTGCTTGATAAAATATGATTGATATGACAACAATTCAACGTATGAAGTGTGTGAATTAAGGAACTTGCAACACAGTAATAATAGTGTTCGGATACTTGCTCATTGTAAATTTGAGTGAGGTTTCCCAACAATAACAATAAGTTAGGGATAGAAAACTTGCATACTTGAAATCAAGGTAGAGTAAGAAACTTGCCTTTAGCGTTGATTACTACTAATAGCGAAAATCACCTCAACGAACTATGTCTGTCCTATTCATGTAAGTATAGGTATTCATTAGCCAAACACACTTGATATATATCAACAACATGTACACATAACACATTTTTCTTTCTATCTGCTGTACCCATCAAAACTCATAATGGTACACTAACATGCTCATACTATTGACCACTGCTAGCTTATTCATAATCTTTCTTCCTCAAAGTTTTAAGAGGTTCATTGATTTAAGTAGACCATAACGTCTATTAATCCCACCGACCTTTTCTACGCATGTTTGCAAGTATTAGATTTATTTTCCCGAAGTTGGTAACATTCTCTACTTAGAACTCATTCGTGTACTAATAGTTTATGACAGTATAGGAGTATTTATTAATCCATCCTTATATCAAGTTACGATGTTGTCTCCGAGTTCCGGACATCTCGCCATGTCCGAAGATATTATGGCTTGTTCAAGACAACATGCTTTCGTCCAAAGACATCGGCTTGTCTCGAAGACATCACGCTCATCCAAAGACATTACGCTCGGTCCAAGACATCACGCTTTGTCCGAAGACATTACGCTCATCCAAGACATCACGCTTTGTCCAAAGACATTACGCCTATCCAAGACATCACGCTTTGTCCGCAGCAGCTCTTCGAGACTTGGTCTACAATACTTGACAAGGTTTAAGTTCGTCGGGTTAATTTAAGACTTTACTATATGCATACAACCTAAGGAAATTTCTTAATACAAGGTCTCGACACGGACCGAACCCATCAAGATGGTTCCTAAGCATGGTGCGGTTTGCACCCATGGATTTCGAAGCGGTGAACATGCTCTGCTTTTGCGAGTAGCCACAACTTGATTCCGACAATTTTAACGTATTCATGCACGAAGGTAAACTTTCTAAACACCCTTTATCCTGTTAATTCATCATACTTGACCTAATAATCAAAAAACGAGAATCGGCCAAGACTCAAGTTAAGAACGAAGTAGAACTTATACCTTCTAGAGCTTTAACCTTGATATCTCACACATCGATTTGGTAATGCTTAAGAACTAAGAATTCTTTACTCGAGATATCTCCAACACTCTTATCACTAAAACAGTACCGCCCTAATGGCTTGTATTTAAAGAAAAAATGGGCGGACACTTGCTTTACCCAATATTGGGATTCATGGTGCAATAGAAATGAACAATGGTTATTTAAGGAGTTGTTCAATCACTCCATACCGGTCACTTAGCTAGCCATGCATGCCTAGGATTAGCAGCTTGAATTTTGCATAAAGAGAGTTTAGGCTACTATTCATTGTACTTGGTGACCCTAATTTGGGGACAAAAGAGTAGATCTCAGACATGGACAAGGGCTAGTCGGTCAGGCCCACTGCCCCACGCCACATTTTAATTTAACCAATACTTGTACTCTCAGTTAACTATTTTGTTGGATTCCGATTGGATTCTAAATATCCCAAGTTTATTGGGCTAACTCAAAAGTCCATCAATTAACTTATTGGGCTAGACTCCCAATTTATTATTTGGACCTTAAACATGCAATTGCTTACTCGTCCTTCACTAAGTCCATCATTGTGTCACACAAGACATTTCATGAACCTATCTTATCGATCATCAACAGCTCAATTTTAATTCAATTGAGTTACTCTCCTCATGCCACGTAAGCATTTGTAAAATAAATATTTCACTTACTTATTTAATAATAATATTAAATCATAAAATTTACGGGTATTACAATAACGACGGAAGTTTTACCGTTAATACTGTTGAAGTACTCGGTAGTAAAAGTACAGTAATACATGTGGTTGCATAGTAGTACACGGTATTGATTATTGATGTTTACGTGAGAAGTCACTCAGTTTTGTTCAATTATTGCTCACGATGAGTTCTTTGCGATAATATCTCACGTTGTTGGATTCAATTATTGTTTATTGTTATATATATATATATATATATATATATATATATATATATATATATATATATATATATATGAGTTTTGTTTTATTAGTATTATTAATGTAATAAAATGTAAAAAGCTTTTATATAAAAATGTAATACTTTTATAAAGTTATTACGTTTTATTAGGCTAATAGTAAAATCTTTTTATATAAAAATGTAATACTTTTATAAAGTTATACTGCTTTTATTAGACAATAATTAGAATATATTATATTTTATTATGCATAGTGCCTGCATAGTGTTTGCATAGTAAAATCTTTTTATATAAAACAGAATACTTTTATAAAGTTATTCGTTTTATTAGACTATAAATAAAATATATTATATTTTATTGTAAACCAATCTGGACCGTCCGTTTAAAAGTAAATCAATTTGGACCGTTCATGGATTGGTTACTATTCAGTCCATTCTTCTATAAATAGAAGCTCATTCGTTCATTATTTTTTACGAATTCACTGAAACTCTAGAGAGAGAAACTATAGAGAGAAAGAAGAAAAGTATTTTGCTACTTCACTACTTCTATATCCAGTTTCTTCTTTATAAGGTAAGGGGTATTATTTTTTTTTTTCATATTCATGAAGAGAACTTATGTTATTCCATTCTTTATTATTCTGTTGGAATATCCTCATGCATGCGTTTACTGGGGGACTGGTTCCGCCTTTTTATTATTCTCATTGGAATATCTTATTTGTGTGTTTTACGCCGGACCTGGTTCCGTCTTTATTATTATGTTGGAATATCCTGTCTGTGCATTTTATGCCGTACCTGGTTCCGTTATTTATTATTCTGTTGGAATAACTTTGTCTACATCTGCAATCTTAACGCATGCATGGTGATTTTTGTTGTTATTCCATTCTTTATTATTCTCGTTGAATATCCCGCTTGGTGTATTACACGCTTGACACAGTTTCATTATTTATTATTCTGTTGGAATAACATGTCTATGCGAAGTACCGCATGTATGGTGATTTCTTTTGTTATTCCATTCTTTATTTTACTCAGTTGGTTAAAGTTTTGACTTCTATACTCCATGAAATTAGTGGAATATCCTTGATATTTGCGCTTCATCCAATATCTTTTCATGGAAATATTCTTCTGAGAATTCTTAAATTTTACTCTACAAAAAAATATCATGTTGACAATTTGGACGTTATTAGTTCTTGGATAAATTAATTCTTGAACTTGTTTTATTGAATTCTTATATCATTGTCATCATCCTCATGTTTATATTTTGTTGAAAGTCATCTGTGGCCTGTAGTACATAGATGGACTTGCTATGATTATGACCAGGGATTATTCAGTGTAATCATGACCGTAATGTTACAAATGATGTGGTAAAAGTCCTCTTTGGCCCGTAGTGCATTGATGGACAGTTGTTGGCATTGATGGACAACCTTGACTCAATAACTTCTTGGCCTGCATAATCGTCAGACATCTCATTTGTCTAGGCGATTTGCTACCATTGAAAACTACCTTTGACGAAGTCATAAGGTTTACATTTCTTTTGGCGTACCATTATTGCTCCACAATTGAACAACCAATCCATTCCCAAAATAACATCAAACTCTCCAAGCCTAATCGAATTAAATCTACCATCAAGATATTTCCTTAATGTTCACCCTACGCTTCTTGTATCTGAACCTAACAGGAATTACTTCCTTATTCTCAATTTCTATGTTCAGAGGGAAATTCAATTCTTCACTAAGCAATCCTAATCTCATAACAAATTCATCAGATATAAATGAGCAAGTAGCACCCGAATCAAATAATACATAAGCATCAGTATCATTGATTGGGATAATACCGACATCACATCCTTTGATTGCACAAACATCTTGCATGACCATGTTGAAGGTTACGGGCGTGGGTTTGGTTGATGCCGGTCGGTCCAGTAATGGCCCATGTACCTCCACTGCTACCTCCCTTGTTTCCCGTTGCTTCTCCAACTTTCTTCTTGGGGCACTAACGAGCAAAGTGATCCTTGGACCCGCAAGTGTAGCAAACATTCTTCTTGGGTTGATTGCAATTTGGGGCAATGTGACCCTCCTGGCCACAGTTAAAGCATACACGCTTCCCCATCAAACATACACCCTTGTGAAACTTCCCGCATGTAGCACATGCTTCAAACTTCTTTCTCTATTTGGTCGCCTTATTGATTCCCAAAGACCCACATTTCCATTCCACTTTCTTTTCAGGTCATTATTATCATTTCCACTACCACCACCTCCATTCTTCACCTCCACTTCATTCTTCTTCTTTTTCTGTTCCTGATTGAACTTGGTTACCGCCTCGCCTCCACCTTCAGCGAGAATGGCCTTTTCCATTACGGCTACAAAAGTCTTCAACTGGAATAAGGAAACCCTACTAAACAACCAAGGCTTCAGTCCCTGTTCAAATCTCTTCGCCTTGTGTTCATCTGTGCTGACTTGGTATGACGCAAACCTCGCCAACTCGTTGAATTTCGCGGCATACTCCGACACCGTCATCGTTTCCTGCTTCAATTCTAAAAACTATACTTCTAACTGGCTTTTCGAACTCTTTGAGAAATAGGTCTCGAAGAAAATCTCTTTAAACCTTTCCCAAGTCATACTTCCTGGTCCCTCCCGAGTTTTATTGGCCTACCACCAATAACTAGCCTCTGCTTTCAACATGAATGTTGCAAAAGCAATCTTCTGGTTATCCTCTACCCTAGCAACATCAAAAACCTTCTCAATTTCCATGATCCAGGTCTGTGCTTCAACTGGATTCATGGATCCACGGAATTCTGGTGGTCCAACCGCCTTGAAGTCCTTAAACATAACACCTTAGTTCTGAGGTTGATTCTGCGATTGATTCTGTAGTGCACCTGTCAGTAACGTCACCATCTGCTGAACATGGTTAGCTTCAACATTATCGTTGTTGGTTCCTTCAGCAGTTCTCTGACGGGGTGGTTGACATCTTGGAGGCATTTTCTGTTAAAAATACACTCATTAGATTATTACTCAACTCTTTCAAGTAATTTCTAATTAACTTGCCCCCATAAAGTAATCACCACATAACACATAACACTTTGGATAAAAGAAGATAATAACTTTTATTCATACTTAATTCTTTGAAAAACATCATATCCATAGCATCACTGCTATTTACATTATTTTCTTGAACTACTAAAGTTTCAGGATATCATCATCATATCCCATAAGTTGCATAACACTAGTGATTTACATAATACTTATCATAACATAAATCATAAATCAAGTACACTTCCTAAGTTGTTCTATTAAGATACTGCAAAGCCTTACGACGCTCTTCTTCCATAATTCGGAACATGGTTCGACGATTTAGTATGTACGAGGGTAGCGTCTCGAACTAAATTGGGTAACCAGGACCCGATCCTGAGCTTGATTGATCGCGATGTTGAATACATTATCCATTTCCTGCATCTTCATTCTTTTTGCTTGTGCATCTCCCTATGCTATTTGGGCCTGTTGATCAGCTTCCTCGTACGCGTATTCGGCTCTTGCCCTTTTTGCAGACTCTTCTCTCAACTTGCTCTTAAACTCTGCAATCTCTGCTCTCATTTGGTCGTTCTCTTCTTCAGTGTGAACCAACTTCTCTTCAACATTTTTCAATCATTCTTCTTGATCTTGGATCTCATCGTCCTTCCGTGCCATCGAGGTTTGTTGTTCAGCTACTATCTCTTGCAATTCCTCGACAGTATCTTGAAGTTCCACGTTACGGTCATGCACCTCATCGTATATACGGCCAGCTATCGAGTTGAGTGAAATCCTTTCCTCCTCGTCCTCTTCATCCGTCTGTGGCAGCTCTAAGGAATCCTCCTCGTCTGTCTCTATCTCATCATCCTCATCAGGTACTCTCTCCCGCTTTCAACTCATGACCAATGTAACTGCTTCCGTGGCGATGGTTGTTCCCCAAGCTACTGCGTATATCTCGAGGCTCCTCCTCCCTAGCTTGATTGGATCCTCCTATATTAGGCATCCTGTTAACCAAAGTTTAAGTTTTAATTACTAATCATTACTACTCAACTCTCACGAGCACATAAGTTATAAACACATAAACACATAAGTGTTTTATTACTTCTTCCTTAAAACTCGATAAGAGTTTATCATTACTATCTTCTCGAAGGTTACTTCCTAAGGTTTTTACCCCACCTAAGGTTCATAACCTAAGGCTTTGATACCAACTTGTGACACCCCCAATCCCAGGTACTTCATTCCCACAGGATTTGGTGTTCACTTAATCAAACATTCATATCTAACTACCCAATCACAATAAAACTGGATAAATAAAATCTTTCCCATTAAAGGGTTACATAATAAAATCTCCCAGGTTGTCTAACCTTTAAATACAATCATTCAAATGTGGAATTAAAATAAACTTCATTACAACCATTCAATTAAAATCTAAAAATCAAATATCAAATTACAAGTCTTCAAAACTTACTCATCTTTCCTTTTCCCTTACTGGTGCTAGGTACATCAGCCTTTTCGTCTTTAACTGTAAGAGTTATATAAGCAAGAGTGAGCAAACAATGCTCACTTGAAACAATAAGGAATCGACAAGAGTATAATAATAATAACTGCCCATGGTAGGCTCATCAAGACTGAATGGTACTATAACAATGATAATCAGGAACTAAAATCCAAAATGTGGAATAAATATAACTGAGGGTCATAAGACCATGAACTATGTCCACAGTTGCGAGTATCTTTCAACTCCAACTTTAACAGTCATAAGACTATAAGGACTCCTCATGCTTAGGGGATCGACCCTTCGTACCATGTATTGTGCACAAACATTTAACGCTACGCGTAAGTTATCCCCTAATAATAATAGGGTTGTTCATCTCAGTATTTGGAGTACAAGTCCGCACCAAAGAGAGTTTAGTTTGGATAAGCTTTCAAGGGTAATTTGAAGTTCAACGATCATCAACTAGAGGACTAGTTGAATTAATACTAATAACATCATATTATAGAATACTTGAAATTGAATCGACATGGTAAACCAAATCATGCTTTAGGAATAATCGAATAACATATACTTTGAATAACTATAACATGCCTTGCTTGAACAATATTAAGTCAAGGTTAATTAGAATTGAGTACTAAGCATGCATAGTAGTTTGAACAATAAAATTGTTCGACATTAGTATAAATAGTTGTGCGTGCTAAACAACAAGTTAAATACAAGAATAACTTGTCAACATCAAACCAAAGTTTAGAAAGCTTGCATCATTTATAAGGTAATCGAATTGAAATAATAAATAGTTCAACAAGATAAAGAATTAGAAAACTTGCATCATTTATAAGGTAATCGAATTGGAAAAAATAATTGCTTCAATAAGAAAATAGATTAGAGAACTTGCCCTGCTCGTAGGCTAAACCGAATCAATTCGGATCACAATACCCTATATGTGCATATATATATATATCATCATGACATAGTTAATTGTTAATAACATACTTATTCATAGTATAGAAATACTAACATCAACATTTTACAGTCCTACTATTATCACATAAAAATTTCTTAACATTTGAGTACAAAATTAACAACCTTTGTCGAAGCCATTCTCGCTTTAACTCATTGACTGCTATTTCCACGCTTTATCTTGTGGTTCTCATTTACCGCAATTGTGATGATATTATATGTATGCATGGTGATGATAGTCTTCATTTATATTTTTCTACTAGACAAAGCAAGCCAAGGTATATGGTATTGGCCATTGTAAATGGCAATTGAATTGATTTGTCAGCTATTGCTGCTATAAATCAGTAGTCTTCGAATCGACAAACTTGACAATAAAAGATAAGAAAAAGCCAATTTCGGCCTACAAGCTCGTATCTAACAGTCTAATTCACATGTAATTCATATAAAGACTTCATGTAAACATAATTCAAGAACTCCTAACATGATTCTACCCATACAACAACATAAACAACTAGTTTAAAACATCCAATTTCACTATTTTTGATAAAAATTCACTTTTTGATATTTTTGATGAAAATCAATACTGTGATTTTGTTTTTCAACCAAAACAATTAATTCAAAGCATCTTTATCAATATTTATACATACTCTATCAATTTAAATAACCAATTTATCAACTACACAACTAATTAGCCCTCAATTCCACCTTTAAATTAACCCATATTCATTCACATAAACTCTCTCGTAAAAAAGTATTTTCTTCACAAATTACATACATATCATACATAACTTATGAAAATAGTTTAACATCATTAGTTTATCATTATAAGCCACATAAAAACAATAATTTATCCTTATACAAGAATTTTTACAGAGAATTTGGGAAGAGATAATTAAACTTTTAAAAATTAAACAAAGAGTAAGATGATACCTTGAAGAAGATGATGGCCAACCCTTTTTGATTCTCAAGCCGCTTCTTCTCTCCAATTCCCTAGCCTTTCTTCCTTTCTTCTTTTCTTCTTCTTCTTCTTCTTCTTCTTCTTCTTCTTCTTCTTCTTCCTCTGAGTTTTTCTCTTTTCTTCCTAACTCTAACTACGTACTAACAATCTAACGTATATAGGATATAATATATATTAATTATATAATATAAATAAAACATATAACTGATATCAGTTATCTAAATTTTGAAAACCAAAAGCCATAAGGCTTGTTTGGCTAATCCCAAAAAATAACCAATTAACCCTTATACCTTGTTTGGTAAAACACAATTAGAATAAAGACTTAATAGGCATTAGGCATTGTTTGGCAAAAATAAATTAAAACTCCTTTAAGTTATTTGAATAACTACTTTATAAAAGGTTATTTGTCACACATCTACTAAATTAAATTAATCTTAATAACAATTTATTAAATTACTACATCACATAAATCAATACCACAAAATTATAATTTTCTATATAATTATAACTTTATTTAATCAACTAACACATCCTTTTAATTACAAATTCAAATAAAAGAATAATAATTCAATTAATCAAAACTCTCTAACTTAATAATTAAATTAAATTAGAATATAATAATTAATTTCCTAAATTATTTATTTAACAAATAATTAACCAAATCGAATCAATTTTGAACAATTACAAATTCAACCATAAACACATCCATTAAATACTTAAATATTTCAATAAATATTTAATATAACAATAAAAATTCTGGAATGTTACATCATGGAAATAACATGTCTATGCGAAGTACCGCATGCATGGTGATTTCTTTTGTTATTCCATTCTTTATCATACTCAGTTGGTTAAAGTTTTGACTTCTATACTCCATGAAATTAGTGGAATATCCTTGATATTTGCGCTTCATCCAGTATCTTTTCATGGAAATATTCTTCTGAGCATTCTTAAATTTTACTCTACAAAGAAGTATCATGTTGACAATTTGGACATTATTAGTTCCTGGATAAATTAATTCTTGAACTTGTTTTATTGAATTCTTATATCATTGTCATCATCCTCATGCTTATATTTTGTTGAAAGTCATCTGTGGCTCAGAATAGTGCATGTAGAGGACTTGGTATGATTATGAAACGAGGATTATTCGATTGTAATCATGACCGTAATGTTACAAATGATGTGGTAAAAGTCCTCTTTGGCCCGTAGTGCATTGATGGACAGTTGTTGGCATTATCATGACCATTGATGAATACACGAATATCATTGGCCGTAGTGCATGGATAATTTGTGGTCGTGATACTAATGAATATCCTTGGTCAGTAGTCACGGGGATGATGTGGATTATTTATTAAAATCGAGTCCCAAATGATAAAAGTGATGAAAAACCTTTTAAATCATAAAAGATAGTAGATTTTATTCTCTACTTAACTCTTTTAATGGATTGCATGTTCCGCTACAATTAAACTTGATGTCTATTGTATTTTATCAGTTTAACATTGTTAAAGACTAATGATAATTTATTCTGCATTATCTTAGTCATAATATTTCTTCTTTGGGATAGTTGAGCTCACCCTTTCCTTCACCGTTTCTCTTGAGAAATGAGAATATAGCCGGACGAGTGGAAACCAGATTGACAGTCGGATGATAGCATTAGTAGTCCTCACTATTCTGTTATATAGTGTGATAATAAATGTAATGAGGACTGAATTTGAGTTTGTATACTGTCTATGAGGACTCCATTAAGAGTGGATATTGTCTAGAAGGCAATATTCTTATTTAAACTCTTAATTTATGTATTGTCGTATATTACACGACGGTTGTATAATTAAGTTTGTATTTGTATTCTGTACCATGTATTTGGCGACTCAAGATGAGTGATGTATACCTATTTTGGGGGCGTCACAGTTGGTATCAAAGCTGAGGGATATGATCCCTGGCTGAGATGTGAGACAAGAACTAGGAGGGGAGAGACGAGGATAACATGTGATATGTTAATTTACTCTTGTTTTGTGGCAGTGTTTGAAAATGGCAGCTGAAAATGTTAGCAATGGAGTGAATGAGACCATTGAGACACCTTTAATCACTAACCAAAGTTAATGTGATGTCGCATTTAAGAAGAAATTAGAGATATCTACGTGGTAAGTGAAGAACTAATAGTTGCACCCAAGCTAGTTGCAGAGGTAGCAGCTGAGAGTGAGGAAGAAGAGGAACCTGAGGAGAATTGGTTAGAAGTGTATGATCAAAATTTAGAATTACAAAATCGTACTCATGAGTCGGAAGAGCAGGCTGAAGAACGGTAGGCGGTTGTGGAGCAAAGAGATGAAACAATTCAAAATTGTGTTACCCGATGTGCGATGCTTGAACAGAAGCACTCTTTAGCAGAGTATAAGATATTAGAGCTGGAATCTGAGAAAGCTATGATCAAAGTTCTGATGAAAGAAGAAGCAAATGAACGAATGAGAATAGATGATGCATGGGTAAAAGCCGCACGACGTGTTAATATTGTAGAAAAAGTCGTCCGATCTAATAAGACCAAAATAGATGAAATGGATTTCGCTTTTTGGACAGCAATTGGGAGAACCCAACATCGAATTCAGAATTACCCTGTGCAGAGCGGTCAACCCCAATTCGATATGGATCGGAGAATAATGATTCGAATCATGGATCAGGAATGTGACGAAATAATTAAGGGTGGAATGTACTCTACAACAAAGTTAAGTCCAACTGGGATGTCCCAGACAAGTCAAAATCGGTAGTTTAAGTGAGAGCATTTGTCGAGAAACCCGAACGAAGTTATTACGGGTAAGTTAATTATAAACTTTTGTGAAGTCTATATCTTATTCGATACTGGTTCTACCCACTCTTGTATTTCACCTAGTTGTGTTCAACGTTTAAATTTTACTCATGAGAAGTTAGACTTTGACTTATTGGTTGAAACTTCGTTAGGAGAAACCTTCGTTACCTCCACTATTTATAAATCTTGTTGATTCAAATAGACACTTTCACGTTACCTGTCGATCTTATCTCTTTGAAAATACTTCCCTTTGATGTGATTTTAGGAATCAATTGATTAACTACTCATCATGCTTTTCGTAAGGTTGTTAGCTTTCGTATTCCTAATCAACCTGTTTTACGAATTCAAGCAATCAAACCACTAAAGTAAATCATTGTCATATCAAGCCATAAGTAAAGAGCCCCGAGCCTTTATCTGGTGACTTCCTTGTGTGGAATGCACCAAAGCCATACTATCCGTAGGGGACGTCGTGAATAACGGTGGCAAGTTGATAGATATCAATGTGACGTGTTATCCAAGTCTTGGATGAGGGTCACAGTTTTGAATGATATTCCAATTATTAATAAATTTTCTGACGTATTCTTGAAGACTTCTTAGATTACCCCTAGAGCGGAAATCAAATTTTGTATTGACCCCAGTACATAACCCATTTCGTATAAATTACAAATGATGAAGATAGAGTTAAAGACTCTTAGGACCCATGTGGTGATATCAAATATATGAGTAGAATCGACTTTAATCGATAAAGTTAAAGTCGCTCAAGCTACATACTCAGAGCTGATGAATATGAAGAAGAAGGTTCAAGAGGGCGTTATTCTTGAAGCAAGAATCGATGAAGAAAGGAAATCTCAACCCTCGATTTTATTGTCCCATTTGATCGAGTAGGAACTGTGGTCTATAGACTCGTTTTACCGCCAAGAATGTCGCGTGTTTATAACGTTTTACACGTATCGATGTTACGTAAATATGTGGACGATCCAAACCACATTATTGATTTAGAACCGGACGAGATAGCGGATAATTTAACGAATAAAGATGTACCTGTTAAAATCCTGGAATATATTCTACGCTTAAAGGTTATACCTCAAGAGTTAGAATCTGACGAGGTATCCTCACCTCTTCGGCATACCAGGTACGTACGTAAATTTTGAGGGCAAAATTTCATAAGGAGGGGAGATTGTAAAATCCCAAATTTTACGAATAAATATTTAATTTTCTCGAAATATATTTTTAAATATTATATATAATGTTATAGTTGTGGGTAGTATTTATAAATTTTTTACAAAGTATGCAAGTTGTTATATAGTATTCGATTGGTCGGGGAATATTCGTTTTAACAGGGAATATTCGTACGACGGCACAATCATTTGTGGACCCCACAACGGAATTATTGTTGGATTGAGAAAACGACAAAAATATTTTTATGAAAATAACGACGGAAGTTTTACCATTAATACTGTTGAACTACTCGGTAGTAAAAGTACAGTAATACGTGTGGTTGCATAGTAGCACACAGTATTGATTATTGATGTTTACATGAGAAGTCACTCAGTTTTGTTCAATTATTGCTATAGTAGTTGCTGCATAATATCTCACGTTATTGGATTCAATTATTGTCGATTGTTATATATATATATATATATATATGAGTTTTGTTTTATTAGTATTATTAATTTAATAAAATGTAAAAGCTTTTTATAAAAAATGTAATACTTTTATAAAGTTATTCGTTTTATTAGGCTAATAGTAAAATCTTTTTATATAAAACGGAATACTTTTATAAAGTTATCTGTTTTATTAGACAATAATTAGAATATATTATATTTTATTATGCATAGTATTTGCATAGTGCCTGCTAGTGTTTGCATAGTAAAATCTTTTTATATAAAAGAGAATACTTTTATAAAGTTATTTATTTTATTATATTATAGATAGAATATATTATATTTTATTATAAACCAATCTGGACCGTCTGCTTAAAAGTAAATCAATCGGACCGTTTATGGATTGGTTACTATTTCATCCATTCTTCTATAAATAAAGCTCATTCCTTCATTATTTCTTACGAATTCAATTGAAACTCTGAGAGAGAAACTATAGAGAGAAAGAAGAAAAGTAGTCTCGCTACTTCACTACTTCTATATCCAGCTTTCTTCTTTATAAGGTAAGGGTATTTTTTTTCATATTCATGAAGAGAACTTCTCATTATTCCATTCTTTATTATTCTCGTTGAAATATCCTCATTTGTGCGTTTCACGCCGGACACTGATTCCGCCTTTATTATTATGTTGGAATATCCTCATCAGCATGCGTTTTACGCCGACCGGTTCCGTTATTTATTATTCATTGGAATAACTCGTCTCTGCTAAGTACCGCATGCATGGTGATTTCTGCTGTTATTCCATTCTTTATTATTCATTAGAATATCCTGTCAAGTCGTATATTACGCTTTGACCTAGTTCCGTTATTTATTATTTTGTTGAATAACATGTCTATGCTGCAATCGCATGCATGGTGATTTCTTTTGTTATTCCATTCTTTATTTTACTCAGTTGGTTAAAGTTTTGACTTCTATACTCCATGAAATTAGTGGAATATCCTTGATATTTGCGCTTCATCCAGTATCTTTTCATGGAAATATTCTTCTGAGCATTCTTAAATTTTACTCAACAAAAAAGTATCATGTTGACAATTTGGACGTTATTAGTTCTTGGATAAATTAATTCTTAAACTTGTTTTATTGAATTCTTATATCATTGTCATCATCCTCATGTTTATATTATGTTGAAAGTCATCTGTGGCCTATAGTGCATAGATGGACTTGGTATGATTATGACCGTGGATTATTCAAAGTAATCATGACCGTAATGTTACAAATGATGTGGTAAAAGTCCTCTTTGGCCCGTATTACATTGATGGACGATTGTTGTTGGATGATCACCACCATTGATGAATACACGAATATCCTTGGCCGTAGTGCATGGATAATTTATGGTCGTGATACTAATGAATATCCTCGGTAGTAGTGTGAGGATGATGTGGATTATTTATTGTCGAGTCCCAAATGATAAAAGTGATGAAAAACCTTTTAAATCATAAAAGATAGTAGATTTTATTCTCTACTTGACTCTTTTAATGGATTGCATGTTTCGCTGCAATTAAACTTGATGTCTATTGTATTTTATCAGTTTAACATTGTTAAAGACTAATGATAATTTATTCTGCATTATCTTTGTCATAATATTTCTTACTGGGCTAGTTGAGCTCACCCTTTCCTTCACTGTTCTCTTCAGGAAATGAGAATATAGTTGGGACGAGTCGGGAAAGGGATTGGCAGTCCAGATGATAGCATTAGTAGTCCTCACTATTATGTTAAATAGTGTGATAATAAATGTAATGAGGACTGAATTTGAGTTTGTATACTGTCTATGAGGACTTCATTGAGAGTGAATATTGTCTAGAAGGCAATATTCTTATTTAAACTCTCAGTTTATGTATTGTCGTATATTACACGATGGTTGTATAATTAAGTTTGTATTTGTATTCTGTACCATGTATTTGGAAACTCAAGATGAGTGATGTATACCTATTTTGGGGGTGTCACAAAATATTTGAGGCTTTTATGATCCGTATAGATCTCCACCTTCTCTCCATACAGGTAATGCCTCCAAATCTTAAGCTTTAAAAATGATGGTGACCAACTCTAGATCATGAGTAGGATAATTCCTCTCATATTCTTTGAGTTGTCGTGAGGCATAAAGCTATGACTTTCCCATGTTGCATTAGAACACATCCTAACCCTTTGCTCGAAGCATCATCAGAGATGACAAATCCCTCTGAGCCAGATGGTATTGTCAGAACAGGTGCTAAAATGAGTCTCTTCTTGAGTTCTTGAAAACTCTTCTCACATTCCTCGCTCCAACCGAACTTTGTATCTTTTTGAGTTAGCTGAGTTAATGGAGTAGCGATTCGAGAAAACCCTTCTACGAATCTCCGATAATAACCAGCTAAGCCGAGAAAGCTACATACTTTGGTCACTGACTTAGGTTGCTCCCAGCTTTGAATTTCTTTAATCTTTGCCGGGTAAACAGATATTCTATGATTTGATATCACGTGCCCAAGGAATGCAACTTCCTCAAGCCAAAACTCACATTTCTTTAACTTAGCATATAGCTTATTTTCACGAAGCTTTTGGAGTATCAGCCTCAGGTGTTGCTCATGGTCTTCACGGGTTTTGGAGTATATGAGGATGTCATCAATAAAGACGACCACAAAGTGATCCAAATATTCCTTGAATACTCGGTTCATCATATCCATGAAGGCAGCAGGAGCATTAGTCAATCCAAAAGACATGACTAGGAATTCATAATGCCCGTACCGAGTTCTGAAAGTAGTCTTTGGAATGTCATCCGTTTTAATCTTCAACCGATGATATCCAAACGAAGATCAATCTTTGAAAAGAATTTGGCTCCTTGCAATCGGGTCAAACAGTCATCAATGCGAGGTAATCTGCACCTATATTTTGATGGTGACATGATTCAACTCCCGATAATCAATACAAAGTCGCATACTTCCATCTTTCTTCTTCACGAATAGAACAAGAGCACCCCAAGGAGACGTTTTGGGGCGAAGAAAACCGAGTGTCTAACAATTCTTGTAGTTGGGTTTTAACTCACGAAGTTCAATAGAGCCATTCGATATGGGGCTTTGGAAATGGGTTTTGTACAGCCAAGAGGTCGATACAAAATTCAATTTCACACTGGGGTAGGCCAGGAAGTTCTTCAGGGAATACGTCAGGAAATTTATTAACAATAGAAATATCATTCAAATCTGATGTATTTTTATTTAAATCCGTGACATAGGATAAGAAATCTTGACATCCATTTTTTAATAAACGAATGGTTTTATGGCTTGATATGACAGTGATTGATTTTAGTGGTTTGGTTCCTTGAATTCGTATAATAGGTTGGTTAGGAATATGAAAGCTAACAACCTTACGAAAATAATCGATTTTAGCATAATGAGTAGTTAACCAATCAATCCCTAAAATCACATCAAATGCAAGTATTTTCAAAGAAATAAGATAGTCAGGTAACGTGCGGTACCGATTTGAATCAAACAAGACTTATAAGCCATGGATGTAATGAAGGTTTCTCCCAACGGAGTTTCAACAGATAAGTCAAAGTCTAATTTCTCCGGAGTCAAATTTAAACGTTGAACGCAAGTAGGAGAAATAAAGGAATGGGTAGAACCGGTATCAAATAAAGTATAAACTTCACTAGAGTTTATGATTAGCTTACCCGTGATCACCTCGTTCGGATTCCTTGCTTTTTAGGAGGTTACGACAAACGCTCTCCCTTGAACTACAAGTTTTATCTTGTCTGGGACACCCTTTGATGCCTCCATCCCAGCTGGACTTGACTTTGGTGCATGATAAAATCGGGCTAGGTGACCTTCTTTTCCACAATTATAACATGCTTTGGACTGCATCACGTAGTTTGGACTAATATGTCCCTCCCCTCCTCATTTATAATATACGATCGGCGGTCGTTCTCCTTCCTTAACAACAAGTGCTGGTGCTGACGTCTTTCCATCCTTGTTGAATCTCCTCTTCTTGAAATGTCCACTCTTATTGTCATGGCCATGATTACCACCAAAGTGATTATCATTTCTGGCATGTTGATTCCCTCCACATTTGTTGTCACCGCTTCGATGACTGCTACCACTGGTATTATCGACTTGTCGGTTACTCTCTCTTTGTTGGGTTGACTCATTATCGTGCTCCAATAACTGAGCCCTATTCACAACATCTAAATACAAACACAGTTTATGAGAGATAAGGTATTGACGTATCTCGGGTTTCAAACCTATTAGAAACATCCGCGTCATTCTCTCCTCATTATCAACCAAGTGGGACGCAAACCGAGACAACTCGGCAAACTTAGCTACGTACTGCGCCACGGTCATATTGTTTTGCTCAAGCTTGATGAACTCTACCTCCTTCATGTGACAAATACTTTCAGGAAAGTACTTGTCGTTGAACAACTCTTGGAACTTCTCCCAAGACATCTTCAGTGCGGCAGGTTGAGTACGCTTTACAGATTCCCACCAGTAATCTGCCTCTGCATGCAACATGAAGGTGGAAAAGGGAACCTTTTGCTCCTCGGAGCATCCCAAGACATCAAATATCTTATTGATTTGCTTTATCCACGTCTCCACCTTAAGTGGTTTTGGCTCTCCAAAAAACTCTGGTGGTCCCAGCTCCTTGAACTGCTTAGCGGTGACCGTCTGAGAGTTGTCAGTGTTTCCACCTGCATTTTGGACAGGAGTCGCTCTTGCCTGATGTTGCATGAATTGCATAAATCCTCTAACCATCCCATCATTCACCATTTCATCGGTGTTATTGTTTATATGAGGATTATTGTCTTCTTGTTGCACATTATCCTGGGTATTAATCTGTGGTGACTCCACGGTCTCATGTGCATCATTGCTTATCTCCACATTTTCGGATGCCATTTTCAAATACTGCCACAAAACAAGGGTTAATTGACATGTCACATATTATCCATACACCATGACCAACCAATTAAATACCAAATAAACTTAGGTAGGTCATACTAGCGAAGGAATTCCCTGTCTCTCCCCTCCTAGTTCTTGTCTCACATCTCAGCCATGGATCATATCCCTAAGCTTTGATACCAACTGTGACACCCCCAAAATAGGTATACATCACCCATCTTGAGTCGCCAAATACATGTTACAAAATATAAATACAACTTAATTATACAACCGTCGTGTAGTATACGACAATACATAGCTGAGAGTTTAAACAGGAATATTGCCTTCTAGACAATATCCACTCTCAAATAGAGTCCTCATTACATTTATTGTCACACTATTTTATAGAATAGTGAGGACTACTAATACACCATCTCTACCATCACTCCGCTTCCCGACTAGTCCCATTACGTTCTCATTTCACGAAGAGAACAATGAAAGCAAAATGGTGAGCTCAACTAGCCCAGTAAGAAATATTATGACTAAGATAATGCAAAATAAATTATCATTAGTCTTTAACAATATTAAACTGATAAAATACAATAGACATCAAGTTTAACTGCAGCGGAATAAGCAATCCATTAGAAGAGTCAAGTAGAGCATGATATCTACTATCTTCTATGATTAAAAATGTTTTCATTAATTTTTATCGCTGACTCATCTTCATAAATAAACCACGTCATCTAATTATCCCTGCACTACAGGCCAAGGATATTCATTAAATCATCAATGGTCATGACTATACCGAATAATTCCTGGTCATAATCATACCAAAAACTGTCCATCAATGCATTACAGGCCACTGAGGACCTTTACCACATCATTTATAAAATTACAGGTTATGATTATACCGAATGATCCCTGGTCATAATCATACCAAGTCCATCTATGCACGTAAGCCAAAGATGACTTTCATCACAATATAAGCATGAGGATGATGACAATGACATAATAATTCAATAAAACAAGTTCAAGAATAAATTTTAATGATTTATAAGTTAATTTATCTTGAAATCAATTACGTCCAAATTGTCAACATGATACTGCTTTGTAGAGTAAAATTCAAGAGTGCTCAGAAGGATATTTCCATGAAAAGATACTTGATGAAGCGCAAATATCCAGGATATTCTACTAATTTCATGGAGTATAGAAGTCAAAGCTTTAACCAACTGAGTATAATAGAATATATAAAACTGCAAATGGATTTTCGCTTGCATGCGGTAATCCACGTGAACGAGATCATTTCCACAATTTAATAAGGAATGAATACGAAGGATCATTCACCATGCATGTGGTAATCCACATAGACAAGAGTTATTCCAACAAAACAATAAGGAATGGAATAACGTAAGAATTCACCGTGCATGCGATAGAAGCGCGATAGGCAAAAGTTATTCCAACGAATAATAAATAATGGAACCCGTGTCATGCGTAAACGCGCACAAACAGGATATTCAAATGTAATAATAAAGAATGGAATAATAGAAGAATTTCACCATGTATGGTGGTATCAGATAGATAGGTTATTCCAACATAATAATAAAGAATGGAATAATGTAAGAATTTCACCATATATACTAGAGTCCGTAGATACTGAGTTATTCCAACGAGAATAATAAGGAATGGAATAACAATAGCTCTCTTCATGAATATGAAAGAAATAATACCCCTTACATCAAAAGAAGACTGGATACTAGAATAGTGAGGTAGCAAACTTCTCTTCTTCTTTCTCTCTATAATAATTGCTCTATAGCTCTAGTGAATTGGTGAGAAATGAAGGAAGAATGAGCTTCTATTTATAAGAAAATATAGTTTCGATAATTACACTTTTTAGGGCTCAAAATATTACAGTACAATACCTCCAACTTTTCTTTCATTTTTCATTTAGTCCTGCAAGTATTATCAAACTTGCACCACCTCCCCTAATAGTAAATAATGTGAATCAATAGTTCAAACATGTGAACCAATAGTTATAATTATGTGAAAATACGAATTACAGTATAATACCTCCATCTATACCTCCATTTTTAACTTAGTCATTCAAGTATTATCAATCTTGCACCAACTCCCCTAATATTACAAGAATGTGAATCAATAGTACACATATGTGAACAAATAGTTATAATCATGTCAATTAATAGCAATTAATTACTCATTTATCTGATTAATTACCCGACTGGTCAGTATAACTTTCAGACATCAATTAATATCGAAATAAATGTCGATTTCCACTAACACTAATAATTCCAACACAATGGAACTATCAATTTCATCTTTAATTAACACGAACTTATTCATCATTAATATTATAACTCACAATATTTAACAACCAGGTCGTTCCCAGGAAAGAGGGGGCTTTCCGGTAAGGATTTCTCCTTATTGGTGCGTAATTAGATGACCAAACCTCTCCTTGACAGAACTTCTAGTAAATATTGCAATTTAATAATATGAATAACTTTTTCGTCTTAATTATTGATTTAATAATATATCATATTATGCAGATGATACTGTGACAATAATCAAATCAATAATATAGAGAGATATGATCGTGATTCTCGTAGTAATAATTGAGTATAATGAGAGTGACTTCTCAAGTAAGCATCAATAATCAATACTTGTGTGCTACTATGCAACCACGCCAGATTCGCATTACTTTTACTACTGAGTAGTTCAACAGTTTTAACGGTAACACTTTCGCCATTATTTTTATAAAAAGATAATTCTGTCGTTTTCTTACTACGACAATACTTCCGTTGTGGGGTCCACCAATGATTGTGCCATTGTACGAATATTCCCTATTAAAATAAATATTCCCCGACCAATCGAATATTATATAACCACTTGCTTACTTTACAAAATTTATAAATATTACCCACAACTATAACATTATATCAAATCCACACCATAATATTCAATAATATATTTCGAGAAAATTATTCTTTATTCATAAAAGTTGGGGTCTTACAAAATCTATCAAACAGAAAACACTAGGATATCACGTGGCCGGATGTGAGCTCATCTTGCACCACCCTACGCCTCAATCCAGTGAGCGTCATGAAATGCTGACTCATGTCTCCAATCGCCATATATACGCAAGGTCTGTCCAGTGGCAGCATCATAAAACGTGCATACTCCTCTAGAGTAAGAGTCAACTCCTGGGTCCCAAATCGGAAAACTTGCCTCTCCGATACCCCAGTGCTCCAACATGCCCTCTACGAATCCTGTGGGAACTTGAAACATCAACAGGGTCATAGTATGCTGCAACAGTTGATCTACAGTCACCCTGTCTGATGGTGACATACTATCATACCATAACCTCAAGTGTGAGGCCACCAATACTGGTGGGGTATGATCAACACGGCTAACTGTCGAAGAAGACATTTGTACGGGCCGTGTCATAAGACCATTCAGGGGTCAACGCATACATATGCATAACATAATAGCATGCATGATAAAATATATGGCAATATTATATAGGGAACGGAAAACTGTACATACATTCCTAAGTATATCATCATCTAATACATCTCTGTACAGCTAAAATACAGGGAAATGGGGCAAAACTGTCCTACAACTAACAAAGGCCTATTAAAAGATATAGCAAGAATGGGACGAAGCTACCCAATGTTTAACAGAGGCCTATCAAAAGAGATAATGAGAATATACATCAGAAGAAGACAATGGTGTCAATGTCTACATCATCAATCTTGTCCACCTGATGTAACTCCTCCTGAGTCATTGGATCTCAATCCACAAGGATGTCAGGCCTATACAATGGAGGATATGCATCGGCAAAACCATATGGGTCACCTGAGGGGCTAGCGCCAGAGCTGGAAGGATCAAAAGTATCTGCCTCTGAAGGATCTCTGCCCAAGTACCGGATAAAGAAATGTGACTGGTCCAACTGTCGGGTCAAACTGTCAATCTATGTCGAATGAGTCGGATCTCGGACACCGGCTAGCCAATCTGTCATCATCAAGGATCCTGGAACCATATCCCCCATGAACTGAGTGGCGCAGGTCTGGGCTCCAATGGTACGAGGGAACCACCAATGCTGGAACATCTCTTGAGTGTAGGGACCCTGTGATAGTGCAAAACCGTTAATACCCAACAATGGGATATCAATGATGGGTGACTGTGAAACAGGCCAATAACACCTGACAGGAGGCAAGATCAGTATACAAATCTCTTCTATGGTTCTCCAGATAGCACGCTCTCCTAAGTAGAGCTCTCATCCTCCATCTGTGAAGAGAGAAATCCTATGGGTAGAAATCACGTGCTCAACTCCAGTCGGGTACCCATCCTCAAATCCAATGCTCAAGTGTTCCCCAGAGTAGGGAACCCACGTGATGACATTCGCTGTCAACAACTCCAACTGAAGGCGACAATGAGTGAAGCCCTCCGCAACAGGGACCTCCGCCACTATGGAATGATGCCATCTCCGTCCTCATGGATAGGTATCTAAGCCTAAAACACTCACAGGACACAAACATGGGAGCCTCTCATAGGCCCAAAACTGCCAACACAAAGGCAAACATCTATTGTTAGTCAACGCTTTTAACCTGTACATAGGAAAAGACAAGAGAAATACTCACTAACAGAAATGGGTAGAATCCTAGCCAAGCCTCGGTCAAGCCCTGTAAGCGCATGCGCATTGCCCTGAGGAAGTTGGCGAAGGTGTAGGATCCCAATCATAATCCCCAATATGGTCCATGTGTTGAGTGGCACTGATCAAAGCGAAGAACATCGTAGAAGAGTTAATGATCATCAGGAACAATCGCTGAAGAATAAGATCCCTGACTCTCACATCATCGGGTATAGCCTCACTCAACAGCCCGCTTATAGCATCTACGCTCAAAGGACCCGTACGTATAGTCCTGCCCTTGAGCGCCTCCGCCGAAACTCCTAGCAAGGATCTGACGACAGTCGGGGTAATATCTCACAATCCAGCAAATGGAGTAACTAAGTCTGGTGAAACAAGCGCTCAGACAATGCCCTAAGGTAACCCCAGGGACAACGACAGGGAAAAATGGAAAAGAACGGCCTGAATCCCCAGCAATGTACAATTACTCTATAGTCATTATGCAAAGCCTGATACGTAGAGTGGATGCTGAACCAGTTCCCTCGAGGCTATGTAAATTCGGGAACCTACATCAAATGTAGATCAACATCAGAATCATTTACTCCTCATCAATAGGAAAGAAGGAAGATTAAGATCTAACTTTATACCTCGTTTACGTGCAGGTAAACTGAATGGTGTCGACTCAAATCACCCAGAAGCTCTGGGTTCGCCACTTGAATGCCTCGAAAATTCCTACGAGGAACAGATATCGCAGGAGTAAGAGCCTCAACCAGTACATCCTCCTCCTCGTCCTCGATGTCCGGTACATCAACCTGGATTGGACGTATCACCGCCTCCACCAAATGACAAGGCTGTCTAATGGAACGGGGTCGAGGCACTTTAGAAGCCCTCCTCCGTACACCAGAGGTGGTCCTGCGGGAACTACTCGGCTGATCCGGATCCATAATATCTGGACAATAAGTCTCCAAATCACCTCAGAAAGGGTGTGGTAAATTCTGACCTGGAGCTTTTTAAAATGCGTTTTTATGACTACATGCATGCATGCATTATTTTAACATACGTCTACTGTAGAGTTAAAAATGCATGACTACCCAATTCCTACATTTTGGAAAATTTTGTCATAGTCCCCTTTGTAAAAAGGACTATCCACATGCACATAGGCATGACTAGGTGGCCATTCATTAGCAGACCTACCCACAGTCATATACATCCTACATGCATTAATACATCATAGTAAAAAATCCATAAGTGTAGTCTAATTACCAGGATTATTTTGCTTTTCCACCTTTACTCATTTGTCCTTAAATAGGATAAGAAATGACAGTAAAAGGTGCCAATTTGACTGTTTCAAAAGTCAATTTTTTTCACACCATTACATTCAGCATGGTTTAATACTAACATTTACTATGTTGAATATTTTTTATAAAGTTATATCAACATGCATATTCACTAATAGGTGTCTAGATGCATTTCATGTGATAAATCATTTTCCAATGGATAGAAACTAGAAAAGAATACATGCATACGTTACCAGGACATTGTAGAACACTTGTACGGTAGCAGAATTTACAGAAAGTCGCCTGAACTCAGCAGATCTGAAGAAGAGCTCTCGAATTCCTTCGCAATGCAACTTGAAAGTGACTTATGAAAGCAACCTGCAGGCTTTACATACTCACGGTTGGCCGCAAGTCCACCTGCGGCTATTGCAGGTGTACCTGCGGCACCCCTACATGGGTCCCACCCCTCCAGTTTAGTTCAGTTTGAGTTGCAAAGGAGGTCTCACAAGCTGAAAAGGCCAAATCAAGAATAAAAATGCTACGCGATTGAGCGAAATAGCTTAGAATCCTGGTTGTCACAAGTCAAATTATGGCTTCACATGTCACTCGTTGGTATTCGCCTAAATACAGGTACACTATACCGATGAGCTCAGCTTTTGCAAATCATACTCGACAATGCCTCACACAGGTCCGATGCCGCCAAATACATGGTCATAACCCTGAACAGATCCCTGTGGGGGTCACAACGTCGATATCATTGATAAAGTACCCCCGACGGGGGTCACAACGCAGATTTCATTCATCCACGTATCCCCGACGGGGGTTACAAAGCTTTCTTCGTCTATGAACGAATCCACAGTTGGGGTCACAACGCAATTCAACCATTGATACACACATTAATGAAGGTCAAGCAGCCTTGATAGTTCACCCAACAGGGATCTACCCGTTGATACACACATCAATGAAGGTCAAGAAACCTTGACAGTTCACCCAACAGGGATCTATCCGGTGATACACACATCAGCGAAGGTCAGGCAGCCCTAACAATACATACTATTGGCAGTAACTCAAACAGGACCATGGTATATGCTGGTGACACAAACAAGAGAAGACCATCCTCATCGGAGAGAACCGATGATGGAATATGTTATACACATCCTCAAAACAGACAAAGCTTTATCCCCACAGATCTCTTGCACACGAGAGGCACATCTTCAGAATAAAGTCTGTATCAAGGATTCAGGACTTTGGTGATAACCCCAACATCAACATCCTGGAAGATTTGGATTGCATGTCCAAAACATCATTAATTGTCATCCTCGGCAGGATTAACAGGGAATCGGTAATCATCCCATCATGTTGGAAAACAATCCAACAAAACATATGCATCATGCATTTGCATCATGCTGTTGCACATGGCATTATGTTTATCTTGTTGTATTTCAAGTGTCTAAGATTCTTTATCCTATCCATGCCTTACATTGCATGAATATGATAAAGAGGGGCATTTGCAGACACTCGAAATTTTTTGCACACCTGTTACTAACATTGTAGAAGTGTAGATTCATCTTTCAGAGATAACCCTGGAAGATAGCTCACATCCATTCCGGATACCACCGAAAGTTCAGTCTCAACCCTGGAACACACATCTGGATTATCAGTTCCAAACTCGGAGATAACCTCGAGTTTTATCCTTGGAGATGACCCCAAGGAATGTCATTGCAGTTCCGGCGATAACCGCGGAAATTCTTGTTTCAAATTCATGCAATCAGCATCAACCTCGGAACTCCCGTCGAGGCACTCATTCCAAAGACATGAAGATAACACCGGGAAGATAGGCATACTTAAAGATGACCCTGAGGAATTCAAACACTTGCAGCAGTCCAATCTTAGAGATAACCCTGAGCAATGTCTGCTTTATCAGCCCAAACCAGAGATAACCCCGATAAGGGGCAAAATTGTCATCTTGCCACCTCAACCCCACATCGTGCCGTGTCAACATCTCATATATACATTTCTACACAGCAATGTCCCACAAGAGCCAAGGAATTACAATCCTAAGTGACAATTGCGCAGGGCAGTACACCGGATAGAATATGAAGCTTGAAGACCATTGGCATGGTCCCCTCTTTCTGACTTCATACAACCTCTAATCCAATGTCATTGCGTAACTCTCGACAAAGCGGTCGAGAAAGGTCTTGTACACCTCATTCGGATGCTCAAATTGAAGTTCTGTAAGTTTGAGCGAACATCATAGTGCACGAGTGCACGTGCTTGAGACAGCGGGACCCATGAGCTGGGTACCACAGGACGGCCGTAGTGCATCTACGGCTACTGTAGGTAGACTGCTGACCACCACTCTATAAATATAGAGCTTGGGTGGCCATATTTCAAGAGAAAAAGGCGAGGAAGCCCTGTCAAATTTGCTCTGTACACACCCTATATTGAGTGCTTTCTCATTTTAAACACCTGTTAGCTCACATATAGCTATAATTTTATTAGCAGGAGGTGAGTGTTCATCCATTTATAGTCATAGAAGTCTTCTTTGGCAGTCCACTATAAGCCTTCTTACACATTATAAAGCCTTTCTCTTCATCTTTTCACACACTATTCTTCACATTGAGAGTCGTGTTGTGTGTGTATGCCAGACTTCGGTCCGTGATTTTCATTCCTATCTATATATATATACTTATATATATATATATGGACTAACATTATCGAGTTATGCCTCGATTGAGCCTAGACTTTTGTCTAGAACGTTTACTAATTATATATGAACTGTTGTCGAACTTTGTTCGATGTGCCTGGATTTTACATCTGGTGCGTTTACTGCTTTCACACACACACACACACACACACATATATATAGCGACAAATTGCTGAAATGATAAATCGAGCCGGGATTGAGAAACATCCTATGCGTTTACCGCTTATATATATATATATATATATTTACATTTCTGTCAGGCCTGGAGTTTACTTTGTGGCCTTTTACTGCTTTATTTATATTCTGTCCCGCTTGAAGTTTACTTCATGGCACTTGATCATTTTTACATCTTTCCTTACATTTAGTCCTGCCTGGAGTTTACTTCGTGGTGGTTGGTCATGTCTCTTTATATATATTTACCGCTTTTATATATTTACATTTCTGATCCCCCATGGAGGTGCTTCGTGGTGGTTAATCATGTCTATATATATATATATATATATATATATATATATTTATAGCTTTTATATATATAACTGCTTACCACTTTTCATATAAACCGCGACTTCATGTGAGCCTAGGAATCATGTGATCACAGATTCAGTCCACTGAATCTAGATTCGGTTCCCGTGATGGACATTTTCAGCTGTAAGTAGCTTGTAAATTATTCACGCTGTTTGAACTTCCTTAGATGGATTTCATGCCCATGAGGAGTTCTATGACACCCCCAAAATAGGTCCACACGACCCATTCTGAGTCGCCAGATATCATACTATAAAAATTAAATACAAACTTCATTTATACAACTGTTGAACTGTCGTGCAAAATACGACCATAGTTAAACTGTGAGTTTTAATACAAATGTATGTAACTCTCATGGTGCCTCGACCACAACCTTACAATGGTACTTTACATAAAAGTACAGTCAAAAACTATTTTAGAAATTAAAATCTTTGGGAAGTGCTCAAGGAAACCTTCGTACATGGGAGGCTATGCGTCTGGGTTATGATAGATATCATATGTCCACAGAATTATCCTTGGTTGACCCAATAGATCCCAAAGAAAAACGAGAAGATTACTATCATGTTCTTTCCAATGGTGAGTCTTCTCTTGACATATAACTATCTCCACTGTCTGCAATTGAAAATTATATTTCAACCCAACCCCAAGATCATATAGGTAGTGCTCGTAGATATACTCAACAAGTGGATGTGCACAACCCTACCTTATGATAACATGAGATTGTATGTCATTAGACATCTTGTATGATAGTGGCATAACACCCTTCCAAAGTTGGGTTCACCTCAGCCTATTCGGTTCACCAAAATTAAATATCAAATTACGTATACAATACGACACACTTATCTAAAGTTCTCTATAAAATTATTTACATACTATATAGGGAGAACCTCAACAGCTATAGACCACCGTTCTATTCTGTTGTTACCCCCGCTCGACCCAGCTACACTCTTATTACCTGAAAGGAATTGTGAGGCAAAAAAGGTGAGCACAACTAGCCTAGTAAAGAATATCACGACTAAAGATAATTTACATCATCAATAGCCTTTATCAGTAATAAATCAGAGATTTAGAACATATGATAGATGATTAAACTTTTCAATCATAGTTACAGCGGAACGAGCAATCCATTAGAAGAGTCAAATAGACCATCAGGTCTATTATCTTCTCCATGTTAAAAGTCCACCAATAATGTTTTATCCTCAGTAACATCAATCAACAATTCCATCCCCACAATCATATGAATAACTCATAATCATAATTGTGATTCTAAATTCCTCTTCGCACCCAGGATGAAGATAATTTTCATCAGCTATCTCCACCTGAAACATCAAAAATTATGGTTATACCAAATCACAATTCCTGCTCATAATCATACTAATAAATTTATCTTTGGACTACGGCCAAAGATATTCATTAACAATTCATCTTTGCACTACAGGCCAAAGACATACAACTGTATTTTAGAAGAGTCAAGAAGAGCATGATATCTACTATCTTCTATGATTTAAAAAGATTTTCATCAACTTTATCGCTGAGCCTCAGCTTAATAAATAAACCACATCATCGAATCATCCATGCACCACAGCCAAGGATATTTATTTAATCAACAATGGTCATGACTATACCGAATAATCCCTGGTCATAATCATACCAACAACTGTCCATCAATGAACTACTGGCTAATGAGGACTTTTACCACATCATTTGTAACATTATGGGTCATGATTATACCGAATGATCCCTGGTCATAATCATACACAGTCCATCTTTGCACGTAAGCCAAAGATATACAACTATAAAACCAATAATCAACAGTCCATCTTTGCACGTAAGCCAAAGATATACAACTATAAAACCAATAATCAACAATTCGTCTTTGCACTTAAGCCAAAGATATACAACTGTAAAACCAATAATCAACAGTCCATCTATGCACGTAAGCCAAAGATGACTTTCATCACAATATAAGCATGATGATGATGACAATGATATAAGCATTAATCAAACGAAATCAAGGATAAATATTAAAGACTTTAAAAATATCCAAATTGTCAACATGATACTGCTTTGTGGAGTAAAATTTAAGAATAATATTCATGTACCAAAAATAATTTGGACAGAAAAGAAATATATTTTTTGGGTGAATAGTACCCTGTGAATAGTACTTCGAGAATAGTACCCTGTGAATAGTCCCCGACACAAAAAGTGTCCTGAATACTCGAGTGAATGATACTAGAGTGAATAGTAATTGGATGAATAATAACTTGTGAATAGTATTCCGGCACGAAAAGTGCCCCGAATACCTGAGTGAATAATACTAGAGTGAATAGTAATTGGGTGAATAGTAACCCATGAATAGTAACTCATAAAAGAAAAATATTAAATAAAATGATATTCCATGACGAGTACAAAAGAAATGATATCTTATACAAGTATAATAGAATATACAAAACTGCAAATGGATTTTCACCCGTTATGCGGTAATCCACGTAGACAAATCATTTCCATAATTTAATAAAGAATAAATACGAAGAATCATTCACCATGCCTGCGGTAATCCACATAGACAGGTTATTCCAATATATTAATAAAGAATGGAATAACAGAAGAATTCACCATGTATGCGATAGACCGTACAGACAGGTTATTCCAACCGAATAATAAAAAATGGAACCAGGTCATGCATAATCCGCACAGACAGGATATTCTAATAGAATAATAAAGAATGGAATAACAACAGAATTCACCAAGCATGCGATAGACCGCACAGACATGTTATTCCCAACCAAATAATAAAGAATGGAACCAGGTCATGCGTAATCCGCACAGACAGGATATTCCAACAGAATAATAAAGAATGGAACCAGGTCATGCGTAATCTACATGCATGTGATATTTCAAATGAATAATAATGAATAGAATAACAACAGAATTCACTGTGCATGCGATAGACCGCCTTTTGACAAAAGTTATTCCAATGTAATAATAAAGAATAGAATAACGTAAGAATTTCACCATGTATGCGGTGCTTGTGATGACAAGTTATTCAACATAATAATAAAGAATGGAATAACAACCCTTACGAGTATTGAAAGAAAATAACTCTCTTCATAAATACGAAAGAATAATACCCCTTACTATAATAATAATATCCCTTACCTTAGAAGAAAACTGGATACTGGAATAGTGAGGTAGCAGACTTCTCTTCTTCTTTCTCTCTATAATTTCTCTATAATAATTGCTCTTGTGAGACTTAGTGAATTCGTGAAAAATAATGAAGGAATGAGCTTCTATTTATAGGAAAATATAGTTTCCATAATTTCATATTTTGAGGCTCAAAATATTACAGTATAATACATTCATCTTTTCCTTCATTTTTAATTTAGTCATGCAAGTATTATCAAACTTGCACCACCTCCCCTAATAGTAAATCATGTGAATTAATAGTAAATCATGTGACTCAATAGTTCTAAACATGTGAAAAAATTAATTATAGTATAGTACCTTCATCTATACCTCTATTTTTAACTTAGTCATGCAAGTATTATCAAACTTGCACCAACACTAATAGTTATAATCATGTGAATTAATAGCAATTAATTACTCATTTTTTCGATTAATTACCCTATTGGTCAATATAACTTCAAGACATCAATTATTATCAAAATAAATGTTGGTTTCCACTAACACTAATAATCTCAACACAATGGAACTATCAATTTCATCTTTAATCAACACGAACTTATTCATCATTAATATTATAACTCAAAATATTTAATAACCAAAGTCGCTTCCGAGAGAGGGGGCTTTCGATAAGATTTATCCCTATCAAGCGCTGCAATTAGGTGACCAAACCTCTCCTTGATGTAACTTCTAGACATTGTTAATATTGCAAATAATAATATGAATAACTTTACCGTCTCAATTATTGATTTAATAATATAACATATTATGCAGATGATACTGTGACAATAATTGAATCAATAATATGAGAGATATGATGTAGCAATTACTGTAGCAATAATTGAGTATAACTGAGTGACTTCTCACATAAGCATCAATAATCAGTACCGTGTGCTACTATGCAACCACGTCTATTACTGTACTTTTACTACCAGTTATTTTATGGCAACTTGCTTACTTTGAAAAATTTTCACATATCACCCTTAACTTTAAACTTTTATCAATTTAACCATTTACTAAATAGAATAATTATAAGAAAATTGAATACTTTCATTTCATAAAATTCAGGGTCTCACAAGTTCGGCACTGCTATATATTATTTTCTCAAAGATGCTTCGCATCTCGAAAGTAAAAGCAAACAAGCCGAACATTTAATAATAAAATGGAAGTATGAAAAGGTCTCAATTACTATTGAGCACAGGGTTTGAAAAATCTCTTTTACAAAACTTCACTGCTATATCATCTTTAAAACTGATTTTTTCATACTAATTCAAACCCTTTTTATATAGGTGCGAATGAGGCCTCACACTACTTCCAAATAAATTGCACATTAATCCACACACACACACACACACACACACACACACACACACACTCATATAATAGTTTCTTAAAAAGTGGCGATCACCGTGGTAACACGGATGTCGAGGGGTGCCTAACACCTTTCCTTCGCCTAATCAAGCCCTCAAACTCAAATAAATCTCGGTTTCACAAACCCGTTTAGCAGTGTCACATCACTGGGTCAATGTGCAAATCTTTTCTCGGTTGCGTTGGTACAACTAGTTAAAAATACCAACTAGCGACTCTTACAGTCAAATCGTCGACATATAAATGTCGGACCTTTTTCACTTGTTTTTTCAAATAAATCTCACATAACATGAGAACACCACAGAACAAGAACAGAAAAGGGACAAATAAAAATCCCGACATCGACAAATGTATGTTACTTAAAGATTAGATTTGTTTATATTTATTCAGTTCATTTTGGTTTTTTAATATTTATATTGTTTATACTATTTTGGTGTATGTATGTCGGTATATGGATGGGTGTTTATATTGTTTTGTATGTGTGTTGGGATATAAAGCAGGTACAATTTTTTGGGAAATCTAAAAAATAGGGAATTTTTTTTTTGGATTTTTATACATCAGCGACCGCATGCGGTCACTGATAAATATTAGTGACTGCTAATTTCATTAGGGTATCAGTGACTGCTTTGATTGCTGATTGCGGTCGCTGACACGTGGCCCACATTAGCCTTTTGCCCTGAACCATGCTGAGTCAGCTTAGCGATGATTTCAGTCGCTAATATCGATTGTAGATACTTCGGTCTCTAATAGTGGTCGCTGATGTACATTCCAGCGATAAGATTTTATGCGCCTATCTGCGATTGAGGGCGGTCGCAGATGATTAGCAGCGACCGGACGCAGTCCCTGATAGACAGTTGCAGATAGGCTTTTTTCTTATAGTGTTATAGCTATCTGCACTTTATGAATCCTACACAACATATAATCATACATATCAACTCTTAGACATATAATAACGCTGAGTAATCATTTAAGTTACTCTACTTTACGATCTATTATCATCTTATTTAGGTTTGATACACAATGTTCAATTTATGTGTGTAAAGCTTTCTAAGACTCCTTATTGTCCATTCGGTTTAATTACGTTGCACTTCCTTTCACTTCTCATTACGTTCCATTTTAATTTACATATAGTGTTAACTTAAGGCTTGTCAGGCCACCATATTATGAGGCTCATGTCATTAACATTGATTAAGGTTCATTAAGTAACCCTTTTATATTTTACTTATCATCTAATTAAGTCATTAAGGCCTCTCATTTTATCACAATATGTGAATAAGGTTTATTTATTATTATTATTTAAATAAATCTTCATATCATGCCTTCCAATTTCATCTTTTAATTTGTTAATTAACATGTTTTTTAGTACTTAAAGTATCTCATTACATCCAATAATGTGTAATAAGTAAATTGAAATTTATTAGGTTTAATTCTTTTAGGCCCTGCTTGAAAACATTCCTTACTAGGCTGAAACAGGGGCTGGCGCGGCAGCGCCAAGTTTGTTCTTGAAACCGGCGTTGTGGCGCCGTGACCAAAATTCAAATTACTTTCTATGTCGATGATGCGCCTCCCGAACTCAGTTCATATGCGACGTGGTGGCGCAAGTTAGCAGAAGCAAATTTCCAGATTTTTATTCTTCACTATTTTTGACCCTTCTTCCTTCCAATCTTCGTAACTCAATCTATACACATCCAATTGAGTTCGTTTTTGATTCTATGAACTCCTTAATCTTAAAACTACAACATACCATAAAATCAACACCTTCTAAAAACATTAACAAACCATTCTAAAGACCCAATTTCAAAGTTCATACTAAACTTCCTGTTTTAACATGTTTACCATAATCATTCACCACGAACTCGATTCTTAACCAAATCAATCTGTTAAACCTTCGTTGTTTTTGTAATTTAACATACTAACACTATCTATAATCAATTTTAGATTCTAACCATGAACCAACCAACAATTTTGACTCCAAAATAAGTCATATCATATATATAATAACAAAACTAAATTTCTTCTTTTAAAACATATTTACATGAATTTCATTACTGAAAACTCACTTATAAAATGAATTATATATATCTAAGAATATATATAATCCAATTTCTTGACAAATCTTCCACCAAAATCCATCTACAAAGAAAAACTTAAGAAAATAAAAAGTAGAGTTTCAGGGCTAGGTTATTACCTTTGATTAGCCATAAAGCTTGAACAATCTTCTTGTATAGGAAGATTCTCACAAAGCACCTCCTTCTCAATTTCGCAGAGGATTTCATCTCTTTCTCTCTCGATTTCTCTCCTAATCTTTGTTTTCTCTTCTTCTTTGTGTTTTGCAAATAGGCTAACTATACTAATAAAACACATCTTACATGTTTTTATTCAGCTATTAGGTATACAAACCCAAAAGGGTTTAACTGATAAAAATGCCAAAGGTCTCAAGACGTGTTTGGCTAGCTTTAATCTAATCCCTTTTAATTTATTTGTATAATTCTCTTTAACATATGATTTATACATGTCACACCCACTAACAAATTCTAATATTTAAATTAAATTAATTTTTTTTTATTATTATAATTATAGTTTCTATTTAGCCAACAATAATTATAATTTTATTTAATAAATCGTTAACCCCGTAATTTAATTATTTTATTAAATTATAATATTTCCATTCCATTAGCGTAATAAAATATGCACCAATTATAAAATTATTTAACATAAATTTAATCAATATTATCATACTTACACAAATTATTTCATAACAATTTCCATCAAATACTTATTTTATTCCATAAATATTCTAACTAAAATATTTATTTTATTCAATAAATATTTTAACTATTTATGAAACTCACAATCGATTATATATATATGTAATATATTACTATCTCGCTTTAATTAAAACAAATATATTTACATCAATTCACTATTTAAATTAAGTGAATTACTCACATTATTTATGAAATTAATTCATAAAAATTTCATTGCTTACAAGGAATAATAATCAATTTATATTATTTGATAATATAATTTCTAACTTAATTAAATTAACTAACATTATTCAGCTTAATTTCCTTTTCATAACAATTTCATTTAATTTCTTCAATAGTTTAATTAATTATTAAACCTTATCTTAGCAATATATGAATATATATTTCTACTCGAACTCAACACATCTCATAATAAGAATTTTATTTATTAAATTCTTATTTCAATAATTTCTGAAATTCCGGGTTGTCACAGTTTGCGGTTAAATACTGTTAAACCTAGTTAAGAGTTCATGGTCATAATGACCCCTCAGCAAGCTATGAAATGTTTTAAAGGAAATCTTTAAATTTCCTAGTTATTCATTCTACTTCATAATTATTTTATAAGTTATAAAGATTGGTGAATGTTTGGAAAGTAAGAACTTCTTCAAAGAGAAGTTGTGGTAAGATAATATTCTCATACGAGAAGGAAGTAAGAAACTCAATTAATTGAGACACTTTGTATGTTAAAATTTCGAGGATGAAATTTCTAGAAGAAAGGTTGAATGTGATATCCCGAATGATTAGAAGTATAGTTAAGCATGATGTTTAACTAATGACGATTATGTCAGATGATAATCCTTGGAAAAAGAAGTAATGAGTTAAGGAAAGAAATAATTAGGTAATGTAATACATGATTGAAATAGTATGTTGAGGTTATTCAACAAGAAAGAAAAGAAGGAGGAAGTATGAGTAAGGAAAAATGACAATGATAAATGAACACTTGCTAAATATCGGTAGAAGTAAGATTATACCTTTGATAAAGGTTGTAAGGATAATGCATCTATATATGAATATAATTATGTAATGGTGATTAGGAGGACGGACTTCTTATAAGGGAGAAAATGTGACAACCCGAAAAATCGAATAGTCATGTTAATTATAATGTAAAGATTAATATTTAATAAAACAAATTTTTATTAATAATATTCTATGTTATGTATTTATTAGTCATTTTATAACCTAGGATGATTATAAAACGGGAGGATTCTGGCTATGTGCTACAATAAATGTGTAAGAATTTTTAAGACGAAAATAAAAATTTTTCAAGGAAATATTTTTTCCCTAGAAAAAGATGAAATATGCACTATTCATCGGATGAAACCTAAGGGTTTAGGGTTTGAATAGCCTAAGTTGGGTAGAGAGATTGGTATGTCGTAATGACATTCCGTTTCAAGATTTGAAGGTAATATATTACGAAAAGTTATGTTAGCTGATAAAGTTTCTCTCGAAAAACGTGCAAAAATCGTGCGAAATAAAAAAAAATAATATTATGTACTTTTCGATCAGTTAACTATGTTTTGCAAAAACGTTAAGGAAACACTATTCATCAAAATATGTTTTTCATTTTTTCAATTTTTTTAAGAACGCGTAAAAGAAAGAATGACGAGGAAAGACAGAATATCCAATAAAATTTGGAAACCGATAAACAAGTTGTTTAACTGTGAAATAATTAAAGAAAATAAGAATACGAGTATAATATGAATTATTATACGAGTACAGTACGAGAAAAAAATGTGTATAATACGAATTATTATATAGTAAGAATATGAATAGGCAAAGTCAATAAAAGTCAAGATGGGTTATTAAGCTATTGGGCTTTAACTTTGCTAAGCCCAATAAGGTAATGTTAGGAGGCCCAATTATAATTAAATTAAGGCCCAAAAGTGTGACGAACGTATTTTTTGTAAATAATATTAAATATTTATTGAATTGAATAATTATTTTTATTAATTTATTTATTGAGATATATAAATATTTGATGGAATAATGGTAGATTAATTTAATTAAATGTGTTACATTAATTAAATTAATGAGGAATAATGTTATAGTTCAAAGTGTGAATTTAATTGAGATTTTTAAATTAAATAAATTGTTAAATAAATTTATTATTGTTCTAATTAATTAGATAATTAATTAGAGATTTATTGAGAATATAAATTATGTGCTATAATTAATAAATGAGAAATTTAATTATGTGATGATGTGATTTAATGGGTAATATCATTTTTAATTTAATTGAATTTAAATAATATTATTTGATTAATTAAAGTGTGACAAATAAACTATATAGTAAATAAACTAATTAAAATAAATTAGAAAGAGTCTTTTTAAGGCTAGCCAAACATGGTCTTATGAATGTGGGAGCAGTAAATTGCATAATGGCTTTAACTGACACCCATGTTGTGCCAGTTATCAGTGCACAATATATCAGTCTGTATTTACGTACTTTATTTTCCTGAAACCTAAACTTTGAGAAAGGAGAGAGTTTGAGAGAATTGAGTTTGGGGAAGAAGATTTGAAGAATCATAGGAAGGCTTATTATCATCTAAATAAGAATCTAAGGGTGAGAATTCAATTTACAATCCTTGTTTTCTATATTCTTGAGTTTTCCCATGAAAACATATTTTAGTTTTCTGTAATTGAAATTTTTATGAGTAATTACTGAAAAGTTGTTATAAATTGTTTATATGCATGAATAATCTAATATATGATGTTTATAAACAATTTTAGATGAATTAATCCATAAACTTTGGTTTAAAAGGGGGGGGGGGGGGCTAGGTTTGTACTAACAATATATGATTTTGAAGTCAAAATCTGAGTTTTGGTTGATGATTTGTTAGAACAATGAATGTTTATGTTATTAAATAGATATAATCTATTATATGTGGGTTGAAAACGATTTTTGGTATGAATTGATTCATGAAACCATGTTTTACAAAAGGAGTTTGAGTTTTGTTATAAAAGTAAAAAAAGGCTTATTTTAGAACCAAAATTTGTGTTCAATGCATGTTGTAATATGTAAATTGACAATTGATTGTATTAATATGTTTAAATATGAAAATAATGCATATTATACGAACTAATTTGGTCAAGAAATGAATTTGTGGTGTGATAATTCGCTAAGAATGTCTAAAACGAAGTTTTTAGTAAGAACGTGAATTTAAAGGGGTTAAATCTGATGAATATTGTTGATTTGTTGTTTAAAATCGATGTATGCATGCTTGGTAACAATTATGTGAAGTCTATATCTTCTAGGTTTGTTAAATTTACTGATTTCATGTATAATTCATGAATTTTGGTCTGATGAACAGTGCAGTCGCGAACTACAAAAACCAAACATGGGTGACCCCGCCCCGGCAGGCATTACCTCAACTAAAAGCTCCTCCCTGGCGGGGGTAGTAGAGTTGGACAGTTTCAGTTTTTCGTCGTGTACAGTCCACTACATGTTAGTCTAACCTAGCCTAATGACAAAATAATGTGTTAGACACGTAATAGGATGTCATATCAGATTATTAACATACATGTGATGAAATTTTATGGTAATTTGATAAGTTGTATAAAGGCTAAACGTTGTGTCCATGAGAAAATATAATGATGATCAAACTTAAGATGTGAGACTTCAGTATTGTATATGAGATTGATGGTAATGGGCAAAACTTAAACTAAGTTAACAAATTGTATTAAAAGAGGGAATTAAACCTATAAGTTTAATATGAATGTAACTAATGAATGATGTGAATGCATATTGTAATGAACAAGAATTTTGTAATTAATTTTAAATATTTATTGAATTAAATAAATATTTTAATTGATTTATTTATTGAGATAAATAAATAATTGATGAAATTGTGGTGTAATAGTTTAGTTAAAATGTGCTATAATAATTAAATTAATGAATGAACATTTTATGATTTGAAGATTTAATTTAATGAGATAATTAAATTAAATAGATTATTAAATAATTATAAAGTTTTTCTAATTTAATTTAATAATTAAGTTAGAGATTTATTAGTTTGTGGAATAAAATTATAATTTATAATGGAAATTATAGGTATATGACAAATGTTAATTTAAAATATGAATTTAATTAAATTAGTTGTACAATGGGTGTTGTAACTGTAAAGACCTGAAATCTAGTCTATCTTCATACCCGGATTTCGTACGTCACGGTCCCACTTCTTTCCAAACATACATCATTATATACTGAAATATAACAACATATATTCGCAATTCCCAAGTTCTAATACCTTATAACCTCGTTTATTACAAATAATGATAAATATATTATTCTTTTCATCTTACACAAGTGACTTTCATTTGCCACCAAGGATAAATAATTGTTCATTAAACTAGTCTATAGTTTAATTCTATCATTCTATATTACAAGTCTTCGCTTGATCTTCACACTCATTCATCTAATGAGTGGCACTTCTTTTAGATACCGATCAGCTTGATCTTTACGGGATCCTTAGGTTCTTCTACTCGTACGCTGAAAATGTTTTTCATTTAAAGCAAGTGTGAACATTCAATTGCCCAACAAGTCATAACAGTTGAACAAACAACTTTAAGAAGTCAAACGTTCCATTAAAACTTCGATAACCGAACAAATATTATGAAGCAACTTGAATAATAGGAATAATCTCGATTCCTATCATTTTAAAACATTAGTCACATTCACTTTGAAATACTTTCATTCTCTACTCTCTTTCATACACATCCTGTTTGGCTAGAATCTTTAGCACAGACTTAACAATAACGGTTCATGTATAAACAGAACATTATCTTATTGAACAATTCAATCACATAGAAACACTGAAGTGTTCAAATTATGGCACAAGGCCTCATACGTTCTACCACCTTGTACAAATATCACACATTCTCACATAGACAGAACTTCTCAAGTTTAACATCTGAGAAGTTTAAGAAACTAACATTCATTTAAAATATGAATGAAGTTAGGAAACTTGCCTTACGTACAGCTACAGCTTACGTTGAACTGCTCATTCCAATCCCTATAACACATAAGAAAATAGCACATACACCAATTAGTCATATACTTGACTTTACGCATTGGTTTACCTAACTTTACTTCTTAAGGTTTGCATTCTTGCAACCTAAGTTTACACAACCAATTTTCATTACTGGTTTACAACTTCATGACATATGAAGATGTCTTACTCAATACGTTCATCATCTTTGATGATTTGCATTCTTATGTTCTTATAACTTCTCTAGGACTCAGCACACATCGCGTCTCTGCTAGTAGTCCATATGGTACTCTGAGTGGTTTCCCACAAACAAACAACAAACAAGTTCACGTCTCATCTACACTGCCATCACAATGAGTTAGATCGGTTGCCAGTTTCATATATACCTTGGCTCTTAGAAGGAATTGTTTAGCCCAGCTCCCATATGTCAACCATCAAATGTTACAATTGTACTATAACCTAAATTTATCTTAACTTATTTGAACCATTAAACTATAATGTTCGTTAAGTCAATTCCGTATTCCTTATGGCTTTCTGGCAACTACATGCCATACCTCAGGATTCATTCCTATAGTCTAAGTCATACAATCTTTTGTATACTCAGAATGATCATTCAAGTTAATTATTAACTCGGCTTCATTACGTTATGCGTACTTGTCTTTAATTCAGCTTCTTTGCCTTTCATGGTTTAATCATTGGTCTTCATTATCATACGGTCAAACCATACACAGAGTGTGTAGGTTCTCATCTGCTTAATATTCTTGACACTCAACCTTCACGTCGGTTAAAGTGTTTAACGCTTACATTTCATTCTAACATTCTCCATCTGACTCACATTCGGCTTTCATTAATCTTATTACTATTCGTTACGAATTTCTTGATAACATTCATTATTCGTCCTTAATGTCGAAGCCATACGGCTCATTATATGCTAAGACCAGTCGTTCATCACAACAGTGTTGCGTTCATCTTCTTTGTCTTTTAATCTCGTTTAATCTTTATGTTCAATCTCCATTAAAGATGTAAATCGCTTGTTTAAGTGTTGCATTCGATGAACTATATGTTCATTAGCTTTCGGTACACTTTCCTTAGGGTTTGAGCAGTTAAAAGCTCATCACTAGGCCTTGCACAGCTTACCGGCGTTCTTGGCCACGGGCCCCTCCTTTCCTCTCGCTCTCGGCTCAGCTTTGGGCCATGGCATGGCATCACCCTCTGCACTATAACTCGCACTACGACACGAGTTTCCAGTGTCTGGCTCTCCGGTTTGGCACTGCGGCGCCAGCTTACAAAGCATGGTTGGTGTTGCGGCGCTAAGCCCTAACTTTCGAAAATATTTCTAAGTGTTAAATCCAATTTGAGACGCTTACTGTAACATTCTAGAATTTTAATTATTATATTAAATATTTATTGAATTATTTAAATATTTAATGGATGTGTTTATTGTTGAATAAATTATTGTTCAAATTTGAATTGATGTGGTTAATTATTTGTTAAATAAATAATTAAGGAAAATTAATTATTTTGCTAATTTAATTTAATTATTAAGTTAGAGAATTTTGATTAATTAAATTACTATTCTTTTTATTGGAATTTATAAATTTAAAAGGATGTGTTAGTTAATTAAATAAAGTTATAATTATACAAAAATTATAATTTTGTGGTATTGATTTATGTGATGAAGTGATTTAATAAATTGTTATTATGATTAATTTAATTAAATTAATGTGTGACAAATAACCTTGTTATAAAGGAGTTACTAAAATAACTTAAAGGAGTTTTAATTCAGTTTTGCCAAACAAGGCCTAAGGCATATTAAGTCTTTAATTTATTTGAGTTTTACCAAACAAGGTGTTAAGATTAATGGGTTATTTTGTTAGTGGTTAACCAAACAAGCCTTATGGCTTTTGATTTTAAAATTCACACAACATGATATCAGTTATGTTTATAATTATATTATATAATTAATATATATAATATCTATATACGTTATTTGTTAAGTACGTTAGATAGAGAGAGAGAAGAAAAGAAAACTCAGGGGAAGAAGAAGGGAAGAAGAAGAGAAGAAGAAGAGAAGAGAGGAAGAAATGTTAGAGAGTGGAAAAAGGCTTGTCAAGTAAAGAGATAGCCATCATCATCTTCTTCAAGGTTTCATCCTACCCTTTTTCTTTTATGTTTTCTAAAATTCTAGTTTTCTCTTCTCTAATTCTCTATAAATTCAAGGCTTTATATTGCATACTAGTGATGTTAAAACGATTTTCATAAGCTATAGTCAATACATTGGTATTATGTATATGTTTGTGAAGAAAAATATTTTTACAGAGAGTTTTGTGTATATATATATTGTTTGGGTTTAAGGTAGAAATTAAGGGTTTAATTGTTGTTTAGTTGATAAATTAATTATTGAATTTGTTAGAGTATATATATACTTTGATAAAATGCTTTGAATTAGTGCTTTTGGTTGAAAAACAAAATTTACAGTGTTGATTTTCATTGAAATATCAAAAAGTGAGTTTTTATCAAAAATAGTGAAATTGAATGTGCTAAATTTGTTGTTTATGTTGTTGTATGGATAGAAACCTGTTAGGAATTCTTGAATTTTGTTTACATAAAGTTTTTGTATGAATTATATGCTATTTAGTCTGTTAGAAACGAGCTTGTAGGCCAAAATTGGCTTTTTCTCCTTTATTGCTTGAAAGTCGTCAATCGAAATCGTATGATTTCAGCATGCCATGCGCTTTTATACCTTTTGTTCCCGCGTCAGCGATGCCATATTCACGCCAAGTGTAATACCCACGATGTAAATCTATAGCCCATGCATGAGTTAGCAAAATGGTCTCGACAATTATACTTTTGTACCCAAAATTTTAAAAAAAGTTATGTGATGATAGTAGGACTGCTAAATGTTGATTTTAGTATTTCTTATTAACGATTAACTTGTGTTATAACTCGATTATGCGATTAAAAATCAAATTTTTAAATGATGAACGTACTTAGTTATGTTTGTGAGATGGTAATGACTAATTATGTCATGATGACATATGTTTATAGGATATTGTGATTCGTATTGATTTGGTTTAGCCTACGAGCAAGGCAAGTTCTCTAACTCTACTTTTGTAATTGGAATCAATTATTGTTCTCAATATAGTAATGCAAGTTTTCTAATTCTTTATCTTGTTGAACTATTTATTCAATTCGATCACTTAATAAATGATGCAAGCTTCCTAAACTTTGGTTTGATGTTGACAAGTTATTCTTGTATTTAACTTGTTGTTTAGCATGCGCAATTATTTATACTAATGTCGAGCAATTTTATTGTTCAAATTGTTATGCATGCTTAGTATTCAATTCTAATTAACCTTGACTTAGTATTGTTCAAGCAAGGCATGTTATAGTTATTCAAAGTATATGCTATTAGATTATTCCTAAAGCATGATTTTGATTTACCATGTTGATTCAATCACGATTATTCTGTAATATGATGTTATTAATTCAACTAGTCCTCTAGTTGATGATCGTTGAACTTCAAATTACCCTTGAAAGCTTATCCAAACCAAACTCTCTTTGGTGCGGACTTGTACTCCAAATACTGAGATGAACAACCCTATTATTATTAGGGGATAACTTACGCGTAACGTTAAATGTTTGTGCACAATACATGATGCGAAGGTATGATGATCCCCTAAGTACGAGGAGTCCTTATAGTCTTATGACTTTTAAAGTTGGAGTTGAAAGATTACTCGCAACTGTGGACATAGTTCATGGTCTTATGACCCTTAGTTATATTTATTCCACATTTTGGATTTCGGTTTTTGGTTATTGTTGATAGAGTACTATTCCTTGTTGATAAGCCTATTTTGGCAGTTATTATTGTTATACTCCTGTTGATTCTATATTATATCCAGTGAGGAATTGTTTTGCTCACTCTTGTATATTTTAAAACCCATTGCAGCTAAAGAAGAGAATGTAGATGAACCTTCGTCTAGCAAAGGAAAGGGAAAAATGTACAAGTGATGAAGACTTGTAATTTTTACTTTAGACTTTTATTATGATGATCTTAGACTTGGTTTTAATGAAGTTTATTTAATTTCCGCATTTGAATGATTGTATTTAAAGGTTAGATAACCTGGGAGATTTTATTATGTAACCCTTTAATGTGAAAGGTTTTATTTATCCAGTTTTATTGTGATTGGGTAATTAGATATGAATGTTTGATTAAGTGAACACCAAATCTTGTGGGAATGAAGTACCTGGATTTGGGGGTTTCCCACTTACTTCCCAATCTCACAACTTCTTCGTTATAACTAGAAATAAGGTCGTTCCAAAGCCATTCTCTTCCTTATCTTACGTACTTCAATCCCCCTTGGACAGAACTTTGTTCTGAATCCGTTAACATGCCATTCAATTGGCTTAATCATCATCCTTCGTTCATTTTATGTTTTTAATGTTCTTCGTTCGTTCGTCCGTAATTCGGTCATCCAAACTCAAAATTCGTTCGTTCTTAAGTCCACAACTCACGTTTTCTACGTTCTCTTACATTCTTATGAAACCCTACACATTCGAGTTCCTTTACTAACTTTCTAATTCCCGTTCGTCTTTTACAAAATTTTTGCCATAACTTTGTTATAGCTCAATTTTAATCCGTTCTTTATGAACGTTTCTACCGTTCCTAACCAAGTAATAAGAATCTAACTTATACGCGATGGTTTTAAACTTTTCCATCAACAACAATTATCGTACGATGGTTTTAAATGTGTCCATCAACAACATTCTTCGCGTTCTTCGTTCATTCTTCATTTTTAATCGATATTTTGATTATGATTTCACTTTTTCTTGGAATTTGATGTTATAGAACACCATTCCTTACTTATTTTACCGAATCATTCATATGATTCATTCGGATCTCTCAAATTCATTACGAATCTTATACTTCCTTAAGAAATTTATAAAATAAATTTCTAATTCTTATTTCTTCTTTTCTCAATGATTTCAACCATATGAAATCATTCCTAAATCAGTTACTTCTTATTCTCATTAAGTTATGTTTTCAACATATAAAACTTAAAGAAAATCTAACTTAGAAGTTAGGTTTTAATACCTTTCCTCTTTATTCTTCTTCATTTAGACAAAGTCGGCGATTCGCTAGCTTTTCTATTTCACAAACACCTTTGATCCGATCATTCATGCTCATTCTCTTCTTTATCCTTCTTCTCCAAGCTCTCAAGCTCTCTCTCTCTTCCAAAGTGTTGGTTGATTTTGAAAAAAAATTAACTAACACTTTTATTATATAGATTTTCAAAGCTAGGGGTAAAATAGTCATTTTGCCCCTAGATTTACTATTCACAAAGCTTTCCTTGGAAGCTTCGTGCTTCCGTATTGCAAAATTCGTTTGAATGTTTTAAAAACTGCGATTCTCGGAATCCAAATATTTTTGGATATTTCATCTTTCCTTTACCGATTAACTTTTACGTATAATTTGGTACTCCGAAAAACTGAAAAACACTTTTCCATGTTAAGCGTTTTCCTTCATATTTTACCCTAACGTAGTTAAACGAATGAAAAGTACATAACAGTACTTTTCGTCATTTTATTTCCTCCGATTTCTGCACGTTTTTTGAGAAAAACATTTATCAGCTTACTTAACTTTTCACAATATATTTTGGTCAAATCTTTCGATGGAATGTCATTTTGACATACCGAACTCTCAGAAAGGCTTAGGTTATCCAAACCCTAACCCTTAGGATTTTGTCGGGTAAATAGTGTCTATTTCGTCTTTTTCCCTAGAAATATTTTGTTCCCAGATAATTTTTATTTTCATCTTGAAAATTCTTACTCGTTCAGTCTAGCTCGTTGCCAGAATCCTCCCATATTATAATCATCCTAGGTTATAGAACAATTAATAAACACATATCATAGATCATTATTAATAAAAATTCATTTTATTAATAACTAATTCTTTAAATCTTTAATTCTGGACAATCTGATTTTCTCGGTTGCACAGTAACGCCCGAGAAAATTGAATTTTTATGAGAATTAAATTTTTATTTGATTATGTGGATTAAATGAATTTAATTGATTATTTATGTGAGTAAGCTATTTGAAGGTCATTCTATGACCTAGAATGTGCGGATGTGGTTAGGATTCTGGCTATGTGCTAGAAGTAATTGTTTTGAATTTCCAAGGCAAAAATAAAAGTTTTCTGAGAAATTTCTATAAAAACACTATTCATCCATTTCTGTTCAGAGATTAAGTTTGAATTTCTGATAAACGAATAATGATTGAATACTAAGACATAATGGAATATCCAATAATATTTTAGTTATGGCAAACGAAGTTTTCGCCTGTGGACTTAAAACCTAAGGGTTGGGGAAAAGTGAGTTCCGAGAATTTAATGGATATGTATAATGATTAGGGTTATTATACGTAAGGAATACGATTATGATATTAGTTAGTATACGGGTATAGTATGAAGATTAATACGAAGTATAATACGATTATCATACGAATACTATACGAAGAGAATACGAGAATTGTATGAGTAAAATACGATTAATTTTTAATGGACTTTAGTAAGTGGACTTTGTCATTTTCTAATTGGACTTGGATTGTGTCAAGCCCAATAAGATATTATGTCAAGCCCAAAGTTATGTTAAGAAAAGCCCAAGATAGGCCCAAAATGATTTATGTTAAGGCCCAAATTAAGAAACTAAACCGCAGATCGAACTGATGGGTCACCGGATGGTTAAAACCCATGGGTGACCCAAAAAGCTAGGTGGGCCAGCCACTTGGTGGCCAAGTAAAGTGCATTTACTTGGTGGCTAAGTAAATGAATAGTAAGGAGGTGAATAGCAAGGAGGTGGATCTAATGACCAAATTGCCCTCAATTAGGTTTTCCTATATAGAGAAGCTAGGTTGGTTCATTTTATTATTTCACCAACTCTAGATAATATATTGAGAGAGAGAAAAGAGCTTTAACAAATAATCAAGAGCAATCATATGGCGTCCCCAAATCTGGGTATCTACCAACCCGACATATGGTACTACAGTTTTCACATACATTCAATTGAAATGCCTCAAAAGAACGAATATGTCTTCTATATATTCCAAAACAATATTACCATTTCCTAGGTTCTTTATAACCATTATATGTTCTTGTCATAATATCAAATAATAACAACATTCAACCTATACTATTACAAAGGCAATCTATAGGTTCCCCTTAGCCTTCCCTTTATCTTTCTTCTAGGATCCTTCTATCTGCTTTGGTCTTAAATGCATTCATATGGTTCAAGTAAGAGTGAGCATAACTAGCTCAGCAAGTATGATAATTCTATTTAAATAATATGCTTGAAACATACAAATTATATATCTTCAATAACTAAATAATAGTTATGAAATACTATCAATAATTAAAAATAGCACTTTTCTTTTCTTAAAATGTTTCACAATGAATAACATTCAGTAAAACATTAATTCTGGTCCAAGACCTTGAGCATTTCATACTTTCTTTGAAAAGGACAACCCGGCACCAAGTCCGTAAGTCCGGCATATCTTACGAGCACGTCTAGGTGATCAGCCTATAGTACTCTATGTTATACAACACTACTTTCTTTAAACGTATGTACGTTTAAGTTTTGGCAACCTCATGTGCCTGTTGATTTACGACAAAACATTTATTTAGCATACTCAGTCTTTTTTTGAAAACCATACCAAAATAGTTTGGCGAAACTTGACAACATTGACAACAGTTCAATAGATTATAAGTCATCTTAAAAATAATCCCAGGTAATCTAACCTTAAATTATTACATAAGTCTGCAGAATACATCACAAAATAAAATAAGTCTTATAACATAATTCATCAAAAGAAATTCACATAAATCTTCAACACTTGGACATCTTGCCCTTTCCTTTGCTAGTAGATGGCTCATCGACTTTCTCAACTTTAATTGCAGTGTTAATAGCAAGAGTGAGCAAACAATTTCTCACTGATATAGAGAGTAACAATAATAATAACATGAGAGTGAAAAACGAATGCTGAATAATGGTGAACTTGTTCTATGAATTAAAAATAAAAAACAAGTTCAAATCAAATATCTGAGGGTCTTAAGACCACGAACTACGTCCCCGATACTTAGGCATTATTACCCAACCTTAACAGTCATTTAGACTGTACAGACCCTTCTTAACGTACTTAGGGGGATCAACCCTTTGTACCATGTATTGTGCACAAACATCTAAACGTTACACGTACATTATCCCCTGTGTTAGGGTTGTTCGTCTCAGTTTGAATTTAGAATTTCTGCACTAAAAAGAGTTTAGTTTGGAACTAGCTTATCAGTGGTTCTAGAATTTTAGAACACTATTCATTTATAGATTAGTTCAATCAATATGAGTTTGCTTGCTACTTGAAGGTTCAGTACAATAATATAGAATTGAACAAGGTTATTGTAACACCCCCATATCTATACACCCACGGTATCCGATATGGTGCTTACTAAGAATCAATATATAATGCATTTTAATCTATACACCCATGGTATCTGATTATAAGATTACATTAAATAGAGGTACTATCAGATATAATTCTCATAGATCTAAAATTCACAGTATCCCATAACAGATGTCAATTCTCAAGAGAACTATTACTGTATTTGGATACCCTCACTTGGATATACGAACTGTATTTGTGACTAGAGTCTATCTATCTGAAATTCAGAGTACCAGTAATAACATGAACAGTCCATATTACCAATACTCTCACCCAGATGTATAGTCTATGCCAAGCGAATTTATACTATCGTATCGATACTAACTATCTATCCGAAATCCAGAGTATTAATAACAACATGAACAGTCTATGCTATTAATACCCTCACTCAGATAAATAGTTCCCAAGGATCTCAACTAGATTCGAAGAATTCTAACTTTACATCTATATATGTAAGAAAACACGGTTGCAGAAATAAAAGATGTTATATATATTATAATATTAAAATTCAATTACATGATTCTCATAACGAGTTTCTTATTACAAAGTATTCAAATAGACAAGAATATAATCTAGTCTAAACAGGGACGCTTCCCTTTATCTACACCAGATGTTCCAGGGTTACCATCTAAAATTGCAAAGGGAATAATTTGCAAGGGTGAGCTATGACATGCTCAGCAAGTTTTGTATTTATAACAATATATGATTTGAAAAACTACAACAATTCAAATTTTGACTGATAGTTGTCACTATTTCACTATTAATTTATATTTCTGTCAGTCACAGAGACTTAGAAATTTTATTCAGATATGAGATATGGGATCAGCCTATTCAACATCCTAGGAGTATGCATTTCATCTTACCAGTGCTCAAATGCACCCAACTTAGTGTCAATATATTATCGACCGAAGATCCCATACGGGATACCCAACTTCAGAATAGGATGTCTTACCAAACAATTTGGTTCGACACAACAATTTAAGCTTAACAATTAATATGAATAAACAATTCATTTCTTAGTTATGCTGAAGCTATAGCAATAACCTTACAATAAGAGGTAATTCAAATGTAGGTGTAGTATATTATATCAACAACATATCAAGATAAAAATCTCGTTCAACGAGTAAATAGGTTTAAGAAATTTGCATAAGTAGTTTAAGGGTTAAGAAGAACTTGCCTGAGCTTGCCTGAGCGTAGATCCGTCAAGTTATGCTACTCAATTCATTTAATAAATACCTACGATGTTCATATATATAAATCTAACACATTAGTATTGATAACAATACTCAAATATAACACTTATGTAAGATTGGGTTAGATTCCATAAGGTTTTGATATACAAAGTCTTTATTTAAGTTGATAAATAGACTAGATTTTATTTATAACATTTTATTATATTTTTAGATAATTTATTTATCCTTTATAATAATTTTTAGAAGGTTTAGAATATTTTTAAAACATTTATTTATCCTTTGAATGATTTTTAAATCATTTATTTCTATTTGTAAGTAATTAATATTTGCTTAAAATTTTATAAAAACATTGTTTATTATTTTAAAAATTTATAATCATTTATTATGATTTTTATATCATTAATATTATTTTTCAATAATTATTTAGTATTTATAAATAATTATTCTAATTACCTATTATTAAGTTAATTATTAATAATATCCAAATAAAATATAATATTTATTAAATTTATATAAAAATATCAAAAATTAATTATATTTATTTAATATAATTTTTAAAACTGTTTTTGTATTTATTTATATTTATTTATTAATTATTTATAATTTTTTTATAATTTATTTTTAGAAAATAATTTTTGTTTGTCGCTAAAGCCCTTCGGTGACAAAAAGTGTCGTTGTAGGTGTTCTTGAGTTCTGGGCAACAGTTCGGTCATGGTCGAATGACCAATTTGACCACGAATTATCTATCTACTGGTTATGATTTTGGATTTGGTAAAGTATTGATGTTATAGTACTCTTACAGTAGTACAACATTAATCAAATTTCAGGCTTTAACCTACGTATAACAAGAAATTATAGAGGCTCAAATTTACTGTTAGAGCTGTTCTTGAGTTTCTGGGTAACCCAGAACAATGGTCATGGCCGGTCAACAGTTTTGTGGGTTGAATATCTTTGATTCTGTGTATTGGATGTGTGTTGTGTTTGTTATAATATGTAATATATATGTCAGGGTACATATATATAACACTAACATGAATAGAGCGTAAATCTAAAGTCTTTATTTATCTTTGGTCAAAGTACGCACCAAACGTTGTTCTTCAGAAATTTTTGAGCTTTTACGGGCAACCCAGAAAACTTGGTCAAGCTCGGTCAATGGATTTTGACCATTAATTCCAGTAATCCTATGAATTATTCATACAATTTAAGATCATTGGTATGTAGTACATATATCAGGGTGTTAATTGAATACAAAACATTACAAAAACAACAAACAGAAAGCTATCAAAAAGGTTGGTCAAAGTAGCCGGTTCGACTGTTCTTGAGTTTTCTAGGTAACCCAGAAAAATACAATCCATGAACGGTCAACCCACTTTGACCAATCATAACTTGAAATCCATGGTTCTCATGAACCTGTTTTCTTTTCTAGATTAAAGACCTACTAACAGACTACAAGTTCCATACAATTAACAGACCTAAACATAAACACAATTAAATCTACAAGCCCTGACATTCGGCTGTCAGACTTACTTTTCAAAATTTCTAGATTTCTAAAAACACTTAATTAAGGCATCTAGATGTTATGAAAACGTGTTCTACCAATCTAACATACTTCCTAACATACTAATACATATTTCTAAACATCTAAACAACAAAATTAACAAATGATCAAAGAGCTAACTATGCACTAGGGTTTATACCTTTTCTTGATTGATTTTCGATTCTAGCTTCTGATTTGGTTGCTTTTATCACCCAGGCTTGATTTGGTAAGTAAGTAAGTGTATATTGGCTTAGAAATTTCGTGAGTTTGCTTAGCCCTAAGGTTCATATTTATAGAATTCTTCAACTTGGCTTTTTGGTCATTTTTGAGCAACTTGCCTCCATAAATATCTGATCTGATGACTATTGTCTTGCTTGGGAGTTACAAGCATGTCATGTGTAGCCTAGGGACTTGAATGGTGACTCCTAACCTACTTGCGAGCTAGTTAGGTTTGTTTAGTAGCCTAATTATGCTTTAATCTTCACTAATCTTGATTAGGGTTTTGTTTCTAAAGATTAGGATTGTTAAGTAATGTTAATTAGTACCTAATTGAAGTTTACTAACCATGATTAGGTGTTATGATAATCTAATTAGGGTTTAATTAGCTAATTAGGGTTTAGTTTACAAATTAGGGTTAGGGTTTTGCTAATTAAGGTTAGGGTTTGTTAATCTAGGGTTACTAACCTAGATTTCTTGCTAATCCTATCAAGCACAACAAAGCGTTTTGTCAGTGTAAGCACGACAAAGCAACTTGTCAAAATAACTATACCGAAAAGTCCGATTTCGGAAGAAAATTTTAAGCACGAGGTGTCAAGCACAACGTTTTTCGGACAAAAAATTATTTGGTCAAATTTGTTTAAATAGAGTATATAGTAACACATAACACATTCAAAACGGGTAAATTTTATTGATATAACTAAATTTACATATACGAGTTTTATTAGGGTTTTGGGTTTTTATAGTTATTAATGTCAAAGATGTAATAACATCAATGTACAATTGAATAGACATAGTATATGTGCAAAGTAATACATTCAAAAGAGTTAGAACAATCTCATTTGAATCATTGAATTTAAACAGTATATGCTTTAAATAGTAATATCAAGAATTAGGAAAGTGAAACTCGCTCGGTGTAACGAACTAGATTACAAGAGCTTGTACAATCATACACAAGATAGATTAGGCTTGCTCAACTTTAACATAGAATTTAGTAACTTGTACAATGATAATTTAGGAATAGAAAGCTTGCTTGCCATAAAAGATAACTTAGCTATGAAACTTGCATTCGTTAATAAAAAGAACGAAGTTAGGGAACTTGCTCAATAAAAGTTTAGGATAAGGAACTTGCCTTGAATGGTTTAACCCACCATTCAAGTCATACCCTTAACTTAACACCTAACCATGTTGGTTAACCATTTTAGCGAATCTGAAATGTCACTATAAACTAATATAAACTTTATCATTCATCTCTAACTCTCATAAACATCAATTTTTGTTCATTACATAACTTAATTAAATGATAACTTAAAATCTTCACACTTTATATTACATCACATTACAATCTGTTATTGTAGTCCACGTTATGATTTAACATCATTATCATGCATGCCAAACTAGATTAAGTCCTTGTATTACAACCCACAAATAAATAGAACTCACTGCCTAGGTGTGACGCCCCCAAAATAGGTCCAATCCACCCAACCTATTCTGAGTCGCCAAATACATGGTACAGAAAATAACTACAACTTTATTATTACAATTGTCGTGTAAAATACGACAACACATACTGTGAGTTTAAATACAAATATTGTCTTCTACACAATATCCACACTCAAATAAAGTCCTCATTACAATTATTGACAAACTATTTTACAAAATAGCGAGGACTGCTAAATAACTGTCTAGAACCATCATTCCACACCCCGACTACTTCCCGATATGTTCTCACTTTTTGAGAAGAAAAATGGAACAAAAATGAAAAGGGTGAGCTAAACTAGCTCAGTAAAGAATATTATGACTAAGATAATATACAACAAATTATTCTTAGTCTTCAACAGGAAAAAAATCGATAGAATATAATGACAACAAGTTTTAGATCAACAATCTGCAATGAAACAATAATTCATTAGAAGAGTTAAGTAGAGAATGAAATCTACTATCATCTATGAATTTAAAAGCCCATCATCAATATTTTATCCCTATAACATCAATCAATATACATCTTGCATCAAATATTCATCTTTGCACTACGGGCCAAAGATATTCATTTGTATCACCAGTTGGTAATGTTCATCTCAACACCTATTCATCTTTGCACTACGAGCCAAAGATATTCATCAGGTAATCATATATCTTTGCACTACAGGCCAAAGATATTCATCAAGTATCACTATTAAGGACTGAGGATGATGAAAAAAAATTTAGAGAACGAATCCAGTGAGACAGAAAGATAAATATTAGGGATTCATATTGCGGTTTATCCAAATTCAATAATACTCCATAATAACCAATTGTGAAGTAGAATTCAAAAATAAAGATCAAAACATGGATACAATCATAGAAAAATGTTAGAACGCCAAAGTAGACTTGACATGTAACCTGATGGCTTTACCTGTTACTATTCCCACCCACCACTTTTGAAATAAAATTTCAGCACATTTCTTCACCAACCATAGGTGGGGTCCACCAATTCTAGAATTTTCTACCAAAATGATAAATTTAAAAACTTCAACAATTTCTGAATCAGTCACCTCTTAAAATTCATAACAAATCATACGCTCATTTTTTAACTGTTCAAAATTTGTGGACATATACTCAACTTATATATGTATAACATTTCCAAAAATCACAACGATCCAATGGTCGAATTAAAAATTATAACTCACGCAGTAGAGCTTTAAGAACACCGATTTGATCTTTTAATACCTCCAATCCGACAAAATACTGATAAAATACCTCAACATTAATTCCTTCATTTATAACCACATAAATAAACCCATCATTTATACCCGCATCAAATAAATATTTCCTTATCATATACATCAATAATTAATTATTCACAAATAATATTACAGAATCACAATAATGACAACCAGGGAGTTCCCAGGAAAGAGGGGGCTTTCCGATAAGGATTTCTCCTTACTGGCGCGCAATTAGGTGACCAAACCTCTCCTTGACAGAACTTTCTAGACATTTCCAATAATGCTATCTAATAATATTATTCAAATAATATGAATTATTGATCTGATAATGAGAAATACTATGCCATGACAATTATTGAAACAACAATAATATAAAATATCAATGCAAAGAATTATTAAATCAATAAAATAAAATATTGAATAAAGAATTAAATTCAAAATACCAAATCCAGCATGTACTTCATTCCCAACCACCGGGTAATTCAACAAAGTTCACTTAATCAAACATTCATATCTATCTACCCAATCACAATAATTACTAGATAAATAAAACCTTTCCCATTAAAGGGTTAGAATATAATAAAATCTCCTGTGAATTATCTAACCTTTAATTACAATTATATTCAAATGCCTTAAATTAAATAAACTTCATTAATTTAATTTTATTTATAAAAGTCTAAGATCATCATAATAAAATTTCGTCTAAATTGTAAAAAAGGTTACAAGTCTTCATCACTTCATTCCCATAGGATTTTTTTCCTTTTTCATATCTAACTACCCAATCAGAAAATGGATAAATAAAACATTTCATCTACCTTCTCTCCTGGGTTATCTAACCTTTAATACAATCAATTAAATAAACTTTTAAAATAAGATCATCATAATAGTCTAACATCTCAATTAAAAAAATTACAATTCTTCATCACTTGATACAATATGAAATCAACCTTCTCCTCTTTAGAGTAAGTTTTAAAATATGCAAGAAAGCAACAATTGCTCACCAATAATCAACTCATCAACAAATGAATAGTACTCTCATCATCTATAATCATCAATAATAAACTAAATCCAAAATGTGGAATAAATATAACCGAGGGTCATAAGACCATGAACTATGTCCACAAATGCGAGTAATCTTTCAACTCCAACTTTAATAAATATAAGACTATAAGGACTCCTCGCATTTGGGGGGATCAACCCTTCGTACATGTATTGTGCACAAACATTTAACGCTACACGTAAGTTAACCCCTAATAATAATAGGTTGTTCATCTCAAAGATTTGAGTACAAGTCCGCACTAAAGAGAGTTTGGTTTGATAAGCTTTCAAGGGTAATTTGAAGTTCAACTATCATCAACTAGAGGACTAGTTGAATTAATAACATCATTTCATTATAGAATAATCGTGAATTGAATCAATCATGGTAAACCAAAATCATGCTTTAGGAATTATCTAATAGCATATATTTTGAATAACTATAACACCCTTGCTTTGAAACAATATTAAGTCAAGGTTAATTAGAATTGAATACTAAGCATGCATAACAGTTTGAACGATGAAATTGCTTAACATTAGTATAAATAGTTATGCATGCTAAACAACAAGTTAAATACAAGAATAACTTGTCAACATTAACCCAAAGTTTAGAAAGCTTGCATCATTCATAAGGTAATCGAATTAAATAAATAGTTCAACAAGATAAAGAATTAGAAAACTTGCATTACTATATTGGGAACAATAATTGATTCCAATTACAAGAGTAGAGTTAGAGAACTTGCCTTGCTCGTAGGCTAAACCAAATCAATACGAATCACAATATCCTATAAACATATGTCATCATGACATAATTAGTCATTACCATCTTACAAACATAACTAAGTACGTTCATCATTTAAAAAAATTGGATTTTAATCACATAATCAAGTTATAACACAAGTTAATTGTTAATAACATACTTATTCATAGTATAGATATACTAAAATCAACATTTAGCAGTCTTACTATCATCACATAACTTTTCTTAAAATTTCATGTACAAAAAGTACACCGTTGCACTATTCTCGCTTAACTCACACATGGCTGCCACAGGATATCAGGGTCATAAATGTGGCATGTATGCATGATAATTAAACTCACATCATATACAAGGTCATGTATGCAAGATGAAGGCGCTACGACACACAAAGGTATATCAAAGTCCAAGTCCGGCCAATGCAATGACAGACTGCTCTACGCAGACAAATTTCTAAGAATGTTACAAAAAAACCAATTTTGGCCTACAAGCTCATTTCTAATGTATCAAATATCATGTAAATCATATAACAACTTCATGTAAACATATTTCAAAACTCTAAACATGATTCTACCCATACAACAACATAAACAACAAAATTAACACACCCAAATTCACTATTTTTGGCTAAAACTCACTTTTTTTATATTTCAATGAAAATCAACATCAGAATTTTGTTTTTCAACCAAAACCACTAATTCAAAGTGTCTTTATCAATGATTATACATACTCTAACAAATTAAACGATCAATTTATCAACTAAACCACTAATTCACCCCCTCAATTTCTACTTTAAGCTAAACAATAAATTTTCATAAAAAAAACTCTCTCAAAAAATATTTTCTTCACAAACATATACATAACAACAATTCTTTGATTATAACCCATGAAAATAGTTTTAACATCACTATTATGACATATAAAGCCACATAACAACAAAAATTCATGCTTACACAAAGATTCTACAGAGAATTTGGGAAGATAAAACTAAACTTTTAAGAACTAAAAGGAATAGAGAATACCTTGATAAGATGATGATATGACTAATCTTTTCTACTCTCAAGCCTCCTTCTCCAATCTCTAGCCTTCTTTTCTCTTCTTTCTTCTTTTCTTCTTCTTCTTCTCGAGTTTTCTTTTCTCTCTAACCTCTCTCTCTCTAACATACGCCTTAACCAAATAACGATATAGATATTATATATATTAATTATATAATATAATTATAAACATAACTCGATATCGCTTATGTGAATTTTAAAATCAAAAGCCATAAGGCTTGTTTGGTTAACCACTAACAAAATAACCCATTAATCCTAACACCTTGTTTGGTAAAACTCAAATAAATTAAAGACTTAATAGGCCTTAGGCCTTGTTTGGCAAAAACTAATTAAAACTCCTTTAAGTTATTTTAGTAACTCCTTTATAACAAGGTTATTTGTCACACATTAATTTAATTAAATTAATCATAATAACAATTTATTAAATCACTTCATCACATAAATCAATACCACCAAAATTATAATTTCTATATAATTATAACTTTATTTAATCAACTAACACATCCTTTTTAATTTACAAATTCCAATAAAAGAATAGTAATTCAATTAATCAAAATTCTCTAACTTAATAATTAAATTAAATTAGCAAAATAATTAATTTTCCTTAATTATTTATTTAACAAATAATTAACCACATCAATTCAAATTTGAACAATTATTTATTCAACAATAAACACATCCATTAAATATTTAAATAATTCAATAAATATTTAATATAACAATTAAAATTCTAGAATGTTACATCATTCCTCCTTACAAGGATTCTCCCCCCCTAATCACAATTCAAACAATTCATTCAAACAATTCATTCTCCATTCTCCCTTACTTACAAAGATTCTCGCCTCCTAATCAAGACACAGATTAAACAAATAACTCTGTGGTAATTCTTCATCATTTCAAATTTCGAGTTCCCACGTAGCCTCTTCGACATCAGTGGTTCCTCCAAATTACCTTCACGTAAGGTATCACCTTATTCCCGAGCACTTGTTCTTTCCTCGTCGACTATCCGGATAGAACCTTCATAGACAAGTCTTTCTCAAACCGTAATGGTTCATACTCAATCACGTGCTTGTAATCAGTTTGTATGGTCAGAACAATCGACACGTGAAAAACATTATGAATGTTTTGCAACTCGAGGTAGAGCTACCTCGTAAGCTACCTCTCCAACTTTTCACAAAGACTTCGAATGGTCCAATAAATCTCCTTGACTTAGTTTCCCCTTCTTACCAAATCGAATTTTTCCCTTCCAAGGAGAAACCTTTAGGAATACGAAATTTCCTACTTCAAATTCACGATCTTGTCTGTGTTGATCAGCATATTTCTTTTGTCTGTCTTGAGCAGCTATCAATCTTGTTCTGATGAGTTTGACAACCTCAAAGATTTTGTTGTACCAGCCTCGGTCCTAATAGTTGACGCTCACCGACTTCATCCCAAAGACATGTTGAGTTCTCGCACTTTCCGCCATATAATGCTTCAGTAGGCGATGCCGATGCTAGCGTGGTAACTCATTATTATAAAGCAAATTCCACCAACGGTAATTGTTCATCCCAAATTCCTTTGAAATCCATGACGCATGCTCTCAACATATCTTCCAATGTCCTAATCGCTCGCTCACTTTGCCCATCTGCTTATGGATGATATGCAATACTCATTCGCAATCGGGTTCCCATACATTCTCAGTAGTCTCTTCCGTAAGTTTGATGTGAACCTCGGATCTCTATCTCGACACAATTGACACTCGAACTCCATGTCTTGAAACGATCTCTTTAACATATAACTTTTCCAAATTGATCAAGATTAAATCTAATCTTTATTGGCAAAAATTGTGCGATTTTGTCAATCATTCCCACTATCACCCATATCGCATCGTATCCTTTCTCGAGTTGTTGGAAGACCTACCACAAAATCCATTGTGATATGTTCCCATTTCCATTCCAAGATCTCCAACGGTTGAAGTAACCCGCTTGGTCTTTGATGCTCTACCTTGACTCTCCGACATGTCAAGCACTTTGAAACGATTCTCAAACGCCTCTTTTCATATTTGGCCACCAAAATGTCGCCGCAAATCTTGATACATCTTCGTATTCTCCTGGATGAATCGAATATCTCGAAGTTATGAGCTTCGGTCAAGATTTCTTCTTTAATCTCTCGTACTATTGGAACCCATATTCGCCCTTCAAATCTCAAAGATTCCATCTCCAGATCAATCTTGTATTTCACCTCTTTCCCTCAACCACACTTTCTCCGATTTTTCGCATTCCTCATCCTCAGCTTGAGCGCTTTTCACTTTGTCCACCAAAGTTGGACTGCTTCCATCCGTAACATTTTCATCGATTCTCTTGAAATTTGATTTCCAACTCTAACCTTGATATTGCCAAATAAGCTCCTCCTTATCGCTTAACAACATCAACTTTTCTCCGCTTTTCCTACTCAAGGCATCTCAAACCACGCTTATTTTGCCCGATGATAAAAGATCTCACAATCATAATCTTTTATCGGCCCATCCATCTTCTTTCGACGACATGTTCAGTCCTTCTACGTGAAAAATATACTTCAGACTTTTTATGGTCTCGTAAATCTCACATTTCTCTCCGAGAGATATAGTGTTCCATATCTTTAGAGCAAACACAACCGCCGCCAACTCTAAATCATGAGTCTGATACCTTTTTTCGTAATCTTTCAATTGTCTTGATGCATACGCCGATGACTTTTTTCCATTTTCGCATAAGGACACACCCTAATCCTCAGTGAAGCATCACTATACACCACAAAATTTCCTAGATTATCCGGTAATGACAACACAAATGCCATACTTAGCTTCTTTTTCAATTCTTGGAAACTTTCTTCACACTTCTCCGTCCAAACAAATTTTATAGATTTCCTCGTTAAATTTGTTAACGGAGTGGCAATCTTGGAGAAATCCTAGATAAACCGTCTGTAATACCCTGCTAATCCCAAGAAACTTCTCACTTCTGATGGAGTTCTCGCTTGTTCCCAATTTATCACAAATTTCAACCTTTGATGGATCCACCGAAATTCCATCCTTGTCAATTACGTGCCCAAGAAATTGTACACGCTCCACCCAAAATTCACATTTAGAGAATTTCACATACAACTTTTCTTTTCTTAGCGCTCCAAATAAGTAGACGAAAATGTTCCAACATGTTCCTCTTGAGTTTTAGAGTACACCGTAATATCGTCGATAAACACCACCACAAACTTGTCCAAAAATGGTTTAAACACCCTGCTCATCAAATCCATGAACGCCAGCAGGGCGCTTTGTCAAACCAAAAGACATCACCAAAAATTCAGTAATGTCCATACCGAGTTCTAATGCCGCCTTCTGGTACATCCTCCTTTCTTACCTTCAAATGATGGTACCCACTTCTCAAATCTATTTTCGAGAAATATCTAAAGACCTTCAATCGATCAAACAAGTCATCTATTCTCAAGAATGGATATTTGTTCTTAATAGTGACTTTGTTTAACTCTCTATAATCAATGCAAAGACGCATTGACCCATCCTTCTTCTTTATTTAATAACACCTGCTGTTCTACTACGACACACTCTCTACCGAATGTATTTCTTGTCCAACAACTCAGTGTAGTTGTACCATCGCTTCTTTTCATCTCCACCGAGCCATTCTCAGACGGGCTTTCGATATCGAGCGGCTCCTCGGCGCTAAGTCGATCACGAACTCAATTTCTCTCGTCAGCGTAAAGTCCCGCAAATCCTCCGAAACACGCCCACAAATTCCCTAACCACCGGTATTTCTTCCAGCCAGACCTTTCTTCCGAGTATCGACTATGTAAGCTAAATAACCCACACACCGACTCAACAACTTTTTGGCCTCGCATAATCGCTGACATCTCATTTGTTCAGCGATTTTCTACCATTGAATACTACCTTTGATTTTGAGTCATAAGGTTTACATTTCTTTTTTTGCAATCAATTATCGCCCCATAATTGAACAACCAATCCATTCCCAAAATAACATCAAACTCTCCTAGCCTAATCGAATCATTAAATCTACCATCAAAATATTTCCTTAATGTTCACCCTACAGCTTCTTGTATATACGAACCTAACAGAACTACTTCCTTATTCGCAATTTCTATGTTTAAAGGAAATTCAATTCTTCACTAGGCAATCCTAATCTCATAGCAAATTCATCGATATAAATGAGCAAGTAGCACCTTAATCAAATAATACATAAGCATCAATATCATTGATCGGATATACCGACACCACATCCTTTGATTGCACAAAGATCTTGCATACCATGTTGAAGGTTCCGGTCAGGGCTTATTTGTTGTTGTTGGTCCCGCAATAGCCAACGCACTCTCCACTAGCATTTCCTCGCTCCCATTTGTCTCACCAGATCTCTTCTTAGGGCATTCACGAGCAAAGTGATCCTTGATCCGCACGTGAAGCACACATTCTTCTTAGCTTGAGTACAATTTGGGCGATGTGACCCTCCCGCCACAATTGAAGCATACTCATTTCTCCAAGAAACACACTCCCTTATGAAACTTTCCACGCACGTAGCACATGCTTCAACTTTTATTTTGTCGGTTTCTTTGTTGATTTCCAGCTCCCCATTCCCATTCCACTTCCTCTTCAAAGTTGTTGCCATTACTACCGCTACTACTACTCTTAGCTTCACCTTCACTTTTCTTCTTTCTTTCTCGCTTCGATTATGCTTTGTTACCGCTCGCCTTCCACTTTCAAAGAGAGAATCGCCTTTCCATCATCACTGCAAATGTCTTCAATTGAACAGGAAACCCTATCAGATAACCAGGTTTTAGTCCCCGCCAAACCTCTTCACCTTTGGCTTCGCCTTCAGGTTTAACTGATATGGCGCAAACCTCGCCAACTCGTTGAATTTTGCAAGATACTCCGACACCGACATTGTTCCTTGCTTCAACTCCAAAAATCGGACCTCTAGTCGATTAACTTCTTCAAACTCTCTTGGAATAAGTCTCAAGAATGCCTCCTTAAACCTATCCTGTGTCATTACTCCTGGTCCTTCCCGAGTTTTGTTGGCTCGCCACCAATAGCTAGCCTCTTCTTTCAACATAAACGCTGCAAAAGCAAATTTTTGATTCTCCTCTACCCTAGCCACATCAAAACCTTCTCGATTTCCATAATCCAAGTCTCATGCTTCAACCGGGTTCATGGACCCACTAATTTCGTGGTCCAACCGCCTTGAAGTCCTTAAACGTAGCACCTTGGTTCTCGAGGTTGATTCTCGCGCTTTTTTTGCAAAGGCACCTCGCAAGAACGCCACCAACCAATGGGGTTAGTTTCAAAGATTATCGTTGTTGGTTCCTTCTTGTGGTTCTCTCGACGGGTGGTTGACGCCTTGAGGCATTTTCTCGTTAAAAAGAATACATTCCTTAGATTATTACTCAACTCTTTTCAAGTAATTTCTACTTAACTTGCCCCCATAAAAGTAATCACTTCATAACACATACACACTTTGATAAAAAAAATAATAACTTTTATTCATAACTTCTTTGAAAACATCATATCAATAAAGATCACCGCTATTTACATTATTTTCCCCGAACTACTAAAGTTTCAGACATCATCATCATATCCCATAGGTTGCATAACACTTGGGATTAACAAATTATTTATCATAACATAACTCAAGTACACTCCTACGATGTCCTATTAAGATATTGCAAAGCCTTACGACGCTCTTCTTCCATAATTCTAACATAGGTTCGATGATCTAAGATGTACGAGGGTAAAGGCCTCTCGAATCAATTGGGTAACCCATGACCCGATCCTCGAGCTTGATTGATCACGTGTTGAATACGCTATCCATTTCTTCCATCTTCCTTCTCTTTGCTTGTGCGCGCTCCTTTGCTATTTCGCCCGTTGATAAGCTTCACTCAGACGCTGCCTTCTACTTTTGCCTTTTTGCGCATTCTTCTCTCAACTTGCTCTTCAACTCAAATCTCAACTTCTCATTTGATCGTTTCTCTTCTTCAAGGTGAACCACCTTCTTCAACATTGTTCAATCGTTCTTCTCGATCCTCGGATCTCGTCGTCCTTCTCGTGCTATCAAGGTCTCATTGTTCACCTACTATCTCTTGTAATTCCTCAATAGTATCTTGAAGTTCCACATTACGGCCATGCACCTCATCGATATACTACCACCTATCGAGTTAAGTGGAATCCTTTCCTCCTCGTCCTCTTCATCCGCTCTGCGCTCCCACGGATCTTCCTCATCTGCTTTACATCATCATCATCATCATCATCCTCCTCCACCACCGCGCGAGTAATGGAGCCGACTCTCGTGGAAGCAGTTGTTCCCAAACCACTTGAATATCACGAGATTCCTCCTCTCTAGGAATCTGAGGTCCTTCTTCCCTAGCCTGACTGGATTCTCCAACATTAGTCATCCTGACAACAAGATTTTTAAGTTTTAGTTACTAATCATTACTACTCGACTCTCACGAGCACATAAGTTGTAAACACATAAGCACATAAGTGTTTTATTACTTCTTCCTTAAAACTCGATAAGAGTTTATCATCACTATCTTTTCAAGGTTACTTCCTAAGGCTTTTCCCCACCTAAGGTTCATAACCTAAAGCTTTGATACAAACTCTGTGATACCCCCAAATCCAAGGTACTTCATTCCCACAGATTTGGTGTTCACTTAATCAAACATTCATATCTAACTACCCAATCACAATAAAAAACGGATAAATAAAACCTTTCCCATTAAAGGGTTACATAATAAAATCTCCTGTTATCTAACCTTTAATACAATCATTCAAATGCGGAAATTAAATAAACTTCATTAAAACCAAGTCTAAGATCATCATAATAAAAATCTAAAGTCAAATAAAATTACAAGTCTTCATCACTTGCACATTTTTCCCTTTCTTTTGCTAGACGAAGGTTCATCTACCTTCTCTTCTTAGTCTGAAATGAGTTTTAAAATATGCAAGAGTGAGCAAAACAATTGCTCACCGGATACAATATGAAATCAACAGAGTATAGTAATAATAACTCGCCAATAATAGGCTCATCAACAATGAATAGTACTCTATCATCTATAATCGTAAACTAAATCCAAAATGTGGAATAAATATAATCGAGGGTCATAAGACCATGAACTATGTCCACAAATATGCAGTAATCTTTCAACTCCAACTTTAATAAATATAAGACTATAAGGACTCCTCGTACTTAGGGGGATCACCTTCGTATCATGTATTGTGCACAAACATTTAACGCTACGCGTAAGTTAACCCCTAATAATAATAGGGGGTGTTCATCTCAAGATTTGAGTACAAGTCCGCACTAAAGAGAGTTTGGTTTGATAAGCTTTCAAGGGTAATTTGAAGTTCAACTATCATCAACTAGAGGACTAGTTGAATTAATAACATCATATTACAAAATAATCGTAATTGAATCAACATGGTAAACCAAAATCATGCTTTAGGAATTATCTAATAGCATATATTTTTAATAACTATAACATGCCTTGCTTGAACAATATTAAGTCAAGGTTAAATTAGAATTGAGTACTAAGCATGCATAACAGTTTGAACGATGAAATTGCTTAACATTAGTATAAATAGTTGTGCATGCTAAACAACAAGTTAAATACAAGAATAACTTGTCAACATTAACCCAAAGTTTAGAAAGCTTGAATCATTCATAAGGTAATCGAATTGAATAAATAGTTCAACAAGATAAAGAATTAGAAAACTTGCATTACTATATTGGGAACAATAATTGATTCCAATTACAAAAGTTGAGTTAGAGAACTTGCCTTGCTCGTAGGCTAAACCAAATAAATACGAATCACAATATCCTATAAACATATGTCATCATGACATAATTAGTCATTACCATCTTACAAACATAACTAAGACGCTCATCATTTAAAAAATTGGATTTTAATCACATAATCAAGTTATAACACAAGTTAATTGTTAATAACATACTTATTCATAGTATAGAAATACTAAAATCAACATTTAGCAATTCCCTACTATCATCACATAACTTTTCTTAAAATTTCAAGTACAAAAGTACACATCGTCGCAATTATTCTACTAACTCTCACAATGCAGCACACAATTTATATCAGGTCATGCATGGTGCCATGATGGCATAAACTAATGCGAGATCATATATAATACAAAGTCACATTACAAGGCGTAGAGTATGGCGTCATATCATACACAAAGGTATCAGTAAGTCCAAATGCATGCATTTAATTGCGAATCTCTAGATCAGACAAATGCTCAAGAACAAAGACAAAAAAAGCCAATTTTGGCCTACAAGCTCGCTTTCTACAGACTAATTATCATGTAAATCATATAACAACTTCATGTAAACATATTTCAAAACTCTAAACATGATTCTACCCATACAACAACATAAACAACAAAATTAACACACCCAAATTCACTGCTTTTTGGCTAAAACTCATTTTTTTATATTTTTCAATGAAAATCAACATCAGAATTTTTGTTTTTCAACCAAAACCACTAATTCAAAGTGTCTTTATCAATGATTATACATACTCTAACAAATTAAATGATCAATTTATCAACTAAACCACTAATTCACCATCAATTTCTACTTTAAGCTAAACAATAAATTTTCATAAAAACTCTCTCATAAAAACATTTTCTTCACAAACATATACATAACAACAATTCTTTGATTATAACCCATGAAAATAGTTTTAACATCACTATTATGACATATAAAGCCACATAACAACAAAAAATTCATGCTTACACAAAGATTCTACAGAGAATTTGGGAAGATAAAACTAAACTTTTAAGAACTAAAAGGAATAGGAGAATACCTTGATAGAAGATGATATATATGCTAATCTTTTCTACTCTCAAGCCTCCTTCTCCAATCTCTAGCCTTCTTTTCTCTTCTTCTTCTTCTTCTTCTTCTTCTTTTTCTTTTTCTTTCTTCTCTAACCTCTCTCCTCTAACATACGCCTTAACCAAATAACGATATAGATATTATATATATTAATTATATAATATAATTATAAACATAACCGATATCGCTTATGTGAATTTTAAAATCAAAAGCCATAAGGCTTGTTTGGTTAACCACTAACAAAATAACCCATTAATCCTAACACCTTGTTTGGTAAAACTCAAATAAATTAAAGACTTAATAGGCCTTAGGCCTTGTTTGGAAAAAACTCAATTAAAACTCCTTTAAGTTATTTTAGTAACTCTTTATAACAAGGTTATTTGTCACACATTAATTTAATTAAATTAATCATAATAACAATTTATTAAATCACTTCATCACAATACCAATCATATAATTATAACTTTATTTAATCACAAAATTATAAAATTTTAGTATAATTAATTTCTCTAACTTAATAATTTAAATTTAATCAACTAACACATCCTTTTAAATTCCATTACAAATTCCAATAAAATAACAATTAAAATTCTAGAATAGTAATTCAATTAATCAAAATTCTCTAACTTAATAATTAAATTAAATTAGCAAAATAATTAATTTTCCTTAAACGTATAATTATTTAACAAATAATTAACCACATCAATTCAAATTTGAAAACAAATCAAAGGTTTGAGCTTTCTTCTCTTCATCGATTATTTATTCAATAATCATAAACACATCCATTAAATATTTAAATAATTCAATAAATATTTAATATCACAATTAAAATTCTAGATGGTATGGTCGAATGTTAAATCTTTCCACGAATCTTCGATAATAACCGCTTAAGCCCGAAAAGCTACGTATTTGGTCGCCGACTTTTGGTTGCTCTCAATCGCGATTCATATCTCAATCTTGGATAGCACGTTTGAGACCCCGAATTTTATGAAATGAAAGTATTCAATATTCTTATAATTATTCTATTTAGTAAATGGTTAAATTGATTAAAGGTTAAAGTTAAGGGTGATATGTAAAAAATTTTCAAAGTATGCAAGTTGTTATAAAATATTAGTTTGGTCGGAGAATATTCTTTTTGTCGGGCAATATCCGTACGACGACACAATCATTGATGGACCCCACAACGGAAGTATTGTCGTAGTAAGAAAACGGCAGAATTATCTTTTTATAAAAATAACGGCGGAAGTTTTACCGTTAAACTGTTGAACTACCCGGTAGTAAAAGTATAGTCTTACGCGTGGTTGCATAGTAGCACACGGTATTGATTATTGATGCTTACGTGAGAAGTCACTCAATTATACTTAATTATTTCTACAGTAATTGTTGCATCATATCTCTCATATTATTGATTCAGTTATTGTCACAGTATCATCTGCATAATATGATATATTATTAAATCAATAATTGAGATGGCAAAAAGTTATTTATATTATTATTTGTAATATTGACAATGTCTAGAAGTTCACAAGGAGAGGTTTGGTCACCTAATTGCATGCCATGAATAAGGAAAAACCCTTATCTGGAAAGCCCCTCTTCCTCGGGAACGACACAGTTGTTAAATATTGAGAGTTATAATATTAATGATGAATAAGTTCATGTTGATTAAAGATGAAATTGATAGTTCCATTGTGTGGGAATTATTAGTGTTAGTGGAAATCGACATTTATTTCGATAATAATTGATGTCTGGAGGTTATATTGACCAATCGGGTAATTAATCGGATAAATGAGCAATTAATTGCTATTAATTCACATGCTTATAACTATGTGTTCACATGTGTGTACTATTGATTCACATGATTTACTATTAGGGGAGTTGGTGCATGATTGATAATACTTGCATGACTAAATTAAAAATGGAGGTATAGTTGAAGGTACTATACTATAATTAATTTTTTTACATGTTTAGAATTATTGAGTCACATGATTTACTATTGATTCACATGATTTACTATTAGGGGAGGTGGTGCAAGTTTGATAATACTTGCATGACTAAATTAAAAATAAAGAAAAAGATGAAGGTATTATACTATAATATTTCAAGCCCCAAAATGTGTAATTATGGAAACTATATTTTTCTATAAATAGAAGCTCATTCTTCCTTCAATTCTCACCAATTCACTAAAGCTATAGAACAATTATTATAAAGAAAAATTATAGAGGGAAAGAAGAAGAAAAGTCTGCTACCTCACTATTCCAGTATCCAGTTTCTTCTAAGGTAAGGGATATTATTATTATAGTAAGGGGTATTATTTTTTTCGTATTCATGAAGAGAGCTATTGTTATTCCATTCCTTATTATTCTGTTAGAATAACCTGTCTATGCGAAGTACCTCATACATGGTGAAATTCTTCTATTATTCCATTCTTTATTATTCTATTGGAATATCCTGTCTGTGCGTTTACGCATGACCTGGTTCCATTCTTTATTATTCTATCAGAATATCCTGTCTATGCATTTACGCATGACCTGGTTCCATTATTTATTATTCAGTTGGAATAACCTGTCTGCATCTTTGCTCATCGCATGCCTGGTGAATTCTTCTATTATTCCATTATTTATTATTCTGTTGGAATATCCTGTCTGTGCGTTTACGCAAGACCTGGTTCAATTATTTATTATTCGGTTGGAATAACCTATCTGTGCGGTCTATCGCATGCCTGGTGAATTCTTCCGTTATTCCATTCTTTATTGTTATGTTGGAATAACTTGTCTATGTGGATTACCACATGCATGGTGAATGATCCTTCGTATTCATTCCTTGTTAAATTGTGGAAATGATCTGTCTACGTGGATTACCGCATGGCAGGCGAAAATCCATTTGCAGTTTCATATATTCTATTATATTCAGTTGGTTAAAGTTTTGACTTCTATACTCCATGAAATTAGTAGAATATCCTGGATATTTGCGCTTCATCCAGTATCTTTTCATGGAAATATTCTTCTGAGCATTCTTGAATTTTACTCTACAAAGAAGTATCATGTTGACAATTTGGACGTTATTGATTTCAGGATAAAGTAACTTATAAATCTTTAAAATTTATTCTTGAACATGTTTTATTGAATTATTATGTCATTGTCATCATCTTCACGCATATATTGTGATGAAAGTCATCTTTGGCTTACGTGCATAAATGGAATCGGTATGATTATGACCAGGGATCATTCGGTATAATCATGACCTGTAATGTTATATAATGTGATAAAATTCCTTAGTGGCCTGTAGTGCATTGATGGACAGTTTTTCGTATGATTATGACCAGGGATTATTCGATATAGTCATGACCATTGATGATTTAATGAATATCCTTGGCCCATAGTGCATGGATGATTCGATGATGTGGTTTATTTATTAAGCTGAGTCTCAGCGATAAAAAAATTGATGAAAATATTTTAAATCATAGAAGATAGTAGATTCTTCTTTCAGCTCAGATTCCAGCTTTATCATCTTATATTCTGCCAAAGAGTGCTTCTATTCAAGCATCACATATCGGGTAACACAAGCTTGAATTGTTGCATCCTTTTGCTCCACGACCGCCTGTCGTTCTTCAGCCTGCTCTTCTAACTCATGAATACAATTTTGTAATTCTAAATTTCGATCATAAAATTCTTCTAATAAATTCTCCTCAGGTTCCTCTTCTTCCTCTTCTTCCTCACTCTCAGCTGCTACCTTTGCGACTATCTCGGGTGCAACTATCAATTCTTCACTCACAACATGGATATCTCTAATTCCTTCTTTGCCATACATCATTGAAGAAGGTTGTGATAGATGTTAGTTAACTGTTATAGCAAGTTAGTAATTTAAAAGCATGAAGTATTTATGAATTGAAGCTAAGGTTATGCTCAAGCAGAACTTGTCTGCCTCTAAATTTGACGTGGCGCAGCTGCGCCACTTCCAAGCATAAGACCAACACAAATGCGCCAGTCTGCAAAATATTCTAAGAGAGTTGTGTAATATGAACTTGAGGATAAGTAGATTAGTAATTAAAATATCATAACCGACAAATAATTTATCCGAGAATGGATTAAGATAGCGAAGCGTGAATTGAATTAATGTTAATTATGGAAATTATTTAACCTATAATAAATATTTGGTTAATCAAGTTATACTATTGAATATTGTAACGGCTTGTGCGGCAGTGGTAAGGTAGAAAAGGGAATGAAAAATAGTTAATTCACTTTTATTTGACATTGAATTAATATATGTTTAGCATAAGAGAATAAAAGAAGTATGTTAATTGATATTTGAAAGATAGATGATTAATAAAATAGAACCAATATAATTATAAGTTATTATTGGTTAGAGATTGATGCATTAAGTTAATATTTTATGTGGTGGTTAAAGAATTTTTTTATATTAATTAGTGTGGTACATACTAATTATTGTAAGGAAATGACTATTTGGATAAAGGTGTTATGTGTATAAGTTCATAGTATATAATCATTTATGGTAATTAAATATTAAGGTAAAGTGTGACACCTAAGCTTTACATTAAATGGATATTAAATAAAGTAGAAATAGGGAAAAGCCAAATGTGGCCTAGACCCCTAATATTTTATTGTAGAGATAATGAGCTTGAGTTATATAACTCTAGTAAATGGGATAAATAAGCCTTGTGTGGTATGAGTATTAAAGTTAAACTAGACTAAAAGTGTAAGACCCTGAATTTTTTTATAAATAAAATGGAATTTCCTTTATTTATTATTTTGAAATAGTAAGGGTTGATTTGATTAATGTGGTTAGTTATGGGTAAAATGCGCAAATTTTATAAAATAAGCAAGTGGTTATAAAATATTCATTGTTGTCGGGGAATATTCGTTTGGTCGTGGAATATTCGTACTGTTGGGGAATATTCATACGACGGCGCAGCCATGTGTGGGCCCCATAACGGAAAGCGATTGGAGGAAGAAAATGACAAATATAAGTTGTTTAAAAATAACGACGTAGTTGTTATCGTTTACACTGTTAGAATACCCGGTGGTTAAAACACAGTAATACGCGTTGTTGCACAGTAGCACACGGTATTTCACCAATTATTGACTCTTACGTAAGAAGGCACTACTCAATAATGGTTACAGTAATTACTGTTCAGTATTTTATTTTATTGATTCAATAATTGCTGCGTTTATATTTTATATTGCTGTTGTTTCAATAATTGTCATTACACAATATTTTTCATTATCGAAGCAATAATTCATATTATCTGAATAATATTATTAGATAACATTATTGGCAATGTCCAGAAAGTTCTGTCTAAGGAGAGGTTTGGTCACCTAATTGCGCGCTAGTAAGGAGAAATTCTTATTGAAAGCCCCCTCTTTCCTGGGAACTGCCTGGTTGTCAATATTGTGATTCTGTAATATTATTTGTGAATAATTAATTATTGATTCATATGATAAGGAAAATATTGATTTTATGTGGATATAGATGGATAAAATTTTTAATGTGACAATTGTTGAAAATTGAAATTTTATCTTTTTCTGATAAAATAATTCATTTAAATATATATATATATATTATTATATTTTAATAATATAATAATGATGATATATTTTTACGATGAATGTGGGATATATGAGTATATGTGGAGGAGTATTTTTGTTACCAAAAATATTTAAAACATGTTAAACATGTCGGTGGACCCCATTTCTTGACTAAAATTTGATTATAGCCTGTAAAATCGCCCGTTTGTGGATTTCGGTCAATTTATGTTTGGAATTTGGAAAAACTTCCTTCTGTAAAGTTGTAGATAATGGAATTTCCTATGGAAAGTCGTGAGTTTTGAATTTTTCTGATAAAAGAGCTATTTATTATGAATTATTGAAGTTCCAGATTAATTAATTATTATTTTTTGGAGTTTTAAATTAAATAATTATGAAAAACGTTTTTTTGGATGTAGTTGACTATTGGTGGCTAGCTGATATTTGAATCTCATTTAGTGTGCGTAGAGATATTTAGAAAAAATATAATATTAATTTATTAAATTTTCTGCTTTGGTGTTCTAAGCAATTTCCTATAAATAGGGTGCTTAGGTTAGAATTGAAAATCACACCAGAAACTGAAGTTTTCTCTCTCTATATTATCGAGCGTATTCTTGTGAGTATTTTGAGTATATTTTGAGTATTGCTATACGGTGAAAGTTCAAGTTATAGCCTATATCCAATATTCCAGCTAAATCTTGTCTTTCGAGGTTAGAGATATTATTATTTTTCAGTAATGATATTATTTCTTCAATATCATTATCTTCAAATATTGATCTGAAGTTTTATCAAATTTGGAACTTTTGGTGCCTCTGAGTTACTATTCACGATATGGCACTATTCACGATACTAAGATTATTCACTTAATACGGCACTATTCATCGAAAAATGAAAATTTTTCTTTTCGTCCGAAATATCTATTCTGGATACTAGCTTTGATTGTATCCATGTTTTGATCATTCTTGAATTTTACACCACTATAATTATTTTTGAGGTATTTTTGGACATGGATAAAATAAAGTACGAATCCTTAATCCTTAATCCTTGTCATTTTATTTCACTGGATTCGTTTCTTTAAAAATATTTTTCATCATCCTTAGTCTTAAATGATGATATTATTGAATATCTTTGGCCTGTAGTGCAAAGATGAATGATTTCGGATGAATATCTTTGGCCTGTAGTGCAAAGATGAATGATTTCTGATGAATATCTTTGGCCCGTAGTGCAAAGATGAACAGGTGTTTAGATGAACATGACCAACTGATGAATGTCCTTGGCTTGTAGTGCAAGGATGAATATTTGATTCCAGATATATATTGATTGATGTTACAAGGATAAAAGATAGACGATGAACTTTAAAATTCATACATAGAAGATAGTAGTTTGCATTCTCTACTTAACTCTTCTAATGAATTATTATTTCCGCTGTGAATATTGATTTAAAACTTGTTGTCTATCATATTCTATTACATTTTTTCCCTGTTGAAGACTAACGATAATTTGTTGTATATTATCTTAGTCATACTATTCTTTACTGGGCTAGTTGAGCTCACCCTTTTCCTTTTTGTTCCATTTTTCTTCTCAGGAGGCGAGAATATAGCGAGTACGAGTCGGGGAATGGAATGAAGGTTCTAGGGGGAGTTGTTTAGTAGTCCTCACCATTTTTGTAAAATAATGTATCAATAATTATGATGAGGATTTATTTGTATGTGGATATTGTCTAGATGGCAATACCTGTATTTAAACTCACAGTTTACAGGTTGTAATAATAAAGTTGTAGTTGTTTCTGTACCTTGTATTTGACAACTCAGAATGGGTGATGTATACCTGTTTTGGGGGTGACACAAAAAGGTTTAACTGGAATTATTGAAAAGAGAATAAATTATTAATATTAATTAATCGTTGTGATATTTATTTGTGATATGAAGTAATGGGTTGAAAGTACTTAACTAGATTATATTTAGCCCAATTAAAATATTATTTGAATTAACTCAGTGTACCTGAGGTACATGATTATATGTATTGGAGTATATTTATAATATGAGTATACTTATTTATATGTGGGGTACATATATGGCAGTGTGTATATGTACCCATACCTTAATTTAATGTAGTATTGTTAAGTCATTATAATTGACTTAATAAGCCCCAAAAGGAATTAACTTTAGTAGAATGATGACCTTTTTACTAATAAGTAAGGAAGTTGTCAGGAATAAACATGTGAATGATATTCCTATTTATATTATTTGATTATGATATATATGAATGAATATGCAAGAATGCTTGTATTAAGAAAAGCTGTAAAGTTCTTTGATAGATAATAGAAACATATGTACAAGTACTTAGAACAAATTGATCAAATGTGTTAGGTTGATCCTACATAAGCAAAACAGCTTTGTAAAGTCCTTAAAAAGAAATGATGTACAAGGACCATAAATATAGAAAGATCAAGCATGTTAGGTTGATCTTATCATGTAATAAATAGGCTTGTCTGATCGACGAGCACTACACCAGAAATCGTAGTCTTCCAGGAGAGTCAAGAAAAACTCGAGAGCTATCAAGGCAGAATCGTAGTCTGCAAGATAGTAGATCTCGGAGTTCGTAGACTTCCAGGAGAAACAAGGAAGGATCGTAGTGTGTCGAGGAGAACTTCCTCAGGACCGTAGTCTGCTGAGGAAGTCATGTGCGAATTGAGAGAAATGGCCACAAGCCAGCCGAGAGTATCTGCCAAAGCCAAGTCAAGAATCGTAGACTACACTCAGAGTCGTAGAGTCTACTAATCATACTAGAGGCAGAGATCGTAGTCAAGCAAGAACAGACGGAGACAACAAGCACAACGTTAAAAATCGTAGAGTGTCAAGACCTGATTTTGGAGTCGTAGTGTCTGTACAGCCAAAGCTGAATCATAGAGTGCAGAACTAAGACCTCAATAGATGTGCTCAAAATGCCAAAGCAGAATCGTAGAGCTAATATGATTCTCAATGAATGAGCACTCCCAGAATATCCAAAGGAATGAAGCCTCTGGTTGGCACTGCAAAGATACGTCCCACCTAAAGGAAACCAGAGAGCACTCAACGAATGACATGCAAGCTAACAGAAGATCTAAGCTCCAACCCAATCAGCATCAAGGTTGAGTTGTGAAGCCATTCGAGATGAAGTCTTCAACAAGATGATCATAAGAAGACTTCTATAACTGACTAAGAAAAGTCACAAGTACAGTAGCTGTCAAGAAGAAAGATGACAACGATCTTGAAAGTAATCAAGATCATAGTGTTTGCCAAACAAAGAAGGAACTGATGGAGTACACACTGAGATACTGGTTAGCCTCTGAATAACAAGGCTAAAGTGATTAAGCATTGGGTCAGTCCATTGATGATAAGTGAACGAGAGATCACAAGGAGAAAGCGAGCTGGACACACCACAAATCTGAAGTGTCTTATTATTCAGAAGTGGCCAGAGCAAGAAATCAAGCCATCAGTATCTTAGAATAGTAAGAATGAAGATCAGCTGCACCAAAGAAGATGTGGTCCAGACCTAAAGCAGAATGGAAAGAAGACCACACCAAGCTGCTAAGTACATAAGATGTTCAGAACCTAATGACATCTTAGCAGCTTAGCACCACCACCACTACCAACAACAACAACAATAGCGACAACAAGAAGCCAGGGCCTGAGGGGTCCTTGTTTGAAGGGACTAAATGAAGTTCGAAGCCTGCTGGGCTTGAAGAGTTCCTAGGGAACTAGAGAAGTTCCAAGGCTGCTGGCCTTGAAGAGTTCTTAGTGAACTAAAGTCCCAAGGCTGCTGGCCTTAAAGAAATCTTAGTGATTCAGGGTGTTGCCCTTCCTTAGTGGAAATCCTGCTAGTTGAAAGCAGAAGAGTGGATTAGGAGCTTGAGTCTCTGAACCACTTAAAATCCCTTGTGTCTTTTACTTTATGTCATTTACATTATGTACATTAACTACTATAACTGTTATGTATGTTTTAACTGCTTACTGCTAAAGTAACTCTACGAACAATGTATGTTTGATTATGAATATATCATGAAGGGGATCTTTTACCTATTCCGCTGTGCTTGAAAAGATTCTTAAGTTTGTCATTAGCTACTTAATGAGTAATACAACTTAATAGAGAAAAAGTATTTTGAAATTCTGAGGATCTATTCAACCCCCCTTCTAGATCTATATTGTGCCTACTGGGAACTAACAATTGGTATCAGAGCAAGTTCTCATGCTATATTCAAAAGCTAATCGCTTTGAGTCTGATCCTAGGCACAAACATTGTTCTAAGCTTTGTTTAGTAGTAAGTCACTTGTTATATGCAGATGAGCTCACATGTTGGAAATACTATGTACAGGTAGATGTGCATATATACCTGAAGCTGCTCAGATTGATCTATGTCTTTGATTATCATGTTAATAAGATCAATCCTTGCTCAATATCAATCGTGGTGTCTGAAGACCAAGCTAGAGAGCTCAAGAGATATCAACAGAAAAGATTCAAACATCTTCCAGGATGAAAAAGGCCATACATGCTAAATAATGATTATCCAGAGAAGAAAGAAGAACTTCTCAACCATATGTATGGCCAACCTGCAGCTGGATGCAAATCTTGTGAACTCAAGGATGTCAAGGAATTAGAGATGCTGATACTCTCTTAGCTTGTGCCTTCAAGACTACACCCGATTGACTGAAGATCAACTAGAGTAACCGGCTGTCAGAAGCAAGTGAGAAAACATGTACATCAATGCCTAAACTTAGTATAGCTAAGATAAATGACTGTTAAGCATTAACATCAAAAAGGTATGGTTCCTCGCCAATATAGATATGTACATCATATTTGCACCTTACGTATGAACTATAACATGTTTCCTTCAAGTATTCATAATCTATCTAAAAGGTGAAGAGAGAAAGTACACTGATGATGGAAACTCAAATGTCTATAAACTTTCTCTCCAACCAAGTTTTAGGTTGAAGATGATAACTTGAAAGAAACCTGAAATAGTTTCAAGAGCCTCACAGGTCGATTGAATGTGTTGTAACTTTTGCTGATGGGTTAATGTGCGCTGTACATCCTATGGTCTAAGTGTTTAATAACACACAGAGTATGATCAAATTTACAAAAGAATCTTGAGGATTCATAGAAACTGATCACCTCCATGAATCAACCAGATGCTAATAAATAGTAGAGTTGATTCTCACTCTGTGAAGATTTAAACTCTGTGAATGTAAATTAGCAAAAGATGAAACCATCAAGGAAAAGAGTGTCTTATTAAAATGACAGATTTCTTTCACACTCACCTCCATGCATCTCAAGATATATTATCTAAATGAAGTATATGCATGAATACGACTGATGGTGGTCTGTATGCTGTTTATCCAAATCTGTGAGGAACAGGGGTTAAGTAAACTAACCTAGCAGGACCCATTTAACCATGGGTACCAAAAATAGAAACGTATAACCTGCAGGTACTTGGTCTATCTGACCACACTAAGGAATGCTAAAGCAAACAACTTCAGTCAAGAAGAGTCAACCAGCAGAAGGCTTAGGTCTGCTCAGAAATAATTATGACAAAATTTCTACATGTTAAAGCCTGTCCGTGAAGACCTACTGAGCTATTCTAAATGAAGCTCAAATGGCTGCATACCTTTATATGAAAGCAGGCTACTCAACCAGAGATGAAAAAGGGCCTTAGATGCTCAAGCATTCACAACTTTTTCTTAAGGAAGCTCATATCAGAGGACTATCGAGCTTCAAACATTAGGAACTGAGTACGGGAGCAGAACTCCACGAGCACACGCTGATAAGAAAGACCACGTTCTAGTGCTCACTAATAATCGTAGAGTTATCAGTCCTGAAGATATTCATGACTATGATATAAGGAAATCTAATTGATAATGGTGATTCCAGTCAGAAGGAGATATGCAAGGCTGTCTTCTAATACACATAAAGAAAATGGAATCACATCTATATGAGAAGACATCATCAACCATGGGGAGTAGTGATCTATTAAGGAACAACAATACTAAGACATACTATGAAGCAGTGTACCAACTACAGAGTCCCAAAACTTTATGGTTGATGAACCAAATGAAGATCCATAGTCATAGGAACGTCTCAAAATGTACTACTAATAACCTTTCAGCCACCCAACTCAAAATTGTGGAATCCCTACAAACAAACATCTGATCATAGTGCAAGTACAGGAGGACACCACAATTGTAGCTGGTGCAAATATCTAAAGTTGGAAGAGGGACTCCCCAACAGAAAAGGTCAAATGAGATATCAGTGCAAATCACCTCAAAAAGTATTTCATCTAGAAAGCGCCTCAGGGATAAACCTGGTCCTTAGCTCATGCTAAGAGGTTGGCCCTTCCTGAGCTACCTTGACCTACAAGGAATTCTTGATAAAGTTTATCTCAAGGACCAAGTCAATCAATGATCGTAGAGTAGAGTTTTAAGAGAACACAACGTTCGGGATGCAATGTCAACGATCGTAATGAAAACTCCGCGATCGTAGAAGCAGACTCGACGATCGCAGTTCTACCAGAGGATAATCTAGCTCATGAGGAGGCTGGAAAAGCTAGACAATTGCCTAACCATTCAGAATGTAAGGAGATAAGTTCTAATGATGGTTGGAAAGAAGTCCTGCTGAAGGAAAGTGCCCAAGGCTTTATAAAAGCACAACAGTGAATGAGCCATGGAAGCTCAAAATGAGAAGTGATGTCAAAATCATCCATTGTAACATCTTTCAGAGAATTGATCGTTGTGTTAACAAAGGATACGTAGAAGTCAGAAGTTGTCCTATCATGATACTCTACGAACTCAAGAAGTCAAAGGTCAATCCATGTCAATCGACAGCTAACTGACAAGTTACTAGGGAGTTACAGCTTGTTACTGGGGATCGTGCAACCAATGACTGAGTGACACATCACAGCATATGAAGAGTCTGAAGGAACTGTCATAAAGACAAATTCAAATCTGAAGACAGTTATCTGAACCCCTTGAACCTCCTTCTCCCTCCCATTTTCAAACCATAGAAGCTATAGTTCTCTTCTAAGCCAAACTACCAAAATTTCTAGTGTCCAAATCAAAATCTGCCATACTCCATAATTCTCCCTGAATCAATATCCACATTCCTCAAATTATTCAAATGGCAGATTGACGAGTTATCACTGGCATTCAGCTAGGAACTAAGACGTTTGAAAAATCCGAAAAGAAATTCAAGGATATTCTTGAACTTGTGAAGAAGGGCGGGTTCTCAGAATGTCTTGAAGAAAACACACGAGTTTATAGTGACCTGGTCAAGAAGTTCCATTCAAACGCAACCGTAAATTCTGGTATCCTCTCCACCAAGGTTAAAGGTCAGAGTCTGAAACTAAACGCTTCTGACATCAATCTATGCTTAGGTCTTCCTGACCAAAATATGAAAAACCTGGAAGAGATCGACACAGAAAAAGCTAAGAAGATTATGCAATACAAAAGAAATCCTAGTTTCAAGGACATGAAGAAAAAGGAGTTTCCTGAAGAATTCGAGTTTCTTGCTGAAATAGTGGGGAAGTGTATCTTATGCAAAGACACTACACATGATACTGTGATTGACCAATAGCTAAAGATCATGTGTGCCATAGTCCTGAAGGAACACATCAACTTTGGAGCTGTCATGCTCGATCATGTGTCTAAATGGCTGGATAAGGAAGAAAAGAAAAGAACAACTGAGAAACCACTCACAAAGGTTTTTCATGGGAGATTCTTAAGCATCATCTTGAAGAAAAAGCTGAAGAATAAAATTAAGGATGATGATGGCAAAATTCTTAATGTTCATAAGATAATGTCTCCACAGCTTTTTGAAAATTGGAAGAAAAACCCAAAGGAAAATAGGAGGTTGACAACTGGGAACAGTAGCAAGACCTCTACAAAGAAGAGGAAGGCGAAAGAGGTAGAAAGCTCTAAATTTGATGACTCTGTACCAGCAGCTCCCCACCAAAGACAAGGAAGTAGAAGAAAAAGTCCCAACTGCTGAAACCACAAAGCGAAGAAACAGCAAGCTGCTTCAAGAGCCATTAAAAAAGAAAGCCAAAATAGTAAATAGACAAATTCCAGTTTCCCAAGGAAGCACATCTGACAAAGAAGAGGACGTAGAGTCAAAGGAAGAGAAGGGAACTGATGATCTCAAGACTTAGTCCACGAAGAACAGATCCAGTGATGAAGGTGGAGTTGGATTCATGAAAGAAGATGTAATCTCTGCTGATAAAGAAGAATACGCAAGCCCTATGGCCAATTCTCAGAGTACTTACTTTGAAGATGAAGAAAATCTGCAAGATGACCTATCTGAATGTCCAGATGCAAATACTCCAACAAGCTCTCATGATGGATCAAACAATGGTGAGGTTACAATAGCACCTGCTAGTGATGAACCTTGAGAAAGTTTGTATACTGACTCAAAGATCTCAGAATCTGAAGAAGAAGGATCTGATTCACCCACAACTGAACCACCAACAAGAAGAAGAAGTCACAGATTGATAGCTCAATTTGCCTCAAAAAAGAGAAATGATCAATCTACTAAAATCATTCAATTAAGTGATGATGGTTCTGACTCACAGAAAGAAGATGCTGAAGATTGGTCTAGCAATGAAGAAGGTGAATCTGCATCAAGGGAAAGAAACACTGAAGATAGGACCAACACTGAAGGAGATATCCCAAGGAAGACATTGCTGAAGAGGATTCTGAAAATAAAATTCAGCAAGAGGAATCTATTGATGAATCTGATGAAAGGAATCAACAAGATTCAAGCTCAAGAAGTGAAGAATTGAAGAAAGATTCTGATTCTGAAAATAAGGAACTGGGAAAACCAGCAAATTATTTTGTTATCTCTCAAGCCATGATTAACAACATAGTGGAAGTCTCAAATGAATCACGAGAAGCCCTTCCAGAAATTCCAAGCCTAGAACTTATGGCTCAAAACTTCTCAAAATTGAAAAGTGATGTGACTATGATGATCAAAGACAAGCCCCACTACAAGGTCTATCGACATGCCGGCAATCTTTATATTCCCTATGATCGTAGAGTGGACTCTGAAGGCAGAAGGTGTATGACCAAGGAGATAATCATAAAGACTGCTCACTCTATCACTGATAGTGTTTAAGCTCAAGATGAAAAGCCTTCATCTGCTCAGGCACTGTTGTCCAACATCCCTTCATCTTCCAATATCGATTGGTACTTAATAATTCTTCAGATTTTCAATACCTTCGAAAATTTGTCCAAGGAAGCAGATCGTAGAGTTCAATCTGATACTCAACCAAGGATTGCACAATCAAATGATCAACTATCTGTGGAAGGGAAGCTGAAGAAGAGTTCTAATGAACTGATTGAACGAATATCTCTATTCACTGAAGAGTCAACGAAACTGCCAACCTCAGAAGGAAACTTAGTTCAAGAGAAACTCCAAGAAATGATGGCTGATGTATCCCTCAAAGTAAGAGAAAGGGATCACATCTATCTCAAGGTTCTAAATGATCAAAAGGCTGAAGCTCTACTAGCATAAAAGGCAAATGAAGAGCAACTCAAAGTCCTATCTGATAAGATTGACCACCTAAATCAGTCCTTCTCTATGCAACTGGAGCTGAGTCAACAAGAAATCAAGCATGAAGTTTGAAATTCCTCCTACCTGATGGAGCAACTTATGTCTAACATGGACCAGCTCTCTAAAATGATTAATGACAAAAAGGGGGAGAAAGAGAGACATAAAAAGAAGCATTCAAGAAAGGGCAAGAAGAGCAGGAGGAAATAAAACAAGAATAAGATAGCAGAAGAAGAAGTTGGGTCATCATATAAGGGGGAGCTTAAGGCTGAGGGGGAGCCAGAAGAACAAAACAGAAAAGCATCCATCTGAGGGGGAGCAACCAGAAGAAATGCAGTCAATGATTCTAAGGTGATGCAAGAAGATCTAACAAATGAATAGCTGATCAACAAACATTCTGGAAGCATATAAGAGACAAAGAGGTAAATTTCTAACTAGTTAAGTATATTCTGGATCCAGGATGAAAGATATCAGTGTATGTCAGTGTATTAAATTTCACAACATTACAGATGACATTCATGATTATCTGCTTTAGAAATACAACTGCTCACTATATATAAGATTCATTCATAACATGCATATGCACTTATTATTTTTGTCATAATCAAATAGGGGGAGATTGTCAGGAATAAACATGTGAATGATATTCCTATTTATATTATTTGATTATGATATATATGAATGAATATGCAAGAATGCTTGCATTAAGAAAAGCTGTAAAGTCCTTTGATAGATAATAGAAACATATGTATAAGGACTTAGAACAAATTGATCAAATATGTTAGGTTGATCCTACATAAGCAAAATAGCTTTGTAAAGTCCTTAAAAAGAAATGATGTATAAGGACCATAAATATAGAAAGATCAAGCATGTTAGGTTGATCTTATCATGTAATAAATAGGCTTGTCTGATCGACGAGCACTGCACCAGAAATCGTAGTCTGCCAGGAGAGTCAAGGAAAACTCAAGAGCTATCGAGGAAGAATCGTAGTCTACAAGATAGTAGATCTCGGAGTTCGTACACTTCCAGGAAAAACGAGGAAGGATCGTAGTGTGTCGAGGAGAACTTCCTCAGGACCATAGTCTGCTGAGGAAGTCATGTGCAGAATCATAGAGACAGCCTGCCTATGAGCCGACCGAGTATCTGCCAAAGCCAAGTCAAGAATCATAGACTACACTCAGAGTCGTAGAGTCTACTAATCATACCAGAGGCAGAGATCGTAGTCAAGCAAGATCAAACGGAGACAACAAGCACAACGATAAAAATCGTGGAGTGTCAAGATCTGATTTTGTAGTCGTAGTGTCTGCACAGCAAAAGCTGAATCGTAGAGTGCAGAACTAAGACCTCAACAAATGTGCTCAAAATGCCAAAGCAGAATCGTAGAGCTAATATGATTCTCAATGAATGAGCACTCCCAGAATATCCAAAGGAATGAAGCCTCTGGTTGGCACTGCAAAGATACGTCCCACCTAAAGGAAACTAAAGAGCACTCAACGAATGGCATGTAAGCTAACAGAAGATCTAACACCAACCCAATCTGCATCAAGGTTGAGTTGTGAAGCCATTCAAGATGAAGTCTTCCACAATATGATCATAAGAAGACTTCTGTAACTGACTAAGAAAAGTCAGCAAGTACAGTAGCTGTTAAGAAGAAAGATGACAACGATCTTGAAAGTAATCAAGATTGTAGTGTTTGCCAAACAAAGAAGGAACTGATGGAGTACACACTGAGATACTGGTCAGCCTCTGAATAAGAAGGCTAAAGTGATTAAGCATTGAGTCAGTCCATTGATGATTAGTGAACGGGAGATCACAAGGAGAAAGCGAGCTGGACACGCCACAAATCTGAAGTGTCTTATTATTCAGAAGAGGCCAAAGCAAGAAATCAAGCCATCAGTATCTGAGAACAGTTAAGGCAAACAGAAGCAATGAAGCACTGCACAAAAAGAGGAAGAGGTATTCGTCACTGAAGATCAAGTGAACACTGCTCAAGATCGTAGTGTTGTCTCTACCAGTCAACAAGACACTACGATCAGGTCCATGAAGACATGCATCAGAATCATAGAGTTCGAATAGCTGAAGATTGAAGCATTGGCAATGATTCAATCTGAAGGGTAATATTTGGACAAGAGCTTATTGAGAGCATCGATGCAAGGACAACCTCTGATCAAGAAATCAGAAGGGTGAATTAAAGTAGACGACCTGTCCAAGACATCAAAGTGACATATCTGACAGGGTTGGTGAAATAGCAGACTGTAGTGTCAGGTAGTCAGAAAAAGATATCATGTCACATATGTAGTCTGCACCAAATAACAGGAGATCTGCGAAGCAATTTGAATAGCTCTCAACGACTACTTTCTAACGGGAAGATTGAGAAGCAGTATAAAATTAACAGAGCTTCAAAGATCAAGTGTTGCTGATTATTGTCAAGTTACAGAATCGTTGAGTTCGTGAATGCTATTGTTGACTACGAGTTCCACCAAAGATCAACAAAATAAGTCTTAGTGACAGTGAGACTACCAAGGTGGAAGTGAAGCAGTTTTAAAGAACTCAAAGTAGATCAAAGCTTCACTCAACAAGGATGAGAATGCCACTAAAGATGGCAGCCAAGGTGAGAGCAGAGAAGGCCAAGAAGATAGCATTCAGAAAAGTGACTGAGTACAAAGAAGATTAAGAGAGCCACTCTACGAGTCACCATGAACCGAAAGCTAAAACTGAACAAGTGCAGAACCATATCTGCAAAGTATTCAAGAAGGGTTCAGGGATTGCTAAGTTCCAGACAAAGTCTACTACAAGCACAGAGACTTAGCAAACCGAGATGGTGATGGTGCAAAGCTGATACTAGATAAGAATGAGCAGAAAAGAATGAAGATCAGTTGCACCAAAGAAGATGTGGTCTAGACCTAAAGTAGAATGCAAAGAGGACCACACCAAGCTGCTAAGTACATAAGATGTTAAGAACCTATTGACATCTTAGCAGCTTAGCACCAACAATAACAACAAGAAGCCAGGGCCTGAGGGGTCCTTGTCCGAAGGGACTAAATGAAGTTCCAAGCCTGTTAGGCTTTAAGAGTTCCTAGGGAACTAGAGAAATTCCAAGGCTGCTGGCCTTGAAGAGTTCTTAGTGTAATGAAGTCCCAAGGCTGCTGGCCTTGAAGGAATCTTAGTGATTCGTGGTTTGCCCTTCCTTAGTGGAAATCTCATAGTTGAAAGCGGAAAGAGTGGATTAGGAGCTTGAGTCTCTGAACCACTTAAAACCCCTTATGTCTTTTACTTTATGTCATTTACATTATGTACATTAACTGCTATAATTGCTATGTATGTTTTAACTGCTTACTGCTAAAGTAACTCTACGAACAATGTATGTTTGATTATAAATATATCATGAAGGGGATCTTTTACCTATTCTGCTGTGCTTAAAAAGATTCTTAAGTTTGTCATGAGCTACTTAATGAGCAATACAACTTAATAGATAAAAAGTATTTTGAAATTATGAGGATCTATTTAACCCCCCCCCCCCCCCGCCCTTCTAGATCTATATTGTGCCTACTGGGAACTAACAGGAGTAATGTAGCTTGTACCAAATTCATTATCCCAAATATTAAACAGCCATGTAATAGGCCATTGGCCTAACTCTACAATTGCTGGAAACATAAAAAAGCTAAATAGCTACTAATGATGGAGGAAGATGGAGTGGTTTACCAACCCTTCTAAATTCGCTGCCTTTTTCTTCTTCCCCTAAGATTAATTCATTGTGCAAAGATATTAACTGAGTACTAAATTCTTTATAAATAGTGTCTTTTTCTTCTCCATTACCGTTTGATAATATGTCTGAGAAAGGAGCTATAGAGAGTTAGGAGAATTGAGAGAAATGGGAGGATTAAGGAGTTATAGTTATCCAATTCCAAGCATTCAAGAGGTAATATTGCTAACATATAAGTTCTTGATTTCCAAGTTTTGATTTTCTTAGTAATAACAAGAAATAATTGCTTTTGAGTTATAAAATTGATGGTTAAGGATTGTTGTAATCTATGAATTTTTGTTAGATATTGATAATATAGTCAAATACGAAAAACAACAGAAGTTAAACAAACCAATTTGGTTTAGAAACGAATCCGTAGGGATGAAATTAGAACTTGTCAAAACATGAAAACATAGTATGAATATGAGTTTTGGATTAATATTTGGGTTAGTTAATGTTTATGTTAATTGTTGATTCTTTGGTATGTTGTAGTTTTATGAGTTATGAATTCATAGAATTGAAAACGGACTAATTTGGATGTATATAACTCACGTTATGAAGACGGACTAATTTCAGTGATGATTTTGATGAAACGGATAGTCCCATGACGTCCAAAACGTTGACTTTTGTGGGAATCGATATAATTATCGAACACGTTTGGCTACAGAGGGCAAAATGGTCAAATAGGCATTTAAAGGATTAAAATAATATTATAATGTGTTTATTTAATTGGTCAGCAGCTGGTGGGACTCTGTGAATCATGAATTGGGATAAGGGAGGAGGAAGTATACGTATTGCAAGATATTGATGGAGAGGGAGTTACACTTGTGTAATAAACCAAAACTTTTCATTTTCTTAACTCCCCTCTCCATATTAAACCTATGCATTATGAGCAATATATACATAAGTGATGATTTAGGAATTGAAGAGGCAAGGGAAGCCTATGCTAATATCATATACATATATACTCTCCACTCATATATTCCTCTCATTTGCAAATTCCACCAAGAGAGCAAAAAAAAAGAGAGAAATTGAGAGAATGAGAGCTTGAGAGGGGGAAAACGAATACTGAAGCTTACACAACAACTAGCAAGCAAGGAAGAGGGATAATCAAATTAACACAAGGGAAATTCGTCCAAAAAGGGAAGCCATGAAACTCTCTTTTTTATGTTCTTGAAGAAAATTAGTGAAAAAGCATGTATAGCCATGGTAAATGGTGTTGATTTTGTGAGGCTATGCTAATGTTGGTTTCTGTTATGAGGATGTTAAGAAATGAAAATTCTTGTTTAAACATGTTGCAATTACATAGAGAATCAAAGATTTCATGTGTGTATGCGATATGTTTGATAAAATGCCTCTTAGTTGTCAATTTGTTCAGAGCATGGTAATTTAGTGAGTTTGTTTGTTGTAACATATTCATATATGTTGGTAGAAGTGATCTGGATAGTAGGACTCGAGCCCATGCATGCTAGAATCAAAATCACAAAATTTGTCAAAGTTGGTTGAATGTGAAATCTATGATTTTTGGGTTTTTCGGAGCCTCATAATCATGGTTTATATGACCCGATTAGGGTATGTAATAATTTTATAAAATATTATATAGCATGAGGTACAACCTATCCAAATTTACAAAGAAAAGGAGTTAAATTGAGCAAGTTATGAAAATCATAAGCATGCATGTTGGAAATAAAAATCTGCAGATTCTGGAAATTTCCAGAATTTTTTGAAGTATAGAACCAGTGCTGGAACACTTTTCAAGGCAGCCATTTTATGGTCTTAGCATGTTAATTTTTGGGATGTAATATTTTTGTAAAATACCTTGTTGTATAAAGTTTATTGTGTCCAAGTATCATGGTCATATCATTTGTAGATTAGTGGGAATAAAATTGCAAAAGTGGCTGCAATGAACAAAAATTTCAATGTCGGGTCAGAAAAAAAAATTCCCTTTTTCCTCAGATTCTAAATTTGTACAATTCTACTTATGTGATTCTGCACGTTATGTGATTAATTTGTATTGATAATAGAATGAGAATTAAATATATATTCTAATTGAAATGAAAAGAATCAATTATCCTTAAAACTAGTATTTGAATACTTAGTTGTTTAATGTGACTTAAATGAATAGGTTACATGAAGAACTAGTACATAGCTTTAACTATAGAAGACTTATCAGGTAAGTTTCTTACCCTATTTTTCATTATGAATTTATTCAACTCTTATTCAGTTGATTGCAGCGAGGGTAAGTTTGGGCTTGTGATTAATTAATCATTGGTGCAAGCTCTTTATTGTAATGTTCTATAACTTCAATTGTGTTGCGAAACGTTATTGATGATTATTCAGTTTCTATTGCAACTGTTATGCTTTAAAGTTCTTATTCCCTTATTGAACTATATTCAAGCATGCTTTCTAGCTTTCGTTCCAGCTAGATGTCATTGATGCAAATATAGCATATTGTTTAAACAATTCGAATCCTTTGAAGCTATGTAATGTCTACCAATCCAAACTTCTTTGGTGTGGTCTCGCATGATTACTAAGATGAACAACTCAAATAAACGGGAAAACAGATGTCGGGCAAATAGTCCCATTTGTGCTTATGAAGTTTAAATTTAATACTTGTGCACAATGTAGGGTACGATAGGCTGATCACCTGGAGTACTTGCAGAGACCATTTTCAATCTATTTGATTGTTAAACCATCTGATGGTTTTCGATGAAACAAAGTAATGTTCAGGGTATTATACTCCCCTTAGTATGATATTGAGAATTCTTCAAATCTCATTGTTGATATTCATGCCTAACACTTGATATTTCTTTCAACTGTTGAGATTTAGCTATTCAAATGATTTTACTCCTGACATATGATTTCCATCTATTCTATATACTTCCTAGGCAATTTGTGCTCATTCTTGCTAAACCTTTCAGTTAAGGATGAAAAGACTGAGGGCTCGGGCAAGGACAAGGGAAAGTATAAGATGAAATGTTGAGATTTAATTATGTAATAAGTTTATTTATTTCCGCTGATGATGTAATATAGCGATAAACGTTAAGTTTAAGTTTTAGTTTACTAAAGTTTGTAAGGACTTGGGACTTTATTTTGAATAAGTATGTAATAGTTAATATTATTATTATTATTGTTGGAGTTTAATTAGATAGATGATGATGTATGTTGTACCACGAGCACCATGTCCTGTAATCGATGTTACATGGATTTGAGGGCGTCACTGGTTGGTATCAAAGCAATAGGTTATAAACCTTAGGTGGGGAACCTTAGACTATAACCTTAGGGAAGTTAGTGTAGAAAATAAGGAGATGAACTCACGTAGTGTTCTAGGGGTTGTGTCAAATCTATTTTTCTAAAAACAAAAACATCTATTTAAACTACTAAACGAGTTATTTTGTCTTATTTGAAGGATGTCAGGAGAAGAGGAGGTTAAAGATATGCACGTTGTGAGTGAGCAGTTGATGACAGCTGTACTTGAGCCTATAGCTGGGGCAGCAGCTGACTCAGACCTAGAGGAGTATCCTGAAGAGGGGGAGGAGCCCGAGGAGGACTCTGAAGAAGCACCTGAGGATACTTTGTTGGATGAGTTAATTGATAGGATTACAAAGTTGGACGACAAAGTCTATGAGTTGGAGGAGCTGTATCAGGGGGAGCAACAGGCTATAGCATTGCTTGAGGCATTGGTGCATCACTTGGTAATTAGGAACGGGGATCTGGTTGACAAGCTGCGGGTATCAGACCAGAAGACGGATAGGCTGAAGGATGAGAAAGAAGCTATTAGGACCCACTTGGGACATACCATTAATGGGTTAGAGTCGAGGATACAGAGTCTCCAAACTGACAAGTAGATTATTACTACATTCTGGAGAGATGAGAGGAGAGATCGTGCTCGGGCCGAGAAGCTAACAGGTGAGTTAGAAGGTGAAGTGAGAGATAAGAAGGTTAGGATGGACAGGATGAAGTATGCATTTAAGTCAGCACATGGGAGGTTCCAGCATAGGGTGTTTCACTTTCCATGTGAGGAGTACCAGTCTAGACATACCATAAGTCATGGGGGTGGTGTTGGAGATGGCGAATGAAGAACACGAAGACGCCATTAGGCGGGGTCTTTAGTTTATTCGTGACGAACTTTTACTATTAATATTTAGAACACTTAGCTATGAAATAAAACTTGGTTTTGGTTTTTACCAAGTACTTTGGTTTAAGTGATGTAAATGGCTTAATGCCATAAGACGATGAAATACCTTGGGTGTTATGTTTATAAATAAATATACTTTTATTTAATTACGTGATGTGATGATTAACTTCTCTTCTTATGAATGATATATTCTGTAGAGTAAGTTATAAGATAATAACATTAAGTTCATTTCAAACAGATAGATGGCTAGAGGAAGACGTCGTCAAACAACTGAGGGATCAGACGGTAATGCTGGGGATCCACTGAACCTTATGCAGCAGTTTGTAGTCATGTTAGTGGGGGCACTTTAGAAATGAGCCCTGAATGCCAATAACCCTCCAGTGGCCCAAGTGGCACACTTTAAGGACTTCAAGAGCACGGGACCACCTGAGTTCAAAGGAACCACTGAACCCATCGAAGCTCAAACTTGGGTCAAGGAAATCGAAAAGGCGTTCACTATCGCTCGAGTAGGTGATGATCAAAAAACAATCTTTGCCACTTACATACTGAAGGGTGAAGCCAACTTCTGGTGGGAGGCAAACTAGACCAGGGCTGGAGAAGGTGTGATACCTTGGGAAGAGTTTAAGAAAATCTTTTTTGAGAACTATTTTCCGGTTAGTATGCAGAGTCGCATGGAGATGTGATTCCTGGAGCTGAAGAAAGAAGACATGACGGTACCTCAATATGCCACAAAACATTCAACGAGCTTGCGAGGTTCGCACCTCACCAGGTCGACACTGAGGAGAGAAAAACGAGGAGGTCTGAGTAGGGTCTCAAACCATGGCTATATAGCAGACTCTCGGTGTTACAGATGAATAGCTTCGCGACTCTCCTAGAGAAAGCTATAATCACTGAGGGCAAAAGTAAGGCCCTGATGAAATTTAACAAAGAGAAAAAAAAGAAGAACGAAGGAGGGAATCGTGGGGAAGGTAGCAGCAGTAGTGATGCAAACAAGAGGAAGTGGAACAATAACAATAGCAGCAGCAAAAATTTCAATTCGAAAAACTCTAGGGGAAAACCATGGGAAGTAAAGAAGAGAACTGAGGCATGCAAGGAGTGTGGGAGGAATCACTCTGGGGCATGTGTAAAAGGGAAGAATGTCTATTTCAACTGCGGGCAGGAGGGGCACATCTCTCCCAATTTCTCAGTACCAAAGAGAAATGGATGTTTCAACTATGGAGCATTGGATCATCAGGCGAGGAATTGCCCAAAGAGGAACTCAGCATGAGGAAATTGAGGAAGGGGACCAAGCGGTTGAAATCTCACGATTAATGGACCACCAACTCAGAATCGACCCACAGCTAAGACTTTCAACATGACGGTTCAAGATGCGGTCGCATCTAGGGACGTGGTTTCAGGTATCATTCTAACCAATGATATATCTGCTTACATATTATTTGATTCGGGTATTACTTGTTCCTTCGTATCGCATGAATTCTCCCAACAATTAAACTTACCCCAGGAAGAATTAAAATATCCTCTGAACATAGAAGTTTCTAATAAGGAAATAATTCTCGTTAGCCATGTCTATAGGAATTATAATGTAGACATTAGGGGATATAAGTTACATGTGGATTTAATTCCAATTCAATTAGGAGAATTTGATGTAATTCTAGGAATGGATTGGTTATTTAACCATGGAGGGATGATAGATTGCCAGAAAAAGTGTATAAACCTTAGGACTCCAGATCAGTCTAAGGGAGCGTTCTATGGAATTAGTTCGCCTAGACACTCAATTTATCTGACGATGATGCAAACGAGGAAGTTACTAAGAAAGGATGTGTAGGATATTTGGCCCATATCGTCGATACGCAGAAAGCGGGAATAGAGATGGGACAGATACTAGTAGTGAATGAATTTTTGGATCTATTTCTGGAGGAATTTCCAGGATTTCCACCGGATCGGGAGGTCGAATTCATTATAAATTTAGTATCGGGAACGACACCGATTTCGAAAGCCCCTTACAGAATGGCACCAATAGAAATAAAGGAACTGATTGTATAGTTGCATGAGTTATTGGATAGGAAGTATATTCAACCGAGTGTGTCTCCTTGGGGAGCACTGGTTTTATTTATGAAAAAGAATGACGGATCGATGAGACTATATATCGACTATCGAGAGTTGAACAAGGTGACGATTAAGAACAAGTACCCGTTACCTAGGATAGATGATCTGTTCGATCAGTTGAAGGGAGCGAAATATTTTTCCAAGATCGACTTGAGGATGGGATATCACCAGTTAAAGGTGAGGAAGGAAGATGTACCTAAGACATCGTTCAGGACTCGTTACTGTAACTATGAGTTCTTGGTGATGTCGTTCGGGTTAACAAACGCGCCAGCAGCGTTTATGGACATGATGACTCGGGTATTCAAGCAATACTTAGATAAATTCGTAGTTGTGTTCATAGATGATATCCTGATCTATTCCAAGACTCAAGATGATCATGCTGAACACTTAAGGTTAGTGTTGGGGGCGTTGAGGAAGGATAAGTTATACGCAAAATTCTCAAAGTGTGAGTTTTGGTTGGAGAAATTTCAATTTTTGGGTCACGTTATCGACAAGGACGGAATCTCCGTGGATCCAGCGAAGGTGGAAGTGGTACAGAATTGGGAACAACCAAAGTCACCGTCCGAAGTAAGAAGTTTCTTAGGACTGGCAGGCTATTACAGACAGTTTATCCAAGATTTTTCAAAGATAGAGGGAACATTGACGAATTTAGCGAAGAAGTCGGTAAAATTTGTCTGGACGGAGAAGTGTTAAGAGAGTTTTAAGGAACTCAAGAAAGGACTGAGTGAAGCACCAGTGTTGTCTTTACCCGATGATACAGGTGACTTCGTGATTTTCAGTGATGCGTCACACAAAGGACTTGGTTGTGTGCTTATGCAACATGGTAAAGTTATTGCGTATGCATCGCGTCAATTGAAGGATTACGAGAAGGAATATCATACCCATGACCTGGAATTGACAGCGGTAGTATTTGCCCTAAAGATATGGAGGCACTATTTATATGGTGTAAGATGTGAAATATACATGGACCATAAAAGTCTAAAGTATATCTTCACGCAGAAGGAGTTGAATATGAGACAGAGAAGACGGTTGGAGCTTATAAAGGATTATGATTGCGATATCTTATATCATTCGGGAAAAGCTAACGTGGTAGCGGATGCACTAAACAGAAAAGGAAGTGGTAGGTTGGAAATGCTAACAGCTCAAGAGGAGTTAATTAAGGAGATGGATAGATTGGAACTTGAGATACAAAGTCTGAGGGAGCCAGAGGGGAAATTGTTCGCAATGGAGGCTCATCCGACTCTATTGGACAAAATCAAGGAAGCACAAGGCAGCGATGAGGAATGCGAGAAGGTGAGGAAAAAAAATTTAGATGGAGAAAAGATTAAATTTAGTATAGGTGGTAATGGACTATTAAGATTTGAGAAGAGAATTTGGGTGCCAACAGTGTCTGAAATAAAGGAAGAAATCTTGTAGGAACCTCATAGCTCAAGTTACTCAATCCACCCGAAAAGCACAAAGATGTATCAGGATCTTCGCCAACATTATTGGTGGCCAAATATGAATAGAGAAGTCGCAGAGTGCGTCAACAAGTGTTTAACATGCCCGTCAGTCACGACGGAACATCAGAAACCGAGTGCGTTACTTCAACCTTTAGAAATTCCAGAATGGAAGTGGGAGCATATAACGATGGAGTTCGTGGTAGGACTTTCAACTACGTAGAAGGGTTACAATGTAGTATGGGTGATCGTTAATCGATTGACCAAGTTAGTGCATTTCTTGCAAATTAAGGTCAGATATACCTTAGATCAGTTGGCAAAACTTTACATCAAAGATATCGTTTCCAAGAATGAAGTACCTATATCAATTATGTCAGATCGCGATCCGTGATTTACAATAAATTTCTGGAAAAGTTTTCAAGAACGCAATTGAGGTTGAGCACTGCGTATCATCCTCAAATAGATGGGCAGAGCGAGAGAACTATTTAAACGTTAGAGAACATGCTGAGAGCATATGTTATAGATTTCAAAGGGAGCTGGGATGACCACCTATCGTTGGTGGAATTTGCATACAACAATAGTTATCACGCGAGCATCGGTATGCCACCTTATGAAGCTTTATATGGAAGGAAATGCAGAACGCCATTGTGCTGGGATGAAGTGGGAGAACGCCAATTGCTAGGGCCAGAATTGGTGCAGCAAACTGCAGATGTGATCAAAATAATACGAGCGAGGCTAGTGACGGCTCAGGATCGACAGAAGAAATATGCTGATCAACATCGCTAACAACGAGACTTCGACGTTGGCACTTATGTGTTTTTGAAAGTGTCACCTTGGAAAGGGAAAATGAGGTTTGAGAAGAAGGGAAAACTTAGTCCCAGATTTATAGGACCCTTTGAAGTGTTGAGGCAAGTCGGTGAGGTAGCTTATGAAATAGCTTTACCTCCGGAGTTAGAACATATACACAATGTGTTCCATGTTTCGGTCCTATGACCCTATAAGCAAGACTACAAGCATGTCATAGATTATGAACCTATTCAATTTGAGAAGGACTTAACCTATAATGAGGTTCCATTACAGATAATTAATAGAAATGAATAAGTGTTAAGAAATAAGATAATACCTTCTGTTAAGGTAGTGTGGAGGAACAACAACGCCGAGGAGGCTACGTGGGAACTCGAGGAGAAAATGACGAAAAACTACCCTAATATTTTTGTTTGAGGTGTAATGATTCCGGGGACGGAATCCTTATAAGGGTGGGTGAATGTAATATCTGAGATTTTCTATGTAATTTAATAATTATCAATAAACGAACTTATGTGAAACTCTTGTGTGATTTCATTTATTAGATGTATATATGTTATACATATATGTGTTATGTTAAGATATGTGATGAGATGTATTTCAATGGTTGGTTTAGTTTTATTTAACTATTTAAATTAATTAAGTGGGGAACTAACTCTTTTTATTACGTAGGTTGGTATTAAATCATGAGCTAGAGTTTGGAGCAGAATTTAGAGACGCGGACTGCGTATTCAAGTCCGGAACGTCGAAATTAGTCAGGTTAGACTGTAACCACGAAAATGTGTCATGGTTAACTTTTTGGTAAAAGTCAACTGGTTGACTTTTTTGAGGAAAAAGTCAACCACTAATTTCGGTGATGATTTTGATGAAACGGATAGTCCCATGACGTCCAGAACGTTGACTTTTGTGGGAATCGATATAATTATCAAACACGTTTGGCTACGGAGGGCAAAATGGTCAAAATAAGCATTTAAAGGATTAAAATAATATTATAATGTGTTTATTTAATTGGTCAGCAGCTGGTGGGACTCTGTGACTCGTGAATTGGGACAAGGGAGGAGGAAGTATACGTATCGCAAGATATTGATGGAGAGGGAGTTACACTTGTGTAATAAACCAAAACTTTTCATTTTCTTAACTCCCCTCTCCATACTAAACATATGCATTATGAGCAATATATACATAACTGATGATTTGAGAATGGAAGAGGCAAGGGAAGCCTATGCTAATATCATATACATATATACTCTCCACTCATATATTACTCTTATTTGTAAAATTCCACCAAGAGAGCAAAATAAATAGAGAAATTGAGAGAATGAAAGCTTGAGAGGGGGAAAACAAATATTGGAGATTACATAGCAACTAACAAGCAAGGAAGAGGGATAATCAGATTAACACAAGGGAAATTCGTCCAACAAGGTAAGCCATGAAACTCTCTTTTTCATGTTCTTGAAGAAAAATAGTGAAAAGCATGTATAGCCATGGTAAATGGTTTATGTTGATTTCGTGAGGCTATGCTAATGTTGGTTTTTGTTATGAGTGTAACGATCCGAAATTTCAAAGTGTAATATTAAATATTTATTGAATAATATAAATATTTATTTGGTCTGTCTATTGTTGAATTGATGAATCTAAATTTAATAGAGAATTTTCTAAATTAAATTAATTTATAATTTAGAGAGCTGTAAAATAACATGAGATGTTATATTGTTGTTTTGATTTAATAATTTAGATGGTATATTAAATTATTAAATAAATTAATAATGAAAATTATAATTTTCTGATATTTGCTAAAAGGCTATATTTAATTAAAATATAGTATGTGATTAATTTAATGGATTAATGTTGTATATGGAAGTCCAAATAAATAGTATGCGATTATAATTATAAACTAAAGTGTTTATGTAAATAAACTAAAAAGGGTTTAATTTAGTTTTTTACCAAACAAGGCTTAAAAGTATTTTAATTCTTTAAATTTAAAGAGTTTTCCAAACAAGCCTTATGGCTTTTGGAATTTCTAATTTTTTTGAAAATAAATAATATAAATCAAATAAATTTAAATAATAAAATATATTTATGTTATATACGTTAGTAACTGATAATACATTTAGTAGTATTATTAAGGGTTATCAGTTTTGTTTATATCATTACGCATACAAGTTAGTTTTCTTTTACGCATTCTAATTGCTAAAGCAGAGAGAGTTGAGTGAGTTTGAGAGCTTCAGAGAAAATTGAGAGAGAATTACGAATTTTCACAGCAATTCCAGTGATTTTAGTAAGGATTATCTTAGAAATTAAAGGTATGTTCCATAATCTCTATATCATAAGCATGTATATGAGTTTTACGACAATAATTTGCATACTCTTTGAATTTTATATGTTTATAATTGATGTTCTTGAATTAGTTATGATGATTGCTTTTGTCTGTGATGATTAGATATTATGTTTAAACAATAATTGCATGCTAATTTCGGTTTACAATAAAAGAAAATGATGTTAGTGTTTATGTTCTTCATATAGCTTGAGTAAGTATCAATTTTAGTGACCAATTTGTATGTCAAACTGTAAATTGACGCTTGTATATGGTAGTTCATTGAGATACGAACATAATGTAATTTGAATGAGGTGATTTGGCCAAGTATTGAATTTACAGTGATGAATTTTATAAAGGATGTCAAGAAAATGGAGTTTTTCATAAAAATATGAAAATTGAGAAATTAAAATAGTTTTAGTGGTTGTTAAATTGTGCTAAGTGATTGTATATGTTAGCAATCATGTTTATGATAATTGTATATTTATTTTATGTGTTATTATCATTGTTTGATGGGTGAAATTTGTGTTTGTTGGGCTAAAGTCGACTCTCGCTTCATTAGCCTTCCTGCTCGTCTGTCTGAACAACACTTAAGCAATTGCTTGGCGTTAGGTTAAGCAAAAAAATGGCGCATCTCACGCCGGCTAAGAACAAGATCCGATCCTGTTATTGTATGGCGCAATTTGCTACCATACACCGGTTTGAGATTCTCGATTTTCTCTCGTCACTTTGCAGTCTTGGGTTAGCATCATAACATGGTCTGAAATTATGTTAGCATGTTAAATGTGTAATGTTAAGGTTAACATAACATAGTGAATTGGGGTTAGTAATTTCAAAGTTGCAAAAATGGTTAGTAAATCGAGAATGCGTTATGTGGTAACTTAGTATTCATAATGAGCGTTAGACAAGTGTTGCGAAGTAAAACACTTGGATTTTCTAAAATGTAAATGGAAATGAAAGACTTGTGCTTCAATGATAAGTTTAGCTAGAAATGAACATGTTATGGTATGTTAGCATATCTAATAGGTATTGTGGTTCTAAAATTATATGTAGGTGATCGTGAGTTTAATTTTATAGCTTACGCTCAAGGCAAGTTTCTAAACCCTATCTTTTTACATTGAGAAAAGTTTTCTAACTCTATACTTTCATTGAGCTAGTTCCATTGTTACATTTTGTAGCTTTATTCCTTGGATTGAACAAGTTTTCTATCTCAACTGTTATTGAACAAGTCAATTGTTCCTAAATTTCATTCGAGCAAACTTTAACTCTAATGTTATTTGAAATTCTCATTTGGTTGATTCATTTTAACTTGTTTATAGTTAAGAAAGTTTCTTAATTTCTATTCTCGTATAATGAACACAGTTTTGAACTCTCGCCTCTACTATCGAACTGTTTTTAATTCTTTACATGAATTAATACCATGTTGAGCAAGTTTTCAGTTTCTAGCTTGCTATCAGTTATTATAAGATCATAATCTTAGCTTATTTATTGTTCAAGCAAAGGTTTACCATTTTATTCATTTTGTTGAATACTTATGCTTTATAGTTGTTTCTAGCATGAGTTTAATATGTATAATCAGTTCACTTATGATTCTCAATTGTTCTATGTTATGTTGTTATTAACAACTGTTGTGTTATCAAACACCATTGATTCAACTAGTCCTCTAGTTGATATTCGTTAAACTTAAAATTACCCTTAAAAGCTTATCCAAACCAAACTTTCTTTGGTGCAGACTTGTACTCTAAATACTAAGATGAACAACCCTATTATTATTAGGGGATACTTTTCGCTTAGCGTTGAAATGTTTGTGCACAATACATTGTACGAAGGGCTGATCCCCCTAAATACAAGGAGTCCTAATAGTCTTATGACTGTTAAAGTTGGAGTTGAAAGATTACTCACAACTGTGGACATAGTTCATGATCTTATGACCCTCAGTGATATATATTCCATATTTTGGATTCTAGTTTCTGATTATCATTGTTAGAGTACTATTCAGTCTTGATGAGCCTATTGTTATTAATTATTATTATTATTCTCATGTTGATTCATTGTATATCCAGTGAGCAATTATTTTGCTCACTCTTGCATATTTATACACTCATTGCAGCTAAAGTTGAGAAGGTAGATGAGCCTTCAACTAGCAAAGGAAAGGAAAAAATGTACAAGTGATGAAGACTTGTAATTATGATTATTGCTATGATGATTAGACTTTTAATTTGATGATAGACTTTTATTTTAATGATGTGATGTAATAACTTATTTCTGCATTTGAATGATGTTTAAAGGTTAGACAACCTGGGATGTTTTTTAATTTGATGATGTAACCCTATTTAAAGGGAGGATTATGGTTTAAATAATATTTTATTTGGGTAGATAGTATGTATGTATGAATAGTGAGCACCAAATCTTGTGGGAATGAAGTACCTAGATTTGGGGGTGTCACAGGTTGGTATCAAAGCTTTAGGTTATGAACCTTAGGTGGGGAAAAGCCTTAGGAAGTAACCTTTAAAAAGATAGTGTTGATAAACTATTATCGAGTTTTAGGAAAGAGAAAGTAATAAAATACTTATGTGCTTATGTGATTATAACTTATGTGCTCGTGAGTATCGAGTAGTAATGGTTAGTAATTAAAAATTTAAAATTTGATTGACAGGATGGCTAATGTAGGAGGATCCAGTCAGGCTACGGAGGAAGGATCCCAGATGCCTAGAGAGGAGGAGCCTCAAGATATTCAGGTAGTTTGGGAACAACTACTGCCACGGGAACCAGTTTCGTCGGTCAGAGTAGTTGAGCAGGAGAGAGTACCTGATGAGGATGATGAGATAGAGATGGACGAGGAGGACCCCGTGGAGCTACCATAGTCGGATGAGGAGGACGAGGAGGAAGAGCTTCCACTTAACTCGATAGCTGCCCGTATGTACGCCGAGGTGTATGATCGCAATGTGGAACTTCAAGACACCGTCGAGGAATTACAGGAGATAGTAGCTGAACAACAGACCTCGATGGCACAGAAAGATGACGAGATCCAGGATCGAGACGAATGTCTGAATAACATTGAAGAAAAGCTGGTTCACACCGAAGGAGAGAACGAGCGTATGATAACAAAGATTGCAGAATTGAAGAATAAGCTGAAGGAGGAATCTACTAAGAGGGAAAGATATGAAGATTCATACCATGAAGCTTACCAACGAGCTGGAACAGCAGAGAGGGACGCACAAGCGAAGAGGATGAAGATGGAAGAGATGAATATCGTGTTCAACACCGTGATCAATTGAGCTCAAGATCGGGTCATGGGTTACCCAATTCAGTTCGAGACGCTACCCTCATACATATTAGACTGCCAAAAAATGTTTTGAATTATGGATGAAGAGCATCGAAAGGCTACGCAACATCTTAGTAGGACATCTTAGGTTGATATGTAACTATTATGTGATTAATGAATAAATATGATGTAAATCCCGGGTATGATATAACCAATGGGATGTGATGATGATGAATTAATCCTGCAACTGTTATAATTCAGGAAAGTAATGTAAATAGCAGTGATGCTATTGTTTGGATGTTTTTAAAAGATTATGAATGAATAAAAGTTATTATTTTATTCAAAGTGTTATGTGTTATGTGATAAAATTTTGTGTGTAAATTAAGTAGAGATACTTAAAGAAATGGAGTATTAGTCTAATGAGTGTATTTTTAACAGAAAATGTCTCCAAGACATCAACCACCCCGACAGAGAGCCACTGAGGAAACCAACAACAACAATGAGGAAGGTAACCTGCTCAAAGAATGTTTAGTGACGCGTTCTTGGGGTGCTTTACAGAATCAACCTCAAAACCAAGGTACAACGTTTAAGGACTTCAAGGCGGTTGGACCACCAGAATTCTGTGGGTCCATGAATCTAGTTGAGGCTCAAACCAGGATCATGGAAATAGAGAAGGTGTTCGACGTTGCGAGAGTAGGGGAGGATCAGAAGACTGCTTTTGCAATATTTATGTTGAAAGCAGAGGCTAGTTATTGGTGGCAGGCCAATAAAACCCAAGGAGTTCAAGGGATTATGACTTGGGAAAGGTTCAAAGAAATGTTCTTCGAGACTTATTTCCCATAAAGTTCGAAGAGTCAGCTAGAGGTGCAGTTTTTGGAACTAAAGCAAGGAACGATGTCGGTGTCTGAGTATGCTGCAAGATTCAACGAGTTGGCGAGGTTTGCGCCATATCAGGTTAGCACAGACGAACGCAAGGTGAAGAGGTTTGAACAGGGATTGAAGCCCTGGTTGTATAGTAGGGTCTCCCTGTTCCAGCTGAAGACGTTTATAGCAGTGATGGAGAAGGAAATTCTCGCTGAAAGTGGAGGTGAGCCTGTAACAAAACACAATCAAGAGAAGAGGAAGAAAAAAAGTGAAGGTGAAGCTAAGAGTGGTGGTAGTAACGGTGGAAATGAAAACAACAACTTGAAGAGGAAGTGGAATACAAGTGTAGGAGCTGGAAATCAGAAAGGAAGTCAGCAAAAGAAGAAGTTCAAAGCATGTGCTACATGCGGAAAGTTTCACAAGGGTGTATGCTTCAATTGTGGCCAGGAGGGTCACATCGCCCCAAAATGCACTCAAGCTAAGAAGAATTTTTGTTTCACATGCGGGTCCAAGGATCACTTTGCTCGTGAATGCCCTAAGAAAAGATCTGGTGAGGCAAATGGAAGCAAGGGGAATGCTGGTGGAGGTGCGCTAACTATTGTTGGGCCAACATCAACAAATAAGCCAACAACAAGAACCTTCAACATGACGGTGTAGGATGCGGTGCAATCAAAAGAAGTCGTGTCAGGTATTATCCCAATCAATGATATAAATGCATATGTATTATTTGATTCGGGTGCTACTTGTTCGTTTATATCTGATGAATTTGCTAAGAGATTAGAAATACCTAGTGAAGAGTTGAATTTCCCTTTAAACATAGAAATTGCGAATATAGAAGTGATTCATGTTAGGTTGGTATACAAGAACTGTAGGGTGAACATTAAGGGGAATGTTATGAAGGTAGATTTAATTCCGATTAAACTTGGAGAGTTTGATGTGATATGGGAATGGATTGGTTATTCAATTATGGAGCGATAATTGATTGCCAAAAGAAATGTGTAAACCTTATGACTCCGTCAAAGGTAGTTTTTCATGGTAGCAAATTGCCTAGACAAATGAAATGTCTGACGATGATGCAGTCCAAAAAATTATTGAGTCAGGGTTGTGTAGGGTATTTAGCTTACATAGTCGATACTCAAAAGGAGAAGAGTGTGGAATTGGAGGAAATACCAGTAGTTAAGGAGTTTATGGACGTGTTTCCGGAGGATTTGTCAGGACTTCCGCCTGACCGAGAGATCGAGTTTGTGATCGACTTAGCGCCAGGAACCGCTCCAATATCGAAGGCCCCGTATAGAATGGCTCCATTAGAGATGAAAGAACTAATGATACAACTGCAAGAACTGTTAGATAAGAAGTATATTCAACTGAGCGTGTCACCGTGGGGAGCTCCGGTGTTATTCGTGAAGAAGAAGGATGGGTCAATGCGTCTTTGCATTTATTATAGAGAATTAAACAAAGTCACTATTAAGAACAAATATCCATTGCCAAGAATAGATGACTTGTTTCATCAATTGAAGGGTGCTAGATATTTCTCGAAAATAGATTTGAGAAGTGGGTATCACCAATTGAAAGTGAGGAAGGAGGATGTACTGAAGACGGCGTTCTGAACTCGGTATGGACATTATAAATTTTTGGTAATGTCTTTTGGTTTGACAAATGCCCCTACAGTGTTCATGGATTTGATGAACAGGGTGTTTAAACCATTTTTAGATGAGTTTGTGGTGGTATTTATTGATGATATTTTGGTGTACTCCAAAACACAAGAATAACACGTGGAACACTTACGTCTGACGCTAGAGATGCTAAGAAAAGAAAAGTTGCACGCGAAATTCTCTAAATGTGAATTTTGGCTATAACGTGTACAATTTTTTGGGCACATAATTGACAAGGATGGGATTTCCGTAGGTCCATCAAAAGTGGAAGCCGTGATAAATTGGAAACCACCAAGAACTCCATCAAAAGTAAGAAGTTTCTTGGGATTGACAGGGTATTACAGACGGTTTATCCAGGATTTCTCCAAGATTGCCACTCCGTTGATAAATTTGATGAGAAAATCTGTAAAATTTATAAGACCCCAAATTATTATAAATAAAATTGAATTTTCTTTATTCATTATTCTAAATTAAGAAGGTGTTATTTTGATATAATGCTTTGGTTATGGGTGAAATGTGCAAATTTTGCAAAATAAGCAAGTGGTTATAAAATATTCATTGTTGTCGGGGAATATTCATTTGGTTGTGGAATATTCTTGTTGTCGGGGAATATTCGTAAGACGGCGCAGCCATTTGTGGGCCCCATAACGGAAAATGGTTGGATGAAGGAAAATGACAAAGTATGAGTTTTTATAAATAACAGCGTAATTATTACCGTTAACACTGTTGGATTACTCGGTGGTTAAAATACGATGTCTACGCGGTTTGCACAAAGAAAGATTACCTGTATTGCATGCATTGTTGAATTATTGATTCTTACGTAAGTGAAGGCACTACTCAATAATTGTTATAGTAATTACTGTTTAATATTTTATTTTATTGATTCAATAATTGATGCGTTGATATTTTATATTATTGTTGTTTCAATAATTGTCACTGCACAGTATTTCCCATTATCAGATCAATAATTCATATTATTTAAATAATATTATTAGATAGCATTATTGGCAATGTCTGAAAAGTTCTGTCAATGAGAGGTTTGCTCACCTAATTGCGCGCCAGTAAGGAGAAATCCTTATTGGAAAGCCCCTCTTTCTGAAACTACTGGTTGTCATAATTGTGATTTTGTAATATTATTTGTGAATAATTAATTATTGATTTATATGATAAGGAAATATTTATTTGATGTAGATATAAATGATGGATTTATTTATTTTATGTGGTTATTAATAAAGAAATTAATACTGAGGTGTTTTATCAGTATTTTGTCGGAAGAGAGGTATTAAAAATCACCCGTTTGTAGATTTTGGATATTTTCTGTTTGGAATTTGGAAAAACTAAAAGCCATAAAGTTGTAGAGAATTCGATTTCGTGTGGAATGGACATAAAATTCTTATTTTTCTGATAAACGTGCTATTTTCTATGAATTGTTGACGTTTCGGAAAATATAATGATTTTTATTAATTTATGGGTGGGACCCACTTTTGTTTTAACACATGTGGGCTACTGATTTTTGGTTCCAAGTTGGCTCCCATTTTGGGTGGGTAGACGTGAAGGTTGAAAAAATAAAATGATCTCCTATGGCGTTCTAGCATTTTCCTATAAATAGACGCTTAGGTTAGAATTGAAAATCACACCAGAAACAAGTTTTTTTTCTCTCTATATTATCGACCGTATTTTTGTGAGTATTTTGATACTTTGAGAGTTGTTGTTCGGTACAAGTTTCCTTCGCCTTTCTATCTGATATTCCGATTAGAAGTAGCGTTATTTTGAGGTAAGGGATGTTATTTTCTTCTTAAATGATATTATTTTCTTCAATATCATTATGCCAAAATATTGGATTGAATTTTTTAATCAAATTTGGAACTTTTGTGTCAGGGTTACTATTCACGTATACGGCACTATTCACGAATACGACACTATTCACCGAAAAATAAAAATTTTCCTTTTTGTCCAAGTTGTCTATCATGGTTACTATCTTTGATTGTATCCATGTTTGTATCTTTATTTTAGAATTTTGCTTCACAATTGGTTATTATGAAGTATTATTGATCTTGGATAAACGATAATACGAATCCCTGATATTTGTTCTTCTGTCTCACTGGATTCGTTTTCTTTAAAATATTTTTTATCATCCTCAATCTTAAATGATGATATTACTAAATATCTTTGGCCTTTAGTACAAAGATGAATGATTAACTGATGAATATCTTTGGCCCGTAGTGCAAAGATGAACAGGTGTTGAGATGAACATGACCAACTGGTGATACAAATGAATATCTTTAGCCTGTAGTGCAAAGATGAATATTTGATTAAAGATGTATATTGATTGTTGTTACAGGGATAAAATATTGATGATGGACTTTTAAATCTTAGAAGATAGTAGAATTCATTCTCTACGTGACTCTTCTAATGGATTGCTGTTTTCGTTGCATTTGTTGATCTAAAACTTGTTGTCTATTATATTTTATCAGATTTTTCCCTGTTGAAGACTAATGATAATTTGTTGTATATTATCTTAGTCATAATATTCTTTAATGGGCTAGTTGAGCTCACCCTTTTCCTTTTTGTTCCATTTTTCTTCTCAGGAGGTGAGAACATAGCAGGATCTAGTCGGGGTATGGAGTGATGATTCTAGAAAGATGCTTTAGCAGTCCTCACTATTTCTGTAAAATAGTATATGAATAATTGTAATGAGGACTTATTTGAGTGTGGATATTGTCTAGAAGACAATATTTGTATTTAAACTCACAGTATGTGTTGTCGTATTTTACACGACATTTGTATTATTGAAGTTGTTGTTTGCTTTACTGTACCATGTATTTGGCGACTCGTAATGGGTGTTGTATACCTATTTTGGGGGCGCCACGCTTAGTATCAAAGCTTAGGGATATGGTCTCTCATGGAGATCGGGGAATAGAACTAGGAGGGAGAGAGATGAGTAAATCCTTCGCTTAGTGTGTCCTATCTAAGCTTATTTGTTGGCTCATCATAATATAGTGATATTATGTGATGCCCCAAAATAGGTCCAACCCATCCAACCTATTCTCGAGTCGCCAAATACATGGTACGTAAAATGCAAATACAACTTTATTACTACAATTGTCGTGCAAAATACAACAACACATATATATCAGAGTTTTAATACCAATCTGTGACTCATGTCCCAATTATGGACAACACCTCACGTAGATACCTTACATAAAGGTACAATCTAGAATCATTTTTAGAAATTAAAATCTTTGGGAAGTGCTCAAGAAAATTTCGTACATAGGAGGCCATGAATCTAAGTTATGATAGATATCATATGTCCAAAGAATTATCATTGGTTGATCCAATAGACCCCAAAGAAAAACGAGAATTTTACTATCATGTTCCTTCCAATGGTTAGTCTTCTCTTGACATGTAACTATCTCCACCATCTGCGATTGAAAATCATGTTTCAACCAAACTCCAAGATCATATAGGTAGTGCTCATAGATATACTCAGCAAGTGGATGTGCACAACCCTTTCTTATGATAACACGAGATTGTATGTCATTAGACATCTTGTATGATAGTGGCAAAACACCCTTCCAAAGTTGGGTTCACCTCACCCTATTGTTGTTCACCAAAATCAATTATTAAGTGACGTATAATATACGACACACACATCTTAGGTCCTCAATACAATTATATATTGTATGTCATGCCGTTTTATAATGTGTTGAGAAACTTTGATAGTCCCAGACCACCACACTATTCCCATATTATCTCCGCTCAACCCAGCTACACTCTTATTACCTGAAAGGAATTATGAAGCAAAAGGGTGAGCACAACTAGCTCAGTAAAGAATATTATAACTAAAGATAATTAAATTATCAATAGCCTTCATTAGTAATAAATCGAGATTTAGGACATATGGTAGATGATAAAACTTTTCAACCATAGTTGCAGTTGGAACGAGCAATCCATTAGAAGAGTCAAATAGACCATAAAGTCTATTATCTTCTCCATGTTAAAAGTCCACCAACAATGCTTTAACCCTGTAACATTAATCAATGATCCTTGCTCACAAATCATGTGAATAACTCATAATCATAATTGTAGTTCTAATTTTCTCTTCTCATCCAAGACGAAGATATTTTTCATCACATGTCTTTACCTGAAGCATCAAAGATCATGGTTATACCAAATCACAGTTCTTGTTCATAATCATACTAATAAGTTCATATTTGCACTACGGGCCAAAGATATTCATCAACAGTTCATCTTTGCACTACATGCCATAAATATTCAACAACAGGTCATCTTTACACTACAGGCCAAAGATATTCATCAATAATTCATCTTTGGACTACTAGCCAAAGATATTCAATCAACAAGTCATCTTTGCACTACGGGCCAAAGATATTCAACAATAGTTCATCTTTACACTACAGGCAAAAGATATTCAATCAACAATTGATCTTTGCACTATAGGCCAAAGATATTAATATCTCAAAGAAACATACAATCATTTCAGAATTTATATAAACCATAATTATAATCATGTTGATCAATTCACCTTTGCACTTAAGCTAAAAATATTCAATTATAAATTCAATGGTCATGATCATACTAGTCAACCATTCATCTTTGCACTACTGGCCAGAGAACCCATAGTCACGATCATACCAATAATCTACCCATCTTTACACTTAAGTCAAAGAGAAATTTCATCACGGGGATTATAAAAATGTTATATATGATAATAAAAACAATATGATCAACAGCTGCATTTAATTTCAAGAGTAATATTCATGAATCAATGATTTCATAACACCTTAATCCAAATATTATAAATCACTTAATAATCTCATAATCTAATATCATTAATATTACCACAATACCTTAATCATTTCTTAAACTTATAAACAATTTATTTTAATTATTTACACTTTACTAATTAATGCATTTAATCATCCTAAAATGCCAAACTCATAAGATTTCATCACCAATAACCAAAACCCTCATCAAAAGTCTGCATATACCTTATATAGGATTCCCAAGCCATAAAATCCTATTTTCCAATTTTGTTACTTCACATAACATATTTAATTTATTTATTCATAACTAGTCCATTTTCATGAAAAATACCAAATCAGTTCCAAAAATATTTGTTTTTTGGGATTTAGCATAATATAGTCCCATATTGAACATATATTTTTCTCGGAATTTTTAAAATTCATTTACTATTTTTCACATGGCCAAAACTGTCGAATATTTAGACATTTATCATAAATTATACTTTTGTCCAAAAATTCTGAAATTTACAGAATATACTGATGCTTTATAGATGTACTCCCAATAAAAATTCATAAATTTTGGAGTTAACCACAAGGAGTTATAAGGATTTACTTTTAAAATAGTCTTTTCTCATAAAATCCATAACTCCTAATCTATACATCCAAAAATCACCATTTTTGGACACAATCAAGAAAACTCATCAAATTATCATTTCAAATTTTTCTAGAATTTTTGAAGGTTCAGAAAAATTTCGAAACTTAAAAACATAATAACCCTTAAAATCCCTTACAATCTCGTACCTCGAAAGAGCAGTATTTCTGACCGGAATGTAAAGCCGAAGGAACCTTTCACTGAATAGAAACTCACAAAGTATCTAAATACTCACAAAATACGCTTGATAATATAGAGAGAGAAAGAGAGAAAGATTATGTTTCTGGTGTGATTTTCAATTCTAACTTAGCCCTCTATTTATAGGAAAATGTTAGCACGCTGTAGCAGACTTGACCTGCTACCTGATGGCTTTACCTGCTACTATTTCCACCTACCACATTTGAATTAGAATTTCAGCACATTTCTTCACCAACCATAGGTAGGGCCCGCATTCTAGAATTTTTCACCAAAATGATAAATTCAAAACTTCAACAATTTCTCGAACCACCACCTCTTAAAATTCATAACAATTTATACGCTTCATTTTAACGGCTCAAAATTTGTGGACATATACTCAACTTATATATGTATAACATATCCAAAAATCACAACAATCCAACGGTTGATTAAAATTATAACTCACGCAATATATCGTAAAAAAATACCGATTTGATTTTTAATACCTCCATTCCGGCTAAAAAAAATAAAAATAAAACACCTCAACATTAATTCCTTCATTTATAACCACATAAATAAATCCATCATTTATATCTCGCATCAAATAAATATTTCCTTATCATATAAATCAATAATTTATTATTCACAAATAATATTATAGAATCACAATTATGACAACCAGGTGGTTCCCATGAAAGAGGGGGCTTTCCGATAAGGATTTCTCCTCATCGCCCGCAATTAGGTGACCAAACCTCTCCTCGATGTAACTTTCTCTAGACATTGCCAATAATGTTATCTAATAATATTATTCAAATAATATGAATTATTGATCTGATAATGGGAAATACTGTGCCATGACAATTATTGAAACAACAATAATATAAAATATCAACGCAACAATTATTGAATCAATAAAATAAAATATTGGACAGTAATTACTGTAACAATTATTGAGTAGTGCATTCTTACGTAAGAATCAATAATTTAAAAAAATACTGTGCAATACCGTGTGCTACTATGGAACCACGCTTATTACTGTATTTTAACCACCAGGTATTCCAACAGTGTTAACGGTAACAACTACGCCGCTATTTATAAAAACTCAAACTTGTCGTTTTCTTCATCCGACAGTTATTCTGTTATGGGGCCCACAAATGGTTGCGTCGTCGTACAAATATTCCCCGACAGCAAGAATATTCCACGACCAAACGAATATTCCACGACAACAATGAGTATTTTATAACCACTTGCGTATTTTGAAAATTTTACATATATCACCCTTAACTTTTTATCAATTTAACCATTTACTAAATAGAAAAATTGAATAATTTTATTTTATAAAATTCGGGGTCTTACATATTATGTGATATGTTAATTTGTTTAATTAACCCTTATTTTATGGCAGTATTTAAGAATGGCTGCTGAGAACGTTAACAATGGAGTGTATGATACTGTGGAACAACCTTTAGTCATAAACTAGGAGAACATGCAACAAGAAGGCAATATTCCTCCTGTAAACAACACTACCGAGCAAACGATGAATGATGGAATGTTTAGGAGATTTTTTGCGAAAGCATGCAAAATCGATTTAGGAGACTCGTGTACAAAATACGAATGGAAATGATGGCAACGCTGCTGATGCATCACAAACCCAACCGAGTTCAAGGAGTTGGGACCACTAGATTTATGGGGAAAGCCCGATCCGATTAAGGTGGAAACGTGGGTCAAGCAAATTACCAAGATATTCGATGTCTTGGGATGCACGGAGGAACAAAAGGTTCCATTCGCCACCTTTATGTTCCGTGGAGAGGCAGGTTACTGGTGGGAATTCATGAAGCGTACCCAGCCAGCCGCACTTAACATGTCTTGGGAAAGATTTCAGAAACTGTTCAATGACAAGTACTTTCCAAAAAGTATTCGTCATATGAAGGAGGTAGAGTTTATTAGACTGGAACAGAACAACATGATGGTGTCTCAGTACGAGGCGAAATTCGCGGAGTTATCCAGGTTTGCACCTCATTTGGTAAAAATTGAGGAACGTATGACGCAGATGTTTCTGAGAGGTCTAAAACCTGAGATTCGTCAATACCTTATCTCTCATAAATTTTCTCTGTATTCAAATGTTATCAACAGGGCTCAATTATTAGAGCGAGATAATGAGTATACTCAACCAAGGGACCACAACTAGGGTCATACCGGTGACAACAGTCATCAGAACGATGATAACCAAAGAGGAGGGAAAAATACGGACAAAGGCGGTAACCACTCGGGTGGTAATCATGGCCATGATAATAGGAGAGGTGAGTCAAGTGGAAATTTCAGAAAGAGGAGATTCAACAATGACGGGAAGACATTAGCAGCAGCACAAACGCCAACAATAAATTCTAGGGGAGGAGAACGACCGCCAGTTAGATGTTACAAATGCGGGAAAGAGGGACATATCAGCCCAAACTACCCATAACAATCCAAGGTATGTTAACTGTGGAAAGGAAGGTCATATAGTTCGGGATTGTTTTATAGCAAAACCAAGTTCAGGGGGGATGGTGACTCCAAAGGCTGTCCCGGATAAGTCGAAATCAGCGGTTCCTGGAAGAGCGTTTGTCGTGACTGGCTAAAATGTGAAGAACCCAAATGAGGTGATCACGGGTAAGCTAATCTCGAATTCTTGCGAAGTTTATACCTTACTAGATACCGGTTCTACCCATTCTTTTATCTCTCCTGCTTATGCTCAACGTTTAAACTTGACTCCGGAGAAATTAGACTTTGATTTATCTGTTGAAACTCCGTTGGGTGAAACCTTCGTTACATCTACAGTTTATAAATCTTGCTTGATCCAAGTTGGCATAATCATATTACCTGTTGATCTTATTTCTTTAAAGATACTTGTTTTTGATGTGATTTTAGGGATTGATTGGTTAACCACTCATCATGCCAAAATTGATTGTTTTCGTAAGGTTGTTAGTTTTCATATTCCTAACCAACATGTTATGCGAATTCAAGCAACTAAACCACTAAAATCAGTCACTGTTATATCAAGCCATAAAGCTATTCGTTTATTGAAAAACGGATGTCAAGAGCCCACATTATGGATTTGAATAAAGAAAAGTTAGATTTGGATAATATTTCGGTTGTTAGAGAATTTCCTGATGTATTTCCTGAAGAACTTCCCGGTTTACCCCCAGAACGTGATGTTGAATTCTTTATTGACCTTGAACCGGGTACAAAGCCCATTTCTAAAACCCCATATCGAATGGGTCCTATTGAACTTCAGGAGTTAAAAGTCCAACTACAGGAGTTATTAGACATCGATTTCATTCGTCCTAGTACGTCTCATTGGGGTGCTCCTGTTTTATTCATAAAGAAGAAAGATGGGAGTATGTGACTTTGTATTGACTACCGAGAATTGAACCATGTCACCATCAAGAATAGGTATCCGCTACCTCGCATTAATGACCTATTTGACCAGTTACAAGGAGCACAATTCTTTTCAAAGATCGACCTTCATTCTGGATATCATCAACTGAAGATTAAAACTGAGGATATTCCAAAGACTGCCTTCAGAACTCGGTACGGGCATTATGAATTTTTAGTCATGTCTTTTGAATTGACTAATGCTCCTGCTGAATTCATGGATATGATGAACCAAGTATTCAAGGAATATTTGGATCAGTTCGTTGTTATCTTTATTGATGACATCCTCATCTATTCCAAAAGCCGTGAAGATCATGAGCACCATTTGAGGCTGATACTTGAAAGGTTTCGTGAAAACAAGCTTTATGCCAAGCTGAAGAAATGGGAGTTCTGGCTTGAGGAAGTAGCATTCCTTGGGCACGTGGTGTCAAAACATGGAGTATCTATTGACCCAGCGAAGATTGAAGCAATACAAAGTTGGGAGCAACCAAAGTCGGTGACCGAAGTGTGTAGCTTTCTGGGCTTAGCTGGTTTATCGAAGATTCGTGGAAGGATTTTCTCGAATCTCTACTTCGTTAACTCAACTGACTCAGAAAGATACAAAATTCGTATATAGCAAGGAATGTGAGAAGAGTTTCTAAGAGCTCAAGAGGAGACTCATTTCGGCACCTGTTTTGGCAATACCATCTGGTTCGGATGGATTTGTTATATACAACGATGCTTCAGGCAAAGGGTTAGGATGTGTTCTCATGCAACATGGGAAAGTCATAGCCTATGCCTCACGAGAACTCAAAGAATATGAGAGGAATTATCCTACTCATGATTTGGAGTTGGCAACAGTCGTATTCGCATTGAAAATTTGGAGACACTACTTGTATGAGGAGAAAGTGGATATTTATACGGACCATAAAAGCCTCAAATATTTCTTCACCCAAAAAGAACTCAACATGTGGGAATGACGTTAGCTTGAGCTGTTGAAAGATTACGATCACACTATTCAATATCATCCTGGAAAAGCGAACGTAGTAGCTGACGCATTGAGTAAAAAATCATATGTGAGTACGAGTGTGATATTGTCAACACAAAGGCCCATTTTGTATGACTTGCAAAGGATGGAGATAGAATTAAAGACTCCAGGGACCCACATGATGATGGCGAATATACGAGTAGAATTGACTTTAATGGATAAAGTTAAAGCTGCTCAAGCTACGGACCAAGGGCCGCGTATGATGAAGAAAAAGTGCAAGAAGGAGCTATTCCAGAAGCAAGAATCGATGAAGAAGGAATACTTCGAGTCAACTCTAGACTTTATGTTCCTAACGATTCTGACTTGAAGCATAGAATCATGATGGAGGCACACAACACCCCGTTTGCAATCCATCTTGGGAGTACCAAAATGTATCCTGATATTCGACATACATTTTGGTGGAACAATATGAAGAGAGAGATCGTGGAGTTTATCTCGAGGTGTTTAACTTGTCAACGTGTAAAGGTGGAGCATCAAGTGCCAAAAGGTCCATTGCAACCACTTGAGATTCTGGAACACATTACCATGGATTTCGTTACAGGTCTTCCCAAGGTTTCTCAAGGTATAGATGCGATTTGGGTTATTGTTGATAGATTAACCAAGTCTGCTCATTTCTTACCTAAACGAGAAACTTATTCCCTTGAATGTCTTGCTCGTATGTACGTGAATAAGATTGTGAGATTGCATGGCATGCCAGTATCCATAGTTTCGGATCGTGACCCAAGATTCACTTCACGATTTTGGGTTAGCTTGCAGAGAGGTAAGAAATGGCATACCATCCTCAAACGGACGGACAATCAGAGAGGACTATTCAAACTCTTGAAGATCTATTAAGACTCTGTGTTCTAGACTTCAAAGGGAGTTGGGATAAGTATTTATCATTGGTAGAATTCTCCTATAATAACAGTTATCAAGGAAGTATAGGCATGGCTCCATTTGAGGCATTGTATGGACGAAAGTGTCGTTCTCCAGTATGTTGGGATGAGGTGGGAGAAGCAACATTGTTGGGACCAGAGTTGGTACGCATGACTACAGAAAAGATCCAAATGATTCGATAACGTATACAAACGGCACAGGATCGACAAAAGAGTTATGTGGATCTTCATCGAAAGGACGTGGAATTTAATATTGGGGATCATGTATTGTTACATATTGCTCCATGGAAGGGAGTTACAAGATTTGGAAAGAGAGGAAAGCTCAATCCATGATTTGTTGGTCCATTTGAGATTCTTGACCGAATAGGAAATGTAGCCTATAGACTCACATTACCTCCAAATATGTCTCGTGTTTATAATGTTTTTCACATATCTATGCTTCGTAAATATGTGAAAGACCCAAACCACATTATTGTGTTAGAACTAGACGAGATAACCGAAGATTTAACGTACGAGGAGGTACATGTTAAGATCTTGGATAGGAAAGAGCATGTCCTACGCACCAAGATTATACATCAAGTTAAAGTTTTGTGGAGGAACCATGTTATTGAGAAAATGACCTGGGAGTTGGAATCGGAAATGAAAGCGAGGTACCCTCACCGCTCGAAACACTGTGTACGTCGTCGTCCAATTTCGAGGACGAAATTTTATAAGGAGGGGAGGTTGTAAGACCCCAACTTATTATAAATAAAATTAAATTTTCTCTATTCATTATTCTAAATTAATAAGGTGTTAATTTGATATAATGCTTTGGTTATGGGTGAAATGTGCAAATTTTGCAAAATAAGCAAGTGGTTATAAAATATTCATTGTTGTCAGGGAATATTCGTTTGGTCGTGGAATATTTTTGTTGTTGGGGAATATTCGTATGACGGCGCAGCCATTTGTGGGCCATAATAGAAAAACGGTTGGATGAAGGAAAACGACAAAGTATGAGTTTTAATAAATAACGGCGTAATTGTTACCGTTAACACTGTTGGATTACCTGGTGGATAAAATACGATGTCTGCTGTGGTTGCACAAGATAGCACGGCAGTATTGCATAAAGATTGTTGAATTATTAATTCTTACGTAAGAAGGCACTACTCAATAATTGTTACAGGAATTACTGTTTAATATTTTATTTTATTGATTCAATAATTGCTGCGTTGATATTTTATATTATTGTTGTTTCAATAATTGTCACTGCATAGTATTTCCCATTATCAGATCAATAATTCATATTATTTGAATAATATTTCTTCAAGGAGAGGTTTGGTCACCTAATTGCGTGCAAGTAAGGAGAAATCCTTATTGGAAAGCCCCCTCTTTCCAGGGAACGGCCTGGTTGTCATAATTGTGATTCTGTAATATTATTTGTGAATAATTAATTATTGATTTATATGATAAGGAAATATTTATTTGATGTGGATATAAATGATGGATTTATTTATTTTATGTGGTTATTAATGAAGGAATTAATACTGAGGTGTTTTATCAGTATTTTGTCGGAAGGGATGTATTAAAAATCACCCATTTGTAGATTTCAGATATTTTTTGTTTGGAATTTGGAAAAACTCAAAGCTACAAAGTTGTATAGAATTCGATTTCGTGTGGAATGGATATAAAATTCGTATTTTTCTGATAAACGGGCTATTTTCTATGAATTGTTGAAGTTTCAAAAAATAAAATGATTTTTATTAATTTATGGGTGGGACCCACTTTTGCTTTAACACATGTGGGCTGCTGATTTTTGGTTCCAAGTTGGCTGCCATTTTGGGTGGGAAGACGTGAAGGTTGAAAAAATAAAATAAATAATATTATTTTATTATTTTAGTCTCCTATGGCGTTCTAGCATTTTTCTATAAATAGACGCTTAGGTTAGAATTGAAAATCACACCAGAAACAAGTCTTCTTTCTCTCTATATTACCGAGCGTATTTTTGTGAGTATTTTGATACTTTGAGAGTTATTGTTCAGTACAAGTTTCCTTCGGCTTTCTATCCGATATTCCGATCAGAAGTACCGTTATTTTGAGATAAGGGATGTTATTTTCTTCTTAAATGATATTATTTTCTTCAATATCATTATGCTGAAATATTGGTTTGAACTTTATAATCAAATTTGGAACTTTTATGTCGGGGTTACTATTCACGTATACGGCACTGTTCATCGAAAAATTAAAATTTTCCTTTTTGTCCAAGATGTGTATTATTGTTACTATCTTTGATTGTATCCATGTTTTGATCTTTATTTTTAAATTCTATTTCACAATTGGTTATTATGAAGTATTATTGATCTTGGATAAACTGTAATACGAATCCCTGATATTTGTTGTTCTATCTCATTGGATTCGTTTTTTTTAAAATATTTTTCAACATCCTCAGTCTTAAATGATGATATTACTGAATATCTTTGGCCTGAAGTGCAAAGGTGAATGATTAACTGATGAATATCTTTGGCCCGTAGTGCAAAGATGAACAGGTGTTGAGATGGAAAATACCAACTGGTGATACAAATGAATATCTTTGGCCTGTAGTGCAAAGATGAATATTTGATTAAAGATGTATATTGATTGTTGTTACAGGGATAAAATATTGATGATGGACTTTTAAATCTTAGAAGATAGTAGAACTCATTCTCTACATGACTCTTCTAATGGATTACTATTTTCGCTGCATTTGTTGATCTAAAACTTGTCGTCTATTATATTTTATCAGATTTTTCCCTGTTGAAGACTAATGATAATTTTTTGTATATTATCTTAGTCATAATATTCTTTACTAGGCTAGTTGAGCTCACCCTTTTCCTTTTTGTTCCATTTTTCTTCTCAGGAGGTGAGAACATAGCAGGATCTAGTCGGGGTATGGGGTTATGGTTCTAGAAAGATGTTTTAGCAGTCCTCACTATTTCTGTAAAATAGTGTATGAATAATTGTAATGAGGACTTATTTGAGTGTGGATATTGTTTAGAAGACAATATTTGTATTTAAACTCACAGTATGAGTTGTCGTATTTTACACGACATTTGTATTATTGAAGTTGTAGTTTGCTTTTTGTACCATGTATTTGGCGACTCAGAATGGGTGTTGTATACCTATTTTGGGGGCGTCACAAAATTTGTTTGGATGGAGAAGTGTGAAGAAAGTTTCCATGAATTAAAGAAGAAGCTCAGTGTGGCACCTGTGTTGTCATTACCAGATAATACAGGAAATTTTGTGGTGTATAGTGATGTGTCACACAAGGGATTGGGTTGTGTCCTTATGCAAAAACGGCAAGGTTATTGCGTATGCATCAAGGAAATTGAAAGACTACGAGAAAGGGTATCCGACTAATGATTTAGAGTTGGCGGCGGTTGTGTTTGCACTGAAGATATGGAGACACTATCTCTACGGAGAGAAATGTGAGATCTACATAGACCATAAAAGTCTGAAGTATAGTTTCACACAGAAAGACCTGAACATGCGGCAAAGGAGATGGATGGAACTGATAAAAGATTATGATTGCGAGATCTTTTATCATCCGGGCAAAGCTAATGTGATTACAGATTCCTTGAGTAGGAAAGGCAGAGAAAAGTTGATGTTGTTAACAGATAAGGAGGAGCTCATTTCAGCAATGGCAAGGCTAGAGTTGGAAATCAAATTTCCACAAGAATCCGATGAAAAATTGTATCAGATGGAAGCAAAACCAACCTTGCTGGACAAGGTGAAGAATTTGCAATTACAAGATGAGGAATGCAGAAAAATAAAGGAAAGTATGATTGAAGGAAGAGAAGTAAAGTTCAAGGTTGATACTGAGGGAATGCTGAGATTCGAGGGACGAATTTGGGTTCCAGCAGTACATGATATTAAAGAGGAAATAATGACAGAAGCTCATAGATCAAGATATTCGATTCATCCGGGAAGTACGAAAATGTATCAAGATTTACGGCGTCATTTCTGGTGGCCGAACATGGAAAGAGATGTTGCAGAATGCATTGCAAAGTGTTTGACGTGTTAGAAGGTGAAAGCTGAACATCAAAGACCAAACGGATTACTTCAACCGTTATAAATATCGGAATGGAAGTGGGAGCATATCACAATGGATTTTGTGGTAGGACTACCGACGACTCAGAAAGGATACGATGCGGTATGGGTGATAGTGGACAGACTGACAAAATCTGCACACTTTTGCCAATAAAGATTAGATTTAATCTTGATCAGCTGGCGAAGCTATACGTTAAAGAAATCATCTCAAGACATAGAGTTCAAATGTCTATTATGTCAGATCGGGACCCGAGGTTCACATCAAATTTCTAGAAGAAACTTCAAGAATATATGGGAACGAAATTGAAAATGAGTACAACATATCATTCGCAAACTGTTGCCACTTTTATAGTTCTAATAAAAGAGCTCTAACTCATGCAAGCATACATGTGTCAACAAGTAATACAGAGTAAGTAGAGTATCGATCCCACAGAGAAAGTTGTTAAATTTAAACTATCATGCATCAATTAACTCACCGAATTTATATGCTTAGACTAATAACTAAAAGTGTTGAATTAAAGAATAACAACTAAAAATAAGAGTATAAATGGAATAAATATAGTCTGGAAATAATGGGACCCTAACTTCATTTAATATTTCATCTAATCGCCACTATCATGCAAGAAATGTTCAAATATCACAAGAAAATAGCCAAGAGCACAAATAGAGTTATAACCATTTTTCAATGCACTATAACCTACTTACACAGCATCTACAGATGTTAGACTCCATGTAATCACCAATAAAACCAAAATCACTATATGTCTATGTGAAATTGCAATTATATTGATTTTAAGCTCAAGCCATTACTCTAGCTCATATGGTGAAACAGTATATATGTCTATCTGATTCACAAAATACGCAAGCCATATACAACAGCCCCATATTCGCATGTTATCATGACTACAATCCATACCTGTATGTTCATTGTCAATTCCATTTAAATACTACGATGAATGCTGATCAAGCATTCATACATGTAAAACAATCATGATAAATATCTCATATGATATACAAAACAATCCTAGCATTTAAGCGTGCAACCAAACTACATATTAAAATCCGTTAGAACCCCATAATGGAGTTTAGTTCATGACTGAACCAAAAGCCATTATGGTATCAACGCTAAACATGATTAATAAATAAGAAATTAAAATAAGAAAGATAGAACGATCAAACCCAATCACTGAATAAAGACCAATGATCAACGTTTTAAATCCTCATAGAAATCCAGTAAATAATAATAGAAATCCACAATGGCAGAGAATCCCAAGAAGAATTAGAGAAGTAGACATTTTAGCTTTGTTCTACGTTGGAATCTCTCCCAAGGTGTAAACCCTAGTTTCTACGATGAAAATACGCTCTAAGTTATCAAGTGTCTGTCTGACACCAGTTAGAATCGTTTAAAAATCAATTACAAATCATTTAATTAAAATTTAAAATTAAAACAAAATTATAGATCAAGATCGCATGGCTGCCACTGTATGCTTTCCAAAGATATCGTCTCACAAGTGAGAGACTTCTGTAAGGTCCGCCTGTCCAAATAGGCCTCTCACGCGGGCAGACATCCCTCAGACTTGTCCTACTCGCGGCCATGTAACTTGCAGTAGGTCATCATTGTCTGTCGAGTACTTTCATGCGCTTCCCAGTTATTCTGCCGCCATACGGCTTGCACTCTGCTGAGTTACAGTTCTGCGGTTTTTGCTTCTGTCAATCTGCTGCTGCTATTTGTTCTTTCATGCTTGATCCTCTTGCCCAATGCTTGGTCTCCATGCTTCATTGTACCTCCATGCCATGCACATCCTCGTTTGTGCCTCGCCTTCACACATCTATTAGCCACGTGCCATCTAATACCACCAAAATTAAGCCGATTCCTGCACTTATTCACCAAAAGGAGTTTTAAGTAAATGCAATGCAAAATAACATGAAATGCAACTAAAACACAATAAAATGTACTTGAGATGGGTACAATTCGCATGAATTGGTATTCAATAAATAGGTAAAAATACCACTTATCAAATACCCCCAAACTTGAACTGTTGTTTTCCTTCAAGCAATGCATACTAATGAACAATGGAACTGCAACTACAAAAATATGCAACTACTCTATGATGCAAATTAGTCTCACATAATCCCCCGCCATAATGTAATTTCAAATTAAATTACCTCAGTGAATCATCGAGATCCAAGAATATAATTTCAAACCAAACTATAGACATAACATCATACACTCAGATAATTTCATATATTCTATAGAGATGTTGTGTGTGTGTGTGTGATGTTCACCAAAACTTGATCTAAGCAAAGAATACATATGCTACACTGCTCCAAACAGAAAATTATAGTCTAAAGCAAGACTCATGTATATTCATGTAACGAGCACTGTTTCAACATATCAACACAAACTAAGGTTCAACAATGGGTTTATTGATTTATTGCTATTTTTCTTTTCTTTTTTTTATATGACTGTGCAATGTCTCAATCCATTAGGCACATTGCTACCGCTTAGCGAGCTTTCAACCAATGACTCCCAGACCATAAAAGACCTTAGGGCGCTAGGTGTATAGACAATCCCCTTGGGCGTACTTACTCAAGTAGTTAGGGCCCCGAATTAAGACTAGCCACGTTATTACTATTCGATTTTTTTTATACATAGCATACCCATGTTCTACCAAAATTTGCATGTCAATGGCTCATACAGTCTACAACACTTTCCACATGTTTCTCTTTTTAAAACTACATGTTCTATCAAGCAATGCAACACACACTTCTTAAACCTACAAGTGATTGTGAACACGTTTGTGCATACTGAAAGCATTTGAACAGCAACATGAATCTCATCATGTAAAACATTATATCTAAGTTGTGTTATCCAACATGTTCTAAAATCCTTCATAATTCACTATCATCATTGGCTAGGCAAGAATTTCTATTAAGCAAAAATATGTGTGAGACATGCAACTAAAACATACTAACGCAATCAATAATGATTACATTTTCTGCAAAAATTTAACTAAACACATAAACATGCAAAATTAACTAAACATGCAACAATTAAATAAAACTAAACTACTATGACCCCCAATACCCCCAAACTTAAAATATTCAATGTCCCCATTGAATGAAAGTAAAGGGTACAGAAAAAACTCCCCTAATGATCGGCTTGACCACCCTCCTCGGGTGGTGAATCTGGTGGTGGATACGGCACTGCGGTCCCAAACTGAGGCCACTCTAGCATTGGTCCTTGCTGCGCGAAGGCTTCTGCCAAGGCCAGAGTGAGTCCCATAGAAAACGTCCCAAAATTTTCATATATGGCGTCGACTTTGCGCTCCAACCTTCGAAGCTGTCGATTGCTAGGAACCGGGTGTGCTCGAGTGGATGGGCCTACCTCATCGGGCTGAGGGGGCTGTTGAGATGGCTCTGGGAATGAGGGACAGAGAATAAATCCTCATCCGCGCGGGTGTGGCTCACCACCCGTCCACTCCTTGAACTTGGCGATTATGGCCGTAGTGATGTCGTGGCTCGGTTTCTTCAGTTGCTTGTCATTCCACGGGACTCCCTGTTGGATACAAAGTATGGCTACCACAGATACATGTAAGATACTCCCAGTCATGCTCCCTCGCCAATAACGCAGCATGTTTTGATGAATTAAGTGGCCGACGTCGATATACTTGCCTGTGATAATACCCCATATAATGATTGCTCTCTCGGTAGGTACTTCATGCTTGTGAGGGGACGGAATTAATTTGGTGCATATGAACAGATTCCATGCTTCGACATAACGATTCAAGGTGGTCGCTGGAAAAGATATAGGCTTGGTTGTCCCCGGTGTATAATTCCATTTGGTTCTTGGGATGCACAAATCTGAAATTACTATGTCCAAGTCTGTCATCAAATGTGCACCTGTAACCCAATTCGCAGACCCAGTTAGTGGTGTATCAGTTATTCCAAACACTGCTCTGATGGCTGAGGGACGAAAATCCACTTGCACTTGGCGAACCAGCGTTATCCCTCCTTTCAGCTCCATCTCTTTTGCATTCGCGTAGAACTCCCGAACAACTCCAATGGGAATAGGCATAGGCATTGCGGCTAGGCTAACCCAGCCTCTTTCTCATAGCATATTCCATAGTTGTCCATCTTTCTTATCAGGTTTAAATCCTCGTTCCTTCACAAATGATTTAGTCACAAGGTGATAATAATCTTGCTGAGCTTCCCAGCTGATAAATTTTTTGTGTTCCATGTTAACCTCGTCGTGATCACTGGATGATGAGTCTGATGATGAAGAGATGGAGATGGAACGTATTCTGTTTGGACCCATAACCAGATGATAGGTAGAGAATATGGATGCTCTGCCACAGATGAGAGTACCCCCAAACTTGCTTGTGACACTCCCCGTAAAAACCCTAGATTTATGCTAATGGAGTTATTGGTATGAGTTATTGACTCTTGAAAAGCTTCGGTCCGTATGCGTGCGCAAGAATGTAACTTCATAAATCGCACCTTCGCTTAGCCCAATTTGCATATCAGTGATGAGTGCAATTGCAAACACCTACAGGAACATGAATGCACAACATATTATTTATCAGGCATGAAATAGAAATGATTTAACTACTACTCTACTAAAGAAATTAAAAGAAAATATAGGTAAAAAAAATAATGGGTTGCCTCCCATCAAGTGCTAAGTTATAGTCAACTAGCTTGACTGTCTCTGAATCTTATGTCGACGAGAGAATTGAGGTGACGTTCTGTCTGTCCACCTCGCCACCGAAGTAATGTTTCAATCGTTGGCCATTTACCTTAAAAGGCTTGTCCAGAAACTGATCATATACTTCAATTGCACTATGCGAAAAGACATTCTTCACTGTAAATGGGCCTGACCATCTCGATTTCAGCTTTCTGGGAAAAAGTTTAAGTCTGGAATTGTAAAGCAAAACCTTTTGTCCCGGTTCAAATATTCTTTCCATGATCTTTCGGTCATGCCATTTCTTTACTTTCTCCTTATACAACTTTGAATTCTCATATGCCTGCAACCTAAATTCATCTAACTCATTGAGCTGGAGTAGTCATTTCTCCCCTGCAGATGTTAAATCAAAATTGAGTTTCCGTATTGCCCAATATGCCTTATACTCTAGCTCCATAGGGAGGTGACAGGCTTTGCCATACACGAGTTGAAAAGGCAACATGCCTAACGGAGTTTTGTATGTTGTTCGATAAGCCCATACGGCATCATCTAACTTCAACAACCAGTCCTTCCGTGTGGGATTCACAACTTTTCCAGGATTCTTTTTACTTCGCAATTCGACACTTCAGCTTGACCATTTGTTTGCGGGTGATACGCTGTAGCAATGTGATGATTCACCCCATACTTAGCCAGCAAGGCTGTAAACTTCCTGTTGCAGAAATGACTTCCTTCGTCACTAATGATAGCCCTTAGAGTCCCAACCCTCGTGAAAATGCTTTTGTGTAGAAATCTGAGGACGACCTTGGCATCGTTAGTCGGAAGAGTTACAGCTTCAACCCATTTCGAGACATAGTCCACTGCGAGCAAGATGTAGAGATTTCTGCAGGAAGAAACGAAAGGTCCCATGAAATCAATGCCCCATACATCAAAAATCTCTACTTCGAGGATTGTATTCAACGGAATTTCATTTCTTTTAGAGATGTTGCCCACTCGCTGACATCTATCACACCGCTGGACAAAACTGTATGGATCCTTTAAAATTGTCGGCCAGTAGAATCCTAATTGTAGCACTCTAGCCGTTGTTCGTTCTCTACCGTAGTGACCTCCATACACCGTAGAATGACACTCTTGCAAAATCCCCTCAATCTCGCTATATGGAATACACCTTATCACTTGATCAAAGCACTGTCTAAACAAGTATTGCTCATCCCATATATACCATTTAACATCGTGAAGAAATTTCTTCTTTTGATAACCCACCAAGTCAGAAGGTACCATCTTACTTACCAGATAATTCACGTAGTCTGCGAACCATGGCACTTCACCTTTCACCACAAACAACTGCTCATCTGGAAAGGATTCGTTGATCAGAACTTTATTGTTTACTTCCCTATCCGGATTCTCGAGTCGCGACAAGTGGTCCGCCACTTGGTTTTCAGTCCCCTTTCTGTCCTTGATTTCCAAATTAAATTCCTGTAATAATAAAATCCATCTAATCAACCGAGGTTTTGCATCCTTCTTTGCCATTAAATGTCGAATGGTCGCGTGATCCATATACACTATCACCTTTGTGCCAATCAGATATGCTCAGAACTTGTCAAAGGCGTATACCACTACCAATAGCTCTTTCTCTGTGGTGGTATAATTCAATTGTGCATCCGTTAGGGTCTTGCTGGCATAATAAATCACATGAAATATCTTTTCTTTCTGCTGCCCTAAAACAGCTCCTACGGCATAATCACTGGCATCACACATCAATTCAAATGGCAAAGTCCAATATGGTGCAGTAATCATTGGTGCTGAAATACGTTTCCTCTTCAAGTGTTCAAATTCTGACATGCAGGCTTCATCGAAGCTGAACTGTGCATCCTTCTCCAATAGACTGCATAGCAGTTTAGTTATTTTGGAGAAATCCTTAATGAATCTGCGGTAGAAACCTGCATGTCCCAGAAAACTGCGAACTCCTTTTACTGAAGTAGGTGGTGGCAAGTGCTTAATAGTTGCCAGCTTTGCCTTATCCACCTCAAGTCTCGTCTTTGAAACTTTGTGTCCCAATATGATTCCTTCTTATACCATGAAGTGACATTTTTCCCAGTTTAGCACTAAGTTCATTTCAACACATCTTTTCAAAACCATAACCAGATTTTCAAGGCATAGGTTAAATGAGTCCCCGAAGACTGAGAAATCATCCATAAATACCTCCACATTCTGTTCCACCATGTCTAAAAATATAGCCATCATGCATCTCTGAAAAGTGGCTAGTTTTGGTGTAAACTGTGGCTGAGATGACTGTGGTTGAAACTGTTGGTTCGGCTGAAACTGATGTTGTTGTTGTCCTTGGTTATTTGACCAACTAAAGTTCGGATGATTACGGTTGTTGGGGTGGTATGTGTTCTGGAATTGACCTTGGTCTTTTCTGTAGTTGCTCACTTACTGTACCGACTCTAAGCTAATGGCACACTGATCCATGGAGTGTGACCCCGCACAAATCTCACAAACGAAGGCAACTGTTTTCACTTTGCTCTCTACCAAAGTATCTATCTTTTTAGCCATAGCTGCCATCTGTGCCGACAACTGAGTAATGGCATCAACCTCTAACACACTTGCAACTTTGGGCTGTGGCATCCGAGCTGTAGGATTCTGATAATCATTCGCAGCCATAGTCTCGATAAGCTTATAGGCCTCGTCATAGCTCTTTGCCCATAATGCCCCTCCTGCGACTGCATCCACAATCGGTCTCGAGTGCCATCCTAACCCATTGTAAAAGGAATTTACCACCATCCAGTCTAGCATACCGTGATGCGGACATTTTCTGAGCATCTCTTTGTAACGCTCCCATGCCTCATATAAGGACTCGCCCTGTTGTTGCTCAAACTGAGAGATAGTTGTCCTCATCTTTGCAGTCTTCGCCATTGGAAAGAACTTGGCTAAGAATTTATGTGCTAAGTCCTCCCATGTGGTTATTGACCCTGGCGGCAAAGAATGTAGCCAACTTCTAGCCTTATCCCGCAATGAAAATGGAAATAACCGTAGTCTAATGGCATCCTCCATCACACCCTTGTATCTGAATGTGTCACAAATTTTGATAAAACTCAATAGGTGCTCATTCGAATCATCTGTAGTAGCACCCCCAAACTGAACCGAGTTCTGCACCATTTGAATAGTGCCTGGTATAATTTCAAAGGTATTGGCTGCTATTGCCGGTCTGACTATGCTCGACTGTAGTCCATTTATGTTTGGCATGGAATAATCTCGTAGAGCCCGATGCTCTTCCCTCTGCTCAAGTCTCTGTTCCTCAGCCATTCTAGATGTTGTATTGTCTAACTGTGCTTATAAATTTCTTCGCACGCTCGCTTTCCAACCTCTTCTGTTTATGTTGTCCTATGCTGGTGTTAATTCTGAGTTAGATGATCGCGTGTGCATAAAAATTCACAAGTACCTGAAACGAAAAACGAAACAAAAATAGAAATGAGAAACGATCAGAATTGTCTAAGTCATACAATTTAGCTTTAAACTGATGATAATTATCTAAATTAACGCCTTTCCTAAGAATTCATGCTTAAAAACTTGTTGCCTCTTTTATAGTTCTAATAAAAGAGCTCTAACTCATGCAAGCATATATGTGTCAACAAGTACTACAGAGTAAGTAGAGTATCGATCCCACAGAGAAAGTTGTTAAATTTAAACTATCATGCATCAATTAACTCACCGAATTTATATGCTTAGACTAATAACTAAAAGTGTTGAATTAAAGAATAACAACTAAAAATAAGAGTATAAATGGAATAAATATAGTCTGGAAATAATGGGACCCTAACTTCATTTAATATTTCATCTAATCGCCACTATCATGCAAGAAATGTTCACATATCACAGGAAAATAGCCAAGAGCACGAATAGAGTTATAACCATTTTTCAATGCACTATAACATACTTACACAGCATCTACAGATGTTAGACTCCATGTAATCACCAATGCAACCAAAATCACTATATGTCTATGTGAAATTGCAATTATATTGATTTTATGCTCAAGCCCTTATTCTAGCTCATACAGTTAAACAGTATATATCTATCTGGTTCACAAAATATGCAAGCCATATACAAAAGCCCCATATTCGAATGTTATCATGACTACAATCCATACCTGTATGTTCATTGTCAATTCCATACAAATACTGAGATGAATGGTGATCAAGCATTCATACATGTAAAACAATCATGATAAATATCCCATATGATATATGTGAGACCCCGAATTTTATTAAATAGAAGTATTCAATTTTTCTATTTTGGTGAATAGTTAAATTAATAAAAGTTTAAAGTTAATGGTGACATTTGAAATTTTTTCAAAGTAAGTGATGATGAAGTTTTGTTTTATTAGTACTACTAATGTAATAAAATAGAAATGCTTTTTATATAAAACAAAATACTTTTATAAAGTTATTTGTTTTATTAGGCTAATAGTAAAATCTTTTTATATAAAATAGAATACTTTTATAAAGTTATCTGCTTTATTAGACAATAATTAGAATATATTATATTTTATTATGCATAGTGTTTGCATAGTAAAATCTTTTTATATAAAAATGTACTTTTATAAAGTTATTCTATAAATATAATATATTATATTTTATTATGCATAGTGTTGCATAAAGGTTCTCGCGTAGTGTTTTGCATAGCAAAATCTTTTTATATAAAACAGAATACTTTTATAAAGTTATTCGTTTTATTAGATTATAAATAGAATATATTATATTTTATTTAAAAGGTTTTTCTTTAAATATGGACCGTCCGATTAAAAGTAAATCAATCTAGACCGTTCATGAATTAGTTACTATGCAGTCCATTCTTCTATAAATAGAAGCTCATTCCTTCATTATTTCTTACGAATTCACTGAAACTATAGAGAGAGAAACTATAGAGAGAATTATTCTTCTATAATCTTGAGCGTATTTCTTTAGAGTTTAAGAAAGCTTTGAGCGTAGTACAAGTTTTCTTCGAGTGTATCCTCACCCTACCAGTCGGAATACTCTTCTTTCAAAGGTAAGGGATATTATTTGTTGTACTCGTAAGGGGTATTATTTCTTTTGTATTCATGAAGAGAACTTTTGTTATTCCATTCTTTATTATTCTGTTGGAATAACCTGTATACACGGACTACCTTATACATGGTGAAATTCTTCTATTATTCCATTCCTTATTATTATGTTGGAATAACCTATTTATGCGAAGTACCGTATACATGGTGAAATTCTTCTATTATTTCATTCTTTACTATTCTGTCGGAATATCCTGTCTGTGCATTTTATGTCGGACCTGGTTCCATTATTTATTATTCCGCATTTATTATTCCAGTTTAATATCCCACATGCATGCGTTTTTACGCTGGGACACAGTTCCATTATTTATTATTCCGCATTTATTATTCTCGTCGAAATATCCGTCTGTATGCGTTACTGTAGAAACACGGTTCCATTATTTATTATTCTTTGGGAATAACCTATCTATGCGGGTCTCTATCGCATGCATGGTGAATCCTTCTTTTTTCCATTTTTTATTATTTCTGTTGGAATAACCTGTCTATGTAGATTACCACATGCATGGTGAATTATCCTTTATATTCATTCCTTATTAAATTGTGGAAATGATCTGGTTACGTTGATTATGATGAGAGTCATAATAAAAGCATTGGACTGATGAAAATCATGGGTATATGAAGTATTAGTAAGTGTTATGATGAGTTATGTTGGTTATTATGTGAAAACATGAAAGTTTCTTAGAAATCACAAAGGGTTGAAAATCAGATTTTGGTGAAAATAGAACATGAAATTCAATTGACCATATCTCCTATTATATTTTGAATTTTTGAGTGTGGTCAAGTTCTAGAGTTAGATCTATGAGTTTTGTAGCATCTCCAAGTGGAATCACTGGAAAAGGTATTGTAGATTTTTGTGTGGACTGATTTTCGCAAAGGAGTCAAAAGCTGAAAATTACCAAAATGCTACTGTCCAGATTTTTAGAAGGGATGTTTCGGCCACTTAATTTATGAGAAAATATCCGGCCTTTTGGGACATGAAATTATATAGTATAAGGTACCTCCTGTCCAAAAATGAGCTCATTCCGATATAAAATGAGCAAGTTATGACAATTTCAATATTTAGGTTTTTCCAACGAAAAATGCTATAACCGTAGTTCTATAACTCCGATGACCATGAAATTTAAACTGAAAGCTCATGTTAACATGTGTAAGATCCTGCCATGATTTGGGAATTTCTGGAGTTAAACTTGAGGTAGCTAATTTCTTAAGGAATTAATTAAAAATTGATTTTTGAAAAATAGTAAATGAATTTTAAAAATTCCGAGAAAAATATATTTTCATTATGGGACTATATTCTGCTAAATCCCAGAAAAGAAATATTTTTGGGATTGATTTGGTATTTTTCAAAAAAATGGTTTAGTTACGAACATATGAGTTAAATATGTTATGTGAAGTTACAAAGTTGGAAAATAGGATTTTATGGCTTGGAAATCCTATATAAGGTATATGCATATTTTTGATGAGGGATTTAATCATTGGTGATGAAATCTTATGAGTATGGCATTTTTAAATGATTAAATGCATTATTTGGTAAAATGTAAACAATTGAAATAAATTGTTTATAAGTTTAAGAAGTGATTAAAATATTGTTATAATATTAAATTATGAGTTTATTAAGTGATTGATAATATTTGGATAAATTTATAGTCTTTAATATTTATCCTTATTTTTGTTTGATTAATGCTTATATCATTGTCATCATTCTCATGTTTATATTATGTTAAAAGTCATCTGTGGCCTGTAGTGCATAGATGCACTTGGTATGATTATGACCAGGGGTTTTTTCGGTATAATCATGACCGTAATGTTACAAATGATGTGGAAAAAGTCCTCATTGGCCCGTAGTGCATTGATGGACAGTTTTTGGTATGATTATGGCTATGGATTCTCTTCGGTCAAGAGTGAAAAGATGAATTATTTTATGGCATGATCAGGACCGTTGATGAAAACATGATTATATTTGGCCCGTAGTGCATAGATATTTCATGGTCGTGATATTAACGAATATCCTTGGCCTGTAGTGCAGGGATGACTCGATGATGTGGATTAATTATTGAGCTGAGTCTCAGCAATGAAATATTAATTCATGGATGTGATTTAATGAATATCATTGGTCGTAGTGCAGGGATGATTCGATGATGTGGTTTATTTATTAAGCTGAGTCTCAGCATTATTGGTTTTACAGTTGTATATCTTTGGCCTATAGTGCAAAGATGGACTGTTGGTTATTGGTTTTACAGTTGTATATCTTTGGCCTGTAGTGCAAAGATGAACTGTTTGTTATTGGTTATATAGTTGTATATCTTTGACCATAGTGCAAAGATGAATTTGTGAGTATGATTATGAGCGGGAATTGTGATTTGGTATAACCATGATTTTTGATGTTTCAGGTGAAGATAGGTGATGAAAATTATCTTCGTTCTGGATGCAAAAAGGACATTCAAAATCACAATTATGATTATGAGTTATTCATATAATTGTGGACAGGAATTATTGATTGACGTTACAGGGATAAAACATTATTGGTGGACTTTTAACATGGAGAAGATAATAGACTTGATGCTCTATTTGACTCTTTTAATGGATTGGTCGTTCCGCTACAACTATGGTTGAAAAGTTTTATCATCTACCATATGTTCTAAATCTCTGATTTATTATTGACAAAAGCTATTGATATTTAAATTATCTTTAGTCATGATATTCTTTACTGGGCTAGTTTTGCTCACCCTTTTTCTTCACAATTCCTTTCAGGTAATAAGAGTGTAGCTGGGTCGAGCGGGGATAACAGGGAAATAGTGGGATGGTCCGAGACTGTCGAAGTTTCTCAATACATTATAAAACGGCATGACATGCAACAGATAATTGTATTGAGGACCTAAGATGTGTGTGTCGTATTTTATACGTCACTTAATAATTGATTTTGGCGAACAACAATAGGGTGATGAGAACCACACTTTGACATCGTCAAAAGTGCACCTCATTAGAATGAATATGATAGTAATATTCTCGTTCTTCTTTGGGGTCTTAAAATATTTGCTGCTATATTTTTATATGGCATTGTAACAATTTGAGTTTGGATACTGTTTACGAGACAATATTGTATTAAAACTCACAGCTTAACTATGGTCGTATTCTGTACGATAGTTCAACAGTTGTATAGATGAAGTTTGTATGTGATTTTTATAGTGTGATATCTGGCGACTCAGAATGGGCGGGTCGTGTGGACCTATTTTGGGGGCATCACAATATACAAAACAATCCTAGCATTTAAGCGTGCAACCAAACTACATATTAAAATCCGTTAGAATCCCATAATGGAGTTTAGTTCATGACTGAACCAAAAGCCATTATGGGATCAACGCTAAACATAATCAATAAACAAGCAATTAAAATAAGAAAGATAGAACGATCAAACCCAATCGCTGAATAAAAACCAATGATCAACGTTTTAAATCATCATAGAAATCCAATAAATAATAATAGAAATCCACAATGGCAGAGAATCCCAAGAAGAATTGGAGAAGTAGATGTTTTGGCATCGTTCTACGTTGGAATCTCTCCCAAGTTGTAAACCCTAGTTTCTACGATGAAAATACGCTCAAAGTTATCAAGTGTCTATCTGACACCAGTCAGAATCGTTTAAAAACCAATTACAAATCATTTAATTAAAATTTAAAATTAAAACAAAATTACAACATCAAAGATCGCTTGCCACGCTCGCTTTTCTATACATATCGTCTCGCGTGGGCGCGACTTGATGAATACGCCGCCTCTGTCCAAAGGCCTCTCACGCAGGCGGGCATCCCCTGCACTTGTCCTGCTCATGGCCGCGTAACTTGCGATGAGGTCATCATTATCGGCCGGGTACTTTCATGGCAGCGCCGCCCTCCCTGTGCTATTCTCATCATGCGCGGTTGCACTCTGCGGAGTTACGTTACGGTTTTTGCTTCGCCGAGTTCTTTTTGCTATTTTTCTTTCATGCTTGATCCTCTTGCCCCATGCTTGGTCTCCATGCTTCATTGTACGTCCATGCCATGTACATCCTCGTTTGTGCCTCGCCTTCACGCATCTATTAGCCACGTGCCTTCTAATACCACAAAAATTAAGCCGATTCCTGCACTTATTCACCAAAAGGAGTTTTAAGTAAATGCAATGCAAAATAACGTGAAATGCAACTAAAACACAATAAAATGTACTTGAGATGGGCACAATTCGTATGAATTGGTATTAAATAAGTAGGTAAAAATACCACTTATCACAAACCGATGGGCAAAGCGAACGAACGATTCAGACGCCTGAAGATATGCTTAGAGCTTGCATCATGGATTTTAAAGGAAACTGGGATGATCATATGTCGTTGGTGGAATTTGCATACAACAACAATTACCACGCAAGCATTGGTATGCCGCCATACGAGGCATTATACGGCAGGAAATGCAGAATTCCACTATGCTGGGATGAAGTTGGTGAACGTCAACTGCTAGGACCTGAACTTGTACAATGAGATCGTGAAGTGGTCAAACTCATCGTGAGCGAGACCGTAGTAGCTCAAGATCGACGTAAAAAGTGTCTTTGATTAACCCGAGCAGTCGTGAATTTGAAGCAGGGAAATTTCGTGTTCCTGAAAGTTTCTCCTTGGAAGGGGAAAATTCATTTTGGCAAGAAAGGAAAGCTCAACCCAAGGTTTATTGGACCTTTCGAAATTTTACGCAGAGTGGGAGAAGTGGTTTACGAGTTAGCTTTACCTCCAGAATTAGAGCATGTGCACAATCTTTTTCATGTGTCGGTGTTGCGACCGTATAAACCCGATTACAAGCATGTGATTGAGTATGAACCGTTGCAGTTCAGTAAAGATTTGTCTTATGAAGAGATTCCTATCCAGATAGTCGACAGGAAGGAACAAGTGCTCAGGAATAAAGTGATACCTTTTGTGAAGGTGATATGGAGGAACCACAATGTCGAAGAGGCTACGTGGGAACTTCGAAGGCGATATGATGAAGAATTACCACAGAGTTATTTGTTTAGTTCATGTCTTCGATTACGGGGACGAATCTTTGTAAGTTGGGGAGAATGTGACGATTTGATTGTTTGAATTGTGATTCGAGAGGATGTAATCCTTGTAAGAGGAAGGATGTATAACGATCCAAAATTTCAAAGTGTAATATTAAATATTTATTGAATAATATAAATATTTATTTGGTGTGTTTATTGTTGAATTGATGAATCTAAATTTATTAGAGAATTTTCTAAATTAAATTAATTTATAATTTAGAGAGTCAGTAAAATAACATGAGATGTTATATTGTTGTTTTGATTTAATAATTTAGATGGTATATTAAATTATTAAATAAAGTTATAATAAAAATTATAATTTTGTTATATTTGCTAAAAGGCTATATTTAATTAAAATATAGTATGTGATTAATTTAATGGGTTAATGTTGGATATGGAAGTCCAAATAAATAGTATGTGATTATAATTATAAACTAAAGTGTTTATGTAAATAAACTAAAAAGGGTTTAATTTAGTTTTTGCCAAATAAGGCTTAAATGTATTTTAATTTTTTAAATTTAAAGAGTTTGCCAAACAAGCCTTATGGCTTTTGGAATTTCTAATTTTTTTGAAAATAAATAATATAAATCAAATAAATTAAAATAATAAAATATATTTATGTTATATACGTTAGTAACTGATAATACATTTAGTAGTATTATTAAGGGTTATCAGTTTTGTTTATATCATTACGCATACCAGTTAGTTTTCTTTTACGCATTCTAATTGCTAAAGCAGAGAGAGTTGAGTGAGTTTGAGAGCTTCAGAGAAAATTGAAAGAGAATTACGAATTTTCACAGCAATTCCAATGATTTTAGTAAGGATTATCTTAGAAATTAAAGGTATGTTCCATAATCTCTATATCATAAGCATATATGAGTTTTACGACAATAATTTTCATACTCTGCGAATTTTATATGTTTATAATTGATGTTCTTGAATTAGTTATGATGATTGCATATGTCTATGATGATTAGATATTATGTTTAAACAATTATTGCATGCTAATTTCGGTTTACAGTAAAAGAAAATGATGTCAGTGTTTATGTTCTTCATATAGCTTGAGTAAGTATCAATTTTAGTGGTCAATTTGTATGTGAAACTGTAAATTGACGCTTGTATATGGTAGTTCATTGAGATACAAACATAATTTAATTTGAATGAGGTGATTTGGCCAAGTATTGAATTTACAATGATGAATTTTGTAAAGGATGTCAAGAAAATGGAGTTTTTCATAAAAACATGAAAATTGAGAAATTAAAATAGTTTTAGTGGTTGTTAAATTCTGCTTGATTGTATATATTAGCAATCATGTTTATGATAATTGTATATTTATTTTACGTGTTATTATCATTGTTTGATGGGTGAAATTTGTGTCCGTTGGGCTAAAGTCGGCTACTATTCATTAGCCTTCTCTGCGTCTATTTGAACACTGCCAATTACTTGATCCTAAGTTTTCTTTGTATGGCAAAATTGCTAAAACACTTGGTTTAAGATTACGATTTTTTCTACTGCTTCTTTGTAGTCTTGGGTAAGCATCATAACATGGTCTGAAATTATATTAGCATGTTAAATGTGTAATGTTAAGGTTAACATAACATAGTGAATTGGGGTTAGTAAGTTCAAAGTTGCAAAAATGGTTAGTAAATCAAGAACGCGCTATGTGGTAACTTAGTATACATAATGAGCGTTAAACAAGTGTTGCGAAGTAAAACACTTGGATTTTATAAAATGTAAATGGTAATGAAGACTTGTGTTTCAATGATAAGTTTAGCTAGAAATGAACATGTTATGGTATGTTAGCATATCTAATAGGTATTGTGGTTCTAAAATTATGTGTAGGTGATCGTGAGTTTAATTTTATAGCTTACGCTCAAGGAAAGTTTCTAAACCCTATCTTTTTACATTGAGAAAAGTTTTCTAACTCTATACTTTCATTAAGCTAGTTCCATTGTTACATTGTGTAGCTTTATTCCTTGGATTGAACAAGTTTTCTATCTCAACTGTTATTGAATAAGTCAATTGTTCCTAAATTTCATTCGAGCAAACTTTAACTCTAATGTTATTTGAAATTCTCATTTGGTTGATTTATTTTAACTTGTTTATAGTTAAGCAAGTTTCTTAATTTCTATTCTTGTATAATGAATGCAGTTTTGAACTCCCGTCTCTACTATTGAACTGTTTTTAATTCTTTGCATGAATTAATACCATGTTGAGCAAGTTTTTAGTTTCCAGCTTGCTATCAGTTATTATAAGATCCTAATCTTAGCTTATTTATTGTTCAAGCAAAGGTTTACCATTTTATTCATTTTGTTGAATACTTATGTTTTATAGTTGTTTCAAGCATGAGTTTAATATGTATAATCGGTTCACTTATGATTCTCAATTGTTCTATGTTATATTGTTATTAACAACTGTTGTGTTATCAAACACCATTGATTCAACTAGTCCTCTAGTTGATGTTCGTTAAACTTCAAATTACCCTTGAAATCTTATCCAAACCAAACTTTCTTTGGTGCAGACTTGTACTCTAAATACTACAATGAATAACCCTATTATTATTAGGGGATACTTTACGCTTAGCGTTGAAATGTTTGTGCACAATACATTGTACGAGGGGATAATCCCCCTAAGTACGAGGAGTCCTTATAGTCTTATGACTGTTAAAGTTGGAGTTGAAAGATTACTCACAACTGTGGACATAGTTCATGGTTTTATGACCCTCAGTGACATATATTCCATATTTTGGATTCCAGTTTCTGATTATCATTGTTAGAGTACTATTCAGTCTTGATGAGCCTATTGTTAGTAATTATTATTATTATTCTCCTGTTGATTCATTGTATATCCAGTGAGCAATTGTTTTGCTCACTCTTGCATATTTATACACTCATTGCAGCTAAAGTTGAGAAGGTAGATGAGCCTTCAACTAGCAAAGGAAAGGGAAAAATGTACAAGTGATGAAGACTTGTAATTATGATTATTGCTATGATGATTAGACTTTTAATTTGATGATAGACTTTTATTTTAATGATGTGATGTAATAACTTATTTCCGCTTTTGAATGATGTTTAAAGGTTAGACAACCTGGGATGTTTTTGAATTTGATGATGTAACCCTATTTAAAGGGAGGATTATGGTTTAAATAATATTTTATTTGGGTAGATAGTATGTATTTATGAATAGTGAGCACCAAATCTTGTGGGAATGAAGTACCTAGATTTGGGGGTGTCACAATGAGAATGTTAAGGAATGAAAATTCTGGTTTAAACATGTTGCAATTACATAGAAAATCAAAGATTTCATGTATGTATGTGATATGTTTGATAAAATGCCTCTTAGTTGTCAATTTGTTCAAAGCATGGTAATTTAGTGAGTTTGTTTAATGTAACATGTTCATATATGTTGGTAGAAGTGATCTGGACAGTAGGAGTCGAGCCCATGCATGCTAGAATAAAAATCACAAAATTTATCAAAGTCTGTTGAATGTGAAATCTGTGATTTATGGGGTTTTTGGAGCCTCAGAATAATGGTTTATATGACCCGATTAGTGTATATAATAATTTTATAAAATAGTATGTAGCATGAGGTACAACCTGTCCAAATTTCATAAGAAAAAGAGTTAAATTGAGCAAGTTATGAAAATTGTAAGCATGCATGTTGGAAATAAAAATATGCAGATTCAAGAAATTTCCAGAATTTTTCTAAGTATAGAACCACTGCTGGCATGCTTTTCAAGGCAGCCAGTTTATGGTCTTAGCATGTTAATTTCTGGGATGTAATATTTTTGTAAAAGACCTTGTTGTATGAAGTTTATTGTGTCCAAGTATCATGGTCATATCATCTGTAGATCAGTGGGAATAAAATTGCAAAAGTGGCTGCAAGGAACGAAAATTTCAATGTGGGGTCAAATTTTTTTATTTTTATTTTCCTTTTTCTTCAGATTATAAAATTTTACAATTCTACTTATGTGATGTGACACGTTATGTGATTAATTTGTATTGATAATAGAATGAGAATTAAATATATATTCTACTTGAAATGAAAAGAATCAATTATCCTTAAAACTAGTATTTGAATACTTAGTTGCTTAATGTGACTTAAATGAATAGGTTACATGAAGAACTAGTATTAGCTTTAACTATAGAAGACTTATCAGGCAAGTTTCTTACCCTATTTTTCATTATGAATTTATTCAACTCTTATTCAGTTGATTGCAGCGAGGGTAAGTTCGGGCTTGTGATTAATTAATCATTTGTGGAAGCTCCTTTATTGTAAAGTTCTATAACTTCAATTGTGTTGCGAAACGTTATTGATGATTATTCATTTCCTATTGCAACTGCTATGCTTTAAAGTTCTTATTCCCTTAATGAACTATATTCAAGCATGCTTTCTAGCTTTCGCTCCAGCTAGATGTTATTGATGCAAACATAGTATATTGTTTAAACAATTCAAATCCTTTGAAGCTATGAAATGTCTACTAATCCAAACTTCTTTGTTATGGTCTCACATTATTAATAAGACGAACAACCCGAATAAACGGGCAAATAGATGTCAAGCAAAGAGTCGCATTATATTTGTGCTTATGCAGTTTAAACTTAATACTTGTGCACAATGTAGGGTACAATAGGCTGATCACCTAGAGTACTTGCAGAGATCGTTTGCAATCTATTTGATTGTTAAAAAGTCTGATGGTTTTCGATGAAACAAAGTAATGTTAAGGGTATTCTACACCCCTTAGTATGATATTGAGAATTCTTCAAATCTCATTATTAATAATCCTGCCTAACACTTGATATTTCTTTCAACTGTTGAGATTTAGATATTCAGATGATTTTACTCCTGACATATGCTTTCCATCTATTCTATATACTTGGTGGGCAATTTGTGCTCATTCTTGCTAAACCTTTCAGTTAAGGATGAAAAGGCTGAGGGCTCGGGCAAGGAAAAGGGGAAATCTAAGATGAAATTTTGAGATTTAATTATGTAATAAGTTTATTTATTTCCGCTTATGATGTAATGTAGAGATAAACGCTAAGTTTAAGTTTCAATTTACTAAAGGTTGTAAAGACTTGGGACTTTATTCTGAATAAGTATGTAATAGTTAATATTATTATTATTATTGTTGGAATTCACTTAGATAGATGATGATGTATATTGTACCGTGAGCACCATATCCTATAATCAATGTTACATGGATTTGGGGGCGTCACAGACCCCAAGGCCATTTGTGGCACAGCTGCGCCGGACACAGTGTCTGGAAGGATTGATTTGATCTACTGTAGTAAAATAGGCATTACTTCTTCACACAAACTCCGATTATGGCAATTTAGGATGATTCTGAAAGATAACGAGTAGACCTACAACTTTTATTCTTTAAGTTTATCACTTTGAAGTCGCTAAGAGGGGTAAAAATGTCAATCTTTGGGATTGCTACGTATTCAAAAGAAATCGAAGGGCGTCGGACATTCACATACGCAAGCGAAGTGCTCTCGACGATAAAATATGTTATTCTAAGTGATAAAACATAAATATGCATGATAATAAACATGCCATATAACTAAGATTACTTCACTCATAATGGAATGCTTTAACATGATTTTCTAAAATAAAACTTAACGTTTTTAAAAAACGGAGGTTGATGAATTTGGTGTCCTTTGAGTTCTGACCTTGGACCCTATGTACGCATATCAATGTGCATGAAATGTAGTTTTAAAGTTACCTTGCATATACTAGATTGATATAGCTTGGTTTAAAATGTTTTGAAAAAAACTCAGAAGTTTTGAGAACTAATAGTTTAAAATATTGTGTAAAGTATACTCTGACCTTTCTAGCATGCATACTAAGACGACTTATGCCTCTAGACATGACGAATATGTTCATCATCTTGCTAAGCATGAATTGGACCTTTCAAGTGAGGTTTAAAATAAGTTTTCAAGTAATGAACTATGCTATATCTATGTAAATAAGATATATACATATGAGCATGCTATTAGAGGCTTATTAGTACTAATATATGGTTTAAAGGCTTATAACATCGAATCTTGTTAAAGAAACTTGTTAAGACTTATTGATTGAAATAAATCATTATGCAGCTAAGTAGTTTGAACATGAACTTGAAAATAGATTACAACCTACTTGATGTATGTTTACAGTACGTATCAAAATACATGTTATACTAGAAAATATATTGGGCAATAAAAATCCAAAATCTGGTCTGGCCAGGGGAGGGCGCAGCTGTGAGACCCCGAATTTTATGAAATAAAAGTATTCAATTTTTCTATTTTGGTGAATAGTTAAATTGATAAAAATTTAAAGTTAAGGGTGACATTTGAAAAATTTTCAAAGTAAGCAAGTTGTCGTAAAATAATCGGTGGTAAAATATGTGTGGTTGCATAGTAGCACACGATATTGATTATTAATGCTTACGTGAGAAGTCACTCAGTTTGATTCAATTATTGTCGATATTTTATATATTATTAAATCAATAATTGAGTTAACAAAGTTATTAATATTATTATTTGCAATATTAACGATGTCTAGAAGTTCTGCCAAGGAGAGGTTTGGTCACCTAATTGCACGTCAATATGGAGAAATCCTTATTGGAAAGCCCCCTCTTTCCTGGGAACGACCTGGTCGATTATTAGTGTGAATTATAATAATGATGATGAAGTTTTGTTTTATTAGTATTATTAATGTAATAAAACAGAAAAACTTTTTATATAAAACAAAATACTTTTATAAAGTTATTCGTTTTATTAGATTATAAATAGAGTATATTATATTTTATTTAAAAGATTTTGTTTTATTAGAATATTTTATAGTAAACCAATCTGGACTATCCGTTTAAAAGAAAATCAATCTGGACCGTTCAGGAATTAGTTACTATTCAGTCCATTCTCCTATAAATAGAAGCTCATTCCTTCATTATTTCTTACGAATTCACTGAAACTCTAGAGAAAGAAATTATAGAGAGAAAGAAGAAGAGAAGTCTGCTACCTCACTTTTCCAATATCCGGTTTCTTCTAAGGTAAGGGATATTATTTGTTGTACTCGTAAGGGGTATTATTTCTTTCATATTCATGAAGAGAACTTCTATTATTCCATTCTTTATTATTCTGTTGGAATAACCTGTATACGCGGACTACCCTATACATGGTGAAATTCTTCTATTATTTCATTCCATATTATTATGTTGGAATAACCTGTCTATGTGAATTACCGCATACATGGTGAAATTTTTCTATTATTCCATTCTTTATTATTATGTTGGAATAACATGTCTATGCGAAGTACCGCATACATGGTGAAATTATTCTATTATTCCATTCTTTATTATTATGTTGGAATAACCTGTTTATGCGAAGTACCGCATACATGGTGAAATTATTGTTATTCCATTCTTTATTATTCTGTTGGAACATACTGTCTGTGCGTTTACGCATGACCTGGTTTCGTTATTTATTATTCTATTGGAATATCCTGTCGGTGCGAATTACGCCTGACCTGGTTCTGTTCTTTATTATTCTGTTGAGAATAACATGTCTATGCGATCTATCGCATGCATGGTGAATTCTTCAATTATCAATTCTTTATTATTCTGTTGAAATAACATGTCTATGTGGATTACCACATGCATGGTGAATGATCCTTTGTATTCATTCCTTATTAAATTGTGGAAATGATCTGTTTACGTGGATTATGATGAAAGTCATAATAAAAGCATTGGACTGATGAAAATCATGGGTATATATAGTATTAGTAAGTGTTGTGATAAGTTATGTTGGTTATTATGTGAAAACATGAAAATTTCTTAGAAATCACAAAGGGTTGAAAATCAGATTTTGGTGAAAATGGAATATGAAATTCAATTGACCATATCTCCTATTATATTTTGAATTTTTGAGTGTGGTCAAGTTCTAGAGTTAGATCTATGAGTTTTCTAACTTATCCAGGTGGAATCACTGGAAAAGGTTTTGTAGATTTTCATGTGGACTGATTTTAGCAAAGGAGTCAAAAGCTGTAAATTATGAAAAAGCTACTGCCTAGAAATTTCAAAGGGCATTTTCGTCCACTTAATTTGTAAGAAAAATTATGGCCTTCTTGGGACATGGAAATATATTGTATAAAGTACCTCTTGTCCAAAAATGAGCTCATTCTGACTTAAAATGAGCAAGTTATGACCATGAAATTTAAACTGGAAGCTCACGTTAACATATGTAAGATCTTTCCAAGATTTGGGAATTTCTGGAGTTAAACTTGAGGTAGCTAATTTCTTAAGGAATTAATTAGAAATTGATTTATGAAAAATAGTAAATAAATTTTAAAAATTCCGAGAAAAATATATGTTCAATATGGGACTATATTCTGCTAAATCCCAGAAAAGAAATATTTTTGGGACTGATTTGATATTTTTCATGAAAATGCACTAGTTATGAGTATATGAGTTAAATATGTTATGTGAAGTTGAAAATTGGTAAATAGGATTTTATGGCTTGGGAATCCTATATAGGGTATATGCAGATTTTTGATAAGGGATTTGATCATTGTGATGAAATCTTATGAGTATGGCATTTTTGAATGATTAAATGCATTATTTGATAAAGTGTAAACAATTAAAATAAATTGTTTATAAGTTTAAGAAATAATTAAAATATTGTTATAATATTAATGATATTAGATTATGAGATTATTAAGTGATTGATAACATTGGGATATTCTTGAACCCTGGATAATTTATATTATAAATGTTTAATATTTATCCTTTATCTCATTTGATTGATTCTTTATATCGTTGTCATGATCCTCATGCTTATATTGTGTTGAAAGTCATCTGTGACTTACGTGCATAGATGGACTTGGTATGATTATAACCAGAGATTATTCGGTATAATCATGACCGTAATGTTACAAATGTTGTTGTAAAAGTCATCTTTGGCCCGTAGTGCATAGATAGACTTGGTATGATTATGACCATGGATTATTCGATATAATCATGACCGTAATTGAAAACACGAATATCCTTGGCCCGTAGTGCATGGATAATTCGTGGTCGTGATACTATTAAGCTGAGTCTCAGCATTATTGGTTTTACACTTGTATATCTTTGGCATGTAGTGCAAAGATTTAGGGAGAACCTCAATAGCTATAGACCACAGTTCTATTCCCCTGTTATCCCCGCTCGACCCAGCTACACTCTTATTACCATAGTTGCAGCGGAACGAGCAATCCATTAAAAGAGTCAAATAGACCATTAGGTCTATTATCTTCTCCATGTTAAAAGTCCACCAATAATATTTTATCCCTGTAACATCAATCAACAATTCCTGTCCACAATCATAGGAATAACTCATAATCATAATTGTGATTTCGAATTCCTTTTCGCACCCACGACGAAGAATTTTTATCACCTATCTTCACCTTTGAAAGAAGAGTACTCCGACTGGTAGGGCGAGGATATACTCGAAGAAAACTTGCATTACGCTCAAAGCTTTCTTAAACTCCAAAGAAATACGCTCAAGATTATAGAAGAAGAATTCTCTCTATAGTTTCTCTCTCTAGGGTTTTAGTGAATTCGTAAGAAATAATGAAGGAATGAGCTTCTATTTATAGAAGAATAGACTGCATAGTAACTAATTCATGAACGGTCCAGATTTAAAGCAAAATCTTTTAAATAAAATATAATATATTCTATTTATAATCTAATAAAACGAATAACTTTATAAAAGTATTCTGTTTTATATAAAAAGATTTTACTATGCAAACACTATGCAGCACTATGCAAACACTATGTATAATAAAATATAATATATTCTAATTATTGTCTAATAAAATGTATAACTTTATAAAAGTATTACATTTTTATATAAAAAGATTTTACTATTAGCCTAATAAAACGAATAACTTTATAAAAGTATTACTTTTTATATAAAAATATATTTGCATTTTATTACATTAATAATACTAATAAAACAAAACTTCATTATCACTTACTTTGAAAAATTTTCAAATGTCATCCTTAACTTTAAACTTTTATCAATTTAACTATTCACCAAAATAGAAAAATTGAATACTTTTATTTCATAAAATTCGGGGTCTCACAATCTCCCCTCCTTATGAAATTTTGCCCTCGAAATTTACGTACGTACCTGGTATTTCAAAGAGATGAGAATACCTTGCTTTCTTTTCAAATTGTACCTTCCCGGTTATTTCTTCTGTATCATGATTTTCCCATTGCTCATCTCCTGTGTTTCAGATATCATTCTAGAATATACTTCAAAACAAGGTTAATTGACATATCATAATTTGTCAACTTATCAAGTAAACAATTTTAGCTTAGGTAAGTCACACACTAGCGAAGTATATTACTCATCTCTCCCCTCCTAGTTCTAGACTCATAACTCCGCCAGCGACTATATCCCTAAGCTCTGATACCAAATGTGACGCCCCCAAAACAGGTATACATCACCCATCTTGAGTCGCCAGAAAATACACTATAAAAATCAGTTACAACTTCATTTATACAACTGTCGTGCAAAATACGACGACATGTATACTGTGAATTTTAATACAAATGTATGTAACTCTCATGGTGCCTCGACCACAACCATACAATGGTACGTTACATAAAGGTATAGTCAAAAACTGTTTTAGAAATTAAAATCTTTGGGAAGTGCTCAAGGAAACCTTCATACATAGGAGGCCATGAATCTAAGTTATGATACATATCATATGTCCAGAGAATTATCCTTGGTTGACCCAATAGTCCCCAAAGAAAAATGAGAAGATTACTATCATGTTCCTTCCAATGGTGAGTCTTCTCTTGACATATAACTATCTCCACTGTCTCCAAGTGAAAATTATATTTCAAATAAACTCCAAGATCATATAGGTAGTGCTCGTAGATATACTCAGCAAGTGGATGTGCACAACCCTGTCTTATGATAACACGAGGTTATATGTCATTAGACATCTTGTATGATAGTGACAAAACACCCTTCTAAAGTTGGGTTCGCCTCACCTATTTAGGGAGAACCTCAATAGCTATAGACCACAGTTCTATTCCCCTGTTATCCCCGCTCGACCCAGCTACACTCTTATTACCATAGTTGCAGCGGAACGAGCAATCCATTAAAAGAGTCAAATAGACCATTAGGTCTATTATCTTCTCCATGTTAAAAGTCCACCAATAATGTTTTATTCTTGTAACATCAATCAACAATTCTTGTCCACAATCATATGAATAACTCATAATCATAATTATGATTCTGAATTCCTTTTCGCACCCAGGACGAAGATAATTTTTATCACCTATCTTCACCTTTGAAAGAAGAGTACTCCAACTGGTAGGGCGAGGATATACTCGAAGAAAACTTGCACTACGCTCAAAGTTTTCTTAAACTCCAAAGAAATACACTCACGATTATAGAAGAAGAATTCTCTCTATAGCTTCTCTCTCTAGAGTTTCAGTGAATTCGTAAGAAATAATGAAGGAATGAGCTTCTATTTATAGAAGAATAGACTGCATAGTAACTAATTCATGAACGGTCCAGATTGATTTACTTTTAATCGGACGGTCCAGATTTAAAGCAAAATCTTTTAAATAAAATATAATATATTCTATTTATAATCTAATAAAATGAATAACTTTATAAAAGTATTTTGTTTTATATAAAAAGATTTTACTATGCAAACACTATTCAGGCACTATACAAATACTATGCATAATAAAATATAATAAATTTTAATTATTGTCTAATAAAATAGATAACTTTATAAAAGTATTCTGTTTTATATAAAAAGATTTTACTATTAGCCTAATAAAATGAATAACTTTATAAAAGTATTATGTTTTATATAAAAAGTATTTCTGTTTTATTACATTAATAATACTAATAAAACAAAACTTCATTATCACTTACTTTGAAAAATTTTCAAATGTCACCCTTAACTTTAAACTTTTATCAATTTAACTATTCACCAAAATAGAAAAATTGAATACTTTTATTTCATAAAATTTGGGGTCTCACAGCTGCGCTACAGGGCAGTGTTGCCAAACTATTTTAATAATAATCTGTACCTTAAAGAATATGTGTATGAATGTCTTAAGCTTCAATGCTTGACTTAAGTGATGTTTTAAGTATATGAGCAAGTAATGGTTATATAAAACCCAAATTTGTTAAATTTTATTTAAGTTTGCAAAATGTAAGAACGATGTAGAACACGCATCTATAAACTTTAAATATTTAGCGAACACATAGCGAGTCAAGTGTGTGATAAATGTATACGAATGTTGATGTCAAGTACGGATGGCTAAGGTATACCTATACATACCTAGCTATTCTAAGAGTATGATGAGAAAGTAAAATGAATGTTGTACAAACCTAGTTAGGAAACGATGTAATATTTATTATTATATTAAGAGTGTATGAAATATAAGACTGATGGATTTGAATCCATGATTATATAACTGTGTAGGGATACACGAAGTGCAGATAATCTTTAAGAAGTTAAGTCGTAGTTGATAAACTAAGAATTAGGCAAGCCTTTCAGTTCCTAGTTGATATATGAATTCGATAACTATTAGTTGAGCTATATTATGCTATGAGAATGTTGAGGTATATATATGAAATGCATATGAGATATCTATAACATTTGAAAGTTGATCTTTGATGATATGTTTGTGAAGTAAATCCATATACCTGTTATGTGAGAAGCAACATTCGTAGTAAATACTAATTGATTATGAATGCATGAACCGAGTATGTTATTATAGGCTATGTGATGCATAAAAACTGTTACAATTGCTGGGATGTCGAGCTCACCCTTGCAAATAACCACTTTTGCAGGTTAAGGACTCACGGTAAAGATTACATGCTACTTGATTGATAGAGTTGAATAGTATCGAAGGAGATTAAGTTATTTATTTAAATATATGCTCTTGAACCATGTTTAGGTTCTAGGAGATGTACATTATAGTAGTTTACGATGTGTAATATGTAATAACCCGGGATTTCGAATAATCCAAAAATTACGAATAATTTTTTTTTATTTAATATTGACTGTTAATATTATGTTGTGTATATGTGATACGAGTTTCGAGTAGTGGTCAATTTGTGTATTGACTGAAAAATAGGAGTAGAGTTGTGCTTAACAGCGAATAGAAACCCTAACCCAAAATCAGGACAGGGATTCGATAGAAAATACAATTTGAATAATTGTGTTGATGAGTACGTGTTTGTAATGTGTTGACTTAATGACCAATGATTATTTGGATAGGGTTTAAACTTTGTAAACCCTAATTAATAAGGGATTAAAAACCCTAATCTCAGATTTAGAAACCCTAATGCGCATTTAGAAACCCTAATTAAAAGCTAGGAAACCCTAATTTAAAATTCGAGAATCCTAAACCCTAATTAGGAAACCCTAATCCTAATTGGCAAGCTTAATGTGTTTATTAAACGTTGGTGGGATTAGGAAACCCTAATTGTAATTTAGAAATTTTAATTTTTCTAATTAACACCCTAATTGGAAATTTTAGAAACTAAAGTTTTAAAACCTAAGGGTTAAACCCTAAGGGTTTGAGAAATTGACAATCAAGCCATTAAAATTACAAGGATAATGACCAAAATACCCTTTTTCATTTTTAATGAGTTAACTTGTAGAAATTGCAAAACCTTTAGTTGGTGACCAACTAAAGGCAGCAGTTTGACTTTTATCTCAACCAAAAACTAATCCAAATCGCCACCTAGCATGTGAGGATTCATTGAATCAAATACTTAAGTGATAAAGAGAGAGAAAGTCTCAAAATTTGTTCATTTTGCTATCTTGCTCTCAACAACTCTCTCTCTCTCTCTAAACCTCTGAAAAACATAAGTGTATCAGTCCCTAAAACACTTCATAGATCATCAAGATCAGTTTAGGAGAGCCAAAATTTAAGCATATTTTAGAGAAGGTATAAACCCTAAGTTTCATTTTGATCGATCTTGTATGCTTGGTCAAAATTCGTGTTTATGTGTTATATTTATGTTAAAAGTTGTTTTATGATGATCTATGGTGATCCATCATGGATCCAAAGCATTAAAATGGGTAAAACCTATGTTTTTCAAAAATTGTTCTTGAACTGAAAATGTAGTCTGACAACCGAATGTCAGTGGCTGTAGATCTTTATGTATTTATGATTTTTATTGTTTGAAGTTTTGGATTGGTAGTCTGGTATGATGTCTTTCATCTAAAAGTGGTATTATAGCCATTAAATGTCTTGATTTGATGTTATAATCGGTCAAAACCCGTTGATCGAGCATGACCGAAGCTTTCTAGGTAACCCAGAAAGTGTAAGATCTGCGTCTAACAACTTTTGAACAGCCCAGATCTAACAGATTTGATGATTGTTTGATCGCGTTTTTGTAACCAGCATGTAGCCTAACATATGTACTTTACATTTATGGCTTCAGATCATTTATATAATCAACTGATTGAACAGGGTAGGTGGTCAAACTAGGCCATACGGCCATGACTTAGAGTTTCTGGAATTTCCAGAAACGGGAAGAACACAACTTTCTGACCATGTTTGACCAAGCTAAATCTGGCTATTATTTTGTTTTTAGACCGATCTGTTGCTTTAGTGTTGTTCCTTAACATAAGGACTTCATACTTGAACCATTATATTACATGAATCATGACTGAAACGTATAGAAAATTAATCTAGAAAGTGGCCTCTCGAACTGTTGGGTTTCTGGGAAAACCCAGAAACACTCTGACAATGAGTTTGATGGCTTTGATCTTACATCTGGGTAATGTTATGACTTTGTTGATGTTTGATTCTTGTAGTGTTACATACACACTACAAGATCATGGTTAAATATTGCCCAAAAACAGTTTGGATTGAGAATCACAAGTGGTCAAACGAGTAAGCTTGAACTCGGGTCTGACAGTGTTCTTCTGCTCAAGAATACCTAAGACGACAGACAAGTGTCTCTATAGGCTTTAGCGACGGTTTTTATTTATTTTATTTTCTGATTTTCCGAAAATTAATTAAAAATAGAAATAAATTCTAAAAATTATTAAAAATGGTTTTAAAAATTATTTTAAATTATGAAAAATAATTTTTAACTATTTCGAATATTTTTCATTAATATTTATAATTATTTAAATATTAATGGTATTTAATTTATTTAATTAGTGTATTAAATAAATTAGAGAAAATGATTTTAATATATTAAAAATCATTTTAAATAAGAATAAAGTGTTTAAAAAAATATTTTGAGTTATAAATTATAACTTTTAATATTTTTGGAGAATTTTCATTAATAATTTAATATTAATGATATTAGATTTATTTAATTAATCATATTAAATAAATGAGTTAAAATGATTTTATTGAATTAAAAATCATTTTAAATGAGAATAAAGTGTTAGAAAAAATTTTGAATGATAAAATATAATTTTCAATCTTTTGGAGAATTCTCATTAATAAATTAATATTAATGATATTAGATTTATTTAAATATTATATTAAATAAATGATAGAAAAATGATTTTATAGATTTAGAAATAATTTAAAAATGAGAAAATTGATTTAAAAGTATTTTAAGTTATAATTAATAACTTTTAATATTTTGATGATAATTTCATTAATATTTCAATATTAATGGTGATGATTTAAAATTGATTTTAATTATTTTAAAAACCATTTAAGTAGAATAATAATGATTTAAAAATATTTGAAGTTATTAATAATAACTTTAATATTTTGATAAGTATGTCATTAATATTTTTATATTATTAAATATTAATGATGATAAGATTATTTGATAATTAAATCATTTAAAAATGATTCTGATGTTTGAAAAAGTATTATAAATTATAATAATTGCTTATAAATTATTAAAAGCTCCCGAAAAATATTATTCACGATAATTAGAAACCGAATAATTGTGTTAGTTGTCGGATAGGGTGCCCAGAACACCGAGATGAGATCGAAGTCCAACCAAACCGAAATAGTTAGACTTGACAAGTGTTTATATAGGTTATAAACAATGATGTGACTATGTGGTAATGTGTCTAGGAGAAGTATATACTGTAAATTATAGTATTGTGTGTTATGAATTATTGTGCTAATTATGAGACCGATATTGTTAATTATAGGTCTTACGAACGCAGATAAGTTTATTTGAGTATCAGTAATCAACGCGAAAGGCAAGTTTCCTTAACTCAACCTTGAGTTAATATTGTTCAATTATTATGGTGGTTAATTATTGTTAATTAGACCATGTCCAATACTTTATTGTTGATTATTCACAATTAGTGCATGCTTATTAATTCAAATTGAATTATTAATTCTGAGAATATACTTGTAGAATAACTATTATTGGAGATTCATATCCGTAGAAGCTATTATTGATTTCAAATAGTACAGTTAAATTATGTCTCTTGTTAAATCGTATTGAAACATGTCTTAGCTAATCGTTTTGGCTAGACGAACATTTGTTAGAACTTGATAGGTTCGAAAAAGAAAAGAGAAGAGAATTCAATTATTATTGATAGATCAATGCCAGTTGTTTCGGCTAGATCAAAAAAGAAACCTTAATAGGTTTGAGAAGAGAAGAGAATTGATTAGATTTTGAAATTTTATATTTCATTGTTGAATTAAATTTCAATTCTGAGACTGAGAAGAACAACCTTTTATACAAAGGGAATATTTTATTGGTCGTAAATTCGACCTTTGCGCGCGACTTAAGTATTATGCATAATATATGGTACAAGGAGTTAGCCGGCTTTAAGTACTTGCAGAGGGGTATGATTTAATCTTTATGGTCATCTGATACACCTGCGTATATATCAAAGTAAAACTTTGATTTATACCCGAGAAGAGAAGTTCTAGATCCTTTGTGATCACTCAACATAAATCTGGAAAATATTCCACTTTGTTATTGCGTAGGATTGATTCTTGATTATTCATTAGAATATCGTAAAAACTTTGAAAGCGTTGTACTCTTTCATTATCAAATTATTGTGTTGCATAGATTGTAAGACCCCAACTTATTATGAATAAAATTGAATTTTCTCTATTCATTATTCTAAATTAATAAGGTGTTAATTTGATATAATGCTTTGGTTATGGGTGAAATGTGCAAATTTTGCAAAATAAGCAAGTGGTTATAAAATATTCATTTTTGTCAGGGAATATTCGTTTTGTCGTGGAATATTCTTGTTGTCGGAGAATATTAGTACGACGGCGCAGCCATTCATGGGCTTCATAACAGAATAACTGTCATATGAAGAAAATGACAAGTTTGAGTTTTTATAAATAACAACGTAGTTGTTACCGTTAACACTGTTGGAATACCCGGTAGTTAAAATACGATGTCTGGCGTGGTTGCACAAAGAGCTACACCAGATTGCATGATTTTTGAATTATTGATTCTTACGTAAGAAGGCACTACTCAATAATTGTTACAGTAATTACTGTTCAATATTTTATGTTATTGATTCAATAATTCTTTGTGTTGATATTTTATATTATTATTGTTTAATAATTGTCACTATACAATATTTCACAAAGATCGGATCAAAATTCATATTATTTTGAGTAATATTATTAGATAGCATTATTGGCAATGTCTAGAAAGTTCTGTCTAATGAGAGGTTTGGTCACCTAATTGCGCGCCAGTAAGGAGAAATCTTTATCGGAAAGCCCCCTTTTTCCTAAGAACGGCCTGGTTGTCATAATTGTGATTCTGTAATATTATTTGTGAATAATTAATTATTGATTTATATGATAAGGAAATATTTATTTTATGTGGATATAAATGATGAATTTATTTATTTTATGTGGTTATTAATGAAGGAATTAATACTGAGGTGTTTTATCAGTATTTTGTCGAAAGGGAGGTATTAAAAATCGCCCGTTTGTAGATTTCAGATATTTTCTATTTGGAATTTGGAAAAACTCAAAGCTACATAGTTGTAGACAATTTGATTTCGCGTGGAATGAACATAAAATTTGTATTTTTTCAGATAAACGGGCTATTTTCTATGAATTGTTGAAGTTTCAGAAAATAAAATGATGTTTAATAATTTATGGGTGGGACCCACTTTTGTTTTAACACATGTGGGCTGCTAATTTTTGGTTCCAAGTTGGCTGCCATTTTGGGTGGGTAGACGCTAAGGTTGAAAAAATAAAATAAATAATATTATTTTATTCTCCTATGGCGTTCTAGCATTTTCCTATAAATAGACGCTTAGGTTAGAATTGAAAATCACACCAGAAACAAGTTTTCTTTCTCTATATTATTGAGTATTTTTGTGAGTATTTTGATACTTTGAGAGTTCTTTGTTAAATTAAGTTTCCTTCGGCTTCTATCCGATATTCCGATCAGAAGTACCGTTATTTTGAGGTAAGGGATGTTATTTTCCTCTTAAATGATATTATTTTCTTCAATATCATTATGCTGAAATATTGGTTTGAACTTTTTAATCAAATTTGGAACTTTTGTGTCGGGGTTACTATTCACGTATACGGTACTATTCACGTATACGACACTATTCACGAATACGACACTATTCACCGAAAAATTAAAATTTTCCTTTTGTCCAAGATGTCTATTATGGTTACTATCTTTGATTGTATCCATGTTTTGATCTTTATTTTTGAATTCTGCTTCACAATTGGTTATTATGAAGTATTATTGATCTTGGATAAAGCCGTAATCTGAATCCACGATATTTGTTCTTCTGTCTCACTGGATTCGTTTTCTTTAAAATATTTTTCATCATCCTCAGTCTTAAATGATGATATTACTTAATATCTTTGGCATGTAATGCAAAGATGAATGATTAACTGATGAATATCTTTGGCCCGTAGTGCAAAGATGAACAGGTGTTGAGATGAACATGATCAACTGGTGATACAAATGAATATCTTTGGCATGTAGTGCAAAGATGAATATTTGATTAAAGATGTATATTGATTGTTGTTACAAGGATAAAATATTGATGATGGACTTTTAAATCTTAGAAGATAGTAAAACTCATTCTCTACGTGACTCTTCTAATGGATTGTTGTTTTCGTTGCATTTGTTGATCTAAAACTTGTTGTCTATTATATTTTATCAGATTTTTTCCTGTTGAAGACTAATGATAATTTGTTGTATATTATCTTAGTCATAATATTCTTTACTGGGCTAGTTGAGCTCACCATTTTCCTTTTTATTCCATTTTTCTTCTCAGGCGGTGAGAACATAGCAGGATCTAGTTGGCGTATGGAGTGATGGTTCTAGAAAGATGTTTTAGTAGTCCTCACTATTTCTGTAAAATAGTGTATGAATAATTATAATAAGGACTTATTTGAGTGTGGATATTGTCTAGAAGACAATATTTGTATTTAAACTCACAGTATGTGTTGTCGTATTTTACATGACATTTGTATTATTGAAGTTGTAGTTTGTTTTCTGTACCATGTATTTGACGACTCAGAATGGGTGTTGTATACCTATTTTGGGGGCGTCACAGTTGGTATCAAAGCTTAGGGATATGGTCTCTGGAGGAGATCAAGGAATAGAACTCGGACGGGAGAGACGAGTAAATCCTTCGCTAGTGTGTCCTACCTAAGCTTATTTGTTGGTCGGTTATAATATAGGGATATTATGTGATATGTTAATTTATTTAATTAACCCCTGTTTTATGACAGTTTTTAAGAATGGCAGCTGAGAACGTTAACAATGGAGTCTATGAGACTGTGGAACAACCTTTGATTACCAACCAAGAGAACGTGCAACAGGAATGCAATATTCCTCTTGTAAACAACACTACCGAGCAAACGATGAATGATGCAATGTTTAGAAGCTTTTTGCAGTTCATGCAAAATCAGACGAGAGAGACTCGTGTACAAAATACGGGTGGAAATGATGGCAACGCGCGGTCTGTCACAGCCAAGCAGTTCAAGGAGTTGGGACCACCAGATTTCTGGGGAAAGCCCGATCTAATTAAGGCGGAAATATGGGTCTAGAAAATTACCAAGATATTCGATGTCTTGGGATGTACGGAGGAACAGAAGGTTCCATTCGCCACCTTTATGTTCTGTGGAGAAGGAGATTACTAGTGGGAATCCGTGAAGCGTACCCAGCCAGCCGCACTTAACTTGTCTTGGGAAAGATTTTAAAAACTGTTCAATGACAAGTACTTTCCAGAAAGTATTCGTCATATGAAGGAGGTAGAGTTTATTAGATCGAATGAACAACATGATGGTGTCTCGAAGACGGCGCGAAGTTCGCAGAGTTATCGAGTTTGCACCTCATTTGGTAGAAAATGAGGAACGATGACGCGATGTTTCGAGAGTGGTCTAAAACCCGAGATTCGTCAATACCTTATCTCTCATAAATTTTCTCTGTATTCAGATGTTGTCAATAGGGCTCAATTATTAGAGTGAGATAATGAGTATACTCAACCGAGGGACCACAACCAGGGTCATACCGGTGATAGCAGTCATCGGAGTGATGATAACCAGCGAGGAGGGAAGAATACGGACAAAAGCGGTAACCACTCGGGTGGTAATCGTGGCCATGATAATAGGAGAGGTGAGTCGAGTGAAAATTTCAGAAAGATGAGATTCAACAATGATGGGAAGACATCAGCAGCAGCACCAGCACCAACAACAAATTCTAGGGGAGAAGAACGACCGCCAGTTAGATGTTACAAATGCGGGAAAGAGGGACATATCAGCCCAAACTGCCAACAACCTTCCAAGGTGTGTTTCAATTATGGAAAAGACGGTCACATAGCCCGATTTTGTCTGGTAGCGAAGTCAAGTCCAACTAGGACGGCAGCACCAACGGCAACTACGGACAAAACAAAGTCGGTGGTTCAAGGAAGGGCGTTTGTCGTGACTGGCCAAAACACGAGAAACCCGAACGAGGTGATCACGGGTAAGATAATCTTGAACTCTTGCAAAGTTTATACCTTACTAGATATCGGTTCTACCCATTCTTTTATCTCTCCTACTTGTGCTCAACGTTTAAACTTAACTCCGGAGAAATTGGACTTTAACTTATCTGTTGAAACTCCGTTGGGTGAAACCTTTATTACATCTACAGTTTATAAATCTTGATTGATCCAAGTTGGCACAATCACATTACCTGCTGATCTTATCTCTTTAAAGATACTTGCATTTGATGTGATTTTAGAAATTGATTGGTTAACCACTCATCATGCAAAAATTGATTGTTTCCGTAAAGTTGTTAGTTTTCATATTCGTAACCAACTTGTTATATGAATTCAAGCAAATAAACAACTAAAATCAATCACTATCATATCAAGCCATAAAGCTATTCGTTTATTAAAAAATGGATGTCAAACTTTCTTAGCCCATATTATGGACTTGAATAAAAACACGTTAGATTTGAATAATATTCTTGTTGTTAATGAATTTCCTGACGTATTTCCGGAAGAACTTCCTGGTCTACCCCTAGAACGTGAAGTTGAATTCTTTATTGATCTTGAACCGGGTACAAAGCCCATTTCTAAAACCCCATATCAAATGGCTCCTATTGAACTTCAAGAGTTAAAAGTCCAACTACAGGAGTTATTAGACATCGATTTCATTCGTCCTAGTACGTCTCTTTGGGGTGCTCCTATTTTATTCATAAAAAAGAATGACGAGACTATGCGACTTTGTATTGACTACAGAGAATTGAACCATGTCACCATCAAGAATAGGTATCCGCTACCTCGTATTGATGACCTGTTTGACCAGTTACAAGGAGCATAATTCTTTTCAAAGATCGACCTTCATTCTGGATATCATCAGCTGAAGATTAAAACTGAGGATATTCCAAAGACTGCCTTCAGAACTCGGTACGGGCATTATAAATTTTTAGTCATGTCTGTTGGATTGACTAATGCTCCTACTGCTTTCATGGATATGATGAACCGAGTATTCAAGGAATATTTGGATCAGTTCGTTGTTGTCTTTATTGATGGCATCCTCATCTATTTTAAAAGCCGTGAAGATCATGAGCACCATTTGAAGCAGATACTTGAAAGGCTTTGTGAAAATAAGCTTTATGCCAAGCTAAAGAAATGCGAGTTCTGGTTTAAGGAAGTAGCATTCCTTGGGCACGTGGTGTCAAAACATGGAGTATCTGTTGACACGGCAAAGATTGAAACAATCCAAAGTTGGGAGCAGCCGAAGTCGGTGACCGAAGTGCGTAGCTTTCTGGGCTTAGCTGGTTATGATCGGAGATTCGTGGAAGGATTTTCTCGAATCGCTACTCCGTTAACTCAGCTGACTCGAATAGATGCAAAATTCGTATGGAGCGAGGAATAAGAGAAGAGTTTCCAAGAGCTCAAGAGAAGACTCATTTCGGCACCTGTTCTGGCAATACCATCTGGTTCGGATGGATTTGTTATATACAACGATGCTTCAGGCAAAGGGTTAGGATGTGTTCTCATGCAACATGGGAAAGTCATAGCCTATGCCTCGCGATAACTCAAAGAATATGAGAGGAATTATCCTACTCATGATTTGGAGTTGGCAGCAGTCGTATTCGCGTTGAAAATTTGGAGACACTACTTGTATGGGGAGAAAGTGGATATTTATACGGACCATAAAAGCCTCAAATATTTCATCACTCAAAAAGAACTCAACATGTGGGAACGACGTTAGCTTGAGCTGTTGAAAGATTACGATCACACTATTCAATATCATCCTGGAAAAGTGAATGTAGTAGCTGACGCATTGAGTAGAAAATCATATGTGATTATGAGTGTGATATTGTCAACACAAAGGCCCATTTTGTATGACTTGCAAAGGATGGAGATAGAATTAAAGACTCCAGGGACCCACATGATGATGGCGAATATACGAGTAGAACCGACTTTAATCGATAAAGTTAAAGCTGCTCAAGCTACGGACCTAGGGCTGATGCGTATGAAGAAGAAAGTGCATGAAGGAGCTATTCTAGAAGCAAGAATCGATGAAGAAGGAATACTTTGAGTCAACTCTAGACTTTGCGTTCCTAAAGATTCTGACTTGAAGCATAGAATTATAATGGAGGCACACAACACCCCATTTGCAATCCATCTTGGGAGTACCAAAATGTATCCTGATATTCGACATACATTTTGGTGGAACAATATGAAGAGAGAGATGGCAGAGTTTATCTCGAGGTGTTTAACTTGTCAACGTGTAAAGGTGGAGCATCAAGTGCCAAAAGGTCCATTGCAACCACTTGAGATTCTGGAATGGAAGTGGGAACACATTACCATGGATTTCGTTACAGGTCTTCCCAAGGTTTCTCAAGGTATAGATGCGATTTGGGTTATTGTTGATAGATTAACCAAGTCTACTCATTTCTTACCTATACGAGAAACTTATTCCCTTGAACGTCTTGCTCGTATGTATGTGAATAAGATTGTGAGATTGCATGGCATGCCAGTATCCATAGTTTCGGATCGTGACCCAAGATTCACTTCACGATTTTGGGTTAGCTTGCAGAAAGCTATGGGCACGGATTTATGATTCAGTTCGGCATACCATCCTCAAACGGACGGACAATCAGAGAGGATTATTCAAACTCTTGAAGATCTATTAAGACTATATGTCCTAGATTTCAAAGGAAGTTGGGATAAGTACTTACCATTGGTGGAACTCTCTTACAACAACAGTTATCAAGCAAGTATAGGCATGGATCCATTTGAGGCGTTATATGGATGAAAGTGTCGTTCTCCAGTATGTTGGGACGAGGTAGGAGAAGCAACGTTGTTGGGACCAGAATTAGTACGCATGACTAAATAAAAGATTCAAATGATCCGGCAACGTATAAAGACCTCACAAGATCGACAAAAGAGTTATGCTGATCTTCATTGAAAGGATGTGGAATTTAATATTGGAGATCATGTATTGTTATATATTGCTCCATGGAAGGGAGTTACAAGATTTGGGAAGAGAGGAAAGCTCAATCCATGATTTGTTTGTCCATTTGAGATTCTTGACCGAATAGGAAATGTGGCCTATAGACTCGCATTACCTCCAAGTATGTCTCGTGTTCATAATGTTTTTCACATATCTATGCTTTGTAAATATGTGAAAGACCCAAACCACATTATTACGTTAGAACCAGATGAGATAGCCGAAGATTTAACGTACGAGGAGGTACCTGTCAAGATATTGGATAGGAAAGAGCATATCCTACGAAAAAAGGTTATACCACAAGTCAAGGTTTTGTGGAGGAACCATGCTATTAAGGAAATGACTTGGGAGTTGGAATCGAAAATGAAAGTGAGGTACACTCACCTTTTCGAAATACCAGGTACGTACATCAATTTCGAGGACGAAATTTCATAAGGAAGGGAGGTTGTAAGACCCCAACTTATTATGAATAAAATTAAATTTTCTCTATTCATTATTCTAAATTAATAAGGTGTTAATTTGATATAATGCTTTGGTTATGGGTGAAATGTGCAAATTTTGCAAAATAAGCAAGTGGTTATAAAATATTCATTTTTATCAGGGAATATTCGTTTTGTCGTGGAATATTCTTGTTGTCGGGGAATATTAGTACGACGGCGCAGCCATTCATGGGCTTCATAACAGAATAACTGTCAGATGAAGAAAATGACAAGTTTGAGTTTTTATAAATAACAGCGTAGTTGTTACCGTTAACACTGTTGGAATACCCGGTAGTTAAAATACAAGAATACGCTGTGGGTTGCATAAAGAAGCACACCAGATATTGCATGATATTTTGAATTATTGATTCTTACGTGAAGAAGCACTACTCAATAATTGTTACAGTAATTACTGTTCAATATTTTATGTTATTGATTCAATAATTGCTGTGTTGATATTTTATATTATTATTGTTTCAATAATTGTCACTATACAATATTTCACAGTATCAGATCAAAAATTCATATTATTTTGAGTAATATTATTAGATAGCATTATTGGCAATGTCTAGAAAGTTCTGTCTAAGGAGAGGTTTGGTCACCTAATTGCGCGCCAGTAAGGAGAAATCTTTATCGGAAAGCCCCCTTTTTCCTAAGAACGGCCTGGTTGTCATAATTGTGATTCTGTAATATTATTTGTGAATAATTAATTATTGATTTATATGATAAGGAAATATTTATTTTATGTGGATATAAATGATGAATTTATTTATTTTATGTGGTTATTAATGAAGGAATTAATCTTGAGGTGTTTTATCGAGATTTTGTCGAAAGGAGGTATTAAAATCGCCTGCTTGTAGATTTCGAGATATTTTCTATTTGGAATTTGGAAAACTCAAAGCTACATAGTTGTAGACAATTTGATTTCGTGGAATGAACATAAAATTTGTATTTTTCGGATAAACGGGCTATTTTCTATGAATTGTTGAAGTTTCAGAAAATAAAATGATGTTTAATAATTTATGGGTGGGACCCACTTTTGTTTTAACACATGTGAAATTCAACGATTTTGGTTCCAAGTTGGCTGCCATTTTGGGTGGGTAGACGCTAAGGTTGAAAAAATAAAATAAATAATATTATTTTATTATTTTAGTCTCCTATGACGTTCTAGCATTTTCTTATAAATAGACACTTACGTTAAAATTGAAAATCACACCAGAAACAAGTTTTCTTTCTTTCTATATTATCGAGCGTATTTTTGTGAGTATTTTGATACTTTGAGAGTTGTTATTCGTTACAAGTTTTCTTTGGCTTTCTATCCGATATTTCGATCAGAAGTACCGTTATTTTGAGGTAAGGGGTGTTATTTTATTCTTAAATGATATTATTTTCTTCAATATCATTATGCTGAAATATTGGTTTGAACTTTTTAATCAAATTTGGAACTTTTGTGTCGGGGTTACTATTCACGTATACGGCACTATTCACATATACAGCACAATTCACGAATACGGCACTATTCACCGAAAAATGAAAATTTTCCTTTTTGTCCAAGATGTCTATTATGGTTTCTATCTTTGATTGTATCCATGTTTTGATCTTTATTTTGAATTCTGCTTCACAATTGGTTATTATGAAGAATTATTGATCTTGGATAAACTGTAATACGAATCCCTAATATTTATTCTTCTGTCTCACTAGATTCATTTTCTTTAAAATATTTTTCATCATCCTCAGTCTTAAATGATGATATTACTTAATATATTTGGCCTGTAGTGCAAAGATGAATATTTGATTAAAGATGTATATTGATTTTTATTACAGGGATAAAGTATTGATGATGGACTTTTAAATCTTAGAAGATAGTAGAACTCATTCTATACGTGACTCTTCTAATGGATTGATGTTTTCGCTGCATTTATTGATCTAAAACTTGTTGTCTATTATATTTTATCAGATTTTTCCCTGTTGAAGACTAATGATAATTTGTTGTATATTATCTTAGTCATAATATTCTTTACTGGGCTAGTTGAGATCACCATTTTCCTTTTTGTTCCATTTTTCTTCTCAGGATGTGAGAACATAGCAGGATCTAGTCGGGGTATGGAGTGATGGTTCTAAAAAGATATTTTAGCAGTCCTCACTATTTCTGTAAAATAGTGTATGAATAATTGTAATGAGGACTTATTTGAGTGTGGATATTGTCTAGAAGACAATATTTGTATTTAAACTCACAGTATGTGTTGTCGTATTTTACACGACATTTGTATTATTGAAGTTGTAGTTTACTTTCTGTACCATATATTTGGCGACTTAGAATGGGTGTTGTATACCTATTTTGGGGGCGTCACATAGATGGTGAGAAGACTTGTTAGAAAATTAAAGCTTTGTTCATCTATTTCAAAGTTCCCTGAACTTTGGTTTTATTCTATCAAATTAGATAGTTTGTTCTTATTGATTCTTATACATTTATTGTATATATTAACTTGCGGGGCAAATTTGTTGCTCACCCTAGCTATATATAAAACTTTTCAGCTAGGGACGAAGTGGCAGGAGGTGCTGCGAAGGATAAGGGCAAAGGCATTGTAATAAATTAGTTATGAATAGCATTATTATTATGTTATGTTTGTAAACCCTTTTTGTATATCTAAAGGGTATGTGTGTAATGTTAAGATTAACGGACCTGTGATTAATGTATTAACAACATATGTTAATGTAATATGTATTACTATTTCTATATGAATGGGTAGTTAGATGTTATTATATTGTGGATCATGAACACCGAACTCGGGGATCAGGTAACCCAGTTTTGGGGGTGTCACATAATACATGTTGAGTTGTAAAGGTATACTATATGATGCATAGAGGAGTTCAAATCGAGATGTAAAATTTATACAGTAAATTGAATAGAATGAATCATAACATAATTTGATTCAAGGAAATGTAATTGATTTAAGTGAAGAAATCAATAAAAGATTTTGTTCAGAGGAGATTGAAAAAGTTTAAATTATTCTGCATATTTTTATAACATCAAATATGATGTAAGACAAGAATGGTAAATGACCAAGATTTGAAACTTATAAAAGTTTGGGGTCATTATAAAGATCCTGGAAATGGAAAGAAATTATAATCTAAATTGTAATAACCAAAGTTATATTCATTAAGTTATTAATAAAAGATATAAATAGTTTGACGATAGTAGTATCGTGGCGGACCGAATTCGAGGTTCGAAGGGACTCGGATTTGGGGGTGTCATAGGTTGGTATCAGAGCTGTAGGTTATAAACTTTAGGTAAGAGTACCTTAGGCTATAACCTGAGAGAGAGAAAGATAAAGATTAAAATATATATAAACAAAGATTCAAAGAAGAATCTTAAAGTATCTAGAGAATGAGAATTCAAGAGTTTTCTAACTCCGGTAAAAAAAAATGTTAAGATGATGTCTATAAGATGAAGATGACAAAGATAATAAGAATGAACTCAAATGGAGTATAGTTGATAATGGGAAAGAACCCTAAGGTAAACCGATGATCACGACGTGATCAGATTGAGCTATGAAATGATAAATAGTCTTTAATGACTAAGTGGCTATAGCTTGATGCTATAAGAGAAGGTACTATGAAATGGTACAAGATAAACTCAGGAGGAGTTGTAAAAGATGAGATTCAAAAAATTCGTATCGAGCAAAGAGAAAGTTAAGAATGAGATAGGGTTAGGTGAGATTCCAATTGAGGACTCATGTGAGAGCTGAGTTGTACAAACCTTTGTATGGGCGGAGGCTTTGTAATAGAGCTCGGTTCCTCACAATGATAATCAATGGAATGTCAGTGTCGCCCTATCAATGTATATATGGAGGAAAGGTGATTCTTTTCTCATATTTTTATTTGATAGTTAGAAACTATTAAGATTAAGTTAGAGAATATTAAAATTAGGCACGAGTTCTTAAAACTCATGCTTATGGTACGTTTGTGACTCATAGTAGTATGCATGTTTTTGAGCCCCTAAACGTACGGACAATCCCTGATTGGTTATTGAACTACGCATTGCTAGGACAAGCTCCTAAACTCATATCACTTTGGTAAGTTTCTAAACTTCTAAGGTGTGGTAAGTTTGATGAACTATATTGGGAATAGATATGTTATATATCACGAATTTAGAAATTTTGGTATAGTGAGCACTGATGGTGTTAAAGATTGATAGGATGAAGCAATGGAGTAAAGATTGAAGTTGATGGAGAAACATGGATTTTTTAAATCTTCTAACTCTACTAGATTTTCAAATTTTATTGACTTCGTGTTGATGTTTGCTCTTCTATTATCTTGAAAAACATTGGATTATGTGATTGAACCAATGATGTTTAAAACAATATCGTTACTCATATGTCTATGTTAATTATTTCGGCTAAGACAAAAATGATTTGAAATTTTTTAAATTATATTTTTGACCATGTGCATCATTTGATATGGTGTAGAAATGGTAAACAATGGAGTCATCAATGCAATCGAACCTAGTGTTGGTTGTGATCGAAAGATCATCAGCCCACTATGGTATGATGTAATAAGACAAAGTCATAATATGTCAGAATCCTCAACGTACTACTAATCTGGTACGGTGTCATGACTTCATAAAAGAGCTTTTGGTTTTCTTTTAAATTATGAAGAAGGTTAATTAATTTGGCTAAATTATTTCGATTGATGACCGATTTTTTGATAAAAGTCTAAGCTATTTAATTTGGCTAGACGGTTGTTGAAAAATATTTATGGAATTCAAGCATTCTTAAGTATTTATGTCAAACCAGATTGCTCTGGTGCATATTCAGATGTTGAAAAGATGAGTGAATAACCCTATAAGGGGACATGTTTTTGAAGACAATAGTTTGGAACGTAACGCATATAGTCGTTATAACATACTACGTTGCGGCCCAACGTAGGGGTATAATAGGTCGGCCACCTAGTGTACGTGTGGAGGGTGTTTTCAGTATTTGTGATAGATAAACACTCTAGTTTGCAGTGTGAAGAATTTTGTTGAAGCATTAGTAAACTTGAAAAAAAGTTCACAGTCTTGTGACCCCTCAGCATAATTTGGAATCTAAGCTATTCATACTAGTTACCGATTATTGAAAAATCGTGAAAGATTCTTATTCTTCTTAATGATGAATGTAGTAAGTAGAATGTTCTTTAGAAAGGAAAAAATGGTAGAATGCATTTGAGAAAGTTATAATAATAAAAAACTTCCAAAAATAAAATGGATAAAATTATTCAAAAGAATATGTAATATTCGGAATAACACCGAGTAGAGGATGTGAAGCCCACAAAATAGGTATACATCACCCATCTTGGGTCGCCAAATACATGGTACAAAATACAAATACAAACTTAATTATACAACCGTCGTGTAATATACGACAAAACATAGCTGAGAGTTTAAACAGGAATATTGCCTTCTAAACAATATTCACTCTCAAATAGAGTCCTCATTACATTTATTGTCACACTATTTAACAGAATAGTGAGGACTACTAATGCTATCATCTGGACCGTCACTCCATTCCCCGACTCGTCCCCAAATATATTCTAATTTCCTAAAGAGAACGAAGAAAGAAAGGGTGAGCTCAACTAACTAGCCCGATGAAATATTATGACTAAGATAATGCGAATAAATTATCCTTAGCCTTCAACAAATATAACAACCGATAGAATATAATAGACAACAAGTTTTAGATCAACAACTGCGGTGAATAAGCAATCCATTAGAAGAGTCAAGTAGAGCATAAAATCTACTATCTTCTATGATTTAAAAAGTTTTTCATCAACTTTATCATTTGAGACTCGACAATAAATAAAATCGAATCATCCCTGCACCACGGCCAAGGATATTCATGTAATCATCAGTGGTCATGATTATACCGAATAATCCCTGGTCATAATCATACCAACAACAGTGCATCAATGAACTACAGGCCAATGAGGACTTTTACCACATCATTCATCACATTACGGTCATGATTATACCGAATAATCCCTGGTCATAATCATACCAAGTCCATCTACGCACGTAAGCCAAAGATTTTAATCACAATATAAGCATGAGGATGATGACAATGACATAATAATTCAATAAAACAAGTTCAAGGATAAATTTTAAAGATTTATAATTTAATTTATCCAGAAATCAATAACGTCCAAATTGTCAACATGATACTGCTTTGTAGAGAAAAAATCAAGAATAACATTCATGTACCAAAAATAATTTGGACAGAAAAGAAATATATTTTTCGGGTGAATAGTACCCCGTGAATAGTACCCCGACACAAAAAGTGTCCCGAATACCCGAGTGAATGATACTAGAGTGAATAGTAACCCATGAATAGTAACTCGTGAATAGTACTCTGGCACGAAAAGTGCCCCGAATACCCGAGTGAATAATACTAGAGTGAATAGTAACTGGGTGAATAGTAACCCATGATTAGTAACTTGTAAAAAAAAACCAAAGAAAATGATATTCCATGACGAGTACAAAAGAAATGATATCTTAGACGAGTATAATAGAATATATTAAACTGCAAATGGATTTTCACCCGCAATGCGGTAATCCACGTAAACATATCATTTCCACAATTTAATAAGGAATGAATACGCAGGATCTTTCACCATGCAGAATAATAAAGAATGGAATAACAAAAGAATTCACTGGGCATACGATAGACCGCACAGATAGGTTATTCCAACAGAATAATAAAGAATGGAACCATGTCATGCATAATTCGCACAGACAGGATATTCCAACAGAATAATAAAGAACGAAACCAGGTCATGCATAATCCGCACAGACAGGATATTCCAACAAAATAATAAAGAACGGAACTAGGTCATGCGTAATCCACACAGACAGGATATTCCAATAGAATAATAAAGAATGGAACCAGGTCATGCGTAATTCGCATAGACAGGATATTCTAACAGAATAATAAAGAAAGGAATAACAGAAGAATTTCACCATGTATGTGTTACTTTGCATAGACAGGTTATTTCAACATAATAATAAAGAATGGAATAACAACCCTTACGAGTATTGAAAGAAAATAACTCTCTTCGTGAATAAAAAAGAATAATACCCCTTACCTTAGAAGAAAACTGGATACTGGAATAGTGAGGTAGCAGACTTCTCTTCTTCTTTCTCTCTATAATTTCTCTCTATAATAATTTCTCTAAAGCTTTAGTGAATTGGTGAAAAATAATGAAGGAATGAGCTTCTATTCATAGGAAAATATAGTTTCCATAATTGCACATTTTGGGGCTCAAAATATTACAGTATAATACCTTCCTCTTTTTCTTCATTTTTAATTTAGTCCTGCAAGTATTATCAAATTTGCACCACCTCCCCTAATAGTAAATCATGTGGATCAATAGTAAATCATGTGACTCAATAGTTCTAAACATGTGAAAAAAGTAATTACAGTATAGTACCTTCAACTATACCTCCATTTTTAATTTAGTCATGCAAGTATTATCAATCTTGCACCAACTCCCCTAATAGTAAATCATGTGAATCAATAGTACACACATGTGAACACATAGTTATAAGCATATGAATTAATAGCAATTAATTGCTCATTTATCCGATTAATTACCCGATTGTTCAATATAACTTCCAGACATTAATTATCATCGAAATAAATATCGATTTCCACTAACACTAATAATTTCCACACAATGGAATTATCAAATCATCTTTAATCAACACGAACTTATTCATCATTAATATTATAACTCATAATATTTAACAACCAGGTCGTTCTCAGGAAAGAGGGGGCTTTCCAATAAGGACTTCTCCCTATTGGCGCGCAATTAGGTGACCAAACCTCTCCTTGACAGAACTTCTAGACATTTTCAATATTGCAAATAATAATACCAAAGAAAATGATATTCCATGACGACTACAAAAGAAATGATATCTTAGACGAGTATAATAGAATATATTAAACTGCAAATGGATTTTCACCCGCAATGCGGTAATCCACGTAGACAGATCATTTCCACAATTTAATAAGGAATGAATACGCAGGATCTTTCACCATGCAGAATAATAAAGAATGGAATAACAAAAGAATTCACCGGGCATGCGATAGACCGCACAGATAGGTTATTCCAACAGGATAATAAAGAATGGAACCAGGTCATGCGTAATCCTCACGAGCATGTGATATTCCAACGGATAATAAAGAATGGAACCAGTCATGCATAATTCGCATGCATGACGAGGATATTCCAACGTAATAATAAAGAACGGAACCAGTCATGCATAATCCGCATGCATGGATATTCCAACAAAATAATAAAGAAGCGGAACTAGGTCATGCGTAAATCACTTACAGACGGTGATATTCCAATAGAATAATAAAGAATGGAACCAGGTCATGCGTAATTCGCACAGACGGGATATTCCAATAGAATAATAAAGAACAGAATAACAACAGAATTCACGGTGCATGCGAAAGATCAAGATGCATAAAGTTATTCCAACGAATAATAAAGAATGGAATAACAGAAGAATTTCACCATGTATGCGTTACTTTGCATAGACAGGTTATTCCAACATAATAATAAAGAATGGAATAACAACCCTTACGAGTATTGAAAGAAAATAACTCTCTTCGTGAATAAAAAAGAATAATACCTTTTTACCTTAGAAGAAAAGCGGATAATTGGAATAGTGAGGTAGCAGACTTCTCTTCTTCTTTCTCTCTATAATTTCTCTCTATAATAATTTCTCTAAAGCTTTAGTGAATTGGTGAAAAATAATGAAGGAATGAGCTTCTATTCATAAGAAAATATAGTTTCTATAATTGCACATTTTGGGGCTCAAAATATTACAGTATAATACCATCCTCTTTTTCTTTATTTTTAATTTAGTCCTGCAAGTATTATCAAACTTGCACCACCTCCCCTAATAGTAAATCATGTGAATCAATAGTAAATCGTGTGACTCAATAGTTCTAAACATGTGAAAAAAGTAATTACAGTATAGTACCTTCAACTATACCTCCATTTTTAATTTAGTCATGCAAGTATTATCAATCTTGCACCAACTCCCCTAATAGTAAATCATGTGCATCAATAGTACACACATGTGAACACATAGTTATAAGCATGTGAAGTAATAGCAATTAATTGCTCATTTATCCGATTAATTACCCGATTGTTCAATATAACTTCCAGACATTAATTATCATCGAAATAAATATCGATTTCCACTAACACTAATAATTCCCACACAATGGAATTATCAAATCATCTTTAATCAACACGAACTTATTCATCATTAATATTATAACTCATAATATTTAACAACCAGGTCGTTCTCAGGAAAGAGGGGGCTTTCCAATAAGGACTTCTCCCTATTGGCGCGCAATTAGGTGACCAAACCTCTCCTTGACAGAACTTCTAGACATTTTCAATATTGCAAATAATAATACCAAAGAAAATGATATTCCATGACGAGTACAAAAGAAATGATATCTTAGACGAGTATAATAGAATATATTAAACTGCAAATGGATTTTCACCCGCAATGCGGTAATCCACGTAGACAGATCATTTCCACAATTTAATAAGGAATGAATACGCAGGATCTTTCACCATGCAGAATAATAAAGAATGGAATAACAAAAGAATTCACCGGGCATGCGATAGACCGCACAGATAGGTTATTCCAACAGGATAATAAAGAATGGAACCAGGTCATGCGTAATCCGCACAGACAGGATATTCCAATAAAATAATAAAGAATGGAACCAGGTCATGCATAATTACGCATGACGGATATTCCAACGTAATAATAAAGAAACGGAACGGTGTCATGCATAATCCGCAGCATGCAGGATATTCCAACAAAATAATAAAGAACGGAACTAGGTCATGCGTAATCCACACAGACAGGATATTCCAACAGAATAATAAAGAACGGAACTAGGTCATGCGTAATCCACACAGACAGGATATTCCAACATAATAATAAAGAACGGAATAACAACAGAATTCACCAGGCATGCGATAGACCGCACAGACAGGTTATTCCAACATAATAATAAAGAATGGAATAATAGAAGAATTTCACCATGTATGCGTTACTTTGCATAGACAAGTTATCCGATTAATTACCCGATTGCTCAATATAACTTCCAGACAATAATTATCATCGAAATAAATATCAATTTCCACTAACACTAATAATTCCCACACAATGGAATTATCAATTTCATCTTTAATCAACACGAACTTATACATCATTAATATTATAACTCACAGTATTTAACAACCAGATCGTTCTCAGGAAAGAGGGGGCTTTCCAACAAGGACTTCTCCCTATTGGCGCGCAATTAGGTGACCAAACCTCTCCTTGACATAACTTCTAGACATTTTTAATATGGCAAATAATAATATGAATAACTTTGTCATCTCAATTATTGATTAAATAATATATAAAATATTATACAGATGATACTTTGACAATAACTGAATCAATAATATGAGAGATATGATGCAGCAATTATTGTAGCAATAATTGAGTATAACTGAGTGATTTTTCACGTAAGCATCAATAATTAATACCGTGTGCTACTATGCAACAATACGTATTATTGTACTTTTACTACCGGTTATCTATGACAACTTGCTTACTTTGAAAAATTTTCACATATCACCCTTAACTTTAAACTTTTATCAATTTAACCATTTACCAAATAGAATAATTATAAGAAAATTAAATACTTTCATTTCATAAAATTCGGGGTCTCACAATCTCCCCTCCTTATGAAATTTTGTCCTCGAAATTTACATACCTAGTAGTTTGAAGATATGAGAATACCTTGCTTTCTATTCGGATTATACCTTCCCGGTTATTTCCTCTGTATCATGATTTTCCCATTGCTCATCTCCTGTATTTTAAATATCATTCTAGAATATAGCTTCAAAATAAAGGTTAATTGATGTGCCACATATTATCCCTATACTCTGACTGACCAATTAAATACCAAATAAACTTAGGTAGGTCATACTAGCGAAGGAATTCCTCGTCTCTCCCCTCCTAGTTCTAGTCTCACATCTCAGCCAGGGATCATATCCCTAAGCTTTGATACCAACTGTGATGCCCCCAAAACAGGTATACATCACCCATCTTGAGTCGCTAGATACGTGGTACAAAATACAAATACAAACTTAATTATACAACCATCGTGTAATATACGACAAAACATAGCTGAGAGTTTAAACAGGAATATTGCCTTCTAGACAATATCCACTCTCAAATAGAGTCCTCGTTACATTTATTGTCACACTATTTAACAGAATAGTGAGGACTACTAATGCTATCATCTGGACCGTCACTCCGTTCCCTAACTCGTCCCAGCTATATTCTCATTTCTTGAAGAGAACAGTGAAAGAAAAGGTGAGCTCAACTAGCTTAGTAAGAAATATTATGACTAAGATAATGCAGAATAAATTATCCTTAGCCTTCAACAGTATAACCACTGGTAGAATATAATAGACAACAAGTTTTAGATCAACAACTGCAGCGGAATAAGCAATCCTTTAGAAGAGTCAAGTAGAGCATAAAATCTACTATCTTCTATGATTTAAAAAGTTTTTCATCAACTTTATCGCTGAGACTCAGCTTAATAAATAAAATCGAATCATCCACGCACCATGGCCAAGGATATTCATGTAATCATCGAATGGTCATGATTATCTGAAATAATTCACGGTCATAATCATACCAACAATCGTGCATCAAAGAACTACAGGCCAATGAGGACTTTTACCACATCATTCATCACATTACGGTCATGATTATACCGAATAATCTCTGGTCATAATCATACCAAGTCCATCTACGCACGTAAGCCAAAGATGACTTTAATCACAATATAAGCTTGAGGATGATGACAATGACATAATAATTCAATAAAACAAGTTCAAGGATAAATTTTATAGATTTATAATTTAATTTATCCAAAAATCAATAACATCCAAATTGTCAACATGATACTGCTTTGTAGAGAAAAAATCAAGAATAATATTCATGTACCAAAAATAATTTGGACAGAAAAGAAATATATTTTTCGGGTGAATAATACCCCGTGAATAGTACTTCGAGAATAGTACCCCGTGAATAGTACCCCAACATGAATAGTGTCCCGAATACCCGAATGAATGATACTAGAGTGAATAGTAATCGGGTGAATAGTAACCCGTGAATAGTACTCCGGCACAAAAAGTGCCCTGAATACCCGAGTGAATAATACTAGAGTGACTAGTAACTGGGTGAATACTAACCTGTGATTAGTAACTCGTAAAAAAACATACCAAAAAAAATGATATTCCATGACGAGTACAAAAGAAATGATATCTCAGACGAGTATAATAGAATATACAAAACTGCAAATGGATTTTCACCCTCCATGCGGTAATCCACGTAGACAGATCATTTCCATAATTAAATAAGGAATGAATACGCAAGATCTTTCACCATGCATGTTGTATTCAACACAGACACAGGTTATTCCAACAGAATAATAAAGAATGGAATAACAAAAGAATTCACCAGGCATGCGATAGACTGCACAGACAAGTTCTTCTAATAAGATAATAAAGAATGGAACCAGGTCATGCGTAATCCGCATAGACACGATATTTCAACAGAATAATAAAGAATGGAACTAGGTCATACGTAATCCGCACAGACAGGATATTCTAACAGAATAATAAAGAACGAAACCAGGTCATGCGTAATCCGCATAGATAGGATATTCCAACAGATAATAAAGAACAGAACTAGGTCATGCGTAATCCGCACAGACATGATATTCCAACAGAATAATAAAAAATAGAACCATGTCATGCGTAATCCGCACAGACAGGATATTCCAACAGAATAATAAAGAATGGAATAACACAGAATTCACCAGGCATGCGATAGACCACACAGACAGGTTATTCCAATAGAATAATAAAGAATGGAATAACAGAAGAATTTCACCATGTACTTTGCATAGACAGATTATTCCAACATAATAATAAAGAATGAAATAACAACCCTTACGAGTATTGAAAGAAAATAACTCTGTTCATGAATATGAAAGAATATTACCCCTTACCTTAGAAGAAAACTAGATACTGGAATAGTGAGGTAGCAGACTTCTCTTTCTCTTTCTCTCTATAATTTCTCTCTATAATAATTTATCTAAAGCTTTAGTGAATTGGTGAAAAATAATGAAGGAATGAGCTTCTATTTATAGAAAAATATAGTTTCCATAATTGCACATTTTGGGGCTCGAAATATTACAGTATAATACCTTCCTCTTTTTCTTTATTTTTAATTTAGTCCTGCAAGTATTATCAAACTTGCACCACCTCCCCTAATAATAAATCATGTGAATCAATAGTAAATCATGTGACTCAATAGTTCTAAACATGTGAAAAAATTAATTACAGTATAGTACCTTCAACTATACCTCCATTTTTAATTTAGTCATGCAAGTATTATTAATCTTGCACCAACTCCCCTAATAGTAAATCATGTGAATCAATAGTACACACATGTGAACATATAGTTATAAGCATGTGAATTAATAATAATTAATTGCTCATTTATTCGATTAATTACCCGATTGGTCAATATAACTTCCAGACATTAATTATCATCGAAATAAATATCGATTTCCACTAACACTAATAATTCTCACACAATGGAATTATCAATTTCATCTTTAATCAACACGAACTTATTCATCATTAATATTATAACTCACAATATTTAACAACCAGGTCGTTCCCAGGAAAGAGGGGGCTTTCCAATAAGGATTTCTCCCTATTGGCGCGCAATTAGGTGACCTAACCTCTCCTTGACATAACTTCTAGACATTGTCAATTGAGTAAAGTTGATATAATGTTATAGTTGTGGGTAATATTTAGAAATTTTGAGAAGTATGTAAGTTGTTATATAATATTCGATTGGTCGGGGAATATTTGTTTTAACAGAAAATATTCGTACGACGACACAATCATTGGTGGACCCCACAACGGAATTATTGTCGGATTAAGAAAATGACAAAAATATTTTTATGAAAATAACGGCGGAAGTTTTGCCATTAACTGTTGAAACACCCGATGTTAAAAGTACAGTAATACGCGTGGTTGCATAGTTGCACACGGTATTGATTATTGATGCTTATGTGAGAAGTCAATCAGTTTTGTTCAATTATTGCTACAGTAATTGTTGCATAGTATCTCACATTATTTGATTTAATTATTGTCGATATTTTATATATTATTAAATCCATAATTGAGATGACAAAGTTATTAATATTATTATTTGCAATATTAACGATGTCTAGAAGTTCTGCCAAGGAGAGGTTTGGTCACCTAATTGCGCGCAAATAGGGAGAAATCCTTATTGGAAAGCCCCCTCTTTCTTGGGAACGACCTGGTCGATTAATAGTGTGAATTATAATAATGATGAAGTTTTGTTTTATTAGTATTATTAATGTAATAAAATAGAAAAGCTTTTTATATAAAATAGAATACTTTTATAAAGTTATTTATTTTATTAGACAATAATTAGAATATATTATATTTTATTATGTATAGTGTTTGCATAGTAAAAATCTTTTTATATAAAATAGAATACTTTTATAAAGTTATTCATTTTATTAGATTATAAATAGAATATATTATATTTTATTTAAAAGATTTTGTTTTATTAGAATATTTTATTGTAAACCAATCTGGACCGTCCGTTTAAAAGTAAATCAATCTGGACCATTCATGGATTAGTTACTATTCAGTCCATTCTCCTATAAAAAGAAGCTCATTCATTCATTCTTTCTTACGAATTCACTGAAACTCTAGAGAGAAAAACTATAGAGAGAAAGAAGAAAAGTATTCTGCTACTTCACTACTCCTGTATCCAACTTTATTCTAAGGTAAGGGGTATTATTTCTTTCGTATTCATGAAGAGAACTTCTGTTATTCCATTCTTTATTATTCTGTTGGAATATCTTGTTGGTGCGAATTTCGCCTGACATGGTTCCATTAATTATTATTTTGTTGGAATAACTTTGCATGCGATCTATCGCATGCATGGTGATTTCATTGTTATTCCATTCTTTATTATTACATTTGGAATATCCAGCTCGGTCTTAATTTTTCTGACTGGTTCCATTCTTTATTATTCTGTAGAATATCCCATACGTGCATTTACGCATGACTTGGTTCCATTCTTTATTATTACATTGGGAATAACTTTTATGCATGCTTGCCTATCGCATGCATGGTGAATCATACATTATTCCATTCTTTCTTATTCATTGGAATAACTTTTGTCTATGTGGATTACCACATACATGGTGAATGATCCTTTGTATTCATTCCTTATTAAATTTTGGAAATGATCTGTATACGTGGATTACTGCATGGCGGGTGATAATCCATTTATAGTTTCATATATTCTATTATACTCAGTTGGTTAAAGTTTTGGATTCTATACTCCATGAAATTAGTATAATATCCTGGATATTTGCGCTTCATCTAGTATCTTTTCATGAAAATATTCTTCTGAGCATTCTTGAATTTTTCTCCACATAACAGTATCATGTTGACAATTTGGACGTTGTTGGTTCCTGGATAAATTAATTCTTGAACTTGTTTTATTGAATTATTATTTCATTGTCATCATTCTCATGCTTATATTGTAATGAAAGTCATCTTTGGCTTACGTGCATAGATGGACTTAGTATGATTATGACCGTGGATCATTCTATATAATCATGACACATAATGTTATAAATGATATGGTAAAAGTCCTCGATGGCACATAATGCATTGATGGACGAGTTTTGGTATGATTATGACCGAGTGATTGTTCGGTATAGTCATGACCATTGATGATTTAATGAATATCCTTGGCGATGTCTACAGGATGATTAGATAATGTGTTTTATTTATTAAGCTGAGTCTCAGCGATAAAAATTGATGAAAACATTTTAAACCATAGAAGATAGTACATTTTATTCTCTACTTGACTCTTCTAATGAATTGCTTATTCCGCTGCAGTTAAACTTGATGTCAATTGTATTTTATCAGTTTAACATTGTTAAAGACTAATGATAATTTATTATGCATTATCTTAGTCATAATATTTCTTACTGGGCTAGTTGAGCTCACCCTTTCTTTCACTCTTCTCTTCAGGAAATGAGAATATAGCTGGGACGAGTCGGGGAACGGAGTGATGGTCCAGATGATAGCATTAGTAGTCCTCACTATTCTATTAAATAGTGTGTCAATAAATGTAATGAGGACTCTATTGAGTGTAGATATTTTCTAGATGACAATATTCTTATTAAAACTCTCAATTTATTTTTTGACATATTTTACATGACTGTTGTATAATTAGTTTATATTTATATTCACTACCTTGTATCTAGCGACCCAAGATGGGTGATGTATACCTATTTTGGGGGCGTCACAGTTGGTATCAAAACTTAGGGATATGATCCCTGGCTGAGATGTGAGGCAAGAACTAGGAGGGGAGAGACGGAAATTCCTTTACATTCAGATATATATATACTATATATATGTATATATTTTTATATGGACTAACATTATCGAGTTATGCCTCGATTGAGCCTGAACTTATATGTCTCGGGCGTTTATTTTCTTTTATATATATATATATATACTTATATATATATATCGAATCGTTGTCGACTACATCGATGAGCACCGGATTTTACATCCAGTGCATTTAATTGCTTTTATATATATATATATATATATATATATATATATATATAAAATGTTGTCGGGATTGTTCGATGAGACCGGATTTTATATCCAAAGTGCATTTAATTGCTTTTATATATATATTTATATATAATTGTTATCGGACATATCAGATGAGCACAGATTTTATATCCTAAAGCATTTACTTCTTTTATATATATATATATATATATATATATATATATATATATATATATATATATATATATATATATATATATATATATATATATTTCTTCGAGCTCGGAGTTTACTTATTGGCCTTTTACATTTCTTTACATTTCGTCTTGCACGAGTTCACTTGTGAAGTTGATAGCCTTTATGACTTTATTTACATTCAAGTCCTTTTGAGTTTACTTCGTGGCGGTTGATAGCATTTACTGCTTTATTTACATTTCTGATCCCCCATAGAGTTTCTTCGTGGTGGCTGATCATGCACATATATATATATAACTGCTTACTGCTTTCCATACAAATTACAGTATCATGTGAGCCTAGGAATCATGTGATCACAGATTCACTCTATTGAATCTAGATTCGGTTCCCGTGATGGACTTTTTCCAGCTATAAGCAGCTTGTACATTATTTACAGTGTATGGATTTCCTTGAATAGCTTTCATGCCCAAAAGGGGTTCGGCACTGCTGTATATTATTTTCTCAAAGATGCCTCGCATCTCGAATATAAAAGCAAACAAGCCAAACATTTAATAATAAAATGAAAGTATGAAAAGGTCTCAATTCCTATTGAGCACAGGGTTTGAAAAACCTCTTTTACAAAACTTCATTGCTATATCCTGGTTAAAACTGAATTTTTCTATAAATTCAAACCCGGTATATATAGGTGCGAACGAGGCCTCGCACTACTTTCAAATAATTGCACATTGATCCACACACACACACACACATTCATATAACAGTTTATTTGAGAAGTGGCGGTCACCGTGGTAACATGGATGTCTAGGGGGTTCCTAACACCTTCCTTCCGCATAATCAAGCCCCCGAACCTTAATGAATCTCGGTTTCACAGACCCGTTTAGCAGTGTCACATCACTGGGTCAATTTGCAAACCTTTTCGGTTGCGTTGGTACAACCAGTTAAAAACACCAACTGGCGACTCTTAAAGTCAAATCGTCGACATTACACATGTCGGACCTTTTTCACTTGTTTTTTCAAACAAATCTCACATTAACATGAGAACACCAAAGAACAAGTAACGAAAAGGGACACTAAAAAATCCCGACGTCGATAGGTGGCGACTCTGTTGGGGACTCCAGTAAGAGGGCTTAAGCCGCTATTACAAGCTTTTCAAAACTATTATATGCTTATGTGTGAATGTTGCATTTACATTTATGATGAATGTGTACTAATGCATCTTACTTAATGCACTGCTAAATATCTATCTGTGATATTAGTGCTTCGCACATGTCATCATTTTGCATAAATGGTGAGACACATTGTATGTGAATGTATGTTGTGTGGTTCCTCCACCAGGAGGCTATCCTGTCGGTGTTTGATTACTGGACTCGTAGGAAGACTAATTCCAACGTGGCTCAGGAAAGGCACCACCCAGATTCGCTCCAATTGAAAGACCGGATTAACTTCCCGTCAAGTAGATTGCGATGATCTGGGAACCTTCATGCCAAAAAGACGCGAGAGTAACCTAAGATAGGTCAACCTCTGATAAACCAAACGCGAAGGAAAGTCTCTTCATGCTTTCCATTTTCAATTACCTGTAAAAGCATTTACTTGTAATTTCATTCCATGATCATTTATATGTAATGGAAAATATGAAGAATATATGTGCATGCATGACATGTTATCAATTAACAACCATTTTTGCAGGACCATATTCCTAAAACGGACACATCATGATAACATTTACATTATCCCTAAGACTAAACTACATAAGTCTTTTGTAGGGAAAAAATTGTGCCTGTTACCCGCTCAAAATCCAAAAAGGCCACGAGCCTATAGCTAATCATGTCTTCTTCTAACCAGTTTAATCCTGTTTCCCGAGAAGAATTTGACGGATTGAGTAAAAAACTCACACACTTGGTTGTTCTGCTGAAAGAACTGCATCAGTCTACTCATGGTACAAAGATACCTACACATACAGAATCCTCTGCACAAGGGGGAGCCCAAGGTTTGGAAAAAACAATTCCAGAACCTCAGTTGGATACGACCAACAAAGACACTAAAAACACCCATCTCAAAGGAGATCCAAACACCGGTGATATCAGGAAGAAGGTCCTTCAAATAGAGGAAACTATCCGTGTTCTCAAAGGGATTAGAACACATGGATGTGTCTCATATACTGACCTTTGCATCTTCCCTGGTGTTCATTATCTAGAGAAATTCAAAACCCCTAATTTTGAAAAGTATGACGGATTAGGGGATCCTTATACACATTTGAAAATGTTCATTGGAGAACTTGGATCTTATGCGGAAAACGAGAAGCTCAGAATGCAGCTGTTCCAGAAGAGTCTGACTGGAGAAGCACTTTCGTGGTATACCAGATTAGACAATTCAAAGATCCATAGTTGGGAAGAACTAGCTCATGCCTTCCTCACTTAATACAGTTTTCAATCTCAGACGGCTCCTGACCGGTACCAAATTACCAAGGTCAAGAAACAGTTTAATAAGTCTTTCATAGAGTATGCTCAAAGGTGGAGGCGCCTAGTTGCTCAAGTTATTCCTTCTATGACTGAATCAGAAATGGTCATGACTTTTATAGATTTACAGGAAGCTCCTTTCTATGAGAGAGTTCTAGCTGGTATTAGCAAACCATTTTCTGAAATGATCAAACACGGAGAGATGGCTGAGATGGGATTGAAGTCTGGTAAGATTCAAGACCTAGCTGCTCTTAAAGCTGTTGCTGAGCACATCCAATTCGGATCGTATGGAAACAACCCCCGGAGGGTCCATAAAAAGAAAGAGGAGGATGTTTCCTTGATACTACAAGGTCAGAAAGGCAGTCAAAACATGCCTATACAGAGGAGAAACTACTCCCCTTTCCAAGCACAGTCTTCAAACCTTCCATTGCATAAAAATAGATAAGCAAAGCAACCTCGAACGTTCACACCCTTAGGGGACTCGCTCGAGAATATTCTTGCTCTTCTAACCACTTAGAAGAAAATCACACGTCTTCTTCCACCAGCCAACCCTAATGGGGGGGGTTTAATGCTACTCGGAAGGGTGCTTATCATGCTGGAGCACCTGGACATGATACTCAAGATTGTTGGGCCTTGAAACACAAGATCCAAGACTTGATAGACAATGGTGAGATTGTAGTCACTAAACCAGATCAACCTCATGTGCAAGACAACCCTCTTCCTCAACACAAAGAAGAAGAGGTCAACATGATCAGTTGGAGCACTAGATAAAATTCTAGTTTTAATGGCGAGCCATCTCAGACCATTAAAGACGGTGTTGATAGATGGGATTATGCAAAGTTCCAGTTTACTATGGAACAAAAGATGAAAGATCTTTGCAAATAAATTGAGCAATTGGCAGAACTGGTGACCCATCAGCATCAAGTCACACGCCAATTAATCAGGCAGGAGCATGCCTATCTTCTTCCATTTGTTATGAATGTAACACCCTCACCTTCAGAAAGTGAAGCTATGGAGGATAAGGTTGCAAAGCGAGCAAATGCTAAAGCCCGTCAGGATTTTGCCAATCAGATGGAGTTCACCTATCTGGGCCAACCTATGGAGGAAATATTTCAAATGCTGATCAATGAAGGAAGAATTACATCCCTCCTGCCTCCAATTAATCCCCGTGTAGGATGGTTTAACCCTAATGGAGTGTGTCAGTATCATTCCTATTCTCGCGGTCATAACACAGACGAATGTTGGGCACTCCACCATCTCATTCAAAATCTCATTGATAGCGATGTCCTGCAGCTGGCAGACGATAACACTATGCAACTTGAGAGTGGGATTACATGGAAGGGATCACTAGCAGTTATATCAGACGAGGATGATGAGACTGTCAAAGCATTTCCTATACAAGCAATTCAACTCAAAGGAGCTGACAATCTTTTGAAAGTGGCCGCACCCGAGCCAATTTCTTTACATTGCAGACCAAAATATCCTATTGTCAGCTTATACAATGTTCCATGGAATTATGGAAAAGCTGAAGGATCTACGTCTCATACTACTGCTACAGTGTCGAAGGATAATCCACTGTATCTTCCTCAAAGGTTTATCAAGCCTACCCTTAAAGCAAAAGGGAAGATTCCCATGGAGAGGATTGAAAAATTTCTCCGCACTATGGGCCATAATGAAGCCAAGGTGGTTCTAAGTTTAAGAGAAGCTCCACATATCAGATATCAATTCTGGACTTGGTTTTCTCTTCCGAAGATCACCGGAAGATTTTACTCAAGGTTTTGGAAGAAGCCTACTTATCGAAATCAGTGGATGTGGAAAAATTTCAACATATGGTTGAGCACATTTTCAACAACAATGTGATAGCCTTCACTGATGACGATATACCTCCCGAAGGGACCAGTCATTGCAAGCCACTACACATCGTTGTATAATCCTCCGGGTACATGTTAGCTGGAGTGTTGATAGATGGAGGTTCATCTCTGAATATCTGTCCTTATGCCACCTTGGTGAAGATGAATGTTAATCTCAAATGGATCCAAAGCAGCCATACGGTAATCAAAGCTTTCGATGGATCCCGATGAAATTCCATTGGAAAGATTGAGCTGCCAATTGAGATTGGTCCAAATACATTCAATGTATCCTTCCATGTCCTTAAAATAGATTCAGGATACAACCTGCTATTAGGGAGACCATGGATACACGTGGCTGGAGTTGTTCCCTCCACATTACATCAACAAATCAAATACATTGTCAACAACAGTTTAGTCACTGTCAATGCTGAGCTGGAGTATCCTGAACAAGGAGATCTGCCAATCATCAGTTTCAACTCTGAAGTTGAGCCAGGCAGTTTTCATACCTTGGAAGTGAATAACATACAATACCATCCTATTGGAATACCACTTCCTATGCCCAAGATTTCTGTCGAGGTTATGTCGGCTACACAAGAAATGATGTCATTGGGTCATCGGTCTGGACAAGGGCTTGGTAAAAAATCAGCAGGGTATTAAGCACCCTATTCAAGTGTCCAGTTAAACTGGGACAGTAGAACTAGGCTATTCTGCCAGTTCCAGCCATAGGAATTCGCATAAACACAGGCCGATTCCTCAAACTTCCACCACACAGAGATGTTTTCCATATGCACCTCATGAGCTGATACAGTCTCCAGTTAAGGTGCCAGCACATGTTATGACTATGTTGTTTCTCAAGCCAGTACCGTTCAAAGCAAAAGAGGTGTTGATTCCTGATCCTGAAGTGGAAGAAAGGGAATGGAAACGCAAACATGACATCGCTCTGATGATGTCCGGCATACGCGTTATTATTCATGATGAACATACAAACTGATATACCCCAGATGATGATTGCCCAGATATCATGGTTATCATTCGGGAGAAGGAGGGCAATGACAACCCCTCTATCACTGCAGTCCATCAGGACTTTGCCCTCGACAATTGGAGTAGCACTCCATGCATTGGTCGACGAGGGTAAAATGGGCAGAAAATCCCTCTACCATGTAGATAACTTTAATTGCTTACTTTTCTATACAATATTAGCAGTTATTTTATCAGTGCATGCTAACACTTCGTATGATTAAACAGTTTCATATATTAAGTTAAAGCATCTTTTGATTTTAGGACTCTAAATTTAGATGTGCTTGTACTTTCTGGTGATATGCCTTCTCTACACAAGGGCTGTAACTTTAATGCAAAGTTGGACTCGGACTTGATGGACATACAAGAGGTCATTGAGACACCTCAGAAAACCACTTCTTTCAATCTTGGAACCTTAGAAAACCCTAAGCTAATCCAGATTGGTTTAGACCTCACTCCAAACCAACGGAATGGCATGGTTGCACTATTAACCCAATTCCAGGATGTGTTTACATGGTCTCATGAAGACATGGTGGGTTTGTCCACTGACATTGTTCTTCATCGCCTTCCCATTAAAGAAGGATTCAAGCCAGTTAGGCAGAAACTCAGGCAATTGAAACCTGAGTGGAGTTTAAAAGTCAAAGAAGAAATTGTGAAACAATTTTAAGCTGGCATTATCATGGTGTCTACATATCCGGAGTGGATATCCAACATTGTTCCCTTGCCTAAACCTGGACGAAAGGTGCGAGTTTGCATGGATTACCGGGATTTGAACAAAGCTTGCCTTAAAGATAGTTTTCTCGTGCCCTTTATCCACATTCTCATTGACAATACTGCGTAATATGGCATGTACTCCTCTGCGGATTGCTTCGCGGGATACCATCAAATTATAGTTGCTGAGGAAGACCGTGAGAAAACTGTTTTCATCACGCCTTGGGGAACCTTTTGCTACAGACGGTTGTCATTCGGCCTCATTAATGCTGGGGCAACCTACCAGCGAGCTATGATGGCTCTTTTCCATGATTTAATGCATAAAGAGATAAAGATCTACGTGGATGACGTCATTATCAAATCCCAAAAGGAGGAAGACCACTTAGACCATCTTAGAAAGTTATTCAACAGGTTGCGTAAGTACAACTTGAAGTTGAATCCAGCCAAGTGCGCCTTTGGTGTCAAATCAGGCAAGTTGCTAGGTTTCCTAGTCAGCCACAAAGGGATTGAACTAGATCCTACCAAAATCCAAGACATCAAGGAAATGCCCATTCCTCAGACAGAGAAGGAAATACGGGGATTTTTGGGAAGAATCAACTTCATTAGCAGGTTTATCTCTCAACTCACAGCAACCTGTGAGCCCATCTTCAAGCTATTAAAGAAGAACTCCTCCATGAAATGGAATGACGAGTGCCAAAAAGCCTTCCTTACCATTAAAGAGCAGTTGGTTAATGCTCCTATTTTGGTACCTCCCAGGGATGATGTTCCCCTATTTATGTACCTGTCCATTAATGACAATGCCATGGGGTCGCACGTCTTTGGGGAAAAAAAGACGATAGAGGCCAAGAACGAGCTATCTATTACCTCAGTAAAAGATTTAGCACCAGTGAACACAAGTACACTCTGATTGAGAAGACTTGTGGTGCTTTAGTATGGGCTTCCATGAGGTTACAGCATTATCTCCATGGTCACACAACCCATCTCATATCCCGCATGGATCCTCTCAAGTATGTGTTCAGCAAGCCCATACTGAATTGTCAACTGTCCAGATGGAAGTTGATCCTACAGCAATTTGACATCGTCTATGTGACGCAAAAGTCCGTCAAAGGTCAAGGAATTATGGATCAACTGGCCACTGCACCTACAGGGGACTACAAACCCTTGGAAACATATTTCCCCGATGAAGGGGTAATGACAGTTCAGCAACACCATCAGTATGATGCATTCCACATATGGAAAATGTATTTTGATGGAGCTGTTAATACAAAAGGCTCTAGAGCTGGAGCTGGTCTAATATCCGGAACGGGGGAGTAGTATCCCGTCGCCATCAAGTTGTAGTTTGGCAGCACCAACAATACAGCTGAGTATGAAGGCTGTATCAGGGGGCTAAAACTTGCCCATTCAATGGGCATCAGACGGTTAACTGTCTTTGGGGATTCCGAATTGGTAATCAAGCAATCCACGGGAATCTATTAAACCAAAGAATTACATCTTCTGCCTTACCATCAGCAAGTTGTATAGATGGCTTTGGAGTTCAAAAAAATCTCCTTTCTACACATTCCTCGTAATAGGAATGATTTCGCGGATGCATTAGCAACGTTGGCCTCCTTGATTCACATACCTGATAAAGAAAACATGCCAAAAATCACATTTGGAGAAGAATTAGATGAGCTACCTGCTATCCACAACCCTTGCTATCAACATATCAAGGAGTATCTACGAGATGGATCTACACCCGCTGAGGCGAGCCTAACTAAGAAGAGGCGGATCCATCAACTTGCTATGAAATTTTACCTGAGCGGAGATGCACTCTACAAGAGAGATGCAGGATTAGGTCTCCTCAGATGTCTGGACAAAGACCAAGCTCAGAGGCTCATGGATGAGATCCATGGTGGAGTATGTGGCCCACACATGAGCGACCCCTTACTTGTCAAGAAAATCCTCAGAACAGGGCATTATTGGCTCACACTCAAAGCTGACTGTGATGATCACGTCAAGAGATGTTATCAATGCCAAATTCATGGGAATGCCATCCACGCCCTTCCAAGGGAACTCCACAATATGAGTTCGCCTGGCCCTTCTCAATGTGGGGGGATGGACTTGATCGGGCCCATCGAGCCCAAATCCAGTAATGGACATCGATTCATATTCACCATAATCGACTACTTCACCAAATGGGTAGAAGCAGCCTCCTTCCCCAGGGTTACCAAAGAAGTCATCATTGCTTTCATCAGAAACAATGTCGTCTGTCGATATGGACAACCAGAGGTCATTGTGTTAGACAATGCTAAGAACCTCAACAACAAGATGATAGAGGAGTTATACAGTAAATTCCATATCAAACATCTTAACTCCGTGATCTACGGTCCAAAGATGAATGGTGATGTTGAAGCGGGTAATAAAAATATCAAGAAGATCATGCAGAAAATGTCTGCTAATCACAAAGGTTGGCCTGACCTCTTGCCTCTGACTTTATTAGCCTACAGAACTTCTATGCGTACTTCCACTGGGGCAACCCCCTACTCGTTAGCCTATGGGATGGAAGCAGTACTCCCCATAGAAGTGGAAATGGAATCCCTCAGAGTATTGATGGATGCTCAGTTGGACGAAGACCAATGGGTACAAGATAGGTATCACCAATTGTCTCTAATAGACGAAAGGTGAACCGCGGTAATCTTCCATGGTCAGTTATATCAATAAAGGATCGCCAGATCCTACAACAAAAAAGTTCGACTACAGCAATTCAAGCAACATGACTTGGTTTTGAAGATCATTGACAACCAAGATCAATCTAAGGGAAAATTCGCTCCTAACTAGGAAGCCCCATTTGTTGTCAAGGAGGTATTGGCAGGAGGTGCTCTCAGACTATAGGAAATGGATGGCGATGAATTTCCACAACTTATCAACTTGAACACCGTGAAACGGTACTATGTCTGAAGTTACCATCAAGCAAACATCCTAATATTGATCATCCAATCACCAATCATTCCGGTTTTGAACCCTATCTTTTTACAAACTCTTCTGCCCCTTAGGGAAAAATACACTTCAAACCAGCAACCTAGTTTCACCTTACTTCAAACCAGTAGCCTGGTTTCACTTCACTTTGGACCAGCAGCCTGGTTTCACCTCATTTCAAACCTTCCATACAATTTCGGTTATCCTGAAGACGGGATTGAACCTTTCATACCTGCAGTTTATCCTGAAAACGGGGTAGCTAGAACAACTACCTTTAAGGAATTCAAAAGTGTGGGTCCTCTGGAGTTCCGAGGAACGACGGACCCCTTAGAGGCCCAAACTTGTGTGAAAGAGATAGAGAAGGCGTTTGTTATCACAAACGTGAGTGAGGCGCAGAAGACTTCTTTTGCGACTTACATGATGAAAGGGGAGGCCAACTACTGGTGGGAGGCTCACCAAGGTGGGGCTAGAACAGAGGCAGTTACACGGGAACAGTTTAAGAAAGTATTCTTCGAGAACTACTTCCCTACTAGCATGCAAGGTAGAATGGAGATTAAGTTTTTGGAACTTAAACAAGGAAATATGACAGTTCCCCAGTACGCAGCCAAATTCAATTAATTGGCGAGATTTGCTCCACATCAAGTGGACACGGAAGAGAGGAAGGCTCGTAGGTTTGAGCAGGGCTTGAAACCCTGGCTCTACAGTAGGATTTTGGTGTTTCAGAGTGCTTCCTACGGGACAATTCTGGAAAAGGCGATTATAGCCGAAGGTGGTGGTGAGGCGTTGTCTCAGTACCACAAGGAAAGGAAGAATAAGAATAAAGTAGAGGGAGGAAATAAGGCAGAAGTTGCTAGCGGTAGTGGCAATATGCCAAAGAGGAAGAGCTTTAACCACAGGAATCTTTGGGTAAAACAAGGAGATCCTAAACGTAGGATGGAGGCATGCAAGACATGCAGAAAGACTCATTTAGGAGTCTGTTTAAAGGGGAAATCAGTTTGTTACAACTGTTGGCAGGAGGGACATTTATCACCCAAATGTCCTAACCCTAAGAAAAATCATGGTTGTTTTGTTTGTGGATCGTTGAACCACATGGCAAGAAATTGCCCGAAGAAAGGGTTAGAGGGAAATAAGGGTTCTGGTATTGGTAAGTTAACCATTACTAGACCAACAACATCGGTGGGTAGACCCTCAGCCCTTACATTTAATATGACTATCCAAGAAGTGGTTGCATCATTGGATGTAGTAGCAAGTATCATTCCAGTCAATGAAATAAATGCTTATGTGGTATTTGACTCGGGTGCTACTTGTTCTTTTATAGCATGTGAATTTGCTAAGCGATTAGGTTTAATCCCTGAAAATTTAGCAATACCGTTAGACGTTAAGGTAGCAAATGAAGAGATAATCCCCATTGAACATATTCATAAGGATTGTTGCGTAGATATTAGAGGTAATAAGTTATCGGTAGATTTGGTACCGATAAGGTTAAAAGAATTTGATGTAATTCTTGGTATGGATTGGTTGATTAACCATAAGGCTTTAATCGATTGCCATAGGAAAAGTGTGAACCTTCGGCTTTCTAAGAAAACCAAGGTAGTGTTCTTCGGTAGTAAATCACTGAGGTTCTCTTGTTGTCTAACAATGACACAAGCTAGGAAGATGTTGAGAAAGGGGTGTGTAGGATATCTGTGCCATGTTGTGGATACCCAAAGAGTGGGAACATCCTTGGACCAGATACCTATAGTTCAAGAGTTCGCGGATGTATTTCCGGAAGAATTATCGGGTATTCCACCGGATAGGGAGGTTGAATTTGTGATTGATCTGTTATCGGGTACGACACCAGTTTCAAAGGGCACCATATCGGATGGCGCCAGTTGAGATGAAGGAGTTAATGGTTCAATTATAAGGAGTTAAAGTGTGTCTCCTTGGGGAGCACTGGTATTGTTTGTAAAGAAATACGACTTTGTATCGCCTATCGAGAGTTGAACAAGTTAACGATTAAGAATAAATACCCGTTGCCCAGGATCGATGATCTATTTGATCAGTTGAAAGGGGAAAATTATTTTTCTAAAATAGATTTGTGTACGGGGTATCATCAGTTAAAAGTAAAGAAGGAGGATGTACCTAAGACGGCGTTCAGAACTTGTTATGGTCATTACGAGTTTCTGGTAATGTCGTTTGGGTTGACTAATGCGCCAGCCACATTCATGGATATGATGAACAGAGTGTTCAAACAGTATTTGTATAAGTTCATCGTAGTGTTCATTGATGATATTCTAGTCTATTCTAAGACGCTAGAAGATCATGCTGAACATTTGAGGATAGTGTTGGAAACACTACGGAAGGAAAAGTTATATGCGAAATTCACAAAGTGTGAATTTTGGCTTGAACGAGTGAAGTTTCTATGACATTTTATTGATAAAGATGACATTTCCGTGGATCCAGCAAAAGTAGAAGCAGTTAATGAGTGGGAGTAACCAAAAATGCCAACTAAGGTTCGGAGTTTTCTGGGGTTAGCGGGATACTATAGAAGGTTCATCCAGGACTTTTCTAAAATAGCTACCCCGCTGACAAATTTGACGAGGAAGTCAGTGAAGTATGTGTGGACTGAAAAATGTGAGAATAGTTTTCAGGAACTAAAGAAGAGGTTAAGTGAGGCACCTATATTGTCTTTGCCAAATGATATAGGGAATTTTGTAGTGTATAGCGATGCTTCGCATAGAGGACTGGGTTGCATGCTCATGCAGCATGGCAAGGTCATTGCGTATGCATCACGTCAATTAAAGGATTATGAGAAGGCTTATCCTACTCATGATCTGGAATTGGGAGCTGTAGTTTTTGCCTTAAAAATATTGAGGGATTATCTATACGGTGAGAAGTGTGAGATATACACAGACCATAAAAGTCTGAAATATATCTTCACACAGAATGAGTTGAATATGAGGTAGAGAAGGTGGTTGGAACTAATAAAAGATTATGATTGTGATATCTTATATCATCTGGGGAAAGCAAATTTAGTAGCTGATGCGCTAAGTAGGAAGGGTAGAGAGAAACTGTCAATGTTAACGACTCAGAATGAGTTAGTAACAATGATGGCGAGAATGGAATTAGAAGTTAAATTACCGGATGAAGTAGAGGAGAAGTTATTTTCCATGGAGACTCAACCGACCATAGTGGAACGTGTTAAGGAAGTGCAATTGAGCAACGAGGAATGTGAGCATATGTAGAAGAGGATAGAAGATGAAGAAAAGACTAAGTATAACCTCGATAAAGTGGGATTACTTCATTTTGAAGGAAGAATTTGGGTTCCAAATAATTCTGAATTAAAGGAGGAGATAATGAGTGAGGCCCATAGTTTGAGGTACTCGATACATCCCGGTAGTACGAAGATGTATCAAGACCTTCGTCAGAAATTTTGGTGGTCGAATATGAAAAGGGAGATAACGAAATATGTTAATAGGTGCTTAACTTGTCAAAAGGTTAAATTTGACACCACCACGAATAGAAAGCGGGTTGTTGCAATCATTAGAAATTCTGGAGTGGAAATGGGAGCACATCACAATGGACTTTGTGGTGGGACTTCCAACGACAAGGAAATGATACGATGCTATTTGGGTGATGATAGTGGATCGATTGACAAAATCGGCTCACTTTCTACTGATAGGAGTTAGGTATAACCTAGACCAATTAGCTAAGATTTATGTCAAGGAAATTATTTCAAGACATGGAGTACCTGTTTCGATTGTGTCAAATCGTGATCCACGATTCACATCGAACTTTTGGAGAAGTCTGCGAGAGCAAATGGGAACGCAGTTGAGATTGAGTACGGCGTATCATCCTCAGACGGATGGATAAAGTGAATGGACAATTCAAACGCTTGAAGATATGTTAAGATCTTACGTTATGGATTTCAAAGGGAGTTGGGACGACCATCTACCGTTGGTGGAATTTACGTATAACAATAGTTTTCACGCTAGTATAGGCATGCCGCCTTATGAAGCGTTGTATGGAAGGAAGTGTCGAACTCCACTATGTTGGGATGAAGTGGGTGAACGTCAGATGTTGGGACCTGAATTGGTACAACAGATGGCTGACATGGTAAAGAAAATACGTACTCGTTTGGTAGCGGCTCAAGATAGGCAAAAGAAGTATGTTGATCCTCACAGAGAAAAGAGAGAATTTGATGTAGGGTCTTATGTTTTTTTGAAAGTATCGCCTTGGAAAGGGAAGATACGTTTTGGAAAGAAAGGGAAGTTAAGTCCAAGGTTTATAAGGCCTTTTGAGATTTTAAGAAGGGTAGGAGAGGTAGCTTATAAAGTAGCCTTACCTCCAGAGATGGAACGTATACACAATGTGTTTCACGTGTCTGTATTGCGTCCCTATAAGCCAGACTATAAACACATAATAGAGTATGAATCTATTCAAATAGAGAGATTTATCTTATGAAGAACTTTCAGTTAAAATTGTTGATAGGAAGGAACAAGTTTTGAGATATAAGATAATACCTTCGGTGAAGGTGATATGGAGAAACCACAATGCTGAAGAAGCAACGTGGGAACTCAAAAGTAAAATGAAGGAAAATTTTCCTCATTTGTTAATGTAATTATAAGCGAGATTCAGGGAACAGAATCCTTATAAGGGGGGGGAGAATGTAACGCCCGAGAAAATCGGATTTATATGAGAATTAAATTTTTATTTGATTATGTGAATTAAATGAATTTAATTGATTATTTATGTGAGTAAGCTATGTGAAGGTCGTTCTATGACCTAGAATGTGCGGATGTGATTAGTATTCTGGCTATGTGCTAGAATTAATTATTTTGAATTTTCAAGATGAAAATAATAGTTTTCTGAGAAATTTCTGTAAAAACACTATTTATTCGTTTCTGCTCGGGAATTAATTTTGAAATTCCGAGAAATGCATAATGATAAAATATAAAGACGAGATGGAATATCTAATAATATTTCATTTATTGCAAACAAAGTTTTCGCCTACGGACTTAAAACCTAAGGGTTGGGAAAAATGGTTTCCGAGAAGGAAATAAGATTCGAATAATGAATTACGATAATGATTATGCATACGTTATATGAGTATGATACTATTTAGTATACGAGTATAGTATGAAGATTTAATACGAAGTACAATACGATTATTGTACGAGAATTATACGAAGAGAATACGTGAATTATACGTGTGGAATACGATTGGTGTTATTGGATTTATAGTTTAAGGACTTAATATGATCTAATTGGATTTAGATTATACCAAGCCCAAGTAATTGAGTAATCAAGCCCAATGAATTATGTATTTAAGCCAAGTCAATGCCCAACGTTAAGTTTAATTAAGCTCGATCCAAGTAACCGAACCACGGATCGAACCGATGGGGTCACCGAATGGGTAAAACCCATAGGGCAACCCATGGGGATGACCCATGGTCATGTGGGCCGGCCACTTGATGGCCAAGTAAAGTAAACCAATTGATCACCAAGTATTTTACTTGGTGATGAAGTAGTGAATATTAAGGAGGTGGGGGAGAATGACCAAAAAGCCCTGCATTTGAGTTTCTTATAAATAGAAGGCATAAGTGATCATTTGGTGGTTTCCAAGAGATCATCCAACTTATATTGAGAGAGAGAAAGAGCTAGACTTAATCAATCATCTCACTTTGAAGCTTTTCATTAGAGTTTTTAGCAAGAACACAAAGATCGGAAAGGTAATATTCCTTTAATGATAGTTTCCATCCTTTTGATTTCTTTGATTATAAAGAATCATAGATTGGTGGAGCATGCCTCTTATGGAGGAATAAGGATGTCTTGTAATATGTAGAACCTTTATAAGTCATATGTAATTGAAAATTGTAAGGGTTTACGTAAGTTAAAACTGTAGAAATTATTAAATAATGAACATGGTTGTTGATGGACAAATTGAACACCATCACTATTAAGATATGTGCATCTTGCCTGGTTAGGATGTAGATATGAAATAAATGGAGTGTTCCATTTTTCAATGTCAACACATGAGATAGGGTATTTAAGAGTCGTGGGCTCAAGAATCGTAGGATTCTAACTTAAAATGAAGAAAACGAGTATTGAACGCTCGAAAGCGTTTAACGAACGCTTGATAATGAACTTAGAAGTGAATTTTGAGTTAACGAATTCAGAATTGTAAAATTCTTATATGAACGCGTAGATTATGTAATTTATGAGTTGTAGGATTTTTAACGGACCAAATTGGACTTATAACGAAGAAGTTATGAAGCCGGGAAGTTCACTAAAAATTTAATCTGTAAAATTTTTAGGTTTGAGGTCAGCATATTCAGCCAGGACAAGGCTTGTTGTCAGCTACAAATTCACCGCAATGCAGTGTAATGAACTACTAAAGATTGGCGCCGCAGTGCCATTCATAGGCATAGGTTTCGCGTAGTAGCGCCGAAACCGGGGCTTAGGTACTGCATACTGGCGTCGCAGCGTAAGTGTTAGGTATAGATGCCACACTGCGGCGCCGAGACAGGGAATTTGTTAGACAAGTTAGGTTTGAACTTCAATTGTTTCAAGGCCTATATAAGATAAGTTTATATACTTAATAAGCGTACTAAAACTATTCCTATGTTACATATACTAGTGTATATGATGATAAAATTAGGAATTGAATGTGAGTTATTAGTATGGTAACGAAGAACACAAAGTGTTAATAAATAAACCGTGAACGATAATCGACATTGGTACTTCAACAATGATGATCGAGTCCTGTTAATAACGTAAGATCGTTAACAAGTCGGGATGAAGGGTAGTAAGTTGAATTGACTTTATTAATGAAATGAAGTCAACTAAGACATAGAAGAGAAAGACGTTGGTAGAAACAATGTGATTTATTGTTTGATAGCTAATTACAGTGTGCTATATGAATATATTATGTAGATTCTGTAAAGACTAGGAATAGTTGAATAATTATTTGAAAGACGCTTGAAGGCAAGTTTTCTTAACGCTTGTCTAACCTTCGTGTTAGTCGAGTTTTTTGTGATTCATTGTACTGAGTTGCATGAATGATTTTGAAAAAAGGGTCAATGCCAGTTTTAACTCGGCTAGACTATTCGTAAGAGATAGATTGATTTGTATACATATCTTTCTATATAGAAATGATAACGTTATCCTATGCCAAGTATTTGGTACGGATTCAAAGGTAAGTTTGTTTATGAACAAACAAAAGTATTTTTCATCGATTATTTGATGGGCACGCGAGTTTGCCAAAATTTAAACGTAAATACGTTTAACGGATGAATGTTGATCAACATAGAGTACTATAGGCTAATCACCTAGAAGTGCTCGTAAGTAATGTCGGATGCACAACCTTAGTGTTGTGATGTCCTTTTCAAGTATGAAAACAGAAAGATACTGTTTATGGTCTTTCGACCTGTTCAGAATTCCTAAACTATTATATACTTTGGGAATTGAGATTATGAATTCTTGAGTGTTGATGTTTCGTAATACTTCATGACTAATTGTTCAGTTATGGAAGATAGTCATATAATTCACGAATGTGGTATAGATATTATTCTTTGTTAGACTTACTGAGCTTGTTATGCTCACTTCTTGCGTGAATTATATGATTGCAGTTAAAGTTGAGCGTACTGAGAATGCTAAGAGAGATAAGGGCAAGACTAAGATGGATAGTTAACCATCTTGTAATAGATTGGTATGGTTGTATGTATTGTACTTAAGAACAACAAATGATTTAATCGGTTTATGAACATGGGAAAGGATTTTATTATAATTGTAATAAGAAGATAGTTAATACATTCATTATGTTGTGTTTTCAATGGAATAATTGTATAGTTATGAGTACCGTGTAGCACCATATGTCGGGTTGGAAGATACCCGGATTTGGGGGCGTCACAATCACCAATGGTCATGATCATGCCAACAACTGTCCATCAATGCACTACGTGCCAATTAGGACTTTTACCACATCATTTGTAACATTATGGGTTATGATTGTACCAAATAATCCCTGGTTATAATCATACCAATCAATAGTCCATCTATGCACTACGACCAAAGATGACTTTCATCATAATATAAGCATGAGGATGATGACAATGATATAAGAATTCAATTACAAGAAAGCAAAGGATAAATTTTTAAAGATTTATAATTTAATTTCTCCAGAATTCAATAATGTCAAAATTGTCAACATGATACTGCTTCGTGGAGTAAAATTCAAGAATAATATTGTATTAAAAATAATTTGGACTAAAAAAAATCAATTTTTGTCATGAATAGTACCCGGGGTGAATAGTACCCGAGTGAATAGTACCCCGAGATTAGTACTTCATGAATAGTACTTCGGGAATAGTACTTTGTAAATACTACCCCGTGAATAGTACCTCGTGAATAGTACCCCGTGAATAGTACTTTGGAATGAAAAGATTAAAAATTATCAAGAATGCTCAGAATAATATTTTCAGAAAAGATACTAGATGAAGCGCAAATTTCAAGGATATTCTACTAATTTCACGGAGTATAGAAGTAATACTTTAACAAAATGAGTGTAAAATTCGGAATTTGAAATGAAATAATATTACTTACATATTACAGAGTATGGAAGAAAATATTATTTCATACAAATATTGTACAAAAATAATAACCCTTACCTTAGTAGAAGGCTGGATACTGCAATAGTGAACTACCAGAATACTCTTCTTCTTTCTCTCTATAGCTTCTCTCTCTATAATTGCTCTTGTAAGTCTTAGTGAATTAATGAGAATGAAAGAAGAAATGAGCTTCTATTTATAGGAAAACATAGTTTTCATAACTGCACGTTTAGGGGCTTGAATTATTACAGTATAGTACACTCATCTTTACCTCCATTTTTAATTTAGTCCTTGAAGTATTATCAATCTTGCACCACCTCCCCTAATAGTACATACATAAGAATCAATAGTTCCATACATGTGAACCAACAGTAATTTGCATGTGAACTAATAGCAATTAATTGCTCATTTATCCGATTAATTGCCGGTTTGGTCAATTATAACAAAACCAGCCAATCATAGAATTACCTCCTCTGAGGGTAATTGGGTCACGAAAGAATTAAAGAAAACTAAATGAACAACATCTTTCACTCATCAATATTAGTCTTATCTTTAATCAACATGAATTCATTCTTCATTAATATTATAACTTACAATATTAACAACTAGATCATTCCCAGGAAATAGGGGGTTTTTCAATAAAGATTTTTCCCTATTGGCGCGCAATTAGGTGACAAAACCCCTTTCCTCGATCGAACTTTCTAGACATCGTCAATAATGCAAATAATAATATGAATAACTTTGTCATCTCAATTATTGATTTAATAATATATAATATTGTGTAGATGACACTATGACAATAATTGAATCAATAATATGAGAAATACTATGCAACAATTACTGTGGAAATAATTGAATAAAACTGAGTGACTTCTTACGTAAGTATCAATAATCAAAGATACTGTATAATACTGTGTGTTACTATGCAACCACGCGTATTACTGTATTTTTACCACCGGGTATTTCAACAGTCTAATGGTAATACTTTCGCCGTTATTTTTATAAAAAGATATTTCTGTCATTTTTTAACTCTGACAATACATCCGTTGTGGGGTCCACCAATGATTGTGCCATTGTACGAATATTCCCCGTTAAAACGAATATTCCCCGACCAATCGAATATTTTATAACAACTTGCTTACTTTGCAAAATTTATAAATATTACCCACAACTATTACATTATATCAAATCCACACCATAATCTTTATTCATAAAATTTGGGGTCTTACATGCATACTAAGACGCCTTATGCCTCTTGAAATGACGAATATGTTCATCATCTAGCTAAGCATGAATTGGACCTTTCAAGTGTGGTTTAAAATAAGTTTTCAAATAATGAACTATGCTATGTCTATGTAAATAAGATATATACATGTGAGCATGCTATTAGAGGCTTATTAGTACCAATATATGGTTTAAAGGCTTATAACATCGAATCTTGTTAAAGAAAGTTGTTAAGCCTTATTGATTGAAATAAATCATTATTGAGCTAAGTAGTTTGAACATGAACTTAAAAATAGATCACAACCTACTTGATGTATGTTTACAGTATGTATCAGAATACATGTTCTACTAGAAATTATATTGGGCAATAAAAAGCTTAAATCGTCCGCCGGGGGAGGCGCAATTTGAAACCCATCCTAGGCCAAATCATAGTCTTGATTCTTATTTATGGAGGTATTGCTGTTTGTTTTAATAATAATCTGAACCTTAAAGCATATTTGTATGAATTTCTTAAGCTTCAATGCTTGACTTAAGTGATGTTTTAAGTTTATGAGCAAGTAATGGTTATATAAAACCCAAATTTATTAAATTTTATTAAAGTTTGCAAAATATAAGAACGATGTAGAACACGCATCTATAAACTTTAAATGTGTCGAACACATAGTGAGTCAAGTGTGTGATAAATGTATATGAATGTTGATGTCAAGTAAGGATGGCTAAGGTATACCTATACATACCTAGCTGTTATAAGAGTATGATGAAAAAGTGAAATGAAGGTTTTACAAACCTAGTTAGGAAATGATGTAATATTTATTATTATATTATGAGCGTATGAAATATAAGACTGATGGATATGAATCCATGATTATATAACTGTGTAGGTATACACGCAGTGTAGAGAAGCTTTAAGCAGTTAAGTTGTAGTTGATAAACTACGAATCAGGCAAGTCTTTCAGTTCCTATTTGATATATGAATTCGATAACTATTAGTTGAGCTATATTATTCTATGAGTATGTTAATGTATATATATGAAATGCATATGAGATATGTATGAAATTTAAAAGTTGTTCTTTGATGATATACTTGTGAAGTAAATCCGTATGCCTGTTATGTGAGAAGCAACATGCATAGTAAATATTAATTGATTATGAATGCATGAACCGAGTATGTTATTATATGTTATTTGATGCATGAAAACTGTTAGAATTGTTGGGTTGTCGAGCTCACCCTTGCAAATAACCATTTTTGCGGGTTAAGGACTCACAGTAAAGATTACGTGTTACTTGATTGATAGAGTTTAATAGTATCGAAGAAGATTAAGTTATTTATTTAAATATATGCTCTTGAACCATGTTTAGGTTATAGGAGATGTACATTATAGTAGTTTACGATGTGTAATACATGTTGAGTTATAAAGTTGTACTATGTAATGCATAGAGGAATTTGAATCGAGATGTAGAATTTATACAGTAAATTGAATAGAATGAATTATAACATAATTTGATTCAAGGATATATAATTTATTCAAGATAAGATATCAATAAAAAAAAATTTGTTCAAAGGAGATTGAAAAAGTTTAAATTATTCTGTATATTTTTATAACATCGAATATGATGTAAGACAGGAATGGTAAATGACCAAGATTTGATACTTATAAAAGTTTGGGGTCATTATATAGATCCTGGAAATGGAAAGAAATTATATTCTAAATTGTAATAAGCAACGTTATATTCATTAATTTATGAATAAAAGATATAAATAGTTTGACGATAGTAGTATCGTGGCGGACCGGATCTGAGGTTCGAAGTTATAAATAGTTTTGGGGGCGTCACAGTTCTGGTGTAGCTATCTTTATAGGATTCTTTCCTCTTTTATTCCCCATTCCTTGAATTACTAGAGATGCTGCAGGCATGTCTCTTTTAGAGGAAATGACTGCTACAACTTCCCTCCATTTCAGCGTTACGGGAGGAAATATCTCATCTTCTTCATACCCAGTATTTTCATTATTTATCATTGCAAATCACCACCATCCATTAGATTCTAGATTAGGCGACGAAGTGCCCAACAATCTTATGTATCATGACCAATAGTGTTGGAATGGTATTAACATATTTTAGTGGCATCAAACCTCCTTGATAGAAGGTCCACTAGGGGTAACAGTTCTGCGATCTTACCTTCATGGTTCAACATCTATATGATTTCCTCTATTGGTTGGCCAAAAGGAGTGAACTTTCTTTTAGTTGCAAACTCTCTATGAGCACATAATATTTCTTTCCTTGCAACTTTCTCCACCAAGGTTTCATTTTCAATACAAAAAAATGGGCCTCTAGCAACGATTTTTCAGGCAACGGCTTTATAAGTCATTGCTAAAAGTATATGTTTAGCAACGAAATTTGTCCTTCGTTGCAGATTGTGTCAGGCTTTCACTTTTTTCAATAAAATTTATAAGTCGTTTCAACATTTCGTTGCTAATTCATTGGTGAGAAAAAATTTCGTTAGAAATTCGTTACAAAATTTTTAGCCACTTGATTTCCCGTCATCGTGGGCAACAGAAGTTTTTTTGGTGCTAAAAATGAGACTTTAGCAACGATTTTTCAGGCAACGACTTTATAAGTCGTTGCTAAAAGTGTATGTTTAGCAACGAAACTTGTCCTTCGTTGCAGATTGTATCATGCTTTCACTTTTTGCAACGAAATTCATAAGTAGTTGCAAAATTTGTAAACAAAATTCGTTAGAAATTCGTTGTAAAATTTTTAACCACTTGATTTCTCCTCATCGTGGGCAACGAAAGTTTTTTTGTTGCTATATTTTGTTGCCTAATATGGACCACATTCATTGACAATAATTTTTATTTTCGTTGCATATTTTATACAACTTTTTGCAACGGCTATTAACACGTTGCCTTAAATTAAGATGAAAATAATAATAATAATAATAATAATAATAATAATAATAATAATAATAATAATAATAATAATAATAATAATAAAAGTAATAATAATAATAATACTAATAATAATAATAATAATAATAATAATAATAATAATAATAATAAACCTTAGTTAAACACAATTAAAATTCCAAATAAATTGCAACTCAGACATGACTTAACATCGGAAAATTGAAGCCTTAGAAACCAAGGAATTCTATAATGGTGGAACCATTCATTTTACATCAGACATTATAGAAAAGCCAACGGTGTTTCATAATAACAAAGGAAATTATTATTATTATTATTATTATTATTATTATTATTATTATTATTATTAGTATTAGTATTAGTATTATTATTGTTATTGTTATTTATTATTATTATTATTATTATTATTATTATTATTATTATCACGCAATTAGTTATGTACATTTATGTATGTAAGTAACATATCTAAGGAAATGGGATATGTTTTATCTCGAGGAAAATGAATTGTTCAGTTATAAATACATTATTGCAAAATAATAGCAACTAGGCCCATGTGCTCAGGTGGTCATTGGATTAATATTTCAAACTAGAGGTCTTGTGTTTGAATTTGTGCATCAACATATTTTTTGGGATGAAGTTCAATATTCGCCACGTCAGCCCGTCCACGTGTAAAATAAAATAAAAAATGCCCACGCAGATCTGCCATGTATGCCACGTAGGTGCCACGTACGCATGTCAATGCACATGTGGTGCCTGGGGTTCGAAGTCCAAATTTTTTAATAGAAAGGGGCTAAATTTGTGTTGACCAAAAGAAAAAGTCTCAATACCCAAAAACTCCTAAAGTTCAGTGGTCAACTTTGCATTTTACCCTTATAATATATTGTGTAACTTTTCAAAAAGTCTACGAAATGAAAATTTTAATTAATTTAACGATATTTTAAACATGAACAAATGAAATGTTACATAAGATTAAAACTAAATTGTATGTAGTTAATAAGGTTATATATATATATATATATATATATATATATATATATAAAGTTATTCAATACAAATTTCAAATAAGAATATGAATTCGAATATATTTAAAGTTTTTCGTTTTCATTGGTATTTTTATTTGTGCATCGTAGATTCATTTGTAATAGCTTATCAAATTCACAAACTTACAATAACTTCTCAAATTCGCAAACCAAATGCATATATGGTGTCCCTTTTTTCATATTCTTATTCCAATTAAAGTGATATATTATAATGATATCACTTAAAATTAATCAAATTATTATTATAAATATTGTCATTAAAATATGTCATATTTAAAATTTATCTAATAAATTATTTATAGATTTAGTTGTATTTTGCACCAGTTATTAAATTTATTTATTAAAAAATAAAATTTAAGTTGTTTTAAATAAACTATAATGAAGAGATTTTATATCTAGTTGTTCTATTATATCGAGAGCATAAGTTAAAAAGCCACAAAGAGCTCTGGAGGGAAGTGTATACAAGTATTAGGCTATATTTATTTACGTTTGACTGCATCTAAATGAGTTTGAATTTGACCGAATAAGTCATTTCAGACTATTTGTTTTACATTTTTTTAAACTCTAAGTGTGTCTAAATGATTAAGACAAAAAATTGTGGCTAAATTAGTAAGAAATAGTGCTAAATGATGTTTTTACTTGTATTTTCTCAACTAAATTTTGTTATGTACAAATTACGTTTGATTTTTTTTAATAAATTAGTAACCAATTTAATGAAAGTTGTTATAATCTTTTGTTTTAATTTTATGGACCGATAAAATGTTAGTAATACATTTTAGTTTTTTTTCCTTAAATATTAATATTGGAATTATTTTAATAAAATTAAAATAATATTTATGTTGGAATTAGTTTTTTATTAATTTTCTAAGCTTTTTTCTCATTTACTTAATTTTAAAAACTCAACAAGGTGTTAGGTGAGTTTATTTTTTATTTTATGTGAAATGTATTTCTTTCTTTACAAAAAAAATAAAATTATTATTTGAAGGAAAATTTAATACACTTATAAATTTTATGATGAAAAATTAATAATTATTTTATATATAGACTATATATTTGATTAAAAGAGTGTACTATTTTTATATGTATTTTTGATATTTTTACATAATTTGTTTTCACAAAAAGATGAAATTGACTCTATACTCATGTAAAAATATTTAAAATAAATGTAAAAATATATATTTAAAATAGATGTGAAAATAGATGTAAAATTATTTAAAATAGCAATCCCCAAACACGACCCTCAGACCTCCTCCGAATCCGACACCCCCGAGCCAAACGCTGATTCAATTACGACCCTCCTCGAACCCTACACCAAAGACCAACTCGTCGGCTTCCTTATCGACGCCGCCGTAAAAACCCCCTTTATTAGTTCTCTTATTCACGAGGCCGCCGATCGGGACATCTCCCACCGCAAAATCTTCGTTCACGGCCTTAGTTGGGATACCACGCACGAAACCCTAGTCTCGGCGTTGGAACCTTTTGGCGAAATCGAGGTCTGCAACGTTCTCACCGATCGAGTTACAGGTAAAGCGAAGGGGTTTGGTAAGTTGTTGTCTTTCTGACTACTGATTATCTTCTCCTTTTTTTTTGCACCATTTAAAAAGCTAAACAAAGTTCTCTGTTGAAGGTTTTCTACTGTGTTTATATGCTTGATTGGCTAGTGTAATAGTTTATGATCATGTATTTGAATTCTAATGGGCTTCGCCCCAAGTTTTGCTCATGTGAAGTTAAATCAAACCATACCATCCTAAATTGAAATTTTAAATTAATGAAGCTAATTCAACTGCTATACAAACCAGTGATGAAATGTTATTGCTTATCTTTTGGTTTGCCATGCTAATTCAACTGCTATACAAATGTTAAACTCATGTGAACGACAATATATGAGCATTGAGGTACCCAAGTCGAAAGACAAAGACAAACAAAAGTCCGCCATTATTCACTATCTTAACAGTCTATTCCTTCATTTTAGGAAGGGTTCAATGGTTGCATTTATCTCTCTAGAAACACCACCCTTTGAGGCATTGGAAAGTATAGTCATAGAGCTTTCCGATGGTACTGAATTTTCCTAGATTAAGTTTTAGATTAATATCGAAATGACCTGAAACAGAGAAAATATTCTAAGACAAGTGCAATCTTATCTTTTAATAGTTGTCTTGATAAATGTCTTTGGCAAAGTTTATTGAATAGTTTCAGATTCAAATTCTAGTAGTTAATGTCTACAAAGGAGGCATTCCTATATAAATGTGACTGAAGGCTGCGAACACAATATTACAGAATGGAGACAAAACATAAACTTGTATGTATTAATGTATTATCAATTTGGTAGAGCGATGCTTTCTCACTTCTATAAACTTGTATGTATTAATGTTCACTATGAGATAACCATAATCGAAGGATCAAATTGTTTGAATGAGGACAATACTTCCACATAATTCACATAGATATAGTAATAATAATTTCATCTGTATGGCCTTATTTTAGCTCGTGAGACGTGGAGAAGGATTAGTAGATAATAGATATCTTTGAATTTCCAAAGTTTAGATGTCCATGCCACTTATGAAGCTTTCAATTGATTCTGTTTAGTTTTCTCATTTTTGACAAGTGCTTCTGTGCTTTTATTGCTTCTATTTTGTTAGACGGATCAAGTTTGTTGATATTTATTTAAAAGAGTCTTACTTTGACTTATAATAATATATGTGCAAACAGCGTATCTAACTATCACTATGCATTTTTGGGGCTCTTCTTTTTTTTCTCTTTTTTAAATTTGGGAAGCATATGCTTTTTGGTTAAACTGATTTGCTAGTTTTAATGCACCATAGGGCCCAGTTATTCTTGTTTCACACCTTTTATTTTTAATTGATTTGTTAATTTCCATGATTTTTCTTCTTCAGCTATTAACTAGGTTCCTTGAATGGTTAAATGGCTATAACTATTATCCTGTCAATGGTATATAGTTATTCTCAAAAAGTTTTTTTACGCTGCAAGTTAACAGTTGCTTGTTTAATTCAAATTCTGCTTTGTGTCCAGCTACTGTATACTATAAAAAGTTACACATTATAATTAATGAGTATCTTCTCTAATCAATTGTCCCTTTCCTAGTTTATAGGGTTTCACTTGAAGTCTTGTTAAATTACATACTAGCTTTTTGCTTGTGAAAGTACATACATTTATAAATAAATTATGATATTTTTTAAAAAGTACTCCATCCATTTCAAAATTAGAGATATAATTTGACTTTGAGGTCAAACAACGACATACTAAATTTTAAAATTGGTATGACTCATAAAAGTTTAGAATGAAATAAATTTTGCGATGAAATAAAATTGTTTCCATGTGCATTGCCTTCCTTTCGACAAATCTTTTATTAGAATCTGCTTCCAGACACTTGGGTTTATAACTCTCTTGAATTTCTGACAAATTTATTGATTCTTCTTCTATGAGATCTCATTATCATTGGAAGTATGTTATCGCCGTAGCATGTGTATAGGAAGTATTGGTGTAGCACTGATTACTTGGACTTTGTTTGGCATTGAATTTTACACTTTTCACCCATAGAGGGAACTTACAAGAGTGTGTTCTATTGTACTATTGTTAATACTTGATAGAATATTTGAAATTAGAATTATTTTGACTCTTGATGAGCTCCGGTGTATGAACAATGACTGGACAAAAACTGTGACTTTGCTTAAACTCTTTTGCAGTATGATACCTCTGAGAATTTATAATTACACTTTTCAAGAAATTATTGGTATCAATATATTGAGTTTTCCTCCATCCTTACCTTGGATATTAAAATGTTGTCTTGATTGAGCTCTAGTTTGATATATTTTTGCAGATTTCTCAAATCCCAAAAGCAAACATGTCCGACTACCAAAGTAATTTAACAAAGGAACAAATTGCAGCAATTTTTGTTGATGAACGTGGAACAAGTTCAACATCAAATATATGGATTGTTGCAGAACATCATCTCAAATGATAGTTCTTATATTTAATGGAACACCATGACGTCCTTCTTAATCTAAAAACAAGTTAATACTAATGAGTTATGGGTATGTGAATACAGTTGCGGTTTCACCTGATGGGTCGTTGTGCGCTAGTGGGGGGAAAGATGGGGTGATTTTGCTGTGGGATTTGGCTGAGGGGAAGAAACTGTATTCATTGAATGCTGGTCCAATTGTTCATGCTTTGTGTTTTAGCACAAATAGGTATTGGCTATGTGCTGCCACAGAGGCCAGTATTAAGATATAGGATTTTGATAGTAAGAGTATTGTGGTGGAGGGTTGATTTGAAGGCTGAATCAAGCATAGTTGCTGAGGGAACTGCTACTCATACCAATGCTGGCAAAAATAAGGTCTAATTTTATTTTATGATTATTCTTATGTATATGCGTTTAATTGTACAGGTTTAATTATATGTTTTACATGTATGCACATGCATTTTGTTACAACTGTCATGGGTAGTGGTGGTGCTGATACATTCTATACACATATGAAATGGACCAAGCCCCGAGTTTTAAACAAACTGAAAGGTCTTGTAGTAAATGTAGTTGCCTAGAATAGGAAACAAATAACAGAAAGGAGGTGATTAATTTAGTTTCCACTGAATTTCCACCTTGTGGATTTATTCTTTTTACTTGTATGCAATGTGTTTCCAGCTTCTACAAGGGAGGTGATTCTTGGTACAGACAACGACCAACTGCATGAAATTGCTGTAGACGAGAAGGATAAGAGGGAGAAGTATATAAAGTTTCTTTTTGAACTTAAAGAACTACCATAAGCTTTTACAGATCTACAGGTACTTATCTTCCCCTTCCTTGCTAACATGCAAGCGTTTCTTCTCTTTACTAACTTGGGTAAACATTGTTAGTTGTGCTTTATGCATCGAATTGTTCTGAATATGTGTCATTGGACTTCTGTATGACAATTCTACATCAGTTAATATGATTTTAATAGGAATTTTTTTTAGAACTATATTAGGAACTTAAAGTTTTCCTCTTAAATTTTTGTATTTGCAGATCGAAACATCTAGCATAAGCAATGGAACTAGATACTATTTAATGGTTGTTACTCCTACACGACTCTATTCTTTCACTAGAATTGGGTTTCTAGATGTAAGTTCCTATCTAGCTCTTGTTTTTTTGTCACTATTTACTTAATTTGTCGACTCTTGCAAATTAACATTTACATGCGCATTCTGAACTTGTTAAACGCTTGAATTTGAAAATTTGATATATATGCTCATATATCAGCTGGTCACAATTCTGTACCTGAAGCTCATTCCAGATTGTTAACTTAAACTTGACCATGAAAGTAACAAGTGTATGAACTTGACTTTCTTTTACCATATAATATACTTGTATTAGTGTGTCAATTTTTTAGGTGACGCTCATAAATAAGTATTTAGTTAATTAAAATATTTGCTTTGTATTGGAGAAGTGCAAGCATTCTCTCCCTGTAGTTCAGAGAATTGCAGAGAGCACGAATGATGATGAGGTTAATTAAAATATTTGCTGCAGTTTGAGAGCATAGTTTTATTGTTGATTTACTTTTGTGGGAAAAAGTTGGAAACAAAACATGAAAATTTTATTCTTTTGATTTCCTCTTTTATGCAAGCTAGTTGTTAAAATACTATAAGATTGGTTAATAGAAACAAATTTTCAGACTAATTTTTGGCATCGAAATAGATGTCTCATCTTTGTGAAGTTAGTTTCATTTCCATTTTACCATAGTTAAAGTTCCTAATATATTTGCTAATATTTTGCTTAAAATATCATAGCTGGATGTTGCGAGAAATATACTATAATTTTGGTGGTTTTTAATTTTTCTGTGATTTAACATAAGAAGTATATGCAAAATAGCATATAATTTTTTTTTTGTGTTTCATCTGTTTTTCAATATAGTTGAGGTGAAGAGCAGTTCTGATGGTTTCATCATCAAAATGAGAGATGGTTGACATTTAAGATGTGACCATAACAATCCTCAGGGACTATTCTTACTATTCTTGTAGGACCCAATTATGAAGGGGAGGAATTTATCTCGCTGATCTGGGTATGTTCTGCCCTTGCCACTTAAAAATTTTCAAGTTATCGATAAATGTGTCTTTCCAATGTCTACTGCAACATATTGAATTCTTGGTAAATAAATCTATGATGTTTGTGATTATAGCTAGCATCTTTGGGGCATATACTGTATGAAAATTTGTTGTCTCAAGAAAAGTTTTTTCACATTGACTAATAGCCTCAAATTTTTCATAATTGTTGTCCTTTCTATATAGAAATCTAAACATTATTATTTAAGATTGTGTGATGATATTTAAGATTGTGTGATGCTTGTGGTTGTTGAAT